>OX419632.1:7348544-9848544 GCA_948473465.1 Lithophane ornitopus | reverse complement strand
ACAGATAAGCACTAGTTTTTATCATTTTTAAATCCATAAAAACCAACTAGGAGGAGCTCGTGGCTAAGTAATAATAGCCGCATGGGTCGATACATCAAGTTAAGCTACGCTTGCCGGGGTTGATCTGTGGATGGGTGACCATCTTTACCTACCGAGACTCCTCCGTGCCTCGGAAAGCACGTTAAGCCGTTGGACCCGGCTGTCATTCGTGGATCTTTGACAGTTGTTACGGGTCGTCAGAAACCCGAAAGTCTGACAATCAGTCTTACCAAGGGGTATCGTATTGCCCAGTTACTGGGTTGTGGAGGTCAGATAGGCAGTCGCTCCATGTAAAATACTGGTATTCAGCTGCATCCTGGTAAGACTAGGCAGATAGATTGAAATCCAGAAAAACCTACATTGTTTTAACACAATTTCAATTTAGAGAATCTGTGTCTCAAAAGTATCGTCGCCGGGTCTCCGATTTATTTGGACTAGTTCAGAGGTTTGCTGAGTGAAATGTTAAATGGTCCACATTGGTCATACAAGCTGGTCACTTTGTTGGGAGAGTTGTTGGCGTGTTTGTTACAAGTTGGGACGCAGTTATTACCAGACTTTATGGCAAAATCCATGATTAGTTTATTTTGTGATACGATGTTTTAAAGGAACTTATTGATTTGGCTACTTGATCGGGTCAAGTTAGAGTACTTTCCCATAAGTTAAGGTTCTTTTTAATTTCACAACATTGTTTATTGGGTCATGTATGCAACCACCAAATTTTCTGCCGAAAGGCCGGAAAAGATGTAGTAGGTACACATTGGTAATACATAGACAAATCACCCCCCAAAATGCAGTAGCGAGTTTGTTGGCAGTGTTCTCATTCCAGCGTAAATATCTAAGATCGTAAGTATCTTATTCTCGGTAAGTAATCTAATAAAGCTATGTAGCAGTAGGCGGTAATGCCAGAAGAAGATGACGTCGTTTATGTCGTTTTAAAATGTATGTTCGAATATAAAAATGTATTCTCGAATATTAAAATGTATGTAGTCATATATTTTAATATGCTACCTGAGAAAACTAAAATAAAGTTAATAATAATCATATCAGTGAGAGTATCAGTCGATGTGGCGACGCTTGGGCAAGGCCTATGTACACTGTACAGCAGTGGACGTCTTTCGGCCGAATTGTTAATGATAACGATGAATAAATAGTGAATATTTAGATAACATCAAGGATTCAATTAACTTTGGATCCTCAAACCAACATCAAAACGAATAAAATGCCATAATTATCCCTACGTAATGAAGCGTACGTTCTCGACAAATTATTTGCAATAATGACCTTTGCGTTTACAAAGACCAATGAATTATAGGGTTACCTTTCAAAACACACCTTAGCAACAACGTAGGTATAATTTTGTGATATTACAAGTCCAAGACCGCCAACAGGTGATATTTTTATTAATGTAACACAATTTACTCTACTAAAAATGTCAAGTAAATGAAATATTTCTTTTAAAGTTCTATGGAGTAATTAAGTTGCGCAACAAACAAAATTAGCCGAAGAAAAAATATAATTTGAATTTATCGTTTGGATTCAAATGTTATTTACGACGTTGATAATTTCGTGGTATAATTCTAGCTAGTAAGTAATAAGTCAGGATGAATAAGTATAAACCGCATTTTTGGAACATTGAGACATCATTTGAGTTTTGAGTTTTCATTTGAGACCTTTATCGGGTTTTGGAATTATAAGACTCATAACTAATAATAATATCACGATTTTAATACCAGGGTTTATTTTATTCTTTCTATTTGTTAAAAAATCTTCTTTCGATTATTATCATCCTACTTGTTAAGTATATACTTACGTGTACACCTACTGTGGATCAAAAAATTGTCTTTGAATAAATGAATAATAATGAAAAATATTATATGTCACTAAACTTAGAACAAATCTAATATTGTTCACCTTTGGCAAAGTAAATTGTTTTTTTTAAGACCCAACTTGTACTAGCCTTTATTGTCATGAGGGCCCAGGTTTCAAATCCGGGCAAGTACCAATGTGACATTTGCAATTTCAACGTGGTACTTTCTGAGTTTGGGGTCGTTTCTTTTTTAGGAAAAACATAATGAGGAAACCTGAACCTATAGATAAAATAAGTCTGAAATTGCCATCCGTCTTGAGCAGGCGTGCTGGGGGCCAAGTCTACTAATTTACAAATATGTCAGTGGTCTCACAATGATGAGTTTTTGACAGATTTTGTATGGCATATCTGTCAAAAACTGATCATTGTGAGACTACTGGCACGTTTATAAATTAGTAGACTTGGCCCCCTGGTCAATGCTCGTACCTTCTCTATAAGAGAAGAAACCTTTGCCCAGCCATGGGCCACAAATAGGTTGGTATTATTAAAGCCTCCCACAAACAGGCGCGAAACGCAGCCGCGACAAGGGTAGCGCGGCTTGTCGCGCCCGCGATTTCGCGCCAGTTTGCACGAGTCTTAACCTGCACTAGATCACAGAATGAAACAGGATGTTACCCATCAAATACAGACCTACCTACACGAAGCGTCGAAATAATGATCCAAACACGTTTGGTCTTAGAAAATGTCAAACAAATTATTTCAAGTAGCAATAAAACAATATGTGGTCTTTATAATTAAGGCACTTATTGAAAAATATCGCTAAATTCCTGTTCATTGAACTTAATTCAATTAAGAATACATAAAAATATAAAAAATAAAATTCATAACTCTAATTTCGCATAAAATATTTATTATTATTTATGTCGCATGATGTTGTGCTTTCAAAGTCAGAGTCTGAAAGTGATTACCTAATATTCTTGATCATCTTCAAATGCTTTTGTAACCACCTCTGGCTATTCAATACCCATGTCATTTTTATTATATTTTCCCCATAAACACATTTAACACCTTCTCCTAAATGAAAAATAACCCACTAAACAAAAATATAGATTTTCAAAAGATAAAGGGAACAGCCCTTTTTATTACTGAGACCCACAAGGTACCACTCATGTTCAAGAGTTCTATGAAAGTACCTATTTGATCGAATTATGTGAGTAAATTGTTTTGCTGTGCCTGACCAATTTCGTGAATACAAGGTCAGATCTTCTAGCTTGAACTTGAGGTTAAAACTAAGTTATTCAAAAAACACGGGTAGTTAACATCAGTCGTGCCTATGCCAAAATCGGAATTATAACCGTAACATAATTTGGAATATTTTACGTCATTTTTTTGCAAAAATGATTCATTCCTACGGTGTACTGGTGTTTGATAGCCTTGGAGATAACCATTTATGTTAAATGTAACAATTTGTGGTAACCAGCTGCCGTATGATGTCATTAGCTCTGACGTCATTACAAGGTTCTAGATAATTAGTGACAGTTACAAAAAAAGAAATGATTGTAGCTACATCAAATATTGATGAGAGCAGCGGTGGCCCAGTGGTATCGGCCACGACTTATAACGGTAGGTTATGAGTTCGAACCACTACCACCAACTCACCACTACTCTCAAAACGGTGAAGGAAAACATAGGAGGAAACCAGCATGTCTTAGAACCAAAACTTCGAAGACATGTGACATCTATCAACCCGCACTGGCCCTGCGTGGTTGATAATGGCCCACTCCCTCTTAAAGAGAGGAGGCCTATGTCCCAGCAGTCGGCACATTATAGGCTGACTACGTATTATTCGTTGATTGGATCGATTTCTTTCGATTTGTATACATAGGTACATATGTACTAGACTCCCTACTGATCGTAGGAGGCCAGAAGATCATTACCATTATAATCATTTGTAAACAAATTGTAGGTAATTAGAGATCGTGGTAAGCTGATCACAATAAACGGTCGCCGAGAAACCATGTTCGAGGAATAGATTGGATTGGGGCACAGTTTGTTTGTCCATTATTTAAACGTAGTTTAAAAGATAATTGTGTCTATATAGCCAGAATAAAAGTTGCTAAGCAATATGCAGTTTTGTTCGAGAATCTAGATCCCTAATTTCGAAAAACCAAAGAAAAGTAAACAAGAGACGATCTAGAAGATAAATAAACTTAAATAAGATTAAGATGGCGATAAAGCTCTAACAAATATGAACATCATTATGAATAAATTACTAATGAACCTCGATTCTACGAGTTCATTTTGTACCTAGCACCTGTCACATTAAGTAGGTAACAGGTAGTGGTACAACATGCATATTACCAATGAACTTCTATATTTAGTAGCGTATTCGATACTACTGCAAGTCTTGTTAGATTTCTATAATGGGAAAGAGTTAGCAGTATACATTGGACAACAGACTTCTTTCTTCGACGATATGTTATATAGATTGACGAGATAAATAATATAGATAAAAGTTATTGACTGGACCGATAGGTAGATAAATATTGAGAACGAGGAAAAGAGAAGGATTGGTCTTTACACTCAATATATTTTGGAAGATTTTGGAGATAGTAGTTATGTAGTAGGTACATGGAAGCATCACGCTTAAAAAGGTAACAGCAGATACTGATGTCAAATTGACTGTTAAAACATCTGACGTTACGAAAAATTACAATATCAAAAACAATATAGATTGACATAAAAATGAGTATCGAAACTTTCAACCGAACAACGCAAAGCGCCACTTTACACCAACTGTTGTTTAAGATAATACAATCACATATATTAATTCAGTGCAAAACAACGACATCCTTTATAAGCAAAAAGGTGTTTCTTTTATGGTCGTCCGTTTTACGACGCGCCGCGAACCACCGTCAACCGGGCAGCTACTTGGGACTTTATGCAAATTGCCCGCCGACTAACTACAAAAAAAGTGTGTAATAAAATGTGATGAGTGTGGGTTCCGTGAGTTTGTTACATGGTTTTTTTTTATGTTTCGATGTGTAACATCTTTCCTGCAATCTGTGGGAGTGATTTTGTGAAAAGGGACGGAAGTGTGTAACAGGAAGCCGGGGAAGTGTGCGCTATTTGATTTGACCAATGAGAGCGCGCCGTTGGCCGTCAGATGATACCAACCCATTTTCCGAGAGGTTGGTACTGTCAGCCAAGATGTCAGATGTTACACATCTACGAATACTGTGAAGGCTCGCATGTTTTCTCCTTCTATATTTTGAAATATATTTTTTTACAGTTTCTATGGACCTCGTTTGTTTAGTTATGCATTCTCTTTTTGTAAGCCTTTCTTATTTCATCAGTAGATAGGAAATCTATTTTATTCTTCAGTTAAGTTGAAGTTTGGAATTCATCAAGATCGACGAAGATTAGTTTAATTGAAAATTTGAAAATTATCTAAGACAAAATCTATATAATATAATATCTAATATAAGATTGAATGTAAGCAAGGTTTGATTCGAATATTTTACAAAAACAACGGTAGCAACGGTACCCTAAAAACAATAAAAATATTTGTTACGACAACCGAATGTCGTACCTCAGATATTTTAATTCGCGAGTTGATGCGAAGTGAAAGCACCATCGCGTTCAATCAATCGCAAGAGCATCATTTGGAGCATAGAGGTTTTATTGGTACCGATTTCACAGCGAAAATACGATAATTTATAATTGCCATCTTGATCGTGACTGTACCCGCTCAAGGCCTTTCACGTTATTCTGAAGACTTTAAAATTAATTATTGTAGGTGCATTGCACCTGTTGTACGCGACTTTATGACGATGTTCACTGTTTTCCTCACTTTTGAATTAGAAGTGCATATTAGGTAGCTACATCAAACTCAGATGATGCAGGCTGTTACGTATACCAATGCAGCTGTATCAATGAAAACACTCAGAGGTTTTCCTACTATACTGAATGAACTCTAAAAATCTTAAGTTTGACACTAAGTGGGTGTTCTGTGATTGGCATCGGCAACCTTTTGTACCTACTACAATCCTAGCGGCGCAGGCGGCACTTTACGCGTGGCGTCAGTACTTACATGTAGGGTTCAAAATGTTACTATTGTGAACTGTGTAGGTATAAAAGTAGAACAGCATGACTCCCATATACTTTAGGAATAAGAAGAATATTAAACGCTTCAGAATTATTACCTACTCTAGCCTAGAAGCACTCTTAGTAGCAGCAGAATTTGTGAAGAAGCTTGTCTGAGGATGTACTTACCAACATATCCTACCTATAATTGCTTTGTTGCGGTGCTTATTTTAGGTTTTAAGACTTGGTTATGGCCTATTGCAGTTCTACAGGACAGCAGATTCTAAACTAGTGCTAATGTCTTAAGTTGCTCTATATATCCTCTCTGCTCCCTATTCTGTGGTTCCTGTCAGACGAAGTCATCATCGAGATTTGCCTTTAGATTCACCCTTTACCCCAATCTAATAATTATTGTATCCAAGAGTTTCACTTGCACAGATCGCACCATAAATCAACACGTCTTGCCTTTTACCTCCAATCTTACCTCATCATTGTGACTACCAAACTACCACACGATATTACCAATGAACATGGCAATGCCTAAGTATTTACCAAACACCAAATTCGTAAATTGGAACTCGGAAGGTTACTTCCAATACGGAAATCTAGAAACTATTAAAACAATTTGATAAAGATTTGTCTTACAAAATATGCAGTTCGTTTTCCGGTCTGCCTCGATTTAATTCCAGTGAGCAATTACATGCTTTTGCATTTGTTTCCACGGTGATCTCAGTATCACCACTTAGCCGGCAATTGGACTCCGAAAACGGGACGGCTTAATGCTAGGAAGAGGAAGTGCATTTGCTGCAAATTGCATAAATTAAACAAAATATTTCTAGGCTATTCTTTTTTGTAGATGCTGTTGCCCATTTCGCTGGTATAATTTTTTATAATATAATTAATCCTAGTAAGTTTATTCAGCTTCATGAAGCCAATGACTTAATATTAGAGCATGAGTTCAATAATTTCATGTTACAAACTCTAAAGCGATATGAGAAGAAAAACTACTAACATCCTGACTATCCTAAGTTCCTATATTATATTTATATATTTTATATAATATTATAAATGTGAAAGTGAGTTTGTTTGTGTATTTATTTTTTGTTACGCTTTCACGCTAAAACGGCTGAATGGATTTAAATGAAATTTGGCATATGCTATAATATACTTTTCATCCCGATATTCCCACGAGGTCGAGACTTACGTGGGTGAAACTGCGGGGCGCACACCTGATAAAATGAGAAATTTCTACGTGACATCGTCTTATGAACGTACTTTTAATTTTTTATATACAAATATACCTTTTTCTTTCCTGTGGTACTTTACAAAAAGTAGCAGTAAAGACTTATAAGAATTTCATAAGCTCATCGATTGCTCCAGTTCCTGCTTTATACTGCGCAACTTTTTTCTCTTAGTTTAACGTCTTAATCTCTCCCTTGATAAACGTATTCTTTTCTAGTTTTGTAGTATGTTTGTAGTGTTACTACCGGGCAACACTTTAACCTTGAGCTGGCCTAACGTAGTACTGAGTTTCAATAAAATGCGAAGCCAGCTTATACTGGTTTTGTTACCAGTGACTTGCGGCCTACTGTACGTGAGAAAAGACGTTGGGAAACGGGTTCGAAGGAGTCATAACAGACAGCTTGACATACAATGTGTGATGAATCATCGAATTATGTATGCACTACATGTTGTAATATGGTTTGATTTCGAATAGGCCACCTCAATGAAATTGTGTTTCGTAAAAGGTGATCTCATATGCCTGATTTCTGTTTTGCCGACCGTAGTCTCTAAAAACACTTTTGAATTTTCACCAGTTTTGAAGCATTCTTCTATAACATAGGACTTTCAGCCGTTAGAAGAAATGAGAGGTAAACTTGCCTTCAGATTTTTTTTGAATCCATCGAAATGATGAAACTACTATTGATAAGTATAATGAAACCACTATTGGTACGTATAATGAAACTACTATTGGCAAGTATAACGATACGTTATTGAGGAAAAGTTTGAAAATTCATCAGTCATAATTTTCAGTTCACATAAATCACCTTCTTTAACGATTTTACAAAATTAAAATTCTGTAACAACGAAACAATTTCCATTCAATTATTCGTAGAAGTACTATCAGAGAGCAATGGTTTTGTGAATGTATTCGCATGAATCATGAATGTAATGTCAGTATTCAGTTCAGGTCAGTATTTGAGACGTTTGGGACACATTGCTGTGGAGAAATTGGTGCTTGTTGTCTTGCATTCATTTTGGTTATCAATTAAGTTTTCATCATCACCTTCTTTCCTTTATTCCATTTTTTTTGTTGTCGGCGAAGCATGTCTTCTATAACCATACCGATGTGAGCCATCATCTGAGTAGTCAACTCGTTTCTTTGGTCTTCCTGTATCCTTTTATTCATCCATTTTGAACAATATGTGACTGTGGCTGAAGATGATTTTTATCGTCATTCTGAATACATTATCGTCTTTTATTACATTATGTTATCAAATTCTTGGATGATTCCTTTTATGGTTTTTTTATTTAGTTATTTCCACATTTTCGTCATCAGGTGCAGATGTTCAGTCTGGTCTCATCGTCAGTTGATTGAGTTTAGTATAAAAGAGCGAACTAAGTCAGTAGGTACTAAGGTTGCATGTTCACCGAAACAATCTAAGCTTACTGAACTAATCGACCCTATGTCTAACCAAGTCCTTTATAAACTCATGTTTTCTTACTAAGGTTTCTCATCACGTACAGCACTGAGGTTTAGATTACCTATACGGGTTTCCCACTCCTCGTTTACAAATAAAAACGTCAAACAACTCATTTGTTTCAGTATTCGTCGCACGCGCTAGATTTACGATTATTCTGTATCGTATGAATCCGGGTGGGTGGAGTTTCCATGAAAGTTGGTGTAAACATGGTCATGAATAACCATGACGTCATAAATAGGGGATTTTCTGGGTGTCTTACACATGCCTGTGTGAAAGGACTACTGTTTTGTAGTGTCAGTAGCATAAAGTAGCATTATCTTAAACAACATCTATTTACTCTTAGTATTACACAATCCATCTGAACCCAAATATGGCTTGGGTCTGAGAAGGATTGCTTCATATTTGCATATCAATGACTAAGCGATATCGATATCTCAAAACCTGATGATCAGTTTGGTTATTGTTTATCGAATGTTTAATTTTTCCAATGGCATTAGGTCGTAATTTGTTCGTTGCGGCTGCCATCGATCATCAATGTGCCAGTTATTTCGTCAACAACCCTTCCAAAGCCTAGGATTTTGCTTAGAATATAGACATCAGCATTAATTGTTTCAATCTGCCTAGCCTTTTCCCAACTATGTTGGGGTCGGCTTCCAGTCTAACCGGATGCAGCTGAATACCAGTATTTTACACGGAGCGACTGCCTATCTGACCTCCACAACCCAGTAACTGGGTAATACGATACCCTTTGGTTAGACTAGTTGTCAGACTTTCGGGCTTCTGACGATTCATAACGACTGTCAAAGATCTACAAATGACAGCCGGGACCAACGGCTTAACGTGCTTTCCGAGGCACGGAGGAGTCTCGATATGTGAAAATGGTCACCCATCCACGGACCAACCCCGGCAAGCGTAGCTTAACCTGATGGATCGACCCATGTGGCTGTTATTACTTAGCCACGAGCTCCTCTCAGTTTTTAATCAGCATTAATTGTTTGTGCGCTTATAAACATACCCCATGCACCATCCGATTGCCAGCAGTCGCATTACTGCAACCCAAAATCCCATCACAAACTATCATTATAGCGGTCTATGAAGAGACATGTTCGGCAGTGAACGTTTACGAGTAGTAGTAAACAATAACCGCCCCCACAAAACCATTCCATTATCACCACTTGCAACGCGGATTGGTGATTCGAATACCTGTATAATGTTATTAGCACACAACCAGATGTACTCACATATCATTGCGATAAGTACGAATGTGAGCGAGAACTGACTTGAAAATGTAAATACGGAATTTATTTTGTGACCTGCACATATCGGCTCAATAAGTTAGATAAAAAATCGACTCTCATGTAAAGGAAACTCTCTGAGATACAAACAGGTGGTCTGACATTTTACCAATATTATAAACTTCTCTGGTAAGAGGTGGTTATGTAGGGAAGGGTCAGTAAACTAACTTTGGAAGCGAAGTGCAACCCGCGGTTTGTCCTGAGGGTCTAGACAAGTGACGATCGCTTCGAAGCGTTTCGTATTTCTACGACTTCCAATAGGATTGACTTAAGCTTTTCGATAGCTTAAGTCAGTCCTATACATTTTTGCCTTTTCCATCATCGTCATCCAGTCTGTTATGTCAGTCTAGGTAAACTATATCCAACATAGAGGACATGTTGCAATATTTCGATACCTTGTATTAATTCAGCGTAATAGAACTGCATGTATATCTCGACATAAACGAATTTTTTTATGACTAACATCAGCATATGACTCAAAGGCTTTGAATGTCGGCTTTTACCTATCAATTTTGCACGCAAAATGCTCCTTTCTAAGTTGAAGCGGTTAAAAATACGCCGGTTCCAAAAAGGTGCTGGAATCTATTAATATAAAAAAGTTCTACAAATTAAAATAACATGGAACTTCTACTGCTTACCTTTACGTTGTTCTAAACTGGGGCCACATAGCGAAATACTATCGCTGGTTGGTCGCTATCGCCGATCTGCGGAACTGGTCGCATTGTCCGGTGCGCCCGCCTGCAACTGGACTCGGCTGTACCATCGCTAATACTGTGGAGTTGAGAACATTTTTGTTTAATTTTATTTTTAATCCAAGCAATGTGTCTTTTTCAAAATTCATAGGTATGTACTTTCTAAATTTATCTTGGATATCACTGACATTGGTGAAGGAAATTCATCGTGAGGAAACCTGGACTTATAATCCTACTAATATTATAAATGTGAAAGTTTGGATGTTTGTTACTCCATCACGCAAAAACGGCTGAATGGATTTAGATTAAATTTAGCAAACAGATGGTTTATTACCTGGATTAACACATAGGATACTTTTTATCCCGATATTCCCCTCGGGATCGAGACTTACGTGGGTGAAACTGCGGGGCGCAGCTAGTAATTAATATAAACGTATTGTAAACGGTGTAAGTATTGACTTTCAAGCTCAAGTGAAAGGAGTTCGCAAACAGCTTAAAACAATGATATGCTGCCGATTGTCAATTCACCTGATCACTGTTTTAGGACACTTTAATCTAATTCACGGAATTAACTAAGAAGTACCTACAAAACACTTATTAGTACTTCAGCACCACGTAGTTCTCGCTAAAATCTTTATCATAATTATTTTTTAATTATGCAGTGCGATAACAGTTTACCCTAATTTGCCTCTAGTGTGCTACATGGCGCTGCTTTAGATTATCTACTGTGATAATGAAACGCATAGTGAGCCAGCGATGATTTGGTGACGTTACTTGTGTTTCCAAAAATGTAATGTTCAGGCGTCAAAAACCTCGGCAGATTATAATAATTATCAGTTTGCATGTACTTACATTAATATAAATAGAATAAAATAGAACAATAGAAAAAAATTGTGTCATATTAAAATATATTGTTAATATAATCACTTTAGTTAACAACTTCCTGATTTTTGTTTTAATAATTAACTGATAAGATACATAATGTATTGATCAAGGTTCATTTCTGCGAAAGAATACTTATATGTTTAAATTAAATAATAGATCAAGCGTGTCATGTTTCAGTACATCATTATAATATATTAGACTGATTCACATCTACATTTATCCATTTGTTATGTGAGCCAAATTGGCATTTATTTTCTCAGAATTCTGTGGAACACTTAAATAAAACCAATTTGTGAAATAAAATCGAACCGGTAAAAATTATTTGCATTTTTTCCGTATCGGCAACCGTACCCGTAGTATTGGCAACGATTTTCTTCTACAATTATCTTCAAATTATACAGGGTGGTAGGAACATCGATGCACAAAGAAGAATGGGCCTCTGCTTATGGGGTTCTGCCCTGAAGCCCAATAAAAATAAGATATATACCAATGGAAAGAGCTTTTTAAGGGGAACCTTTCCTACTAACATAACTTTTGCCAATTGTTACTCAGTTCGGAGTAAATGACCTAAATAGGTGTGAATACTTGGGCATCGAAGTTAAGGAATTTTCTTGGTCCAATAGCCATAAGATATACATCAACGGTTTTAATTTTTTGAGGGGAACCTTTGATACTAACATGACTATTGCCAATTGTTAGTCAGTTCGGAGTTAATGGCATAAATAGGTCACTACTTCGGTATCGAAGTTAAGAAAGAGCTTTTCGAAGAGAACCCTTGCTTCTTACATAATGTTGCCAATTGTTAGTCAGTTCGGAGATAATGACCTAAATAGGTAATTAATTGCGAACCGAAGTTAAGGAATTTTCTTAGCCCAATAGCCATAAGATATACACCAATGGAAAGAGCTTTCCAATGAGAACCTTTGCTACTAACATGGCTGTTACCAATTTTTAATCAGTTCGTAGTTAATGACCTAAATACGTCACCACTTCGGTATCGAAGTTAAGAAAGAGCTTTTCGAAGAGAACCCTTGCTTCTTACATAATGTTGCCAATTGTTAGTCAGTTCGGAGATAATGACCTAAATAGGTAATTAATTGCGAACCGAAGTTAAGGAATTCTTGGCGTCCAATAGCCATAAGACATATATCACTAAAAAGAGCTTTTCAGGCATAGCCTTTGCGACGAAAACGAATTTTGCCTATTATTAGTCACTTCAGAGGTAATGACCTAAATAGATGATGAATTTCAATAATGCTTAATTACTCACATTTAGAGCTCTGTAGCTCATTTCGTACTAACAATCGAGAGAAGCGTGCTATCACAAAATATTAGCCTTAAAGAGATCTTCCCATTGGTGTATATCTCAACTCTATTGGGGTAACCGTCAGACTTAACGATCCGTCCGGTCGACCGACTCTTAAAAACATTGTTCCTAAAATGGCATCTATTGGAGAGCAATGTTTTAAAATGTTCGTTTATAGGCTTCAAAGATGATGTTTGCAGGGCACTGAATCATTAAATTGATTTAATTGACGAAATACCAGAATTCTAATAATATTTAATCACTCACATTTAAAGCTCTGTAGCTCCTTTCGTACTAACGATCAAGAGAAGTCTTCCTAATAAGAAATATTCTTCTAGGTGAGATCTTTCCATTGGTATATATCTTAACGCTATTGGGCTCCAGGGTAGATTTTTATTTTTAGAGATTCCCTTTCCTTAAAATGTACAATACCTCAATAACCGGCCAATAATTCCGTGGGGTCCAGAATCATGTACCTACTGAATCCATGGTAACAAGCTGCGCGTTGATGTCCCAGCTACCCTGTATTATTATGGCAAGCAAAACATCGTTTAGCAACAAATTAAAACTCTAACCTTATTACCACAAAACCGGTTTATCAGTTGTTTAGCCTGAACACATTTTAAACATGACATTTCTGTATGGAGTGTGGCATAAAACTGACATTAAACATGCGTTGAACAAGTGTCTAAGATTTTGTGGTAAGGCCCCAAATGTTTAATGGTTTTTACTAAAAACATCACTAAATGAATGCTTCAATAAAATTATTACCAAGCAGAAGCTATTGGAAGTTTACTCAGCATTACGGACAGGATTTCCAAACAAAAATATTTTCAAAACATGGCCGAAGTTCCCTGTTTACCCGGTTGTACTGTGCCGAGTATAGGTACGCATTAGCCGAACGGCACTGTCCAGCCGATCGCAAGCGGTTACGTACCTCCCTGCAGCCAGCAGGGTTGACAACTGCTGTTTACCTTAGTTTTTTTTTTTAATTGTGTTTTTATAAAAGTAAAGTTTGTAAAGTAACTCACTTTAAAATCACTCACTCTTTAAAATCAGTGACTTTAAAATAGATAGGTGTACTTACTATTTTTTTAGTGTTAACTCCAATTTGCCTAGGCGCTTCTATTCTAGCATTCAAGTTAAAATAAAAAATATTCGTGAGGTGGTCGTTTCTAACAAATTTTTAAAGTTTTCTCGTGCATGACTAAAGACTTACAACTAAATCATTGATACGTGCTAAATCAAGGCCCAACAAAACTGATTGAAGCACTTCGCCCTTCCATTAAGATCATACTATCTAACTTGAAAAGTGCCCATAAAATACATTTTATAAAAACAACATTCACACTAATTGCCAAAAAAACGACACGCTTCAGCATTAACAAACAGAAAAAAATTGCAACAAAATTCCAATACTGCACGGTAACCCTATCGGGCCATCAGGCACCCGATACATTCTACCGCCTAATTAAAACGGTCCAAGAGACCCTTTTATCTACCGAAGATACGGTTACGGCCGAAAGACACGCGAACTCTCGCTACAATTCGGCCGTACGCCGCGTTTCGGGAGCGTTCGGCTCGCGATTCGATTCGATAAAGTGCGGTGAAAGACTGCGATTTTTTAATTTGGAATACTTTAAAATTCGAACACGATTGAGAAAGTATTTTTTTCTTTTTCTTTTGTTTATCGTGTAAATAATAAGTTTTGACAGACTTAACCGTTTATGTCAAAAATAAACTGGTGTAGTTTTTAGTTACTATCGAGGCAATACAATGCAGCCGAAACAAAAGCGATGCTGGAGGAATAAGTAAAATAGGATCGTGCATGTTCATGAGTATGACACATTGACACCGCTCCTTTGTCCACTGAAAAGAAATAGGTATTAAAAGTTGGGATACAATCGAAAAGTCTTGGTTTATACTCAGACCAAATAAAAAACCAAGACATTACTCTGTCAAAAGTGACGTGAGGCCGGTTTCGTAAACATGTGTGTACATATTTTGGCGTAGTTTGATTGTAAATGTGTGCGTTTGACCGTGTATGCACAGAGCGGTGGTGTAGTTTTGGCATGCTTCACTGTATTGTTCGCAGCGCTCTGTCTTGGTTTTTTATCTGAGGGTTTGTAATGCAAATCGAAGCTGAAAAAGAAGTAACCTGATTTACCCGTTGTTTTCGATATTAAGTTGATTAATTATGATTATGTAAATCAGAAGGCAAGGCTGATTCACACAGGAACCATTTATTTTAACAATCCATTCCTGTGCATCTTGAATAAAGAAAAACTACCTCATTTCGCACAAGCCTTTTGCATTAAAACTTTTTATAACATCATCCGACATTTTGTTCTATCTCTGCTCACCCCAAAGCCATGGGAAGTAAAGGAACATAATTTGGTTCTATATTTCTAAAAACATAGGAAACCGCCGCTCGTCCGGAGATATAAAACTAATTGCATTATAACTTTTGAAGTTTTAATCAAGTTTTATGATTTGTACAGAATGCACCCAATAATCTATGTAGTGATGTTGTTACATGTTGGCCACTGCACATGTTTTTCGTTCAACTTTTTATTGAAAGGCAGTTAAAGGCACTTGATATTCACAAATTCACTGCAACAGACATGCATTTTGTAAGTACTTTTAATTTAACCAGTGCTAATGATCTCGAGTCGATGGTGGGTGGAATCTTGATAACGATTGCGATCCGTCCTGTCCTAGAATAAAGTTTTGTAAAATTCCTGTAAGGAGCGCCACATGGCAATGCTAATTTCCATATTTAATCTACATTATTTCAGTTAGTCCAGTTACTAAATCGGTCGGTAATTTTCACTAGGTATGTATAGTATACGTAAGGTCCATATACATAATTAAGTACCTATCCACCCACCCGCACAAAATCCTAACTAATATTATAAATGCGAAAGTGAGTGTATTTGTTTGTTACGCTTTCACGACAAAACGGCTGAACGGATTTGGATGAAATTTAGCACATGGGATAGACCATGACCTGGAAAAGGACAAAGGATACTTTTTATCCCGATATTCCCACGGGATCGTGACTTATATGTGGGCGAACTTATACCGCGGGGCGGGACTCTACCTTTGTTTAAGGGCTTATCAATCTTATTAAAATTTATTTTTTATTTTCGACATTGATCCATGTTTTCCAAGTTCCCGGATACCATAACAAATGTTTGCAGTGGCCAGTACCCCACACCGTTGCAGTCTCCACTTGCGTCGGCATTCAGGCTACAAACCGGTTTGGTTCCTTTATGCCGCAGACCGCCTATGCTGCAGCTTGCGTATGCGCACCACGCTTCTCTACACTGTCTAGAGGATATTTACTTATTGCAAGACAAGACAAAACCAACAAAATCGGGAGACTAGACTAGTTTGACAAGCACTAGGCTGAAAAGCATAATACCTACCTCTCCAACAAGGTGCGATGTCACAACTTCTTAAAATTGAGTTTCCTTGTTCAATCTCTTAATTAAGTCAATTTAATGAAACTTCTATTCCTCGGATTTATCCAAATAGTCGCATTATGGATACACAAAGGACACACAATAGTTTAAATGGAAAACATGGTAACGTCTTCACAAAGAAATCGGAAAATTATAAACATAATACTGGGTGTTAAGGTAGACACCGTTATACTTGAAACTAGTGGTTTGGGATACAAAACCACTAGTTTCAGGGACCAACCTTGAAATCGCGAAAAAAAAAAAGGCTGTTCCATACATTTTGTCGATTTAAGGGAACACAAATGTACGGAACAGCAGGGGCGTGCCTAGGGGTCAAAATCAGGGCAAACTGACAGGTTTTTTACGATTTAAAAAAATAGCTAAATAGCGATTTACGGATTTTCTATGTTGTTCATGGTAACACCATTATTATATCGTGCAATTTTTTATTGATAGGCTTAATTTTGAAGGCAAGCCGGGCTTTTGGGCTTCTATGGAAGGAACGCGACTGCGGAACAGCTGTTTTTTTTCGCGATTTCAAGGTTGGTCCCATAGAAAATGTATAATAAAGATGACACCAAACCACTAGTTTCAAGGATAACGGTGTCTACCCTAACACCCTGTATAACATCACCTTCTTTCCGAAGGGTTGAGCAGTGGTGTAAGGGCAAGCCTTGCTATCAACCGGGCACAAATTCAGAGTCCGGGCTGATACTTACTGAGAAATTCAAGATAGAAAAACCTAATAACACTTTACCCGACCTGGGGATCGAACTCAAGACCTTATACTCAGCGGTAGCACTTGCGACCACTAGACCAACGATGCAGTCAAATTGTAAACATGATAGAAATATTGAACTAAAATCAGAAGCATAGTCACTCTACCCAGTCTTATACACGTATGAACTAATATAATGAATTGAAACAGACCATTTTCTCGAGCTAGGTTTAATGGCGAATCGAGCCGGCCTTCTATATTATAATGCTAATAAAAATCTATACTACTACCTCAGAACCTGTAATGTTAATAGGAATTGGGTTACAGAACATAGTTTACAACTTACCTTATAGGTTTGGTAGTTAGCAACCGACGCTGCTGAAGAACATTAGGATTCGACTCCTTGGACAGGAAAACTGATATTGATTAAAATCAATATCAGTTTTCCTGTCCAAGGAGTCAATGAATGTCAAGGAGAAAATGTACAAAACTTTTTGATTAAAATTAAAGATCTTTAATTTTTTTAACTTTATCTAAATCTATAATTTAACTTTATCTATATCTTTAATTTTTTTTATTTACTTAAGTAATAGCCAGCGATGATTTCTATACTACTTAGGTATTATGTGTGATTCTGAGAATGATTGAGCTTTTTAGGTAATTTCAAACACTACGGCATTTTTAAAACACCTCAAATAGTCTATCAGAAAAAAGTTTGATATTTATGCGTATATTCTTAAACCACAGCCTACAAAATAATACAAACATCAGGATTGCCGTCATCGCTGCCAACCTATTACTACGACAATTAAGTAAATTATTTATTCAATGTTTTGAATAAATAATTGACTTCATTGTCGTAGTAGTATCTTTGGTTGTTACCAAAGATAGCTATTACAGCTCCCATTACGATGTTCAAAAAAAGGAAAATTAACAAAGAAAAACTTTCATTGTATTCTAATGAAATGGAAAATTAACAGCATCTCTTCCTTCTTTTTGAGAAACGCTATCTCTTTCAGACGTAAAGAGCACCAGTGTTTCTGTCCTTATCTACAAACAATGGCATAGTGCGTCCAAAAAAGAACAAGTCAAGATAGTGTATCGACAGTTTTAATCTTATGAAATATCGATATCTGTCAAGGTGTCGCGTTTTATTATCGATTGTATTTGTTTCTCGAGTTGTAGTGGAAATAAAATTTTGATGATTTGAGTCATAAATGTGAATTATAATTAAGTTTTGGGGACGGACAAATTTTTTTTAGGACACGTATGAAGTGGACAAAATAGGTACAGTTAAGAATAAATCAACCATGTATGTACTAAAATGCGTACCATGTGTACTATATACTAAAGTATAAAAACAAATTATAGTTGGGACGTAACTTGGTAAGGTTTTGACTTATTGGAAGTAAGTTAGCGCATGTACAACTAGAGCAACAAAAAAAAAACACTTTTATTGCACGTCATTCTATGGATAATGCCATCATTTATTTTTGAACATGTCTTAATAGACGTAACGTGACGTGACGTCGTTTTCGCTTGTTTTTCTACTAAGAAAACGAATACCTACTGCGCATCTACGACTCTTGCCAAGTTACGTGCTGGCGACTTTACAGACACGTTTATAGATTGATATCCTAAGAGCAGAAATTAAATTCACGCAAGCGGTTCAGTCCAGTCATAATGGCTAACATGGCTTTTCGAAAGGTACTACGTTAAAAATTAATTTAGATAATACTTAGTTTGATTTCATTCAAACCAAGATCAAGCTTATCAATTAATTTTAAAAACAAAACAGAACTATCTTTATTTACAATTTCAACCCTTTACTTGTCGAGCAAATAATCTATCGACTAATTCCCAACTCTGTCGAGCTACTGCCACAAAAAATATTTTATCGTGCGCGGGGCAGCCTAAAAAAACAAACAGCCGGTAAGTCACTCGTCGTCTGACGGCCAGAGAGGAAAGTATTTTTTTTGTCACAGCGGACTGGGCGGCCGGTCGATGTATTGTGTTCGGCCTGGGGTTCTCAACTTTGGAAATAAGAATGTACCACAATTTTGTACAGTCATGCCAGCTACAATTAAAAAGAATTTTGGAATGTTGTTACTCACTGGAAAAATCTGACAGGTTCTTGATGTCGCTACGAAAATATTGATCGTATTTTAGACTATACACTTAAGCTCGCTTGCATCACAAATCACTAAATGCGTTTAGTATATAAAACATCGGTCTCTGTCTGCATTTTTTTTTTTCAAGATGACGGAGATTGCATGATGATTCAAATCCGCTTAGGTTAAATGCATTTAGTGACTTGAGATGCAAATAGGCCTTACTACACATCAACTATTTTACAGATTTTATAATCGCTTAAACCAACCAACCAATACAACAAATAATAGTGACTGCTGGAACCTGACAAAATCCAGTGAATTATTATTCCAACCATACCATATTATAGTTAGCTACTTCAAAATGATTATTCCAACTATACCATATTATAGTTAGCCGCTTCAAAATTATTATTCCAACCATACCATATTATAGTTAGCCACTTCAAAATGATTATTCCAACTATACCATATTATAGTTAGCCGCTTCAAAATTATTATTCCAACCATACCATATTATAGTTAGACACTTCAAAATGATTATTCCAACTATACCATATTATAGTTAGCCATTTCAAAATTATTATTCCAACCATACCATATTATAGTTAGCCACTTCACAGTATAATAAAGTATACTGTGGCCACTTACAGATATTTCAACCTAACAAGCTCATGGTCCCACGGTCCTAAGGGAAATTATTGCCAAAATTGACGACGAAAGTCTCCTAACTTTTTCCTTTAACAAAAACTTACAACGTAGTTTTAAACTCGTGGAACGGCTTTTTAAACGGACTTTATTGCTCGTCCATAATGTCATAGCAACCTGTTACTAGTTACGGTCTTTATCTAGTTAGTTATGGATATGCGTGACTTTTAGAGGTATCATTGAACCGTGTATCTATAAAAAAATGGCGCTAGACGTTAAGGGGTTTATTTATAAAAGTTGATAAGTTAAGTGACGTTCAAACGTCAAAAATGTATGGTTAAACAGTCGCTTATCATTACTTAACTTTAAGCAACATTTATAAATGGACTAGCTGCGCCCCGCGGTTTCACCCGTGTAAGTCTCGATCCCGTGAGAATATCGGGATAAAAAGTATCCTATGTGTTAAACCAGGTTATAAACTATCTGTTTGGCAAATTTCATCCAAATCCATTCAGTAGTTTTTACGTCAAAGAGTAACAAACATCCATCCATCCATCCATACTAACAAACTTTCGCGTCTATAATATTGGTTAGATGGCAACGTTATCGGTCCACCTTACCAACTAAAATAAAATGCTGGAAAGCCCGGCAGTATTACCTTCCAAATTCAATGGATTCTTAATTACTGGCGCCAGCAAAAAAAAAATAGTAACCACAGAAGGTCAACTGTCGTACCTACCAAAAAAGCTGTCAAATTGAAGTCTCAATCTCAACTCAGACACAATCAGAGTAAAAAAATTGTCAACAATTTTTTTTGGTATTTTTGACAGATTATACAAGAATTTCTCTTCGGGGTTGTCCTTACACATGTCTGTGTAATATTTTCAATTTATTGACATTACTGTACTGTATCGTGTCTTATCTGATGATTGAATACCTACATCGTTATCAAGCAGAACTCTATAATAAAACTCAACCTCAAACAGTTGACTGGAGTTACTCTCTCTCAAAAATAAGCCATCGATCATATTTAAATCCCTTAACAGTTTGACAACCACTGGGATGACGGAGAGCGCATATTTAAGCGTTCTTGAAATCCTATACAGGGCATTAAACAAATTTTTTAGACTTTACATCATAAAAAATGGGATATATAGTATTAACTGGTTTATGACGGAATGTGATGTGTAAGAGACAACGAATAGTAAAATCTGAATTATGTTTTGGTAGTACACATAACCTTTCCATTGTGGCGGCATCTTCATCGCCACATGCGAACTACGCATTTACCGCGCGACTAGCATATTAGACATCAATCATCGGGTAGTAGTACACCAGACACATCACCCGTCTGGTTGGAAGATCCTACCTTTTCTATGGAGGATGAGTGAACTTTACACCCTGTTCCTCATGTCTCTATACCATCATCAAGCTATTCTGTCACTGGTTTGTACAAGCAAAAGTTTGCCGTACATTTATAGCAAAATTAAATACATGAATAAGTAAGCTCCATCAAGACACAGAAAATGACAACCGTTGGCTTTGGTAATAGGATACTTTAATATCTTAATATGAAGATAAGACGGAAGAAAAGAAGCAACAACGTATACTATTGCAATAAACAACCAACAATCTCCACTGAGAGTCGTGGTTGTTATGGCAACTCTATATTTATTATGTACTTTTAAAGAGGTAATTCAAATATTCAGCAACAGACTCTTACAAGACTGAACTTTAAAGAACGTCTTGGCGCCATGTCAAGATCGAATAACTGACAGTTTTAAAAACTCTACTCTACTGATCGACACATCAAGTTGGTTTTAATTACACAAACAACAGCCACAATCAAATTCACTAAAAAATACGAGACATCAAAATAATCTTTTATAACCTGCTAACCTTGTCCCATCCATCAATCGTATCAGCCATCTTTGATATCCCGGGGGATGATTACAGAGCATGCGCGAACGTCCCGGTCGTCCCCCGTTGAGTGACACGCCCCTAGGGGTGAGGGTCGAACGGGAGTCAGAGGTTGCAAGATATAGGTATGGGGTGTTTAGGGGTCGTTTGTACCTATTTAGGGAGTAAGTGGTAAATCGGGTTATGTTTCTTGTGTTACGAGGTAGTAATCCTACTACAAAACTACAAATATGAAGTTATATGTAACCACGATCGAGTTTTATTGACTTCCAAAGAAATCACCCGTTTAGCTGAGAATTCTTCAGCAGAACTGATCGGTTGAGGATTTAAGATTGCAGATATGAGCCAAGTCCATCTTTTGGAAACCAAATGGCTGCGCGTTTACAGCAAAAGCTGCTCTGTCTATAACAGATAAAATCTGTTTTGAGTATGGCCTTCGCAGTCTGAAACACGCCATAACTATTGTTCATGAACATGCCAACAGTATTTTGAATTTTATCTTACCATCTGCCTGAAAAACGCTCACTGATTTTGTTATAGCACTAGCTTCGCCCCGCAGTTTCACCCGCATAAGTCTCGATCCCGTGGGAATATCGGGATAAAAAGTATCCTATGTCCTATCCAGGTCATGGTCTATCCATGTGCCAAATTACATCCAAACCCGTTTGTCCGTTTTAACGTGAAAGCGTAACAAACAAACTCACTTTCGTATTTATAATATTAGTTAGGATAGTTGGGATTTTATTATATTAGTTAGGATTAGGATTCTATAACTAAGATATATACGGCTAACGCTCTCACAATAATATATTCTTACTACTAAAAGTTTATTTTTACTACATTTTACCTTCAAGAAACACACGTGGGGTCACTATAAGGTTACTCAGCAGAATCCGTGGGCGTCGGATAGCTCGCCGAGTTGCTGCGTCCTACGCAAAAGACTTTACAAGCACTTACTACTACTGCAAACGACTTTCATTGCCGGTGAATTCAGTTACTGTCAGTTCACACTGTTTTGAGGATACCGCTTGATTAGGTATGTTTGATGAACGTTGACGAACAAGCTATTCGGTATACAGGCAAACTATGTTCATTTTCCGCTACACTGCCAAAATTCGTTTTATGTGTGTAATTTAACTTTTTGAGCTTATGAATCCTTATACGTCACTCTCCTAGAGTGACGTAAAAGGATTGTTGACTACTGAAAACACTCACAATATTGTTAAAAAGTAATTGCAAGTTATCTGCCTGTATACCAAATAGCTTGTTCGACTGTACATAGATTGTAGATATCGATATTCTCCTTCGAAACTTTACTTCATTATAGGCTCCCGCAGAAAGGCACGACGCGACGGCGCGACGCGATTCTGAGGCCCTAGACAAAGTGACATTCTATCAGCGATAACGATGATGGAAAAGGCAAGAATGTGTAGGAATGACATAAGCTATCGAAAACCTTATGTCAATCCTGTTGAAAATCGTTGTAGAAATACGAAACGCTTTCGAAGCGATTGTCACTTGTCTAGGCCCTCAGAGGGCCTAGACAAGTGACATAAGCTTTTCGATAGCTTATGTCAGTCCTATACATTTTTGCCTTTTCCTTCATCGTTATCGCTGATAGAATGTCACTTTGTCTAGGGCCTCTGGTAGAGCAATTTCCATGAAGCTTTCATAGAAATTGTTTTACTAAAGTCGCGTCGCGCCTGCCGCTTTAGGAAAATAACTAGGTACTTAACAATCAAAGGGTAAAATATGGAATAACATGAATGGCTTCCTGAAAAACTTTTTACAAAAAAAAAAACAACAGACTTCCAAAAAAAACACTAAAAAAGTGAAAAATAACTTTAATTTCGGAAGTCGGTGTCTTTGCTTTTCAATTTCCGTTTTTTGCCACCGACTTCCGAAATTAAAGTTATTTTTCACTTTTTTTGTGTTTTTTTTGGAAGTCGGTTGTTTTTTTTTTTGTAAAAAGTTTTTATTTTTCACTTTTTAGTTGTGGTACCTACCCCACACAAATCCGAATACCACTACCTGCTATGTAAATAACAGTGAAGGAGTCAAACAGGATATCGTCTAGATAAACTAAGTGGGTAAAATACGTAATATCGAAGCTAACTCAAAAACTACGCAAGCAAAGTTAATCAAATTTATATGGGACCACCTCGGAAGCATGACCTACCAAACAAAAAAAGAATCATCAAAATCGATTCACAATTGGCGGAGTAATCGAGTAACAAACATACAAAAAAAAAAAAAAAAAAACATACAGACGAATTGAGAACCTCCTCCTTTTTGAAGAAGTCGGTTAAAAAACATCACTATCACCATTACTGTTCATGGAGAAACTGCCAAGAATTATATTAACAGAAGGTGAACTGTATTAGCTATGCTTGGAGTCTCTCTGAGGGATCGATTCCGGAGGTGATCCGGCAGAGAACCAAAGTTGACAACATAGCTCACAGAATAAGCAAGCTGAAGTGGCAATGGGCCGGTCATATTAGCCATAGAACCGATGACCGTTGGGGTAGACGTGTTCTTGAGTGGAGACCGCGAATCGGCAAACGCCCTCAGGATAGGTGGAGCGACGATCTTCGCAGGGTGGCTGGTAGCAGCTGGATGAGAGTTGCCGAGAATCTATCTGAATGGCTGAATGTCGTGCAATTGGAGAAGCCTATCAAGCAGTGGACTGCTATAAGCTGATTATGACGATGATGATTAAATTTAGCCTAGAAATACAACGTCGTTTCAAGATACTAGCTGCTAAGATTCAAGCTTAATAATATGGTGAAGTTTTGGACAAAAAAAAACAAGAAGTAGTAGACACTGGACTTTATTTAATTATCTCGTAATATCTTCGTTACCTCTTTCATATGAAAATATATATAACCCAAAACTTCACCAAACTATCACAGATTCACACGTACAAAGAAAACTAATCTACTGTAACATTGGGACGTACACTTCGGGCCAAAATTACTGCCCCTATCGATTCCGCAATAAGCCTACGCTACGGTTCGACTGTGCAAACAGCGATCCCTGTTTGTTTGCTGACACAAGCCGCTCTGTAATGAATCTGATTAAGTAGCCTCGCCTCGGAAATTGACTGACAACACAGATAAATTAAGTTGTGCAAGCGAATCGACGTAATTTCACAACGGTTGTGCGTAGTGGGACTGTTTGATTGGTAGTTTCAAGCAATTATCTGATTTGGTTTTCAGAATTTGATTACAGATATTTAAATAAACGTTAAGGCCTCACACGTTTTAAATAAGCTGAAAAACCTTATGCAACCTTAACCTTGTATTTATGTAGGTATGACTTTTAGTAGAACCTGTCTTACTTAAATTAATATATTATTTCATTCATCTTCATACTACTTATAAAATAAATGTATGTATAGAGAGTAAACAATATTGAAAATATTTGAAAATTCCGTTTTGAAATAGTATTTAATGTCCGATATTGAAGAGACAGTTGTAAGAGTAAGTACTTTGCCGTGAAGCCCAGTGGTAGACTTGATATCCGATCTCCTAATGACAATTTAGACAATTTAATTACTTTGTTGAGTACCTGTTTGTGTAATTTAAACTGAATATTATAACTACACAAAAAAAAGCATGAAACCTCTCAAAAATTTACCAACAACCTTTCACCCCCAAACTATCTCACTCTGAACACTGAGAATCCGGACAATTTATGGCATTCGGTACGGATAATGAAAGCCGGTCGCCGGCGGGGCGAGCAAACACATAAAATCGAACGCCAAATTAGACCAATAACGTGGCCAACAGTGTAATGATCCATTCCGCGCGAACTAATAAAAGTACTATTATTTTATTAATAGGGGATCACTGAACACGCTACTAAAATTTAGCTTTATTGTTTTCTGTTAAAATTTTAGTGTGACACACGGATTATTTCATACATTTTTCATACGTTTTCAGCAGCTTTTAGAAACAATCAACGAGAGTAGGTACTCTTGTTGATTTTTCCTACACACGCACACACACACACCACACACACACACACAGTGTACAGTATGTACCTATTTTAGGCTGCCCACATGAAAAGAGATAATAATACTTTTCCCCCTGTGAAAACCGTGAAAGATGGAAACCATCGAAGGTTTTAAAAGAAAACTTTGTATAGTGACATCTGTTGAAACTTGACTGAACAAATCAAAACAATCGATATCATCATTCTAAGAAAGTGTGCATGGGAACTAATAGGTGGCGCTAGTTCACAGTTTCTGAAAGAAATATCATCCATAACATTTTGATAACCCGAAAACATTTATAAATTGAATAGGATTGGAAATCATACAATCGTAAGATGATGACATACGATTTTCTAGAGTAATAACAGACTATGGAATAATTTTAATTTTTAATAAAAAACGAAATTGATTTCTTGTAGTCAGCGCCATCTCCCGTGATTTCTTTAAGCTTTGTGTAACGCCATCTGTTGAAGAACGTGTTAACATGAATGTACGAATCGATAACGGATCGGAAATAAGTTCACTCTTGTCACCATAGATAGCGCTGTTCTTTGATCTCTAGAAATATTTAAATAAAACGTTATAAATTCAGCACATTCGAATGAATGTGATGAATGCCTGTATGAATACAAGCTAACTAGAAGAGTAACTAGTGTTTACTCAAATAAATATTGCAGACCTAAATGCAGAACAGCCCTGACTGAAAATAGGCCACCTTATCTATGCCTGTAGGTAAGCCCCATAATAGAGCAGATTACCCATGCCCATTTATTTCTATACAAAATTAAATACTTTACAGCCGTTACATACCTTTAGCTGTATTCTATATTATATTGTTTTGTATCTATATTACTGTTGTTAACAGAACGTAGATTATAAACCTAAAAGACGAGAGCAAGATCTGAGTAGGTATAGCTATGCTAAACAACTAGCCAAGAAACTAGCAATCCGCTCCTGCTTCACATGGTTTTTGCTTGATACCTACGTCGATATTTCTTAGTTATATGTAACTTTAACATTAACGTACCAATATTACACTTATACCTTCTGGGAGAAATTTTCTAAACGATAGTGAAAACCTCATCACAATCTGTTGTGTACGCGGACATACAGACAAACACGAAAAGCGACTTTTATAATATGTATGTTGTATGTATATATTCGCAGGATACTGACAATTCTGCGTCCGCCATTTATAAAACTCTGAAGTTCTTGGAGACAACTCTTAGCCAGGCTGAGAGTGAGGAGTGTTAATGGCGAAGAAGACTCAGTTCTTCCAGTTGCTAATTGATGGCGTATGGACTTTCATGATTTGATTCCAATTGGGCACTTTAATAAACGAGTTATAAAAAAAAATTGCTTGATGTGCCTATTCAAACTCTATCAAAACAACGCAGATATGTATATTTCAAAGTAAAAGATGGCTGGCGGCTACCAAAACTCATTCACCGGTACAAAATTGTGTTAAACCACCCCTCGGGAACTACGCTTTTGAGATAAACCAATCTGTGCTGAACATTGGTGACTATAATGACATAAAATCTCCATTTAATCACGGAATTTTCGACTGTATTTTCAGAAAAAAGGGTTGTATTTCGCTTGCACTAAAAATGTGGTGTTTAGTAGAAGCTCATATTTTGTCTACAGTTGATTTATAACTTTTGGTTATAGGCAATAAGGTTGACATTTGTTTGAAGGCTGTAGCAGCCTAAAAGCAAGGTAGTTATCAACGGTTACCTTTGAAGTGGCGCTTCTGCATGCAAATTTTTAGGGGTTGGCCCGTTTGGGAGGAATTGTCAATTTGTTTGGAAAAAGTTGCTGTAGATTGCAGGGTTGAATCGAATTACTTGATCACATAGGACGTTGATGTATTTTTTGATAAATATTTATCACGGGAACAGTACTTCATTGCCTGGTTTAGAGATGAAATCTTGGACATTGTAGGACGGGTTAACATCATGTTTACACTAAACGGTGGAGGAAAAAACGTATCTAATACAAATAAACCTAATCATTGTTGATTGTTAAATTATTTCTCAATTAAAAGTACCCGAATTGCACCATCGCCTGATTTGCTATTTATATTGCAATGTCTTCTTTCTCATCTTAATCACACGTTAACCTAGCATAGCGTACGATGGAGTCTTTGTTTAGTTAGTGCTTTAGTAAGGTCGTAGAGTAGAATGTTGCATGTGTTAAAAAAGGGCCAATATTAAAGTCACAAATTGGTAGGTTCTTAAAACCTACCAATTGCTGATCTGACTTGTATACCTTAGGCGATTAACACACTGCCACGCACCACGCAGCGTAGCGCATGAATGCGTGTTCTAACGTTGCTTGTAAGTATCTCCGTTTGTATAGAAAACATGCACAGTCCAACACACAGAAAATGCATCCACGCGCGTGCGGTGCGGTGCGTTGACACACAACATGCAGCGTGATGCGTGGCAGTGTGATAATCGCCTTAATCATCTCAGCCTCTCCACTTCTGGACATAGCCTTCTCTTAAGTGCCACAACACTCATTATCCATTTGTTATTTTTCGTGTATTTGTCCTTTTTTAGCGTCATGTTTGCCGCAATTAAACGTATTTTCTTTCTTTCTTTTATTTCCATTTTCCGCCTGCCGCATCCAGTTTATCCCGGTCAAATATCGGATTATCGCTTTGTCAAACAAAGATATTATTATTAGTTATTCGAACAAAAACAAAACAAAATTAATATCAAACACTATCCCTATATCCACTAATTATCACAATGTCACTCTGTCGGTACGCGTTACACGACGGGTGGCTATCGCATCGATTACTGATAACCACGCATCTGTTTAAGCCCCCATGACGTCACCGTTCTGATTTTTTGGTATAAATGCAATTTAATACTTTGTAATAGGCGCTCTATGAAACGGTTATCGACGCCCTGTTTGAATAAAGTGAGTGGATTTTAAATACTGATAGTCGGGTATCGGGATGGGTGGAAAGCCGCCCCCAATTTACTTACTGACTTTGGCATGGAATAATTTAAAAGGTAATTTTACCTAATTTGAAGAAATTAAATATAATTGTAGTAATCATCATCAATCATCATCAGCCTATAGCAGTCCACTGCTGGACATGGGCCTCTCCAATTGCACGCCATTCAGCTCGATTCTCGGCAGCTCTCATCCAGCTGCTACCAGCCACCCTGCGAAGATCGTCGCTCCACCTAGCCTGAGGACGTCCTACCTTACGTTTGCCGATTCACGGTCTCCACTCAAGAACACTTAACTGTAGTAAGAATTGAGGTAATAAATCATTAAACGAAGTCGTGAAGATACGGATAAGTTAGTGAGAAGAGTGCTTCTCAAAACATGAATTACAGACAGAAAAAGGCCTATCGAAAGCTCTTGAGTCTCAGCACTTTCTAAGGGTTCTTGGTTGATACTTGGTGCACTCGTCAGGTTTTCGTCGAATCTTACATAAACTCACGCCTTTTTCCCATGGGGGTAGGCAGAAACTACAGAACGCCACCTGCTACGATCCTTACATACTCCTAAAACGTACAGCTGCCAAAAGCTTCTAAGTTTCACTTGATTCCGCAGTTGCGCAAGAGCTGACAAAGTTATATAATCTGAAGCTTCCTCAACAATCCATCACAGTTCGAAAATGATCTATCATTCTTTAAGATGTACAACAATGTTTACCAAACCCAATTTCCCAGTGATCTCTTGTACACTTTCGGACATTATCAAGTAGAAAATAAACAAGATAGGAAGACACCCGATTGACAGCTTATTGGTGAAGGATTAGGAGTATTTTACTACTATCTCTCTGAGCAGTGAATGTATCTCTAACTGTGTAAATAGAGAGGTAACATTTTCCCACACTATTTTGATAGTAACCTGTTTCTTAATTTATTGATGTTATCGGAGTATATCTATCTGCGGAGAAAGATTTTGGGATGATAGATGAAAATAAGACCAATATCATAAGGAAAGTTTTGAATATGAATATGATGGCTTTATGAAGAGTAGGAGAAGACAAAAAAAAAAACGATGGATGGACTGTATGACAGATGATTATGGCTGGAAGGGGGTTAACTACCAAGATGACTAATAGAGAAGTATGGAAGAAAAAGACGTTGCGTCGAACCCTAATCAATTGGGAGAAAGGAAGGAGAATGATAATAATATGAGATGAAAATAAAATAGATAAATAGATCAATAGAGAAAATAAAGAAGCAATGTTTTACTGTGATAATGGCTTTTAACGTCTTATGGGTGGACTGTCTTGTGTATCACATAATGTTCTTGAAAAAGGTAGTGTGTAAAAAGGGTTTGTGGATATGATTGATTCTGTGCTATACTTAATTATTATCATTAGAGCATAATGATAAAATAAGAACTGCGAACTTCTTCGAACTTCGGCATGATCAAAACATGAAGGCAAATAATGCTGGCTCTAGCATTGGGGATAGCGACACCTGTAGAGGATAATGTTATTACAGCTAATATGCATAAGGAAAACGGTAACGAAACAGCAGTAGTCAATATGTCTACCTATGGCAAGTGGTGTTATCATCCTATCAAAAGTACTAAGAACTGAATCATTTTCCAGTAGGAAATAGTTCCTTCCTGTGTATACTTGACTGAACTTAGAACTACTCTTTAAAATTGAAGAACACTCATATTGATGATGTAATTCGTATTGTTATTTCGATTTTTACTTAGATAAACTAAATGGAAAAGGGTCTGACTAAAAAATATAATCAGTTTTAAGAAATAAGAACAACAATAATGTCATCACTGATACTGTCGAATTCGTCACATAAAATAATCGCAGTGAGGTAATATCAAATTTCGATAGAAGTACCGTCATAACAGAAGTTAATAATGATAATGATAATTAGGTAGCCATGCCTAAGAAAAACATACGATAAGGAGATAATTACGATAATAAATACGATAATAATAATTCTTGGATAGTTGGATCCTCGAGGGTTATAGTGTAGCTTGGGAGAGGCCTGTGTCTAGCACTGGACTGCGATAGGCTGATTGGGTTAATTGATTACTACAATTGGAAGATAATTATTGTTATAGTTTTTCAGTGGCGTATGTAACGGTGTATTGTAAGTATAATTCTCTAGTCTATTTAGCTCTGTAATGCAATAAATACCAACACATTTTTTTTTATAATAAGGTAATTCTCCTTATCTTTTACACTACTATTGTATAAGCTGAAAGTGTTTTATCAAAATGGCCAAGAAAGAAATTAATGTTTCATTGAAAGTAACGTCGATTAGTAAAGATTCTAAGATTCTGGATTTTATATTCTCTATATTTATATTCTCCTGCATTAGTGTTATTGTGTGTATTTAACGACATGAGCGTAAGTTTAAAATCGATAGGTACAGCGTTTTCCAGTGTTTAAATCAGTATTGTTAACTTACAACAGCCACGCTGAGATCTGTAGGTTCTCTGTCAGTTTCACGAATACAGACATATACCTATCATCATACAGTTACAATAATATAACATTTCGGGTGGCACCTATGTGTTATCTGTTAGTCACATCACAGGATAGCAGCACACAGGAAGAGAATACAGTAAACTAATTCTCACAGACGATAACTAAATCTCTCGTCTTTATGTCGCCACTGCAGGGTCAATCCACTTGACTGATAGTGTCCTATGATAGGTTCCCAAGAAATGAATGTCATCGGTAGCATGTTGAACCGTGTACTTATTAATGTATATTATACAAGTTATGCTAATGCTTTGCTTGTGTTTGGTTAAGGCCTTCGCAGATAGGGTTGGCAAAGATTCTAGAATTTCTGACTTTGGAGTTGCATCTTTCACAGTTATTTCATTTTGCCCGTTTTCTTTGGCGCCTGTCTTGTTCAGATACTAATTGAAAGCTAAATTAACATTAGTGTTTGTTACGCAGATAATAATAAAATGATATCTTTTAGATAACTCCGATATTAGACAGTACATTCTAAAAAAATATAAAATAATCATAAAGGGCTAATGGTTTCTGTGTCTCACTATGTAGTATGAGAAGAGAAGACATCCAAGCTCCTGTAGATATTGGTATATTTTCAAGTTCTTATTTATCTAAACATCTTTAGAATTTGAACTACCGTAACGGCGAGTTACGCGACAAAGCATCGAACATAGCCCTACTGATTCATACGTCGGCTTATCAGTAAAATTATATCATTATCATCTCAAATATTTATCTAGTAATATCAACTCCTAGTTATTTTTCTTACGCGTGGGAATTAACTGAATTGCCAGATACCTGTCGTTTAATCTGCGTTTTTTTATAGCTACTATTACTTGTGGGAAATTCGCAGTGGGTTTTTTGGGAATCGTCATCGAAAGATATAAAGATTATATTAATTTCTGGATAAATTATCAAACCAAGGAAATACTTTTTATAAGTAGCTAACAATACAATAAAAGATAACCCAAAATTGTACCTACTCGTAAGCGGCGTGCGTAAACGAAACAAAAGAATTATATATGGATCGTAGCAGGTGGAGTTCCGTATTTTCCGCCACCCATGGGAAAAAGGCACAAGTTTATGTATGTATTTCATCATTGAGCAGGGGCCTAACCACCGCTTACAGCAGTATTATTTTAATATTACTTCAGTGTAGGAAAGAGATGAAGCTCTACAGAACGTATAACGCTCCATCTCTTTCTCCCGCTGATATAATGATGAGTGAACTTTACACCCTGTTCCTCATACCCCTAAATTGGTGACCCCGAATATGAACGTCAACGCATCCTTCGTGCAACTACTCCAGCGTGACGTCATCATCATCACTCCCGCAAGCTTTCAGTGAGGCGAGTCACACAGCCAAGCCACACCCGAGGCGTCAACGGGTATCCTGACCACCAGCATGCAGCGAACGCGCATTCCTCGTCATCACCCTCAGCCTCATCACCCCGACCCACTGGGGTATCACCTCAATCAACTCATCACCCCGACCCACTGGGGAATGACCGCAATCACCTCAATCACCTCATCACCCCGACTCACTGGGGAATCACCGGAATCACCTCAATCACCACAACCACCGCAAACAGTTCCGACCCACCGCGAACAATGCGGCACCCGGTTCCGACTCACTGGAACCACAACTGGCACTGGCAAGCATCGCAAGATACAAGACTCAGCCCACTATCGACCTCCGGTCTCCGGAGGGGAGTGATGTGGCGGTATCTACATCGCCACATGCGAACTACGCATCAAAGACCTGACGTCAGACAGACGTCACATAAATCCTGCATCGCGCAATTAAAGTTTACCGTGCAGTGGACATATATACGAGAACCCAACATCAATAGTTGGGCAGTTGCCCGCCAGACACAACACCCGTCTGGTTGGAGGATCCTCCCTTTTCTATGGAGTATGAGTGAACTTTACACCCTGTTCCTCATACCCCTAAAGTGGCGCGCGATTCGCATTCAAAATTCGCAAATTTACAATAGATTACAGAAAGTCTATGTCACCGGCTTTACTTCGATGCTGCCTGTGATTTTGACCGTCGAGAGGACTGAAAAGCACCATTCTGCTTTTTATCAAGCAGACACCGAGCACCATAATTGCGTAATACACGATCAATCAGAATCGGAATCTGTTTGAAACAAACGTCTAATCCATTGTATATTAAGTTCGAAAAAAAAATCTGCTCAACAACGTAAATAACGCAATGAATGTTGTTGAACTGTCACAGTGAAACAAATTAGTCTTAATCGGTTATGAAAATAAGTTACACAATTAGATAGCAGGCCTTTTTTTTTTTTTTTTTTTAGGTGGGAAATCATCGTATGACTTCTCCCGCTCTGGGCGGAGCGGAAGGGCGTGTCAGACTCTTACTGACTAAAACCCACCCGTGTTCCTTCGGTTGCCTGTTGCCAGGGTCCCGGTATCCCTTTCGGACTATTCCGCAACCCTGGCAGGCATCGGTCCTAACGGACCCCGTCAGGTGTGCTGACATCTCTTTGAGGCGCGCGTGGAACACGACGCGCCGTCGACCCGGGCCTGGTCCTTATCGAACGGCGAGCTACCCATTGCTCGCCGTCCGCAAGCCCGCGCCTATGGTGGCCGGGAATCCGCCTGGGATTCCCGACGCCCAGGGTGTCTCCAGCGGCGGCGGTTAGGGGCGTGAGGGCGCAGGCTTTGCCTCTCCCTCACGCGTTCCGCCTCCTCCTTCGCGAGCATCACTGCTTCGCAGAAGGAGGTGACCGCCTCCCATGCCCTCTCGCTCCGTACCATGGCCTGGACCAGGGCCGGACGCGAGAGGTCAGTGCCGCCAATCGCCTCCACAAGGACACGGTGGTGCTCCGCCCAAGCAGGGCACACCTCCACCGTATGCTCCACCGTGTCCTCCGGACGATCCGCACAGTGGTGAGACCCGGGCGTTTCCTCCCGCCTAATCCTGCACAGGTATCTCCCGAAGCTGCCATGTCCGGTGAGGACCTGCGTCAGGCGGAAGGTGAGGACGCCGTGGCGCCTCTCCAGCCACTCCTCAAAGAGGGGACTTATCGCCGCAATTGTGGCGTGCCCATACATAGCAGGCCTGGGGGCCTAAACCGGCCACATTAGCAATTCCTCTAAAAGCAGTTCATTTCCTGAATCCCAGCAGTCATTACCAATTCCTCTAATTTGACATAAAAACAATTCATAATTTGTGGACCATTTTACGAATCTCCATAGAAAACTGTCAAACAGATGAATTATTTCGTTATATGAATTACACGCAGATCATATTACGAATTGTCAGTTTGTGATATTTTACGATGATTCATAATATTTTCACATTGTGATTCTGCTAAAGTGACCGTTTTAAGCCCCCAGGTAATCGTTTATTTGTACTTAATTCTGAAGTAGATGGTACACGAAGAGCTTGTTCCTGCCCTAATGTCCTCCAACCTGAAATAATAATTATTATGAAGAAGGACTACTCACCTGGAAAAATTATTAAATATGGAGATCTTTAATCAATGATGTAACCGCTTCCTTGATACAGGGGCCAAGGTTAAGATACCAGATTGTAATAAAGTTTATAGCGATACTGTCTAGTTTATGCTACCAAAATCCGCCTTTTTATGATGGTTAAGTTCTGTAATATTTGATATTGAGATGGTAGTCATGGCAGTCAAATAGTCTGTAGTACTTACTACTGATAACAATATACTCGTACAGTCGAACAAGCTATTTGATATACAGGCATATAACTTGAAACTACTTAAAAAAAAATTGTGAGTGTTTTCAGTAGTCAAGAATCCTTTTACGTCACTGTCGTATGCTCAAGAAGTTAAATTACACACACAATCAAAACGAATTTTGGCAGTGTAGCAGAAAATGAATATATTTTGCCTGTATACCAAATAAATTGGTCGACTGTACATGGGAATCACGAGGCAAATCCGGTAGCTAACTATCTTATGATAGGACTCTTGTAGGTATTATAGGGCTTATAAAGATTTCGCTAGTCAGTTTAGTCGTTTTAATTACAGCACTTTTTTAATTCTTTTTACTTTCATAAGATTGCGTAACGTTCTGAATTTGTGACTGAAATTAGAAAACGGTGTTCTAATGTAGATTTTTAGGGTTCCGTACCCAAAGGGTAAAACGGGACCTATTACTAAGGCTCCGCTGTCTGTCTGTCTGTCTGTCCGTCTGTCACCAGGCTGTATCTCATGAACGGTGATAGCTAGACAGTTGAAATTTTAACAGATGATATATATCTGTTGCCGCTATAACAAGAAATACTAAAAAACAGAATAAAATAAATATTTAAGGGATTATTTAAACGACAAAAATCACGATTTTTGTATGGGAGCCCCCATACAAAAATCGTGATTTTTTGTCGTTTTTATAGATAATGGTACGGAACCCTTCGTGCGCGAGTCCGACTCGCACTTGGCCGGTTTTTGTGATTGCGAGCGCACATGGCTGTCATGTATATCTATTTATTCGATATTTTACCAATGTTAAACTCTCCGTCTTTGAATATTTGATTCTTTATTGTGACGTTTTGGGGGACTGTCTTATGTAATTTTGACGTTCGAAAAGAGCTGATTCTCAGCCTAGTTTGAATAAATGACTTTTGATTTTGATTCAAAGTGCTCAATATTTTACTACAGCTACATACTTTGAGGTACTAGCTACCTCAATATGTAGTTACATTGAAAATCAACTTTGTTAGAGGTTCCTTTTTTTCTTCCAGGTCGTTGACAACACTCTTTAGATGGCTTAGAGTAGGTAAATGAGGTAAAAAGTACGTAGGTATATACTATAATCAACATTAAAATGAGATGACGTAGCAACATTCTCATGCGTCACACAGCTTCCTGCCTTTGCTCTCGTAGATATTTTTTGTTTGAAAATATTTTAACAGTAATTAATGTTCAATGTCATCGGCAGACATTACACAATACAAATTGTTTTACAGCTTTTTCGCCCGTTAAGCACGAGTCAGAGCACAGCTTACTCCACAAAGTCAAAAAAGTTTACACGAATATACTCCTTATTACTGTGAAATAACGACTTAAATTGAGTGAGCCTAAAATAGAATAGAATAACTTGTGTTGTCGACTGTACACTATGGCGCGCTCCATCCACGCGCCAGGGCTATAAAACAATTTTCAAAAAATAATAGATGAATAAATAAATGACACAAAAATATGAGAATTCTTTATGAACGTTTTCGGAAGGTCCGAGAAGGCTAATACACTTCTTGTTCAGTTTTTTTATAGTTAGTAGTTTTTGAAATTGTCTCCCAAGTTTTTATTTTATTTTAGGTAGAAGGTATGCGTGCCCTAGTATATTACTTATTCATAAAACTTTATTGCTGACATGCAACTGAAAATCTTTTATGATCCATACAAGTAGTACGAAATAATGCAAGAGACATTAAATTGCAATATTTGATCAAAAGAAAACCAGAATATCATGGTTTGTGTTTTGTTTTAGTTAGATATTTACATTTGTACAACGAGAAACTCTTCTTCACTAAAGATCACTCACTTGAGAAACTGGTGGCCCACCAGTATCTTCGCATTTAAGTTCTTTAGTAGTTCAACTGAATTTTAAAATCGGGAAAGAAAATGATAATTGGGAAGGTATTTACCATGAAATACATTTTTAACTCATGATTTTCTCCACGCCGATTTAACATACTGAGCGTAGCACACTTATTATTCCCAAAAAAATAACAAAAACTCTAAACAATTCTTCAATGCTTTTGTATGTGGTTTCTCCACACCCAATAAAATGTTAAATACAATTATTGGCAATACAAAACAGGACACAATGATTTGAAAAATGCAAAAAATGCGCAAAATGTTTTATTGTGAGCAGGTTTGCGATTCCTGGTAACTTTCGTTTTTTAGTTTTTTTCTTGTGAAAAGACACGTGGCACGTAGTTTTGCGATTCAGAACTAAATCGATAGTGTTTAAAAAATAAAGAGAAATTAGTTAAAATTTTAAATTAATTTGGATAGTGAGATGACATTGCAATCACTTCGGGTTGCAGTTATAACCTCAGAACTTCGGAATACGCCAGTGCTTGTAATTTCACCGAAAAATAAGACGAACCTATAAAGTTTCTGAAGCCCTCGGTATTCTCTTATTATACTTCAGAAGTCCCAGTTATTGGGATTGATGATATAACTTCAAACGACACATTTGCACGCCCTTAAGCTCCATTCTCGGCAACTCTCATCCAACTGCTACCAGCCACCTTGCGAAGATCGCAACACCTAGCCTGAGGGCGTATTAAAAAAGACATGAAATTACTTAAATCAATCGAGGAAGTGAATGAATACATTAGAACATTTATTAGATATATTTAGATAACGGATAAAATAACTGTCAATCCACTCAACCATCGAACCCCAACAAAGCCTTAGAAACACCATCCCTACAACGCACACAGTACCAGCAGGGCGCACCATACCATGACATTACTCGTATTAAGCACAAAATCAGTGTTTGCGCATAGACAGACGGACAAACCATTAACGAACACATTAACACAAATAATACAAACAATAGCTAAACAATAGTTCACCCGTGTTTCATCCATTGTTTACTATAGGAAAACCATTAAAAATTATTGACGTTTAGGTGCAAGACTTTTTTGGTGCAACCTACTCAGAATTTGGTGATTCTTTCGTACGGATCGTTAATGAGAATTAGTGATGTTATTGTTGGTTGTTTTATAGTTTAAAGGTAAAACAGTGTGTTTTTTGTAGCTATGTCGAATCACGTAGTCCTTAGAACGTTTTTGCGCAACCTTATTTTGTATTGTACAATTGTACTTATCTACATTGCATTGCAAATGCATTAATAATAATCTCACAGGTGTCGGTCTCAGTTTCAGGTGTTCGGTTTTTTCAGCAGTTTTAATCTCACTTTCTGGTTTTTATTTCACCCTACAGTAACCTGTCAAATCTTGACAGAATGTATTAACTATCTACAAATGTAGATAGTTTTTTGTGTGATTTTTGTAATGATCTATTGTTGAATCACGCATGCAGATACCTACATAGATTACTATTTAACTCATATACACTGCAACTCTTCTAATATACAATCGATTTAAAAAAAAAAAAAAAATTAAAAGCGAAATTTGTTCCCAGGGTAGATACACATTTCGACCGATATGTTCAAGGTGCACACACTGTGACATGAGGAAATATAATGCAATAAACCAAGAGATTTATTATTTGAAAATTCGTCCTACCGTTTTTACAGCCGCACCCTTTCAGTGTTTATCGTAAACATAATCGATTCGAGGACCTTCGATTTTATTTCCAACGATTTGTTCCCAAAAGTTTTTACTTCAGGAGCCGAAAAACTTTATAGCTAGGATTTGCTTAAACACGTTTTGTCACTACCCTTTGATTGGTGATAATGTTATTATTCTTAGAAATTCAATCAATTCTGAACCTTATAATAATGAAGGAAAGGCTATTAAGTACGCACATAACTTCAAATCGGTGTTAATTTGATACCAGAGCTCTTTGCAGCCCCCGAAAAAGATTAAGAACTTAATCACAACACAATAAGGTTTACGTTCCAGTTTGACAGATGCAAAATTAACATTGTCAAAATAATACAGGGTGTACACATGATTGACGTTTTACGATTCGAAAAACTAAAATTTATAGTTGTAACAATTCGCGGAACGGGTTCCGTCATAAAACCCTTTAACGTAGGTGTTTTATTACACTTCGTTAATTTTGTATCGGATTCAAGTGACAGATGACAAAGTTTGAAATGTGCTTTTGTAGCATCACAGATAGTAGGTGCATTGTCAGTAGGTCCTGTTGTAAATCTTATAAGGTGTTTCGCCTGTGTGTTGCCTGCTTTGCAAAATTGTGGTTCGTTATGTTGTAGTCTCCAATAAGTTTAGTAGTTATCATTGAAGCCATTTTTCTGATAATAAACTTAGAACGAATACTTTTGCCACGTGAAGATGCCTAAATGTCTGCGCTGAGCTTGTTCAAAACCACTTTTTTGTTAACAATCTACGCGTGAAGTTACACCCGCTTTCTAAAAAACATAAAAATATATCAAAAATAGCAAACGCCTCGCAAAAACATCGCTGTCACATAATTAGTCTTTCTCAAACTTAGCACAACTTATCGCAATACACGAAAATAGTTAACACTCCCCCTGAGTGTTAAAAATACTTCGATGTGGACAAAAAGTAATCTTCACTGAAACGTTTTCTCTCCTTTATCGTTACGTTACGCAAGAGGGTATCAAAATGAAGTGGGTGCAATGTTAGATATGTGGGCAAAAACAGCACTTACGTTTGAAGGGGATGAAAGCGCTGAAAGCGAACTTTGCTTTGAAAATAAATGTTTACCACAGAATAATTTTAATATTACTTTGAAACCATGAAATATGCTCTAAATATTTACCTACCCGCTGTGAACGAAATAGCTGAATAGTACAAAAAAGTTTTTTCAGCCTTCCAAGTTTCTATTAGCATCATTTATAATCAAATATGTCCTGGATCTGAGACTTTCTTAATAAAGTGTGCTATTAACAGAGAAATCTTTGAATTAAATTGACAGTGGATATCAAAGTTTGTTAGTGATCGATTGTTTTATGATGGTTAAAGCTAGAGGAGCTATAAAATCTTATAAAAGTCGTGCAGCGCAAAATCCGCTAAAATATACAAACCCAAGGGGTTTAACACGGCACAGTGAGAGAATTTTATCTAGGATCGTAAGTGAGGTCCTGATAACTTAATGGGGAGACGTTAACATGTGTTAGATACTCAAGTAATGATCATTATGTGCTACTCAAGTGGTTATTTTGAAACCATCGTTCAGACTTAAGGGTTGGGAATTGTGAACTTGATGTTTTGTTAACGTTGAAGTGTCTTGGTAAATTCTTTGGTTATCTATTTATTTGTGGTGAGAAGATTCTTATATATTTGAAGCTTGGGAAGTTATTAGTGAAAATACTAACAGCACCACCAAAATTCACTTCAGAATGGAAGCCACTACATAGGTAACTCTAGTCGTCATTTGTCAACCTCTATTATGTATCTACAAATCGATTACCATGATGTTATGTATGGATGCCAAAAGGGTGTTTAGTATGATCGATAGTAATTTTACGTACGTAGGTACACACTGGTTGATGGGAGGGTGCTTTGAATTTTAAGACTCTGAATGCAGCTTCTTTGTCTGTGAATGTCGATTATTATAGTTCTAGCCGAAGATCTAGATAGATATATTTGCCCTCACCGTACGAAGCTGTGTAAAAAGTGTTCATACATATTGATGTGAGTGAGATCACACAATAATCATGTCTAAAAAGTGTTTCGCGACCATATTTTGACAAGGTCGGGCGAATCCATGATTTAAATCTTTCGTTCTAGCTGATTTGTTTATGAGCTGTGCTACAATTCTGGTGTACAATAATTTACACTGCCGGACTAAATCGAGCCACAATACATTTTCATGTAAGGAATGAAGGCCTCTTTTATCACGTTTTTGTTCAATTTTGAAGCCGACATACTGGCCACCAATTTAGTGTGATCATTAGTACAAATTTTAAATTCAATCCCAATTAAAAAGTTAGACTTTTATACAGAAAAAATGCAGGGTAGCTCGATTTAGGAATCCGGGAGTGTATTATCTACCTATCTTTGTGACATAAATTATGACATGGAATCTCATAGCTTATTTACTGCAACAAGACCTACAGCTATATCGATCATATACACCCACAATCCACATAGTTCACAGATACTGTAAGTCCCTATAGCCATTATGTCACATGATTACTGATACTAATCGTCACAGTCAGCGGGCGGGAGCCGTTGATAAGCAGCCAGATGCCTTCCATCCGCCCACCGATTGAGTTACAATTGCTGTGAACTGACTCATTATCTGTATCTCGACACCCCGTGATTGCATCCTATATTAGGTATTTTTAATCGTGATATTACTTGAGCTGTAGCAATACTTTTGGCAGAGGGACTTTTTCGATACATACCTAGTGGTGGTAGGAGTGAAATGTAATTAATGTTATCTTTATCACGTGGCATTTTAAAATTTTTGAGGACAGGAAAGCTTGTAGCGTCGCTTTAAAAGTGTTTTATTTGGTGCTTCATCAATTTTGATTTCCATAGATAAGAACTTTTTCATCATTTTTTTTGGTAATGGCATTTTGCTGGTCAACATAGGAGATTGTCGACTGCATAACCGGACTTTCCTGTGGGTCCCTCAATAAATTAAGGCATCCAGCCAGGGCATGAAACATAAAACTGAAAAAATAAGCAACTTCACTGCACAGCCTAAGGGCACCTCTAGGTTACGGACCTCGGGTTAGGGCGTTGTTGCTGGGGGAGTACAGCAAGGGACAGGCTGGATCGGATTAACTTCATCTATTCTAATAAGCCAATTGGTACTTAGCGAGGCTATAAATGCTCATAGTGAGCCAAACCAACGCTTAAAACCGTAATGTCGCTTTTAAACAGACGCTTCAAAAATCATAATATATTTATTAATCCATGAATGTTCAAGCTACAACATGTAATTCGAGTATGTAATTACTAATGAGTAGCTCTTCGTAGAACTTCGGTACAATATTGAACACTACATAATGACATGTGCTAGTAATAAAAACATGACACATTTTAATATGACAGCTATTACTTAGAGAGCAAATTGCTAATCAATGAACATTCAATGAATAATCAATGTCCAATATTTTAATTTCGTTTTCCTTGAGTGACGTAATCGCACACTTTTAAACTAATGACTACAGCCAAGTCGAAAAGATATCAATCAATACACAGAGAGTAAAAGTATAAAATGTTTGAAAAGCTCTTGTAGCTCGCTCTTCATGGTTTTATTTGCAAAGAACAAGGAGTAAGACATTCAGAGTTGATGACCATCATCTGCGTAGCCTTTTCCCAACTATATTGGGGACAATTGGGGTCTGATTCCAATCTAGCCAGATGCAACTGAATACCAGTATTTTACATTGAGCGACTGCCTATCTGACCTCCACAAATCAGAGTCGATGACCAATCTTCAGTAATAGGAGAGTCACCGAATGAAGAAGGTTGATTTGTGTTAAAGATTCTTGACTTAATTTGAGAAGAATTGAGAAACATGTCGAAAAATGAAGCCATTTCTTAGGAAGCGAATAACGTAAGTCACAGTGACTTAAAGACGAACATAACTCAAAAATTTCCTTTTTTGCTCCACACCGATTTCACGACCTATTTAAACCGTAGGATTAGCCATCAAATACGCCGTTTCGGTGAATTTCTCCGCGAAATCTAAACTCCCAAATGACTGACAAACTCGACACAGAAGTCGAAAAGCTCGAATTTCAACCTGTCACATGTGGTTGACATTTTTTTACAAATTCGCGTGTGTTCTCATGAATTTTAGACTTTTTTCGATGATTGGAGATAATTTTGACATAAATCTTGTATGCTACTGCATTACCCATTGAGTGTAAACATATGTTGGATATTCCGATTGACGTAAGTTCTTTAGCGATTATTTTCAAGTGTCCGGACCCGGCCTGTTGATGCAGTGAAATTAATTTGAAACAGAACACAGAATGAAATGTAATTCTAATTTGGTAAACCCAACAAAGCCAAATAGGTAAGGTAAGGTACTGTTAATCAAAAGAGCAGTGACATCTTTGTGGACACAAATAATTCCAAAATTACTTCACGCTTGAAAGTGAATATGAATCGGATATCCATTGTCCGCTTGTGTCCTTCCTCTAATGTACTTTTAAAATAAACAGTACATCTAAACTGTACACGTTCACGCCTATCTGCCCTCACATTGTCATGACCCAACACCCCGCTAGGCTACAGTTAAAAACTATTCGTCCAATAATTATTTGGTAACTTATTCTTTTCTATACTTATTGAAATGGTCAAAACACGTAGGCACGCTTACGTCTCGCGCTCCATTGTCTGAGTCTTCCACGCTGCATTTGACACCGCAGTTTGTCAAAATTTCGGTTTCCATTTCTAAGAACGAATCTATTCTTGGCATTTGTAAGTTGTCATCTCTTAGTTCAAGGCTCCGTTATACAACTGCTCCCAAGTTTCACAGCACACGCTTGGCGACAGTTAGAAGCTTTTTTTGTTGACAATTTTATGGAAACCAATAAATATTTCAAAAGTGGAGCATTTTATAAGAGCAGACTTCCATAGTAGTTGATAACTGTTCTTACTTTCAACGAACTATTTGCTCCTTTGTTTATAAACAGAGGATGAATTATGTCTTTGTTTGGAATCGAATAAAAAGTTTCGCTTTTAAAGGTCGAGACGAATTGATATTCATATGACTACCTAATTTATGTTTAGGAAAACCGGAATATTTTCTAACACTATCCTAGTGCGATAACGATTTGATGTTCAACCGCGGTGAACTACTTTTCACCCTTATGCCCTTAGGAATATGGTTCAAAAGTGGTTCACCGCCAGTGTCAGCATTGATACTTACCTAATATTACATAAAAGTCTTTTATAAGGTAGGTACTACGTTATTTTTCATGACCTGTTATTAAGAAAGTAAGAACATGGTAGCCTACTATGCAAGTGTGTTTCTGCATCTCTATTTTTGGGGTACTTCTAATCTTATCTAATTCTGTGCTGATCTTCATATTTTCCTTTTATTATTTTATTGTACAAATCCGCAAATTGTAAGTGACTTGTGACTAGTGTACCATTTTTTTCCTCCTTATTTTTTCGTGTTTGTCACTTTGATCAAGAAGAATACTAGGTAACACAATGTTGATAACACGTTAGACCTTGATCAATTCAGTCACTTCATGAGTTCATCATCATAATCACTTCTCATATCACGTACGCCGAAGCTGTTTTGGATACCATTACACTCGTTACGTTTCTGTGGGGAATTTTGATCGTATCTACATCAAACTGTAATTCAGGAACTGCGCAATACGTGTCTATAAACGGATTTAAGACGATCTTAGTTTTAAGTAATGTAATATAATTTGAATTAGTATTCGGGTGTTTATCAAAAGGATTATTACCTTGAAACTTAGAAAACAAACACTTTCATACAAATTCATTTCTTTTCTAGAAATCAATTTGTATAAATAAAGAAATAAATATTAAATGTCTCAGTGAAAGTAACTACCCTTTCTAAACTCTCACAAAATAGGCGTTGCGAATGCACCTAAATGCAAACGGAATTTCACTTTTACATCCTAATTACCCTTTATTAGACAAAAGACAACTCTTTCATTTACCATAAAACAGAATTTATGAGTTTCACTGTTTCGCGCGAACGACAAGTCAAAGGAGACAATGGTTTTTGTAATGTCCCAAATAAATGCAACTCTTCCTTTGACGCATAGCGGTCCCCTTTAACTGTTATTCAATAATATAACCGTCCAAACAAAACGGACTTAGTTACGGTAACGAAAAGGGTAAAATATTATTCACGTGTTTAACTGTTCACTAGGAAACAAGTGGATGGCGTTTTAGGGAATATGGAACTTATGCTGTTGTACTTAGAATTAAAATGGTTTATGGTAATTTTCAGTCGTTTTGCGCATAACCTTGTAAACGTTTATTTCGCCGAAATTGCGAACGGGTAACGCGATTTTCAATTTTATTGCATGTTTTAATGTTTGCGAGATTTTAGCGAACCCTTTGGCTGTAAAAGCAATTTTGTAAACGGTTTTATTGTTTTTTCAAATAAGTAACTGTATAATTGGCGTTTATTTTTTAATGTCTTTATTGAGGTTTTTTGGCAATTGGTGATTTGGCGAAAGAGTTGCAAAGGGTTTGAACAGTTAGATTTGTATTTTGGAGTTTTTTTGGAAACGTTGTTTACCTAAATGCTATTAATGGCAAATTGGGCAATAAGTTTTCAATGGGCAAGAGAAATGCAAAAAACGACGAAACTTTTGTATTGCATTCTCTTCAAAAAATTATTGCTCTTTGCAGTCTTTGCAAACCCGTACTAGAATACTACTACAAATATTGTCAGTGCTGCTTTAAAAATGTGATGAACTCTGCGAACAAAATTTTTACTCGTCCTTGTTGATCTTCAATTATATCTTATTCTAGAACAAAATATAAAATCATGATTAAATGGAATTAACTGAAGTTTATTTTTTAGGAAAGTAGGTATACCTCTTTCGATACGATGTCTTGTTAGCAATACCAGCAAAACTTGATTAGATAGTACATATAAATACATAAATTAATAATAAATAATATATCCGAGGGATTTGTTACCAGTGTGATTTGCTTAAATTAATTGAGAATTGTCACTAAATAAAAATTTCACTTCTGATAATTAATATACCTAACTTATTTAATTTAATGTAGGTATTAGAATATTAATAGCTAATATTTTTAAAACAGCAATATCAATAATATTTGAGTCGATGATGAAGCTCTGTTATGAGGATCATGGAACAGAAAACAATAATATATAAAAATATATTTTGCACCAGTAACAAGCTTTACTCCATTTGGAGTTTTAATCGAATAAGTTTACAAATTCATTTGCTTTGGCGATTACGAGAAGTGAAGTAATTCTGTAGAACCAAGTTTAGAACCTTATACACTAATATTTTTTCCATTTCTTTTCCTTATACTTATATATTTTCTCTTATTTTAGGGAATACATGGACTTTTCCATTAAATTAGCTTCCAACAGCCTAAATACATTCAAAACTATATTCTAGAAAGGATGAACACACCGAAACATTTCTCAGCACCCACTCAAGTTTGTTTAGTAAACACATAAACGGTAACATTGCCGGCACCTTCAAAGAATCATAATTGGACTAACGGAAAGAAAGTAGCCTGGTTATAAAAGTATCCCAACAGTTAGGTAATAAAACTACGACCTGTACCGTAACTCCATAATGTAACGACTAACTGTACCGAAAGGATCCGAAGTGAGGAAGTGAAAGAAATTGTAAAATGATTGTAACTGTTACAACAATTGGGCTGGCGAAATTTCATTTTATTGCACATGTTTAGGGCGGAAATTTCTTTGATAATTTGGTGTTGTAGGTAACTGTTTTTTGCCTTCATATTTTTTCTGAATGTAGAAGTATCAACTAAGTCTATCTGCTTCTACTGTCACTGACAATTTATGGACATTTATACCTACCATAACCTACCTCTACCTCTCTATACCTCTTCTATCATCATAATCCAAAAATGCCTATGGCATTATGTCCGCCTCTGTACATTTCTGTGCTTAAAGTATTAAATAAATAGTCATGTAATTTCCAGAGTAATTTTATCGATTGATAATCATCAATGATTTTATATAATATTACCTAGATAGATCGTGAGTATCCAGCAGAGATATAATATTATGAGGTGTAATTTTACTTTAATTATTTTCAGTTTATTTTGTGTAGATTTCTGAAATTACCGCACTGCCGCACTGTAATTATAGTAAGGAAGTTCAATAAATAAATAGATGAATGATGAAGACGTACGTGCAAGCATCTCGATGAAAATATTGTATTACATTATTAAAAGCATATTCACGGGCTCGTGAATCTGATTTGAGCTATATAAAAGAGCACACCATTACACTACTATTACATTGTCACTAAAACGTACATTAAAATATACGGCTACCAAGAGTTTCACGTACTCTCATTAAGTAGTTACAGTTAAACTTTTTAAGTACTTTCTACAGCAAAAAATCTGTAACACATTTCTCCCGTTATAGAAATGCATCTTTTAAAAACTATAACGGTTTCTTTATTACCGATGTTGGTGCTGTTTTTATCACAATTTCTCCAAACGTATTTTGCGTAATAAAAATTTCACCTAGCAATACTACCGAGTTTCGCGTCCTTGTAATAAAATGTTTTTATGCAATTTTTAGCCTTTTTTGCAAATGGTTGGTGCAAAGATGAATATTTTCTAAAGTTTGCCTTTGGTGCACTGCCGCTAATGGCTGTTAGTAACATTGCTTTACAATTCGGAAGTTTACAATGCTATCCAACAGTAGGACGAATTGCTTTATTGTAGGGAAAAAATGAACTTTATGAGGCGTCATTGTTCTACATTCTTACTTAACTTTTGAAATAGTTAAAAGAAGCCGGCTTGCACGCTTCTTTGTATTTTTTCTCGCTACATGCGCCAGTTTTTGTTCGTGTTATGCAAAATTTCTTAATGACTAGGATTTCGGATTTTATTACTTGTGCACTTTTCGTTTGGTGGTCCCTAATCCTATGTAAACATGAATAGTAATTTAGGCGTCCTCTTATCTTTACCAACTTTTACAAAACTGGGCAAGGACAAAAATCTTCGAACCAAAATTGCCAAAAGGAAAAACCTTTTTCTCAGCGTGTAATAATTACCTAGATCCCTTTCAAAGTATCTATTAACTCACACGAAAAATACGTCCTGCTAAAAGGACCTTGTAAGTACATATTTTTTCTGTCACCCCCTGAAGATCATTACTTCCCTACTCATAAGCGTATAATGGAACTAATTTGTTGTTCAAACAGGGGTCCTCAATACATAAACATTGTAACTTTGATCCTACCAAAATAACACTTCCTTCCCAAACACAAACTCTTCCACCCCAAACAAACTAACATAAGGATGAAAATCGAATGACAAGCCAAGATAATAACAGCATAAAGCTCTTGGTAATTGGTGACTGCAGGACATTTATTTGACACGTACCGAAAGCAATTGTCACTTTCAATGTATTGTCGTTTCAATGGAACTCAAAATTGCCACGGATATCGTGATTTTAGCTTGATGTATCGGATTTATTTTTATATTAATTATAATTGTAGAGTATTAAGTAACGCTCATAATAAATTTATGGCGTTATTTTTGAGCAGCAAAACGAACAGGGCGAACTGATTATCGATTCGGTGAGAAGTAAAATAATTATTTCTACTAGAATTTTCTCATTATTACTCTCTCATTTCTCGTTCTTTACTTTGTGCCCATGGGAGAAAAAGGTCAGTTTATGTACGCAAGTGTGATTTTCACCAAAAAGCTTTTTGAGGCTTTGCTGCAGTAAACAGCGATTTCATTTGAGCCAATAATTTAATACATTGACCATCTACCTATTATAGCTTCCTTTAGAATTCAGGCAGAAAAGCAATCGGACTCTTAACAGAAAAGCATCACATTGTTTCCAAATGTATTTTAATATCAGATATCTATCAAAATGTAACAATAAAAGTACCTACTCAACGATCTACTACACTACACACCCCACAGCTTAAAGTATCAAAATTCAGAAACATCAAAAAAATATTCAAAAGCTTCAATCGTCAGATCAATTTGCGATACGACAAACAATTTGTAGACACTTCAAATAACCACATTCATACAAAATACATTCCGATTGACATTCGATTGTCAATGATATCGAAACCGTCAAATGTGCAACGCATGGTCTGTTAGACCACGACGATTTTTTCGGAAAACTAAATCTTACCGCTTCAGAAATAAGGTTGAAAATTGTAGAAGGTTTAAGAAAATGGGGATAGGTGATAGAAAAAAAAACCATACGTTGTGTGGTCTATGTAACTGAGTAGCGTTTTATAACAATTGAAGTCAAAATGGCGTGAAATTGCGTCACATTATGAGCGTTAATGCTTAGCAGAAATTGCGTTTTTGAAGTGGCAAAAGCATTGATACGGAGTGTCGTTACACTTCTTAACCTACTGGTGTGGAAGTGCCTTTGTGTTGACGTGAATGTTGGTTTACTTTGGGGTACTTGACAAACGTATAAATAAAAGCAGAAGTTTCGAAAATTGTGAAAAATGTTTTTAATTATTACTTTCTGAAGCAGAATAGAAATTGGCAGCATTAGAGTGTAAAACTGATAAGCTTGTCCGTTGAAAAACACTTATAAAAATTCCGAGACATTAAGTACAGATTTTCCCGATTGTGCGGTTCGATTTACAGAATCAGCACTACAGCTGGCTGGTTATATAAACCTTTCCCATTTTGCTAGTATCACCTTCCTTAATTTTTAGTACCTAGTTATCTATTGAATAATCTTGCTAGACCTACTCAACGACTTAAAATATGAGGGAAGAACAGCCTTTATTTCCGTACCTTCTCTGACTGACGGAGCGTGGCGCTTATAAGGCAGGAAAATTGACGTGTAAATCCAATACACTGTAACTCGAGTTACAGTGTTTTGCCTTAATAGTCATTTGATTATTTCGAGGCAGTTAAATATCCCTATATTTTTTTTTTCATTTTATATTATGTAGAAGGAGATATGAGCACATACTAAAACATACTAAAAACTAAAAAAGTTTTAAATGCCCTTTTCTCGAAATAGGTATTTCTGAGATACAGTGTTTTGGATTCACAGGTCAGAAATATTCATGCCCGAACATATTCCCAAAATGTTGTTCCTACAATGCAGTGGACATCTCAGTGCCATACTATTGACAGACTGGTCTGGTAGTTGTAAAAAGTGTGATTATTTTCACAGATCTTCGCTTCAAAATAAACTGTAAGCTAATCCGATGCGTGCAAAAACTTCTCCTTGGGTGGCCTTAAGTGGCGTCAGTCCGTGCTACATTCTGTGTATTTTGGATGTATTTACGATACATTACATCCTAAGAACTTTCAACCTTAAAATTAAATAGCTAAAGTTCAGTGTTAAATAACAGAGTGCATGTTTTTACTCAACATCGTAACCAAATATTTACTTTTGACTTGTCTTTATGAATGAAATTTCCAAACCCCGAGATGTAGGTAAACTCCGCGACATGATAGTGTTGTTGGACATTCAAAAATGTATGAGGAAATATCTTCCGTCAATAACTTCAACACATTTTGTTTAAACCTGAGCGCTAAACAAGATTTTGAGTCTGACGCTAAACAAGTTTCAAACTGAGAGCATTGATGCGTAGGAGTTTCTAGTGCCGCCTTTGAGGTAGTGTCCACTGCAAAACATGACATCAGAAATTGCTCGTAGCTGTCCTAGGAGATGGTTGCAAAAGTCTAATCTATCTATTTGTTAATTTCTCTAAATGTTGACTGTTGACTGCTCCTCCCAGACGTATAAAAAATTATAAACACTACGTTCTGCATAAATAGAAGTGGACTTACTGTTTCACGTTTTAATGTAGACCGACAAAAACGATCCGTCACTACCGAGCGGAAGGCGTAATCAGAACCTTTGAAATCAAACACCTAGTTAAAGTAGCTCCTGAAAACAATGCCCAATCTTGTATAGGCACAAGTGGGCCACAGAAGTGACCGATTCATTATTCACCAACAAATGACACAGACGATGAAGTGTTGAAAAAAGGATAAACAGGATCTAATTCTTTTGAGTACTGCCAATGCACTTAAACACAGGTACCTTTGTCGTTACATTCACTCATACTAAATGAATTAAAGAAATAATCATACTGTGGCAGGAACGACTTCTCGGAGAAAATCATCGTCAGAAAATTGGCCGTAATCAGGAACCGGAATGTGTTTGACTTTCGAACACTACAGAGAGGAATTGGGATCGTTTGTTCTTTAATTTTGCCCAATGATGTCAAATACCCTTGAATAGAAAACAAGAACTTCCTTCAAGACCACTTTAATGACTACGGTAAGTTCATAATCATAATCATTATTTTATTTGCAGTAAGTATTGGTACAGCGTTGATCTTGTTCCTAATACACAGGAACAAAAACAAAACAAAACAAAAAAACATCAGGGCTGACCAGGGAGCTGATTAGCCCATTGGGTAACTTAGACTACAATTACAAAAAAATATTATGAAAGTTACAGCACTTTTTCTAACATAGCGAAAGCTCGCCATTTCATTACAGCTGAGTCACTGCGTAATCTCTGAAACAAGCTAATCCATCGTTAAAACATCATGAAATGCATTAGCCATGATAACGCCAATTATAATTGACACATTAGGTACCGAGTGCCCACTTCGGTAGTGAGCGGTTAACTTCAAAAGTGTTAGGAAGTTTACACATTACCTCCGATCTATTCTGAAAAAGTCTTACCGTGAAAACTAACTTGAAGTGAGCTTGAAGTGACCTGTCATTCTATACTGGTTTCAAGCTCACTTCACCTAGTTTTCACGGTGAGACTTTTTCGAAATAGACCGGCTCTGTGTACAGAGGGCCTAGACAAGTGACAATCGCTTCGAAAGCGTTTCGTTTTTCTACAACAACTTTCAAAAGACTTGACATAAGCTTTTCGATAGCTTATGTCAGTCCTATACATTTTTGCCTTTTCCATCATCGTTATCGCTGATAGAATGTCACTTTGTCTAGGGCCTCTAATTTGAAAATAAAATAAGTAACTTATGCTTCGATCATAAATCTTCTTAATCCTGGTTGATTTTAAAATAATTATGTAGAAGTAGAGAATTGACGGCATTCCCTGTAATTTAATAATAATTATGTCTAGAAAAGATAAAGAAATGAAGAATAGAGTTGACTGACAGACAGGAAATTGGCTTTAGAGTAAACCTAATTAATTGTCGGTTGTAATTTTCTTCAACCTAATTGTTGTTATTTTATATAAAAGTATCAAACATTTTTGGTAGTCACGAGTAAGTGGAGGAAAAATCGTCACTAACCCTCTGAAACCAAGATCTCTGAAATCTGTAGTGGTGTTCTGTAAAAATCTCACCGTGAAAACATAAGTGAAGTGAGCTTAAAGTGAGGTATCACTTCACCTGACGCTAGGGATTGACAGCTCACTTCACAAAAGTGATGACACTTCACGGTGATGTGTTTACAGAATAGACTGGCAGATATTTTTTTTTGACCAAGATTGAATAAATTGCATTTAATTTTCACAAGTGTCAGGGATTTATCCGAGAGTACAGCAGGGTTTCTACCAAGTCAAGCAAGCACAAGGCAACAGAAGCAAAATTTTATTTCTACTCTTGAAAATTTTCCGTGTTTTCTATAAAATAAAAATATGGAATAAACCTACAGACACCTTTACAGCAACTGATAGCGTACTGAAAAGCACTCCTGACTTTAATACGCTGATTACAGCCGAGGTTCCATTATGTTACAGCGCTGACACATTAGCCGCTGCTATGAGCCGGTGTGGTGCAAGTGAGAGGCAGAAGCGACGTGAAGGTAGGTCTTGATAAATAATTATAATAAATAAAACAGGCCACGTTGTAAGGTATTCTGATGATCGTTGGATAATCAGGACAACTAAATGGGAAGGTCCACGAGATACCAGAAACAGAGATTGTCGCGAACGCCGGGCGAGACTGGTTAGTCACCGCGTCAGATAGAGTCAAGTGGAATTCTTATGAGGAAGCTTTTACCGATATATAATAAACTAGTGGATTAAGGTTTTGATAATACAAACCGGTAGCAGTTGAAATGCAGTAATTTATCATTTCAACAACAAATCACAAGATCCGTCCTCCAACATTGAGTGCTTCATGAAGTTGTTGTTCAGTATTTCAATATACAGGATTGCGTCGGGGTTACGGAGGGCGTTTGGTCGTATTTTAGAGTTCATCACTGCTCTTTGCTATAAAACTAAAATTGCAATTCACGAGTTGGAAAGTCAACTTTTTCTCTTAGGTCATCTTTTTAAACGGTCAAGTAGTTCGCTCCTGAATGCTTTGTTCTTTCAACTTGTACCATCTCCCGATATCGATGATAGACGCTCCGATAAAACTGTCATAATAGACATGTCATACGGCTGCTATTTTTTACACTACATTTCAACTACGAAGAAAATAGATCGATAAAAATATACATAATCAAAACAATCATACAATCAATAGTTTTAATCGGAACAATATCGATGGTAAGAATATATTCTAATCGTAAAATTACGATGTTGTGAATCATTTATATAAAAGTGAGGTAACGCGTTAATAACTGCGTCACTGATTGAAATTAGATCAAGGTGAAATCACGGTTTTAACAACATGGGTCTCCCAAATGGACTGTGACTTTCTATAACAGGTCTCTCGTTCATCTAGGTCGGTAGGTGTTCACCACTCGGATATCAAGTTCGTCTATTTTGCTAGCTGCATAGATTTATACTTATTACCTTAGTTCAAGAAGATTCATTTTCTTATGCATTGATTTGAATCCCGAAGCTAGAAGATACACCACCGTAAATGTGAAGAGACAGAATTTTGAAGAAAACCACGCGGTTTCATGCAAAGTAGTGGATGAAACAACAATATATTATCTCACGTGTTGAGTACACCATTCCTGTATTTGAATCGATAAATTAAGAATTCAAAATTCATTGTATTGAGTTCAAACATCAGTGAAACTGACATGTCATACCGACATTGATTTTCGCAATTCAAATCAACAACGATGGAGTTCCAGCACTCAAAAAAGATGGCATGGCGGCGTATGATTTTGAAACGCACAGCCTTTTCCATTCAGCCCACAGAACATTACCCCCTCAACTCGTACCAAAATAATCTTATCACCCACTTTCCCTTCGCCATTCACATCCTTCTGGAAATTACCTACACTATCATAGTACTTCCTTCACAAAACAATATCTACGTAGTGGCAAATATGAGTGTGACGCGATATCAGATCAAAGCGCGCCGCCTCTGATAATGACACTTCTGAAGAACCGACATGCCACAGTAGCCGGTCGAATGTATAATAATATAGATTATTGCCAAACCTTTGATGTTTGCCGGTAGATAATGTACTAAGCTGGGGTTAGCGGCTTTTAGCCACTTCTTTATGTGTTCGAGAAATCAGACCGTTTCTGTACATATTTATCGAACTATCAATCGTTATTTAAAATTATAACGAGGTCGTTTTGATGCGACATTGCAATTTTAATTACGAAAAGTGATTCCCGAGTAGCAAGGATCGACAACAAGGCTAGGTAGATAAAACCGCAAATTTGTTTTGTCTTTTTTCAACATTCTTCCATGTTCGCTGAACATAATCTATGAAGCTGAAAACAAAATTTCTATGGTAGCCTCACACTGACTGAATCCTGGTCACGTGAATCAACTAGAATCAGTTCTATTTCTTTGTTTTTGACGTTCAAAAGTGCCTTTAATGTGCCTATTTGAAATAAATTATTTGACTTTGACTTTTGACTTTGAATCCGCTGGACACGAGAGAAACAGAACCCGTCGTTTTGACAATTGTTGGGGCTTCAGTATCAGTAGTGGACGATTTTCGGTTTAACGACTATGGTGATTGTAACAAACTTCTATTGTTCACTGATAATGAGATGAGACGAAATGAGATTTTCCAAATCTAATTCTGCCACCAAGAATTATCAACTGCAATCTTTCCATTCTCTAGCGAAATTTATATTGATACTCCATAGTTTGATTAGCTCTTATCAAATTATAATACAAACGCAACCCTAGATCGGAGCTCTTTAGATCGATATAACATCGAATGACTCGAGATATCGATCTAATCGATATTAAAGTACCTATGTTTGATCACCGGTGGAAGGAAATTATACAGATAACTACTGTTCCGATTTCTGATTAAATAAGAATGCAGTAATATCCAGTTGATAGACATTCGCATGCATTATAAATAATTTCCGATGTATTTGTCCTGTAGTGTTTGTTTTTGTTGTAGATAAAGTGATTAAGATTTTCTTTTTAATTCTTAAAAGTAACTAGAATAGCGTTTTTTCTACGGTAAACAAAAACAAAATTAATGTCTTACTCTAATGAAACTAAACTAAGCGTTGCTGTCGTGTAGTTTAAAGAAAAAAATGCCTATTTTTGATCACTTTATTCTATCATGTTTACTTTAAGGCTCCAACAGACAGGCGCGATGTGACAGCGCGATGCAACTCTAGTAGAACCATTTCTATGAAAACTTCATGGAAATTGTTCTACCAGAATCGCGTGGCACCGTCTCATCGCACCTGTCTGCGAGAACCTTGAATATTTGTTACTTCGGTTTAAAAGGCCTATAATCAAGATAGCTATCTACAATCTTTCACTTAGTAAGTATCTATTTCAAGGAAGGATATAGCAATTAAGAATATGATTACTATCGTGTTGTATGTTTAAACGGACGGATAGCTATTAGTAGATAAGTTAAACAGTCGTACTTAGGATATCACTCAAACACTTAAAAACATTAAAAAGTATGTATTCTTGTAGTAAATGGTTATCATTGCACTGTTTTTCCCATATTTTGGTCTTCAGACAACACTGAGTTCCCCTTTTCCAGTAACATTATGTTCCCTAATTTATTCTGTTTTTTAACCGACTTCTTCAAAAAGGAGGAGGTTCTCAATTCGTCTGCATTTTTCTTTTTTTTTTTTGTATCTTTGTTACGCGATTACTCCGCCAATTTTAATCGATTTTGATGATTCTTTTATTGTTTGGTAGGTCATGCTTCTGAGGTGGTCCCATATAAATTTTATTAACTTTGCTTGCGTAATTTTTGAGTTAGCTTCAATATTACGTATTTTTTTCCGCTTAGTTTATCTAGACGATATCCTGTTTGACTCCTTCACTGTTATTTACATAGCAGGTAGTGGTATTCGGATTTGTGTGGGTGATAAAGTTTTTATTTTTCACTTTTTAGTTGTGGTACCTACACCACAACTAAAAAGTGAAAAATAAAAACTTTTTACAAAAAAAAAACAACCGACTTCCAAGAAAAACACTAAAAAAGTGAAAAATAACTTTAATTTCGGAAGTCGGTGGCAAAAAACGGAAATTGAAAAGCAAAGACACTGACTTCCGAAATTAAAGTTATTTTCACTTCTTTTGTGTTTTTTTTCTGCTGTTTTTTTTTTTTTTAATTTTTTTATTTATATTTTCTTTTGCTTCAATTAGGTATAAATCTAAGCACTAAGTCTAACAAACTAATTAACTATTAATTAATTATGTTAATAGCCGAATTAATAGACTTTCACTTAACCAAAAAAATTGACAAGTTGTACTTTGCCATAATATTGACACCCGCCGTATGGTTGGAGTCAAAGCCTATTTGTATTTTCCTACAGTCTTCACAAAAGTACTCATGTGTTTTTAGGGTTCCGTACCCAAAGGATAAAACGGGAGTCTATTACTAAGGCTCCGCTGTCTGTCTGTCTGTCCGTCTGTCACCAGGCTGTATCTCATGAACCGTGATAGTTAGACAGTTGGACTTTTCACAGATGATGTATTTCGGTTGCCGCTATAACGACAAATACTAAAAAACAGAATAAAATAAATATTTAAGGGGGCTCCCATACAACAAACGTGATTTTTTTGCCGTTTTTATAGATAATGGTACGGAACCCTTCGTGCGAGAGTCCGACTCGCACTTGTTTTTTGTTTCTGCCATTGATCAATATTGGTAATTCAGATTGTTCATCTTCTTTCTATCGTTGAACTATTCTGTAGTTACTCTTAATGGCAATTAGGTACGACCATTATATATATAATTAAACATACACATAACATCACGCCTGATTGCCTGAAGGGATAGGCAGAGGTGCACCAATACTACACCCACGTTTCGCCAGTTATGTTTAAGTCCCATGTAATAGGGGGCGAGCCTATTGCCATCAACCGGGAACAAATCCAGACACCGGGCTGCGTCTGAGAAATTCTAGATGGAAAAATCCAATATCACTTAGCCCGACCCGGGAATCGAACGGGTACTCATGACCAGAAGTAACGCTTGCGACCTACTAAGACCAACGAAAAGTCACAATACCAGCGAGGCAGTCACTAGAATAACGAGGCAGTCATTATGTACAGGGTGCACAATATCTGAGTCACAGTAAGTCGAACCCACCCACATATCGTTAACACCCACTAAATGCTTTATCGTCAATCTTTTAATGGATTAACGTAATTCCATTGTCTTACATGTAAACTGACATAATCCATTATCTTAATGTTGTCACACTAATTGATTTTAATTATTAATATCACTGACATTGTTAACTGAATTTAACACTTAAAGCAATTAATAGGTTCCGGGTAAATCAATTAATTTTAATAGTATCAGAGTTAATAAATCCTTTGTAATGTAATTAGTTTGTAAGATTTTGTTATGTAAGTTGTGCATTCTTCTTTATTGACGTTGTATAAACCATTAGTGCGCCTTGATACATTATTATTTTCGTACAATAATAATGATTTTGATATTATAATAGGTAATTACATGTAACGGTGGATAAATTTACATTATCTTTTTGTAAGATTCGAATAATGACCTAATATTACAGAATTTATGCCAAAAAAAAACAAATTGACTTATTTGCACATTTATCAAAAGAGTCTAGAAGATTCTTGCAGCCTTGGCTTAAGAATTGTAGGGTATATTTCTATTGCAGGACTATATTCATCGCAGATGTATTTACATAGCAATAGACTCACATATAAAGTTGACTCTCACGCATATATGAGCTTTGCTCTAAATATTATTATTACGAGCAGGTATTACTTACTCATCAATGAGTAAGTAATACCTGCTCGTCAGCAAAATTGACCCAATTTCAGCTGATCAAAAGAGCCGCCAAAAACAAAAGAACAAAAATATACCGACTGTGCCTGCGCATAATAAAGTTCTCTATTTGTTTACAATAAGCATAATAGTATTAAGGCGTCTGACTTGCCACTGTTACCTTTGAGGTGCCGACTTACCTGGCTTATCTGTGCTTAGTTTTAAGTTACATACATTGGGCTTACTGATAGTAGAATAACAAAGGGTCGTTTTGCACTTTGCATGACCTATTCCAGGAATGATAAGAGAATTTTGGAAGTAGGTATGTACTTGCTCGCGTTTAGTAATACATAGGTATGAGACGTTTTCGTTCACGTATTTGTTCTTTTCAAAATGTTTTCAAGGACAGACTTTAATGTGGCGGTTTTTGAGAAGCCATTTTGCATAATGCGTTAGAAGAATAATATTTTGGTTGTGTACCTATGAATTGTATGATGTCGCTGAAAGAATGCAATGCTTTTTTTACAATGTGAGAACATAATAATATTTGCAACCTTCACAGATGAATATATCACTTAACACACATACACGTACTGGGTATTATCATACCTATGTGGTGAAAATCCGTGAAAATATTTCAGCGGCATGTAAGATGTCCATCAGTTACTGAAAACCTAATCAATTTAATCTCACTCTGGTTGTGTCAACATACGTGATTGATTGTTGTTATTTTGGTTAACAAAGTACTGAAAATCTTGAACCAGCTTTCAGAAACGAAGTGCATTTCTTATTTAGTGGGATGCCATGTCATATATCAAGGCGATTTGGATTTTTCTTTGCTAACTTTTTAAGACTCTCAGATCCATGAATATCAGAACAGCCGCACGGGTCAATCGAAAGTGAAGCTGCGCTATTTATTCCATTATAATACCAATAACTAATACCACTGGTATTTGTTAAAACTCATATTTTTACTGACTGTACCTTGATATCTTTGAACTTGTTTTGGTATTAGTTTAAACAATGGTATCCGTTCGGAAACCTTACTAATATTATAAATGCGAAAGTAACTCTGACTGTCTATCTGTCGCGCTTTCACGCCAAAACTACTGAACCGATATAAATGTTTGATACACAGATAATCTAGAGCCTGAAAAAAGACATAGGCTACTTTTTATCGACATACCACGCGGGCGAAGCCGCGGGCGGAAGCTAGTGAGTTGAAACAAATACTAGTGGTATTCGTTTTTGGTATTAGAATGGAATAAATCAGCTGCGCTTGCCGCGATCGGTTCGTGAATGTGTGACCATCCATCACATATTACATATAGAGACCCCTCCGTGACTCGGAAAGCATGATATGCCGTTGGACCCATCTGTCATTCGTAGATTTTTGATAGTCGTTACGGGTACCCAGAAGCCCAAAAATCGGACAACCAGTCTTACCAAGAGGAATCGTGTTACTTAGTAACTGGGTTGTGGAGGTCAGATAGGCAGTCGCTCCATGTAAAATACTGGTATTCAGCTGCATCCTATTACTATGTTAGACTGGAAGCCGATCCCAACATAGTTGAGAAAATGGTAAGCTGATTGATTACAAGCAATTAACATCCAACCATCAAGTAACATGCATCAGTGACGTTTCTTTACACTCGTTACAAAATCCCCATCTCAAAGAATAATCTATTCTTTATCGCGTGAACAAGGTCTTACAATAATCCAGCCAATTAGGAATTTGACGTGTTTACATAAACCGAAACGCCTGTACTAAAATTATTACAGTAATTAGTAGTCGGATGATAATTGTCATATTTTTTATTTTCCCTGTGCAAATTAAGAAGTTTATTGATGGTATTATGTGACGAATATAATTTTATGAATGTTTTTTAATGGCTTGTTTGAGTAACTTATTAAGAGCTGGTTTAGAGGACATGTTTTTGATGTGAGTATTTAATTGTCACAGTCTATACACATAATTGTACAGATGCCCAATGCTCAGTAATGTCTTGAAACCACTTTACACAGCCGTCGTTGACCCACTGAAGTTTTTACACTGTATTGCTTTGCAATTTGCATGTCAGTGTAGGTACAGTAAACCGCACGTCCGTGATACTAAAACCAGTATAAGCTGGCCCCGTGTTCTATTAAAATTCCGTACTACGCTAGGCCAGCTAAAAGTCAAAGTTTACCACCGAGGTGCGGACGACAATACCAACATAAGTAACTTTTGTTGCGACGACAGCTAATGATATGAAATTGCCAAAACGTCAAATTCTGTGATCTACTGATGCAAGAATTCGACCTCTGAGATGTTGAAACTTGATTAGTATGACATCTCATTCTTCTCACGATTTGTTTCACAATTCCAAAGACAAGCATAGAATATCTTACACGAGTCTGTTTCATAATTTATTTAGAATTGACAATGTATTTAGTGAAAAAACGCAGCGTAGTCATGACTTATAAAAAATAAGAAAACAGTATTACGTGTCGTACCAAAATTTATATTGACAAGTAGATAAACGAACCAATCTTGAAATTACATACGTAGATAATTACACTAATTTACGTTCTAGGCAGTGAACTGGATTTTTCACAAGATTTCCCCAAAATATTGTAACCATTAATGTTCTAGTCATTCTAGGTTTTCCCGGGAACGTAGAAATTAGAGTATATAACTCGTGTTTTGTTTGACCACGTGAATCGTTTATGCGTTGAATAAACCATCGTCTATTTCAACGGGGTGTCGAGTATCAGTTACCTTTTCACACTTAAAACAACTGAACCAATCGTTATTCTTGCCAGATATGAAACCTAGAGAAGGAAATATACCAAGTAATACAGGGTACTTTTCTCCTGGATTCACGCAGACGTATTCGAGGCCAACAGCTAAATATTTATAGATGTAAATATATTCTATCGGTGTTCATAAGGTGGTCCAAACTCAGCTTCTCTGAAAGCTGTCACACGATTCGACATGACATGTCATCACATCAAAGCGTGACCTGAGGATTTCCCATTACGTTGTAATCGTCTTGTTTCACAAACATAATAACATCAACATTGTCCTGGATTATTTATTTTGTTCTTTTTTTAATCTAGTATACCTACACTAATCACAATGTGTACCTACATTCTTTAGCGAACGTAGACTAAAAGAAAAACACAATTTCTCCCTACTTACTACTTAAACAATTTCTCTCTACTCCTAGTAGAGAGAAATTGTTTTAAATACGGAGACTCTAAAACTAGGCATCTATTATTCCTATAATTTATCTAGGTTCTAATACTTTTGAAAATTCGCCATAACCTTATCTAAATAATATGGTCTGTATCCTAACTTAATCCTAATATTATATATGCGAAAGTTTACTTGTTTGTTACGCTTTCACACAAAAATGACTGAACGGATTTGAATGAAATTTGGCACGTGAACTTGCCCTGGAGAAGAACATAGGCTACTTTTCATCCTGGATTGCAGACGAATTCGCGGGCTTGGATATATTTAAACTTTGAAACCCCATCACTAGTACTTATATAATATAAAATTCACAATTCCTAATTGTATTTGCATATCTTTTTCAGGGTTAAGTTGTTATAATTTGTGTTCCCTTTTATATCGTTTAGATTGTATCAAATGATATGCTTTTTATTCTAACCCGACCCTTTGATGTAGATAATATTATTTGGTTTATAATTTAGATTACAATTCTATTTAAACATAATAAGTGCCTCTACATACGCCATGATTTCGGAACTCCCTTGATGGGAGTTGAGCAAAAAACGCAAATGAAAACGAGGAAGTTAAAATATTATTGAAGAAATGCTTTGGTTTTGTTTTTTTATTACATTTTGTGGAAATAAAAGTCATATTAGTCTGCATTGGTGGATAGCAAAAGGTAAGCTATCATCTGCCTAGCCTTTTCCCAACTATGTTGCGGTCTGCTTCCAGTCTAAGCGGATGCAGCTGAATATTTAACATAGAGCGACTTCCTTTATGAACTCCACAACCCAGTTACTGGGTAATACGATAACCCTTGTTAAGACTGGTTGTCAGACTTTTGGGCTTCTGTCGACAGGTAACGAGTGACAGCCGGGACCAACGGCTTAACGTGTTTTCCGAGGCACGGAGTGGTCTTGGTAAGTAAAGATGGCCATCCATCCTCAGACGAACCGCGGCAAGTGTAGCTTTACCTGATCGATCGACACGTGCGGCTGTTATTACTTAGCCACAAACCCCAGCCTACATAACAAAAAGTAAGTGTTTTATCGAATTGTTTAAAAATTATTTCTCAGAAACAGGTCGATTTTAATGTGAGCATTTTTTATAGAGTAGACTGCGTCTGTTTAACAATAAAATGTTGCCTACTTCTTTCTGATCAAAATGCGATATTACCTATTCTATAAATCTTTTTATTTCTTTCAGAATAATATCCAGCGCTCAAATCCCTAGCGATAAAAAACGAGAGCATTTACTACTACAAAATCTATGTAATAAATTACATACTGTCTATTACTTTACGTTATCTTTACAATGACACACAAACACACACATAACATTTCCTCTGATATAAACAATGGCAACATAAAACATTTTCTTATTGTGACGAAATCATTTTTATTGTATGTGTTAATCAAATATTGTCAGACTTGAAACAGAAGCCATTTGTCAACAATTTAATTAAAGTAATAAAATGTTTTTAAAGATAAAATAATAATAAACTGAGTAGGCGACTCGTTTATTTTGTTTTTAATAGCAGGCTTTTTTTTATGAAAGGTATTTTTTTCAAGGGTAGTTACGCAACTCTTGCGCTGCTTGTAAGTCCATTAAGTGGTGGATTAGGCTGAATGAACAAAAGCCTTGTAATCGGATTAACGATTACTGTATCATTGTTCTCACAAATAAAAACAACAAGAATAATGTACCCAGGATTTTATAATATCTTGAATTCTTGATTTAAAAGAGTGTCCTTGAAGTATCTTGCCCGTTCTTCTCCAAAGAGATCTACGTTTTGGAATGAGCAACTAGCTTCAACTTTCTGACTAACTGACCGACTCTTTGACAATTCAAAAGTGCCTTGAAAGAAATGCTTTTAGTTTGAGTTTGCATCCTGCAAGTCTCATTTCCTGCTTTACTGTTTGTATAGCAGGAAATGAGACTCAACTCAGTTGTAATACCTAAGTACTTATTCGGTTTCGATTAAGGATGGTATCCGCTTAGTTAGTAGGTAGCATTTTTTACCCGACTACGGCGAAGAAAAAAGGAGGGTTATGATTTTGACCGGTATGTATGTTCATCTGTTCCCTCATATCTTCCAAACCCCTCATCACAATTTGACAAGTGATGTAACGTTGGAAGCGTCTTGATTGTCCGCTGGTTAAAGGCTATGTGATGTCACATTAAATTAAAAACGGCGCCCTCTAGAGGACATAAAGTCAGGAACTAAACCTTTTTTTTTGTTTAATCGTACCATGTTGGGTATCAAATGAAAGGGCTTAATGAGCACATTTCAAATATATAATTATATAATAAAACCCCGTAAGAATTAAAAAAAAAAAAAGTAATAAAAACTAAAACCCAACTACGACTAAAAAGGTATAAACAAGACACCACAGACAGACAAATTAAAAATCCGGAGTCACACGTAATCTGTTCGATTTATGCCCTAACACGTGTGACTCTGGATTTTTAATTTGTCTGTCTGTGGTGTCTTGTTTATACCTTTTTAGTCGTAGTTGGGTTTTAGTTTTTATTATAGCAAAAAAAAATGAATAAAGCGATACAAAATTAAGAAATTTTAATTTTTAGTAAAAAATTACCACGACATACCAGATGCCAGCCTTTCTGGTTTTACCACACAAATCAGACAACACACTTCTTTATTATTATTATAAATGCTCATACAAGTGCCTACAAACTCAGCTCTACAGTAATACTTAACCATTCAACTTTAAACAAGTTATCCGACTCATTACGTACAAAACCCATGATTGTTCACACCATTACTTAACCGACACGAACTAACACCGAATTCTAGACTCAACAAGGTGTCTAGTGGCTCTACCATACTTTCTTACAAAACAACCATAACCACAAACCCTATACAACCGATTTCTAACCACAGTTCGCTATCACTAAAGTCGAGAATAGCCTGTCATCATACTGAGACACAAGACCACCAATTATGAACTTTATGTCACAGCTCTTAAAGCTTAAATTGTTTTGGCGAATAGTCAAGTTACGTCTGTTAAGTTTAAACGCTAACTTGTTTGAGTCGGCGCCTTTGATATCTGGTACAAAGGGCGCCCGCCGAATGTCGTGTGTCCCTCGCCCACCTGACCGGTGTTTGCTTGCGCTTCGAAATGGTCGCTTGCGATGTACCTTATGCCGCATTGATGTTAGTATGTTTAGAAGTTTCGATGGAATTCGCTTGGCGTGCCAAGTTTCAAAAGGTGAGTTGAACGACAATTGTAGCGCTAGACGGAACTAGTAAAAACCATTCCATTCCTTTAAATTAATTATTTGAGACTAAAAGCGACAGAAGTATGCTTAGCCTTTACCTTCATAAAATATGTATATAATATACTATATGTATATGTAATATGCTTTTACCCGCGCTTTGGCTTCGCCCGCGTGATTTTCGGTAATTATTCCACAGAGACGAAATACTAGGATACAAAGTCTTAAATATTAATCCAGATTATAACCTATCCGTGAGCCATATTTCATCCAAATCTGTTCAGCCATTTGTGCTTGATTGAGTCACAAACATACAAAACTTTCACATTTATGAATAGTAGTATTTTCGGTAGCGTATTTTTTGTCCCATAAACTGCTACGATTGAGTCTCTTTCCGGCGTAGCACAACCTACGCGTGCTACGCCGTACCTTCTCCCGACATAAGTACAAGCATTTTTGACTCTACTTTGATTGTGGTTCCAAATTGATTCAGTGACTATAGGAAACAAATGCGAATCAAATAATACCAAAAGCCTACATACTGCAATTTCAACAACCATGCCAACCATGTTTAAAATTTTGCACAAAAGTTATTTTTGTGAGCATTAAGGAAGGATTTTTGATAATTCATTTCTCAAACGGGTTAAATAGGGTGGGTGGGTTAGGGTGATATGCCCGATGAGATCGGAGATAATCCCATCGCCACATGCCTTGTATCCAAGAAAAATGTAATAGTGCATCAAGCTGAGCGTAGAAGAGAAATCAATTAGGTATACGTTGGAATTGAAATATCGGGCAGAAACTGACAAAAAAGTTCTTAATTACGGATATCCCATAAAATATGATAGAGAATACAGTCAGCTTAATTAAAATTATAAATGTAACTGTCCTAAATATTATTGTTATCCCGAAATTAAATACTACATTAGAGTACCTACATTGACGGATGCGGTAGTCTCTTCGCCATAACGATCAAACTTAGTTCCTATATCTACGTAAGTTATAATGGTTATTACAATGGTTGGTTAGTACAAATAGAATTATAATGCTTATTTTAATTAACATAAGTAGTTATCTTTGCACACAAAATAAAAATAAAACAAGCAAAAAAGTAAAACATCTTTTCTAGTTCTAATATCCTTCACTTGCCCAGAAAAAATAGAAACAAAAGTTTACCCAAACTTTTATCTGTTGCAGAGTTGGCAAAATACTAAAACTTTCCAACACACGTTACAGGTAGGTACCTAATAGGTATAGGTACCTATGTAAAGCGTGAATAGGTTAACAATAATAGGCCTTTTGTACAAAGCTCTTCTGTGTAGGTACATAATACTAATTGTTTTATATTGTTTATGCATACAAAAGTGAATATGTGTATTATGTGAGGATGCTAACAATGACATAAGGATTTTTCTGGAGGTATGTAACATTCTATGTACTTTTTCTATGCTTTGCGTCGTTAATCTGTGTTGTTTGCTTGCTAAGGAACTTCGGCAAATTCGGAACCTTGGTTTAGTTATAACTAAATAAATCTAAGCAACACAGCTAGGTACAGGAAAAAGTCTTAATTTTCTCTGGAGCATCGAAAAAGGCCTCATTTCATATACGCAGAACACGCTTAGAAACTGAACAGAATTGGTACCTGCCTACGAAACCTGAAAAATTAACTTAGCTTGAAAAAAAAAATTTTCACTAAGTACCTACTTGTGAGACTTGCATCATTGTCCAAAAATTGTTTGAAATGAAATAGAATGAAATGGTTTATTCTGTAAATAGGATATTGGAATCACTTTTACACGTCATGTCAAAAAAAATTGAAAAATAAAAACTTTTTACAAAAAAAAAACAACCGACTTCCAACAAAAACACTAAAAAAGTGAAAAATAACTTTAATTTCGGAAGTCGGTGGCAAAAAACGGAAATTGAAAAGCAAAGACACCGACTTCCGAAATTAAAGTAATTTTTCACTTTTTTAGTGTTTTTGTTGGAAGTCGGTTGTTTTTTTTTGTAAAAAGTTTTTATTTTTCAATTTTTAGTTGTGGTACCTACCCCACACAAATCCGAATACCACTACCTGCTATGTAAATAACAGTGAAGGAGTCAAACAGGATGTCGTCTAGATAAACTAAATGGGAAAATTACGTAATATTGAAGCTAACTCAAAAAATACGCAAGCAAAGTTAAAAAAAAAAAAAACATACAGACAAATTGAGAACCTCCTCCTTTTTGAAGAAGTCGATTAAAAAATAAGCTAGATGAAGTCGGCGTTTCCTATCTGACTACTCTGAGAAGAAAGGCCGAAGCAAACTCAGAGATCGCAGTCTCTTTTAAAGTCCAGACATAATCTTGGTCAGGCCTTTTCATGTTCATGATCATTATGTAATTAATTAATCTGAAGGTATCCTAGCTTTATCTATATATCAAAAAGCTATCAGGCATTACTAATTAGGTAGGTAAGAATGTAGGTTATTAAACGCTACTGTTTTGATTTCCTTGAACCCGATGCGTAACGTTAATTAGGTAGGTACCAACTGATAGTGCCCTACCTAATCACCTTTTAGCTAGAATCTATCTTATTAATTTAATTTCTGGTAGGTAGCTATGTAATTAATAGCTACTTAGGTACTTATGTGATTAATTTATTCCTAAAAATGTCCATGACTCGCTAAAGGAAAGTAGCTTTTCGTTATTTCGTATTTTTGATGTCGTGGGATAATAATTTGAAGTATTTAAGTAACTAACGAAGTAAGTATCATAATAATAATATATTATGGTGATGGTTTCAATTTGTTTGAAGTTTTGAAAATTAGGTAGGTATTCGATTTTATAAACATTTATATTTTTTTCAAAACGTAACACCTCGACTAAAATATTTATTATTAATAAAAATAACTAGGTGCCTAAGTACTTAGGTAGCAACAAATACAGTAAGATGTAACAATGTTTTGTTTTAACTCATCTCATTTTCAAGTCAAACTAAAATATAGTAAATGTAATAACAGCATCAAAGGAACAAGGCGAAGTCGTGCATATTCAGATACGGGAACATAAACAATTCAATCCAGAACGACGGAGCTTTCACTAACACTCCAAAACAGTGCACAAAGACCATTACATGGTTACGTGCTTAATCTCAATACAGATACAAATTACAACAACCGTACAAAGCCATACGACAATCAAACACAAAGCCTTGCCTACGAAACTAAATTACCAGAGCAATCCGCTCACCTAATAGCTTCAACGGGACGCCGTGTCACCAAAAATTTGCATTGCCAAACAAACTCAATTACGAAACGATACAAAACCTTCAGTACTTAACTTAGACAAAGTTCCAATTCCCAATGTAGAGACATGGAAAATAGAACTTAGTCGAAGCAAGTGAGGGTATGGTTGAAGCAATTCGCGATTGTTACCGATCGATTCCGAAGGCAGAGCTCGGTAGGCCCCGCCTATTGGGAGGTGCGGCTGCCTCGGGAGCCAGCACAGGCGCCGGACGAAGCGGCGCTTTTGATCTGCCCCCCTCCCCGTCGCGCGCTAGCGCAGGCCCAGATAACGAACGCACACAAACTCATAACGCTCCGCGCGCTCTCACAAGCCGGTTGTCAGTACAAACCAGTTTTGCAGTGACGACACAGCTACAGTGATACCAAAGTGAGCCCGAGAGGACAGTGCCCTAGTGTTTAGTTGTATGGACAATTGATTTGTGGAAATGGAAGATAAGCCGTACAGTGTTGACAGTTCGGACGATATCAATATCGAAGAGGAGGAAGAACATATTGAGGAAAATCACAGTAAGTTTCCATTTATTGTTTTTTATTGTGCGGTTTTGTTTTTGTTATGCTAGTATTATTATGATGATGATTATATAGAAAAACAAGCTATTAATTTTGTTGTTTTATCCTCTTCGGAGGCGGATGTTGTTAGTCTTTAACGTTTAAAATATATAAAAAAAACAAAGTAAACAAACGTTTAGAAATGTTTTTTTTTTTTGCTTTAGCTCGTCTTGTTTGTATAGAGTAAATAAATACTCTTCATAACCCTTGAAGAAATTCATAAAATATTGTTTGCCGAATTTAACGAACCTAAGGAAATATAGGTCCACCATGTTCTGCAAAAATAACAACGCCATTTTTAACGTAAATTAGCCCAACATACTAACAATGCATTCATTATTTTCCCAGGCTACCCACCAGACTTCCCGATCGAAGCTTTAGTCAAGCTCGAGCGGCCGTCACCCCCTTTGCCAACGCCACCGCACACGCCCACCGACGACACGCCCCCAGCTGTCGTTATCTCGCGACACCAGCCGTGGACACCACCCGCTCAACCCTACACCTACCCTCGACCAGCCATGCAGACCCCTTACCCCTACGAGAAGGTCCCAGTACAGAACTACTCGCACCCCATGTCGGCCTACGTTCAAGCCCAAGTCGCAACGCTCCCACCGTCGGCCCCGTACCACGCTATGCTCGTCAATCAGTGGATTAGAAACGCTGCTTTCTACCACCATTCATTGAGATACCCGGGTGTCATGGCACAGAGAATGCCAGGAAGGAACCCGCCACCAATGCGAGCACCGGGCGCCCCTGGAACAAGACCTAAGAAGCAGTTTATTTGCAAATACTGCAATCGCCAGTTCACCAAGTCCTACAATCTGCTGATCCATGAGAGGACTCATACTGATGAGCGGCCCTACTCATGCGATATCTGCGGGAAAGCTTTCCGCCGGCAAGACCACCTCAGAGATCATAGGTATGTATCATCGTTTTATCTGTATTTAAGTTGTTTATGTCGCGTGCTATTAAGTTTCATGTTATATGATAGTCCGTAACAACGCATTAAAGTTTGTTTTAAAGTTACATTATCTGAACCACTAAAATTCAATGTTATGTCTTTCAAGTCTTAAAAACATCAACATCGTCATTTTAATGGCCGTTAGAATTTGATAAGGCTTATTTTACTATCCACAAATCAGTCCGTAAGTCGGTCAATACTGAATTTCAAGATTTTTTTACCTAATTACATCTTTCACATCAAACAAATCAAGTTAGTGAACGCGTGTTAGAAACCAAATCACTTTCACTAGTTAAAGGTTGATGTTGGTAATCAATTTTATCTGGTAGACTCCTAATTTAATTTAATGTTTCCCTCGAAATACCAACAACGTGATTTAGGACGTGTTTCACCGAGGCATTGTTGACGATAAGAGTAGAAAAAAAAATTAAAAGTGTAAACCTTTTTGTGAGGTCGCGAGGCGGCGGGCGCACGCGCGCCCTCGCCAACCGGTTTCGTTCTTTACGATCACCATATCTGTCTTGCTCCGCCGTCGAACAAATTACACGTTATATTTCTTCGCTTTTACGAGACCAACGTTTTTTTTCTCATATCGTACCGAATATATTAACAGTCTAATGTGTCCGTAATGTAGAATCACTTCAATTTTCATTCAAAGCGCTTATTTCGTCGCCTATTGAGCCATAAAGATGTAGATGTTTGTTTACATTGTGTACTCGCTAGAAGTGAAAGTTGAGCTTGTGTCTAATTTCTGTTCTCTATTTTCCAGGTACATACATTCAAAGGAGAAGCCGTTCAAATGCACCGAGTGTGGAAAAGGATTCTGCCAATCGAGAACGCTGGCAGTACACAAAATTTTACACATGGAAGAATCTCCCCACAAGTGCCCAGTTTGCAACAAGAGCTTCAACCAAAGATCTAATTTGAAGACGCATCTGCTGACGCACAGCGATGCGAACAAGCATCACTTGGAGCATTTGGAAGGTTGTCAAGAAGTTTCTTCAACGAGTCAGTCGGAGAACTCTCTATTGGACCTTTCACATAAACCTTCACCGCCCCTACCGCAACAAGTTCAACCACTTGTGAGTCAACACCAATCTCCAGTTGAAGGGCCTAAGAGAACTTTAGGCTTTTCCATAGAAGACATCATGAAGCGTTGATTCTCATAACTGTAAATATTTATTGTTTGCTCTCACCGCGTTCATAGGTACCTGTTAAAATTGGCAAGAGGCTTACATTCGGGGATATAATGTTTAATTTAGTTAATTTATAATTGCCAAAGATGTATCATTGACTGATTAGTAAGGGTTCTTATCATTGTGCATCCGTTTATCCTGTTTCATTTATCGGCTCTAATAGTAATTCATTTCTTTGTAATGTCTATTCATCAACATTTGTATCACCATCTAATGATTCATGTAACGGCCGAAACTCGGATCTTTTTTCACTTGGAAGACTGAAATTGTTTTTAATATTGTTATTGTTTGTTTAGAGGTTTATTTATTGTGATAGATTAACTTAGATAAGTTTATGGTTGACTAAAGTTACCGAAAAGTATTACCTTTGTTTATAAGTTCGTTTCGTTCCAAAATTGTGGCTATGACATCATTGAAATCATGTTCAAAAATTAGATGTAGCTTGTGTAAGTAAGAGAATTCAGTAGTTAGTTTTAGTGCATGTAAATTTTGCTGTAAATATGTAAATTAAGTATTATACTTAAGTCGACGAGGCTACTATTAGAAGTATAATGATAATAAAAGAAAATAGTAATGAAAATTACTGCATTGTTTTATTTCTTCTGCGTGTTTATCTACGTTATCATCTCAAATTGCTTCGATTGGAGATGACGTAATTTATAACGCTTGAAGTACTTTATAATATGCTCAAACATAAATTAATATAACTTCTCAAATAGGTAGATATGACTACTTTATATAAATTATTAATTTGTTTGACGTAGGTAGGTTGTCTGTTGCATTAGTTGAAATTTTCATCTTAGATTCAAAACCTCATAGAACTATAAAACGAAGGATTTCAAATTTATCTTACGACGTTCTGTTGGTTTTGACTATTTTTCGAATTCTTCTAAAAAGCTTTACTACAAAAAGCAAACTGTGTAGCAAAGATGTGAAATATGGTAGGAGGTACCATATTTCACATCTTTGCTACACAGTTTCTCTTCCCTTCGTGTTGCTAATGATACATTTTAATCTGAACTTTCTCACTCATATAAAAAATGTTAGCAAGTTGTTATTTATAGCCAAAACTAAAAAGAATTTTCACATTTATAACAAAAACTTATAAGTAACGGTTCCGTAGCGTGTCAGTTTGCCCATTAACGAGTGGCCTATGGGCTAGTAATAGGGTTTTCACTATTCCAGTTTGTGGTTTATAATAGTAAGTATCTAAGTATTAATCCTATTATAGGTGCATCATCTTCACATGTCATATAATTTGTATAATTAATGCACCTATACAAAATATTGTGAAACATTTCAGAAGAGTAACGGTGGAGTTTCTTGCCCATTCTGCTCTATACGAAAACTATCTTTCAAAAGGGAAGGGGCGACTAGAATCAAATCAATTTTGACGTTCAAAAGTGCCTTTTATGTGCTTAATTGAAATAAATTATTTGACTTTTATGATTTAACATTTTGCTCAACATCTTATAATATTTATTGTAATGAGAAACCAGAATAAGATATAGGAACCTTCATTAATAAAAATAAACATGCGTCTTTAGGTTCCGAACGACACATAGGAATTGATAAGCTTTTCACAAAAACAAATGAAACGCGTCCCTACACCCAGATGATAACAAAATTGGAAATATGGGTAGATGTGACAGATCTAGGAGCTCAAGTACGTGTAAAGATGTTCATGATGGTTGTCGGCAACCCTACACATCACACATCGTGCAATACCAAACACAATCATTATAGTAATGTAAGAAATTAATTATAATTATAGGTGAGAGCCAGTCGAGAGCGATTTCGTACAAACCTGTTTTAAGTAATAATCGTCTTTGCTAATAAAAAATCGTGATGAAATTCACTTGGACGTTTCAATTGAAATTCTAAACGCACGTAAACATTTATGGAAGTATTCTGCCTAATGAACCATTACAATAATATTTTAATAGTTAAGTGGACTTGACTTAGAAAACTATTGTTTTTTTTAATTATTATTAATGCTTGGAGTAGGTACCTTATTTTTGGTTGGAGTTTTACGGGGTAGTAACTTTGTTAGTTATTAATGTCTTTAATCTGAATGGTTTTTTGAATACCTAATTATATTTATAAGAACTATGATTTTACCAGAGAATGTTAAATACCTACTAAATAATTATTTTCGAAACCTAGAGCATTACTTGGAATATTCGTAGCTAATGTTTTTAATAAATAAAATAAAATCTCTATATTATTAAAATCTATAAATTAAAACATTATTCTCATCTATTTCAAATTTTCATTGTTTACCATTGAGAAGATTATACGTTTTTTGATTTCAATATCAATCTACCTAGCCTTATCCCAACTATGTTAAGGTCGGCTTCCAGACTAAACGGATGCAGCTGAATACCAGTACTGTACATAAAGCGACTGCCTATTTGACCTCCACAACCCAGTAACTGGATAATACGATACCCCTTGGTAAAACTGGTTGTCAGACTTTCGGGCTTCTAACGACCCGTAACGTCTGTCAAAGATCCACGAATGACAGCCGGGACCAACTGCTTAACGCGCTTTCCAAGGCACGGAGGAGTCTCGGTATGTAAAGATGGTCACCCATCCACGGACTAACCCCGGCAAGCGTAGCTTAACCTGATGAATCGTGCGGCTGTTATTACTTAGCCACGAGCTCCTTTAGTTTATTGATTTCAGAAGTCAGTTAAAGGCAATATGTTAATATTATCTTCTCATCAGTCGCGGCCATTTATCACAAACAGAACTTTCTAGCTCAACAAACTTTTATAGGTAGATATACCTATGACATAAAAAGAAACCTAAGTACTAGCTAAATGGCTTACTACACAATGGGCTAACTACTTGATGCTACTTATAATATAAGGTATTTAGCCGACATTGCTATATCAGAAGTAGGTAACAATAATAATAAGGTTTCACAAGAACACAACATAATTATTCGTTACCTATTTAAAAAGCAGCATATTTTTTAAATTCTTTAGTCTACAAAAATGGATCAAGAGGAAAAGAAATCCTCCTCTCCCACAGAAAGATGATTCATAAACTTCAACCTAAGTTACTGACGAGATTATCAAGCCCAGATCACATTCCATCCTTTAATGTGAATTATAATGTAATAACATACATTCCATACACATTACTGTATTAAAGTAAGAGCGTTTTACAAGCACTATAATTTTCAGATGCCATAACATTCTCTCAAGGAATTATAGAATTCCTTGATAATGGTCGTTCCTTGCTCGCGGTAATGGTTGCGCCATCTAGTTGATAGCTGCGGAACTACGAAATGTCATTTGTCACCATGCGATGTCGCTACGCGTAGGTTCCGATGGATAAGTTGAAATATTTTTAATTGGTAGAAGCCTCTTGATTTTGTCGTCTGGTAGAAGTTTTGTCAATTAAGATTGTTTATTTAATGTTTTGAGACAAAAAAAAAATAGAATAAAAAAATAAGTATAAAAAATTACACTAATTGATACATTTAAGGGGAACAATTAAGTATCATTCTCGGCTTGATCATGTTTAACTCCGTTAAGCCAAAAAGGTTCTTGAATTTTTTATATCTATCCCGTTAGAAACCTGTAACCACAAAATAATAGAGGTTTTTACACAGTAAGAAGATTAACCTCAGCATCTTAACGTTTAACGTTTTTTACCGGATTAGGTCAAGGAGGCTTATTTTTAAACTGTAGAGATGCATTTTAAAATAATACAGATTTAACGGACTCGTACAAAATATAGAAGTGCAACTAAACATAGAATTAAAAGAAAGATCCAGCCAATTTTCTCGAATCGACGTGTGATTGATGATTGAACACTAAACTTCCATCTGCAATTTGCCAGTCAATGGAAATTGCAACAAATCCCTTCTGATTGGGCTCTAATCGCATCGCAATCGCGCATTCTTACCCGAAATCGCCGCGAATTCCCATGACTATTCCATTTATCCCATTTCAATAATTGGTTCTGTTGTTTTGAGCCAATTAAAAGCAATTCGGAAGGGATTAAAGTCGAATTTGGGGGAAAATGGGGCGATAATTCAAACGATTTCGACTGTCATGGCGGCGCGCGTATGCGCAACCTGACTGACGTTGTTGATTTATGAATGTATCGCACTGATTTATTGAAGGTAATACAAGCAGTTCTATTCAATTAGTTACGATCGATATAGTTAATTAATGAGCTGTGAAACTATAGATTGTGTTGTGCTTACCTACAGTTTCGATTACCACTTTATTATGTTCGATTGTTAGGTATCGTGATCTAAGCTTCATTATTATGTTATAACCACGGTATGCTTGGATGCATTTATGTTTGTATCATCATCGTGCAGAATTATTTTGTGGATTAGTAATTATCGTGCTGTTTCTGCAATTACCTTTTAGTGTTCATGTATTGTGGTGAGATAGAAAACTGTTCAATCAATTCAGCCTATCGCATTCCACTGCTGGACATAGGCCTCTCACAGGTTGTGCCATAACTCACTCCTGTCCTGTCCTCCACCTTTGGCTTTCAGTCTGTTCCAGCCAACTTTTTAAGGTCGCCGATTTATCTAGCTTCACACACTACGCTTGGATACTCTAGGACCTGTCTGCTCCACGGGCCAGCGGTCCTTCGACAAACATGGCCACCCCACTGCCACTTCAGTTTGCTTACTCTGCAGGCTATATCGGTAATTCCGGTTCTTTTCTGGATAACTTCATTGCCGATCTTATCCTTCAAAGAAATTCCGATCATAGCCCGCTCCATAACGTGCTGAGCGACCTTGAATTTGTAGACTAGCCCGACTGTCAGTGTCCACGTTTCGGCACCGTATGTCAACAGCAACGCCATTAATATATTATTTTATGTTGATATCGTTGTTTTATTCGCCTTACTCATCGAAAACTTATTGCTGTTCATCCCCGTTTGCAATTAGATGAATTTTAACTTCGTCAATATTTTGACTTCTTGCAAATTCTACGCATTTTATTCCTTTACCATAATTTTTATAACGTCTATGTAAAATATGGAAGCTCCATTTTGGCGTAGCTGCGTACTGTACAATCAAAACAAATCTTCGTGCAAACAATTGCTATTATTTAGTAAGATGATCTTTAAAACAGTGTATTTTATGACCTTTTGGCCTCACACACCATATCGCGTGGCTCAAAAAATCTAATGAAGATTGCATTCTCCCTTAGGCTAGATCTAACGTAACGACCACCTGAAGTAGCCTATTGGTAACTTCAAGAAATTATATTTCGATTTATTACTACTTACTACATATTTTTGAGGAAGATTTATCTGTAGCCGTAAGCGTTTTGACCGTTATTTTGCTTTTTCAAGGATTAAAATGACTTGATTTATTGTTTTATGGGTTAAGGTTAGATTCGTGAGTTTTGTCGGATTTTTGCCTGGGGGAGCAAGGTGTTGAGCTTTGGGTTTTGGTAGCTATGTAGTTTGGGTATAGTTTATAGTTTTTCTGATAAAAGTAATCAGAAGTCAATAGGCATCAATTTATAGGCCTACTTAACCAACTTTTATTGGATACGAGTAGGTACTTAAATAGTTTTAGGTTCAAAAGATCTCTACATTACGTCTTACAAGAGATATCTGAATATTACGCTTTGGAATGAGGAAATAGCTTCTGTAGTGTCTTGTTTCTTACTCCTAACTCCTTGACAGCCTAAAAGTACCTGTAAATAGTATAATTGGAATAAATTCTTTGAGTTTGAGTCGTAGTAAACTTGCAGTGTTCCTTCAAGAATTTTTGCTAAGAGTAACTTAATTAGCTTAATTAACATCTTCCCCTACCCCTTATTTAGAAATTAAAATAAATTCACATATTTAATTTTCGGTTGATCTTTAACTCCGCCCCTAAGATGACCCACTGACCTGATCTTTTGCTGCATATATGAAAACGTGCAGCAAATAAAAGGAAAAACCAGATTTATGCAAACTCCTTCAGAAATACAATAAAATTTATTCATTTTTTCCAATTCCCACAAAACTTCCTAAATTCAAAATATTATGTATTTAAAAACGTCCACTGAACGCATCGAAGCCGTCGCACGCGCCACCTGGCGGCATCCACACGCGATCCTGATTGGCAGCTGTCAATCATCACGTATCAAAACGTATAATAGGTTTCATTTCAGCCAATTAGAGGTCCGATGCATCACGCACCCACTGCCGATGAAATGTAAAACCCAATACAATAGGCTAATGTGCGGTAATATGATGTAAAGTGATCGGATACCAGTGTGTTTGTTGGTTTGTCGACCATTTTGTTTGAACAGCGGAAATGATTGGTGGATTTTTTACTTGTTTATTTAGTTATGGTTTTCTAAATTTGAAAGAGCATATATTTCTATTGAAGACTGTGGTCTGTTCTATAAATCGAAAGAATTGTGAAGATGTGGGATTTTGCACTAGGTATCTGGAAATAAAATGATATTATTATCTATCTATTAATTTAGATAAATAACGACATTGCATTGTATTGCATTGTACTTGCATTAAAAATTTGTAATTTTCCTATACTTCACAAAAAGTACCTACTAGTAAAAATATTTTTTCGAAGCGTAGGTACGATTTAATCTTTACAATTTAAAACGGACTTCCTAAACTTTTTGCTATTGTTGTTGTTAATTCGTCTTCCTCTAATACAGCCTTCTGCGGTACAAATCGATTGTCATGAATCGAATTACAAACGGTTCGTGATTTATCGATTAATTATTCGTACGGAAGTGCGGAAGTATTATTGATCTAATAATTCCGGGTTTGGTCATATCTTTTTATTTGATTTTTATTTTCTAAAGGAAGGTCAAGGTTTTCTTGTATTACAATCGCATCAAATTACGTGCGTTTTCTGTAAATCTTAAAATAAAATACTTAGCATCTATACAACTTTTATGCAGAGTTGTTAACGTTTGAAATCGGGTCTAAAAACGTTTTTGTTTTAATTTGAATATCTATACATAATTTTTGTCTGTTTGTCTTTTTTTGTTTGTTCTGGATTGGCACAAAACGGCTGAAAAGATTTGGATGAAATTGGCACACGGATAGTTTATAACCTGGTTAAACACATAATTTATGGTATTTTTAAACCCGGTAGTACATTCTCGTGGGATATTTTCCGACATCCACACGGGCGAAGCCGCGGGCAAAAGCTAGTTGAATAATAAGATATCAATGTCAACTAAAGGTCTTCTCAAACACCCAAGATCTATTCAGAATTAATCCTGATCAGGCGGCAACTGCGATTTTTAAAGTGATCGCCAACGTCTCTACCAAAAATTCTATCAAAAACGCACTGTTTTTACTAAGTAATAAAAAAATATGATTGACAAGCGAGAAACCGCATTTTAACGCAACTCTTATAAAAATTAAAAACATAACTGATCTTACTCCAAACTAATAATATTATTCAGTGGTATATAATTATAGGATACGGTTTCATGTCAAAAATAGAATCCTGATTGACATTCTAGTAATTTTTATTCATTCTTCTTTCTTGGATTTGTTTGCTACTTTTCACTTTGTCTGTTATTTTCTGGCACAAAAAATATAAGTAAACCTAGTAATTACCCTCAATCTAAATCAAATTATCAGTCGTGTTCAACGAATTATTTTAGTTTAGAAGCTGCTGACTGTGGTAGCTTTTTTGCGTGTGTATAGTTTAGATAAAACATAGGTGATTATTGTCATAATTATATCTTGCTTACAATAATTATCACTATTTTAATACTGACCAATTAAATTCTAGAATAAAAGGGTAAAATACTCAATAGAAACTAACCTTCAAACTGACATCCTAAACAAAACGGTGTAAGATTAAAAAAATAGAAAATCGACCGCTCAAAAATACAGATATATAATTATAAAAGATCAAAATGTGAGTTGGCCAAACGGCCGGTTATTAAACGAATTTAGGGGCAAATGCGGTTATAATTGTCCGAAATCGTTTCCAATGATACAGGAATAGAATATAATTTTATTGTGACTAACAAAAAGAGCAAATTTTGCAGTTTTGCGGTTACCCGTCTCGAGGGACGTGCCTTCCGTCCTGTGCCCTGTCATTTCGCGAAATAACGGGCATTGTGTAAAAGGGACGATTTCATTTCTTTAATGAATGGTTCTTGACATTTTGATGTCATCTAAATTGGTGTGATGCATAGATTTATGAGTGTATCAGCCTCTTGGTTTGAATTGACAAATTATAAAAAATGTTCGATCTATAAAAAATGTTATGCAATTTATCTAGCGTTTTTTGTTTAAAAATGTAATGACGTTGCGACTATACGACGCTATACAGATTTTTCACATATCCTATTTCGTCTGGGTTATGTCTTACTCAATATCTGCATTTTTAGGGTCCTTGAACCTTATTATGTTATAATTATGACCAAAGAGATTAGGTTTCAATCCATACTAATATTATAAATTCGAAAGTAACTCTGCCTGTCCGTCTGTCTGTCTGTATGTTGCCTTTTCACGCCTAAACCACTGAACGACAAAATTTGGCAAGGAGGTAGATGGCACCCTGGGGAGACGGCTACTTTTTATCGACATACCGCGCGGGCGAAGCCGCGGGCTGAAGCTAGTTGCACATAAAGTAATTTATAAAATACTGCAACAATTATTTAGTATGACGACTTCATTACGTCCCACAAAACCAGAAACTCAGTGGAATAGAAAAGGTTAAGTACTTCGAAGAACTGATCCAATTCTAAGAGCTGGTGATTTCAGTAACAAGGTTTTATCCTCTACCACAGCGCTCCTCAAACATCAAAATCTAATTTGTACAAATCACAAAGCAGAACGAATTAGGTCTACCGCACACCTATTCGGAATCACCAACAAATTAAATGGGTAGACGCTTAATTCGCTAAATATTACGTATCCTACAAAGTAAAGCCGACATTTCAGTAAGTAATGACTGATTCATTGGCGCCACCGCGGTTGTCGGCGCCAACCTTTACCCTGCGTTCACCATTCACTACTTACCACAAACTAATCAAACAACGTATCATTATACCGTCATTTTTGGAAATGATCACCCGTGGGATAGGCTATGAAAATGAGTAAAAGCTGGGATTAAAGAGTTTGGGTTCAGGGAAGAATTTTGCCCATAGTTTGTGACCTTCTAAGAGGTTATTAGAGGAGATATTCCGCGACGACATGTGAAGCCAAGACCTTGGGTGGCTTTAAAACTCTGACACCAGGTTAGTCATTAACCACATAAAAAGGTAGGTAAAAAAGAAAGAAGAGGTTCTTAGTAGGACAGGATAATAATATCGTATCTTATACGATTAATTTGATTGATAGAAATAAAGAAAATACCGTCTACGACTTGTTTCTGATACTGTTAGGTCACGCAGACAGCAAATAGTAAAAGGATAATGTTTGTCATTAATCAAGGCTAATATGGGAAACCTTTGTCCAGCAGAGGACGGCTGGTAAATGGCTGATATGATGATGTAGCTGAAGGCTAATTCAGTTCATCCAATAATAACATAGATGTATTACTTAAATTAGAAGTAAACTAACTCTCTGTCGAAAAACCAACGATAATGATTGGCAAATGGTGAGACATATCTGCAAATCTATTTTTTAATCTCTGTCAAAATTATAAGGTGTTTACGTTCGACATGTCAAAAATTATGGCGTTTTCTTTATTTGCGGTGCGGGTTCTGCCGACCACCTATTATTATAACGAGGCCGATATTTCAGTTTTTGTGCCATTTTGTGAATGGACTCCTATGGTTTCGGTTGCGAATTCGTTTTTTTGCAATACAATGTAACCTTAATGGGACTGTCTACAATGTTCTGTAATTTGTAGGTTAATATTTGGGCATTAACATTAGTCATTTTGGGTAGTTGCTACTTAACTATTAGTTTAGGAGTGTGCCATATCAATGCATTTATTATGAGCCGTTTTGTCCTCTGTCGGGCGAGGTGGTGACGAATTTTTTTGTAATAGCTATTGTACTATATTTTTATAAAGTATACAACCAATCATTTAACACCTAGGATATCGCTGGAATGACTGGATTAAGTGATCATGATAATTAAGCTATTCCAATTGTTTTGTCACTACATTAGTTTTTCTATATTCTTTTATATATTTTATATAAAATTATTATATATTTTACCACATTTCAGCAGCTTTGAATCAATTGCTTTTTCTATTTCAAATTTTCTTTTTATTTGGACAGGCGAATTCCTGGGTGATGAAGAAATAAAGATCATTGCACGAGTGATTCGTAAAACGGTATGTCCAGTTTAATTTCTAAAGTATCTACCAACAGTTTTTTACGTCACGATTTGAAAATTTAAAATGACACAAGCGTCATGTTATAAAATATGATGCATCTGTATCTGTATCTGGCGACATATTAATGTGACTGATAAATTGTCCAGATTGTGAACATAGGTGGTCTTAACTACTGGTTAACTGTCTGATAAAATAGAGCACGTGCGAGACGGTGATAGTAATCAAGGACCTTACAGTCTACACAGTACTTATATAAAAAAGCTCTGAAATTCTTATTTTTAGACAGAATAGACTCGTATCATGTGTGATAGATAGATCAGACAGGTACGCACTAGACAACATTACATAAACGTAGAATCTAAAAATATTTATTTATTTAACAATTTATGTACACACATAATAAACAAACAAGAAGACAAGAACAGAAAAAAACGTACAAAGGTGATGCTTATTTCTAAAGAAATCTCTTCCAGCACACCTGCGATAGGATAGTAGATAAGAGAATATAGAAAAATAGTTGTTTTATAAATGACACACTTGTCAATCAGCTATTATATCTCTTGGCAAAATCATTTAGCTATTATACGAGTTGAACCATATAAAGAGGACCTATGTACGTCAAAAATCTAGTTGATAGTTAAAACGTTGTTAATTGTACCATCTTCTATATAATTGTCATTCCCCAGTGCATCAATCGAGTTCCAGCCGCAGACACCTGTGAAACGACCCACGACCCAAAAGGCACCCAAACGTAACCTTACATTTAAAACCCATACAACAAACAGACGATCCTAGATTACCTCCGACCCAAAAACAAAGCAAACTCACCTGCGAACACCCAAAACATTAAGCCTTGCCTTCACGACTTGCCCGAAGCGAACATGCTTATTAGGGCTGCAACGCACCTGTGTGAATATTTTCATAATCTCACTAATTAGAGGTTCGCGATTCTTCCCAAAGACGCCGAACATTCGGGTTTTACTGCGGAGGCAATAAATTCTTCGACATTTGACCCTGTGGAGTTTTTAGGGAATTCTTCCTGAGGCTGTAGTTGTATCGCCTTATAGAGTAGGGTATCAAGTTTTGTTTATGTCGACCATTTGTTTATATTAAATATCAGTTACGTGGAACCAATACTGTTGATTTGTTTAGTGAATTTAAGTTTCGATATGTTTACATTTAGATTAGTTTGTTTTTCCTACTTCATAAACTTTGATCTGAATTGCCAGACTCTTATTTTAAATGCGCTGTACTATGATACTACGACATTTTAAACTTCATTGTAAAACAGTTAGACACTAAACAGCCTCCTAGTACTATAGAACGTAATGCACTTTAAAATAATTTTCCACTGATTAGGAAATTGGCCGCTTACAGTCAACAATTTTGCAATCCCAAAACTTGAACTTCAACATTATAAATTGCGTTTCCACTTTCCAAACAATCATCTCTCGTTTCTTCACTGCTCTGTGCACTAATGTTGGATATATTTATCGCGGTGATCGTCAACCGTGGCGGATTGCCTCGAGGCACCCCGCCTCGGCTTTGCGTCTTTCCCACGTGCTCCGAATGCTTAGATTGCGTGCGACCTCCTCACCAACCATACCCGTTCACACTACGAACACTTCATCAACTGACAAGACACATATAATCTTAACACCTCTATTATTATATTCAACTTGACCAGTATGATCATCCGAATATTCTACATTTAGTTCCACTGTGGCTTTTTCATCGACCTCGTCGGCTTCATCTGTGATATCACATACGGACGCCATGGCTGCTTCAGTGGATCTACCGTTTGCTTCAGGCTACATTTCTTGGGTCTCACCTTCGACTTTTAAGACCGTGGGATTTTGGACAAAGCTTTTCGAGATTATTAATGATAAGTGAATTTTTTTGTGGACTCACTGTTGTAATACTTGGGTAGGTTACATGGATCTTAGTAAATTAATGAGATATGAGCTAAATGTCTATTCATGGTGGTCTGTAGGCTATGGTTTCCTTGTTTGCATTTGACAACTTAAAATCTGCATCCGATTATACAGCAAGCCGATTTCAGCATGCTTCAGCTGGGGAAAAGTAAAGTGAGTAACGTGATTATGAGTTTGCTAAAAATAACTGCTCATTAATCATAAAATTCATTCATTCAACTGACCATAATTATTTAAGGAAAGTGTTTATTAGATTTAAAGAAAGCGAATATAATTTTAGGACATAATTATCACTTGCAGTCATTTCCCGTCTCATTAATCATGAATGCGGATGTTATATTTTTTTGCACATATAATATTATTTAAATAAATGGCTCCAATTCTGAACCTATACATCAACGTTATGGGTAATTTAAATATTGACGTTAAAATATTGCAATTTAACTTCCTCTATCATAACTAATAACTCATGTAAGTTTCTACAACAAATCGCAAAAATACTCGTTCATTGTTTTTCATCCAATACCTAAATGAAATAAATGTGAATTTGCGAAGTGTCTATAGTGTTCTTCTATAACTTTTTAGGGTTCCGTATCCAAAAGGTACCAACGAGACCCTTTTACTAAGGCTCCGTTGCCCGTCCATTCGTTAGTCCGTCCATCCGCCTGTCTGTCACAGGGCTGTATCTTTTAAAACATAATAGGTAGACACATAATTTTCACAGAGTGTGTACTACTCGGGTCGCTAAAATAAAAAAAATTAAAAAATAAAAAATTAAAAGGGGTCCATATAAGAACCATCTTTTTTACACGGTGGTTCAGAACCCTTCATGTGTGAGTCCGACGCGCAATCGGCCGCTTCATTATTCACAACTGTAGCTTTTCTGCCTCTTAATATAAGAGAGTTTTCAGACCTACTCTATTTCCCTTTTTTTTACCCTTTAAAAGTGTCACTACTACTCCAATTATCTATACTCGCCTAGCAATAAAAAGAAATCGAAAAGCCCACTAACCGATTTTTTTTAGCAAACAAAAAGAAACAGAAACATTTGTATCTGCACGTAATAGCGGCGCTCATGGTAATCACGACGGTAAAGCAGAGGTGATTACAAGCGTTTACCGAAGCATTTACCGGATGATTCGGTAATCGAAAGTAATATTGGGAACATCTGAGGAATCCTTAGGAACTTTGAAAGGAATTCAGTCGTAAAGAATGATGTACTTAAATATAGTATTTAGTTCAATTATGTTAATATGTTAATAACCCGATTAAGTAGGGAGGTAGATCTACGGAATTTTTTAAAGAATGTTATTTGTTGGTCACAGAAATGAACGAAAGGTTTTAAGGAAAAACTTAGCAAGCAGTAGAAAATAATGATGTATTTGGTTTAGATTTTAGGAATTGCCCCTGAAATATGCTCCCTGCTCTAAAAGGATAATTCAAAGGTCTAAATATTTCAATGAACCCTTGTCTTTCAAAGTATTTTTAAATTACTGTCATGTAAGTTACCTTTCATAATATCACAGTAGGTATGATTTCAAATAACATAATTTGTTGCAAAGTTCATGTTAAACTTACTCATTCATACCATGTTTATTCTGAAGCTCTCTTCAATAATAATCATTTACAAGAATAAAATTAATCAAATCCCCATTATAATCAGCTGCCACTAAAATTAGTGCCAAAACACAGAGTATATATTCCTGTAACCTCCCGAAGGATCATCCAAATCTCAATTTCCAAAGAAAGGCCCTATAATATGATCACGAGTTTACTTCGGCTCGTTTTAAGGTTGCGGCCTACCGCCAATTAGCCACAATTTTCGGCTAGCACAAAGGCCCCGTGTCCTCCTAAAGACCGTTGGTTGGTAATTAAAACAAATAGGGTCAAAAGCACCCCGCTCGAGGCGCCACGGGGCGGCGCCCGACGCGACCCGACGTCGCCGAAGGCTCTACAACCCCCTCATTACAAGCTTAATCTAATTATTGAATTCGTACAATGTTGTGTTTACATTTTTTTTTCTAATTTGCCCCACTATACTTAAGAATGGACGAGTAAGCGCTAAATGGCACGTTTAAGGCCATATATCATAAGGATCGAGTCACTGCAGCGCTGAACGATGTGTTCTCACGGTTTTTTGGCCAACTTTTTAAGGTTAGGTCCTCTGTAGATTAAGGCGGTGCATAAGATTATTATAAGGCGTTTAAGGTTTTGCCTCTAGATGATTGTCACGATTTTATTGCATTCCGTCATTCGGTGGTACTTTAGTTTTTTACTGTTTTGCGTTTATAGTTTTTGTGGGAGGGTAAAGCTCGGTTCATACTACGACGCTCTAAACGAAGTAGATCTTTAGGTTACGGTCTAATCAAGGCTATGTTTGGCCTGAAAATATTGTAAAACGTTTTATCGGAATTAATTCAACACGTATATAAAGTTAAATGATGAATTTATGAAGAGAGAGAAAAATCTACATTGAACGTTTATTTTTTTAAAGATTCGACCAGTCTTTTTATTTAAATCATCCACAGAACAATTCCTAATAAGATGCATAAAAATGTTACTTACAAAAGATGGTCAGAATAACCTTTACCTTTGCCTACCAGCAATATAATTTTAAATTATCCGCAACTTATTATTGACAACTCATTTAAATAGCTAAACCGTTCGAGATAGTTTAAGCGCCTCAGGGTAAGTCGGCTATCTCCGCTGCGCTTCGGCACTCCTCGGCTCTGTTCGGTCAAGATCGTGTGATCCCATCCATCATAGACGGTAACGACCTCTATGCAAAACACTGACGTTGCTGTCATCTTTGAATAATTTATGATACTGTTGTGGGTGTGATTGTGAAAGTTTTGGTGTGTCAAAATCTACAATAAGCTGAAATTACATATAAAATGCGTATTCTTATGCGCTTATATTATAATTAAATAGTTTATTATTAATTTTAAGAACAGAATAGCAATAGAATTTAAACAAAACAAAAAAGACTCACAGTAAGTTCAAAATTGAGTTTTATAATAATACCTACCCCACCATTGCTTAAAAATACATTTATATTAATAATTAGGTCAACGAATATTAAATACCGAAACATTGATAAGATAAATCTATGATTTAAAAAATGTATCACGAGCCTATTAAAGACATAGTTTACCGAGCATAATCGACGAGAATAAATCTATAAAATTAGTCAAGTCATTTATACCTATACGCATTATATAAACCAATATTATCAGCTAGCTTGAGCCTTATTACCTATACCCCATTCGAAATAAGATTAGACATTAAAACAAACCCTTTTATAGTCCGTTCAACCGATTTTGACTTCTATAGCGTAGGCATAAGGATATCATTAAAAGCAAAAAAAGTTACACAATACCAACTATCTACTGCGGCTGCCATTTGTCATGCCACCAAAGCAATAGAATTCAAAATCGGTTGAACGGAATGTAAAAAAGCCTTATCTATACGTCTAATCTTATTTCAAATGGGGTATACATCCGTTTTGCTTTTCTGTAATGTGAAAAAATTACCCTTTGGTTGTAATGTTTTTAAAAGAATACATCGTTGCAACCAAAGAAAAACTATGCCTTGTAAATAAAGATTTATTTATTTATTTAATAGAATTAATATATTATTAATATTAATATATTATTTAATATATTTAATAGAATACTAAAATATTCTTCATTCGCTATTAACTATTTTAATGATAAATAATGATAATTAGAAACACTCGTTAAAATCGGCAAAATGATTAATAACAACCAATAAAATCGGTATCACCAGCTCACTAGAGATGTATCCATCCCAACTTTTATGATTTCATTTCATAATTTATACATACGATGGGGATCATTATTTACTGTTTCGCCCGGGGACACAGGCCGGGTCAAAAGATGCCACCACAAAAAACCTATACATGACCGTTTAATGGACCGCTTTTGTATAGGAGTATGGGAACAGAACGTAATTACTTATATGCGTTTATTTGTGACGGCGCGTTTTTTTTCTTCTGATATAATTTAGGCCGTGATTGGAAAGTTGCAGTAGGTAAGTATGGAAAAATTTGCATCAGGTGCTTAAATTAAATAGCTTAATTTTTAAGCTATTTAATTCAAACATCTGATGCAAATTGTTCGCCTGGACAAAATAATAATTTAGTGAGATCAATAAGTTGGTACCTTATTTTATTGGAAGTATTGCATGGAAATGATTCTATCAGATTGTCGAAAAGTAGGTACAAATTTTCTTTTAAAGAATAGTGAGAACTTTATCTCAATTAGTGACTGAAATCATTTTCTTCATTCTTTATTGCAATAATTTCAGAATATCCGTAAACATTTTGACTTTCAGCATACCTACATAAGTTACCGTAAGAATTGATCCTATTAGAAGAAACGTCACTAAAACGCGTCATCAATTCAAACCCCCTACACAAACCGGGAAATAAATAAAATAAAAATTCGTTATGCATTCCTGAATTTTCCAAAATGGGATCATAAATATTTCAAATGAAGAATGAAGACACGGTCTGGACTTCGCTCATTAATGCTCATTTGGTCGGATATTTACACACCAATTACGATATGGTCTCGCTTATTTATAAGTGCGTTTGCGCACTTGATTCATTGCACCTTAGTGCCGCGTCGTTAGTGTCAAAGAAACGTATATTTCAGGGGCAAATATTAAAGGTATTACGATTATATTTAAGTTTATTGTAGGTGAGGAATTTTCGCTTTGTGTGTGTAGATGGAATGTTTTGTTTTGCAAGAAAAGAGATAATATATTTAATTTGATAAAGCAGCAGGCTGGTTAGATACTAACAAAAGTAGCTCAATGACTCGACGATCTTTAAAAAATTCATTCAATCTTCTTCTATCTTCAAGCCGACAATTCATGTCTCATATGCCTCACATCTATGATTGCCAATTCACAGTCTACTTCCACAGCCATACTTCCCTCGGCAGACATAACCAGCTTAGTGTGACTACGACTTTTAAATGCACGCCATTTCGCAGATATCAGAAATTATTTTCAGCATTTATTTCTTTTTCTCGGAAGGTGTAACGGTTCTCTTTAGTTACACCCTTTCAGAGAGATAACGATATAACGGCTATGTAACACGGCAAGAAAATATATTCAAGGTGCTTTAATATATTTTCTTGGCGTAACTTTACACAGATCTAGATGGTCTTGATACGGCAGTGCTCCCGTCACAGCGGCTAGACGCGGTAACGAGGGGAAACGGGCAACATTTCACTGGCCAGGCACGCCCCCTGTGCATCTGATTAGATAGCATTTCTAGTACATTTAAATGTTAAATACTATGTGCATAGCTAATATGTAAAGATATGTATAAAGGAACTCAAACTCAAACACAAACCATGTTATAGTTTCAAATCGCAATATAATGTGACGGCACGTTCGCCAGATCAAAAAAGTATTGATTACCTAAACCGACTCCTATGAGCCTTGTCTTTTATCTTTATTTTCAAATTCGGTCAGAAATACTTTGTCCTCTTTGCTCCCAACGATTGGTAACACGTTCATATAGATCACCACATTTTGTTCCTCAAATTCTGGCGTCTGTTATAAAGATAGCTAGACATCGTTTTTGTAGTATGTTGTCCCAAGGATATGCTTCCGCATGTGTGTTGTAAATGAGAATGATAGGTTGCGGAACTTTGTGGTAGGGCGATGTAGTGACAAAAATTTAAAAGCTTAGATGGTTTGGTCATGTTGGATGAATGAAAGGCGACTAACAAAAAGTATTAAAAAGGCAGATGTGGGTGTAAAAGCCAGGAGGGACACATAGTGATCTTATTGGTGATGTTCTGCGTTTATGACCAGAGGGCTTAGACAAGTGACAATCGCTTCCAAAGCGTTTCGTATTTCTACAACGACTTTCAACGGGATTAACACAAGCTTTTCGATAGCTTATGTCAGTCCTATACATTTTTGCCTTTTCCATAATCGTTATCGCTGATAGAATGTCACTTTTTCTAGGCCCTCAGATGTATGAACGTAAACGAAGCGAAAGGAGTACGTAGCAGTGGCGTTCCGTAATTTCTGCCTAAGAATATGGAATAAGAGTAAGGCGTGAGATTATGTATGTATGTAGTATGGTGTCCAACATTTTCTCAGACTCATATCCCACCAGTAAAATACCGAGTAGCCTAAACCACGAACCGACTCCTCAAAACATTCAATCTAAAGCGACAAATTATACACCCAATAAAGAAATCATACACATCAAAACGGATTACAATAAGGCTCAAAATGGTATTCCTAACACACTCGGACCATGGGAACTTAGTTCGGGACACGACCTTACAAATTATATGTCAGATGAAGAACGTGCGCGCTTGACAGCAATTTTCATTTCATACGAAGATGTCACGTCGTATGTAAAAGGTCACTTCGGAACATCTAATTTGGTAATTGCATGTAAAATGGACGTAAGTGTTGTAAGTATTTCTATTGTGATTGGGACATTTAGATGAAAAGATACAAGATTTCTCAAGGGATCTGTTTTATAGCTTTCCTTGTATAAAATTGACGTTAGTCAAAACAACGTGAACAACGTTATAAAAAACCGTGAAAAAATAACTTTTTTACGTCCGCTTAAAATTTTACAGGATTTACTGACTTACAGTCTTATAATATAAGTGGTGATAACCATTTCGAAGTACGTCTAGAATATAAGTAGGACATTAAAATTTAATGTTTTCGTATTATCAGATCGCTGAAATTCCTTCAGTCAATATTCTGAAGGCCTAATTATAGGTAAATTCGACAGAATTTACCAATAAACTTAGACGGATTAGACTTTCATATAACTTAGTGCCAATGCCGTTTTTGAAATAATAGTGGTGACATTCATGTAGATTATTATGCTTGTCAAGCAGTTATAAGTTTTATGGCTTATGAATTCTTAACTAGTGTAGATAATAGTATCAGGATTTTAAATTCTATTGACTGTTTAGTATTCGAGTGTGGAACCTGAGACAGAAACACGCTTGTACGGTACGACTACATACAGAAAGCAGAGCTGATAGAAATCTCTATTCCTAGACAGCACGTTTCGCCGAAAACTTTTTTTGATAGAAAACACTGTTTGTAGATATCTCGGTCCATAGGAAGCACTGTTGACAGAGATCTCTGTTCATAGATAGCACTTTTTCCCGTAAACGTTGTTCATATTATAAACCACTGTTTCTAGATACCTTGGTTCACAGAAAGCGCCTTTGGAAAGAAGAAGTTATTAATGTACAGTGTGTCCGGACATGGACTAGCGATATTCTAAATACTTAAATATAAACTATTTGAAAGTATAATTACACTCTAAGCTTGGGTCCAATACATTTGACAAACGAAACCAGGCAGCGGTCATAATCCGTCTTCTCTTTCATCAGCCTGCAGCCTCTTTCGCAAAGTGGTCTGTGCGTTCGGTGTCCTTCAGCCCTGCGTGAGGTTTTAGAACAGGGAAACATCTTTGCTCTGGTATAAGGCCGAGCCCACGTTAGCACTCGCCTCCACCGCCAGGGCGTGGAGGGAACTTTGGTTTGCTGGATGTGGAGTTTTCGCACACGCCACCACACGCTCAACATCCCTGCCCGCAAGGGCTGGCACTCTTGGGGGTACTCTTTGCCACAAACAGAGCGGCTGCTTCTTGTATTCGAAGGTTGAGTGAGAGTATCCCAGCCAGCATCAGGGATGCATTCAGCAAAACGGTGCTGTAGGAATGTGCTGAATACTATATAAGGTAGCGGCTAACAAAACGCTTGTCTGAATCTGAACAGTGAAATGTATGTAACGCAAAATATACTATATTAATAGCTTCTTGTCCAAAGGCGCTTTCTGTGAACCAAGGTATCTGGAAACAGTGGTTTATTTGAGCAACGTTTACGGTAAGAAGTGCTATCTATGAACAGAGATCTCTGTCAACAGTGCTTCCTATGGACCGAGATATCTACAAACAGTGTTTTCTATTAAAAAAAGATTTCGGCGAAACGTGCTGTCTAGGAATAGAGATTTCTATCAGCTCTGCTTTCTGTATGTAGTCGTATCGTACAAGCGTGTTTCTGTCTCAGGTTCCACACTCCCTTGGATCCGGATAGCTCTTCTTACGTAGCGAAACTGATTTTAATTTTTAACGATTCTACGGAGTACTATCTCCAACCAATACTAACTAAGACAAAATACGAACTGGCCTAGCACAATTCGAACCTCTTGTAGGTAGGTAAGTAAATCGTCTTATCTAGACACAGTCTACATTACAAATAGCGTATAACCACATACGAATACAGGGCAACCTACTTCGCGTTACTCCAATCTGCATACAAGGCATTATGTAGTCGGTCGAGTAAAACAATAGCCTCTATCTATTACATTCAGAACACCGTTCACACATGTTCGTGCGATATCATTCGCGTCATCGCAGAACGTAGGTATGTAGGATTGTAGGTGTCGGGGAGTAGGGACCTAAGCCTGGCGTAGCTTTACGCATGTTTTTCTTTAGAGAAGATGGGCATAATGTAATAGTAATAAGGTTTGTAATATTGTTGTGGTTCTAGTATGGTTTCAGTTCCCTAAATATATTAGAAGAGGCGGATGATCAAGAGTGATCTTAGAATGTACCAATTTTCAGCGCATGGTATTCGCGGTTAGCATTTAAGTGGTTGTAAAGTTACCTAACAAATAGGCAACAACATTGTGGAATGCATCATTGTGTCTTGATCGAGGATTTGTGAATGTTCGAAGAACAGAAAACGCATGCGAAAAATAGAAATCGCATATAAGTCCAAACTACCATTAATATAGTTGGAGTACACCAAGATTGTATCTTAGGTCCGCTTCTATTTTCTCTTTAGATTAGCAAAATTGGGATTAATGTTTGGAGACCGATTTGTTTCTACTCTATAAAAAAATTATTTTGGCTTCTTATTTATTTTTTAAATGTCAAAATCGAACCTCCACCTTTTGACCACTACAAAGCCCAGTCCCATACCACTAACCACAGTACCACAGAAAATGCATAATCAGCTTTACGTAACCACCACGATCAGATACCGTTGCACCTACCAGCAGGCGTGGCAATGGGCGGGCACATTCTAATTCAAATTGCCAGTTGTAAGTCACGCGAACTTAAAACAGTTGCGTTTCTGATAAAAACACGCAAGATATCAAGTAAATGACTGATTCATGAGTTGTGACCTAGTTTTGTAGGGAAGGGATTCGAAGGGATTGGCTTTTATTGGCTAAATAAGGGGTAAACACTGTGAGGGAGAGTGACTTGCAAGTCATGGCTTATGAAATTGTGTTCTTACGATACAGGACTGAAAATCAAATACAACATAGTTGGTTAAGAGTATTGAAAACAAAGTCAAAGCCAAATAATTTATTTCAAATAGGCACTTTTGAACGTCAAAAATAAAGAAATAGAACTGATTCTAGTTGCCTCTTCCAAAAGGTAGTTTTCGTATGGAGAAGAATGGGCAAGAAACTTCACCCTTACTCTTTTGAAAACGAAACAATGCGTGTCACTAAATGTTGCAATAAAATAAAAATACATTATAATAATAATCGAATGATAAACTTATTAGTAGCGTGCATGATTCTGACCTTTGCGTTGCAAGTAGGTAAAATATTATAACTTAAGCTTTATTGGTGTTACCACATTTTAATTAGTATGTTTGACATCATCATGACCTACGGAGCCGAAACGTGGACACTCACGGTACGGCTGGTCCATAAATTCAAGGTCGCTCAGCAAGCTACGGAACGAGCTATGCTTGGAGTATCTCTAAGAGTTAGAATCCAGAATGAGGTAATCCGGCAGAGAACCAAAGTTGTTGACATAGCTCACAGAATAAGCAAGCTGAAGTGGCAATGGGCCGGCCATATTAGGCGTAGAACCGATGACCATTGGGGTAGACGTGTTCTTGAGTGGAGACTGCGAATCGGCAAACGTAAGGTAGGACGCCCTCAGGCTAGGTGGAGCGACGATCTTCGCAGGGTGGCTGGTAGCAACTGGATGAGAGTTTCCGAGAATCGAGCTGAATTGTGTGCAATTGGAGAAGCCTATGTCCAGCAGTGGACTGCTATAGGCTGATGATGATAAATTAGTATGTTTGATGAGCAGCAATCATCACGCTAAAAATAATGTATTGCTGTGTGTTTTATTCACATGTTTTTATTGTCATAATTGAATACTTTGAAGGTGTTGAAAATCTCTTGCAGCGCTGAAATCTTTCCACTAAAGCTTATTGAAATTACGAACTCATTTTAATGATTAAATACTGATTGATTGATATTTGTATGTTAACAAACCATCAAAGCTTTAAACTACATTTATTTCTATCATTATTAGCATCATTTATTTGTATAGGCATTTGTGTTATGCCTATGTTTCGTATAAATGATTGCCAACATCAAAGTGTATAGTCCTGGCGTCTTATCATCAGCGAGATCCATAAGAAACATCTACGGAGATTTTGTAGAGTTTAGTATTATTCTACTTTTCACAAAAAAACATCTATAGAAAAGGTCGCTTCCAGTGGTTTCTATAATTTAAATTTAATTTAAAAATTAGTAAAATTCCAATAAAATAATTAATTATCAATAAAAATTTCCCCTCACAGTACATACAGAAACAAATTTCTCACATTAATCGCAATTTGTTTACAACAAAATTAAAAGCATTGGAGTCAAGATCGCGTGCTTGTCCCCACTTAATATACGCTACCTTTTACTTGGCCGAAGGTGCGTGATTGTTTTATACGATCATTATAGAACATTAAATTAGATTTCGATTAAGAATTGACCTCTGCTTTGCAATATCTACAAATAATTTTCTATTTATGTACTGAATTATCACCAGATTTCTGGTTGCCTAAAACAATTTGCTGTTTAATAAATATCTTGGTAAATATCTAATTAAATAAGGTGTCGCTCTTTGTATCCACTTATCATTACTATTTAAATGGGATTCGTCAGTAGATGCGTAATTAGAGACTTGCTTACCAAACTTATATTGCTCAGGCGAAAGCTCAGGCACATACAAAAGCGTAAAGAAAATTACCCAAGGCGCTTTCGAGAGGTGCTTGTATATTGAAATCTCTGCTACAAACTTGATTTACCTATGGATTCCCATAAAATAAGAAGGAAATCTTACACCAAGACATTATTGTTAATTATTTGGAGCCAATTAAAAGTTTGCTGCCCTCATTCCTATAATCACCACATTCGCGTAAAACAACCACGATCCTTAAGGATATCTCAATCGTTCTCTCAATAAATTGATTGGCTTAATAAACGTCATTAGTCTTTGAAAGTTGTGTTTAAATCACTCGACAGTTGCGTGTTGCGGACGCTACTCGTGTTCGCACGCAACGCTTATCTTTGCGTTATGGCTTTGGGCTAATTTTGAAGATGGTGTTTTACTTGATGTATGTCGCTATTATGTGAAAAGAATTGTGCTGAAAATAATAAAATATTTTGTACATAATTTAATGTTTCGAAGATTTTACATTCATCCTACCTTTGATCATAGCTCTGGACTGCCAATATACTTGGTGATTGGAAACTAGGGGCAAAGTCTTTAGGGGGTGATAGTTGAAACCATTTTGAGTATTTTGAGCCATAGTTGTCTTAGACGAAGTACGTTATTTTTTATTTTTGTAACTTAATATATTATTGTTTTTTTTTATATAAAAACCCAATTTCTGAAAGGTAATTGCCAAAGTGTCCCAGTTAAAAAAAAAGGTTGAAAAAAAAAATACTAGACACTTTTGAAGTCCTAGAATACTTAAAAAAATTGAATAATTTGCGTAGTTTATGTCTTTTATTTTTTTTATAAAACTGCCTCAATCGTTCAAATATTTTTTAAACATGCTCAAAATACTCCAAAGGTTGTCAACTGTCACCCCCTTAAGGTTTTGCACCCAGCTTCCAATCACGTGTATAACACAGTCACAAATTAAGAGAGGAATTATGCAATCATGCCATTTCTAGATAGGTTTTCCAGTTGCAAATCAAAATTGAGCAAATTCTGATAACGACCCAAAAAACCAATTTGAGTAATACACGTAGACGCCCCGAAGATCGTGCAATTATATTGGGAACGGTAAACAACACTGGAAACAAAAAATAGCAAGCGCCAGCAAAACTCACAATAAACAAAGTTCTCAAACAATAATAACTCAAAAACAAAACAGAAATAAATCATAATACTCTTAATGACAGCGTACTGCAGTGGGAAAATGATAAAAATGATATTGATTATGGCGCAATCGGCAGCCATTAAAATAGTCCGATTGATTGAATTTCTCATGGAGCCCGGGTACAGTTGTGAGAAACAAGCTAATCGGTAGCTATTATGCAGGGTAAACGGTCCTGTTGCCTTCTTGTTTTACAATAATGGTTATCATTTTACGTGATTGTATGCACTGAGACCCGGTTACACGGCCACGCAGCTAAGAAATTTAAATTGTCATTCTGTTTTCGTCAACTTCAAAGAATAATTGGCTGGAATGGGATGATGGTTTAGTTTTGGTTAGCTATTTTTACATACCTACGTATTTGATAACGTCTTTTGTGTGGCAAATTCCATTCTATCAATGTTCCATAAAATGCTTATGAGTCTCTTCATTTTCTTTCCTTCAGTAAGTCAATGTAATACTTCTCGGTTGTCTGCTTTTTCTTAATTTGCCTTTCTACTAGATATTATTTGGTTAGGTACATTAGGTTGCAATGAGAAAAATAAAATTGAAGCGATCATATATCAGAAAGACGAAAACCATGCAGTGTGTAGAATGTCCACAGTAAACATGATGACACGACTATTAATTTATTAATGAACTCCAACAAGTACCCGTCAAAAACTATATCATGTAGGTACCGTCAATAACAGGTGCTTGTACCCCACCGTTTAAGGACTATTGAAATCATAATCTTCGGTAAGGAATCATAGATCGTTATAGCCACGATTAATATGTAGGTAGGTACTTATTTTGCCATTTTGATTCGATACGGATACGTGCAGCGTGATTATAATTATGTAGATTTGTAGTTTGAATTATAATAACTGTTCCTACCTACCTACCTAATGGTTTATGTACTATACACATATACCTAGATACATATTCTACTAGATGTTTCCTATCTAATAATATCAATGTCAAGTAGGTACCGATAAAGCCTCCTCGTCGCTAATAAGCGCCTAGCAAGCGACTTATAAGCGTTTACTAAAGATCATCGGAAAAGTAAATATATGCATACACAAGGGGCTCTAAACATTGAAACTCATAAGAGCTTTAGAAGACCAATCCCTCACCACACCGTCATGTATTCTGTAATAATTATCTCTCAAAGCTGGTTGATAGAACAGAGTATTACAGAGCATTTATTTTGACCTATTTGCTATTATATTATGGGTGTTACATTATTTGTACCATATTGTACTTGGTTTTGCCAATCTAACTAGACGCATCTGTTCTACTCAAAAATCAAAAATCAAAATCAAAATATTTTATTTCACATAAACCTACATGGGCACTTATGAAACGTCAGAAGCTAGGTGCACGGTTCCAATTGGTCGTTTCCTATGGAGAAGAGCCGGCAAGAAACTCCACGGTTACTCTTTTAAAAATAATTGGCTTTTACAATATTTTCAAATTACAGTATTAGTAGGCATGGGAGGACAATGTAGGCCTTTCAACAAGTAAGTACCAGGTACTTAACAAAATAGATGTTCAGTAAATCTACAGTCCAATAAGCCTACAAAGTTCTCACATTCACAAAATAGAAAATAATCTATATAAAAGACAAACAATAAAAAATAAAAATAAAAACCTATTTCAGCCAAATGACGTGATTGCTATTACAACTGTAACAAATTGAATAATTATCATGTCCACAAAAGCTACTAGGAGTTGAAATTAAATTGGAGGTATCTATAATAATAGGAATAATGTCAAATACAATGATTATGTCAAGGATGAATGTAAAGAGAATAAACATGGTAATTTGGGAGCAGTTAATAGACTCTTACATAATTATGCCGTTTATAAGGTACCAGGGAAGCCACATGTGCAGAAGGAATTATTGCCAAACTTCCTTGTCATCAACGTAGTCTTTAATCTTATAATATGCTTTTTTGATAAGGACACGTTTGATATGGGTTTTAAATTTTCCATCGCTAAGTTCTGTAACCGACTTTGGCAACTTGTTATAAAAGCGGATACTGTTTATAAGAAATGACTTGCTTGTTTTAGTTAATCTAAATTTGGGTATGACAATTTCGTGTCTACTACGTGTATTTATATTATGGAAATCGCTTCTTGTTTTGAAAAGTCCTAAGTTTTTGCGAACATACAAAATACTTTCAAAGATATAGAGAGAAGACAGAGTCAGTATATCAATTTCTTTGAATTTGTCTCTAAGGGACTCGTGAGGACTCATTTTATAGATCGCGCGGATTGCCCTCTTCTGTAAAATGAAAATTGAATCTACGTCAGCTGCCGATCCCCACAGCAGAACGCCATAAGACATAATACTGTGGAAATAAGCAAAGTATACTAACCTAGCTGTGGCTATATCAGTCAACTGCCTTATTTTTCTTACTGCATATGCAGCTGAACTTAGTCTACCTGAAAGAGTTCTGATGTGGGCGCCCCATTGTAATTTTGAATCTAAGGTAATTCCTAAAAATATAGTTTCTGTAATTGCATCTAGTTTCTTGCCATCAAGTTTTAGATTTAGACCCACTTGAGGTACATTTGGTAATGAGAACCTAATACATTTAGTTTTGTTCGCATTAAGTAAAAGATTATTAGCTGCGAACCATTCCGAAAGAGTAGCCAGACTATCGTTGACATGTGAGACATCTGTATCTTTTCTATCTATTTTAAAAATAAGAGAAGTGTCGTCAGCGAATAGTATTATATCCGACAAGTTTGCCATCATGTAAGGAAGGTCATTTATATAAACTAGAAATAAGAAAGGGCCGAGTATTGAACCTTGAGGCACGCCCATTTTAACTAGAGACCCCGAGGACGTCGCCCCGTTAACATTTACTTTTTGCTGCCTGTTTGATAGGTAAGAAAGAACAAGATCAGCAGCTTGTCCACGAATTCCGTAGTGGTGTAATTTACAGATCAGTGTATTGTGGTCGACGCAGTCAAATGCTTTTGAAAGGTCACAGAAAATGCCAATTGCATCCTGGGACTTCTCCCAGGATTCTAAAATGTGACTGATGAGTTTTACTCCCGCGTCTGTCGTCGACCTACCTTTCGTGAAACCAAACTGGTGACTATGTAAAATCTTATTTGAGTTAAAATGTGACAGCATCTGGTCTAGCATGATTTTTTCATAGATTTTGCTCAATGCTGGTAATACAGATATTGGTCTATAATTAGAGGGATCGCTTTTACTACCCGATTTGAAAATTGGTACAACTTTACTATGTTTCATTAAATCAGGAAACGTACCAGTGTCCAAACATTGATTAAATATCCCTGTTAGGACAGGGGCAATAGTTTCAATGATATCTCCTAGAACCTTAACAGAGATGCCCCATAAATCTTCAGTGTTTTTTGAGTTAAGACTTATGAATGCTTTTTTAATTGTGGCAATAGAAATAGGCTTGAACGCAAAACTTGGAATGACTTTAGTAAAGTTTTCTTTGAGAAGAGAATCTGCTAATAAAGATGAAGAGGGGAGAGATTTCGTAACCTCTATTGGGATGATTTGACTCATCATCTGCCTAGCTTTTTTCCAACTATTTTAGGGTCGGCTTCCAGTCTAAACGGATGCAGCTGAATAACAGTATTTTACATGGAGCGACTGCCTATTTGACCTCCACAACCCAGTTACTGGGTAATGTGATACCCCTTGGTAAGTCTAGTTGTCAGATTTTCGGGTTTCGGGCCCTTGTATTACAGTGCTGAACATATTTTACTAATAAGTGTCTCAAAATATTACTTTATACCACTTATACGACAAAATAAGAAATGTATTTGCAAATCAAATCAAATCAAATATACTTCCTTTATTGTTATCACATGACCATTACGTACAATAGAAATATCAAAACAATTTTTTTGTATACCTACCTACACCGTGAGAAAAATATGTAAAGCGGAAAAAATAAAGAATTTGGCGGGGTCTTAGTTCAGTTCATTGACGATTATTATTTGGAGCATCATTATTATATTTATATAGAGCAGTAAACTCTATTTATTTTAGCTGTTTGCAGTGCTTGGGATCTTCTATCTCAATGGAAGTATTTACAGTACATATTCATAGGTTCCCCAATAGGCAGTCGCTCCATGTAAAATACTGGTATTCGGCTGCATCCGGTTAGACTGGAAGCCGACCCCAACATAGTTGGGAAAAGGCTAGGCAGATGATGATGATTCAGAGGTTCCCAAACTTTCATACAATTTTTTCCAGACTATGTAATAAACAGATTGAAGAAAGTTTTGAAAATGGAAATTTTGAGATTTGAAAAGCGACTTTTTTTCAGGCCGCGTTCTAGCTGGAAGCAGTCGTTGCGCGAGTACGCAATCGTCACTCAATTTTTTATGAATATGACGTAGGTCGCTCGATCAATCAAGTCACGCTTGTATATGTCCCACGGAAAGGAAACCAGGTATTACAGGTACACGAAATCCCGGTATAATGGATACCACGAAATTACGGTAGATTTCGAATATTCTTGTTTATTTTTTTAATGATCTGTCATTTCACTAAACTAAATCCAGTAAAATTTCAAAAAAAGGACGCTGGTAAAAGGTTCCACGCGGACACAGAAATTATGTTCCATAGAGACGCGAACCAATGAAGAACGATAAAAGACTCATTTGAACATTTTTAAAGATTTTCTTGGGACCGTACGCCAAACAAATTTTTGAATTCCTACTTAAATAATTTCAAGACATAAATAAGCTAAAGAATCATACTTAAAACCAGCTCTATATGACTTCCTTGCATTTTTTTGCCCGGGCCTGCGCACGCGTCTGTGGGTGGATTTTTTCACGTTTCTCCGCGATTAGGATTGTAAACTCCCATCGCAATGCTTTTTATTGTACCGACGTTGTACACACAGATAGTACTTTGGTGTTGCTAAGTATAGCAAGATAGAACGATAGTTCTATTTAAATAAAGTTTTGCTTCTCAAAATTTTTACTTACGAAAAAACCTTTAGGTATGTAAGTCTGAAATCTTCAAATATCGTTAAAGAAAAGAAATAACTTTAGTTTTTAGACTGCAAAAAAAGCTTTTAGCCCGACCTCAGCTTTTTAATATGAATTTTCTTATATAAAAAGCTGATGTCAGGCACACAAACCGTTAATTTTGTGTTATTCCTTTCTATCATTAAAAAAAATGTTTTCTGCCGGCTCCTTAAACTGACATCACTTTGCATTAAAATAATAATCCAACCTCCTGTACTTCTTGGTTATCAAACTAACACATTTCTACACATAGAAAACCCGCTCATTATCAATTAAGTGTATCAGAATCAAATGCCGTCACAACAAACTTAATACGCGTTATTACCCGACTGCGGCGGGGCGAATGGCAAAAAAATAAGTGTAATGCACGCCGCTCCGACTTACAGGCTGGGTGGACGATAAATTCCAATCAGGGCCCGCGAAGGCGCAAGGGCACTGGGTCGCGACCAGCTGAGTTAAGGGGCCTTTGAATATAATTGCATCTTTTTTATGGACTGTGGACGGAATGAAAGCGAAAGGTCAAAGTATAAGGTGCTAAGTACTTGGCAATTCGATGGAAGTAATAGCCATCAGATTTTGATCGAGCACTTTAAATAAATGCATGTCAAAAAAATATTTTATCTTAAAAACATAATTATAAGTTTATAACTTAAATATGTTAATTAAACAATGAAGTTGGTAACGGTTGCATTTTCATTATTATTTCAGTGTCAAAAAAAGCAATGATAAAAACATTCTCTAGATTCTAACTATGGTAATATTATTTATTTGTGCTAAGAAATAATTGCTTCATAAACTTCTTCACGAATAGAGAAACTTTCACTATACAAAAAACAATGTTGTACAGACGGCTACACATCAAGCTATACATTTCCAGTTTATGCTGATCTCGCATTGTAGAAGATTTCCGTACAATGCGAGGTCAGCTTATATTGGAAATGTATAGCTTGATGTGTAGCCGTGTGTACACCTACCTACGTATGTATAATTCGTCACGCCCTTTTCACTTACAACGCAAGTAGGACCACTCGGTACCAACAAAAGGCCTGCTATACTAAAAGCGTACTCCAATAACAATAGCAAACAATGGTTTTCTTTCAAAAACTTTCTTCTTCAACAGCCTAGACCTTAAGCATTTAAAGTTAATGCTCTAAGATTTCAATGGGAATCCATAACACATCGAAACGTGAAGTGCCTAACCGCAAACTATTTTCACTGGTGTTTTGAAACCGACCTTCGGTGTGTTCCCATTGTCCCCACTGATTTGTCCCCATAGCACGTTCACAGTGAATAAAGTTCTTAAAAATTATCGTTTATCCTACAGATTTTTCTCTAAAACTAAATGATACTAATAGAATAGAAAAATCCTACTACTAATATTATAAATGCGAAAGTGAGTTTGTTTATTTGTTACGCTTTCACGCTAAAACGGCTGAACGGATTTGGATGAAATTTGGCACAGTGATAGACCTTGACCTGGAGAAGGACATAAGCTTTTTATCGACATACCACACAGGTGAACCAGGGGGCGGAATAGAGTTATAAATAAAACTTAGATATTTGTTTGAAATTGACAGAAAACCAGCCCTTTACAAACGTGAAAATTTTGCTTATTGTACAACATAGTTACCTATCTACCTGAAATAAAATTCCTGCTAGCCTCATCCATTGGTCTATATAGTATGGTCACGAGTGGAGGCTCTACATATATATCGTACTAGCACTTTGCCCGCGACTTCGTCCGCGTGGATTTCGTTTCCCTTTGAAAGATAGTTTTCGAAAATTAACATTTACGTCCTTTAGATTTATTTATTTACCCCTTTTCACCTCCTTAGGGGTAAATTTTTGAAAATCCCTTTTTACACATTATTCTTTAGTTTTGGTTTTAACTATAAATGCCGAGTTTCGATTTAATCGTACCGCGTTAAAATTCTTCTATACAAACTTTGACACCCCCTAATCCCCATTTAGGGAGTAGATTAGAAAAACTAAAGATGACAAACTTTATAATTTACTTAGATACATATTCGTGCCAAGTTTCCAGTCTATTAACTCAAGGAATAAGATTTTTCATTCAAACAAAATCCCCCCTTTTCACCCCCTTAAAGGTCGAATTTCTCAAAACCCCTTCTTGGTTGATGCCTACGTCTTAATAACGATCTGTGTGCCAAATTTCAGCCCAATCCGTTCAGTGGTTTGAGCTGTGATATAAATTACCCTTTTTAACCCCGACAGGGGTAAATTTTTGAAAAACTGTGATACCCATTATTCTTTATTTTTGGTTTTAAGTATAAAAACCGAATTTCGAGTTAATCGGACCGCGCGTTAAAATTCTTCTATACAAACTTTGATACCCCCCAATTCCCGTTTAGGGGGTAATTTAGAAAAAATAAAAATGAGTAACTATATCATTTGCTTAAATAAGTATTCGTGCCAAGTTTCAAGTCTATTAACTCAAGGAATAAGATTTTTCATTCAAACGAAATCCCCCCTTTTCACCCCCTTAAAGGTCGAATTTCCAAAAAACTGTTCTTAGTGTGCGCCTACGTCATAATAACTACCTGTGTGTCAAATTTCAGCCCAATCCATTCAGTGGTTTTAGCTGTGCGTTGATAGATCAGTCAATCAGTCACCCTTGTATTTTATATAATTATATAGATTACCGAGTTCTGGGTTGTGGAGGTTAGATAGGCAGTCGCTCCATGTAAAATACAGGTATTCAGCTGTATTCGGTTAGACTAGAAGCCGACCCCAAAATTGTTTGGGAACAGGCTAGGCAGATGATGACTAGTACAGATGCGTCTAGTTAGATTGTTAAAACCAAGTACAACATAGTAGAAATAATGTAACTTGATTATTTCAGTGAAGAAAAAATGCAAACACCCATATAATAGCTAATAGGTCAAGTTCTGTAACACTCTGTTCTATCAACCAACTTTGAGAAATAATTATTATACAGGTTGTTTGGCAGAACGTTGAGTTAAAAAAGTTGAAATTAAGAAAGTGGTTTAACTAGAAGAAAAAAAAAAAAAAAAAATTATATCCTGGGGGCCATGGCCACATAAATTAGGGCTGAGTAAGTAGCAGATGACCCCACCTATCCACCATTTTCGTATGTTCAACGTTCTGCCAAACATCCTGTATAATATGACGGTGTGATGAGGGATTGGTCATCAAAACCTCTTATGTATGTTATTATGAGTTGGGAAAAGGCTAGGCAGATTTGAGTAGAGGCACTTCACAAGAGCCAGCGCACGCTGTGAAGACACAAGTCAACAGGGTCAAGGCTTTTGTTGACATGTTGAGTTTTAGATATCCAACAAATAGGGACTGGGTATTGAGGGCAATGGGAACACACGGTGTTCAATTTTCCATGCTCATGCGCAAATGAATGAAAACGGTGTGTAGCTGCTTATCGTTCTGTACGAATTCTAAGGGTTATGGGTACTTAGGTATGAACTAGTAACGCTTGTTTTTGCAATTATTGGCTTACTTACTTTTGTTATTGGCTGAAAATGTGCTAATGTTGCTTCTTGTTATGGAGGAAAGTTCCGTTTAAGAAGGTAAGAGCTGGCCGCTTTTCTGTGTTATATAAAACCTTCACAAGGGACCTACCTTTTTTTTTTGAGGGTGGGAAATTTGTGTCAGACTTTTACTGACTAAAACCCACCCGTGGTGTTCCTTCAGTTGCCTGTTGCCAAGGTCCCGGTATCCCTTTCGGACTTTTCCGCAACCCAGGCAGGCATCGGTCCAAGCGAACCCCACCAATTGTGCTGACATCTCTTTGAGGCGCGCGTGGACCACAACGCGCCATACAAGGTATCTTGCTTGATGAAGGAACGAGCTGAGGTGAAGGGTGGGCGTTTTGGGGGACTGTCTTATGTAATTTTGACGTTCGAAAAGTGCTGATTTTCAGCCTAGTTTGAATAGATGACTTTTGATTTTGATTTTGAGCTAAACAGTACTTTTCATTTGCATAAGGGTCGCGTTTTTCAGGTGAACAGTAACGTCTATAAGTTCTCAAGTATCTTTAATTATAAAACCATAACAAGTTGTATTTGGATCATTCACTTTGAACAAGAAAATCTTCATATATCTCATAATCATTTATCTGAGAACATTACTTGTCAGACTTTCTTTGACAACGACATATACAAATATCATAAACTTAATATAACATGTTCCTACTTGCTATACAACCTCCAAGACGAAAGGTCAAAAGTCATACATGAATTAATGCTAATCGAAACACACTCACTTGCTTTTTTATACTATGTCCCATTCACTTGCAAATTCCATAATGCGCCTGAGGGCACGCTCGGTTTCCCACGGTGTAATTTATATGAAAAAAATACATTAAAATCCAACACAGAATACTATAAAACGAAACCTTAAACAGCTAGTCCTAAGTCTGAAAATCCACTACGCCTCAAATTACTTCAAGACGTTTTTAAACTGATGTTCCACTAGTACTTAATATCGACTAAAATCCGTCCAAAGAAATGTTGAAATATAACAGACGAAATGGAACTCTATGCTAACGAAATAAAAGCTTTGATAATAAGCTAATGAAGAGATTAGAACGGTTTGCTCTTACGTTGTTTACGAAGAAATTTCTCTTAGAGCTCTTTTTGATATAGCACGCGTCTGAATGTTAGGGTGCTTTCATACGATTAAAGTGAGGATCCTTGCTTTAAATTGATGCAATATCGTCATCATTGGAATAAATGTTTTTAATAATAATTATTGTTTTATCTCCTGTGGCTTAGAAATAGGCTTCATCAATGGCCTTAAGATTACCATGCAGTTGAACGGTTTCTGAACCATTTGTATCCAGAGGCTTTTCGCGATCTTCAATAGATTTTCAGTTCATCTATTGGTGTCATCATTTATCAGTTGACTGTCATCATTCGAGGAACTTTCATTCCCAACGTTAGTCTGCCTATGTTTACTTTATCAGGCCATTTCTTGGAGACATTTTTTGTCTGTTTTTATTTGCCTTTTACTGTATCTACTGATATCTCATTAATCTCATTCCTAGGAATTCAGTGTAACTAAATAGCTACCTACTAGTGCTTTAACAGCTACGACCTCTACCTCTTACTTAAAAATAAAATCCATGTAACATATTGCCATTTTAAACGGTACCTTATTTATCTCGGCTCGTGTGCCCGAAGTCCGACAGAACGTCGTGTCGGTCGGTCAAATTCCAACATTGAATAACATAGTACCTACCTTTGTGGGTGTAGTCTTAATAAATTTACATTTGTTTTCACAACGTGGTTTGCGGCTAAAAACGTGTACTCTAAGATTATTTTTGTTTAATGGAAAAGTGAGAAAATACACATTTTTGTATTAGGTTTTGTAAGAACGAAGTTCAATATTTATTTTTGTAAATAATTGGAAAAGTAATTCACATGTAAAAAAAATATCCACATGCGCGAATACTCCACATGGGAGAAAAAATACTAAAATTTATAATTAAATAACTACGGTGCCTATTCATAAATTCTCGAAAAAAAGTTAATTACTCACTATGTAAATATACAATTTTCTTTTTTATGTTATGACATCATTCTCTACGGTTAGTCTATCAAGGTCAACATCATAACTGCCAGTCAAAAAACTAAAGCATTAACAATCAATATTTTACTAAAAACGATAACATCTTACTGATTAGCTGTGACCTTTACGGAAATTAAGATATTCATTAATCAAAAGAATGCAGCCGGTGAAAAACTGGAAAATCGACTAATTATGTAAACATCAATTATTTGAAGGCATTTATTCATTCTTCATACGACATCCATTTCATTAAGTCACTACACATACGCATTTTTATCAAAATTTCTAATATATTGTCATCATATTTTGAAGCTCTTCAAAAGCATACTCAGATTAGTCAGTTAAGATCAAAAAAGCCATATTTAAAAAAATAAGAAAGGAGCTATATTATTATATTAAAATATAGGAAGTGCCTCCGCTGCCGGCGCCGGTTGCTGAATTGGCTGCCGGCGCTGACTTTTGGCGTATGGAGTAGATAGGCAGAGTAGGCATAATTAAAAAAACATGTAATAGACCATTTTTTTTCCATATGCCAGTAATAAAGTCATAAAGTACTACCTACCCGAACTAGTAAGATTAGGTTTAATAATTTGAATCGGAAAAAAGGTAAGGTTTAGTTTAGAACTGTGACCAAAAACGATTAGAATAGCAGAAACACATATTTTAGTTAGGGTTAGTTAGTTGGGGTTCTGAATACTGGAAGGGTTTCTATAAACGCCGCGCCGCCGGTGTCCATTATGGGAGCCGGCAGAGCCGGCAGCCGATGTTTTTAATCTCGGCTGCCGGCAGTAATGTCATTGCCGGTACCCAATGGCGTTATTTTTGGGAGCCGGCGCCGGCAGCGTAGACACTCCCTAATATATATGAATACTATAAAATATTTATCTATAGTTAACATAGTTTTATTAATTTTTCGTGAGGAAACCGGCATGTCCTAGAACAAAAAATTCGAACAATGACGTGTGATCATCTACCTATCCGCACTGGGCCCGCATGGTTGCAGCCCACTTTCTCTCACAGAGGAAGCCTGTTTCCCAGCAGAGGGAACGTTATAGGCTGATTATGCTATGCTATTTTGTGCTTAATATTTAAGCACCCGTGCAAAACGCATTCTTTTAAATTCTTACAAACTTTTTTTCTGCAACTTATCTTTTCATACAAATTCAGACTAATTTTCAGACCTTAACTGCACTACATGTATGTTACATACATACCTTTAATAAACTAAAGAATTGTCGCTCCGAAGGCTACATAGAAGACAGGTCATGTTTTGATGTAGGCGCGGGCGCATAAGTCAGGGGTCGCGTCAAACGTTCGACAAACTACGCCATTGTAACGATATTACAAAGCCTTCGGACTGCGGTGAATAATAAAGGGGCTATTGCGTTTTGTAAAAAAATCATATAATTGTTAAACAACTTTTGGTAGGTACAAGCTATGTAGTTTGAAAGTAGAAATGAAACAATTTAGGCATAGTTTAGAAATGTTTAAAAAAGTTCTCCTATCTTAATGACTATAAATTAGTTTTCATTCATATAGTACCTACGCAATTTCATTAGATCAGGGGCCATACTATGACTTTTTAAAGCTATCATTATTCCATTGTGTAAAAAGGGATAGTGCTATTCGTCCCATATAGCTCCATCTAACTCTGACACAGGAACAATAATGGCTTTAACACGTCATAGTACTGCCCCAGCTTTGTTGAAAACCTACGAGTCCTTAAAAGTATAAAATATCAGCGGATTGCAGTGTCCAATATAAAGCAAACGAAGTTCTTTCGCTATGATAGCTGAACCACTTACATAAAATTGAGTACTTACTCAAGAAACTGTACCTAAATTTAATAAACTCTATAAATTTCTAAGGGCTCTTTATTGTTGTTTTCATTATGTTCATCTGAGTGAACGTTGTATTTTACCTACCTATATTTTTTCCTATGCAAACACAACACAACATCCATTGCACCATTTATTAGGATCTGTTTTAAATAATGAATATCAGGAACTGCTTAAATTGGTACCGTAGCGAGAGTGGATAACTGATAGAAATGTGTCAAAAATCTTTTATGGAAAAGGAATGGGATACCTTACAAAAATACATTTAAGCTGTTTAGACTCATAATGATTCGGCAGGCTGTCACTCTAATTTTCTGGGCGTGCGCCTATTTGTGAACGCCATCTATGGTTCCTCTTATACAACTCTCGAAGTTGAGGAACAGGATCTTATATCTAATATTAAAGGACGCGTCGCGACGCGACGTTGTGAACACGGATTCTTCCTCTGAGTGTACAAAGATAAATTTAATTAATTTGGCAAAAATAGGCATTATACATTATCAGAAATCTTACTTCGAAATGTTCAGATACACTTTGTTGCAGCAAGCGCGTGGTGAACATTCGTCGGACGCGTCGACAGCTCGTTGCGTTTGCCCGCGAGCGGCGCGCGCGCCTATTTGTGAACGCCATCTATCGCTCCACTTGTACAACGCTACAGCGCTGTTAAGGCATAGATTTTGAGGTGCAAAGCGTTGAGCGGCGAACTTTTCGGGATAAGTTATTGTGTTATGTGGCTTTGTTTTTCAGGAACGCAAATGTAAGTTTGTCGGAAGTGCAGAGATTATTTTGATCGTTATCTGATAATGAAGAACAACTGTGTCTCACGAAATGATGATAAAATAAAAATAAAGATACCTATTTCCTTATTTAACAGCATGGATTATAATAAAAAAACTATATTTTAACACCACACTTAGTTATTGGTAAGAAAAATTATTAAGATACCGCTTAAATGAAGCAATAGCAATGTGTTAAATGAAATACCACCACACATCGTAAGACACTTCTCATCAGCTATGGCTTTCAACAGGAAAAATCTATTTACATTTTTTCCAGTTCACTAACTAAATGATTCACATTCCATGCCGCCTTTACATTCGAACTAGCAACAAAACACAATTACAATCTAGCCCTTAACAAGAACGTAAAGTTGTAAATGCTAGTTGTCTCGCGAAGATAACTCGCTCACAATATATTTGTAACAAACAAAACTAGTTACTACAGATGTAAACTATTAAATTTGTCGTTAGCTGATATAAGAAACCGATTTGTTATTAGCAATGTGCCCCATATACTACGACAATATTGTTGAAAAGGTTGTGTTGTAATGGGATGTAATGTAATTTTATTGGGCTAATATTTTGTGCAATATTTAAACAGGGTGCTGAATTGGTGATATTATTTCTTGGGGTATGAAATTTTAATTGGATTTAATTATTTTGACGAAATAAAACGTACGTGAAAATTTTTAAGATACGAAATAGTCCGTATATTTTACTAGTCGATATAATTACCTATACTACGTACGCAAGTTATTATGATCCTCACTATCACATAGTCAACGTTTTAACAATCGTTGTTTTTCGTGGAATAGTTAAGCAGTTTTCATTTCAAAGAAGCTTCCCTTTTCTCCATTTTTAACCCCCGACGGAAAAAGAGGGGGGTTATAAGTTTAACGTGTGTATCTGTGTGTCTGTCTGCGCCATCGTAGCTGACAAATGGCTGAACCGATTTTGATTTTATTTATAATATATTTTATTTTGTTTGAAAGGTGAATTGAACGAGAGAGATCTAAGTTATTAAAAAAAAACGTTTATTAGATGCTTGGTTCTTGTCGGGCTTTTGTTTATTTAATTTAACTTGTCTTTTGTTGGCTGTTCCTAAACAGTTTAGTAAATGATAGTTTTTTTTCTCTCGAGACAAATGAAAAGCCAACGCCATTTTTACTTAAAATGGAACGTCGTTTTCAATTGTTTTATTTGAAAGAAGTTAAACGATAATAATCGATCCATTTGATTCATCAAACCATTCCAAATTCAAAACGTGTAAAACACCATTCATTTTCTCACCAGCCTACAAAGTACAGGTGATTCAAACACGTTGCTCATATCAAAACTTAATATGTAAAATCAAAAGATTATCAGCAGGAACCATACATTGTTTTCCTTCACATCCCTATTTGCATACACTGATCGACTGAACATTGAGATTGTATTCATTTTGTTTTTATCCGTCGCCCATTCAGTGATGTTTTGAAATTTTACACCGTGAATAAATGCTTCGTCGATGTAGGTCTGGAGCCAATAGGCGTTCTTTATGTTGTCATTAAGTATTAGGTTAGATAATATACTGTTTTATTTTGGGTTTGAGAAGCGTTGACTATATTTTGGTAGTAAATATTTATGGCTGTCATTGTGGTGTAAATTCTACCATTTGAAGAATAGATCTTCAAATGGTAGAATTTAAAATAAGCTTAAGCATAGAGTCGTATTACCAGCAGTAGGGACGTTATAGGCTGATTATGCTTAAGCTCTATCCTCTTTTTCCATAAATAAGTAATTTTTCATAAACATTCTCATTTTAAAAATCTTTTTCAGGCAAAAACATCTTTTGTAATATGTACCACACTTGTTATCAATGGAAAACTAAACGGTCTAAAAAAGAAAAGAATTAAACAATGTTTTATCCTCATAATATGACTAGGTAGTTGAATTAAAATTACATTTTCGTCATGACCACATCGGTAGGTGAAGGAAGGTGTGGATCCTAGTGTTGTACTATCGATATCGATAGATACCAAACTACATTATCCATGGTTATTTTTTTTTAATACTTTGAAATCCCCATTAATATAGTAAGCCACGCAGGCAATTTCAAATACAAAACTATAGAAAAATGGCGTTATGGGCAAAAAAAAAAATCGTATAGTATTTAAACATGGTATTAACTTAGTAGGTTAGGTAGGTAAATTAAAAAGAGAAAGACACTGCATTGAGTGAACACCTTGTTAATAATAATTGCAAAAAATAATTCATCTAAGGCTTAATTCAACTTCAATCAGTGTTGGACAATTACAAATCAGCACCTTCAAAATAACGGGTAATTACCAAGGTAGGTATATCCATCATCTTTCATACTCATCTCATAAATAATCGTACTAATAAACTCACATTAGATTACACTTTGATGACTTACATGTTAATGTTTGATATCATTAGTGAAGTGAAACAACTGACGCTATTAATTTAATTTACTTTCACTTTTCGTTTTTATCGCATAATTTTCGACATCCGTCAATTTAAAACTTAGGTAATAAGTTAGCTAATGTTATAATTCTCCTCAAAACTGCACTAAAATATTAAAATGTAAGTCTATCAAATAAAGATTTAAAAAAATCATCGCATACTTTTTAAACGTTGTTAAACTTATAAATATTATTGAAGCTATCAATCTCATCACTAGACGGAGCTGAGGCTTGCGTGACCTCTGCCCTTCGCCCGCACACTTCCCCCCCTCCCCTGCCCCCCTCGGACCCCGCAAACCGCACACATGACTCGCTCTTAGCGATCCCGCCCAACACCTTTTTGGTATCAACGGAAAAAATCGATACCGAATTTGTATTCGGATTTTTAAATCGATTCGATAGTGCGATTATTGTTGATTCATTTTGTTTTTGTGTTTTTGGTAGGTAAGTCACGATGGAGTATTGTTTAGTTTTGTATTTAAATTAAGTTCTGTCTAAAACTGCAGAAGTAAGTCACTTATACTTCTGCAGTTTTAGACAGAAAACTGATATTACCTTGAGCACATAAAATGCTCCTCCTCTCTCTCTCTCTCCCCATACACTTAATAAAATGATATATTGATACGGTAGAAGCTTTATTAGAATGATATAGGTACGCACCTTAACAATAACACCTTCGTCAAATTTTCACGGACTGCACGTTCAAAAAGTGAAACCAATCACAAAAATCGATACAATACATTGTTAAAACAACAATACCGTGATATATATGACGTTTCAGAATCGAATAAAACACAAAGCGCACGCGATCCAAAACATATGTCCGTCATTAAGACGCATTCGAATTTCGAACCACGAAATAATTCGAATTCCACACATTCAAATATTTCAACACAATGCCTCAAAGGTAAGCTTGACTCAATTAAATCTTAATTCGTACAAAGAAGTCGATTAATGAAATTAAGTCGGCATTTAGTCGATTTAACCATAGTGATGCCACAATAGCCCCAAATAGTAACAATCGAATGAAAAGATACTCGAAATCTCGACACAACAAAAGATCTAACTAACCCGGCTTGTGGCGTGACTATTAAATTTTAATGACATGATTTATTCAAGGTGGTGTAAAAAAACACGAGAAAAGGGTACGATGTTACGATCCATTTTTCATATAACGCGGTTGGTAGCAAATGGCCAAATAAAAAATGTTTAACAGGCCGACACTTTATGAAAAACGCAGTCGGACTGTGTGTCGGCTTTGTCATCGGCAACAGAATTTATTCATGGTTACCTGTTGAGCTCCAGCAGTGAATAAAATATAAAGAATATTCCATTTTTCTGGATCCATATTGCGTAAGATGTATGGTTACGGTAAGTCCCGGCAAGTTGGGCTGAATTTTTCTACTGAATAGGTGCGTGTCTTTAGGGTAAACGATTAACGTAATCCTTTGGTCACATCAACGTCAATGACACAACTGTCATAATTATTATAGAATGTAGAACTAGTCGTGTGAGTGGACTTATGAGAACCTTTACATATCATTAACCTTTGATCTGTGTTGTTTCATGACAAATATTAATAAGAAATTCATAAAAAAAGTTGCAGAATTAACGAGCATCTGATGGAAGCGCATGTCATTAAATGAGCATAAATGTCGTCCAAACAAAACACTAAAACAACTATTTTCCAACTTTCAAAAGTAGAAAACAAACTGAGCAACTTTCAAAATAATAAAACAAACCGAGCCCGAACTTTCGTGCATCCATGCACCTTATACACAATATTTGGTCATTTTCTTAGTGGTAGCCGTCTCATTTATAATATTTTATAGAAATCAACTAAACAGAATTGGGAACATTAACATCGGTACAAAGCTTGCCCCGATTTCGTGCGTTTATACTAAATTGCTTATGATTAGTGTGACCAAACGGGCCTTGTTTTTTTTGTTGTTATATTTATATTTTTTGTGACGTAAGTAATATGTTAGTTTTTGTAATTTTGGAAGTATTTTTAGTGTGATTTGGTATTTTATAATGTTTAGAAATATGATCGGTGTCGTTTTAATGAATGTTAATCAATCATATGAAATGAAATACTGCTATTATAAATGAATGCAGTTTAAGTGGACATGTTCGCGAATTGATAAAAAATTCAGCATTGTATTATTGTAATTAAACTAACTCTGTTTATTTTGAAGTGGAATACCTACTATAGGTTTCAATTATTTGTAGCATAGTAATTGTCTATGGTTTGTTTTTTTTTTTTTTTTGCTATACCTTTGATGAGCCCTCTATCGGGTATTCGTGAAATTAATAATGAGAAAAAAATAGTCTTGATCTAGAATAAAAAGGAACATTATTTTATTGATTTACTTGATTCATTGAAGAGTCTCAATACAAATTCATAGTTACAACACTCGAACTCAAATTATGTTTTTTCTAAAGAGCAGTTGTTTTAAAATACGTTTGAAGAGGCGTATGTTATCCATGTCCAATCTACCTGTGTAGCACGTGGGCAGACAATGATTGTAAATATGAAATATTGTTATTGATTGTTATTAAAATAATATTATAATATCACTAAAGTTTTAGAACTTATTTAGCTTTTAAAAGAGCCAATGAATTAGGTCAACAATTACTTTTCTGAAAGAATATGAAGTAGATAGCCAGTGCTTAAAAATACTAGGGATAATCATGAAAAGAAGATTTCAAGATGATTCACATTATGTTATTCTAAATCGCTTTTATTTCAAGCACAGATGGTGAAATAAAAAATATTTCTTTTACAGTAAATTAATTTTTCAAAAACCCAACCAACAAAAGGCAGTTTATTAAATTATTTTAACAAAAAATCTGTGAAACGCAAACGACAGACTTCGAGTCGCCGTCGCACAAATACAAGAGAAACAAAAAAAAATAACAAAAAATAAGCATTGGGTAAAGTAGCAAAAACGGATAGTATTATAAAAATGATCATTGCGAGATGCAGCCCTTCAAATTTGTTAAGGTCATCATGACTTTGCCTATTGTTAGGTGCACCATACTTGTAGAACGTTATTAGGACAACATTTTTCGTTAATACTTCTGAAACAAGATTCATAAAACGTCTGTTTAAGTACCTATTACATTTAGGTAGTATTATTTTAGTGTAAATGTAGTATTATAAAGTTATACACATACAGGTTATTGACACATCCGTAATCACAGGTTACTGACACATCAGGTATACATTTTATTGCGCTTAAATGCTAGAAATAGTCAACCTAAACACACTTTAGAACAAGTCGAACTTCATAATCATGTTCCAAGTTTTAACGCTAGATTTGTTCAATTAACCCTTCGTATCGATATTACAGAAACAATTAAAAAACCATTGTGTCTCGCGTGGATCCACGTTGCGAAGGGTTAATTGATAATATTAAGCGCTTTTCTATTAGTTTGTAGACATACACTGGACGATGAACAGAATAAACCTCTTTATGTGCCAATATCCTTGCATTATACCGCATTGCCCAATTTAAAGCACGACAGATCCCCACGAAATGGAAACGAATGGCTACCCTACCAACACACCCCCTCATGTCACCATACATTGTATTCCCAAAAATGGTAGCGAATATGACATTGACAAAGGGTGTTGGGATAAACTTTGTAGGGAAGAACAAAGATAGTTTTTTCCAACTTGAAATGGCAGAAAAAAGTATAATTTATATGATTTTTAGAATGAGAGCACCTGTCGCTAATTGCCACCTTTTGGCGGCGATGGCTTTTGTAAAGAAATATGAATACTGTATTCTTTTGTCGATATTAGAAGTTGGATGATGAATTTACATGCCTGTTTCGTTGAATCGGTGGGAATTATTTTGCTTTTGTAAGTGTGAATATAAAATTCAGAATTTCAGAGCGTATAATTGAAACGGAAAAGACGAAAACATGATTTGCTTACGGTCTATAGTCAATCAAAAATTGTCCAATCTATTTTCAACTTATCAGGACAAGATGAATTTTGATGATAAGCACAAAAAATAATTTAATTGTCATATATTTACCGATAAATTCCAAGTAGGAATTCGTGCACACTTCGACCATCCAATACATCAATACACCCATGACGTGACGTCAAAACATTACGTCAGTAACATCACCTACAAAAGGTGGACAATCTCTGACATAACCCGCTGTCCATCAAATTACAAACACAGGCACATCACTCAAAACACAGAATCAAAACACGGGATAAACTGAACACCTATCTGTCGACACCGGTCAGGGGTCAACATCTGCCTGGATACATAACGACATTAATGTTATGTATCTCTATTCAATCAATGTTGCGTTACATGTTCGAATCAATCATCAATTTGAATACATTTACTTGTTACATTTATCTGTATCGAGTAACTTAATAAAAAGCGTGTTTAGTGCACGTGGCTCTCAATGAATGGGATGGTGATTGTATCTTTTTGTTTTGAGTACAATTCAGGTTTTGTTCGGTAATTGTTGATTCGATTTAGCGTGGGTGGTGCAATGGATTGTTGCGGAGTTATCGTACTGAGCAGTTATCAAAGAAGAAATAAAAGTCAAAATTGCCAAATTCATTTCCCTAAACATTCCGATAGATAATAATATGATTTCTCTAACACTAAATACCGATTAACCAGCTAACGAAGACGAACGTAAAATGAAAACTAAAATTATCGACTAAACAATAGTCCTTTCAAAGCACAGCACTAGCCATCATCGCGACAAACGTGCATTAAAATCTACTCAGCACAACGAAACGTGGCAAGTAATAGAGATACCTTATAAATTACCGTAAAGAAATTGTCCGAATGTTTCATGAAACTCTGGGCGGACATTCGGACAATTTCTAATAAACGTTCGGTGATGATCAAGTGTGGTTTATTACTACACAAGACACGCTCCATGCGAAACAATGAGTGGAACGAACAATTATTGCAGGTACCTATTAAGACAAGGTTTTCAAATCAATATTTGATTCTTTCGATTGATTGGACTGTTAGTGTAGTGATTAGTCGAGTCGAGTAGTTTATAGTTTTAATTGATTTTGAAATATGATTGCATAGACCGATGGTGTCCGTAGGAAGAAGTTTCTGGAATTTACTGTTTGTTTTAGGGATGAACTAATCTTATTAATCACAGTAAAGTATAATTTTTGTTGCTAAATTATTAATTAAAAAGAGGAAAAAAAACGAATTAAAAGCATGTTACAGAATATTATTAAAAAAAAACATCATTATGTTTTTGCTGTCGTGCAGTCGAGTAAAAAAATTAGCAGGAATATCAGGTTAACATCTAAACAAAAACATTTAAGTACTTATTTTTCATGATGACAAAATCATTCTCGAAGAAAGCACACCGATAAAAAATATTAACTCGAACCTAAATCATCGACGAAATGCGTTCCCATCCTTATTGCTATTGTGCTGTACAGGGAAGTCGTAATATTTGTTAGTGAGGAGATACGACGACTCGAGACAAAGGCTTACAAAATTATCTGAAAGGACCCTCTACATCCATCCTAGAGGATATTGGTACGAGGATATTACCCATTTAAGTCTTCAATTAAAATGATTGAGGCGGGTATTGTGAGACTAGGTTTTTAAGCTGAAGAAAGAAGAGAACCATAAAGGAGTACAGATAATAATAGAAAATAAAGATACCTCGTTAGGTCTTATTGTAAGGCCCTTTGGGCAATCTACGTTAAAAGCCCTTTGGGCTAAGCACCTGTCGTCATAACTCAGGCCGTTCATCAGCGTCGTCGGGCGTCGGGAATCCCATGCGGATTCCCGGCCACCATAGGCGCGGGCTTGCGTACGGCGAGCAATGGGTAGCTCGCCGTCCGATAAGGACCAGGCCCGGGTCGATAGCGCGTCGTGTTCCACGCGCGCCTCAAAGAGATGTCAGTACACCTGACGGGGTCCGTTAGGACCGATGCCTGCCAGGGTTGCGAGAATGTCCGAAAGGGATACCGGGACCCTGGCAACAGGCAACTGAAGGAACACGGGTGGGTTTTAGTCAGTAAAAGTTTGACACGCCCTTTCGCTCCGCCCAGAGCGGGAGAAGACATTCGATGATTTCCCACCCTCAAAAAAAAAAGAAAAAATGTTCATCATCATTTGCCTAGCCTTTTCCAACCTCTGTTGGGGTCGGCTTCCAGACTAACCGGATGCAGCTGAATACCAATATTTTACATGGAGCGACTGCCTAACAGACCTCCACAACCCAGTAACTGGGAAATAAAGGAAAGATAATATAATTAAATAAAGATAGATTGAATAGCCTGAATTCAGGGGCTTATGGCTAAATTATAACAGCCGCACGGGTCGATCGATCAGGTTAAGCTACGCTTGCCACGGTTGGTCCGTGGATGGCTGACCATCTTTACATACCAAGACCCCGTACGTCAGAAAGTACGTTAAGCCGTTGGTGCCGGCCGTCATTTGTTGATCTTTGACAGTTGTAATGGGTCGTCAGTAGCCCAAAACTATTGCCATCAACCGGACACTAATCCAGACTCATGGCTGCTACTGAGGAATTCCTTGTCGAAAAATCAAATAACAATAAGCCCGACCTGGGAATCGAACCCAAGACCTCATGCTCAACAGTAGCGCTTGCCATTGACTTGACCGAGGCAGTCAGATCTATTGCTTGAAACAGTTTCAATCAAATAAAACAATTCTATTTTAATACAAACTTCGACATACATAATTATAATAATACTAGCTGCACCCCACGGTTTCACCCGCGTAAGTCTCGATCCCGTGGGAATATCGGGATAGTCTATGTCCTATTCCAGGTCATGTTCTGTACCTGTGCCAAATTTCATCCAAATCCGTCCAGCCGTTTCAGCGTGAAAGCGTAACAAACAAACTCACTTTTTATAATATTATTAATTAGGATTTTCACGAGCAACTATACAAACAACAGCAAATCCTCTTTAAATGTAAAGAACTAAAACAACATTACTTGAGTAATCCCAACTTTATTTCAACAGCAACATTAATTTTCAATCCAACAATACGAATTGCTCATAATTTATCATCCGTTGTTCGACAAATGCAGGTAAATGTCTACAAATTCATATTCCGGAACAATTTGTCAGTCGGACATGGCAGTTTCTGCATAAACCTGGTGCTAATGTAATGTAAATTAGGTGTTGTGCAATCAATTTGATCTATTGTCCCGTTTAATTTATGATAAACGAGATTCTGGACATCTAAATGAAATGTGTACATAAATGTTTTGTCAGAATTATCAAAGCAGGATCGTTCATTAGTGAACATAGTGCCTTCTTGTAGTTCTTGAGAGTTATCGGCAACGATATAAAAGTGACATAAAAAAAAAAATGTTTTTCCAATACTGTCTTACTTCTTAGCTAAGCTATACCCCCAGGTCCTTGCAGGAACTTCCCTAAGCTTACGGATTAAGCCATTAACATATAATTTATCTCCTTTTTCCTTTTTAACAGGTCATGCCATGCCATGCCTACCCTCGATTATGGGAAAATGAAGGGATTTTATCGAGCTCCTACCGACTACAGTATCAAAATGCTTCTTGTGCCAGCTTATGCATTGGATGTTACATCTGACCTAACCCCAAGTCAGTGCCATATAAAGAGTGAAGACAGCTGATGGCAAGTTCAACCATCTTAATATACCATAAGTAAGTAACCCACACACAATATACACAACATATACAAATATCCACACATATACAAATATCTATAATTTTGTTTTAAAATGTAACAAACTGCTTTGAATGACACTCATTAGCTCTGCATCGAGCCTGAATGTTAATACTACGGATGCCAATTGAAAATGATAATGTAGGTGTATAAATATGAAGAGTATAATTGTATATAGGTGTTATAGTCATGATGAAATATATTGGTATCCAAATGTCGCATGGAAAAATAATGGTAGAAAGATTTGAAGGGCTTATAAAAGTGATCTTATATAGACGTATTTCACAATGGGCACCCGCTTTAATAGCACCTGAGCAAATGGCACCTGAGGTATTCCACATACGGCACCTATCGATATTGTTCATAGGTGCCTTTAGTATAAAAGACAATTTGTCTTATAGTTATTTCCTTAAATAAATAATATAATTAGGTAATAATGTTAATTTTTAAAAGCTGTTAATAAAATATGAGAATGATAATTATGTAGTTTTTGACACATCTCAGTCACAATTTTACTGTCAACATCATCTCGATCTTTTTATCACTATTTCTAAACACACAGCTGCTAAAAGATCAAAGATAGGCTACAAACAACTATTTAAAATACCATTTATCGACACCAGTTCACGTCAAAGGCACTGCACCATCACCCGAAGATATAACATATTGCGCTCCCAATTAAGGGTGTACTCCCTGCTGCGTTTGCATCTACTGGAGGAGGCTCAATTTAAATAGCTAGGCCACGATTCGACCCTTTGAACATCACATTATTTCCAAAACAGACAAATACAAACCCTATGTAACTTAAAATAAGAGTCATCGAAGAGCAAAGGTATCGTGGTAGGTTAAAGCAGAAACTATTAGAAAATGCCCTCGGGCAATTCTGCAGTATTCCCACAAATTTTCACCTACAACTCGTTGACAATGAAAAATTGTATAAAAACTCTTAAAAGCTATGTTCGTGATGATTTGAGGGCTTACATTATTTTTAGCTCAAATAAACTATTGGACTCTGTATCAGCTGGTTTTAAAAAGGTTACGTCTACGTTATAGTGGGCTAACTTTGTTTATTAGTTTTTTTACTAAAAGTGCTAATATTGCCTTAAGATACCTACAGTTGTGGCTAAAACCACATGAAAATTCAAATAAAAAAATAAACGCTTAACATCACGCGTTGTTTCCCTGAAGGGTCGGGCCAAGGTGTACTATACATGTGGTACACCCACATTTTGCCAGTCATGTCAAAAAAAAAAATAACAATAAAATTTTAATTTTACACCCTTCAATCATATTTCCGAATACTCGCTCGTGACTAAGAGGAGCTCGTGGCTAAGTAATAACAACCGCACGGGTCGATCCATCAAGTTAAGCTATGCTTTCCGGGGTCATCCGTGGATGGGTGACCATTTTTACATACCGAGACTGCGTGCCTCGGAAAGCACGTTCAGCCGTTGCTCGCGGCTGTCATTCGTGGATCTTTGACAGTCGTTATGGGTCGTCAGAAACCCGAAAGTCTGACAACCTGTCTTACCAAGGGGTATATCGTATTATCCAGTTACTGGGTTGTGGAGATCAAATAGGCAGTCGCTCCATGTAAAATACTGCTATTCCGCTGTATCCGGTTAGACTGGAAGTCGACGCCAACATAGTTGGAAAAAGGCTAGGCAGATTGAATCATATTTCCGTATACTGCCTTCAATTGTTTTAAAGGAATTCAACCTCTTTTGTTTCATCCTAACATTATTTTCGCCTCTGAAACTATTTTCACTGTTACTGCTAACAACGACACGACTAACCGGACATGTACTTGCTAACAAGTGCACGATAAGTCCTTCCATTCAAGAGTTATTGAGGTTCCAGTTTAACACTGCGTGACTACCATCTGACCTTCGAGATCACTGGGGCATCGCGATTTTTGCCTAGTTACGTACTACGTCATCGGTGTACAAGCAAATGCTGCGGGTGACCTTAATATTGTAGATAGTCTTTAAGTATTTATAGTCGAGAGGTAGACTTTGTCAAATATTTGATGTACGTACAGTCATAGAAATACTTGTTAAGCAAATATTTTTTTCCATTTCAAAGCCATTTGTGATTTGAAAATATGGACAATTTAAGTTGGTCGTCAGTTTTCTTAATGAATGATTTCCTTGACTTTACATGGCAGTAGCATAAAGGATAGAAGTATAGCAAGCTACTCAGTGAAATGCAAGTAACATTGCCATACTTGGTAGAATTAAGGCACTATTCCGATAGTCCGCGTGCTGGTCAACGCCAGAGGTATATGAGCGGTGAGACGGAGGAGGTAGACAAAGACCAAGATAACCAATCTGCCAATTTTGTCAATGGCGCCCTCTCTCGTCTCACCGCTCACATACTCAGGCGGACTATAGGTATCTCTAAATCTTCTGCTGCTCCTGCAACTTGGAGACCAGGAAAATTTTGACGATCATGTCAAATATAATTGTTTATTACAGTATGTTATCTAACAAAGTGCGATCCCATTAACCTGCTAGCGTATATACATGCTAAAAAAACATGAATAGACGCTATACTATTAAAAAAAAAAATCTTTTATAGTAAAATATTCACAAAAGATATTGAATTGGTAGGTACGGAAAAAACCCTCTGTACACGCACTCTTGTCACACTTGTTTTTCTACGATAAAATACAAGTGTGCGTGTACAGTGTTTCCTTTACTTATCAATTTAATAGTTATGTGAATATTTCTCAACTTATATATTTTTTTTTTTTTTGTTGTGTGTTCATCTTTTTTATCATGTATACTTATTAGTATACTATACTTGTTAGTACACTTTATTTGTTAGTCAACATTCCGTATAGAAATTCACAATATGTAAAAAGAAACCCTCATAAAAACAATATATAGCTTTATTTAGCAAATTACACGCTAATTCAACCTTACTTCAATTTAATAATACTACTAACATAAAATTATCTAGATTTTCCGATAGCTGTAAATCATTTCCCACGCTACACCAGCCAGAATCTGTGGCCATTTGTCTTGCCATAGACTGTACCCATCTATGGGGCTAACTGATGGTAGTGTTGGCTAATTATGTGTCGCTCAAGCTTACGCCTTGGGGTCTATGCAGAGGTTTAGGTAGGAAACTGGTGGGGTAAAATGACGGATGTTTTGGTCTAGTTTGAGAAGGTTACGCTCGTTAACTTAGTTCAGATTGCGGAATAGATGTATGTATAATGATGGATTGTATGATTTATAAAAAAGATTAAAGCCTCCTTTAAAAGAGTAAAAGTAGCCTTGAAAAGAAACGTCGTGTAACGTAAACATCGTCGTGTAATTTGAAGACTGTGACTACTACGAACCCGCACTGGGCCCGTGGTTGATTACAGCCCTCTCCCTCGAAGAGAGGAGGTCTGTGTCCCAGCAGTTCGAACATTATAGGCTGATTATGCTTCTAACGTGTAAAACACTTTTTTTTACCTGCATCAATTCTCCAGAACCCGGATCTGGGATCTCCTGTATACTTAATAGTAATGAAAAAGGCAACCAAAACATAAAATCATCAGCATAAACCCTGTTTCTCTTATTAAAATTGCACGAATACCAGTCTAACAAAGCCCGTTTTCAGTCCAATATTGACAAAGTAACTGATAGGTAATATCAGTTAATTAAAAACAAACATAATATATTGAGGATCGGAGGGCAATCGCAGAAGTCACGAGGATCGCCTAAAGCCGATGTTGATAGATCTGATCGATGCACAGAGTAGCCGAAGAGTTGGTAGTGGGGCAGAGACGATACGTGGTATAGAATTGGTAACCCGTAATGAAGAAACTATCGGATACAAAACTTAGAAGTAATAATAGATTAAAAGAGTGTTTTCATAGTTAAATAAGTATTTATTAAAATATCTGCCGTCCCATACATTTAGGTCGACCAGTTAATGAAGCTTTGTATGGGACAGCTGTTGATTTTTCTCAATTACCGTGTTGGTCCCATGGTAAAGTTGTTCAGTTTGATATTCTGGAGGCACCACATCCTTAAATTTGACCACACCTTTATGATACACCCTGTACAAACATTTTGAAAAAAAAAACAAAATTATAAAAATCATCTAAATGCTCTTAGATATTTCAAAGATAACCACACGTCATATTGTATTAAACAAAATCTGTCCAATCCAAAACAAACAATATGCTTTGTACCAACATTCTCTGAACTAACACTACTCTACACGCACCCATTCATTACTTACCTTCATTACTACATCAATTAATTTCTTTGTTTCAATGTGTCAGTTTCAAATTGAGAAGCAAACACTATTTAAAGTGAGCCCCTTCATTGACCGAGACAAACAATGTGTAAGAAATGACCTGTCCATCGATTTGATGCTTAATGAACTCCGAAATGGTGTGTATAACTAATTGGAAAAATAATAGCTTGATATACTTGAAAGGTATTTTAAATAGTTTTATGAACAGCGTTGTTTCTTTGTAGCGTTTAAACTGAAGTATTATCTAGCCATTTTTTACATTAAAAAATTACCAGTATTTTTTAAATTTTAGATAAATGAAAGCATTTTCAAATGGGTTCTAATATCTCACCTTTGACAATAAAATTATATTTTAGGTAGTACGATTAGCTTTTTATTAAAGTAGATTCTTACTTAGATAAACTCAATATTATTAACCCTATTGGAAGCCAAAGTAAATGTATAACTTTTAATCACAAACCTTAATTTAAGATTCGGTTCCAAAGCTGCGTTTATCAGTTGCACACTCGCGAGCATCAATCAGAAACTTAAAAGAACATTACGAACCCTTATTGATGAAGATTGCATTCGCGAAACAAGAGATTAAATCATATTTTTCAATCTCGTTCATCTCATTAAAAATTCGCATAAAGTAAATGACAAAAGAATATCATTGCACCGGAATGTCATTCTGGTGATTTAAGAGACAACCTGTGTGTCATTGCAGTGAGTAAATCACTGTAAGTCGTTACGAGAAATAATGATTTATATAAACCAATTAAAAAGCGGAGTTATTAAGGATCGAGTATTTTTAAAACATTCGCGGTATCGATAAAGATCGCGTCACTATTGGGTATCGATTTGTCGGTTTGTTTGGCAATGATGCCGAAAATAAGTATCATGCTCGAATTGTTTTGCCGCTCGGGTCACTGGATAAATTAATAACAATATTATTTTATATATAACAAGGACCATTTTTTTTTTGTATTGATACCTAAATGTAATTTTTGAAATGCTGTTCTATTCTATTCTTTATCATGGCAAGCAAAGCCGATGTCGACCATTCTGCCAACGTCAAGTTGAGATAAAATTTTAAAATTACCTAGAATGATAAAAATCTTCGATGATATAGTTGAAGTTTAAGTAGATCTTGTGGGGTTTGTACTGAAATGCTGTTACTTCAGGGTTCTGAAAATGATTGTAGACAGAGTGGACTGTCTATGTGTAATTCACTGCTGTCAGTTACTTGTGTCACCGTGACGTGTTGTTTTTGTTTACTAACACTTATGTCTTCACTTAAAATAAACATTTTGAATTTGTATTTAAGTAAGTCTGCGTAGCTTTATCTCTTCAAAAGCAAACCAAAAAGGTAGTACAAAACCAAAAAGTCTAGCTTTCCAAAATTCTTACAGGCAGTAACCATTTTGAGCAAATCCAGCCACCACAACGAGTCAAAAAGACAGAATGAGATTAAATCGATTCGCCTCGCCACAGTCATAAAGTATTTTTGACAATTTACGAATTCTCCGTTAGAATTACTGCGGTACTGTGGTGTCCAGTAAATCATTAAGCTTGAGGTTTGGCGACCTCCATCAAAGGGCCAGTATGATATATAATACTACATTTATGCTCGTTTTCACTACTAAGCGACACCTAAATAAATGCAAAAGCGCGCTGTTCGATTTTCAACGCTCGGCTTAGCGGCGAATGTTGAAAATCGAATAGCTCGCTTTTATTTAGCCATTCATTTAGATGTCGCCTAGTGGTTGTGAAAACGGGCATAATACATTTAGTGAAAACGATCGGCCAAACCTCGAAGGTCTGAATGGAGTCATAAAGTCGGCCTGAACGCGACATACGAGCGACTCTTGCGTCGATTTATGAACCATTGTGACATTGGTTTTACGAAACTCCTGTGTAAACAAACGTTTGGACGACATTCGAGTAAGCTTGAAATTTTTAAGCTTAAATTACTTGAACTGTTTAATTTTTTTGGGGGATTTGTTGGTACTTAAATTGACGGAAAAGAGATTACGTTACAGCTGGTAATATTTTTCTAACTTACTGTGTTTAAAGCAAGTAACTTGACACGAACTGGGTTTATGGTCGTAATCTCAAACCTTTTTATTTAAATTAACGTGCACTTCAAATTATATATCTATCCATAAACATTTTATTAAGTACTGATCAATATTAATAATTATCATTCGACTTTATTAACATCATCAAACATAAATGAATTAAGTTATGCATCAGCATGCACGTTAACCACCGAAAAATTTTAACATCTCCATAAATTAAAATTATCAACAACCACATTAATTCCCTAAACTATACTTCAAACGAAAATGCTACTAATTGTTTACATTTCCTGTTCAAAGACTGAATGTTCCAAACAAAAAACCATTGAGCCGCTTTATGAAAAAAATAATTAAATTTTACAACATCCCCGCCTATTTTTGGCTACCAAAATCACTCCCGTTTTGTATTCTATTAAAACTTAATTAACTTTTTTTCCTTTGAGGATATAAATATTCGAAAAAGGACTGACAATTTGTTTTGCTACTTCTAAACGTCACTTGTATGTTTGATTAATGCGTTTCTGAGTTCAGAAAATTGCGTCTTGAGCATTGAGACGCCGACAGAGGCATTTTATAAGGTTTCGAAGAAGTTATAATGAATTTTTATGAACGTTTCGTCAAGGTTTGATGAGACTGAAATATGAAGATTAGATTGGGATGTTTGTTATGTAAAACGATGTTAGATGAACAGTTTACATAATCCAATTGCCTACTTAATAAACTAAATTTAAACTGCTTCAAAGCAGTGTGTCATAGTAATAATAATAAAAGTGTACTCGTATAGACGTATTTAATGGTAAATACACAATAATAATTTATTTTAATTAAAATATACATTTTAAGCAATTTAAAATCCAACTCGAGTAGATAATCAGCTGTTTTATATTTTGACCACCAATAGCATGGAAGTGGGGCCTTCAAATATCTCAACACGTTTGATAGTTATGATTGGACCATCAATTATCTTCTCGATTAGGAATTTCGATTCCATTTATCATTCCCTAATCGATACTTAATCGGATCATTAATTGGATTAGTTTAAAACGGTAAGCTAATAACGTATCTAGCTGAGTGACGATTTCTTATTTGGCTATTTGATTAAGTTATAGTCCGTGTAATTATAATCCGGAATATCTGAATATTTTGATCCTAAGGTCATGATTTATTATTATGATATTGAAATGATATAAGGCGTTGACGTTTAATTATGTCTTTGGAAAGAATTAGCATCTGACCAATTATGAAAGTCTATAACTCAAAAAGACGCTATCACGCTACTAAAGATCAAACGAAAGAACGAGTCTAACGCTACAAAAGGAAATAGGTAATGAAAATACCCAGTTATTTAACCCGGAATATTCAAAATTAGAGCGATACCTAACAATAAAATTAGCTTTATTGTAAAAGCTCATGAATAGTATAGGCACAGAATACTTAATTAGGAACCAGAAAAGTATCCTTCTGATATCTTACAATAGGAGTCAATCAACTCAGTTCATCGCAGTCAACTACTCAGCTTCCAGCCGCAACCTCTCTCAAGCTGGTGACAGAACTACGTGCTAACAAACTTTACCAGCATAAGCATAATCAGTCTATAATGTTCCCACTGCTGGGACACAGGCCTCCTCTCTGCGAGAGGGAGCGGGCCGTAATCTACCACGCGGGCCCAGTGCGGGTTGGTTTAACTTGGCCCAACTTTACCATGATCTGATTGAACTATAAGAACAAATAGAAATCGAACTCCAAGTTACCATGCACCATTTTAACGAAGTTTTCTGATACACAAAAGGAGTCAACCAAAACAAAATATCCAGCATAAAACCCGGAATATTCAAATGAGGTCGGTAATGAGTGGCGGCGTATGATTTCTGGTAATATATGTACGTTATTTAGGTGGCCAGTCGGACGGGTGCCGCGGGCGCGGCCGCTAAATTAAAAACACGTCAAATGTTAAATTGGTCCGAGACATCTATTAAGAAGGGTTAAGGTATGTTTATATGGTAGGGTTTGTTTTAATATATTGTCGTTAAGTTAGGGATGTGAGGTTTACTGTGAACGAGTTCAAAAGTTTAAAATAGGTATAAATATTTGCTGTAGAAGAATATGGATGGCGTAGAAGCACAAACGTTGGATTTTGTACTTGTACATCTGTAAGTTTCTCTCAATAAAGTAAAACTACAAGGCAGCATAATTATTAATACACATAGGTATTTTGGATCATCTATAAATATTTTCTCACAGAATTTCAAAAGTGATCAGAATCGAAGTCAAGTTTTAAGCTCAAAAATTTCTTAAGCTTTTTATCCTTTGACAAAACCGCACACTCAGGACACATCCTTACACCCAACTAGAGGTATCAAGAAACAAGAGCTCGAAGGCTTTTACTTAATTCAGGAGCTCAGCGGGTGTTCCCGAAACCATTGGAGCGGCACCGTGAAATATGGTGCGGCCGGCCGTTGCTCAGTGGCCTAAGGCCATGTCCCGCGTGTCTCGAATGCCATCACTTTGTTATTCTAAACTGAACGGTTTTAATGCATGAGATAATTAGTTGCGAATCGGTTTTTGTGGCCCTTTTGTCCTTTTGGGATTAATGTCGCTTTATTTTTGGGTGACTATTGGAGATTTGAGCTGGTTGATCGTGGTGTGTGATAGTTTCCGGATTCTTTTGATGCCAGTTAGGCATAGTTTTTGAGCATCTTGTACATATGTGATAAGAAACCGTGTGGTGGACTTGTCAGTCTTTGTTTCCACGAATACGGCAAAAAATCCTATTCTTTTTCCGTTATGATGAGATTCCAAAACTTTATCTACTCCAGATAGTTTCTTTAATTCGGTTTTTAGATCGTTTTTCCAATAAGGTCGTCGTTATATAAAGGCAAAGGGATTCATATAGGCTACAGATTACTTCCACCATTTTCAAGTACTTTTAGCCTAAGTAATTAATTCAATAGAGAACTATTTCAATCTGCAAGATAATTAGCTCCTTTTTTGAGGCCAATGTCGCCTGGTTTAGATGTGTTAAGAAACTGAGTAATTATCGCAGGAGCGGTTTGTTATTTATCAATTAGCTACAGTAAATGTGCTAAATGTTTTAAGTCACTTCGTTATGAAATAGAGCTCCTTTTTTGAGGCCAATGTTGTCTTGTTTTAGTTTATTACGATAAAAGCTTTGGTAGGTGCGGCTGATTAATTAGCGTCTTTGGAAATTGTTCTAAATTTTTTATTGATTTTTAACAGCGTTGAAGCTTTATTTGAGGCTGTCTCCTTGATTTTTGGGAAAGCCATCTATATTCCTGTGTTTATCCATTTTTGTTTGGGATACATCTCTATTAGCTGTTACCTCATAAATCACTACTTCCTAGCCTTATTAAACATAATCCATCCATCCTTTCTTTGCTCTCCTCTGTCTGTTCTCTGATAGTCACCGACATTATATATTCTTTTCTCATTCCTCCACATCACATATTGACATTACGAAAGTGACGCGATAACAAACAATTTATTGTCACAATTTGCATCCTTAAATAGTTTTTAATTTTTAGTTACTTTAATAACCTAACCCAACCTATGTATGTGTGTCACTTTTTAATTTGTATTTTGTTCTGTACAACGCCTTAGGATTACATTCTGTCCTGCCAGGGTTGCGGAATCTTCCGAAAGGCATACCGGGACCCTGGCAACAGGCAACTGAAGGAACTCGGGTGGGTTTTAGTCAGTAAGAGTCTGACACGCCCTTCCGCTCCGCCCAGAGCGGGAGAAGTCATATGATGACTTCCCACCCAAAAAAAAAAAGAAAAAAAAAAAGGATTACATTCTGTAATGTTGTGCAAAAAAACTTTAATAAATAAATAAATAGTACATTCACAATTCTTCTCCTAAAACATATTATAGTAAAGGATAAAAGCAAACACTTACCTTAATAAAACAGTACCCACACACAACACATCCAATTTCCGTGCAATCGATACTAACCTGGACCGCTGCCTAGCCCCTTGAACCCTGAGTCACATCAGTAACGGATTTGCGAGGTCAATCGAGTTCAAGCACTCAACTTTGACCGTTCGCCGTACGACGCGAATCCTTTCCTATGTCTTTTTGAGGATATCATTACGTTTCATCTCTTGAGGTGTGATGGTTAGAAACGATGGTGTTAATGATTATAATCTGACATGTTGATATTGTATGAATAAGGCGTTTGTGGTTGCTCATGACCACGTTTTAGTCAATAATATTCTTTTACAAATTGAATGGAAAGTTCTAGATTTACCATTATAAAAAAGTAAACATCTACTAAAAGACTTGGATTTGCCAATGACATGTCATAGATAAACTTTAAATACCTATCCAACCACCATGGTCAGCAGTTTGGTTATATCAGACATTAGGAATTCTGTCTGATAATAACCAAACTCATCTTCTTGGAGAACGCACTCGGTTCACGAGGCTAGCTCAACAAAAAGGTATGCACTAATTAGTTTAAACCTGACTAGACCCATTGAGGCACTCTATGTAACATTTCTACATTATATCTGTAATTCGTGTGTAATTATTATTATTATTATAGAGTATTCTATTCTATGTAAATTATCTCCTAAATTAAAACAATCGACGGCAGTCGATCTGCAAATTCAATAAAGCTAAAATGATACTACTCTGAAACAAAACACAGTCTTCACCTATCAATGTCAGTCTCGTATAGGAACTTATAACATATTCATAGTTCAGAAAAGATTTACGAGTATATTAAAACATTTTACGTCCGGCACTGATCACGTCATGTCTAATTTGACCATTGATCAATCTTCGTTTGAAAAACAAATCAATCTGTCAGTTAATATTAGATAACTATACTTCCAAAGATGTTGACAGCATTCGATATATGAAAAGTTTTGAGTATTTATATTGCATCTATTACTTTTTATCATTATTCTCTGTGTAAAACTTTTTCTGCAACTTGGATCACAAAATTGTTTCGTGAGCCATATACCGTTAATTCTTAAATAAGGATATATCGTAATATGTATTAGGGCTTCAGGTAGTTTTTTCTTCTTAATCCTGTGGATGATATTCTACTTTGTATTTATTTCTGAATTGTCAACCTGATTTGGTCCTCCATCTCTTGTTTTTCTCTAATCCTTAGTCCATTATATCCTCAATAACAGCTATTATATGAAATAAGATTATACTAGATAAAGACTAATACCTGATGTTCAAAAAAGTTAAGCCCAACTGTCATAAATAACCTCTCATTTCCCCAACCGGTAGGAACCACAATATTTGTCAGATAAGACCTTTTAACATTCCATCATACGACTTTAGAACTAATTTTGCACATAAATAGTCATAATTTGCTATAACACTGTCAATAAGCTATAATATATTGATAATGTTATATATATTTTTATAAGAAATGACATGTTATCGTGAAATGGCGTCTGACGAAATTTTAAACGCGTTTACAATATTTATGATGTGTAATCTTTACTGATATTATGTATTAGGCAATATTTTATAAAATTATGGTATGATATTACCTATGTAAACGATGTTTCTTTGATCTGTTAAACGTTTTTGTTTTTACCTGTTTTTTAAGAAGATAATTATAGTTTAAATAAATAATTTTTATTTTCTTCACCGCTGTAGTATTGAAACTTTACATACTTTAGTATAGATAAAATAAATTTTCATTAAAGTGTAGAGTGGAGTAATATAGAATATGGGAATGCTAATCAAAATACCTACTTATCTTTAATGCTAGAGGAACTGAACCCGGGATATTATGTGTGTGAAATCAAGAAGCACAAAAAGCTTATCCTACTAAATACATGAAGATTTTAATTTACGATAAGTATAAAACCAGCGCATGTAAGGTAATACACACAGTACAATGTTATGCGATGTAAATATCAAAGAGGTGACTTTTACTAGAGGTGACACTATGTTTATGCGATCACAAATTCAACTAATGGCTTTAGCTATCACACAAAGGTAATAAAAGAAGAAGCATTTCATGTAGAAGCAAAGAAATAAAGCTTTATTAGTACTAACTTACAAAAAAATAGTACCTACTCACAAAATCAAGTAGATAATGAACCAATAGCAAAAATATTATAAATTCGCCATGACAACTCGTTAACTATTGGAACTACAGATTCGGCTAAAAATCAAGTCACTAATTAGTGAATACTGCAAGCTTACAAAATTAAGTATCGGTATTTATTCAATATATCGGTACAGATAACGAATCTTGTAGACTTATAAGCAGTCAATGGCCATTTAAACGAATGAAGTTGAAAACACGTCAACACTAACAAGAATAGTTTTAAAAAAGAAGACGAATTAAATAGGCAAATGTTTCCTTCCAAAAGTATTATAAATAATTTTAAAAAAACGGTAGCGGTCTGTACACTCTCTAACGACCACGCACTAACGAGACCCTTTCCATATACAAACAAAAAAAAAACATTTGAAAAAAAGTCGCGAAATTCATCAGTGAATCTTAACAAAGGATTAAACGACACATAATTACCACAAACTCATTTACAAAGGCAAAACCAACATTGTCAGCAAACATTTACTAAAAACCCTTTGTCAGGCAAACAAGAAAAATGTCACGACGTAAAATCGCAATGCTTTGCTTGCGATACCTCATCGGATTTTTTATATTTATCGCCAGGCTTTTAAGTTGAAATCTCGCCAATACATTTGGTGTCTCTCCCTAAAACAAACAATTTGTAATCCTGAATTATATGCTGCTGACTGCATACATTTAAGAGATATGAATCTATAAAACTAGGGATGTGGGTATGTCTAAAGCTTCGAAAAGCTTTATCGATAGATAGCTTAGAAATTATCGATATTTTAATTGATTCTTTTAAATTTTTGTTTTCACTACAAGCTCTTTTCGGTGGTTGAGATTTAATTGGTGTTTTTAGATTCACGTTAAGCATTCATATAACAATGTGTAGAATCTGATAAAATTCGTTTCAAATTAATTGTTTTCTGCAAAGCACTGATTTGAATCACTATTCACGACTAAGTAAAGTGTTAATAATAATAATATACTTGATATTTATGTATCTCTTGTCCAATTAATAAAACCATCGATGTTTCCCCTCACTAATATTAAGTCATCGACTTAAACAAATAAAAACATCGACGTGTCGCTTCGCCCCCGACCTTTTCCAGTATGGCGTGACTATTTGTCACCTACACTCGACTCCCGTACAAACTTGCGGCGAACATACTGATTCGCATCACTAGCCGAGCTTTGAAAAACGCTTAGGAACACCATTTTAATTTGTCAATTTAAACTTTAAATCGTGAAGCATTGGATATAAAATGCCTAGGTAATGTTTCTGGAGATAATTCCTTTTGATCCTTACACTCAAATTTATTTGTACACATCGCATTCAGGGACCATGTTGTTCTAACTGCATTGCGATCAATTTGGCAGACATTGCATGAATTCTTGAGTAGTTCTTTGAAAATAATAAACATGACAAAGTTATTGGTTATTTTTTAAAGAATTTAAGAGGGAGTTCTATTTTTATAGCGTCGGGTTATGTTGGTTGATTAATATGGTACGTTTTATTTATATTTATAATAGGAAATGCAAGATTATACAGTAGGTAAGTAAGAGATGGAGATTCAAGTTAAAACCTTTGCAACTTTCAATTCATCACTACTATTCCCAAGTACTAATATCGTATCTATAGCACTCACAATATTTTACCGATTTGATCTTCATTATTTGTCTGTATCTAAACTTCGAGTTCATGTTATTTTCTGACCAAATTCCTCTTCTACACTGTTTTCATTTACTCTCATATCTTTACAACGACGGTCAAGTCTTTTACCAAAAGTTATATTCATAAACAATATTCAATTCAAGACATTTACGTTAACAGCAGTTTGAAATAAAGTCGTAACAATTCCATGTATTCTATGAATATAGATTTTACGATATTTGAATATTTGGACATATACATAGTTCAGTCGACATACCTACTGTGAATAGATCGTTTAATACTGGGCTATTTTTTTGTGTTATTATATCATATTAGAAAGTATGGCTATTTGGTGGCGCCAGGAAATGGACTACCGTTGATACATAGTAATGTTATGTCGATGTAAGTATGGGACATTTCCCATACATACATGGTAATGATGATAAAATTGATACACAACCAACACATAATGAAAGTTAAGAAAATAAAGAATGAAGTAGTGGTACCTAAAGATATGGAACTTTTAACATATACTCTATATTGTCATGATGATCACCATATTTAAAGTTGTTACATACGTAGATAGGTAGGTACTGCCTCCAACCCGTCGAACGAAAAGTCTTATGACCGTTTACACTAATATTAGGTGAAACCTAAATGAATGCCTAAATAAAAGCTCGCGCAATAATATTTTGAAGTTCATTTAGATGTTTCCTAGTGTTCATGAAAACGGGCATTACTATGATACCTACATATGACATGCCATGAATGGTGACCAATTAACAGCTAGTCATCACAAAGACATTGGCTCCATTAAGCCATAATAGTTAGAGATGATTGACCTTACAGAGCCAGCGAACCGGAACTTTATCGGTGATTTACAAAGATCCGGTATGCAAATAATTGTACCTACAATCACGCAATCACGATTATGCTTACGATCGAACAATAAAATTTAACTTTGAGCCACGCGACCAAAATTCACGGTCAAGAATCAAAGAATCATTCTATAAATAAAAATAATTGAACGTTTAATATTTAAGACCAAATGAGAAAAAAAAATTAAAGATAACAATATAACCTGTTAATCCAGTGTGAACAATATGCGTGGGCGCAAGCCACGCTATATAAAATTGTAGTTGAGCTTGTAGTCACGAATAGACGAAATAATTGAACAAAATGTCGACAGTTTACTCTTTTTTTTCTTTACTCTTTTAAACGGAAATAAACAGTTTATTCTTTCTATTGTTTTTCAGGGAAGCCTGAATGGGAAGGCAAGATTAAGGAAGCTATACCCAAACCGCTTACCCGTAAACTTTCATATGTGAATTTTCAAATCTGAAAAGTTTTTACCCAGTAAAGTGCTTCTTGAAACCATTTATACAAACCACCCATTATATATTCTTGACATAGCTTAGCTTACACTGGACACTTATTTTTACAAAATAATGAAGTAAATCTTTGAAATCGTATGACGAGTCCGTGGAAAACTTTGCATACAATTAAAAAGTTCATAAAGATTTTTTTTCTTTTTTGTGTAGATTTTTGAAGCGATGACACATTAAAAATAAAAATAACGAACAATTCAAAGCAATCAACTTAATAGACACGTGACTCAAATACCTAAAAGGAACTAAGACAACATTCTAACAGCCACGATCAAAGATTCCAACGATGATAGGCATCCAACTTATGATATCAATGTAGTGTGAGTAACTACACACGGCCCGAATCATAAATAACAAACGGTCAAACCTCGAATTAAGTTGAGTACCGAAAGCAATTTGATCATTACTCTTCATAAGACACAGTTCTCATCTAATGATTCCCAAAACTCCGACTACTGAACTAATAAACATCAATCAACCGCCAAAGCATTATTAAAACGAATCAATCATTGCATTGTCTATAACGAATTCGGATTTATGCAAACAGAACAAAAACGCTTAAATATTAAAAATTAAAGGGAATAACGTTTGACGTGTACCTACTGTGCAATATAAGAGAGAATCGATTAGTCATTATTTGATTTAGTTCGGCGGGCTGGCTCGGCCCCTGTCGTGTGGCGGCGGGGGGCGACCACGAGCGCGGCTCAGCTTCACTGTTGCACTCGTCATCAGCCGAACCTTCCACACTTTATATAGGGAACGGAGAAATATGGATGACTATCATTCTATACCAACTATGGCACGCCGCTCAATAAGAATCAAAAACAACTCGGTAAGATCTCCAACTCATACTGGGAAGATACTAAAAATTTGAGCAATTAATCTGATGCATTTTAAAATTATATCGCCGATAAATTTTTAGCAAACAATGATAAATCGAACCTGATTGAAACCCATTATGATACCACAAATAACACCGACCCCTTTGAATGAAACGTCAGTCGCAACAAAGAAGGATTTGATAGACATCGACGCATAAAAGGTAACAAACCATTCAAATCAAGAACTGCACACATTCATTTACTCGTACAGAAGTAATAAACGTCGAGGGGGGCTAATTATGAATAAGCAACCTCTGGTTCAATAAGTAAAAAACAGTAATATGAACTCAATGCAACATAATTTACAGACTTTACATGCTCATTTGTGATTAGTCGGCGCGAAAGGGCAAATCCTTTATTAAGATAGGTAATGAGGTTAAATTCAAAACGCAATTTTGAAACGATACAACTCCACAACGCGTTCAATGTAATTTATATTATAGTAATAAGTCTTACGGTGTTTATTGCTGATGACTATACCAACCGTGCTGACGAAGATGCGGTAGAAAATGTATTACAAAAAGATACAATATTTAATATCGAATTAAATATTATGAACTTTAAAAGAGATGCATGTAGGGTTGATATTGTAAGTGATGACGATAATGAAAGAAAGAAAGAAGTTAACGATGGATTGTGTGGTAAGTCGGCACCCTGCTGCCGCGGCCCCCGACCGCGCCTATCACGGACAAGACATCGATTAGTGATCGACTGAATTCAATTGCTTGGCGGGACAGGACGATACCGAATCGAGATCGACCGATCGAGATTTATATTGTTCGGTTTTTCGAAAATTTGCATTTTGAGAGCGTCATGTCAACGACAACGCTGAGTCACCTGACAAATGGAACGCAGTAGATCGTGTCTCTGATATCGAAATGCGTTGACCGTAAGCCCCGTTTTATTATTGTTGTAACATGATTACTGTCAACCAAGACTGTGGATTTGGTTTTAAAAATCAAATCGTCACTGCACCGTCACCCGATGGGATCAACAATAGTGTCAATTTGTAATCCGTTTTGGTAGGATCTTTCCACATCTTAACTTTGTAGTTTTTTTTAACAAGACACTTCATATGTATGTCTAAGCATGGGAACTATTTGTTGATGATGGTTGATGATTAAAAACCTATCCAAAAAAGAAAATATTGTACAATTTATTGGAAAATAGAATGTTTTGACACCTTGTAGGACTTATTATCAAGACACCCTGTCTTGATTTTGTTTGTTTAATCAACCCTACCGTCTTATTGTTAATCAATGCCTCCGCCTTATTTTTTAATATTTAAACTATCGGTTATAGTGATTAAATTTAAAATTTAAAAAACCCCCGACAAAAACAAAGCATTTAAAAAGTAAAAAAATTATATGTATTGGCCCTTTAAGTTTAATATAAAAGTTGTAGGTAATATTTTGACCCAAGTGTCGTCGCGTCGGGGGACGGCTAATGAAAACGCCAACATACACTAGGAATAATGAATATATGCTATTGTAGAAAGGATAGCTGCAGTTAATTTCCTATTTTCATGAGCCGTCCCCCGACGCGACGACGCTTGGATCAAAATATTACCTACAACTTTTATATTAAACTTAAAGGGCCAATACATATTAATTTTTTACTTTTTAAATGCTTTGTTTTTGTCGGGGGTTTTTTAAATTTTAAATTTAATCACTATAACCGATAGTTTCAGGTAAGTTAAGCAATACGGCTTCAATCTATGCATACCATATTCATTTACCGAACATTACACCTACGGTTTTTCAGCTAAATCTTCATCGCTTGGCCTTGTGACCTCAACAGCCATCGATGATGAATGCATTATTATGTATATTTAAACAACAAAAGTCTATTTAACATTTATCTATGTTTGGTTAAACGTCGAATATTGGTTGCGTGTAGCTATTTTTGTGTAACACGAAAGTTGAAATCACGCATGCGTCTCACGATCACATGATATTTCATGTTTATTGGTTTAAGTCATGACTTCGCTGTATGTGGTGGAAGCAATGACGGCTACACTTAATATAAAAAATTAAGAGTTTATTTTGACTGTGGTGAGTCGTACATCTTTCTGGCGTAAATATAGTGTTTTATGGGCCAGTAGCGGTAAACTTTATTGTCTCAGTATATTTTAATACCAGCTGTGAAATATTTCGCTTAATTTTTGCTGAAATATGGGATATTTTGTTTATGATATTGCGATGCTTGTTAGTTCTGTCAGTCATGTTCAATAAGTTTTTTGTAACATGCGAGTTTACAATGTTGCGTGTTGACTGTACTTTTTTTTCACTGTCTTCTTCGTTGGCATACACTGCGAATGCATCGTATGCATTATATCTATGCATAATACTTGCTACACTGTAACCTACTTCGATTTATTAAGTGTGGAGATAACCGTTTTTGATATTCACGTATGCCCAAAAAGAAAATTGGTGAAGTAAATATTAGTACATTAATATACAATAGTAAAAATTGCCTGGCTGGAAACATTACTATTATTTTGAATCATACCTAAATAATTTTGCATACCTTTACGTACACATTCATGCTGAAAGAAACGGTTAACTTAGTACTCATTTATAACTGCAAAAAAACAACCATTTACTTTTTCAATTAAACCAAAAAGTCACAGCAATCTTAAATTACATTTCATTCATTTAACAAACGTATTAAAAACTAATTGTAATCATAAAACAATGTAATGTGTGCGTAATTTTAACGCAAGCTCTACAGTTTTACGTACATTTCGAAGTAATATTTCATTTAAAATAATACATACTTTTATTAAAACAAGGAGTTATACATTTCGCATTCTCCACACAGTAGGGTCCCCACTGTTAATCTAATAAAGGAATTTGAATAATGCCATTAATAATCTCTTGGGTTAAACGTGGTCTTAACGTACTCTTTATGGTGCAGCCGATACCATTATGATATCTACTGGATAATAAATCAATATGATGTGCCTGTAATTAATTTTAATAGGGATTTTTAAATTCATTATTTTTCATATTTTATGTGGCTTTTCCGACACGCTATTTTTATAGTAGTAGGTATCGATATGAAAAATACGTACGAATCTCTTTTTGTTTTTCTTTTTGTAGGTCTTCAGTTTGTTTTTTTTTAAGTTGCATGTAATCGAACCTCACATAATTTCCATTTTGCTTTTCTAAAAATATTATTGAACACTTATAATATAAAGATTGCGGCTCTTTTTGTGAACCTAATTATTAATAGGTAGGTACAAATAATTCTCATTTTGGGGTCCTAAAATTACTAAATAGCCAATTAGCTGCCACCAACTTGGATGTAGCGCGGGTCGGCTGCTACCGTGGCACCACTCGCTTCGCTCGCTCGGCTCGTGTGCTGTTGGTATAAACCTTCAGATAAGCCTTATTTGCTGTTCTAATACTGAGCCAACCTATGTACTCTAATTAGATAGATTCCTTCCAGACCACGCCTAATAAGATTAAAATAAAATGTAAGTAGGTACTGACATTTTCGCCGACTCACACTCTCTGAATAAAGACAATGATAATTTGACCTGGTGCAAATCATGGCCTGTATACACCCTATAATATTAACACTCCCCAGCTAGCCAGGAACCATGTAGATTTAGCCCGTAACTTATCTATAATTACCTCAAAGCAATTGAATAATTTTAAGTAGGAATTGAAACAACACACAACGATTAAATTAACGAATTCGACCGGTTACATGTTCCGTTCCATCCTACACTGGATTTTAGATCTTAGAACTTGGAAATAAGTGTGGATTTGGTGTGAAGAATTTTGTTTGGAGTATAAAACTAAATGGGAATGCTGTATATAATTGATTTTGTGCAATCACGCTTACTTGTTTAATAGAATTTGCGTAGGCAACTCTATCTTCTAGACAATTTGAGATGAGATATATTTAAGACGTTGGGTTCAAATGGGCTTTAGACCTCTATGTTACAACGCCACGTCTGGGTGTCTCCGTTACCTAATATTTTATCTAGATTTAGGCACGTACCTATAATGGATTTTAATGTCTGGATGTCTGGTTAGGTTGTTGATGATTCAGATTCCAACAAACAAAATATTGCCTCCGATAAAGTATCTGAAAAACATTTTACTTAATAAATATAGAAATAATTTATTCTGTGTTGCTCCACAGTCATGTTGTTAACTAACTAAAATCCATCAGGCCTGCTCGAAATATTCACTGATTAAGGAACTTGCTACACGGTCGCCAACTGCGTCCCGACAGAGGTGACCTTGATGGTTTACAACCGTGTAGATTATGGTTTACTACCTGAAAAAGCTCTGCCGGTCGCCAACCAAGGTCACCTTTGTCGGGGACGCGATTGGCAACCGTGTAGCAGGCACTTTAGTCTGTAATAATTACAACAATGTAATTAAGATCTAGATCTAACTGTGGAGGCTTGTAAATGGCTTGTCGTCACTCTTAGCTCTTTGTTGATAGCTGTAAGCCATCCAAAGACAATAAAAATAAAAAATAAAAATTAAGATAACATTTTAAATTACTATCAAAAGCCAGAGATCAATCTTTTTAACTGTATGACACTAAAAACATTTAACGAATTTCAAATCACGTCAGCATATAAATGCTTTCGGAACCCTAAAACTTGTTATTAAAACTTTTTCACTCATTTTTTACCTGTCTCCATAGGTATGTAAGTCTATGGCTATTACAAAACCATTCAACTGACGAGTCGACATGTTTTGATCAAATGACGCGTGCTAATCGACTTAATTGTTACCACAGTGTAAACGCACGCGCAGGCACAGCCGATCTACGATCTATGTTTGTTTTTGTATTATTCTTATTTCGATTTATTCATAAAATAATAATTGGAGAGGTTTTTCTGTTTTATTTTAGAGATAAAAATGTGGCGTTGGATTTAAAAATGAATTTGTTTTGATGGTTATTTTAGGGACAATTTAAGCAAGAGACAAGAGTGCGTAATACTCATGGGTCAGCTGTTAGCCTACCCCATACAACCTTCTTTTACACTTAATTTAGAATTCATATAAAAAATCCGTATATTCCCTGCTCGATGATTCAAATAATTTCTATCGCCGCTTCGTTTGATTCAAGCTAGTATAAAACGTAATGACTGGCTGAACAAGAAATTTACATTACACACTCAGCATCAAAGAACAAATCAAATTAATTAACAACGTTAACTCAATTCAAACGGGCCAATACAAATCAATAAATAAAAGCGCAAAATTGCATCGCTTTTGTAACAAATCGGTGCGCTTGCGCCGATCCCTGTTTACACGCGGAACGAAGCCGCATTTAATTGCGCAACAAAAACTTACAAATAAGACATTGTGCTAAGTAATTAGATTAGCACACCACGTTATTTGTCCGGTTTGTACCCGTTTGTATACACCGGGTACGAATCGTACAAACAGTCGGGAGTCGTATAGAGTGGTTAATACCGCGCCATTTGTATCCGTGTCAATTTGTACGAAAACGGATACTGGTAATTGCATTGCCGGACAGGTAGGGATGTTATTAATGATGCGAGGATCCAAGTAAGTGGGTACTACCAGTTCAATTTGCTGAAGTTATTATAGTGAGAGTTAGTTACTGGGTATTGCATGGAAAAGTTAGTGTGGTGCAAAAGAAACAAACTTCGAATTTCCTGTTCTCTTATAATTTGACGAATATAATTCATCTTTTTTCAGTTTAAAATTGTATACAAATTATACAATTTTAAACTGAAAAAAGGTGAATTAAGAAATCTTTAATTTCATGATAACGCGTTTTGTTAAGTTCACATCTTCCGTTTGTATCATTCTAACTATGGTCAATAGAAAACGCTGAAAACAGCTAAGGTCCCAAACCAAAAGCGGTAATATCAGCTCAATAGGATCTTAACCCACCGCCGGCGCAAAGGATACTAAATCGTATTTTAATCTATGCGAAACAATGTAATATAAATCTTAGATTGGTTTCACCTGAACTTTGTAATGCTGCAATTATTAGACTACGCTTCTGACTATACCTGTTTAAATTATTCGAATGGCGTTTATTACAGCGAATAATGTTGCCAATTCAGGGTTAAATAAGTATGTAAATATATCTTTTGAATGCAAAGTTTTAATGAGGGGAATGATTGCTGATATCGTTAAAATGTAAATAAGTACGGGTGAAACTGTTAGCTATTTTTTTTTGGTTTTTGTGTAAGGGTTTTTGCGGACACATCAATATTTTGGGCGATTAATAGTCTTGGTAAATCACGCCCAAGAAATTATTTCCTTGTCGTAAAAAAAACGATCAGTTTAAAATACACATTTCTGGAATAAATAAAAAAGGGAACTTGAATGTACTAACGATGTAAATAAAAACAGATATAACCCTTTAATCACACACTGAAATGGAAACGATCAGTTTTAGTCCATCTCCATAACTTAAACTAAATAATTATTTGCTCCAGCATTTAGTCAATTGAATAATATTAACAAACAACCGACTAATGAAACTAAGCGAGCAATAACCACAACACAACACAAATCAAGTTACCAAAACAGTACATAATATAAATTATCGTCTATAAACACTATAATTGTAAAATTACACTATTTAGACAGAATATAACTCAGAGTTTTGCCGCCATAACCTCTTATTACGTGGGTGTACAAACAGGATGTGTGCGGATTTCCAGTCTTTTTATTTTAATCGTTACATATTGTTACTAAATAACTAAACACCGCCAATTAGGGTTATTTCCTCGAATAATAAATTACTAATTAAATTTAAAGTCAAATCATTTTAGTTAATGCTCATTCTAATAAATTGCGAACCGAAATTGTAGTGTCGTCAATAAATCCGGATACCCGAAAGGATTTGGATCAGATTTAGTGCTGACATTAAAAAGTATCGATATAAGTGCCTATCGATATTGACGCACGTGCTCCTGTCAAATTTACGGACCAGACTTTAATGGGCGATCCGGTAAGAATTATTGTGTTGTTCTGATGTTGTCTGATTGTCGATGAAATGTGGTGTTGCTTGTCGATAGATCGATTGATTTTAATTGAAACATTATTTATGTAAGTGACCATTAAAATTTCGTATTATTGAATAGCTATGAATATCATATCCGTGTCTAGCAATTAAGTTAATTATTTAATTATATTATTTACTTTTTTGACCAATTAATCTTATGAATTTAATGAGTCATTTACTATTTATATTTCTTATCTGTTCTTTCCAAAGACCACACCTTGTTTTGGGTATACCTAGAAGAGTCATGTCCCTGCTAAAGATGTCTTATTTAGATCTCGCAAAGCAAACAAGGAAGTTAAATAAAATGTGTCGATGGCAAAATACCGGAAAACGACAGTTTGGATATATTGATATAAGGTTCCAGTTAACAGGACCAGAGCCTATCGCTATAAACCCAGCAGTCATAAAGGCGAAAACAGGAATTGCGTTTGGGAAAACCCCATCCCAAAATTCGGACTAAAGATCTCATAGTACACTACCGCTCTTGCTGCTGTAAGACCAATTAGCAAAATAACCAATAAAACTCTTTTAAAATAAATATTTGAGTAGGTAGTCAACCAATTAATTCAAAAAAATCGATATCTAATTACACATAATTCCCTCATCACTATTCAGAAATCGTGTGTGGCATAAAAAAGACAGTGATTCGAGCTTTTATTTACTCAAATGCAGCTGTAAAACATAAAAAATCGCTTTCCTCCAAACTTTAATTGCTGGCAATGAAATAATTAAATGTGACAATCGTAAAACACTGAAGTCCTCATAAAACATTATAGCCGTGAACACCGAGGGGCACATTTACCGGTAAAAATGTTTGAGCACGCTTAATTCACGGAATTTAGCCTTTAAAACAATATTTACGCTGGTCCTTATTGTGTAAACAGACCATAATTTCGCGATATGATATAAAATTTAATTTTAACGTAGGTATGCTTGATCACAAGTCAACTCGTGTATATAAGATTCACAAAATTAATACTTATGACCATTGCTTAAGTTTCTCTTTAAAAAAATGGTACTTATCTACATAGGTAATATGGAGCCTTCCAAAATATAGTTTGGTATGGATAAGAATGGGAAGGAAAAAAGGCCAAGCCGTACATTTTGACCCAAGATGTAAGGTTTCTAGAGTTAGGGACTTGGCTTTACATTAGATCTGATATTTTTTTTGTACAGTGAAAGCGTCTGTCTATCCAGAAGTGGCAAGCCAGAGGTGAGGAACAAGACTTCTCCCGGGAGATAGGGCCCGTGGGGTCGCTACTGCCCAACAGCTCGCCACATGTTAGCCTGCGGGTTTTTGTATCTTTGTACCGGCAAAGTGAACTCTACCGGCACATACCTAGAGTTCAGAGTGCGCAAGCCCCACCACGACGGCAACGTTATTATTATTAAAAACCCGTTATGTCCTACTGCAGAGCAAAGGCCTCCCTACTCTCTTTCCACTTCTCTCTTTTTAAAGCTGCTAAAGACGAGTTCTTGTTAAAGGAATCCAGCTCATCCCGCCATCTCCGTCTAGGTCTGCCGCGATGTCGCTTGCCATTACGAGGGACCCATTGGGTCGTAAGTTTGGTCGTCTGACATTTTAGCTTGCCCGCTTTCCAAGTGACATCAGTTATTTTTTTGATAGACCGATGGTCGATGGGCGTATTCCTAACTTGGGTGTTCATTTGATGAATTCGATAGAATATAAATGCGCTTCAATTTTCTCTTTCAGTTATCAAATAAGTATGCTAATTTGACATAATAGAAAATATTAAACATTTAATCTCCTATTTAATTTTATAGAGGCTGCTGAGTTATTTATTGTAGGTAGCCAGGAATTTTTAACAGCCTTCTTAGTTTTGAAACTCGATACATCGTTAGAGGTGACAGTAAAAATTGTAGATCCTATCATTGTTTTTAATATCTGTCTTTATGTGTTAGCGTTGACATAAATTAGGATTTTAATTACATTCTATTTTGGCGGTATTCATGAGTTAGTAGATTGTTAAAACAGATGTCATAATTTAAGATTAATAGAATTTATTCAGAACTAGCTGCTGCCCGCGATTTCGTCTGCGGAGGATGAAATGTTATGTCCTTCACCAGGACATGGCCTTTCCACATTTCCATGTGCCTTTCATCCACATTCGTTGTTTTCGCAAGATCATTGTTTTCATCCAAAACAATGCTAACAATCATTGTTGACGCGAGACACTTCAACGACAATCCTGCTAGTGAAAATAAGAAAAATATGTTTCTAATTCTTTCAACATTCTTACTGTTTATCGAGTAACGATTTAATTACCCAATTTAAACCTACTGCAACAGACGTTTCCTAAATCAAAATTCAAAACGCCAATTTCGATGTTACTAAGCGGATATTTTAAATCCAAACGTACTTCGATTTGTCGTCTCTTTCTAAACCTGCACATCGAAACGAGAAGGGAATAATAAACATGAATATAAGTACTCAAAGGCTTGGGACTCCGAATATGTAAGAACCGGTTGTTTGCAATAATTTAAGCGCATAGCAGGTCGGAGGTCGACTTTCGAGCCAAAACTTGAGACCTTTTGCTAAGATTACGAATGCTCGAGCTGCAATAGTCGGTGCAAATCAGTTTGTAAAAGCTCTTGTGAGTTTTGGCCGGTGATGTTCTGAGCTGTTTATTGATTTTGTATCAAAGGAGTGGGGAACAAGTTTATATTATTATAGACGATGAATTAAAAGTTCCTAATTTATAGAATGCTTAGGATTTCAGTGAAAATTGGTAGGTGTACCTTTATCACAACCACAACGCTGACTTAATACTGATAGGTGCTCTACATAATACTTGCTCTTTGTAGAGATTTATTTGAGAATTAAATTATTTGTCATTTTTAATTCTTTCACCTATTGTGGTAAGTATAGTAATCTCATTCTAGGTGCATCGTCTTCACATAGAATTATATAATTTATGTATTTATACAAAGTATTTTAAAATAGTAACGGTAGAATTTCTTGCCCATTCTTCTCCATACGAAAACTACCTTTTGGAAGGGGCGACTGGAATCAATTCTATTTTTTTTGAAAATTTTGTCGTTCAATAGTGCCTTAATGTTCCTAATTTAAATAATTTATTAGACTTTGACTTTGATTGGTTCATAGAATCTCATAATTCTTTTGTTCAGTCTTCTTTCATTTAGCTTAAGTATGTAACTACTGTTTGTACTACACAGTCGCACGTAATTACGTATAATAGTGAAGATATTGTGCAAAAAATAATAACAGAATATTTGAAAGACAGTTTACGAATGAAGATTATAGAGTTTGAACAACAGCAAATGCAAGGCAAAATATAGTTAATTCTAAACAAGAATATTATGCATATAAAAGACAACCGAGAAGCATTTCAGTTACGCCTCATTAGAAGCCTAGTACATAAGTCATGAACATAAGATAAATTAGGAACATAACATCTCTGTTTCAACCACTAACACTTTATAGTAAAGTTGTTGTACTTATGTTCAGCCGCATCGAAGCGAGATTAGAAATGCGTGTTCACTTTATCTTTATTCGTATTTATATTGCCTTTTACAGATATTTCGTAGATAGGAACACATTGGAGATGTTTGTAAGACAGAAAGGTTAAAACTTAGATGAAGAAGAATTTCAAAACATACTGCCAAAAACATTCAAGATTTATGGAGTTTTAGTGGTTCAAAAATTGACCGATGACTTGATGAACGTCTCGAAAATTGGCTCGATGCGAGAAGCACAGTCACGTCTTTCGACGTTATGGTTAAAATATTTTCCAATCAGCAAAGTAGTATCAAAGCTTACTGCCCAGGTTCCCGCAGATTTAGTCAATAATCACCACCAGTAGAGGCTATTAAGATGCTACACATAATTTTTCTTATATGTCATAACTTGTTACAATAGAAGAGACGCAATGACTAGCGTTCTAACAAAGATTACTTGGTCTAGCACTACTATCGTAATTACGTTGCTCTGCAATAATAACATGATAAAAAATAGATCCATATTTTATACGTCTTAATCTGAATACTAATCTGTTTATTTTTCTCACTAGCCTCAATTACTGTATAATTTCTTAATCACCTACAAGATGAATAGATTCACAAGTTATTATTAGCAAAGACTGCAGAAAAACTAAAACCTCACTTTAATTTCCATCTAGGAAGAAGTGGGTAATAGTATTCTCTCTTTATTGACTAATTCATGCTTTATGACAGTTAAATAGCATAATATACAGTTTAAACCACCACAATTCATATCAGTTTCTGCGTTCTAAATATCGATTTGAACCTAAATTGCCATTTTTTTCAATGAACACCTTTGTAGGTATTTCAGTATTTTCTACCTTATTCAAACATTATATCAACCTGTAAATCAAAAGTCATTTAATGAAACTAGGCTGAGAATCAGCAGTCTCAAAATGACCCACATAAGACAGTCCCTCTAAACTTGTTGTAATAATAATTTGGCGTTGTCCAAGAGTGATCTATTTATCTGATATTCTTTGGTCCTATCAGAAAGATCAAGCTCATCCTCCACATCTTCCTTTATTGTACGTAGGATTGGACACCCATCTTAACATTACAATCAGCAATCAATTCCTACAGTTATAGAGTATAGAGATAGCTCTGTACTCAACAACTGTAAGCTTGGGCATCGTATCTGAATGCAAATTGTATACACGCGTGCGCGGTGTGGGCGCGACGCCGCGGTCACGCACGATGCCACGCGTTGCATAACCATAGTGTGGTGTAATTTATGAGAAATGTTTCGTTTGTGCATGTTTCAATCAGAATTTTAGTATTTATACCTTAGGTCCAAAGAACCGTAAATTGCAGTGTCATAAATGATCCGCATCAATCTTGCATTGCTTGTTGAAAAAGCCTCAGAGCTTTTAAGAGATAGTAGAATAACTATGTTAACCAGTTTGGGGTACAGCAGGATCCTTTGACTGACAAAAGTGTCATTAGATCACTGATTCACGAGGGGTGCCACTCCAAACTTCAAACTCTGTAATCTGTATTGCGTTATAGGGATATGAGACTTGAAGCAAATCGAATGATTTGCTTCAAGTCTCATACCCCTCATATTCAAAAAGTCTGACTAAAGATGAATTTATGCACTCTTCACTATTTGGTATTCGGTATTAAATAAATTTGTTTTATTCCAAAAACAATTAATCTTCTCGCACACAATAAGGTACAAAGGCGAACTCAATGCCTTAGGTATTGTCTATCAGTCAACCAAGGGTGGTGAAGAGATAAGATGGCAGGCCACAGGTGCTCTGATTGAGAGGAGATAATTATAATCAAAAATATTAAAAGATAACACATAACATATCACTAATAGTTTAGTTGTAATTCTCTTGGAATAGCTAACCTGTCTTCTATCACTTAAACCACCTGACATAACACCACAATATCACACATAGAGGTCCATCAAGCAACGTGGGCAATAATGGTGGGCTCGTTATGATTAAACGGATAATTTTGGACGGTATCTGTGAAGTATGGCGACTATTACACGCTGTTAGTCCATCGTGTTTGAAGGAGAAGGTTTTATAGCGAACTGATGGTGTAAAGGTGAATCGTGATTAGATAATGAATGAAGTGTGGGTACGTCTTGAAGTATGGGCTTCAAAGAAAACGCGAGTTGTGTTTGGCGGTAAAGTGTTAATCCATGACAATGATTGCAGGTAGTCAGAAACATAGGAATACACCAATTATTCATCTTATGAGTTGTAGAAGTTAGAGGGCAGTGGCTCTTTCTTAAATTTAGTTTAAATAGCACAAAGTGTTACCTTAAATCCCGAACTTACCTAGTTACAGCTAAGCTGATGATCGCTTTGTGTATGGACACAGTAGATGGATTGTAAACAGAACTGTCGTAAAAGACATAATTTCTGAACTCAAGACCTCGTGTACTCAGAGTGAAAGCAGAATCAAGAACGATAAGTTTAGACTTACATTAGTCTTAATTACACTCGATCTATCTACAAAAGACAAATGTAAATAATCAATCGATTTTGTCAACTAACTCAACTCTGACAAACTTGTGAGAGCGTATTGGGAGATAGACAATGAAATGTCTATCTCCCAATACGCTCTCAGAAGTTTACATCTCATAAACATAATATAAAATGTAATAACTTCAACTGTATATTCTAACTCAATCAAAACTCCGGCTGTTTTATCATCATCAAGCTATCATAACGAGCTATGCATATGGTACTCGACCTGTAACCTAATAATAATTTACCTTTAAGTACCAACTTATAATGGTGTCAATGAGACCATATGAGGCCAAAGAACATGTAATGGCTTTATGTCTGTTACGGTTTTGGTAATGGGTTCCGTAGATTTTATTTGGAAGTGAAGACGAATAAGTGTTATTTGAATGATATGAATATGTTATAATCATGATATTATTAGCGTCTAGCGCACGATATCTTGTCGTGCTGTAGGAGTACACAAAATATAAAATAAATTAATTCTATAATTTTAAAGTAGCAGCCATTTGGAAGAATATTAATACATATTAATTAACACATTTAGGTAAGCGTCTGATTAAAAACAAAATATGTTTTAATTAAATGTCAAAATAGTAAACTCGTAGATACTTTAACGTATCTTTGGAATTAAATATTAAGCAAAAAGCAACATTAATAGGTCACAAATGGTCACTAACCAATATTTCTAAACCTAATATTTACAATTATGAAAGAAAATAAACAGTTCTTAAGTAACCCACAACATAGGGCGACCAAATCGATCGCAATAATTTATGGATAGTACCTAATTCAACTAAAATCCACCGAAAAGTGCCAGACACGTTTGGCGAGTCGGTAAATCACGAGATAGCGTGGAGAAAGCCAAAGTACCAACACAATATATAAACTAGTGTGACCACATTGTTTTAGTTTCGGTGGGAGTGACATATGTGGTAATAAAATTGTGATAAACTCAACTTGATATCAGTCCAATCTAAAGATTGATGGCGCAGGAAATTAAGTTATTGATATTGAGTAATGTCCCGCTTCTAACTAAGTTTATGGCCGTATTAGCTTTCCTATTAAATTTAAAGGTGAAAAATTGTTATGGTTTTGGACTGTCGCAGTCGATAAAGTTCGTAGGGAGTTATACAAATTAATAATGACGTATGAAGAATGTCTTGGATTATTATGTAAGTGAAAGCGAGAGTATGTTGGATTGAGATATCAAGATCAGGCGACACATAATTAAGAGGTAGATACACATTTTGATAAAATATTTGTGTGTTATTACAAAAATATACTTGTCCTGTCTGAATGATGTTAGCTCTAATAATGATATATTCATTGAATTCAAATCATCATACATGATTTGCGTTTTGTTCAGATCTCGTCGTTGTGTTCATTCATCAGTACTCTCCCTTTTCCCTACCATCAGTGAGATATGGTCACGTCAATCTTAAACATCGTCTGTATAAACTTTGAACCGTATTGCACCATGAATAAAACCAACATTATCTCTTAGTCATTGGTTAACTTAAGTACATACCTACACAAGTGTTAAATGTGAAGTTTCGATAACATAATCACAGTCATAGTTATTCAGATTTTAGAAAACATACTGAAAGGAAATAGGTGCTGCATCACCAATGCTGACCAACCTTGGCGATCAACGCTAAACTATTCTTCATAAAATAATAATATAAAACAGGTAGTACTGTAAGGAATTCCATATCGTAAGATGATGCTGTATACTATCAGTCATAACGGGCGGTCCACATACACAAAAACTCCCAAATCTCCATTCCAAACACGCCTACACAAGTAAAGTTCTCTCAAAACATTTCCCGTTTCATAATCTAAGTACATGGACGTATTACTTATAGATAAATTAATTTTATATCTGCAGTAAGTCGTGAGCTCGCTCTGCCCCCGGGCGGCGGCGGCGTGAGAACCGACTCGTGCTCGGGCTATCGCGAATTAACGTACGTGGTACGACACGTGTCGTGAACTGGATTATCTTGTGCTTTGGATACTTGTACATCTTCATAAGATTCCTTTGTGATTTGTGCCATTAACAAAAGTTGGATTTTAAATGTATGAGGATGTATATTAGCTGTTGCTAGCTTGACAAAGTTGACCGAGTCAATTTCATCATACTCTATTACAAACACCTACCCTGCAATGTGAATCTGAAGTCTAAATTCGATTTTGGATCCATTATAATAGTCCGTTTCTTAGCAGTTATCACTGTCTTTATTAAAATTTCTTTGGGGTCAATAGACCTTGTCTTTTTCCACTCATCTCTATCAGGTATCGTCACAAAATTCGTTACATTTCTGCCCATATAATTTTTTACATCAGAAAACTTATATTTTAATTTTTTTTTTACTTTTCTGCCTTTGCAAACATAGGTACTACTTACTACGTTTCGATATCCCAATCTTTTATTGCAATAAACCGTACTTCCATTTTCTCATGTCAATTGTTGCAATTGCAACGCTCTATTGGAGCATGGGGCTTTGTTTCCGAGCAGTACCCATGACGATGCTTCGATAGTATTGTCCGTTGGTGCAATAGCAAGTGAAGTGACAGACAAGACTGTTAGTTGAGTAACACTTCTACCCTTGCTATGATCGTACGTAGTTTTATGTTTAGTTAGACTTTGTTATAGCTTTTCCACATCATCATTATAATACGAAGTAAGTAGGTGAACTGCTATAAGCAGGGAAGCATTTACTGTAATAGCACCTGTATGTAAAGTCAGTAAGTTTTTGGATAGAGTGCTGTTTTTGTCAACGGTATTCACTCATATAAAAAGTCTAGTATATACCTACCCTGGCATACCTGGGCTATACCTTGGCACACCCTGTGGTCTACCGTGACCATACCGTACCGTGACCGTGACCATGTCACTGCTTTAGAACACAAATCTATCTCATAAAGTATTGAGTACCTAATATATTTTATATTAAATTATGTATATTTATATTATAAAAGTATTGTTTTCTATCAGAAATTAACACAGTTATTTCGGCAATTCTCAAAGACGCGGTTTCATTGTTCATGTAGTACCTACCTACTTACTCATGTATTTATGATAATAAAGTAAGTATCTACATTACAATAATTGTACATGATTTGTAATATTATTAGCCCATTACTTATTAACAGTACAATTACAACTTTATTACTAGTAACGGACTTCTACAAGTACCTACTTGAAAAACACTAAGTACAATAGGTATTGCGTTATTTTTTTGCTAAGTCCTACAACTTCTCTTTTAGCTCAAATCCTTTACAATTCCAGCAGTTTTTAAAATATACATTTTTCTAATGAAATATGGGACCAAACTTTGAAATCGCAAAAAAAAATCAGCTGTTCCATACATTTTGTCGATTTAAGTGAACACAAATGTATGGAACAGCTGATTTCTTTTTCGCGATTTTAAGTTTGGTCACATAGAAAAATTATATTGTAGATGACACCAAACCACTAGTTTCAAGGATAACGGTGTCTACCCTAACACCCTGTAGTTCTATATTCTTACAAAGCTGTGATCTTAAATGACCATTTTTTGGCAAAAAAAAACTTAATTACAAAAGTTCTTAATACCACTAATGACTTAAACATCAAGCGTAAATTTCGAAAACCTTAATACGGTCTTGAAACAGATTTAGTACCTCATTATGCGATTAGGCTTTAATGTGATGCTAAAATGATAAATATTTTATAGGTCCTTATGATAAATATAATTTTAGCAATGATAGTTACAGCCAGTTAGACTTAGTCATAATTCATAAAGGAATCATAAAATTGGACGAAGTGACAATAAAATGATGTCTAATAAATTCGATGTCATGAATTACGATGGTAATTCTAAGCTATTATATTTTAAACGCTTATTAACACACTAACTCTTAATAATAGGTGCCTACGTCTAATTTTACGGGTAATTTTGAAATTTGCCCTGAATTCGGAGAAAAAATAATAATGATAATGGTGGAAATGAACTATTTTAGCATAAGTTTCGTAATGTCTGAATGTTGTAAAGAAAGATAAATGAAAAAACATTTATTAAGCACAAACTTAAAGGCACAAAACATATAGGTCATCATCAAATCAAGACAACATCTTTATAGAAGTTTAGATACAGTTTCGTTAAAGCTAGAAACAAATAATTCACTAATTGACCCTGATTGCATTTGTTTGCGACCCCAACAATAAACAAAATATTAAGTAAGTACAGGTGATTTTTTCTGAACCGTATAGAGCGGCACTTCACTCAATTATCCCTTAACCGATGCGCGTGACCCACTGACAAAACAAGCGAAGCGATCGCCGCATCACATTGTTTTCCCATAGCCCGAACGATTCCATTCAGAATCTCATTACACTTGAAAGGGGTTACAACAAATCTGGCGCAACGTTTTCTCATGGACGTGTCTGTCGTTAGGGCAGCGTGAGGTGACCATTACTGCGTACAAAGAGTTGCCTAAAATAGAGAGCTTTTGTGAGGCGGGAAGACAGGCGAGGGACGAGGTGGGGGCGGGGCGGTCGCCGGCTGCCCGGCGGCTCAGTCGCGCCGCGCCTCACAGCCGCCTCGCACGCCGCACCACGAAGCGTGCCTCTCGAACAGCGCACGCGCACGCGATACCTCCCCCGCCGCGCCCCCCACACAACACGTGCACATAATACCAGTGGAAATCTACAGATGATATCGACTCCTTATTGACAAAGTTTCACAATGCAAGACCAAAGTTCGTCGAGATCCAACAAGTCCACGTTGAACTCTTTGGAAAGCGCCATCATCAAGCTGAAAAACAACTTGCAAATACAGGACACCAAGACAACAACAGACATGAACGGTTTGTTGGCTGCCGACCCACCGTCGCCGCATTCGGACACGAAAATAAACGCAAGTAAGAGTCCTAGTTCTTCCCCATCTACAAACATTAACTTATCAATAGCATCAGCCGCATTGTTACAAGAAAACATGCTTCAAAGATCACTACAAGGAGTAGTAATATCACTTCAAAATGCAATGATGAACTCACTGCAACAAGCGGCGTTGTTACCGTCAAACTCTGCGGCAGCAGCTGCTTTGAATTTACAAGCTTTGGAATCTTATTTGACTCTGCAACGTTTGACATCAGTATCCTCGGTAAACAACACAACTCAACCCAATACATCGGAAAATAGTTCATCATCGAAACAAGACATTCTCAGGATAGCGACGGCAAGTGCAAAAATAAGTGAAATTGATGCGTCGGATACGTCTAAAGAATTCTCACCGAAGACACCCGAGGAATACCCGCTGTCAGACGCCATAGCAGCTGAAGACGTTGACTTGTCCGAAGAAGTAGAAGAAGACTTGGCCCTCTTAGATAATGAAGACGAATTCACATTGGAGCAGCACTTAGAATCAACATCAAAAGGTTATGGATACAGTTCATCACAGAATCTAGATAATGGATATCCCAGTCTTCTTATGAATGCCATGTATCAACAACAAATGAATGGAAGTCCATCACAAGCCCCATTGTCTCCACAAGCTTCAAACTCTTCAAAATCAACGAACAGCTCAACGTCATCGACAGGCAGTAGTGTATCTAATAAACAGAAGACAGCAGGAAGTGGGCCTAGAACGAAGAAACAATTTATTTGCAAATTCTGTAACCGACAATTCACGAAGTCATATAACTTGCTTATCCATGAAAGGACACACACAGATGAACGACCATACTCCTGTGACATTTGCGGGAAAGCTTTCCGACGGCAAGACCACCTCAGAGACCACAGGTAAAAACAATATCTATATGTTTTAGTGTTTCTATCATGAATAACTATTAAAGATAATGAAGTCGGGTTGACTAATATATTGCATTACTTTTAAAGTCATGCTTTCAAACTCATAATTTTGAATTTATACCTGTCTTCAAGGGGGTTCCACTTAATGGGAATGACAACTACTAATGAATTAATAAAAATCTAAGCCGTATCTTATCCATGATTTATATTTCATTAGGCTTTAACCTTTTATGTTGTAATCAAACACCTGTTGATTTCTAAAGCAGTCTTTTTAAGGCTTGTATTCTTAGATAAAACTAAGGTCCATTTATGTTTTCTACTACAAAAGATACCCCGTGGCGGAGCTCTCAAATAAGATAAAGACAATCTTATAACCGTGTCGAGAAACATTTTAAGGTTCACGATACTCATTTTTCGATATCAATAAAAGATTTTGGTCGTCGGGTTTCAACGCGAAACATTATGAGAAACTTTTGAATAATGGTGGGGAACGAATAAAAATATTTTAAAACAAAAAGGGTTAAGTATGGACCGAGCAGATGGTATCGACAACTCTTTCGTCACGCTCGTAAATTATTTCACAAAACCGCCGCTAATCCCACGAGAGACGATGTTTTAATTTTGGCTTTTCATTTTGTTTTCTTCCCGACTTCTTCGCATTCCATATAAATCTCTGGGCATATCTTTTTTCATATCAAAATATTTATCCTTTTAAAACGTCTCTACAATGCACTCAAATAAGATGTTAGTGACCGTTACAAGAATTCGAATTCCAAACATCACGAATCTCGAACACAATAAATATGATAATAGTGTTACAACAGCTCTCAATCTATTTCTTTACTTATCTCCTCGAGATCCCCACCCAAAAAGAACTAAAGGTGTTGAATTTTTACACCTGTCTCTCGGCGATTTCCTCCCAAATCACCGTATCTCTGTGGCAATAAAATAAATTTCGTGTAGACGCCGGAGGGTTAACCCGAGCTCGGCTCGGCCCGGCCTGTCGATGTTCAATCGATGTCCGTTGACACGATACATTATAATGGACCGGAGCGGGCCTTCGACGGGTTTTAACAAAGCACGTGGTGATCCTGACGTGAGGATTAATATGGATGACAAAAAAATAAAAAAAAACCTTGGTAAATATTCTCCGCATACAAAATCAAGTTTCAATGTTCGAGATGTTGAGATTTTTTTTGTGTAGATTGAAAGGATAATGGACTTAAATTAATTTGTAGCTTGTTTAGTAATTTGGACTTCGATTTTTGCGGTCCTAATTTTTTTATTCATGCACGGTTTATTTTCATTAGTATGGAGAATGTGAATTTCATAGATCATCGGTCTGCATTGCGGGCTTAATTAATCAGTGTTGTCGCGTTGGTTCGAGTTAGGCCTAACGCAGCGCTCGCGCCGGTGTCACGGTACGCTCGACTGCACGCGAGCCCGGCCCGTCTTAATCACCATCATCATCGCGTGTTTTAATATTGAAATTATTATTTCATTCATCATCTTGTAACTCAGCTTTATCGTCACCGATCTAACTAATCCCGACGATTATTACATGTATTACGTTACTTTGAACGGCTCGTAATTTTCTTGCCTCGAGTCTGTTTGTTTATACGATACGGAGATAATTTTCTCGAATTGTACACTCGATCGCTGGTCCCTCGTGCTGCGTTATTATTGATTACACGTTACCCGGTGTGTTAATTATACGTTGTATAGTTAAATTTAATTTGAAATCAGTTGCTATCAACATTTGTGAGAAATATAAACCATATGTTTTATTATAATTAAAACTTACGTCCACGTAATTATATACTGTTTTTACTGGGTGTAAATCCAATAATAAGTAATTTATGGTTTCTCTAAAAGTATTTTTTGTACACATAAAATTCGGACTTTAAAGTCTTTGAATTGAATAAATTCACCTCATTTGTCTCGATGGTGTTTTGCAAATTTTAAGTAAGGGTGTAAATTAATGATATTGGAAATAAAGCAGAGAGAGAACTGAAATTTATTACCAATAACCCTGGGGCTCTTGTTTGCTTCCCGGCTGCTCCCACAAGGTGCACAGAACACGCGAGAGTGAATGTTTCGGCGCTTACAGACATGATGTATTTATTGAGCCCAACTCATCTCAACAACATGTTGTACTAGAACATAATAAGTCCACGATTTAGATGAAGGTGCAAAATTATGCTCAAGTAACTGGACATTTTGGACAGAGTATTACCGTTTACCGAACAAATATTGCAACTAGTTGCTTTTAACTGTAGAAAGATGACATATTGGCAAGAATTATCAGAATCTGTCTAAGGCTAGTTACCCGGTATCCTCTTGTACAAAAACACTGTAATAAACTAACTAAACTAACATTTATACTCTGCTAGATAGATTTACAACCATAGTGTTTAGTTTGCTTAAGTATTCAATCTCTGCAGATCGAACAATAAGTTGAGGTAGTCTCGCGACTCTCTCTACATGTATAGTCTTTCTAGTAACTTTGTTGCGTGAATGTTTTACTACCTTCGAGCAAAAGAAACGATGTTTTCTAGGAACATTAACTGCACATCAAGTATAGCATTCTTACATTGCGTCGTTTTATATTGTGTGTGAAATAGTGAAAACTATTACTAGTTTCTATTAACTCCATGACATGGTAAAATGATAAAAAGCTTTAACAATAAATCTTTCTTTCAGGTACATCCATTCGAAGGAGAAACCGTTCAAATGTCTGGAATGTGGAAAGGGTTTCTGTCAGTCCAGAACGTTAGCTGTCCATAAAATCCTACACATGGAAGAATCTCCCCACAAGTGTCCCGTCTGCAGCAGAAGTTTCAACCAAAGGTCGAATCTAAAGACCCATCTTCTGACACACACGGACATAAAGCCATACAACTGTTCCTCCTGTGGGAAGGTTTTCAGAAGAAACTGTGACTTAAGACGACACAGTCTGACACACAACCTTGTTGGAATATCATCAGTGAACACGTCTCCGAGCGGCAGCAATGGAAAAAGCCCATTGCTAAATCCGAACTTTCCAATCGACAGCTTAGATACAGAAGATGAAAATTAGCAGTTACGTTTATTAGTGGCAAATGCGAAAAGACTGATTTTTACTCCTAAAACGGTGCCTTCTAGTATTAAGATTTATTTTACTGTCTAACTAATGCCACGAGTGCCTAATTTATAGTTAGGAGAAGAAGAATTTGTTTTCAGAGTAGATATTGCGTTTAGTGTTAAACTGAATTTATTTATGTTCTAAATTCAATGTTTATTGTGTGTGTTCTTCCTCTGGAGGAGTATTAGTAGATTCTATATTAAATCAGTGTTTGGTAGTGGCAATTTTTGTGTAGAAATAAATTCTTGCAATATCCTTACAATGTTTGGGTTTTAGTATTACTTAGTTGTAGTTTTTTTCTTTAAATCTTGTAAATTTTCTGATCTCATTTTGTGTTTGTAAATATAAATTATAGCTAAGTCAATTAGTGCATTCCGTCCACCTTAATGTTTGTATATGAGGGTTGTGTAAAGTTATGTCTTCCTGTATTTTGGGATCTAGAACGAATGTTACATATTCTGATTCTGTCTCAAAACTTGTATTATCCAAGATCTTGTTTAGGTTATATTTGTAATGTAATTAAATTGATGAATTTGAATGTTATTATTTTTATTTGACCTACCGTTTCAACAAGTTTCAAATAAGATCGTCTGAAATAAGATATTTTGAATTGCACATGAGGTTTACTGGGCCAGATATAAATACAAATCTATAATCAAAAATGTAATTTGCAGGTTTTGTCAAAGTCCACCAGTAGGTAAAATTCTTCGATGCTATCATGTGTATAAGATTGCAGTTCTTAATATTTCTGCGTACTGTCACAAAAATAAAAGCTTGTGATAAAGCCAAGACTACCTTTATGCTGATTCTCAGAAAGAAATGAATCACCTTGATGACTTTTCCACACTTTACTAAAACAAAGGTCCGGCCGTTGTTCATTTCTGCTTTGTGCTTACGTATAATTGGAATATAGATTTGAATTAATGATATTCAGAAGACACCTACAAACTAGAGATCATCGGTACAATATTTATAATAGTACCCGCAGATGCATTGATACATTGGCTTTGTACTGACTCTGCCCCAGATAGGCTAGTCTGCAATGCGAGACCTATCATACATTTCGAAATAAGAAAACTTGATGCTAATAAATCTAAAGAGGAGAAAGGGGCTGAATTAGGATCAATAAAACATAATAACATGCTGGTGGTATATCATATCACTGAGAGATATTACTTTCATAAAATTATTTTTGTGATACGAACACAAGGTTTGGTACTAGCAACTGAATAACTTATGTCCGTGTTCACTTACACTGTTGAATTTTCAACCCTCGGCTGAGCATCGAGAGTTGACAATCTAACAACGTGATTTAATCTAGGCAATCATTTGGATGTCACCTAGTGTTAGTGAAAATGGGCATCAAGGTGTGTTTAATCAGGGAACAGCTCTTTTTAGGAAAGCTCCATGTCTGGCAGAAAACGATGATAATACTGTCGATAATAACGCATGGTTCTGTGAAATAACAAATAAGGTATAGGTAGGTACTAACATTTTAAATGGCTATTAGTACTTAGTAGCCCATAGGCATATTAGTCATCTTACACTGGGCATGGACGCACTACTAATCCCTATGACATGAATTTTGTAACTTCAATTCTTCATTAGTAGTTTTTGTGGATGATATCCATTCAGATTTTGTAACAGTTGTTTTAAAAATCATATCATTTGGCTTAAATAGATTTTTCTACTCTTTTATACGTATTTATAGTTTTCTATTTTGTGAATGTGAGAACGTTTTAGGCCTTGTAGATTCATAGATACTTCGAATTGTTGACCATTTTTTATTTTGTTTACCTATTGTTGTTGATAAGCCTATACTGTCCTCCTTCCTATACCTAAACTGTGTAATTTGAAATTATTGCAAAAGCCAATTATTTTAAAAAGAGTATCCCAAACCGTGTAGTTTCTTGCCGGCTCTTCTCCATAGGAAACGGCCAATTGACCGTGCACCTAGCTTCTGACGTTTCGTGTCCATGCCATGTAGGTTTACGTGAAATAAATATTTTGAATTTGAATTCATTTCTCAAATATACAATTTTATTTCCTTCATCTCTATTATGCTGCATCTTATATTTTGAGATAAAATAGTTTTTATTTTTATTTGATTTTTTTATTCTGACAGTCAGTTCATGTTACTTTTCCAAATAAAATAGACCCTAAGATCTCACGCACGGCATCGGCAATCAAACAGTTATAATATAAATTCCTTTATCTACATTTAACCTACTAGTAGACACATCAGTATATTCAAATTTTATTCTTCTTCAGTTTGAATTAAGTTCTGCATCAAATTAATAGATGGCGTTACTTGTCACATTAATATGCGCATGAGTTGAGAAGTGTTTATCAGGTGTTATGAATTAATCCGCCATATTCAATTTATGACAAAAGGTGTGCATTCATTTATGGTAGGTAACAGAAGAAGATACCTACTTACTTTACATAACATAACATTACATAATATATGTAAGCAATTTCATTTTTATTGCTATCACTGGTAAAAATAATTAGGATAATGTTATTAAGAAGATTACGATTATGAATTTATCTACACCCATGCTATAAATCCTCTATAAAAGTTTCTGAAACAGTTAGCTTATTACGAACTTTAAAAAACTGTTTTTTTTAATGTTGTCATAGTAACCATAATATCATCCAAACGGGAGTTATTATGTTGTACTAAATTTCATAATACAACTCATTTCAAAAAAAGAACATTGTCATGCCGGCGCGTTTCACTAACAAAGCACCGTAATTTAAAACAAAAAAACATGTATGTTAGTTGAATTCGAAAAATTCGAATTCACGTGCATCGTATCCCTCCATTTTTGTTGATATTAGTATTGCAAAGTACTTTTTATAGAGGATTCATATCATGGGTGTAGATAAAGTCTTGTATGCAACTGTAAATAATTAGGTATTAAAACGCTCATGTGATACTATTATCACATTCGTGTTTTAATACCCCTTATTATATAACAGTTGCATAAATAACTATTAGAACTCTTCCGAGTAGCTCATTGGAGGTTGGCATTAATACTATTAAGACATTTTATGAGAATTGATCATGCACAGTTTTACCTACAGTTGAGGTTTGTTTGGGTTCACTCCTGTAAGATCATGCAGAGGCAACGACGTTGACGCTGTGTCCAGTGACTTTAGCAAAGCTTTTGATAAAGTAGACACCAACATTCTTGTGCAAAAGCTAAGGGCTGTATACGGTGTCCAATAGACTGGTTCAGGGATCGCATGTCGGCCCAGTTTATAATGTTCGCTGATGATATTTTATATTGTATACGCAATTCTCATTTCGAAATGTATGCTTGATGACTTGAAGTTATCTAGGATTGGTAAACTCAGAAAGGGGTTAACAGCTTTTGCAAGACGATGTTGACAACCTGGCTGGTGTGAAAGTAATGCGAAGCAGCTATATATTAGAAAGTGCATTCATATTAAGTTCTCCCGTAAGAAATGCTCCTACAACCTATACGATGACAGCCCAACGTTGAATACCGGACCTGAGATTAGGGACTTTGGAGTCTTCATTGACTCTGAAATAGCAACATAGACAACACTATAAATAAATCTTTAACAGTGTTGTCTTTTATTAATCACAACACAAAGCAGTTTAGGTCTCTGCCCGCATTAAAATCCCTGTATTTTGCATTAGTGCGCCGCCACATTGAATTCTGCTCAATCATTTGGTATCCTACCTACCAAAACAATATTCAACGTCTAGACAATATACAGAAGAGGTTTGTTAGAAGGCTCTCGACAATAGCTGGTGTTCAACGACCATGATGATAGACATTATACACTACGATGTTAAGATTTCAGTTTGAAGTGACTCACACATCAAAATGAAATCATTACAATGACACACATTAGAGACTTCTTAGCTTCTTAACTTTCTTTTATAATTAGTTTTATATAAGTTGTATCAAAGCGTGGATTGTCCAGATTTGGTGGGGGGTCAGCTGATCATGAATGTGCCTAGACCGTCAGAGTTCAAAATTATAGACCCTTCTCGATCCAGTCGAAAAAATACGGATACAACGCGCCCCTTTCCTATAACCTCAAAAGATGCAATGACTTGTTTCTCAGTTGCGACTTTGATGTTTTCGGTGATAAATTATGTATATTTAAGAAATATGTCTTGAATAAAATGGAAAGTGTAATATAATAAAAAAAAAACATAATTTCTAGGAAAAATATTATTGTTTTATTATTATTAGATGTTTGTGAAAAACACATTTATTTTTTACATATATATAGAGGAGCTCGTGGCTAAGTAATAAAAGTCCACTCGGGTCGATCCATCAGGTTAAGCTACGCTTGCTGGGGTTGGTCCGTGGATGGGTGACCATCTTTACATATCGAGACTCCTCCGTGCCTCGGAAAGCACGTTAAGCCGTTGCTCCCGGCTGTCATTCGTGGATATTTGACAGTCGTTACGGGTCGTCAGAAGCCCGAAAGTCTGACAACCAGTCTTACCAAGGGGTATCGTATTACCCAGTTACTGGGTTGTGGAGGTCAGATAGGCAGTCGCTCTATGTAAAATACTGGTATTCAGCAGCATCCGGTTAGACTGGAAGCCGACCCCAACCTAGTTGGAAAAAGGCTAGGCAGATGATGATTTTCTTGTGTACATACCTATAATTAAAATACATGCGAGTTTTAGACAAAGACGAAGAAGTGTTGGTAGTTGGTAAACCTTTATATAAATAAATAAATTACAGGGCCAGTTAGATATTTCGTTGAACATTCATCATCATCATCATTGGCAACCTTGTTTCACCCACTGCAAGTTGAAGCCTCTTCCCTTTTGTGTCATGATATTAGGCTCTCACATCAAAACCAAACCAAAATGTAATTTTAACATAATTGGGAAGATAAAATAAAAAACAGATTCATTTCGCACCCAATCTATTAAAAGTAACCTTTTTCTTTAACCTAACAGATGCCCTAATAGGCGTAGTACCGTATAATAGACGTAAAAGTAGTAATTATAAAGGTCAATGTAAAAGGCAAGACGAAACGCGACCATTAGCAACAAAGGACGACTACTGAGCTTGAAAAATCGGTTCAATTCAACACCAAATCGATGCAACGCAATTCACACGAATAAAAAGACTATTCGATTCAGTCCCACACAAAGACCCTTAAGAGTGTATCAAAATGACATAAAGCTCGATTCTTTTCTTAAACACAAAACACGTTTATAATGGTCCACATGTCTTACTTTTTTTGTGAGTTTTTGGGAATAGATGACGTGTTAAAAAGGTAACAAATTGTATGCGTTCCGGAGTATCGTATCTCGTTTCTTTACCAACCGTCATATATTACGTCATTACATCGATTCGAAAATTGAAATGATCCGTTGCGGATTTTGTGCGTTTTGATTGGCTGACGTTATGGCAATTTTGAATACGTTCTAATTACGAACAGGTGTTGATGTTGCCAAATGTTGGATATTGAGGACCCGGCCATGACCGAAATATTATAACGGGAGTGTTCAACGAATACTCGAATGTTTTGAATATTAGTTAAACTTTTTGATAGGCATAACAAATTCACATAATCTGTTTTAGCGTCGTTTTCTCTTAAAACCACACATCAACACTATTAGCCGTTCTGTAACCTAAGGTAGTTGCAACAGCTAAAAGCTGATAGAACAGGTGAGAAAAATTAATAATTTAATAAAATAAATTGTAAATCTCGTCGACCATTTCTATCATCATCATTATCAGCCTACAAAAGTCCACTGCTGAACATAGGCCTCTCCAATTGCACTCCATTCAGCTTGGGTCTCGGCAGCTACCTGTCATCCAGCTGTAACTAGCCACCCTGCGAAGATCGACGCTCCAGCTAGCCTGAGGCTCAGACCATTTCTATAAACTAGTCAAATTCATAAAATGATCTTTAAAATAACTCAATCTTTGTAAACATTATTCAAAGTCTTCGAAAGAAATAAGTCTGAATCTTCGTGCAGCCATAAAACTATCATCCATATTAAAGTGAAACTATTACAAGGACAAACAATGTCAGAGATCAAGAGCACGACAACAAAACAAATGCGACGCAAACGCACCTTTCTTAAATACGGTGACAACATAATAATGCGCCGCGTCTCCGCCTCCCTTTATAGTTGTAAATTATTCACAAATTACATAGTGATCGGAAATCCCGCTGAGTTAAACAAAGTCCTTTTTCTTCCCTTACTTTTTTTTTCAAGTATTGTCAACGATACCGAAATTACACTGTCACAAAGGATTACGCTCAACTCAGAGGTGTTTGAAAAATATTTGCTTTTGCCGTTTCGAGTGCGCATTATCCCGTATTTAGTCGCCGTTTTTATTCGCGACCACACACACGCTGCAAAAATACAAATACAAAAAAAAAATGTCGGTGTGAAATTATATAAGGTGTTTTGACAATGGTGAGTGTACGTGAGTTCCCGACGTTTCGTATTTTTAAACACGGTTTCGTGTCGTATTTGTCTCCGTTTCCAACATAACATTTCGTACTTATTTTTGGAAACATTGTTTTTTTTATTGAAGCTAGGATAATTTTGTCGGGTTTTATTGAACTGATAATAGAAACTAGAAAGGTTATAAAGATCTTGTGGGCACCTAAGTTAAGTAGGCAATTATTGCAAACTGTTGAGATTATAAAATGGTGATTATAACACTTTAACCTGACTTTGGAAATTCTGTCCATCGATAAAAATTGATGTTACGCTACTAATTAATTGCTAATATTGTTTGTAGATTAGTCATGGTCATAATACTTATTAGGTTAGGTTATAATTCACAGCGGAAGGAACGCCAATTGTATTTTAATGCGTTGAAACAGCCATTGGGGCTGTTTCAACGCATACGCGACTGTTCAGTTGTTTTTAGTATCTTCAATATACTTAAACAGCTATCTAATTGCTTAACTTATTTTCGTAACCGATTAAGACTACCTAATCTGTTTCATTTTGACAGTTCAACAACATTCATTGCGTTATTTACGTTGTTGAGCAGACTTTTTTTCGAACTTATGAAACAATGGATTAGACATTTGTTTCAAATCGATTCCGATTCTGATTGATCGTGTATTAAGCAACTAGTGTGCTGGACGGTAAGTAAATAGTTATCACTTTAAAATAACTATGAAAATACTTGCTGAGATATCCTCTTCGTGAAGAACAACAGCTTCCTCCAAGTCTGATACACTTTCCGAAGCACTAATTGGTCTTTCAGAGATTTTTTAACTATCTGCTTTTTTTATTAGGGCTTCTTCACGAGAATTCTTCGCTTCGAATTTTTTTATAACAACCGGAGCGAAGTTGCTAAATAGATATAAGCACTAGAATGTGAATTACTGGCAACAATCGTCGAGTGCAATTGGACAAAGAACCCACATACCTATGAAACAAGATGCTATATCAATTGCCATAAAGTAAACAGAATAAAATATTTTTCTCAACTAACTGCATGAGTGGTGACAACTACGCGTAACTACCAGTGTAAATTACTTATGTCTTCGGAGTCAGCATACGTATAATTATGATAAAACTTCACGTACAGGTAAGTTATTTTAATCATTAACTATTATTTACTTACAGACTGTTGAGAAAATGACAAATTAATGCCATTGCAATTAATTTCCCGTTTCTCGTTTCATTATATTTAGTGTTGATCTAAAAAAGTGTTTCCACAAGTAATAAAAGTAAATTTCGGTTCAAGGCAATGATAATACTCAAGAATTTGCAACTATTTAAACGAATTCACGTAAACAAGATACGACATAAGTACTTGCCTGCCACTACTGAAAGGTAATAGTCGAGGTTAAAACGGTAAAATGGCTTAGATACAATCACAGCTGAATAAATTATACGAAAGATAGGTAAATATGGATCCTGTACATTATAAACTACTTCTTTAAAGAAATTCACAAAAGCACCAAAGAAATAGCTCTCAATAAATAATAATTAAAAATATAAAACACACAGACACACCCAAACATCTCTCATTCAATTTTAACTTCTATAACTTTCAACTCAAAGTTCATATTCCATTTCATGTTTCTCGGACTGGTTCATGCACCACGTGATTTAGGTAAGCATTTAAATGTATGTAATTTTATTTATTTTAATAGCAGAGGTACAAGCGACTTGTTATCGCAAGTATGCGAATTAACGGTGACAATTGTGATTGCAAACCACATTTGTGTCCAAGCTTCAACGCTAAGTGCCGAGTATACGTCAAGAGTATGGAAAATACAGAGTGGTCACGATTTTGTAAGTTTATGCCTACTTAAGGGATGGACAGTATTTTTGAAATGGTATGGGAAAATTGACAGGTGCACTTTTGTGAAAATGGTTTTAGGGATATTTCAAGATAAGTTGTTTTTGTATAAGGATAGATGTATTGTGTCAATAATGGTATGGCTAAAGAGGGTAAATATTGAGATGACGGCTCATAAAGACGTGTGAAAGAAGGAGAAAGATGCTGTACTGACCCCAAATAAAGGCTTAAAGACTGTAGGATGATGATAAAGGTAAGCTTATAAGGGTAAGCTTTGATTTGATTGATAGTAAGTATCTAATTAATTGCTGTTTTTCTAATTGATTTATGGCGAAAAAGTAGATAATGCAGATTAAAATTCATCAAATTGTGAAAACTTCTTTATGCTAATTAATAGCAAACTAGCACACGATGTGCACGGACTGTGTATTATGAAACACAGAAATATTGCACTTTTGATAACTCATCTCAGTCTCATCTGTGATACCTAGTTGATCAGTGTCGGTGTGTGCTATCGTGTCGCAGCTGACAGTAACGGAGTCATAGCTCGCTAGATACTGCCCGCACACGATGTGCACAAACTGTGTATTTAAACACAGAAGTATTGCACTATTGATGAACAGTCTCATCTGTGTTAGTTGATCAGTGTCAGTGTGTGCTATCGTGTCGCAGCTGACAGTAACGACGTCGTCATGATAGTTCGCTCGATAGTGGCCGCACACGATGTGCATGAACTGTGTACTGGTTTTTTTTAATGATTGTGTATGTTTTTAATAGAGATTTATAAAAGTAATAGGTACCTAACTAATATTTCATACATTTTGCTTAAGATGGATAATTTTTGGTGGTTAAAATGATTTAATTTTTTTACTCGGTGTTTCGTATTCCTAAAGCCTGGTTTGCCTGAACTTAAACAATTTTATACATACGAGCACCTACCTATTAAGTGCTATATTGCCTTTACATGAGCAACAGCTGTTTGATTTTCGGTAGAAAACTCGTAGAAAAGTCGAATGTTTTACAGAACTTAGTAGAAGTAAGTTCACACCTACAATTATTTTATAAAGACATTACATTTTTCGTAACAAGATCCCGATTCCAACGAGGTCGTCTACCTAATTGTAAAACTCATGTCTTAACAGTCCACCCAATCACTTTAGTGAGGACATTAACAATGTTGACGTGAGAGACATTTGATACGATTAAACCGACTTCGACCTTACAAAGGCACCTTTACGGCTATTGAGACCTTATCTTTAAATTTCCGTTTTCAATGAAATCCCTTAATAAAAACAAAACAGAAACAGTAAAACATCCGATCTCTATTATCTGTAACTCAATACTTAATACAAAACCGTGGTAGAAGGCGGTGGGAGGAGCTTGTAAGGCTCCGCCTAATCCCTCCCAAGCGGCGCCGCGATTGGTGGAGGGAGGGAAGTATCCATGCGTAAGCGCATTCAAGCCTGCCGCGGCTGAAGAATGCAATTCAATTGAGGTGCTCAATGCTCTTTTATGTGAAGTACGGGTAATCGGTCTATTAAATGTACGGTTCCTGCGATGTGCAGGGAGAATTCTTTGTTTCTAGCTTTAAGTACAAATTGCTGTAGTAATTTGCCACTATTAAATACAATTAGATAAACTTTGTAAACGACAGCTGAATTAGGAACGGGATTTTCCTGTTGTGGAAATTAAGATCCTGCAATTTTGCGATTTACTGATTGGCTCTGCGATTTTTTATTACTAAATATTAATTTCTAAGTGGCCAGAATTTTTATTAGCAGTTTAAGTAAATCCTTGTAATTTTTTAGCAGGATTATTGTAAAGCAGATCGTTGTTGAGGTAAGCGAGAACAAGAAACATGCGCTACCGACCATACGCTTTTAAAACAATCCTTCATCATAAGGGAATATTTTTCTGGAGGGTCTATCAAGTCGGATCATGAAAAGGCAGCATACAACAAAAATAGTAGGTACCCTCTGCCAGGTGAGCCAGGTCAGTTGTATATATATACTTCTGACCGTTTCTGACCCAGTCGTTGTAAGCCCCAATGTCCTGCAGTGGATCATGATTTACAAGTTGGTAGTAAAACAAAGTAGGTAGGTAGGTATACACAGACCGCACCTTACACTATAAGAAACAAACAGGTAATATTTTGGGTGTAACGACCGCTATAATGCGTAGGCAGAGGCAATTGACTAGCTATCGCCTATGACCATGAATCTAAATTTTTAAATGTTTGTAATTTTTTATGTGCACAGACAGATGAACTCTGCTAGTCAATGACTTTAAAATCTAGACATTATCTTAGGTAATAATGCCAGCGTAGACAGAAGTCTGTGCGAAGATTGTCACTCACCGGACGCCTGAAGGAGGTCACCCGCATTGAAGATGATGTGACAATCTGGACAAGGACATGTTTGCGCGGATGACCTGACCTGAGATCGCAAAAGTATCGAGGAAAGAGAAAAGAGAGAGATTTGGAAGTAGAGGCCTTTGTACATATGTATGTAGGTAAGGTAACCTACCAATAAATACTTAACGCTCTGCATTCATCCTTTATGCACAAGCACATACCTATACACTGTGTAAGTTTATCACCAGCCCATAACTTTTTGAAAACGTAAGGCACCATACATGGCAATTACAAATTCTAATGGTGATAAATATTACGAGCCAATGCGAGGAATCTTGTTAGGGTCAACTAGGTACTAACGACCTACCATTGAAATGTTACTATGAATACTAGATGTTAGTTTATTGTTATGAGAAGATTGATGAGCTGCTAATGCTCTTACCTCGCAAAAAAGTGAGAAAAATAGCAGCACCAGAAGATTACGATGCCGTCGATGATAAGATGCCGTCTTATTTATTTACATAACACCAGCGGGGCAATTCCCTTGTTTTTAAGAAAGCTCTCATTTGTCATCGGCCAAAAAAAAATACATCAATTTACCAAAATTTTTAAAAGTTTGACTTGACTGTGAACGTTGTAAGAGAATTGGCCCTAAGATTTTGTCCAGGTTTAATTTAACTGCCAAGCATTATAAACGACAATAGCATAAGCACAATCAGCCTATAGTTTTCCCACTGCTAGGACACAGGCCTCCTCTCTGTGAGAGGGAGCGGGCTGTAGTCTACCACGCGGGCCCAGTGCGGGTTGGTAGATGTCACATGTCTTCGAATTTTTGGTTCTAGGACATGCCGGTTTCCTCACGATGTTTTTGACAATGCCGGTCACAAAGTTGATCACTATGAAAAGAAGTGTTTCAAAGTCTCAAAGAAAAGAATGAATAATGATGTTGGATATCCAATGCTTGAAAGTTAGGACACAATTGAAAAAGAGACGCATCCGCGACTTCACGCAGTAGCGTCTGGACCTAATGAAGTGCATCTAGTAGAAAAATACAGTTTGCTAGATGTCTAAAATTCATGAATACCATTCAAAGAATTTCCATAACCACTATCCTAATCGATTCAACACTCAAAGTAAACACTATAACTTTGCGAAATAAATCGATTTAAACTAACAATCGGTAAGCATGTTCAGCACGACTATTTACTTACAAACAGTCGATTATTCGTGAATTATAATACAATTCTTACGCCAATCCGTTGTGGTTGCAAAACTGCTACTTTGCTATTTGTTATCGGCCTACGTACTCTTGTTGAGTTTGTTATATTGCTGGTATAGTGTTACCAATGGCAGGTTTCAAATTACCGTACCAACAATTGAATGAAACTCGGTAGGAGTTCCCACATTTATCTTCTAGGTGCCTTAGTTCCGGGATTGTTGGTAACCCTAACCTAACGGCTGATGGATGGCGGAATAGCCACAGAATTGACGAGCGGAAAATACTTCAGATAGTAGGAGTTTTCAGAGTTTCTGTAATGACCGCAATACTTGTTCAATATAATGATTTATGAGGTGTAGTAATAAACCCATTACTTACTTATAATTTTAATTTTTTAATGATCTTAAATGGATTGAAATAAATGATTTTTTAATTTGAATTTGAATTTTGAATTACTTTAGTACGTTTGTATGACCTATCCTGAACAGATTGTTAGTATCACCCCTGCTAGCATTAGATTGATTAGACAGTGAATGTAATGAAAGTTCTGCCCTCACTATCACTAACCTCATTATCAGGCTATATTGTACTTTACTTCTGAAGACATGTCCAGAAGTAAAGTACAATAGCCTTCAATCTTCTTTTCTAAAATCTTCAATTGCATATCATTGAACCAAATCCTTGCACTTTTCATCTTCATCTATCCATAGCTAGTTTTATCTTCGTATAGCTTTATTTTTTAAGTGCTCATGAACTATGATGACGATGATGTGAATTACAAAGACGATGATGAAAATTCTCATCGAGCACGTTCATTTTCCTTCGATATAATGTTACTTTAAGATAAGTTGGCAACACCACACATAATACTTAAGTATTGCTTACATTATTGATGTGTTGCCAGCTTAACATCGTGTTGAAATTATAATGGATATTTATAATTTATCTGATTCTGCTTTTAAAGGTATTCATAGTCAAGAAACAGGTGTCAAAATGTGATTGTGCAAGAACTTTGAGCTTTGAGTAATAAGTGTATTATTGGCGTAATGCAATAAAGAGACCTTAGTAAGGTTGTAAACTGTCAAATTTATTATTATGTTAGTAGTAACTTCAATGTATTCTTGGGTAGCATTAAGGTTCCTGCAGACACAGGCACGACGCGACGACGCGTCACGGTGCGACACGATTCTGGTTGAGCAATTTCCATGAAGTTTTCATAGAAATTGTTAACGTCGCGCTCTCGCATCGTGCCTATCTGCGGGAGCCTTTATTCTAAAGCGTCTACCTAGTTAATATTTTAAAGTGTTGTTTTTGAGAAAAATAACAAGAACCTCAGTAAGGTTGATGCTTATCAGAATCACGGCCGCTCGACGCCTTCAACTTTAGACGGCCAACAAAAAGTGTCGTGTTCGTTTGCCTACCTTTAAGGTGATCCACAATGTCTTCCTCCAACCTCCATTCACGTCTAGGCTCTGAAATCGTAAGGCTCATCTGATTAATAGAAGGTCGATCTTCGTTAGATGAAAAGCATTTAAAGTCACCTACTTTTTTTAAAGGTTTTTTCCTCAAACGTACCTAATTACATTACATAAAAAGGAACATTTCGCATCATCTCCTCATACATAGTAGAACATTCATCATTTAACTAAAGTTCACACTTCATTCAAAATTAAATTCTATTATCTTTGACATCCGTTACAATCTTAAGTGCCTCGTTTGTGCATTAACTGGGCCGCCTGTTACACCGACGCCTATTTTGTTTTGAAGAACAATAACTGGTTTCTAATTATTTTAATGTTTCAGGATGTGGTGAATCAGGATTTGTAGTCTGAATGTTTGTGTTCAGGAGAGGACTGCCATAGGTAAAGACAGATCCACTGAAGACCAAAAGAATAATTCAGAGGGCCTAGACCAAGTCACATTCTATCAGAGATTACGATGATGGAAAAGGCAAGAATGTATAGGACTAACATATGCTATAGAAAAGCTTATCAATTCTGTTAAAAGTCCGAAAGTTACTGTAAAAGCATCTTCAGGTCTATGTCAGTAGACTGATTATGAATATTATGCAGGTGAGTGATGATTAAAAGCAAGTCCCGTATTTTTTTAATTTTTGACAGAATGGTTTCTTCAGAAGATTTAACAAAAATAAAACTTACCAGGTGAAAATCAAGCACATAGCTGGTCATATAGTATCATGGGTTATTCAAAACTTTAATTCCCTCCTCTTAAGAAACTTTTTTTTTTCATTACTCATTCATCTCGCGCACACACGTAGCCCCAGCGTCCACTCCGGTGTTACAGCCGCCCCGCTAGCACGCGCTAGGCCGAAAGGTATTCACACAACAAATATTGACGCGCCGAAGCATTGTGTCGGCGTTAACTAAAGCTTATCTTATCAACTGTTTGAGCGCAAACACTAATGTTTGATGACAGACGCTCGTGTGTCTACGTTTGTCTCTCAAACCTTATCTCTAAGTAATTGACGTATTGAACTTGTAGAATTTCCGGGAAGTTTCCTGTCAACCCTTCTTTGGTGTTTTCTTAAGATTTCGAGTACTTAACGCCGTCCTTATATAGGCGCTTAGGAAAGTTTTGGTGTAATCATGTAATTACCTTTCCTTTTGATTACAGGCCCGTTGCAGTTGGTAAGATTGATGACGTTTTGAACTATGAGATTCCATCTCAGGACAAGTCAATTAACATGGATAAAAATATTTTAATAATAAATTAACAAGTCCTGTTGCATTGCCATCAAATTGTAGATTGATTTCTTTGATTCTTGGGCTATTTTCCTCTGACACTTAGGGGGCGTTCATAAAATACATGAGATGTTTAAGGGGGGGAGGGGGTCGAATCAAATCTCATCTAATCTTACGCTGGAGAGAGGGGGGGTCTCGGCAAATATCACGCAATTATTTTCTGATTGAAACAAAAAAAATATATACTATTTTGGTCCATTTAATCCAGATTGTACATGCTTAAGATTTAATCTTAAGCGTTATCATAATACGATTAAGATCATTCACTAATTCGTTCGAAAGAAAATAATTTCATTCATACTTCGACGTTATACATCTACTGACTGTCAAACCACCATATTTGTTTTATACCAAATAGCTCAATTTAATCTGAATTTACGGTACAGTGTAGCCCGTCCTTTGTTTTCGCGCCACTGTCAGCCGAACGCGCGACTCGATGATTTTACAATAACAATCCAACGCGTTTACGTAAGAAACCCACATTTTGAAAAATCTCATGTGAGATTGGGGGATGGGGGAGGGGGTTGAATAAAATCTCACGACATCTCACCAGGGGGGGAGGGAGGGACAGAAAATTAAAAAACACCTCACATTATTTATGGACGCCCCCTTATTGAATCTTGCAGAGAAATAACGCACCTTGTTTCCCCGAAGGATTGGGCTGAGGTGTAACTGTAGTACTATACCTACATTTATGTTTTAAGTCCCATGTAATAGGGGGCGAGCCTATTGCCATCAAACGATTTTCTGAAAATTTTGACTCAGAGTGCAAGGTTTTGTACACAATATTATCGAAATATTTTCGTACCTATGTGTTATCAATTGGATAATAAATCTCAAAATGGATACAGCGTCCAATCCAAAAATACCCTGGAAAATAATACAAAAAAAAACTTTACACATTTAAAATGTATAGCGAAAACCCGTTTTAAAATTTAATTGCAATTCAATTAAGAGCCTCTATTTAAGTCTCATTTTATTCTCGGACGTTCAAGTAGGCAGTCGTTTTTATGCCTTTATTGCACCAATAGCATCTGAAGTGCCTTTTCAATTAACAGCTTAATTTGAAAAGACCACCGTCTGTCCATAATTAGCTTATGGACAAAATAGGGGTGAATAATTAAAATGTCTTAATTTTATTGAACGAGGCCTAAAGGTTTATTGTAGAGTATTTATGTGTGTTGTAAAGATAGTGGAGCTGGAGGGTTTTTTATAGTATTGTTAGAGGTTCGATGCTCTGGTTGTGCTATTATAGAAGAAAAGGTTGGATTGGTTTTTATCAAGGGTGGTTGAAAATTGGTTTCTTAGTAGGTCGAGGTCCATTTTGAGAAGACATCCTAATTTCCTTGTCTTATCTACAGAGCTTATCGTATAAGCTTAACTAATTAAGATGTCTATGAAAAGTCAGATGGGACACTGTCTCCATTTTTAAGGCTGCTGTGCTATCCATTTGTTCAACCTGGAGAATTCATCAGAAGTTTAACAGTCTTCGGAAATACTATATGCTAACTTACATTCTACTCCACAAAAGATTAAAACATTTCAAGGAAGCATATTATTACTTTAATTTTATGTCCATCATTATGATTCTCAAACAAATTAAGTGTCGTTAAACGCCATCAAACAGAAAAACATTCGATCGATCGCAACATCATATTCATTATTGGAAGCAATAAAAAACTTCAAGCATCGCGTTATGAACCCAATAACAACGAGACCGTGAAAAAAATGTCTTTAATTTCATTACAAAAAATTAAAGTCTGCCGACGCAAAGTAAAAAACTTAATAAATCGAGCCAAATAACACATTACGAGGCTAATTTAAACGCTAAATTCTCTTGTTTAAATTAAGTACGAAACGAAGGGATTTTTCACAATAAATAATACCCTAATTACTGGTCAGGGTCCCATCAAAATGTTTTTATGGCGACATGCTGCTCACAAAAAAGAATGATACTCTAATTTGGACGACGTTATGCAAGACGTTGCAGTAAGTAAATGCTGTTCATTGTGAAATGGAAGTTCTAGACAAAATGAAATAATGTTAAGTACAGAGGCACTTTAAAATCAAAAGCTTGTAAGTATAAAAAAAAACATGTAGGTAAGTATGATTATCATCCATCACTTTCACAAATCAACAGCAGAATTGCATTTAATGTAGAAATCCTTTCGTCATAAAAATATGACTGATTAAGATCACTGCTTTTTTAGTATAAAAGTAAATGCATTTTTTTTGGATTTTCTGATTAGATATATCAATATCTTCGAGTTTATTTTTACAACTATAATATTGGGTTAAACAAATGGCGCACTTCTTTTAAAGTGCATCAATAAGGAAGTGCAAGAATATTTGCCCAATATCTATAAAAAAATCTACACCATACCTATTATATTTACCTATTATTGAAATGATGTTTACAGACGTACTGGGCCAAGGCACGCTATTTTGCAAAAAACCAGTTATTGTGACAAAACAAACCCTCATTTTCTTAGTTATTTCCTCGAAAAGTCCTTGACATGACTCATTCTTCAATCAAACAAATCCACCGGTTTTGTTGTGCGGTTGCGCACACGTCGAGCAAGTTTTCTAAAAACAACGAAGTACATATATAAAGAGTGGGACACAAAGTGAGAGAACCAATCTACCAAATGAATGTAAAAGAACTCAAGGAATGTTTGTTTATTTATTTAATCGAACTTCTTGCCTAAGTACTACCTCTCGCCTACAAATATAAAAATAAATAAACTTTGTATCTACTAATAGGTAAATACCAAAAAAGAAATATTATAAACCTCAAAATAACAAGTACAACTAGAAAATAACAAGTAGTATATTACTGCAGTGGCCGGCAAAGGCGGACGTGGCAGACGAGCATGAAAATGTGTGGGCTGCCGAAGCCGAGGCACACATACGTAAGTCCATCAATGCCTGGTTGCAGCCAAGTATTGTATAAGTAGTACTTTTCTCAAATAATACGCGGAAATTCAAACAAGTAAATTAGGTAGGTAATTGTAAATTCCGATAATGACGAGCAAAGATAATTTTTCACGCGCCAATATTGTTGCAGGCCAGATCGAAATAAAATCTTTGATAAGTTAACATATTTCAAAGTAAAAATCTCGATATTTTTTTAATTACACGGTGGATATGAGTTTTCATAGTAATTTATTCGGCCGCTAAACATGACAGACATTGATTTTCATACTTACTTTACCGTACAGCATTTCGAAATTCCAAGCATTTTTGTAAAAAATATATGTTCTTGGTTCACTACAACATAAAGCGGTCCCTACAATCGGAGGCTTCCTCAACAGCCGCACACAATAAAATCACAGATTTGTGGACATTACAACGTCCAGTTTTAATTCCATACAAAATTAGTTCAACCAGCTTCTTCTGAGTTTATATAAAAACTAATCAGAATCACGTCGGGAGCTTCGTATAAATTCTATCTGGTAAATAAAGTAAGGTTAAATGTGGCTATGATTATTATCAGGGTCCCGTAGTTAGTCATTATGTAAGTAAGTTTTGGGATGTCAAAACAAGTCAGTTTTCAGTCATCAGTTTTATAATCATCTTGGAATAAGTATTAGATTTATCGGCTGTTGTTTTCAAATGAAACCTAGGTATGCCTATAAATATGATATTTAGAAACCAGTAGCTACCTAAATTCTATTTCGTTTTGTCAATTGAAAAGCTTATTTTCGCTGTCTACTGAAAAATGAGTGATAATTTTCATCTGTATTATAAAAATCTGCAAAAAAAAACAGGTTCTTTCTTATTTGAAATACGGAACCCAAAAAATGATTATTTACGATTGTGTAGGCCATTTTAGTGAGTCGGTCGGTAAGTGAGCACGAGACACATGTCAACATTTTTAATTGCATCGCTTCATGTAATTTATCGATTTGGTAATGGCCCAAAACAAAAATTCAATTAATTTTTCGGTTCATTTTTGTAGTATTTGTTTTTATTTTAAGTACAACTACTTGAATGTTGATTAGTTTACCAATTCAAGGTAAATTAAAGGGGTCGTTAAAATATTGCTTATGGGGGTCGCAAGGGTGGATTTTTTGGCATAAATCTACGGCCAAAAAGGTTTGTGCAAAAATGAACACATTAACTTATCAACTAAGAACGAGTTATCAAGTCCTTATGTGTTGCTAAAACTAGGTATATGCAGCTAATATATGCAGTTCAGGTGTTGTCAAAGTAAGTAAAAGTGCCTATAAACATAGTGGTCCCGCTTTCAACAACTAATTGACTGTGTGACTGCGGCGCGTGTATGAACACACGGACTGAAACTATACAGGGTGTTAGGGTAGACACCGTTATCCTTGAAACTAGTGGTTTGGTGTCATCTATAATATACTTTTTCTATAGGACCAACATTGAAATCGCAAAAAAAAAATCAGCTGTTCCATACATTTTGTCGATTTAAGTGAACACAAGTTAGTAACTAAAAATAAAGAACAGTTACTTCAAATGCAATATCACGAACAAAACAAAATTAGGACGTTTCATGTGAATTCAGGAGAACTTTTCCAGTGAAATCTTCTTCAGGTGCACTTCGCGCTCTTTTTGAGCAGTGATCGATACTAAACCGTCACGGTCGGTTCGTTGACTCTGAATCGGGTATACTCTGCGCGTCGGCGCTATATCGCGTAGACTCGGCTCCAGTCGCAAGTTTTCACATGTATCGTGTGGTCATAAGAGCAAACGTGAAACTAAATAGTCCAGGAAAATTAGGGTTTCACCTCGGAATGAGAGATCGTCAGCTATAAACTTGTATAAACCTTTATTTTGACAGCCTAAAACTTGTCTCAAAACCTACTTATCGTAGGGTGTCCGCGTCTTCAGATATTCCAAGGTCAAAGGTCAAAAAAACTATTTTTTACACATTTATTGCAAATATCTCGTTTCCTATGGGTTTTATGCTATTTGTATGTTTATAAATATTGTTGAGGATTCAATTCTGTACATCTTTTGTTTACACTTTTTTTTATATCTTGAACCATTTTCGAGATAGAGGACTGTCAAAGATTCGTAGGAACGATACCCGGGACCAACTGCCTATCGTGCTTGCCGAAGCACGATGTTGCTTAACCTTGAAGATCGACCCGTGCGGCTGTTATTATTTAGCCATGAGCCCCTCAGAAAAAGAATTACCTTCACCTCACTTAGACTGAAAAATTACAAACAACAAAATCAAAATCAAAGCGAGCACTTGAGTTCCGATGTACACTGCAGTAAACCCAACACGATAATTATGATTATGAACAATCAGGAGAACGATAATGAAATAATTTGCAACACTTTATTGCAATTACATTGCTCTATATCACAATCAAGGCATCGGCTTGGCGGGTGGTAATCGAGTAATGGACCGACACCCTTTCGTTACAATCGATTGAGGTCGAATTAACAAATTAATTTGTATCGCTTTTTTTCTTCATACGGTAATCAGAGCTGCGGTTGTATTTGTGCTTTCTTAATTAGTGACGTTCACTTATTAATTAAATAGGCAATTAACAGATCCAGTGTACTTGTAATTTTAAGACTAGGGATTGTTTTATAACTGCAAGTACTGTAATTAAAAAGAGTCTTCTGAACTTTGCAAGTTTCAGTATTTGGTGATGCTTTCTCTCTGGGAAAATCGATACATGACCATGCTTATGGTTTATTGTTTAAACCGCGTTTGAAAACGGTCAATGAGAATTATTCTGTCGGTGATTCAATTTAAATAACTATCACAATTTTATTACGATATAGTTGATACTTGATTTGAGTTGATGATTTATTTTAGCCACATTCAATCAAGCATGACGATCAAACCACTTTCCAAAATAAAATAAAAAGTCTAAACACTCCATACAAAACTTCACCCGCTATATTTTTTGTATTACACTTTCGGCCACATGAATAAAAAAATAATGTCGTAACCACACTTCATCACACAATTAAATCCCGTCAAAGAAAGGGTATCGTTGGTCCTCCATTATGGCCGCTATTGTAATATTCGACGCACAATGCTTTACTTATGGCCAGTTTAGGACATGAAAAAAGAAATGGCTAAGGTACCGTGAGATAGTGTTGGATAGTTCAGCTAGCAGTCAGGAATATTAATATTGTGTTGTACTAGAAAAGTTTAGTATAATAAATCAACGAACACAGCCGACAAAACCCTTGCTTTGACAGTTATTATTTTATACTCAAACTATTCATAGTCGATTTACAGACTTTTCTCGTAAAAAAGTTTACACCATTTTGATCAACGCTGATGCGTATTTTAGGCTAGGCCGATTAGGCTGATTATGATTTAAATGCAAATGCATTTAAAGCATATTCAGCCCAATAATAATATAATAATAACCCAATAATAATGTTCCCATTGCTGGGACACAGGCCTCCTTTTTGTGAAATGGAGTGGACCGTCTCACACGCGGGCCCAGTTTTGGTTGGTTGTTCAAGCACATACTGGTTTCCTCACGATGTTTTCCTTCACGGTTTTGAGAGAAGTGGTGATGGAATCATTTACACAAAGTAAAGTGCCTGCTTGATAAAATAACAAATGCATTGTGTGAAACATGCTAGTGCTGGAAATGGAATGATTGCTGCGATGAGGCAACAAAAAAGTACTTATGGAAGTTGGAAACATGCTGCACCGATCCCAAAAAGAAATCAGTACCTATAAGGACAGGAGGATGATAAGGTGTGTGTGTTATGATTTCAAATCATATTTCACCGCACTACGTAACATACTTTTACCTAAAATCCCGGTCAATGCTGTCAATTCTTTCCAGCGGTGTGTATCCCACGTTATTTGAGACCATAACAAATTCGTCAGATCAACGGCAAAGGCGACTTGACGGTGCGTTATGGATTCCGATGTATGAATATTATGATTGTTGCTTATTGTTACTGATGCGGTTCGGTGATTATTAAACTAAATCGTTGTTATATGGTTGTATATTATGTTTAGGTGTTAGATAATGTTTTAGCTTTGAGCTTTTTTTTATTGTTATGGAATGTTATCAATCTGCCTAGCCTTTTTCCAACTATGTTGGGGTCGGCTTCCAGTCTAACCGGGTGCAGCTGTGGCTAATGCTAATGTAATGGAATGTTATATCCTGAATTAATAGGGTGGCTTATCCAGAAATTTATTTTGCGTAAATCATTTCTTTCAGCTGCAGCTAATGTTTCCGAACTCTTAGAGGATATTACAAAATCTATAAATTCCTCTCACCCGCAGAGATTTTGTATAACATTGACTGCAGTTGCAAGAGCGCCAGTACAAATAAGTGATAGTGGTAGGTAATATGAAGTGATAGTACCCAAAGCATTTTTCTGGTAGCTTTGAACTTCACTAGTTTAGAATTACGCATTAATAGGTACTCTACGCAAATGGATTAGGTCCAAAGATTAAGGCCGAGTCGATTGTTTGAATATCACGCCCAAACTGAAAAGCCGATTTGAAAACTGTAATCTGGAAGGACAATGGTATCTATAACAGATACTGAAACACTCTTGCAGGTTGGTAGAAGATTTTGAAGCTTTTGCGGGTAGTTACCGCGACTCTACTTTTTTTCATAGTGAACAGTTTGCATCACTTTTTGAATCTCGAAGTATCTCTCTAGTCTGCTTTTACTAATAATTACAGATGAAGAACAGTTGGTTGTTTTTGACCAACAGATGGACAATGGCCATCCCAAAAATTCCTACCACTAATTACCTATTATTACCTAAATACATACCCGCCCAGTCTGTCATACCTGCCCCAGTTCTGATATAACACCGCAATCAAATAAACGAAAATGGCGTCCACTCTCGGACTTTACCGTACGCATAAACCAACTTATAAACAGTAATCAATCATAGGATATTGAAGCTTAGGAATATAGTGATAAGGTTGAGAGTGAAAGCAAATGGATTTATAGCTTTGTAATGGTCGCATGACAGTTGATTAAAGGGGGCCGAAAAGCGCCGAGGTTGGGGTCCAAGGGACAGCGCCCCAGGTGTGTCACAGTAGGAGGCCCCCCTGATGATTGTATTTAAAATAAATAAGAACCTCAATGAACGATTGTCCATACCGTGGCTTATGAACGCGATATTCGTATCGATAATTTATGCGATGGTATTTGTGGTCAACTGTGGAATTGGAAGTTTAGTTTGTTTGTGTAGTTGTGTTATGATCTTCTTCTTTTCTACAGAAGTATAATTTTACTAAAAATCTTCACCAGAAGATTCAAGCTAAATTCTTCTTCTAATTTCTTCTATCGAACACTGACTCTTAATTTACCTCTGTCTAATTCGCTTCTAATTAGTCATCGTCTTCGGTAAGTAATTCGTATGTCTGGCCAATTATTGAAGTAGTTCCATTGTGCAAATGAGTCTGTATCATAATTGCTACTTCGAAAAAACCCAAAAAGGTAATTCCTTATTTTTTTGTTCAACATATTGCTGTACAAACGGTATACAGATAAAATATGACCCCAAAGCCATTAAATGGTCATACAATGATACACCCAAATTAAAAACAGTATCCCTTTCCCCGACACCCGTAACTACTGCACTATTAAGTCTCATCCCCTCAAAGTGCACCACAAATAAAATCACCAAACACAATGAAAAAAACGAGGCGTAAACTCGAAATTAAATCCCTATCAAAATTGGACAAAGAATGAATAAATATGCATTGAATAGAACCGCCATCGCTATTAACCCTACATCTGTTAAAGGGTAGATGCGTTTATAATGGTCTTATGAGAGTCCTATAATCATAAGATTATTCTTTTTTTCAGTGCAGGTTCATTAGTAATGTAATAATGTTTACAAAACGTATAATCATTGTAATGTATCGGCAACCCGTCAGATAGTTTCGTAAATACGTAATTGTAGGTTCGAATAATGGTTTTAAAACAGATTTTTATGGTCCTTAGAGTGTAATGCCAGCTTGCGGTCCCCTAAAAGACTAACAACGTTTTTTAGATATTATTTTAGATAGTTTCTGTTTGCTACTAATCCTTTATTCAACAAACTATAAGAACCTGGGGTGAGCAGTGGTGGTCCAGACGCAATGGCCCCAAATTACGAGTTGTAGGTCGTGGGTTCGAACCCAGGTAGGCGCTCTTCTTCATCACCACTGCTCTCAAAACGGCGAAGAAAAACATTGTGAGAAAATCGGCTTGTCCTAGAACCAAAAATTCCAAGACATTTGACTATGTGACATCTACCAACTCGCACTGGGCCCGCGTGGTAGATTACAGCGCTTTCCCTCTCGAAGAGAGGAGGCCTATGTTCCAACAGTCGGAAAATTATGTATATGCTGATTATGCTTATGCTTACGCTATAAGAACCTTATCAAGATAAATACTCATTACAAAGCAAAACATAGTAATGACAAAGATGATCCTCCTCTCATAAAAGATACAGCGGTAACCGTAACTGAGAAGTGACATCAAGAAGGACCTTGATTAAATCCAGCTCGAGACAGATCTACAGACAGTGCACAATATACCTAGTTAGAGATACGTTATTTTTTAATCGTACCACAAGACCTGACAATAATACAACGAATCATAAATTTTACAGCCGTCTTCCAAGTAACCGGCGACGCGCCTAAGTAGAATCCTGTGTTTGTTTATTTTTTGATAGGACTGTGTAACCGCGTGTGCCCTTTCTTCACGAAATACTTATTTTTTTCCCTTGGCTTTTTTATTTACGTCCCCCAATAAAGGACTTACTATACCTCTGATGTATGCTCGGTGTTATTGTTTCAGAGAAATTGAGATATTCTGGGCTTAGCAAGCAAATAAGGTGTTATTTTCTATAGTCCCTTTCGGAGGGTTTGTTGTAAGTCTTTTATCATTTATCAAGTTCGAATCCGGGTTTGTTGAGTCATAGGTTATGCCTAATAGTGATTCATTTAGCGATGATTTGTGTTCGATAGAATAGATAGATAAGAATCATGTAGTAACCATTTTTATATTACTCATTTGTTAACGGTATTTTCATTTCCTCTGGAATGTTAAGGATGTTAACTTACATACCTTTTGTAATGTATAAAGTGTTACATGATACAGTTGGAATTAATGTTAGAGTTACTATATACTTAACAATTTACTTTAAGTTGAAGTAAGTGAATATACAAAGTAGAGCATCTTCAAACATACAAAAAATATCTGACAAAAAAAAAAAACCATACGAGATAAACACTTTCAAAATTCGGAAACCTCAAAATACCGAAGCAGTTCCACATTTATAATCAAACGACCTCTGCCCTAAAAATTCATAGGACTCAACAAAAAACGTATAACGCAGTAGGAATCCAAAATAAAATTACACACACATAATCTTATATCTATAAGATCCGTGTTAAAGTGTTAACAATAGATATTTGTTCGGATTTCAATCGAGTTGTGACAAGATACTGTCTTAGATAACAGTGGTAGGACCTATGGCACATAATAATTTAAACAAAGAAGGCCCAGTCGATATTAAAAGTCATAATCACGCCCACGATAAAAATGAGAAATCACATAAAAATTCATATGAAGAAGTAGGCCGACCTCTCAAAGATGTTTTGTTTTTTAAAATAGTCTGTGCTACAAGAGCATAGTGTTCATTTATTTTACTATATCGAAGCATTGGCATAATACGATACAGAATAAGCATAAGACAAGTTATGGATGTTGGATGAGAGCCATACCAACTGGAATTGTGTGAGACAAAACACTATATACGAGTATCAACTTTAACTCACTGACAGTGACAATTTGATATATCAAACGTCATAATTTTTCGCAAGATCATACCTATTCCTGTTATGTTTACATCGTCGTCGTATCTAAGTAAAGTCTCAGCTTTACTAGTCCACACTATACGCCATTTCAAATAAGATTAGACGTATAGATAAGCCTTTTTTACATTCCGTTCAACCGATTTTGAATTCTATTGCGTTGGTGGCATGACAAATGGCGGCCGCAGTAGATAGTTGGTAATACCAACTATCTACTGCGTGTAACTTTTTGCTTTTAATGCTATCCTTATGCCTACGGTATAGAAGTCAAAATCGGTTGAACGGACTGTAAAAGGGTTAGTTTTAATGTCTAATCTTATTTCAAATGGGGTATAGTTGCGGTCACTACTAGTTGCGTATTTTATTGCGTTCTCCTTGTTTCAATTAATTTTCATTGGTTGTATTCATTGAAACTTCTGCATCCATCGTTTTATTCTGTGCTCATGGATTCTACCACGGATTAAAACTAGAATCATTGAATATTTTACGGGCTTTTATATTTGATTGTGTTCTGTTACATTACTATGTCTTTATTAGTCATTTCGACTCTGGAATTTAGATTAAATGTTTGTTTGTTGACTTTATTTTTGTATAAGAATTCAGTTAAAAGTAATATCAAGAACGTGAGCTTGAGTTTTTTCGATATAAATTGGTAGGTTAGGTTAGGATTATGACGATTATCTTTTCTTCATTTGAAATTGTTTTACGTAATATTAAAATCTAACGAAACTTTGTAGACTGTACACACTGTTGAAGTTTCAGTATTTATTTCTGAATCCAAGAAGTCTCCAGAAGTCCGTAAGCTTTGTACCATACCATTTTGCATTTATTGTGGCTTCTGGCTTATCAACTCATTATCGCAATTGTCAGCACCAGATGCACCATTCAAATTTTCTCTATAAACTATTAATGTAATCATTCAAAATGTACCAGGTCATAAAGAAAACTCTTTTTTCTCTTTCAAATGCAAGCATCCCAAGAATGAGCAAACGCAAAGAAAAATAAAATGGAAAAAGTGTCTCAATTTGACAAATGTATTCACATAACACGGTCTCCGATGGGCGCCATGCCACTTGTCGTGTGTCTACGCACATTTTTATACGTCCTCACCTCGCGCACGCGCAATGCATCCAGTTGCTGAACAAATAAAACATTCGGTTTGTATAGCGATAGTTTATTGTGACCTTTTATAAATATTTTTATGTGAGCACTTCATGTATTATGAATACGGAGAATTGGTTATGAACATTCTTGATTGCTTAATGCAATAAAATATAAGAAAAATATGGTGAGAGTGGGTCTTCAATTAGCAATAGATGGGACAGTAGCGCTTTAGCTGAAGACGTGCAATAAAAAGGTCGTATTTTCAGTAATTCATAAACTGAACATTTCTCAATAGCGGCAAATATTTTATTGACGCTTTCTTAACTAGGCATTTATCATATCGTCTGTTCCAAAAATGTACGGTAATGAAATGTCACAAAAACATTGTAAAATCTCGTCAACAGTCCACGAAACAAGCAAACTGAAATTTTGGTGAGCCACAGAACCGATGACCGTTGGAGTACTTAGACGTGTTCATAAATGTAATCCGCGTATCGCCAGGTGGTACGACGTTCTGTTCTGTTCTCAGGGACGCTGCTAGCAGCTGAATAGGAGTAGTCAAGGATCAGTTTCAGCGGCGTGCGATTAGAGAAACCTAGGTCCAGCAGTAGACTGCTATAAACCTATAGCTCATGAGGATATAGGTAATGATGACTCTTTCGCATATCTAGAAGGCAGCGTATTTTGGGATACCTCAAGGCTTTAATTTATATAGGTTCATTCGAAACTTCTAATTGGGATGTTGTGTCGTTATTGCCCCAGTTATTCTGCAGTTATTTTACATTTTCAATATCATCAACCCTAAAATGTGCGTTGAAATCCAACCCATTGAATGGCTCACATTTTTATTTAACCGCACAATAACCGTACCGCACGAAGCGCGCGCGCACGACGCGGGGCGGGGCAAAGCGACCCGCGATTATCGTTGCCTTTTTTTTGTTATTTGCGCCGTAGATACCTTTTACATCGCCGTTCAATTACTGAAGCGCGAGTGTGGTGACCGTTGGCTTAGTATGGATAAGGTCTTTGTTTAATTTTAATAGATTTCTTTAAGATATTGTCAAAGAAAGGCAAAAATCCAGGTTTTCTTCATACCCTTAAACCAAACTCATCAAGAAGTTTGATTGCATTCTATTTTAACTGAACTAACTTAATACACAAAAAATCAAATAAAAAAATAAAAATAGTTTGGTCACAAATTCTTTACAAAAAATCATAATGCTATTTCACGTAATCTGGCCAAAGAGGAATATCATGTGCATTGAGTGTAACAGCCCAATGTGACGTGGTATGAATATTTCCAATCTGATAAGAAACCAAAGCTGTCCAGTCAGCTGCAACACCATTTTCGCTAAAACTAAATAACCTACAAAGCTTAGGTATATTTATTAATATGAGACTCGTCTGCCACATAGGCACGTTGCCAGCCGTATCAATGTAGCTCGCCGTCCGATAAGGAGCAGGCCCGGGTCGACGGCGCGTTGTGTTCCAACATGCGCCTCAAAGAGATGTCAGCACAACTGCCGGGGTCGCGGGAAAGTCCGAAAGGGTTACCATGACCTCTGGCAACATACAGGCAACTGAAGGAACACGGGTGGGTTTGAGTAGGAGTCAGTAAGAGTCTGATACGACCAGCTCTGCCCAGAGAGATTGGTTCTCTTGATAATTTTAAAACATTTTCACGTTGTCGACATGAAGAAGAAGAAAAAATATTAAAAACTAATAGAGGAAACTATTAATGTGTATTTACTTTCATTACAGAATAAATTGTTTCATTGGATTTATAACACTTACTGTCCATAGTTAAATAACTATACAAAAACGAAATAAATAAACCTCAGAGCGTATCCACCCAATTCCCGTCGCAGCGCCCACGCACCCTGATTGCGCTCGCCTTGACATTAGTTCGACTGTCGCGACCGCGGCGTCTTGCTCGCTTCACGTGAACACACACACCCGACACGAGCCGAATGATATATTTAATGTTACGAAACATTACTTTTCTTCCTGCAGTAAAAAAGATTCAATTTGACGGTCAGATGTTTTGCTTGGGGAGACAATGTCAGTTTGCGCATTTTGTTGAAACTCATCTGTATGATTTGTACATTTTCTTGCAATTAAGATATGGCTCTGTGCTGTTTGGAAACTATATTTTTATTAATTGGATTTTTTATATTATCTACTCCGTATACTTTTTTCTGTCTATCCAAACGAGTGTGATATCTTTTTGGAAAAAAATAATATATATAGGTATAATAGGCACGTTTATGTTTCGATATTTCGGCGATAACTTTTGTGTAAATTATGCTCCAAATATTATATATTGAGCCTAAAATGGGGACTCCTTTAGTGTGCCCACTGTTACTAGTTATATTGTGCTACAATACGAACCCAAAGGCGTAAGAATCTTCATTCAGAAACATCCAATGTTCTTGCTTGCTTTACTCGCTATCCTTTTGTCTCGATTCTGTTCGGTTCATCAAGTCTAGCATTATGTTAGGCTAGAGATATCTCCTTCAAGTCTAGATGTTCCGTGTGATTTGTTTATAACATCGCCGGAGAAAACATTAAAATGTTGTTGGTGCGAAGCTCATGTTATCATAAAAATTTCATTATTGCTGGAAAATCTTATTGGTTTCGATGTCCTTACTTTATAGCTATAATTAGTTATATACTTGGAATTTCTGTTTTAATTTTCTCCCCTTTATAAGCTTTGACTACCATATAAACATAAATGATTATATTTTCTCTAAACAGACTGCATAAACCAAGTCGTTTGTTTCTAACACCCCATCAGCATTGTAATCTCAGCAGACAATGTTAATATCTCGAGTTTAAATTATTATTCCAGGTAGTTAATACAAGAATTCTTCCAAGTGTTGCCAGTTCATTATAGACGTTCGCACTTATCTTTAAATTGCTTTTTCTTTTTATCTAACCAACACATATACTTTTAAAGACAAAAGCAATATCCAATAAAGTCATAGGTAGTTTCTTCGTAACATCATTGACAAGTTTTATCGTCGATCTTACTTTCTTTAAACACGTATTTTATAATTACACGCCTGCTGACGCATTTTCGAAGCTGATTATGATTTCCCCTTTACAATTTACTAGTTTTAAGGAGACAAAGTGCAGAATCATTGCTCTCTACTGCTTTCACAGATTTTTCACGATAGTCATCACGATTTCACTGAATCCATGTTGTAATGAAGTAAAATGGTTGAAATAAAAAGCGATTCACATTCTCTTCCGGATATTCCGCGAGACAAATCAAATCCAGTTGTCTTGTAATGAAGTCAATATAATTGTATATTTCCACCCAGAAGGTTTGCTTGATTCCCAACTTTGCAATTCAGTTTCTATGAGGTCGGCAACTTACCTAATTATCAATGTTCTTTGTGTTGCAGATTTCATAGACGATGGTGACTAGTATATTAAGTAGTATATGTATGAGCCTATTTGTCAACTGCTAAAATGTATGTATTTATTCATTCTAAGAACCAGCTGTAGTATTTTACCGGTAGATCGTTTAAGAAGTAACGGAAACAGTAAACACTTCTGTACTGTAGGCGTTGATACTACAAACTTTTGTGTCGCAACCGAAGCGGTAAACCTTCAGTAACTAGGTACTTATGCAGTATTGTTAACTGCGAATGTATGCGTTATTGCTAATAAATAACGCGGTACCGTTTGATTTCCTTCCTGCAACAAGTACTGCGTAGGTACTGAATAAAATTTTCATGGCTCCCATATGCTTTCTGCTTTAGTGAGGAACTATGAATGCTCTACCGTTAGAGCTGTTTCATTTTATTGTTGTGTTCTGAGTAATGTAATTTGGTTGGCTATTTATTTTCACACTCGTTGCCTCTGGGATCTTTGCAATGGCAAGCAAATATTTGTGTCAAGAACATTGTACATGATGGTCATAGAACATTCATAATGTACTGTTGTTCAATTTTCATATAGGATCCAAACGTTTATGGGCCCGTTACCGATACCTGGTTAAAACTGAGTATTTTTGAAAGGAAGAAATAAAAAACCTACAAAGTTATTTGCAAAAGCTTTATGATATTTTTGGATCAACTTACACATAAACTTAAAATATAAATACCTTAAAAAGGAACAAAAATACACCATCAAAACCTTATATCTCAATAACAAACCCATAAAAATACCTGAAACGAACAGGTTATCAACACTTTGAAACCGCACACCAAGATTTCGAATCTCAAAATCAATGCTAGTAGATAAGATAAGGACTTCAAAACCAACCAGTTGACTAGACCCTTTGGTTTGTTTAGTTTTTTCGTAACGAGGGGTCTTTTAATACTGGTGGGTTAAAGTGAGCCTTAATTAGGTTCTGTAGTGTCCGTCACCGCGTATTAAGCCGTCGTTTCATCAGTGGAGTTGTTTCTGGATGAAGAAACAAGCGGCGCCTGGCGCTTGAGGCTTGTATGGCGACGCATTATCGCTGCGTCTCGTGTTACTGCGTTCTTCCAAGGCATGTGAAATGACGTCACTGGTTTACAATATTTGAATTTTGATATTCGGATTTGAGGGTGGCTTCTGCTTCTGCTTCGGTGAAATATTTTTTGGCGCCAACACGAGACAAGACTGCGTATAGTAGATTTTTTTTTTCAATTTTGAAGGGGCAAAATCGGGGTCCTCCATCACTTTGATTATAGTGATCCACCTGTCTATTTTTACATATTTATGGCCAACACCCATAATAAAATGAGTACTTATATTTTGTAGATTATCGAAAACCATTTTTTAGGTCTTTATTGACGATTTATTTATTGAAAAATCCTTTCGACCGGCAAAGATTTTTCTTGAGCAGATATTTAAATTATTTACACATCTTTCTATAACTACTTACATCTTCGTCGAGCCTGAATCAACTTTTAATTTGATTTCACCAGCTGCACCTGAATCTCGCATGATGCTGTCAATAAAGACTAAGTACCCACTAAGAAAGTTGGGCAATAAAAATTGCCTCCAAGTATACATGCGGAAGCTATCTCTAGGGATGTCACAATTCACTGTCAGATATTTTGAATTGAGAATCCCATAAAACTGCCAATAGCGCCCACAACACAACTGTCGTATATTTCTTTCGATACCAAGATACACCTCCGTCAATTTGAAATTCTTAGTTCATAAAATTGAAGATTAGTCGATGCAGGTATATTGTATACCTGTCTATATCATTACGTAGGTGCATATAGGCGCTTAGTAAATTAACAGTTAAATTTTTACATTATTTAGGGCGATTTCGACCTTTTATCCTAAGTTTAATCCAGCGAATAAATATTACAATTTCGACAGATTTTCTATACAAAAGCTGTCAGACGTCAATTTTATACCCCGTATAAAAGATAAATAAAGGCTTTGGTTAAATCAACCCTTAGTAGATTGTATTAAGAAAGATCTAAGGAATTCGTTCAGCATGAAAGATAATCAAAAAAAAATCTTACAACTTACAATATACCTACTCTGATTACCACCAGAAATTGTCACATACTGTTGATGCTTTATGAAAAGCTAGAATACTCAAAAGTATTGAAAGAGAAAGCAAAAGTGACAAAAGCAACAAATAATTAAAAACACAAGCAACCGATCCAAAAATATCTTCCAACACATTGTATCCAAAAATTTCGCTAATCCAAAACAAATACTAACCATAGGATTGTCCAAACTTCACACCTTCGTATCCCATGGGAAATTAACCTGAACAAATTTACATACAAACTTAGAACTATGGGAAAAAAATGTCCAAAGTTAATCCTATTCCTACTGAGCTTTACAAAAATAAATCCTTGTTTGACTGTCCAGATGGAGTTAGCTATCTGACAGGTGACAAGCAAGTTAATGATTTCGTTAATCTGTATTATTAGAAGATAATTTTCTGTACTAACATCAGTATCATTCTCTCACATCATTCTCTATGGTTTTAGAATTACTAGATGCATCCGATTAAGGGTGCTTGTACACATCTTATCTCTATGCGAATGTTCTGATCGCCCATTGTTTTGTATGTATGTTCGTTGAACTAGATAAGGAATCCAAATCTAGTTCTAGCCTTCGTGTTCAAACATTCCAACAAAATAATTGGCGTTCGGTTTTGTACTCTTTGAGTACTAGAATATTAGAGATCATGTATGAAATACGGAAGTATAATTAGTTTAGAACGATTTCCATCTTTTATAGGTTTCATTGTTTTATTCACACTCAACACTTTATTCTGTTTTTTTTTCCTTGATGAATGAACGAGAAATACAATAAACTTTGCTTAAAGATTCTTGCTGTTCCTGGTACAAACTGTCACTTTCCGTTATTTTACCTTTGTTTTCATATACAGGCAGATTAAAAAGTTATTTAATTTAAATAGCGTTAGGATGTTCATCCAATCGAACGAATTCCTCAAACAAATTCATATCTAATCCTATTTAGTGACAATACGTGTCAGCTTTAGCAAGTATCCTCAGGCTAAAAGGGCTAAGAGTCAGTTTACCGTGCAAACAGCAAACAAACATCATCCCACGTAGAAAAAGGGACTGGCCACTAACAAAACACATCTTTGTCTCAATCATAGATCGGATTAGACGAAAAATATAATCGGATTTTAAATTTGAAGTTATTGTTTAAAATTATCCCACCCAGTTGCGGTCGAAATGTATAAAAGGGACAATGTACCCGTGTTTTGTCCATGATGGATTTACAACTTTGGGACATGTCTTTTTTATCCAATCAAGGATCTCTATTTCTTTAGGCGTTTAATCCTGGTTAGCCAGTCTATTCTTTGGCATCCATACAATAATGAACTGTAGCTTTTGGAGCAAAGAGCTTGGATTTGTTTGTGGGTGATATTTTAATCATTCACTTTTTGTCCTATGATTTATGACTTTCAAAGCGAGCTACTGTTTATTACGTTTGGATTTAGATAACTGTATGAATCTTCGGGTCTTTCTTCCTTGATGCTAATCCTTTGTGAGCTAAAACACGTGCCCGTTAATTTTTGCAAACTTTTTGCATGTTTTATGCACCGTTACGGTTAAACTTTTTCACTACTTCAATTATAAAAAGTGTACCGCTATTTGTCGCCCTTTTAAGCTTTTTGTATGTTTTGTACTGACTTTACCCGCATCTTACTTAGCTTAAGTTTACACTGAAAGGTGTTGAATTATCTCTACTTTAAAAACAAAAAATGTTGTTACATCAATAAAATTAGTATTTACAAAAATAGTCGAAGTCCAAACTCTCATCGCTTGACATACGAAATCACACGAATCTAAATAAACTTACCAAAATAAAGACGTACTTAATTTCACTTAAAGCACTATCACGTCAATCGACACCATCGACGAATACCACCAAGAAACGTGCATAGAGTTTACTTTCCGACAAAACCCGTTGATTTCCGAAGTTGTCACTAAATAAAGTGATAGACCCTGAGAAGCTGTCGTATCTTGTAATCGTATATTGTGTTAACACCAGCTTTTGAGGAGTACCAGGATATGTCCTGTGTCAGACAGTATCTATCTGGCATTAATGCTGAAATGAACCTTTTTGGTGCAGCCGTGATGCGCACACTATTAATGTTAAAACACTATTTTTTACTTTATATTTTGTAATTTGTATTTTGTGTTTCACGAACTTTGTCCAAATAAACGTTATTCTTTCTTTCCTTCCTGATCTTTTCCTTTTAGCAAGATAACTACTCACCCACAGACAAGTGCAGAACCTCCTTTTTCGGGTCAGTTATAAAATCACTAAACTTGTGCTCTTTCCTGCAATTTAATAGATACCTTCTCATTTTCTTTCATTCCTGCCTAGTCGCTGAAAAGCTGCAGAAACTTAAATATTGCTGAAAAATATAACTGTACACTTAAAATAGGTAACAGAAATTCTGTCCAAAAATGTCTTTCGACCTTTCCCAACTATGTGGGGGTCGGCTGCCAGTCTCAGCACATGCAGTTGAATACCAGTATTGCACCTAATAGATCGACTAATAAAGTTCCCTGTCCCAAGAAAAGATGTTCTTCATGGTCATACGACTTCATTATAACATCCGTCGTCGCCCGTCGGGTCTCACCGCTCATGAATTATCACTCAATTAATAAAAGAAAATGTAAGCATGAATATTTTCCAAGGAAATATATTTTCTAAGCAATTGTACAGTCAAGTTTTGGATAAGGATTCTGACACGTTATATCAATATTCCGACCGAAAACAACATTTCGAAAAGGTGACTTGCACCCGCTATGGGAGAATGGAATTTGTCTGAAAACTATACATTCTCAGACTTACAGAAAGGGTTGACTGAGTTTAGTGAAACTTCTTTTACGACCCATGACATTTTTCGAATCCACGACTTCATCCAGCTTTTCGTGTACTACATCTAACAAATACATCATGGCGAAATTAGCATTTACAATTCGGTTTCAACAATTGCTTATGGAATTAAGACATCAGTTGGTATTCCCTTTGTTGTGCCATCGTGAATTATTGTAATGTTCCAGCGCTTGCGCCGGTAGTTAGTCGTGCTCAACAAAATGTAACTATGTTTGTTCAATCATCATCAATTATTAATATCTTGGAGGTCGAGACATGATTGTGACATCTACCAACCCGCACTGGGCCCGCGTGGTGGATTACGGCCCACTCCCTCTCAGAGAGGAGGCCTGTGTTCCAGCAGTGGGAACATTAAATGCTGATTATGCTTACTTATACAGAAGTCGCTATGGCTGCATTTTTTAAGGCACAGAGGGTAGGATAGGATGTGGGACATAGTTTGTTCAGCTCCACATCCACAACCGCTACCGTACCCTCGAGATAGCCAGTGGCGTTCCTTCCATAGAAGCCCAAAAGCCCGGCTTGCCTTCAAAATTAAGCCTATCAATAAAATAAAAAAATAACACTATATAATAATGGTGTTACCATGAACAACATAGAAAATCCGTAAATCGCTCACTTGGCTATTTTTTTAATCGTAAAAAACCTGTCTGTTTGCCCTGATTTTGACCCCTAGGCACGCCACTAGAGATAGCCCCTGATGACCTGATGATGGTGGAGGCGGGGAAGTTTTTTTTTTTTTTAATACAGTGTATTAAAAAATGAGTCATCGTGCCATCGACCGTAAGACGAAGAGAAGAAAACATGCAGACTGCGAGCGCAAGCACATGGTCACCTGAAGCACATTTTGGTAGTATGCATTTTCTGTTTTCAAGACCACATAAATAACATAATTTTATCATAACAGTTTCTCATGCATGTTCAAAAGTCGCAACGTCAGGTTTTCGGTACATAACTATACTAAAGAGTCATCATTTTTTATTTTGAAAAATGACAAAAAATATTTATGACTATCCAATTAGATAAATCGTTATTTAAAGCTAGAGAACAGTATAAAAACAAACACTGTTGATATGATAATGCGCGTACATATTATACACCATAAACTTTTTGCAAAAACCATCTCTATGGTTTGGGTTTTTCCTTATGAAAACATGGCTTGCTTGCTGCAAAAAATTGTTTTTGACATGAACTTATTTTAACTGATTAGAAGACTCCTCTTGCATTTTTTTAACTTTTATTTGTATTTTTGTTGCTAAGCATTCATGATTGAGTCATAGATGGCGCTACTAGTAACTCATTTAGACATTTTCTTCGATTCATGTTATTTGTATTGACATTTTTGGCTGTAAGAAAAAAATACTTTGGCACATATCAAGGGCTACATTATAACACCTTTAACCACAGCTACCTCTACCCGCCATATATCAGTGTTCACACAAAATTCGTACCGGAAAACAGTTCTAAAAATGGGACCAGTATCCACTGCGGTGGTCCCTTATCGGGTATATGTCCACCATCGCTTCCAATGAGACATTTCACCTTTTTTATTGCCGTGCTCTTCGCGACTTCACGACACAAAAATATCACACCACACCAAAAAGTCATAATACGATCTTTTTCACTTAAAAATAAGGTTGGGTTTCGTTTGTTTTTGAGTGTATGGTCAGCATATATAGTGTTGTCGCCAGTATAGTTTTATCATGGTGCTTTCTCGCCTTTTTACGACGTAACGTGTGAGTCAAAGTGTCGTAGATACAATTATCGATTAGGTAATGTTATCGGGACCGATCTTTTGTCTTCCGGTATATTTTTGTTGGTTTAGGTCCGTTTTCGGCACTGGTGGCGCTATAGGGTATTGGTTAGGTTTGTTTCCTGTTTTGTTTCACAGTATTTGGAAATATTTATTTTTTGTTTATATTTTTTTTTGTGCAAAAACTCTTTTTGTTTTTCCGCTATGCGCTTAGACATGGGTTTTTTTTTTCTTTCAATTCACTTTGATTATATTTTGGAGTTTTATATTATGTTGCCTAAAGGCCCTTTAAAAAAAAATATATAACTGTGACTAAAAATACCCATATCTACTCTCGTGTAACTTTTTTTTTGTTTCAATGTCCAAATCATTGCTAAAACTTTTGAACTCGAAAGTAACAATAAAACGGCATAATCAATTTTTATTTACGGAAAGAGGGATCACTTTTCAACGTCCACTGTATCTTTTTTCTCGGATTTCACTTATATCATATTAAGTTGTACATTTTATTATTCATGGATAACAATTTATTAATTAATTATACAAAGTACCAATATTTTACTTCACAGGATCCTTCGACTGCTATTTATAATTTGAGCTCTATTGCAGCTGATTAAAGTTTTATATCAAATGCAATCATTCGATAAGGCTTCTCAAGTGCACTGAACTGATAGGTACTGTAGGCATATTTAAAGATACATGCACGTGTGTTGATGTCGGATCAAATATTATTGTGTACTGAGTGCAAAAAAGTTTTGATTGGTTTGCTTGCACCACAAATCACTAAATGCCTTTAGCGCTAAACACACCTAATAATATTTAAATCATTATTCTCTTCAAACGATTGACAGAAACAGAGCGATCTTTTAAATTCGTTTAGCGGTAAACGTATTTAGCCATTTGTGGTGCAAGCTGACCTCACTGGATAGTAAGGCATATCACTATGTCATGTAATACATACAAATTGCTGGGTAATTTTTAGGCGATTCGATTCCTTGTAATGTAAACTTTTTCCAGTTTATTAATAGTCCTAATCACAAAACCATAATTACTTCCTGATGAACGCTTTTTAACTGACTTCTTCAAAAAGGAGGAGGTTCTCAATTCGTCTGTATGTTTTTTTTTTTTGTATGTTTGTTACGCGATTACTCCGCCAATTATGAATCGATTTTGATGATTCTTTTTTTGTTTGGTAGGTCATGCTTCCGAGGTGGTCCCATATAAATTTTATTAACTTTGCTTGCGTAATTTTTGAGTTAGCTTCAATATTACGTATTTTTCCCCACTTAGTTTATCTAGACGATATCCTGTTTGACTCCTTCACTGTTATTTACATAGCAGGTAGTGGTATTTGGATTTGTGTGGGGTAGGTTACACTAAAAAGTGAAAAATAAGAAGTCGGTGGCAAAAAACGGAAATTGAAAAGCGAAGACACCGACTTCCGAAATTAAAGTTATTTTTCACTTTTTTAGTGATTTTTTTGGAAGTCGGTTGTATAAATACGCAATCTAAAACAAAATTGAATGCTATTACTCATTCTGCAGGCCTAAATATACCTACTTAGGTGTATTTTGATAAAGTCTATAAGTAGCTTAATTTTCTTTAATTAAATTTCTGTGTAACTCGGTACAAGCAGACAACCACCGCGTCGTAAAATCACGTAATTAATTTAATAAATACTAATTAGTAACTGCAACTACCTACAGCTATGTCTGCTGTCCCTACACTTTGACGTCTTTATACGTTTGTATGAATGCAATAATATGCACATATTTAAGCTCACTTTTATGCAATCCGATGCCAAGAGACAATTTACAATGTCTTATAATTTTCTTTACTGAAGTAGCTTCGCTGTGCAGTGAAAATTATACTCAGGATTAAATTATAGCACATTTTTGCTAGAAATATTGTGACTTGTGCGTTAGGGTTTAGACTTACCGGGGTTTATGAGATTTGTAGCGTTTTTAGTTATTTTATAAGTATACGGCGCTTTTAATATTATTTATTAAGTTCGTGTCTGGTAGTACTATTATTACCTACAGCATTGCAGCTTGTACCTCCTATACTTACAGGCAAGTGTGATGCAATAATTAAGTACTCAAGTTTATGGTTTTTGTATTTATCAGATTTGCACTTAATTTATTCATATCATGGGAATGACTGTTAAAATGGAAAAAAAAAATTATTTTCTTTTCAAATTAATTAACTTTAAATTAAATTGACGGATTGCCATCCCAACCATTTAGGTAAGATCTTAAACTCTATCATTTACTTATCTTTTCTATCAGCAAACAATGTTGTAAGTACTACCAAAATCTCTGAATGTATTTGCACCTTTATTTCTCTAGTAGCCTTTGCACTATGTAATCTGAACATCGCACACAATCGCTTGGCATCGCGCATCGCTACAAACGCAATAATTTGCTGCACAGGACTTGACACCGATATGCATACGAACCACGTTAAGCGAATATTATGTATTTATCTTTGCCTTTTTATTAGCAATGCCTTTAATTTGTTTGCATCGTTTTAGGTAGTAACAATCGATATTGGTGCCGATTCTCTTGTCACAAATTCTCTAAACTAAACTAAAAATCACTAAAATTTATTCCTGTCAAACGACGATTTCCCATTCTGAAATAGACTATAGTGACACAACTTAACTATATTTTAGTTTGACAGCACTAAGATTGCACCGAGTTTTAATTTAGTGAAAATGCTATTCTGAATTTGACGTTTTAACCTAAAATTTTGTTCTATATCTAAAATCCTCTAACTAAATCTGGAATAAACTTAGATGTCATGAACTAAAATTCAAACCAACACCTCGACTTCAGTTACAAAGCAGAACTGTATCTATTTTTTATTTTCTTTTGCTTATATCTCGAAAACGGTGTGCCCTATCGCAAAAATAATGAAAATTTCGACCCCCTTTGAAAACCTTTATATATATAATTCTCAACATGTTGGTAATTTTTTTATTTTTTTCCTTATTTTCCATTCAAAAACTGAATAATTCCATTAAAAACACGTCGAGGCTGACGTCCCCGCGCGCCTCTGGCTCTAAAAAAAATCACAGGGTGGGGAAAACAAGTACCAAGTGGAGGCGCGCGGTTGTCAAATTCGATTTTAGTTGTGTCAAAATAAGTTTTTTGGCAAAATAGCTCCAAGATTCCCATATCCAAAAGTAAGGAATTTTAGTGATAGTTTAGTTCGGTGTACAAGAGAATCGGCACCATTGATTGATAAAATTATGACATTGATAGATTTAAAAAAAAAAAATGTCGGACTCTTGGTTAAGAGTCCGACATATACATTTTTTTCCCTCCATGTTAAACAGTCATAGTTTTAGAAAAACAGTTTTAGTTTTAGTTTTAACTACACTGTGTATGTTTATTGCAAAATTTACCAACCTCATGCCGGAAATCCTTACAAAAATATGCACACAATGATACACAAGAACATGCAGGTTCAATTGGCGGCCACAAGTCCACAACGCAGGTGGGTACCGCCTTCCCGGTACCAAATTATACACCAGAACCTATAATTAATTTTGTCTCGTTACCCATGTTAATAAGACTATATTGTTATCAGTTATTTGTATGCAAATGTGCAATTTTTTGCGGTAACGATTAATTCCTGCTCTTTTTGTATAAATTAAAAAAATAAAACGGCGACGTTTTTATTTCCTTTTTTGCTGGCTACTTACCTATAATGTAGTGCAGTGTATCTAGTAGTAAAGACGCATTTATAGCCAAATTAATTAGTAAACCTAAAATCAATAGACGTAGTTGTGGCGGTATCTACATCGCCTACTACCCATCAAAGACCTGACGTCACACAAAAATCCTGACGTCACATAAATCCTGAATCACACAGTTAATTTTTACCGTGGAAAGGAAATATTATATACAAGAACCCGACATCAATCGTTGGGCAGTTGCCCGCTAGACACAACATCCGTCTGGTCAGAGGATCCTCCCTTTGCTATGGTGGATGAGTGAACTTTACACCCTGTTCCTCATACCCCTAAAAAGTTAACATCTACTATGTTAAAATTAAATTATGACGTCAAAACAATAAAGCTCCGTTTACACCGAGTCCCACGACAAATTGCCGCCAGTCGAGACGGGTGCAACAAAAAAATCGCGCCACTTGGAACACAAAAACGTTTTTATTGCGACTAACGAGACACCCCTGATGCTATCGTGTGTATTACTTTCATCCCTAATCTGTAACGTTGTTGCTTTCGATGACCGCGTCCTTATAATTAGGTGGTGGTGGGTTTACATGCCGCATTTCACAACTGCATACCATGATTTCAGTCTTTTGTTACTTAATAAAAAAAAACGGTTAATAGGTTTGAAATATTAGTATAAATATAAATATTAGATATTAGTACTTAGATACTTACGCTGTTATTTTTAATCTTGAGATATGGTTAATTGATTTTTCCTGGAAAATATTTTATTTGCAATCTTTATTTATTTATTTATTTATTTAACCATTTATGTACACACATAATAAACAGAGAAGAAGAAAAGAACAGAAAAAAGAACGTACAAAGGTGATGCTTATTTCTAAAGAAATCTCTTCCAGCACACCTGCGATAGAAAAGTAGCTAAGAGATGTAGACACCGTGTGTAAAATTCGTGAGAAAGTAAAATACATAATAATCAAAACAATTCACTTAATAAACTAAAACAAATAATATGATCATATCTACACTTACAAACAAATATCCATACATACCTACTTCATAAATATATATCTTTATAATAAATAAATACATACGCAACTATGACGAAGTGGAAAGATAGTGTTCTTTCACTCTTCTTTTAAACACTGCAACAGTTTGGCAGTCCCTAATATCAGGCGGAAGGGAATTCCATAACCGCACCGCGTGCACAGTGAAGGAATAGGAGTAGAAGTCAGTGGAATGGGGAGGGGACTTAAGGAGATTTCTAAGATGCGACCTGCAAGGCGCATCAGAAGGACGGGCGAAGGAAAGCTCCCGCAGATAGGATGGAGTTTTAGGATTGTGAAGAAGGTTATAAAGTAGACACAATATCCGAGAGTTCCTGCGAAGTCGAATAGGGAGCCACTTGAGTAGGTTGCGAAAGTAAGAAAGGTGATCATACTTTTTAAGGTTAAAAACAAAACGATTATAGATATTTTGCAAAAGCTCAAGCGCGCGCTTTTGTACTTGTCAAAGATACAAGTAGGTACAAAAGATTGCAAATATTCCAAAAACACCGAACTTTTCTTTCCACCCATTTCTTATTATTACCACCTAAGTCAAAACATTTTCCGACAACAACGTATCCATTATAAAACCACTTCGCAATAAACACTGCCATCAAAATGTGAACCAGCTCTAACATTTTTTGTCGCCCTAGTAACGATAATCATGTCACACGTTTTTTACAGCAAACCACACAGGACAAAATGGCGTTACCATCAGATTATCATAGGCTTGTGGTCGGATTATTACTTCATTTTTTCAACCTTTGCCTACCTGTTCCAAAGCCCGAGATCCTTAGATGATAGCACCATTCCTGACTCGTTACCAATTGACCATTGTACCTTGACCTGTAGAATTCATCCTATTGAGTGCATACAGAGGTCAAGTTATGTCGGTGGTATTATACAAATTAATAAGCCAAGCAAGCTTCTTAACCGGGTGAATATTTTGTTTGTTATACCTATTAGAAATTTGTCGAAACATTTTGGTTGAGTGTGTTAAGATAAATACAGATTTGACTTTTATTTTTGTTCCTCGCGTTAAATATTTGAGGGATTTGTTAGCATTGTTTGAATGTTTGATCAAATGTTTGGTGCTGATAACGAGGGAATGTTTGATTCATAGTTTGGAAGATTTAAAATTGAAAATGGATTATAAAAATTCCGCTGCCACTGAAATGTTATATTACAGCTTCTAGCTTCAATACTGCTATGAAATACGAAGCACGGTAGTAATAGAACTAAATTATCTGATTATTAGTTTACATGTAAAACTAACTGCATCAAGCAACAACAATGTAATGTGTGTGTATGTTATTGCATATTCCCAAGTAATTGTTTTAGGAATGACATTCTACTCAAACCGCTTTAATTTTTGCATCTAATGGAATTATTGGTAAAAATACGATTATGTAGCATCAATTTGTGTTTTGTCTAAGTCTACCTTACTTCAGAATAATTACTTTCATATAATGTAGGTTTTATCTATACCTACTATAATTTCTCAGGGTGATATAAATCATAGCGTTCAGCGTACGTGGGATCCTTCTGCCGAAGCCGTTACATTAACCATTTCAGCACATGCTTAAAAACCGATAAACGACTTAGAAAATGTCGGAATCTCGACAATTTATGTTAACACAAGTGTTTCGCTCGTACATTATCGGGTTTAACTGGTGTCAATTGAATTTTATAGGCTTTTTACACGCCTTGTGGCTTTACGAGCGAATAAGCGAAATTGAACGAGTCTCGTCCGTCGGCGTCTCTGGCTACACGTTTACACTAATGCATTTTTTATATGACATTCGATAGTTATTTTCTTGCAATCCTGTTGTCTTTATGGCTATGCAAGTCTGTTGTGATTTAAAAGTCGTCTGTACGGTGTTGATCTGTTTTTTCGCTATGCCATTAATCCATTACCTACATGTCTATCCCATCCTATAAAATAAAGTTCTAACGTTAATTATTAAACAGCAGACTTATCACTCAATACAAATCCTTGGTTTATTAATAACGCGCAACTAAAATAACATCCATGAGTCTGGATTGTGCCCGGTTGATGGCAAATAGGCTCGCCCCCAGTTACATAGGACTTAAACATAAATGGTGAAATGTGGGTGTACTATATGTGCGCCTCTGCCTAACCCTTCAGGGAATACAGGCGTGATGTTATGTTGTTTAAAATAACATAGTTTTACCATACATAATTGGAACATAATAAACCGCGATACTGTTCATCATTTTCTGCGAGTGACATCATCTCTCATATTATCAACAATTTCTACATCAACAAAAAATGCACCAAACGTATTCAAAATATACCGTAAGCGCTAATTGTCAAATCAGCGCAGTTAAGCTACAGTTAGTCAAGCCGATAATTGGATGGGTGACCGATTTTAGTAGACAACTCGTTCTTCAAGGCGACCGAATACCAAGCAATCAATGTAGCGTGTGATTACAGGCTTTACTTTGTAAAGTGATATTTTTGGCGTGTTCTGTGTAGAATTGATAGTGTATTATAGGAATTAAGAACATTACCTTCATTTATGCCTATTTGAGTTCTTGTTAGCTCTTGTTCTTGTCGTCTCTATAAAATTTCCCGCGCCGAAGGCTGGTCTTCGCTGAGATTGGCCGTCACGGCCAAAATTGGGTCTGGAGTACTATATTATTAGTTCTGAATCGAAATTAGTTAAATGTAATGGAGAGCCGGCACAAAGATTACGCAGGCTAACAAAAACCACCGCCAGAGATTAATCGAAATGTCTCCGATTTAGAGGTATGATGAACAGGGTGTAAAGTTTCTCTCATCCTCTATAGAAAAGGGAGGAACCGCCGACGAGACGGGTCGAACTGCCCAACGATTGATGTTGTATATATGTCCATCGCGCGTTCAACTCTAATTGCGCGATGCAGGATTTGTGTGACGTCAGGATTTTGTGTGACGTCAGGTCTTTGATGCGTAGTTCGCATGTTAAGATGTAGATGCCGCCACAAGCTGCTAAGCCTAATGACAAAGGTGTATTTAGGAGACCCATAGCTAACAAACAGTTGGACATTTGAGAGTTGAGAAGCAATGAGTAGGGGAAAGGTATCTATCAGTTTTAGCCCTAACTGTTTTCTTTTATCAGCCCTATCTAAATGTTGAATCTACTGCGAAAAAACCATAGAAAAGAACCAAATTGTTCAGTGTCCACTTGACATTTGGAACACCTTTTTTATTTATTTTTTGAGGGTGGGAAATCATCCGCTCTGGGCGGAGCGGAAGGGTGTGTCAGGCTTTTACTGACTAAAACCCACCCGTGTTCCTTCAGTTGCCTGTTGCCAAAGGCCCCGGTATCCCTTTCGAACTTTCCCGCACCCAAGGCAGACCATTTGTAATACCTGCGACATGAATCAGGGGATCGTCCCCCATGACATAACACTTCAAACCGTCACCGCCGTTTTATTTTTATTTGAACATCAAGAGATTCCTTTACGCACAGTAAACGCTAAATCTTAGAAGCTACAGTAAACTGTAGAGGTAGCACAATGTGGGTGTTCTAGCTCTTTGTTTTATGGTCTTACTGTTTTTATTACAGTCGCCTCCATAACGTGTCCGTTTTATACTTAATTGTCTCTCATAATGAGTATATGATTCATGAGTATTTGACTAGAAAACGCTTCTTTTTGAGGTTAACTGGAAGACCCTGATGTCAGCATGAGTAATGTGTCAATTATATAGAAAAACCATACCACCAACTATAAGGTACAGCTCTGCCTAACCTTTCGAGGATTCCAGGCTTGATGTTATGTTATGTTCATATAAAATAACAAGGTACCTCAAACAAACCAAATAATGGAGTCATTAAACATAAAACCGTATCGAATAATGCAACAAACATAAACTCAAACACCCCGATTCTCCAGATAACCTCCACCAAAAAAAACCGAACCACAAAAGCATTACCATTAAAAACGAGGACATAATAAAGCAACAAATTAAACGAAAAACCATACCTTTAAAAACAAGCGACTATCTTGGAGATAAACCACTAAATCCATTGATTAATCTATAGCTGCCATCAGGCCGTGTTAATCACAAGTAAGAACCATAAAATGCAAAAAATCATTGAGCACAATAAATCAATAGGCGACCAGCCAAAAGTGAAACAAAAGGTACAAGCACAAGGCAGCTCAATCTTGGCCGAAGTGCGTTATTTATTAGGATAGATTATCGTAACAAATCACGGGGACGAATGCTATACTGGAATCATTTCGTGTAACCCGAGAACGCCCCTTATATTTGATGATTGGACAAATAAATATATTTTCCGTATCCTGTTTATCTGGTTTGGGGTGTTAATAAAAATGTAGAGGAGATTCGGTGTGAATGGACATTGTTTAGTAATAAAATGCAGTGATTTAATTTTGAATGGTTTTTCGCTGGTGTGCTTAATATATTTGCTTACCTTATTATTATGCCTCCGAAGATGTTGAAATGCCTTAATATTATATAGTACAAGCACAAATACGTGCCGCTATTCACCGAAACAAGATACAGATTCATAAAAAGGCAGTAAATTAAAAATTCAGTATCTGATGTACGAAGCACATTCATCTGCAGTACCTACTTAATAATCCGGCTCCTTTATAAAGTTTTTATACAATACCTTCATTGACATAATTATGATAAATTATATTTCTAAATCACAAAATACGAGGAAACTTTATTATTTTCAATCCAAAAGTTTTTGTTATGCGATCGATTCAATTTATTTTGAACTTCGCATAATGTGTTTAAATTATAAATGAACAATAACTGATTGATTTGACCTTTCTACTGGTTGTCTGAAGGTGTTTATATCGATTCCAAAGCAATTAAGCAGTAAAGTATACCTGTATACATTATAATGAACAATCTTGTTCATAACTATGGCATTGAATCATTTAATTGATTAATAATGCGCGTTGCTACTTCGTTTAATTTAATCTCAGATCATGTAACAAATTATCTTGGGTCTTAAAATAATTTTTGAGACTCAAATCAACCGTAAATTCTTAAGTAAAAACATTACTATTAAAATCAAACCGTCAAAACTTAATAACCAAAAACATATATCCCAATCACCGTCAAAACTTTCTCCACGAAAAAAATACACACAACAAAAACAGATGTCATCCGCCACAGGTCCAATTAGTCCGGACCTCCCCACCTGGTGTGAATGGATCCTTGGTCAGGGTGGCCGGCGTCAGTCGTCCTATCGTTCCCAATAAATTAGAAGCCACTAATACAAGCCGTGGCTTTACAGAAGACTGGCTGTGTCAAGCCTTCACTAATGTACAACCGCGATAACAAATTCAAAACCACTTATGTGCACATCACCATTATACAAAGACTTCCCGAATATTCCACGTTTTAAGGAGTAAGTTCCTCTGTGATAGGTCTTTCATTTCTGGTGGATTTATTTGTACATTCGCCGTTTTGAGGCGCAAGGAAATGTTGCCTCTTTTATATCGTTAGCATAGAATTCAATGTCACGTGGTCCAAGTGTGTAATGTAAATTCTTGCGTACTTTATTGTTGAAGATGACCGATAATTGATTTAGTGGTTGGATTTATGGGGTCTGTTTTGTATTTATTTTGGATCTGAATAGGATCTGGTTTAATCTGGAGCGATATTTTAAGGAATTTGGTTTGATCATAAATCTCTGATGTCATAATTGCGTATCATTGGAGTACACACACAGTGTGTACTCATACACTGAGAATGAGAGTGTGAGTGTATTCAAACACTCTTATGTATTTTATATCCAAATACCAACTTTTTCGATTATCCGTGGGCACTTGCAGTCAAAAACTCCAGCTGAGAAAAGGTAAAGAATACTAATCCTAACTAATATTATAAATGTGAGAGTGAGTTTTTTGTTTGTTGGTTTCACGCTAAAACGGCTGAACGGATTTGGATGAAATTTCGCACAGGGGTAGACCTTGACCTGGAGAACATAGACTACTACTTCATCCTGGATCGCAAACGAAGTCGTGGGCGACAGCAAGTGTTAAATAAAGAGAATGTTAGAATGATTAATGGAGTCGAAAACTATTACTGGAATCATCAAAATCACAGCCTATAATGTAACATCGCTTGACACTATCACAATCTACAAAGCCCTATTAAAATTCTATTAATAAAACATTAAGCTTTATACGCATTAGCCGTCAATACCTTCATACGCACAAGCCATGAATCTTTTTTGTACGGTAACCTTTAGATCAGTTACAATACTAATATGTTCGCGGATAGGATCCGACGCATGGGCGCAGCGGCGCGGAATAACGGACGGCGGCGGCGGCGCATCTTGCGATTTGTCGCTGCGATCATGTCGTGATAGTGTGCAGTTCGACTAGCGTCAACCGGGAGTGTATTGGATGGGGATCTAGAAGATGGTGGCAAGATTTTGAAATTTTGCGGAGTACCAAGAAGTTTTTGACGAACATACGACGTGGGCTTGGTCAAAATCAAAATCAGAATATTTTATTTCACATAAACTTACGGGCACAATTGTTGGTTCCTATGGAGAAGACCCGCCAAGAAACTCCACTGTTACTCTTTAAAAAATAATTAGCTTTTACAATATTTTCTAATAACAGTGTTAATAGGTATGGGACGACAGTGTAGGCCTTTCAACAAGTACCAGGTACTTAACAAAATGGACAATGTACCTACTACATTGTTACCTTATTGCTTTCATCATCAATCAAAATCATGATAGTGAGTCGTTTTTAAATCACGCTGCACTATTTTATAACTTTCTTAATTTAAAACATTGGCTACCCATATATAAAATTTTCAGTATTTTACAATGGTTCAAGATTATAATAATAATAAATCGGTATTTATCCAAAAAACAGAGTTTGAAGTACAGTTAGATATTTGGTTTAACCATATATTTGTAGTTTATCTTGCAAATTCTGTACTAGAATAATAAGCTATAGGTACGTAAAACTAACAACTGCCTAAAAACAACAACAACAAAGCAGAACCCCGCAGTTTGGCGACATCGAACATACACTCATTTATAATAACCCCCATACAAAAAGTACAATCGAGCAAGCCTTGTTAAGTCCGTCGTCACACAGGGCAAGACCGTACCAACTACTCGGACGTAATCGATTCGTCGCATCGGTGCTCATTCAATAATCGAAACATGTCGCTAGTCTGCCCATATCTTTATGCTTGAAGCGTAATCTTTTTAATTTATTGAGCGCGTTTTAAATTAATATTGTAATTGTTGGTAAATGAGTATGATAAGAGTGCAAAGAGTTTTTGTTTTTTAAGATTGCAGTGAGATGTTACATAAAGGTTTCTCTAACGTGGCGAAAAAGTACCTCATAATAGATCGAGGCCATAACCCCGATATCTAGACTCTATGTCTAGACGACTTTTATGGATATTTTTAACCAATACAAGCAAAGCATTAAAGCACTCGCAATGAAAAATCAACTTGGTAAATAGGTAGCTCACATCTACAAATATTTCGACAAAGCTGTTCAAAAAATGTAAGAGACTACGTACAAAGAATCATTACATAACGTATAACTACAAGGAATTAAAGCTAAACTAACAACATAATAACTATAAAGCGCATCTGCATGATTATATTTATCTTGCTAAATATAAAACTACCAAACCACTAACCCACTAAAAACGTAATTATGCAAAAGAGAATCAATAATTATGCTAAAATTATAAATGCTTAAATCATAATTCATAACCTTATACCAATTATAGGTTAACGAAACAAACCAATATTTAAGATGGTATAATAAGCGGTTTCACATACAATGTTGCAATTTGATCTCTGTTTAATTATTGTTTTAAACGCATTAACGGGAGCTGTTTTTGCTAAAATCATCTGGGATTATTAATAGGTTTAGAATTCTAGGTATTGTGAAACTGTTTTATATAATATGTAATATAGGATTGTTGAGGGGTTTTCCTTTAATGCCCCGATTTTGTCTCCTTGTGTCACCTATGTATCTTAACATTCGTCGATGATTGCAAAGAATCTCTTTTGGACGAAATTACACGAGCTGTTATCAATCAATATTCATCACACAATCAGGTTTTACTAAAAGAGTCTTGTAGATCATCCTCTTGTAGAGGATCCTAGAGTACTCTCAGCCAGCTGCTACCTGTATACTACTTTATAATGTTTCTAAGAAATTAGTTTCCGCACTTCTTCTCTAATTTTGTATTAATTTCGCCTGAACTGATGCATTTATCTCCAAAGACCAACCTAGCAAGCAAAAAACAATGCGCATATTAACAAAAACATTAAACAAGAAGCGAAATCATCAAAACTTTTATCATCTCCATAACATCGGTCTATCTTATAATGGGCAGTCACACTCATAAGGTCGTAACTCAAAATACAACATTGATGATTGATTCTTACGCTGTAGGCCGGTTTACGACAGTGCGAAATACACACATTATGATTCTTGACCTCGTTAACATTATTTACGTTGGCTCTACTTTGTATGAAGCACGTGTCAAAAGTCTTTATGACTGAGCCTTTGTAAGCAGATAGTTTGTTTTTTTCGGAGAAGGGCCCGTATGTGTGAATGTCCCTTTGAAGACTGTTTGCTGTTGTATTACTCATGTATTTTGAAATTGATTTTCTTACAGCTTATTTGAAGATACCGTAAAACACCTAAAACATACAGAATTTGTAGCTAAATACGATTGTAGGATCGTATGATTTCTAGCAATATTCTAAACCTGGCAAAAAAAAGGCAGAGGGCCAAGACTAACGTTTTCATATCCACTCACCCTCAATTTCAGACTTTGCATCCTATTCATCAGAACGTAAATATCCACTCCTGGCCTTTGGATTACCTTTTCAGTGAACCACCCCACTGGTTTCGCACTAACAATTTTGCTTGACGGTTTTATGAGTATTTATAGTATGTTATATCTATGCAGAAAGAAAGACGCTGCTACTCATCCTCATAACACCTTTCGTATGGGTGGCACAGGGTTGTCTACAGTAACTGAAGTATACAATTTAAATAAATTTTCTCTTACTTTATACTTACGTCCTTCATGCACCGTCCAATTCTCACGCCTAACGCAACTTATAGAAAGTCGTATCTAAACGTACGTCCATTGTGATGTCAAAACATTATGGCGTTTATATAAAGTCGGCTGACCGTTGCCTATAATTAAGCCATAACTACTTAACTTTGATTCTAACCCATCAATCATAGCAATTGTTTAAGTATTGATTTATCGATACGAAGATTATTGGAGGTAAAAAATGGTGCGTTATGCGGAAAAAATGCATTGAAGAATGACGTAAATGCAACTTGCGTTTTTATGTTTTGTTTTTGTGCATGCCAATTTTGTGTGCATTATATGCTGGTATTTTCTTGACTTGATTATTCATTAAATCCAGTTTTAATGTCAATAATAATATCACCCTTTTTTAAATGATGTTAAATATTAGCTAGTTAGTATATTGTAAAAATAGTAAAATTCGTTCCTTTTTCGTAAACATTCCTTTAGCACTGTACTCTGTGGACAGTACGACTAAAACTGCGAATAAAACTAATCTTAACAGTACTATAGTATGGCAGGTCAAGGAAGATTTATGTGACATGCAATGCGGCGATTATGGCGGAACACCACAAGAAGTCACGTAGGTATTGATGGAATATTATTTGTTTAATTTTCATAGCTAGCCAGGATAGGATATTAAGTTTAATTTTTCCTCAATTATTATTTTAAAGAATTCGAAATTCAAAGATGAGAAAATTGAGGATTGACTCAAAGCACAATTGACTAGAATTTACCTAAATCCTGTTTGAAGTAGGAATTAATTTTATTATACAAACGGCTACAGCCAATTATAAAAAATTTGCTGCATCACCAAAGCGTTACCAGCCATTATCGGATGCCAAACAAAATGTCACAAAAAAAAAAGAATCCTGACGAGAAAATTACACCTCAGGGTTGCCACAAAACGGAATGCTACCGCATAATCGTCGGGAGCATCTTTGTACCAAACAATTGATCCTTTCTTTACCCTTGAAGTGAAGATTGGCTATCACTCGTCCCATTACATATAATTATCTAATCTAAAACCTTTTAGGTGTAAAACTTTGGAGAGACTTCTGAGAAACATCAGGAGTAGGGTTGCCTCTGATGCTAACAGATAAGCATCCGATATTTATGTTTCTATAATTTGTGTTTCTTATGTAGTGTGTTTGCAGTTTGTGTGCTTATTTTCTTTTGCAAAATTGGCCTTGATGATAAACAAACATGTACATTTTGTTTATTTTGTAACAACAACAAACACAATTATTATACCACAAACTATTTACACTAGTTACTAAATTAAATGACTAACTAACCAACTATACAAACAAATAAATACAAAAACAACATAATAAACAAATGTTACTTTAAAAAGTGCTTTTGCCGTCCCTAGTCGTGGGAGCCTGCCGCAACATATCGGCGTTTAATCACGGACTAATTACCAGTTTTGGCTATCAGCTATCACATACAGATAGACAGTGCATTAGCCAAAGGTCAGTGTCGACTCAGCTTTACCATTGTTTTAATCATCTATGTTTTAGTTCACATGAACTTTGACAGTTGTCTTAGTCATCAAGTGAGGTATAGATTCTTTTCAGATGTGTGATATGATACAAGGTATTGGTTGGTGCACGATCAATATTTATCATCAGCCTTTGGGTACTCTCCTACAGCTGCTTATACCATCGTGCTATCGGCGAACATCAATTGCTGTAGGTACACTATAAGGAATTACAACTATGTCAGAACTTACCTTAAAAAAAAAAGGGTAGCCCGCGAAATTCAAATTTTCCTACGTTTTTTGCAATTTGCAGGTCAGTATCAGGTTGTATGTTGATTAAAATATGATTCGCGACCGAAACAAATATGAATTTATGGAATTATAAACATTAGAATCAGCAATACAACTCTCTAAGTTCATAAAAGTGTATTGAATGACTGTTTCATGAAATTATGACATTGGGCACTTTGTTACGGTCGCGTATCATATTTTAATCAACATACAACCTGACGACACTGACCTGTTTTATTATATTTTCGAAATAATCAGTATTTTTCTTCTTTGTTTGACAATCTTAACGTCTAATGATAAATTATTGAAGAAATGAACTATTATTTTAAGAGTAGTTAGAGGTGTTATTACACTACGTACAAAAATACCATGATTTTGCATAATTTATTTATTTATTTAAACTTTTCGCACTCAAAAAAAGGTACAACGTGAACTTTTAATGCCTTAGGCATTCTCTACCAGTCAACCAAGGGTGGCGAAGAGATTAGATGGCAGGTGCTCTGCGGGCTTAAAACGGTCACTTTAGCAGAATCATAATATGAAAATATTATGAATCATTGTAAAATGTCACAAACTGACAATCATAATAATGATCTGAGTGTAATTCATATTACGAAATAATTCATCTGTTTGACAGTTTTCTATGGAGATTCGTAAAATGGTCCACAAATTATGAATTGCTTTTAAGTGAAATTGGAGGAATTGCTAATGACAGCTGGGATTCAGGAAATGAACTGCTTTTAGAGGAATTGCTAATGTGGCCGGTTTAGGCCCCCTGATGGTGGTGCTGTGTTTCATTAAAATGTACTTTGGTATCGGAATGTTTAATACTATACCAATATATCCCAAACAAATTAGCAATTACCGAGCTTGTAATAAGCGGCGCTAACGTCGATCGTTTTAAATTAAGGGGCAGTCATTACCTTGCACTCATTTGCCAGCTTCTGTTACACCTTTTTGCGAAACGTAGTGAGCTCGATTACCGACCGATAATGTGCTGGCGATACGCATCTGTTGGAAGAATGCGATGTACAGGGTGTTTTGGTTTTGGGGCTCGAAATTCCAGGAGAAACTACAACCTTATTACCACAAAACCATGGTTATCAGTTGTTTAGCCTAAACACCTTTTAAACATGACATTTCTGTATGGAGTTTGACATAAAACTGACATTAGACACGCGTTGAACAAGTGTCTAAGTTTTTGTGGTGAGGCCCCAAGAGTCTATCTTGGTTTTACAAATCGTTTCACAATTGCAGACGATGGGTTGTTTGTTTTATGTGTATTACATTTCTATTTGCGCTATGTTTTACGGATTGATATGCTAGAAGAGTCTTAAAGTCTGAATCGATTTTGTTTAAAACAAAAAGTTCCGATTAGTAATGATTTAACGATCATACCCGACCTTCAATTTTTAGATAACATTTGTCGTCATATCTTGAAAGACAAATAAATAAAAAACAACACGCTGTGGAAGCTATTGCTGGAAAATAAAATACAATCCCTGAAAACAAAAAAAAGTAGCTTAATTGTTACTTAATACTCTCTCATTCTTTCTCTCTCTCTAATAGGTAACCACACTATTTCAGTTACACTATCAGTAACGTCCTATTAAACTAAATTAAATATTTTACTATCCAAACAGCCTGTATAGAGACACTACACATAAAATACGTCAGGCCCGTCAAAAAGACGTAGTGGCCCCGTCAATCAAAGGGCGCTCGCACCTTTTAACAAAAAAATAAAAAGCCGTCGCCAATTATTGTATGCTTGCCCTTAATGGGTTTTACATGTACACTGATTATGAAATGTATTCTATTTCTGTAGTTAGTTAGTAGCTAAAAAAAGCAATTGTTGTGATTATCAACTAAATGTTCATTTTCATTTTTCAGCCTTTAAAAAGTGCACTGCTAAACATGATCAGCTTCCAGTCTAACCGGATGCATCTGATTACCTGTAATTTACATAGAGCAAACGCCTATCTGACCTCCACAACTGTTACTGGGTAATACAATACCCGTTGGTAAGACTGGTTGTCAAACTTTCAGGCTTTTGACGACCCGCAAGTAACGACTGTCAAAAATCCAAGAATGTCAGCCAGGACCAAAGGCTTAACGTGCTTTCCGAGGCATGTAAAGATGGTCTCTGTATGTAAAAATGGTCACCCATCCATGGAACGACCGCGGTAAGTATAGCTTAACCTGATGCATTATAGTCAAACCAAAAGTGCAAGCATATAAGTACGTTGTTGTACGCACATGTTCCAACTTATAGTACTTATAAATGTATTCAAAAGTACCTACCTTTGTTTCCGGAGAACGTTGCATTAAAAACGTATTCAAACGAAACGCACCTTGAATCGATTGATAAATATCATCGACAGGAAATCACGACTCGATAGACAATCGAGACGAATCGATTTGTTAACATCCTTTATGTATATAAGAGATTTAAATGTAATTAACGCGATTGTTGTGAAGAAAGGATAAACTTTCGGCTGCTTAGCTTTGATGTTATTACTAATGTTCAGTGAATAATGTTTATTGATTGCAGTGAGAACGTTTTGTATGTCATGTTATCCCTGGTTAAGAATTTAAAGAGGTGTTGAAGAATATTTTAATTCTGATTAAGAGTTTTGACGCTGTTGAAAGCCGAATCAAACACTAAACTGCTGTCGATATCAAACAGGTAACAAATACCTGGACAAAAATATAGAACACCTTACCATCAAAACGACACCTATTCACTTCCTTGGCTTAGTGTATGATAATAATATGATTATATTACAACTTACATAACAGTCCCGTTTAAAATAACAAAATTTAAAACAACGAACCGAAATCGGACCAATTAAAACAGAAACTCTAGCACATAATTAGATATCATTTGATCGTCATCTTTTGTGGTTTGTGCCCGATCGAGAAACTGTAATAATAGCCCTCCTAGACAGGTGTTGTCAAAATGCTCATCTTATGCCACCGAAGGACGTTTTGATAGACAGACGAAAATTTTAATTGCATATTAGTTAACCGTAACTTGCAACGAATGTAGATAATTATAAAAAATTATAGCGTTCAGTATTGTGAAGTTGAAAACTATTGTATGAATTATTCAATATTTTGGGTGTTTTTGAAATGATATGCAATAAGATTGTAATATATACAGATAAAAAGGGACGTGCATTACATCTCAATTTAAATAAAAAAAGGTGTTCCATCCATGCACTGCTGTTCAATTGTTTTAAAACCGAATAGAAGATAACTTACCCATCTTAACCCTATTGCCTACAGAAAATTGCAAATCGTGATGTTCTAATAATTGTAATGCCTTATATAAAGATGAAATTTTCTTGGCGGTAGACTTCATTGACGTAGGTATAACTAATATTTTAATATTTTGTAGCGATATCCAAACGCTATCAAATTAATTTAATAGGTGGCGCTCCAATCAATACAGTTGATGAAACAAAATTGAGCCAATCAGGATCCTAGAAAAAAATATTATGATTTCCCTTCGAAACGAAATCGTAAAGGCACCATTAAAAGCACCCGATTTTTTAACCCTTAAATACGTGCGTAACAAATCACACAATAAGGAAGGATAATTCTGTCTAATACCATCACTGGCACCGACCAGAGACTTCCCAATAAACGATTCGATTAATTAAAAATAAGGAATAGTAACGCGTGAACGGGTATCACAATAAAATTTGTTTTTTTAATTACACTTTATTAGGCCAAATTGGCTTTGTTTTTTCAAACGTTTGCGGGCGAGTTAACGGCGACGGAACCCTTTGTCCGGCCATCGGTCCTATTGATGATTTTATAAGGTCAATAATCATTATTGACAGTGATCATATAATTAACTAGTTTCAAGGAAGGGCTTTTGGTATTAACGATATAAAAAAAGTTATAAGTGAATCGTTTTATAATTGTTCTTTTACACTCAACGCGCTGATTAAGCATATTACGCTAATTATTTTTTCGAAAACGTTGTTAATAAAAAAGGTGAAATATCGTTGGTCCCCATTAATTTGGAGAGCTCTGAGGTGGTCAGAAGATAAGCTTGTTTGGACATGTTGTATTTATGCTGTGTTGGGACACACACCTTTTTATCTAAATTACAGTATTGGAAGCCCCAGCGTATCTGTCTCAATTAACATAGATATTTTTGTTTTAAAAAATAATAATTTTGTTTGGAAAGTAGGCAAAACCATTTGTTTTTAATAATGTATACATTGATTTATGCTGTTGTAAAGTTTACATAAATTTTCTTTAGAAAACGAATAATATTATTTTATAAGATCTACAATAAAAGATGAGACATTGATTTAAACACAATATCTTTTAATTATTCCACCTTCACAAGAAATTATCTTTACCTAAAATCAACACCCAAAAATCCAACCACATGTAAACGAGAACGTATTCGTTTAAATTACAAATTAATTACGACCGCCAACAATCTGTTGTGTGACAAATTAATTTCGTTAATCAGCGTATGCTCAAGCGCAATGCATCACGGAGACAGCGCGCCGCAGATAACATTAACTTGATATACGACGCACCGAAAACGGGCGAGGTGTTAAAAAGACCCGTCCGCATTGGCACGGTTATCGTACTTACTTACGATACCTTGACAAATATTCCGTGGAAAAGCTTGTTAGATACCTACGCAAAAGTTTTGTTAAAAGTTTCAAATGTTTTTGGGTTTTTTAGTGAATAATCCTTTTTGTTTCTTTTTTCAGGTTATATTTATTATAATCAACTAAATATGCTGTATAAAGAAAAGCCTTGATATTATAACAGTTGACAATAATTAAAAAAAGAACCTTAAATATCATCAAAACCTAACAACCTAACCTAACTCACCATAAGATATTTGAAAGAAAAGATTGTAGGTACTCAAAATAACCTGAAAAAGGCTAGAAACCTAGAATACCTAGATAACTATTTGAAAGAAAGGAGAACCAGAATACAAAAATGCCGTATGATAAGGCAAGCTATGTATATTAATATCCTACTAATGGACAATAAAATAGTAGGCTCAAATTAAAACCTACTTTCTTCTTAACATTGTTAAGATTTTAAACATCATATTAGTCCAACAAACCAACAAACAGTTTTCCTCGGTTCTTTTCCTATTCTCCTATTTATACTTTGTACAAAAAAAGTAGTACAAGTTGACAGTTAGATGTAGGCGTGACTTTAGTATATTGTTACACGAACACGCAGACAAATCTATTAGTGTTGATTAATACTAGCTACTTTGTAAATGTAATGTGCGCTGTTGAATAGTCTAGGAGCTGGAGACAGATGGTGAAAATAATATAGTGGAAGATTTTCAAACGGAATTTTCAAAGAAATAGATTTAAATAAAGTCGAAGATGTGTTTTGCTTTTAAAGATAGGTACCTATTACATCAGTAGTAGTATTTGTCACTGAAGAGGTGTTTGTCTTGAAATGAGGACGTGGCAGTATGTTAAATTGTCTTTGTTCTTCAGTATCCAATACACAATACAAAAGCCAATTATGCTTGATATCATAAATAAAATTGTTATCAACGCAAATGTTCGAAGCTCCAAATTGAAAGTTTCGACGACACTTCGCAAAAATAAAATATCTCGGTAGGAGAGAGTATTTAAGAGACTGTTTTTTCAATAAACCTATGTTCAATTTCGGGCATGATTTAAAACATCATGCCTGAGTACATAACTGCCAACAATCTAACTGTAAGGGCTGCATCACGCCTGCACTGCTGGGCAAATACCTCTCTCCATGACCTCCAGCTCTCAATTTTCAATCCAGGGCTAATTTGTGGACTATTGTGGACCTGCACTGGTCGTTTGTTTTCTCTAGCTCGTCCCGCCATCTTGAACAATTTGACATCATAAAAATATCATACACCACAACTCCTAGTCTAAAATTAACAATGATGTCAGTGACGTCAAACATCCTATACCCACAAAAAATAAAAAGAGTCTATTAGATGCGTGATCAAGTCACATTTTAGGGTTAAAAACTTAATCTTTTATCTCAAACCAACGGTTTTTGACGCGGACATATTGCTACATGGTTTTGCAATTTTGTTCCGAATATGTTGTGAGTCAAAATGCCTACGTATTTTTACTACATATTTGTCACGATTTTAATTCGACTAATGATACTTAATATTATGTTGATAAGAAATAAAAAGACCTGCGACTTTTGATGCTTTGTGTAAGTAATTAATTCGTAGCACTTGTAACGATTTTAATGTCGTAGCACTTGTAGCGATTTTGCTACGAAACTCATTGTAAAACAATGAGTTCAATTAAGTTATGCTATCAACTATTGAGTTATATTAAATATATTATGATACAACTAATGTTTACCTACACTAGGTACAATAATTAATTATTAATTATATGCCTACATACAGTTTAAACAATAACAAAATTTATTAATTTGATTATAATCGAAGTAGTGCTTCCTTAGTATAGCTGGTAATATACAGGGTGTTAGGGTAGACACCGTCATCCTTGATACTAGTGGTTTGGTGTCCTCTATAATATACTTTTTCTATGGGACCAACCTTGAAATTGCAAAAAAAAATCAGCTGTTCCATACATTTGTGTTCACTTAAATCGACAAAATGTATGGAACAGCTATTTTTTTTTTGCAATTTCAAAGTTGGTCCCATAGAAAAAGTATATTATAGATAACACCAAACCACTAGTTTCGAGGATAACGGTGTCTACCCTAACACCCAGTAGTTCTGTAAATAATAGTGCAAACCGACTTAAAAAAAGGAAGAGGTTATAAAGCCAAGTGCACGATAGCTTGTGATGACAGAATAAAAATGCAGTCATAATTAAAAAAATTTACCTTATTCACTTACAAATTAGATTTATTGCTTTTTTATTTTAAACAGGATGCTTAAACCCACCGTCAGAAATAAACCACGAAAATCACCTACCTACTTAACACCACTAAAGACCCTAAAATTCAATAAAAAACATGACGTGACTCATTACAAAATTCCACTACACGCAAAATAAATTCATTACAAAAGGACCCACAAAAACGACATGATTTATTTCAATAAAGTCAGCCCACAAACGCAAGGCTTTATTTTAATTTGTCCTAAGGCGAGGCGTAGCATGCAGTGTAATCATCTTGCCAGCTATCTAACAAGATGACTGATCGCTTATTGTCCGCTTGCTACCGGTCTTACCTGCCCCCAACTTTACATATAAAGACGCAAAAACCAGCCATGCTTCAAAACAAAATCAACCTTTTAGTTTAGACCAAACAGTCTATTCTCCTTTAATGGGATCACGTAACTTATAACTCCTTACCCAAAAATAGCGTGTAGCTACCAGTGTTACGCGGGCCGTCACTTTTGATATTCTCAACTTTATCTTTAATGGCATAAAGATGAATTTTAGTTGTTGTGGTTCAGAATAAATTACCTTAGCTGTTGACAAAGGCGTTGGAGATCGTTTTCACGTGATTCCAATGCAAATGGTGAGTGAAAACACGCGAGTCCAAATGAACCCCGTATTTAGAAGAGTTGTATTGTTCTCACAAATATGCATATTGCAAGCTGTCGCATCAGATATAAAACGTGTATTATGTTACTTGTACTATGATTCAATGATCTTGACACTTGTAGGATAAGACAAATATTCGACAGTGTGTCGTCCTTCCTTCTTTATTTCCTTTTCTGTTTTATAAAATGCAACAATGAAATCTTCAATTAGATACATCATACACAAAAATATTATCATCAGTACAGAGTTTAATTATACAGCCACATCCACGATCAATGCCATAAAAGTTTATCAGTATTTAAACTCTTGTTATGGTATAAAAATTCTGCTACGCAATAAATAGGTACTTGACATTTAAACACAGTATTTGTTTAAATTGGAATGAAAATCACAGGCATGATGCTTGTTTCAGATCTTTATTCTTAAATAGACACACACTAAGTAAAAACAAAAGAATAGTGTCTTCCTAATGTTTACTCGTTCTTTCTAGTATCAAATTACATCAGCCGTAGTATTCGCATTGATTTAATAACATCAGGAGAGCCGATCGTTCGATTCCAAAATGCTTTTGATTTGCCGGGAAATTATTATAATCTGTCCCCGAAACAATGGTGGGCGGCGCCGGCGCAGGCCGAGAGGTGCGTCCATTCATCGGTCCGCGCCGCGTCCGTCACGCATCCGCCACGCTCACGCCACGCGCACGTCCCGCAGACACCACGCAACGTAACACAATGACAGTGTTGGCGCTTGGCGCATCTCTGCACAGAATAATGATGAGATGTTACATGTAATGTTTCTCGTAAGTCAAACAGAACATATGGACAGCCATTAATTTTGATGGAATTACTTTTGTGTGAGGTCGCTTGCTTTGGAGTCGTCTTTAGCCTTGTGGGATTTATTTGTAGTTATTTCAGGGACATATGTTCTAGGTACACTAAAGTTATTAGAAAATTTACTTTAATGAAGTCCAAACCGGAAATATCAACAACTAACATTCCGAGTATTCGTGTCAACAAAGTGACTAATATTTTTTTACTTCGCGAATTTTCTTTAAAAACATTCCTGCAAACATATTTAAACGGTCACGTTTTCTATGTACCGGTGCCTATTACTCTATTATTTACTATACAAAGTTACTTAAAATAAGCAAAGGTCAAGCGGACGTCGAAATCCTGTCACGAACGAACTTTTCAAACAAAAGCATTGGATGTGCGGAACAAATATGATCTCACTTCCCGTCCGACATCGACACTTCAAAGAAATACATTTTAGACTAAAATATAATACACGACAAGAAGAATAGTTTTAATATTAGCGTCTTTGTTTTAAAGATTTGAAATGCTGACATACTGATCGTCTAAAATCATACCACCACCACTGTATGGTGTAATTAGAAAACCAGAGGGCGCTACTAACAATTCGAAATTCCCGACACGGACATTAGAAAGGCCATTAATTGGAAAGGAAAGCTATTCATTGCCGTGAATGCCGTGATCCATACATAAATGTATCCAAATCTACAGCTCCAATTCAACCAAATCATCGAATCAATCAAATTGCTACGAAAAATCTCCAATACAATGGATTTAAAGCAACAAAAAAGTGATTAAAACAAAACATCGACATCTGAGTGCACATCGTTGTAATGGCAGACTGCAAATGAAACAACATTAGACATTTAACGTACAAGGCTATATATTTAAAGGCCCCCTCTTATGGGCCGTTTGTGATCTTATGTTGTCTGTCGCCACAGCTACGGGTTTAGCAAAAGATTGCGCCTGCGACGTAGAGATGTGCGGGTAGGGATGTGGCAGTGGTTGTTGTCGATAAATGTTATTTTTATTTTATTTTGTTTACATTTTCCAAATAATGATCATTGTAGGTTATTTAATACATAGGTTCTCTACTTTATTTAACTTTTAATTGACTGTACATTTCATCATCATTTTAAGTAATGTCAAGGTATTAATAATTTTGAGATTAAACGGATTACTAGTTACTTACCTATCTTCTTTTCGTTTGGTTAGATACTAACCTGGTGTCAGAGTTTTAAAGCCGTCCGAAGGCCTCTGACTTGGCTTCACATGCCATCGAGAAATATCTCTTTGGCATGCCGGTTTCCTCACGATGTTTCCCATCACCGTTTTTAAAGCAAGTAACCTATGCGATGCTGTTGTATAAATTCCATTAAGTATCCTATGCTTTATTCCATATTCATTTATCGTTGAATCGTTTTAAAGCATTACATGCACAACATGTGTTAACAACACATTGATTCAAATATTTTTAAATTGAAATTAAAAAATATAATTTCAATTTAATTTGACAGCCAATGGAATTTGTAAAAAAGACACAATTTATAAACGGAATCTGCTAGCTCCTCTTTCTAGTAACCAATGTTCACACTCACGTATCAGCTATGTACCGAGTACGACCATAACTTCGAAACATTTATAACCACACGAACATCCAAAAACAAAAATCTATCGATAGATCATTAACCTCAGCACGTTCACATCCCTACATCGCCGCCGCCCACGCGGGTCGCGATCGGCGCGAGCGCCGCCCCGCGTTCGTGACATAACATCACGGGATCGTTCAATATCTTTCGCAACAGTCCCACATCCACAACCTTTGGACGTACCTTCCATTAAAAATATACCCTTTAATCATGAATGATCCATAAACTTTGGGAACAACGATCCTTCTATTTACTATATTGACGACATGATATCCTTAACAGGATACTTACATATCCTGTTAAGGATATCATGTAAATAGAAGGATCTAGGCCCATGTGCACTATAAATCACTAAATACGTGAATTACGCTAATCGAATTTAAAACATAGTTCTATTTCCGTTAATCCGTCATCTTAAAATGATGACGGAGACAGAATTATGTTTTAATATGTTTAGCGCTAAACGTATTTAGCGATTTGTGATGCAAAGACATTGTATTGCAAGCTGTTTTTTTTTCTATTTTTCAATGAATAATCTTTATAACACCTAATAAAAAGACACTGGCAACAAAATAGCCTGATTCATTTTTTATTAGCTTTCCGATCATTGATTGACAGGAAAGTATTTCTGTGATCTTTCTAGTCACTTAGCCATATTTCCACATTGCAATGCAAACAAAAAAGAAAAAGTTCTTAGAACAAACATATATTTTTATTACGGTCAACAATATAATCAATGAATATTGCATCACTAGCCACTACTAACATTTAAAAAACTATAAAATCTGAATTAATAAGCAGTCATTGGATGAACACTAGTGTGCTTTCAGTATGAGCTTGGCTTAATATAACTAATGTGTCAGAAGAATATTGGAAGGAAAGACAAACAACATAATTATTATTTAAATGTCTTTGACATCAACAACATAATTATTTCATTTATTCCTTTTTCAATACATAATTTTTACATTTTTAAATATTTTTATAAAAAAACATTTAAAAAAAAAACATTTAAAAATATAAAAACTAGTAGCCCATCGGCACCAGGATCAGGGTCCAAGCTGCCGGTGGTCAGGGCTCTAGAGAGAGGAACCTCCTCAATATGCATGCGGTGTCCAGGAGTACTGCTTTCTGAATCAAGCCCTTGACCCAGCCCAGCCCGCAATGAGAGCCTCCTGAGATGTACATCATAATTATTATTATTAGGGTGATTCATGACAAGAGCCTTCACCAGTCTAGATACTTCAGTGCATCCGGTGTTCCTTACAATTTAACGTCCGCATGGGCTATCTCATAGAGCTGGAGCTATTACGAAAGAAAAAACATCGCCTTTAATTGACTCCCATAGACATTCACTATTGCTATTTACTTATTAGTAATGCTAGCTTGAGTATTTTGTACGAACTGCTGTGAACGAAACAGGCCGACTTGGACACACCCAAATCTAGGCGCCCAATGCGTCCCCAAAAGCAATAAAAAATACGATTATTGATGTCACCAGTTCATTCAGGCCCCAATTACCGCATCCATTGACTGGCTAACAACGGTACCGTCCAGTCACAATATTGTAATATAATATCAGATCATTAAGGCACTTAAACGCGGAAGTGTGTGGGTTTAAAACCACCGTATCTAAACTATAATTTGAGATCTGTCCGATGTTCGGTCCGTTATACGTCTTGTAATAGCCGTGACGGGAATAATTGCTGTTGAGAGCGATCATTTGTTAAACTAAGACTTTTAATTGTTTACACGTGTGTTCTGTAGTGTCGTTTATAATGTATCTGTATGTGTGGGTGCTCTGAGTGCCAACTTTCTATTTGTTTAGCCGTTATTATTGTTAATTAGTCGCGATTTTTGGTCGGGTCAGTGTTGTAAGAATCATGGGTGGGCCTTACCCACGATGTGTCCGACATTTTCTAGTAATTTATGTTGCGTTCTAACGTTGCTATTAAAACCAGTGTTTAACATATGAATACACATCACAAAATCATTTAACACTACAGAGGTATGCAAATTAAATTAATGACATCTATTCAAAATATAATATGCATGCTTTGCATGCCAAAACTCAGCCTAAATAGAAAAGCGCTCCGGCAGGAACTGTCACAACTTTTAAGAAAGTTGTTTTATTTTATTTTTATAGTACATTTTAATTTAAAAGCTGTTAGTTGTCAACCCCTGCGTTTAGTGAAGGCCCGGCTATGGCACGTGACAAGTCAGTGCACCCCACACGTAGAACAGGCTATATGTAAGATATATTCTATATCAGCTACGCTGTGTTAGGTCAGGTAAAGTGTAATTCTTCCTCTGTTGCCTCTTACAACAAAACTGCAGTTATAAATACGTCATGGCTTTAAAAAAGTTTCGAGAATGAATCGAAAACAAAGTGTCCAAGACGACATAATTATAAAGTGCATCATTAAATTTAAAAATAACTTACAAGTTTAAAAGAAAGGAACACATTTGACAAAGAAGACGCGATTGCAAAACATCGAAAAAGTGTGGGAAGGTCAAAGAGTTTTTTAAATTCTCGAAAAACTTCACTGAAATGTCAGTCGACGTTGTGATGAGACCCTGAAGACGTCTAGTCTTAGAATAGAAAAGAGAATGAGATCAATATTACCTATAAAAATATCTGGTAAACCAATATTAAAAAATAATCTTAAAACTTTAAGGTGCAAATGTATTTTTTGAGTAAAAATGGATGTTGTTCTATTTTTTTAACATTTTGCATTTCTTGGTTTGAAAAACCTGCTCTTGCACATCCAACATCATCATTGGGCATCTATAAAGCAAGTAGTCGAATAAATCGGTATTAGAAGTTCGAATTCCCAGTCTTTAACGTACTTACCTATCCGTAGATTCTGGTACTTCACTACGAGACAATAAGTTGGCTTGTCCAACAAGGCACATAGGTTAAAGATAGGCAAGCAAATGCCATCGTTGCTTGCACCCCATCATGTGGTACAACCAAGCGATTTATTCAATGGAGATATCGCTTCAGTTTCACTTATATTGATAGTCATTTACATCGGGATAGGGTTGGCATGCGAATAGCTAAGTAGGTATAAATACAAAACTGCTTAGATATGTATTTTTCTGAGCTTTTTAAACTCCTTCATTAGAAATAGGAAAGCTGATATTTGAATTATGATAAGATTTCCCGAATGAGGTTAAAGCAAGTAGGTACCGAATGTAAGAATGAAAGCAATAATTAATCTGTTTCTGTTTGTTTCAGGACTAAGCTACGCAAAATAATGTACTTAATTAAAGACCAAGTATAAATAGATGAGTACCTACCACCTATGTTGTTACTGCGCAAATGCATTAATTTCGTCTCCTGAAGAAAAACGAACCAGTAAATTAGTAAATGTTTAATTAGATCAAAGCCAAAAACTTTCTAAACAATAAAATCTGATAAGTATACTTTCGCCACAACCCTTCATCCACGATCCCGTCCGTAGTGAATGGGGGGCACTAAAGACCGTTCAACGGCCGAGCCGTGTCGGACACGATGTATACAACACCGTCGGTCGAACGTATGTAGTTGTGTCCGCGTTATTTATGCCGTCCTGGTACTTGCTCCTCTTATTTTTCTTGTTTCATTTTAAAGAATTGACGTTTCGGTCGCTAAAATGTTTAGGGATATGTTCTCTTGCTGACTTTTTTTTGCTTTCGATTGAATTTCTAAAGGTTTTTCTTTTTGGTGTAATAATAAAGTCGATGAAAAGCAGTATTGTTATACAAGTTCAAACTTTTCGTCCTTCTTACGTAATCAGCAGTTGTCTCCAGTTTTTTTTTTTCTGTAACGTATTTTCCACTTGACATTGGCGTGATTTGCGATGTTCCTGTATTTTCCTGCAAAACTATTGTGAAATAATCATAATAAACAGAGAAAAGTGTAAATTAATCTCTAATCGATAGAAAGAATTGGTATTAATAACAAAACATTTGTTTGGTTAGGGTCCGAAAATACTTATATCGGCTAAGAACTTAAAGCTCATATCGGTCAACAGAAAAATTAGGTCGCGTCAACATTGTGAGTTAAAAAGTTTCTCCGAAAGTCAATTTCACGCCGTTTTACTGGACCGCAACCCGCAACCACTGACGACATGTTATGATCTCATGACAAATGATCGACCGCATCACTCACACGCACGAAACTATAATGCGGCTCGGAATACTATGCTGAAGATTCTGGAGTATTTGTTTTTAATAAGTTTTTTATTTGGACAATTTAATTTTTTTTTATCAAAAGTTACTGAATTTGAAGGATTGTTGCCATAGTTTTTTTAACGCGAAATTAGCTTTCCTGTACTTATTTCGAACACAAATTAATGGACCACATGAATGTTTGTCAGACCCGATACAAAGCCTGACTTTTTTCCCTATACACACCATTAATTTACAATTTATCAAAATCCTCCAAATCTCTGCTATGTAAACTTGCGTAATTTCAATTTGTTCATGATTCGTCCAGGATGTTTTCACTAACAGAGATTAAGGCACTACTATACATCCATTTGACGTTATCTCTTAGTTGACGTATTGAAAGGGAACTCCTGGGATCATTTATTTTGAAGATAGAACCCCAACTCAATCAAATATCTTCGTAGCTCCACGTACTGCAGATGTGTCAACCCACACAATGTTACACAAACTGATTTACTGGGCATAGAATTTCTTCTATCGACATGTGATCCAACTTATTTCTTATACCTACATAAATTATTAGATGACATGTGGCCGAAGACCTGAATCTACGCGGTTTAAGTATTAAAATATTACTCCGCTACAACACACTTTAGATATGTAATTATTAAATTGTTTACTCTGAACAGATATTTGATATTTCTTGGAAATACAAATGGTTAACTAAGAATCCCTAAAACTAATGAATCAAAACAAATAATTGCCAAAACCACAGATGAATGCAAAGAACACAATCGCCAAAACCGCAAATGAATGAACTAATTCAATTCGGTTCCTTACACTACCATGTCACACGCAAATCATTCTTAAAACTTGTTGTGTCATTCTTCTCCACTCATTCATGATGAACCATTGATACAAAGTAATTAGTTTGCGGTTAGAACCAACACGCTTTTTAATAACTAGAAAAATTGTAAATTATAGTTTCTGCTAGGATGAATGGTGGTGAGGAAACTTTTTCTGTTGAGTGGGGGATAAAAGTTAATGACACTGACTTACCATTCTATATACTTTTGGGAATAACTTTTGGAATGTAAATTAATAATTCAAATTCAAATAAAAAACCTTTGTACTCATATTATAATTATGTCGTATCTCTATGTATTTTACTGTGTGTACATAAATAATAAAATAAAATAAAATAACACAAAATGGAAAAAAATAACACATGATGAAAAATTTCACTTCATGTTACGCAGTTACTGTCAGAATGTTGGGCAAAACACTGGGCCTAAATGATCTTATAATCTGTAACCTCATCCCAGGTTACCAGTTACCAATCACCTTATTGAAAAGAAGAAACAACTCTAGTTAATAAAATATCAGGGAGACGGACAGAAACGAAAAATAAATTATTAGTCTAACGAAGCAACCAGTCACATATACATATGGACCAATTTTTCAGTATGACTACAAGTCGGAAAAACTGATGAAAAAGTAAAAAAAAAAAACCGGCTAAGTGCGAGTCGGACTCGCGCACGAAGGGTTCCGTACCATTATCTATAAAAACGGCAAAATAATCACGTTTGTTGTATGAGAGCCCCCTTAAATATTTATTTTATTCTGTTTTTTAGTATTTGTTGATATAGCGGCAACAGAAATACATCATCTGTGAACATTTCAACTGTCTAGCTATCGCGGTTCATGAGATACAGCCTGGTGACAGACGGACAGACAGACAGGGAGTCTTAGTAATAGGGTCCCGTTTTACCCTTTGGTTACGGAACCCTAAAAAAGAACGAATAAATTCACTAAACAGCAAACGTTTTGCACCAAACAAAATATTCACAACATTTCATTGACTGTTCCACCATTCATAATCCTACAAAACATAATGTCATTCATAATTTTCCATTGACATCAGTACATAGACTAATTAGTTTGCGGTTACCCGTGGAACGAATAAATTCAACATAAATCTGGATTCAAGATTCGAACACAAAATCGTCGGAACCAATGAATTGTATTCTATTAATTGTATAACGAATCGATATAAAATTTTCAACAATAAATATTTGTTCTTAGAAATGATTAATGATGGATTTATGTACCTATGTTTTGATTGTTCTTTTCATGAAAGAATTGAAGAACCGTAATATAAATTTGATGATTTAGATCAGTGTTTTTCAATATTTTTGAATACGGGACCCCTTTAGAAGTTAACAAATTCTAGCGACCCCCTACCCCCTATAGCCATCCTTCTGACTGAAATTGTATTTTTATCTTGAAACACTTGCTTTTTTAATCATCCATATAACAGAAGTTCGCCTTGAATTGTAGATCTCAAAGGATTTTTTTTCCAAATCTTAAGATAAGAACATCGTCCTTAACGACTTAAACATGAAAATAATTTCTAATGCCTGTAAGAAATGCCCGTATTTTAGTACATTATGAATAATGACAAGCTACTTAGGGCGAAATAATTAATTATAATTTGAACTTCCTTATTTATCAAATTGCCTCGTCAGTATAAATATTGCCGTGTGGTCTTTGGGCAATCTGATAATACACAGGTATTTAATTATGGTAAAGTCATCATAGGTCAGCAGAGTGTCTACGAATGGAAAGATTTTATTTGATTTTAAATATAAATTCTACGTTTGAAATCAAAATAATAGTAATAAAACCTGGTTTTAATTGTGCGGACCCATAGGTGACTAGCATAATAAAAAATGCCCGGTCGATTAGATTATTTCAATAGTTATTATCATACTGCCCTCTCATATTGGGCATTTTTTTAAATGCCCGAGCACTTTTTATAATGCCTAATAATCACTTGGTCCATAACATAATCTATGCACAGGTGCATCTATACTTTGTGTATGTAGCTAGAGATCCACTCCAATTACAAGGCAATTAACAGCGTAACCTCGCGAAAGTTACGCGTGCCTATAAAGCTTAGGACATAAACATGTAATTGTACCAACTGGTAGAAGACAATGTGTGTGAACTAGCCTCATTAGTATTGGCTCGCCCACACTCGCCCACGCCTTGGCCAATGCTCGCCACTTATTATGATATTATACTGTGTTATCCGACTATAAAATGTGGCCAATCATGTAGTATAGGGGGAAAATGCGGCGTCGCTTGCAGGTGATTTGAAGAAAATCCGCAAAGATTTAATGCACTAAAATGAAATATCTGAAACTTAGAACTGCCAGTTTTACAAAAGAACAATATTTTGTCTAACCTAAAAACGAGATAAACGTGGAATGAAAAAGAAATATACTTTCAACCTTCAAGCTACTAAAGTAAAGTATCACTATAGTATTATTTCTATTTGCTAGATTGCCTAGCAAAAATACATAACGTCAGCAGAAGCTTTAGTGTAGGAAAGTATTTTTAAAGAAATAACTGTACTATATGTAAAATACAAATAGACACACAGATATAAACTACGAACTATATTATATCTATCATTATGTAATCCAAATTACGATCAAATCTATAAAACCGAAGCAATCACTAAAGACCATAACGTGAATGATCACGGGAGTCTCCATACATATTTTAGTGACATTTTAACCTAATGAGGAACGCCATAAAAAATAAATGTTATATTTATAACCCGTCTAAATCAATAGTATTATAATATAAGGGAGAGATCCACTGCTAGATACTGATCCCCTGCTATAGCACCTATAGGTTACAGTGTTACACAGTTAAACTATTTTATTGTATATCGCCATATTACAGATACATAACAATAGCTAGCACGTGTAGAAGCCAGACAAGTTCATTGTGGCGAGATAGTCACAACATTTTATTTTGTAGAAGAGAATTTTTAGGCACGAACTACACTAGAAAGAAGAAAGAAACAACATAAGTTTATATGCGGCCAACATGACGCCAAGAAAGGGCAAATAACGAAAATAACAAGGGGAAAATACTACCACTCATACTTCGGGCAGTGTAGATTCAACACTGCCCGAATTGTAACTGTAGGTACTAAAACGTTTCCATTTACAATGCAGATGGAAACCTAAGTTTTAGTACAGTACGCCTAGCATGACAACCATAGAAACGGGTTTTCTAAGAGTTTTGTCGACGGAAGAATAGACAAAATGACAGATTGTGATTATTTATGTGTCATTTTGTCTATTCTGCCGTCGACAAAACCTGCTAAGTGCTAATGCTAAGCGTGCTGTTTTCATTTAAACTGCTAACAAGATAAATCATACTACTAATATGTCGACGATATCTTGATTAGCCACTCAAGAAAAATGTGCTCCTTTAAATCTCTCGCTTCGCTTCCACTGTAGCATCACAACTTAAAGATGACCTTCCATTTTAACGTCCATTCTACAGGATCATAGAACAATCTTCATTGGTCTCTTGATTAGACACATTCGATTACAAGTTTGTGTGTTTGTTTAACATTGTAATGGGCTACTGAGCCGTATATTGAACATTATAAATACTGTTGATTGGGATTTTTTCCTCCGAATTAATTTGGAATGCAAGTTAAAACATTGTTGACTAGTTCGTGTAAGGGTAGAATCAGACCTAAAAAAATCCTTTATGAAAAACGTCATTCGCTTCATTATTTCATATTCATATTTATAAACTTCATCATCATAATCCACAACCATATTTATCCCACCTTTAACCATCACATCATTCTTTCCTACTTATTTTAACAGCCTTCTTTTCTCCTGGAACATCGGTATTAACTTTCCATAATTTATTAGATGTGATTTGAAATAGTACAATGACATATGGTGAATACGGCGATACCAACAATAATTGTCACTAAACGCTGACTAGAAGTCGGCCGACCACCGGCCATCTGAGAACTTCCAGGTCCACTGGCCTCTGATATCCCGATGGAAATGTCCAGGGCATGAGATGAACACAAACGTTCAATGAAAATGTCATGCGCTCATACTTTGGGGCTACAGGGGTGTGTTGGGGCTAACTTGACTGCGCACCTTGCTCGGATGCTCTCTCTGCTTCAGGTAACTATCTAAACAACGATGATCGTGATCACATCACAAAGTACCGACAAAATAAAACAAACTATTTGTACTACCACAATTCTGAAACAGTACAGAGCTGCTTTCCGCGTATTGTGTGATTGTGCCGTGAGCGAAATTAGCGCGATACCGCCACTTCGTGTGTTTGGTTTTGTTCGATTCAAACGTCTTGGGAAGTCCGATTGGCGATAGAAATAGTGTGGATTGGCAATAAACTGAGAAAGGACTACCTTGAGTAAAGTAATATGAGAGAGAAAGCTAGGCAACGGTTGTCTACTGGCAGAGAGTTACAATTTTAAGAAAATCGTTTATGAGAGGAGACGGCAATTATCTTCATAAATATAAAATATGCATGGCATCAAAGATTATTCCCAAAGAATGATTTAATTTGTTCATTCCAAACAGATACATAGTAATCATTCTCCTGCGATAAGGTCAGGAGAATTATGATTCCTAACAGATAAAATTATTTCTTAGAAATTATTGGAAGACACATTGCTAGTCATGGAAATACACAAACAAGAATGCCGATTCAAAATGTATCACATAAGGTATTCAATGACAAATTTTGCAATTCACAATCTCAAGCACTTTACCCGCCTACAGGCACTTTACTCAAAGCACATGTTACAACTTTAGTGAGATAAGCTGAAGCACCTGAATTATTAATACATGATTATGGGTACGGGCAAACCAACGAGCTTAGTGTGTTTTGTGTTCCAAGTTCCATTCTTGAATGTGTATGGAGCATGAGCATGCATGAACATTTTCATTCAGCTATAGTTTCACTTCTCTCTTATCGACATGAACTAAAAATATTAGACAGGCAGCAAATTAGTGGGGCTACCCAGGGTTTGCGTCTCCGATATGTTATATGTTGGAGAGTTTAGTTCCGTTTGGTCTTTCGGGTGAACCATTGTGCATGGGCAATAGCAGACATCGGTGGTTTTTCCAACCATCCCACCTCCCACTAGATCAGGACTCCATGGTCTTTTTAGAACATCTTTGAAAGATCTGGGTGACCCCAGGATTTCTATTCTAAGTGACGGCTGCGCATTCAAAGAGTATAATGAAATGCGCAATGGCATCTCCACTATCTATGTATCTGTGTTTACCCTATACTAGTGTGTTTCATTTGCCATTTGATATGTGGCTGTTTATTTCCTACTGAATGCCGTGCTTCTTTGCATTTATATGTGCCTTAAAAAATACATTTTATTTGAATGTAAGTTCATGTCACTTCCACCTCATGACAACGATAAGCGATACACAATCATTGTTCTCAATATTGTGTGAGAAATTAAATAAATTATTATTTTGTTACAGCTGGTAGTTCCATGTAACTTCATCGAGGTGAAGTGTGAACTCGTGACAACAAGGACCATGGCTGAATCCCACCGTCTTCACTACCGTTGTTCTAAGATAATGTTTACCTTATATCTAAATTGTATGTATAACTAATATTATACTTTTATTTGCAAACACCATCATTACAGCCTTGTTGGTCTAGTAGTCGAAAACGCGATTGCTGAGCTTAAAGGTCCTGCTTTAAGAAAAATTATATTGGGTTATCCAATAGGTAAAAGATTTTCAGAAGCAACCTCGAGTCTGGTTTTGATTATGCTTGCGGGTGTTACATTATAGTGATGTGAGCGTGGATCCGCTACGACCATAATAGTTCACTATGGCTGTTGCCAAAAAAATGCATGGATTATACAGGGTTATTGGTAATAAGTCAGCAATACATTAGGAGATGTAGGACAGGTCATTTCCAACCAAATTACCCCTTAAGACCCCTATGCAAATGTCACACATTTTCGTTTTGTTTATAAATTTTCAAAGTTTTGTACAATAGATTTCTTAAAAAAATATATATTATAAAATGTCAAATTACTCGAGAATAGTTGATATTTGCATAAGAGTCATCCCCCATTTGGTTGCAATAACCTCTCCTACATTTTGGATTACCAATGTATTACCAATAAACCTGTGTATGTAAACATATGTACGAAATAAAAGAGATAGTAAGTAGGTACCTAATGATGAGAATAATCTCGATTTCCTTGATATAAATTCAGATGATCTGTAAAATCCGACTGTTGAAATTATTTAGCAGCATAAAGCCAACTCTATTATTTCATTGATTATATGGAAGAAGAGTTAAACAGTAATCCCAAAGCCAACAGTGAAATATTAGAAGAAGAGGCTGCCAAGACTGCCTACGAAACACGAAATACAGAATATGTTGTAATATAAAACTTTAAAAATCCTAATTCACCTTGATGAAAATCTACGACAAAACATTTTAACATCTCAACACTCATTAGTAGAACATTTAAAACTGTGTCGTGGGAACTTTTAGTGACTTATAATATAAAAATTCAGCTTTCTCGCTTGCTTTGCTTCCGTTGGGCGACCCGAGATACGATCAGAGATGACCGATATGAGTCGCGAAACGAGAGGCTGACTCACGTTATGTTTCATGCTAGACGGATGCTGCGTATTGCTCAATTGAGGATTCTGTTGTTTGTAATGTTTCGTTAAACTTGCATGATTATTCATGTCAAGTTGTTGAATATTTTTACTCAGAATTATTAGAAATTGCAGCTTTTGGCAGCAGACTTGGCTCGCTTGTAAAACGTATTATCTTTGGACTCTTTACCAGAATTATTAGAAATTGTAGCTTATTGTTAGAAACTTGGCTTTCATTCATGTGCGCGATTTTTTGCTTGTGAAACGTTCATTATCTTTGGGCTCAATAGACATAAGCTAGTCAGGTAATTATTTACCTCATTAAGGGCTTCATCACCTACTCCAATATCATTTATTTAATTTAATGTTTTTAACAGAGTAGGAGAGTCTATTAAAACATGAAATTAAATAATATATTAAATACTTCATCCCATCATTCCCTTCCTAAAAGGATACCATGTTCAGTTGAATCTGTATCTGCAGACATTTACTTCCACAGTATCTTACATTTCATCGTCTACATTTTTATTCGGTATTTATTAAACTACGCTTGATACATTTTCCGTATCATATCAGCTCGTGTCCGTATCATTACGTATACATTGAGACAGCTATGAGTAAGCGGTGCCCCGCCGTCTGGCCGCCACCGCGTTACGCGCGCGAACCTGTCCAGACAAGTCCGATGTAACTTGTGTGGAATTTACGCACTAGGTATACGAGTCACTTTGTTTTAAACTATAGGTCTTTAGGTCCTTTTCTGTGGAGACAAAAATCTAGGTGTTTTGATGATGAATCTCTTGTTTTTTTATTGTGAAGTAGGCCGTGTCAGTCGTACCTTAAATTTGATGTGTTCTTTCCCTGTAGTAAATAAAAATATAGATTAAACTTACTGGTATAGTGGTTTAAATAGCACAGTAGTCCAAGTTCCCGATATCGACACACTTTCATTTTCAAACGTTGTTTATAACCTAGATGCCAAAATTAATCTACAGAAAAGGATGGAACAAACGAAGAGCCGGAGAGCCTACAGAAGTTAATGAGGCTAACGAAGGGCCTCATAGAGTGGCAGAAAGTTAAGAATATAATAGAACGTAAAACGTTTATACTTAGAAGTGATAAAGCTAGGAGTTATAAAAAACCTTCAGAATTTCCAGATTCATTTTTGTAATGTTTAGAATTCTTACAGTTGCTGAAAGCTGAAAGAGAAAATTGCTCTTTAGTTTTCTCTTTCAGCTTCGTCTATTTAAATAGACATCTTTATTGCAGTATATCTCTATATCAATTTTAATAGGTAAAGTAACAATACGGAACTCTTCCATTGAAGTCATCGGGAGAATCACCAATAGCCTACTGCAGTTGAACCCAAAAAAAAATCCACATCAAAAAGACTTCAAAATACAATTCAGGAAGCCGTTTCGTTTCGGTATAGGTAGTAAGCAGACCCTATATTATATACCAGACCTTATTTTATTATATATCTGTGGTGTGCTGCAGCTTCTGCTGTGGACACCTAACTATAGAGATCTAAGCAGAAGTTCCAAAGTTCTGCCAGTTCAGAAGTTCTGTTAATTCTTTTTAACATCAAAGTTACAGAAACCGTATCTACTAACGCGTCGCAATTGACCATTTAAATGATAGGCCACCGTCTATACAAGTATATTAAATGATTCGCACTTAACGATTAAGCTAGACCTCAACGTCATTCATTACAAAAAAAAGTATATAGCTCTAATACCGAACTCGTTTTCTTAGTAAAGATTGACATCATCAGTCGTCGGATCGTTAGTGTTAGTATATATTTCACAACATTATAATGATAGTGCATGACTAAAATGGGCTTCTCTAGCTTCTATGTTACTCTCATTGAAACCGGTTTCTGTATTGCCTACGGTATCGCCTATATACTTTGTAGAATTAGCAAGCTTGTCTTTATCCTGTTTGATAAGCTAAATAAACGGCACGTGGAAATTCTGTATTGATTGATGTTTTTTCTTTATTTATTTTTCCATACATGCTTTGTTTTATTATTTTTAACATCTACTAGTTTCTCAATACTTTCTGCACCTGACTAGCTTGTTTCTCTCTTTACATCACCTCTATAGTTAACTGACAGAGAAGGTCGTATCCAAACATACTGTGTTTTTTGTAGATATTTGTCTATTGTTGCGAAACTGCTACTATCATCGTTTACATAACATCGATAACTAGTCTATCAAAAATAAAAACAGTCATGACTTCTACACTAATGTGCGTACAAGTCGTAAGGCGAAAAATCAAATATGCTGCTACATATAGGTATCAACTACAATAAAATAACGACAATATCTTATTAATCAATCATTTATTATCATTGATCTACACAATGTAATGGAATACATACATACATAAAAATATATTCAAAAATATTATATTTTTTACATCTAAATCTATATCAAAAATATGGCTAATGACAGAGCTTTAACCCCATCTATTTATTGGCACATGGAATATTATTTACCAAATCTAGATACATTTTTAATTTTATTAAAGCATAATAATTAATTAAGCAATTTTAATGGGTGTCTTGTATGACAATTAATATATAATATATTTATATATCGTGTATAAAGACAGCGCTTCAAGAATCATGTGAAAACAAAAATAATTTTAAAACCTTACATTTACTTCGCACAAATGTCGAAATATTGTAAAGTTTTATGGAAGCCAGGTTTAAGTGTTTGTTGATTTAATTATCTCAATAATTATAACATATTTGATAATTAGTTGCGATTATAATTGAAATTGTTTCGAGTGTGATACAATATTTCAAAACAGACATTTATTGATTTAAAAATTGAGATCGCTAAATCAAAATTATTAAATAAACTTAGGTATAATAAACTATTACTAAACGTAATCGCTGTCTTAGTGAACGATTCCAAAGTGCGTAGATATAAAAAGCGTTAATAATGATAATTAATAAAAATATACCGAATCATCATTTCCATTAATTCATTCATGGTTCATTTGGGATATTTAAAAAATTAAGAGGTTGGTATTTTCTTTGAAACAAAATACCTTCTGTCTGTTTTATATTCTTATAGAAAAACTTCGGATATAAAAATATTTTCACTGGGATCATAATTATTGATTTTTACTTTTAAGGATTTTCATAAATAAACCATGTATTTATCATTTTTATCCAACATTAATTTCTTTACTACCCATACGTTTTCTAGGTATTAGGAACAACCCTCATAATATACATTATTTTAAGCAATAAATGGAATGTTATACTTAAATCAAAATTAATTAAAAATAAATAAAACATATACGGGATGAACCGTTTTGTCAAATAAATCAACCGTTCGCAAAAAAAAATTGAGAGGTCATGATTTTAGAACTGAAATATTAATTGAAAGTTATTATCCAACAGTTTTAGATATTGTAATAACTTTTAAATAATACATGAATATACGTCCTACGTATTAGAAAGTTTAATAACAATATTTTTTAAATATAATATAAATATTATTTTACATTAAAATATTTCTAAGCAGTTAAGCTGTAAATGCTACCATCACTTATCCTAATAAATACTATTTACAAAATCACCAGAATGTTTTTGTTTGTTTAATTTTGAATTTCGAAAAAGTAATTTTCCAGTAGAGTCACTCTTATTTAGTTTTATTATTACAAATTCTGAATTAAAATATACCTCAAAACATCATTCTCAATTAGCTTTTGTCCAATCAATTAACATTTTATCACAAGATTTTATTAAAAACTACAAAAAATAAAACAAGAAAGATAAAAAAGTAAAACATAAACAAGAGTGACCCCACTAGTCCAAATATCACAAAATTGTAGTCAAAATAATAACATTAAAAAGTGCGAAGGTTTACGTGGAGGCCGAAAATTTACAAAAAAAAATATCCAAAACATTGCAATATCCCATTCTGGCGGTGTTACTGACGAAGCACGAATACTGTTATGTAAAGTTGAAGCCCACAGGTGTAACAGGCGTTGATGACGTCATTATTCTTTGTGACGTATTTAATCACCATCGTAAGTACATGGTCTCCTTGTTAGGGTTGTAATGGATTTCTCTGTAACAAAAAGTATTATATTAAAAAACGTAGCAACAATAAAATAAAAATCCTGATCCCGTTTTTTTTTACAAAATTCCACAAACTGTTAATATTATAATGCTTGTAGGGCATTTATAAACTGCACGATCAATGGTGTTTATTATGTCATCATCAATTACTGCGGTCCTCCTTCATGATCGTACTTGGTTGTATTATTAAGATCAATGATGATGTTAGGTAAGATAAACAGGTAAAAATGTATTGATTAAATAGATTCTTACTCTATTTGTGTAAGAGAGACCGCTGTAGTAGGATCGTGCTTCCATCACCTTCACCGCCACAAGCATTGACTACATCTACAACAATTAAGAAAAAAAACATGTTATTACAGTTAAAGTTAAAAAAATAACACCCTGATGCTCAAAACACCAACCTCCCAATTCATAAAACAAATATACTCCTCGAAAAATATTATATTACAAAAAAAACATAGATATAAATTAATTTCGTTAAAACGCCAGGTAAGTGCGTACCTAATACAAAAAGTTTCACTTTAAAAACCAGTAATACATAGTTAATGAGCATGCTGCAACAAAAAAAGTTAAAAGTGCGAAAATGTACATTAAGTGCATTAAAAACCAAATTTTTATTAGTTAATTGAATTTGAAAAGAAAAATATAAATATTTTAAAAGTACATCGTTCTGTATACTCAGAACTAAAATTTTATAACTAACATTAATAACGAAAATGCTAAATGATTAAAAATATTTTCCTTAAAACTGCCGTTAGAAAACAGTTAACAAAACATAAACAATGTATTACTTTTAAATGAAGACAGATCGCATTGATTTTCTAAGAAATTATCAAAAACAATAGCGTAAAAGCCCAAAATAAGATTAAAAATTGATCTTAAAATCCCTGCTTTGAGCTCAGAATCCCTTTTTAAGATTTTTCTGTACCGACCACAACAAAGAAGGGGTTAACTTTTTAAAAGGATTAACGTCAAACTTCAGAGGACTTATTTATGTAAAACGTCTCACGGCAAAAGATTTGCTGCTAAACCAACCTTCGCACATGTTTTTAATATTTTAAACTAGTTGAACCGACAGCCGTTGTCCTGTCTAAATTTCAATAATCCATCAAAAATCCCAAGGAATAGAGGACGTTAAATCCTAATTATATTAAATACCTAATTTTCTCTTTCCATAAAACCAAATTCGGACTATTACAAACATTTTAAAACAAAAAATAGCCAAATCGGTCCCGCTGTTCTCAAGTCATGCGCTTACCAACGAATAGCATTTCATTTTTATTTGTGTACCTATCTAAAGATGAACAAATAATCAAATAGGTATGCTACCTTTTTTACAAAAATACAAACTTCTAATCTGGACAAGAATCTTTTTTTTTCTAAAAAACGTTGGAAATCTCAAGGTAGATTTTATCAAAACGAAGAAACAAATAGAAATCTGTAGGTTCGCCTAATATATTTTATTGTTTTCGCCAATTTAGTTTCACAATATTTGACCAGGCAACGTTTGCGTCCGCAAAAAAATCAACGGTGATTAAAAAAGTTTCCAAACGTGTAAGTGTCATCAATTCATCAGTTTAATTATGCGAAATCGTGATGGAGATATTAAAATGTCCGTGAACTCGTATCAGGTGTTAAAAGATTTTTTTTTCCTTTTCGTACGTAACAACCTCAACATTGTTTTTTGATTTAATAAACACCCGAAACAGACGCGGAAACAAATTATTTGTCATTAACTTTAAGATCCTTGATCACCCGGTTCGTGGCAAAAAAATTGGCAAAAATACACGAACGAAATATATTTTTAGGTTTATTAAAAAAATGGAGTCACGGTCATGAATAGAAGTTTCGAAACCGTTGAAAACAAGTTTCATTGAGGCCTTTGCGTAACTAATACAACATTGATTACGAAACATATCGAATTTGGCATTCCGATTCAATCAAAATCTAGAGCAACTTTACAAAAACGGCTTAAAACGGTTCAGCTCTACAAATAGCCTTTAAAAACAAAAGGTACATCCTGATCGCAATCCAGGCTAATAGTTCTCCACGTGTTTCGAACCCAAGTGTCTAGATCTCGATACAGTGCAGTAAAGGGCGCGGGTGACGGCCGACGCGGCATTATCCACTTCCGTACGATACACTAGGTTAGTTCGTGAGCGCACACCCTGTATGTGCGACTGTGGGAACTGAGCGGCTTTGTTCCCGTATACAGGCTGTTGTGTTACGTAATTCAACCATTAGATGAGACATTGTCTTGTGTGGAAATGGTAGGGAGTCGGATTAAATCATTCATGAGATACAGTTTTATCGTCTACTGAAGTGGAAATTAAATTATGAGAGTCGCTGAAATGAATCGTATCGTAGATTTGTTCAATCAATTAAGAACAATTATGAAATTCTTTAAGAGAATTCCATCAAAATCAACCAAGCTTGCTTCTAGTTTCAGTCTTAACACGTTGAAAAACGGCCGTATCGCAGAAATAACATAATTTTCATGCTTTCAGAAACCCTTTTTTCATAAAACACACACGTAACTTTCATTTTTGGCTAATCATCCAAATTTTAACGTGTAGCACGGCTAACATTATTTGCGTAAGAGTATTTAAATGACCACAGCATAACAGCCTGTATACATGCAAAGATTTCTCAAAGGGTGCCTAATTAACCGCATTGCCACCTCTGTGGCGCGACGGACGCGCGAACTATTGTGTACTATGAACTGAGCTACGGCCAATAGAACTGGAACCAATAGAAATAGAACTATACTGAACTAAAGGCGTTTGTATCAACTGTATCTAAAATACGGACCTTTTAACGGTCGAACATGTGAACGAATTTTCTTTAAGGATAGCTGTTGTAGCTGTATTGCTTTGTTTTATTGTTTTTTTTTTCAGTTTCAGTTAGGTCGGAATTTTTAATAGGACATTACTTGTGTTTGAAAATGTTGGTCCTTTTAATTTGTATTTGAGCTTATTCGACAAAACTAACATTAATGTGACCAATGGTACTTAATTAGTGTTAATGATAAGTGCAAATAGCCAAACATTATTTGAATAGAATTTTGAAATTGACGATTGTCTACCTATTAACCTAACCCCCAAAACATAATTTTGAACACCAAAATTCTATGTTACTTATAATCCAAAACGAAGAAGAAAGAAGATCCCTTATTAAATGGCCATATATATAGAAAATAATCGATATGTCAACTCGATTCTCTCGAGTCGTGAATCGAATGGATCGACCTATCGAGCGATGCAACAGATAAGTACTACGGCAGAGACTGGGCGTGCACCGATGACCTAATGCACTAACTATATGGGACATCGCACTCTCGATTCTGCTTAGAATCGTAATTAAGCAAGATGTATTGTTTTAGCTAGATTAATGAACGATGTATCGATTGTAGCGTGTTTAATTGGGAAAGCACGGGAATAATTAATGGCAATACTCGATTTATACAAGGTTTGTGGTTTGCATTTGGTTTAAATTATAGCTGCAATTCATGCGTTTCATTTTCGCAAGATCATTTTGAATCTAGCCACTTATTTGTAAAAAGCGATTGCATCAAATTCTTTCAATAAAAAGCCAATCAATTTATCAATATTTATTCCAAAGAGCTTATATGGTAGCGACAACAAGAATAAAATTGAAAATCACACAACCGAAGCTGAATAAATTTCTTTCAATCAGAGAACTTGTCATCAATATTTTTATTTACAACATAAAAAAAGATAAAAATGAAAAATCGCATCCGCACTTTTAGAAGCCACTTTTAGAAGTCATGGACGTGCGAAACTGAGAATAGTCTTTGGTACCCACACATCTATTGTAATAAACACGATCGATTCATACAATACGACTCGTCAATTCAAAGGCATGATCTTCATAAATTTTATGAACCATACGAACGGGTAACATTTAGCAAAACAATCAGTAGCGGTACTCTATGCCCGGGGCACTCACGGCGCCTTCCGAGTTTCCGGAGTTTCACACGATGCCTCATTATCCTTACATACAGCGATACGTGAAGGAAGTCTATGATGGTAAGATGCCAGAATAGGAAAGTGGTGGTTTGGAGAAGGGTTTTGATCACTGACGTGAATTGGTTTTTGGTAAAGTGACCAATCGTATGTTTCAATTTAGTGATTTTGGTAAACTAAATAAACGAGGCCTATTAAAAAGGCTGTTATTCTGTTGTTCCTTTCTAAAGATGTGGAATGGCCACTTAGACAAATTAAAAGACTTCTAAATTTGTTTTTTTTTTTAACTAGGTCTACATCCATGTCGTGCCTTCACAATCCATCGATCATTTTCCAATAATCCAAATATGCCATCGACACTCCACTTCCCTACCGACAAATTGCCGTAATCATCTTACTGTTAAGCGTGGTACACATTGTTGTGCCTTGTACGGCGAGGCATAAACTGCAAATTATACCGCTTGGGTCACGTGTGTTTCCCTGTTGAGGGCTACCGTCAGCGTTCGCACAGTTTCGGAAGCATTAGGGCCCATTAAGCACCGTTAACACACGGTCCCGTCACGAGCTCACGATTCACGCAGCATGAGCGATCTATCGGCGATCTCGCGGTAGCCCTGTGCTGGCTTGTGTCGTTTCACACGGGGGTACGCGTGCACTGAGCCAGTGTGTTCTAGAATTTTATTACACACGACAATTCGTGTTTTTGTGCCGCAATCCTAGAATGAAAGTCGCGGATTTTGTTGACAAAAGGGAGGAGTAAAATGTCTGCTTAAATAAGAGAGTTTAAGGTCTCCATATGATGACGTCTTTGTTACACAATTTAGAATCAAGCCAACTATTATTATGACTTTTGTATTTTAAATTGTTCTTTGCTCTCCTATTTAGATGAATGATGTAAAAAAAAAAAACAAGTTCAAGCATTTGAAAAAAAAAAGTATTTCCCAATAGATTTTTCCAAAAGTACCTTCAATATACCGTTCACGATCGTCCCACCTAGATCCTGAGTCGGGAAAGGTCACAACAGTGTAGTAACGGCGTAATACCGCGGCATTATAGTTTTACAGCCGTTTGTTATTGACGGAAGACCGAACATCGCACATGCTCAAATACTTATGTGGAAGACGGGAAACTGTTATTTTCAGGGACTTGGTCTTCTTTACTATGTAATCGTAGTAAAGTATTATCATAAAATAAGAAATCAATATATTCTCAGTTTAACATTTAAGTGAAGACTAACTGTAGGGTTTAGGTGATAATTTCTAGGCTAAACAACTAACTAACAAAAATCTTTGAAACCAAAAAAAAAACAAATTCAGAAGCTGACTAACAAAATCCCCTTTTACCAGTAAATACAGGGAAAGCAGGAAAATCACTCTTCAAAAAAAACCCTGGACAAATATCCCTTAAAAAACGAGACCGAGGCCGAAGACAAGATTCCTTTGTTCACAACACATTGTCTCAAGATATTTGCATCAGGTCGCGACCCTATCAACTTAAAGCTACCGTCACATTGTATGATAATTACGAGTGACAACCACGGAATGTCGCTCCAAATGACATGCGAATGTATAAGAAGTTTACTGAACCCGCATTAAAATTGTATTGACAGATGATGAGTTAAGAGGATTTTGTTTCTAGTTCGCTATTAGATAGATATGTTATTATTGATGAATCAAGTTCGACTGTTCAAGAAAGGATATTAGCTTTTTCTCATAGCTGACTTTAGGTTGGAGAAAGAAGATTTTTAAACAACTTGGAAGGGCAATGGATCACAGTGGGAATTAAAAATGAAGCAGATGGATTATCAAGTGTGGCAGTCAAAAGCTTTAGGACATCTTTAGAAAGAGAAAAGAAGAAGAAGATATCTTTTGATTGCAGAGTTAATAACGATGATGAACGAACGATGTATTTTAGAAGCGGTCTCGTGAAATATTGGATATAAATAATATGAACGTGACGTAATATTACGATCCCCAGGTATATCCCTCGTGTGTATTTCTAAAACTGTGTATCAAAACTGTGTATCAAAAACATCTGTGTACAATTTCTTACATGTACCTATCATCAGTTGCGATGAAGGAATCGTGAGGAACAACATATGTTTACAAGAAACTCGCAAGCGTGGAATAAAACCACGATATGAATAGTGCCACATTAGGGTTAATAACTTGGATAGATAGCTTGTACTTCTTTACACAAGCATTTGGTTGTATCCACAGACGAAGTCCGCTTGTAAAACAAGCACATTCTTAATTATATCGAGTACCTACTTTGGAGCACTAAAGTTCTCGACTTTAAGGACAAGAGCCAGAAGTAATAGAAAAGTTACAAGAGCAAACAAAAACAGATTCAAAAGCTTCATGCATGTACTGTTTCAGAAGGAAAGACTGATATTAGAGACAAAAAAGAACGCAACGTCTAAATTCAAGCAACTTACTTCTTAACTACTAGTACTAAAACGTCAGTCATACTAAACGTCTTTACCACGTCTATAAGCAACAATAGTAAAATCTTCCAACGCTGATAAACGCAAAGTAAATATGTTTAATTGCCTCAGTTTAAGAACGCGAATGAGTCAATGTCACTAAGGTTTATGACCGTCCCTTGACTGAAGCCTTGATGATGCTCTAATTAAATTTTATCTTTTACTAGTTTATAGACTTTTCAGACGATCTTTTCGTTTTGGACTATCAATCGCGGAGGGGTAAAACGAAAAAGAAGGCTTAATGCTGCTAGTTGGTATTTATCTCGAACGCAATATAACAAAAACCGAGAAAGGCTCTTAAATAATGACTTATAAACCAGTGGCAATTACAACAAATGATGTGCTTAAAATATACTACTAGCAAATGGGGTTCACGATGTTGCATGTAGTAGTAGCACAGAGGTTAATAGTATTCATTTTGTATCATACAAGTAGATGCGATATTATTCCAAAAACAAAAAGTTATTTGTGACCCTGATATAGATCTTGGAGGATAATGTATTACTAACATAAATCTAAAACTAGGCAATATCTTCGATCAACTTTATTCTAATAATCCAGTAATACTTAATTGACTTTCAACCATAACAAAATGGCATGTCCTAGAACCAAAAAATCGAAGAAATGTGACATCCACCAACTCACACTGGGCACGCGTGGTGGATATAGCCAACTCTCTCTCACAGAGAAGAGACCTGTGTCCCAGCAGTGAAAATAATAGGCTGATTATGCTTATGCATCACAAGATAAACTCACAGTTAGATGCACTCATACTGGAATGAATTCCGTCAAAGGCAAAAGATGATGATTACATCACTAAATTTACAGTCTCATTTTACCATAAAGTCCTCCTCAATTTTGTGCATGAACACCTCAATCTGCGGTAATGGTGTAACAGTAGTATAATACATTGAACACTCGACTGCCTTCCTGAAGCTTAGGACCCTAATATATGGTGACTATAGTAACCACAACCTTGTCACACCTGACTGGTGATTGGACAGCTAACCGCGGAGTATGTAGGTTAGCTAGTACTAAGTACATACTTAATCCTTTAATGGATTAGATAAGAGGATTACAACGGGAAAGAATTCTTCTGCTGTTGCAGTTGCTACAGATATGAGATCATCTGTTTCAAAGATTTTGTATGTAAATCGTTCAACATCGTTTTTTGGAAAATAAATTGTATCCTTCTCCGACTGTAAACTTGTGTGTTCTCAGTTTTCACCATTTAAAGTGTTTTATCATTCTTACGGCTTAATTTAAAGTAAACTTAAAGAGTTTAGTTTGCTAAATAACATTAAACGGTAACTTTGGTTTAAAGACACTTCAAACATCAAATAAACAAAACACCATCTATGAAGATGAAAAACTGCTGATTTTACAATAGGACATAAATATAGAAACAATTGCAGAAGTGTGCTTGAAATAACAGTAAGCTGCAAATGGTTTCTAATTAGTAATGCTGAAATAATCCTACAATGTAGCTCTTGATGGATGAGATGCTTGAAGGAGAAAACGAAAAAAATCATAGTCTTAAAACTCTCCTCGATGAATATAATGAACAGAGGAAAAATATTTGAATAATACAGCTAATTAAGTTAACTATTTAGATATTTGAAACCATTATAATGACGACAACATATTCCAGGCACACCTTCAAATGAGAATTCTGAGTTATCTCTTATAATTAATTTCTTAAATAATGAAGAGATAACATTTAATGTAATTAATTGCTCTTAGAATCCGCAACATTAATCTATTGATATTAATTATTTATTTATACCGTAAAACTAGGTTAAAAAGGTAGTAGAGTCCGTCAATAATTATGTAATTTACCAGTCAACTGTTAAACAAAGAAACTTAATCAGATGTGGCTTGAAATCAGTAGGTATAATATAAGAATAAGAGTTTTGGTTCTTACGGATTGAAAATAAATGCTTTTAAAGACTCAAGATACTATAATGAAACCAGCTTCTAAATCAGAACAAAACATTTGACAGTAGACATAATTATTGTTCATGACTTATCAACAGAAAAAGTCGATGAAAATTGTGGAGCTTTGAGATTGTTTTATGTCGATAAAGTAATATTGGTTTTCATCCCAAACCACTTTTATAAATCCAAAATAGCATCACCTACTTTCGATGTTGACATACCTCTAGGTTAAATTCAGAACGATGATGAAGAAAGGAGAAAAGTAAAAGATGATTGTTACTCACCTGTGCTGGCGCAGATTGTCCTGTCGCTTGAAACTCTTCCCGCAAACCTCGCAGCTGAAGGAGAGCTCCGGGCTCTTATGGGTCCGTTCGTGTATCATCAGGTTGTAAGACTTGGTGAACCGACGCTGGCAGTACTTGCAGACGAACTCGCATTTTGGGCGCAGTTTGCGTCTGAAATCCCGTGTGTGGTCCTCGTCAATTTGCATCACGGCGAACATTTTGTCTGGACTAAGATGTGATGCTTACGACGGGCGGGGCTTGAGCGCCTGTACAATGATAAGTTATCAAATGTCGTGTGCGTTCGATATGTGACTGTATGTGCAAAGTATAGAGTTCATGTTTCGGTGGCTGTCTTGTTAGTAAGTGTGCAGTGATAACGTTGTGTGTAGAGTATTTGGAAATGTTGTCAAATTTGTGTTCTGTCTCTCTCTGTTTGTAGTGTGTGAGGAGGATGGAATACCTAATGTCTAAGTCCCGTCATTAACCGTCGCAATTGATTATGATAATGATAGAGTCAACACCTATTTCTTTAATGTGTTCATTAACACCTTATTAAATCATATTTAAAGGATAACAAGTGGCGTTCACTGTGTCATTAATAAATAATGGAGGCAATATTAGAACAGGCTATTTGGTATGTAAATATTTAATGAGTAATTCGATACCTTAATAGTATTTCACGCCTTAAATCCACATCAAATATTTAAATATACAAAGTAATTTCAAGTTAAACGATCTTTATGATGAAGATATTATTACATTATTTCCTAACAAAGTAACCTTTATAGGTGCACTCCAAGAATAATTTATTATATTGGTCATAATAACACTTTATGAATTATTAAAATACGCACCTTTAAAATCGATTGCCCACGAAGAAGATATTAAGCTTTACAAGCTTAACTTAACACTTTCACTAAAACCTTATTAAATTAAAATTCGAACTTATGTGTATACAATTAAGACTGAAAGGAGAGTGTCATTATTTGAGCGCGGATTTAAAGTGACTAGATGTGTCAATGTGACAGTACGTGCGACCAAGAGCGGGCGTGTTTAGCAACTGCGGCGGCGCGAGGGTGCGGAAACTACTGATAGCGTTACGCGGAAGGCGCACGCAGCCCCCACCACGTGCGCCTGCGCCGTCAATGAACAGGTAGCACGACGGTAACCTGACGGCTCATACTGGGAAAACTCCACTGCAGATTTATTAGCTTGTGGTGAACAAACTACGTGTATGATTGTGTGCTATAAATTTTATTTTTGCAACGTTAAGAAACTTATTTCTTATTTGAAAGCTTCGTTTTCTCTTGTTACATGTTTTGATCGCTTGATTTTCTCAAGTAATTATGGTCACAGATTTTCTATTTTCTCTCCATAGTACATAATTGTTTTTTGTTCTGCTAGCTCTGCATTGTTCACGGCTACAAATGTGTGATTAGCAAGCAGTGGCAAACTTTGACATAATTATCATTAGATTTAGCTCTAAAAAAATAACTTGACGACACGGGCTACATTACCATATCACATTTTTTACGTGATTTGTAATAATGTCAGTACCGATTACATACATATGGCATTATAAAACGGTGGGAAAGCGCCCGGTGGCTCGCGGCGCTACCGTGTATTTCACTCACGACACACGACCCCGGCTATTTGGGCACCGTACTGTTTACCGGTATACTGTTTACCGGTAAATTGATGATGATTTTCGGCTTCTGTCATTACCGCGCCCTCGGGCGCTATAGTGTACTTTCTAGCTGTTGTAGTTCTGTGTAATTAGGTGCGGTAAAAATCGTTGTAATTGCAAGTGCGTGAACGATTCCGTCTTGTTTTAGCTATGGTGTTTATGCATTATTCATACAAGAGTAGTGTGAAGAATACGCTTAAACGCGTTTTAGAAGACTTCTTTAAATTAATAAATGGGCTGTTTATTTAGTTAAAAAGTAATATTTCCCTTATTAGACTGTCTAGGAAAATTCTAGACTAAAATATTGAGTGCACTGAACTAAATCCTGTTCATTTCGAGACAAAACATCATAAACACAAGATAAAACTTAAAATTAACATTCCTACTTACAACCCTAGCCACTTCAAGCGTTAAACATGAAAACTCATTCAAAATACTCGCTGATTTTCACACAATATTCAAATTTCGCGTGTTAAAGAAGCTATAAAAGTTAATTCTTGGTACGGGCGTGAAGCGGCACTTATGACTTGCTTTATAGCCACGTTACTCCATTCAAATTATCTTAACCCTCGTATACCTACGCGTCTGAGTTTAAAACTCCACTTTAATGAGTATTCATAGTTAAATTTCGTAGTATGACTGGACATACGTGTCTGCTGATTAGCAGTGTTGAATGGCTTTATTTTTACTTGTATTGTTGTGTAGTATTGTGTAACTTGTACCTAATTGTGGGAACCTATTCTTGGACTTCCAGTATGTTACCCGAATAGGTTTGTCTGTAAAATTCGTAGAATATTTAGGTACCTTCCTACTGGTGAATGGTCTGTTCAAATGCTTTCGAACAAAAACTGAAAAGGTAGGTATGTTTAGTGTCTGTCGTAAATATCTATTGGTTTCTATTCAATGCATAATAGAAATCTAAAGTAACTCGGAAATCTGCACAGTTTTGGCGTCATTATGGCTAAGTTAAAACAATGTGATCCAATGTAACCAATTTTATGCCACCCATTGCGAATAGCAAGGGTTTGTGTTATTTAAAAACGTTGAAAAGTATTCCAGTGACTGAACCCTAGGTTATGTAGCCTATCAACATCATCTCGAATTCAAAAATAGAACCCGCTTGTCTACAGAAAAACTATTAAAAAGACGCTTTACCAACATTACGCGCAAAAAACCTTGTCTACTCCACCATATCATGCGAAAAAAGGTTGCATAAAACATTCCGCCATTACCTAACCATCTGCCAACTTGATTGTCGATACAAGTCGTATCACATCTCGAAGTCACGACAAAGACGTAGTCTAAGGCGCCCGCGAAAAAAATCACCAATCATCCAGATCTTTACATTTGGTACACATATTTTGGTCCCTAAATGGGCACACACACGGTTAACGTTTGATAACCATCGGATGGTCACGGCCAGTGAGATATGGTGGTAATAAAAACCATTGTCGGTCAGGAGTTAAAAGTCCCGGTCACGGAGGGTAAATAGGTACTTGGCTACATACGGACTGCAAAGAGGTTTTCTTTGTTCCAAACGATTTATGGAGCTTTACGCTATTCGTTTTGAGGTCAGCAGAAGGCCTATGGTGCGATGGTATGCGGTGATACCTATCAGAAGCTTCGGGGAAAAAGATTGAAAACGATTTTTCTCACTTTGAGACGAAGACTTATGTTACTAGGTAAGGATAGACGTAGGTAGAAAAGCTGGGAAATATCTTATTTATTTACTGACTAGCCTCGCCCTGTGGTTTTACCGTAAGTCTCGATCCCGTGGGAATATCGGGATAAAAAGTATTCTATGTCCTATTCCAGGTCATGGTCTACCCATGTGCCAAATTTCATCTTAATCCGTTCACCCGTTTTAACGTGAAAGCGTAACAAACAAACTCACTCATACATTTATAATATTAGTTAGGATTATGTAGTCAGGATAGTTAGAATTACCAATCTATTACACCTATTTCTTAGTGAAATGGTATTTTTGTAACTTTGCGTCCCCATAAACCTTAGCACCTTAGATTGAATAATTATCTCCACTCAACGTTTCGGTAGTCCTATTTGCAAGTATTACGCAAGACCACAATCAACCATTATATGCAATAAAAAATTGGATTCCTACTACTAGATCACGACACTCAATACCGAATCTCCAATACCGTACCAAATCGAAGGTTATTCATGATTGGGAATCATAATTTAGCTCTACGATCGTCTAAAGTGCAATTTGAATATATTAGGAATATCATTCAGATTGTGCATGCCTGACATTGCATTAAGTATCGCTCATTCATCACCAAAGGGTTATGGCGAGAATATAATTTTACTGTTGTTTCATTATTAATATTAATCTTATTTTATTATGTGGTGAAGGGTGCGTGACATTTCCAGCGGGTCAAGGGGTCTACCGGGAAAGCCTTTACGGTTTTGTCCGGCTGTAGGTACAGTATCTGCCATTAAGGTCCTTTATGTGAAGGCATTTTTTAGCTTTTATCCTTCCTGTTTTTAGATAATTAGCCTATTCTAGGTCTTAGCAGTACAATCAATGGAGTCAAAATGAGCAGTGCCTCCTCCATAAGATACTAATTTGTCATAGAGTTCTTCTCTTAATGTCCTACTTCATGTTGTCATGATTTTACAAAGCTAAAATTTCATTTTAATTACCCAGAATTTTATGGTATTCCTCAAACTGGATGCTTTAAATTTTAAAGTTCAGTGGTATTACTTTACTTCACTAGATAGTCATGGAATGATTTTAACAATATTATTTCATCACATCGAAACCACAAAATGAACTGATGCTATCATATTCATACCTACTTACATATTTAATGCGTCCAAGCGGATCTATCAATGAGTCACACACCACATGGGCTATAGGCCTCGGATTTATCTTAAAACGTGTCCGATGATTCACATCATGTCCCTTGAACTGTTGACATTTGTTACTGCGATCGATTTTAATTACCGAGTTTACCGTTAATTGTTTGGTATGTTGTAATTATGTTAATGATTGATGGGTGATCGTTTTCCTTGGTATAATTATAGGTTATGGCTTCTGAAATATGAGAAATGTCTGCAACTTCAAATAGGTAATTTGTATGCTGTGATTTGCCATTTGCTCCATAGGTAAATGCATGTATGGAATAGGTAGGTAGTGTTAGTCACTGTACCTTTGCTAATTTGAAATACTAAAGAATGGAAGTCGTAGATGACTTGATATCGAAAGAATTTAATTAATGTTACAAGAACAATTTAATTTTAGGGGAGTCAAGCAGTAGAGTTTCTTCAGCAGTGAACTGGTACACACGGCTACAGGCTTACATTTACAGTTTATACTGATCTCGCTTTGTATAGGATTTCCGTATAATGCGAGGTCAGCTTATACTGGAAATGTATAGCTTAATGTGTAGCCGTGTGTACCAATTGGTCATCTTTAAAATGCCCACGTATGAGCTAAATTATAACAACCACATACCTACTTCAAAAAACCCTTCAAGAATCTTAGGTACTTGTTTACCAACAAGTCGTACGAAATTCCCACATTCCTTGAATATATCAAGGAAAATCTCGTCATCCTGAAGTGTTGACGTCAAACGGCACGCTTTAAGTATCATTCTACATATAACATGTATTGTAGTACGAAGAACTACGTGATAAAGTACACATCTTGACTGTATGAGACAGGCCGTCTGACTATGCACAATGACTTAGCAACTTTTAATGAACAAAGATACCTAGATCAAAGTCCGGGAGGATTTTGGTAAAACCGTTTTTATAAAATCACAAAAACTTTTTAAATACGTAATTTTTTCATCGATGAGGATGAAGCTAATCAAGTTAAGGTATCAGTCAGCAATTAAAATAATTAAAATCAGGGAAATAAATATTGAAAATATGCTGTCATTCAGGGCGATCTGCCTAGCTAGATGACGAAGATGTACGAAAAATATTAGGTACCTATACACGATGCGTCATAAGTAGTTTGCGGTTCATTTCATAAGTGTTGAGTCAAAGCAGTGATTAATTAGCAGATTGATTGCGAAAACCAAAAGAATGTCGGTGACACGGTTTTATCAGCATCTTACAAAAATCCTAAAACTAGCTAGATGAAAATCAAGCTAAGTATTTAGACAAGTTTGCGAGACGAAATATTAATTTATTCTTCAACTGAGAGGCTTTAATTGATTGATAATGATAATCCGCCGAAACTAATCCAAGCATCGTCTATTTTATTTATTTATACTTTCATAAATTGTTCTTGAATCTAAGCCGGTACTTACATGGTAATATCAACGACATTATCAATACTTTTTGGCTTCATACAAGATGAACTTAAGTGAACTCAACGAACATTTATGAATAATAGCAACAACACAAGACAAGAAAATAAATTATTCCTCAACAGATTACTGAACTCAGTTCATTAATACCATTGTATGGAATCTCGCAAGCTGTAAACATGGCACCTTAATAATTATCAACAAAAACTGCCACTACGAGCTTTAATTACTTAAAATTCCAGAATACATTGAAACACTTTACTACATTGTTGTGCAAATCGATCAATTTAAGTATTTTGCCATACATTACTGTTCTCCTTCAGTAATGTATCATCCAATTAGAGCAAAAAAAGGCATGTATGGCGAAGTAAAGGTATATGCAAAAAAGTTGTAGCTATTCGGTTTGTGATGCACAGAGTTTTTAATGCTCCGTCGAAGCATTGAACTATTTGAACCATGGATCAAATGATGTTCATATAACATTGTCAGTGGTACTGCCAGGTTTTAAGGCCAGTAATTAAAATTCATCACAACATAATAAAATGCTGAGTGCATCGTAAACTTTGCCTGATTTTTATTCTATCTGCAGTAGTTAAGACTGAGTTTTGAAACAATGTAATATGTGTACAGGTACGGTTACCTACATATGGCATGCTTATGATAAATAGAATGAAGCGCAGCTGATAAACGTCTTAATTTTTTTAAAGTAGGCTTGATTGCTAATTTTCACACGACTTAAACAGATTTTAACTACTGTTGATACTTTTTAGGGTTCCGTACCCAAAGGGTAAAACGGGACCCTATTACTAAGATTCCACTGTCTGTCTGTCCGTCTGTCACCAGGCTGTATCTCATGAACCGTGATAGTTAGACAGTTTAAATTTTCACGGATCTCGCTCTATCAACAAATACAAAAAAAAAAGAATAAAATAAATATTTAAGGGGCTCTCATACAACAAACGTGATTTTTTTGCCGTTTTTATAGATAATGGTACGGAACCCTTTGTGTGCGAGTCCGACTCGCACTTGGCCGGTTTTTAGATTGACAAACCAAACAAATACCTACCTACTGAACAACAGTGGATTCTAAATATGCACGCATTTGAATTTGTTACCTACTTTTGCGAACCTGCGGCTTTTGCGGCTGTCATTTGTGGATCTTTGACAATCGTTACGAGTCGTCAGAAGCACGAAAGTCTGACAACCAGTCTAACCAAGTGGTATCGTATTACCCAGTTACTGGGTTATGGAGGTCAGATAGGCAGTCGCTCCATGTAAAATACTGGTATTCAGCTGCATCCGGTTAGACTGGAAGCCGACCCCAACATAGTTGGGAAAAGGCTAGGCAGATTGATTGATTTTGCGAACCTCAAAGGATACGCCAAAAAGATGCGATATATGATATTTTTTGGATAATTTAACACAATAGACAGAACTACGTCTCCAATATTTATCAAGTTATTGTGTCACTGCCTTTATGGTAACATTTAATACGGTCTATTATGGGCATTGACTCTATTGTGCAGCTTTCAATGAGGCCACATTGCCGAGTCAGCGTGAGTTCGTTCGGCTTTCGTCTTTCGGCATTCGGCTTTTGGCTTTCTAGGAATTCGATGTGTAAACTATTGTTGGTAATGTGTAACGAGTGTTTTGTTGTACATGAATTATTGTCATTGGATTGCATTTATTTTTAATTAATTTTATATAATATATAATTTCTAAATAATCTAATCATGTTGAAATGTTTGCCCTAAAAATCTAAGTGCTTTGCAAAGAAAGCTAAGCAAGAAACAATGCATCAGATGTAATAATAACGGGTTAGAAATTTAAAAAAATCATACTGACTAAGCGATAGAGCTCCACGCTTTTACAACGGTTACCTATCATATTTGAACCCTGTTAAAATCAATTAAAACTATTCATCAGTTGCAACCATCCCTAAAAACCTTAAGACAATTTTTTCACATTTTTACAAACCACCTCGTTAAAAGCCTTACTTAATAAACCATATTTAAAAAAATAACAAATGTTAACAAAACTCGCTCATAAATTAATCGGTCTTTTAACAAATACTACGGGAACATAAAAGCTGATGATCACCCACATTTGAATAAAATTATTACAATCTCATTGTTCGGCGCGTGCGCGAGCGCATCGTTTCAACACGAAATTTTATGTTTATCATTCTATTTGACATTTTTACGAACAATGCAATGCCTTTCTCACTCCCACGTAGATCCATGGTAGTAAGAATGAAAGGGATGGAATGCGCTTATCAGCTCGCTCCTTACATTTTGAAAGAATTCCAAACATGAGCTGAATCACGTTGTTATAATTACCACATTTGTTTCATGAATAATTCAGAACGTTTATGGAGAAAATTATAAAATAAGAATGTTTGCTGGAATGTTTAAATTATCAAAAAAATTACCCTACATTTTATTAATTTAATTAAATGTAATTAATAAATGTTTTTTTAATTAGGAGCAGCAAGTTATTTTATTTGAACCCTACGAAAAATGATAAATAGTAACTTTATGAAATAATTAACCCCTGATCAAATAAATCTCTATTTCTTTGGAAGAGTATCTTTGCAACATCAAATTATCAATACCTAGTTCCTACATCTAAAATAACAGGAAAAATAAGGATTGAAATTCAACCCCACTGCGGCCAAATTATAATATACAAATGAGAGTGTAAGCAGAAATAACGAAACAGTTTATGTCCCGCACGTTCCCACAGGAAAGGTATGCGCTTGGATGGGAATAGAGCCGGCCGTGGAGACGGTAATCGATTATATTATTTTTAGAAGATTTATTATTCTGTCTTCGCTGTTATAAGGATATCGTAGGACCAATAGGTTAAACTACAGTACAAGTTGTTTTAGGGAACAGAATTTTTTAACTTTTATATGAATGTCGGAAATATAAAGTATTTCCTGGGGTTTTCGTCAATTTCTTTTTAATTTAGAAATTGTTTCTAAAATAATAATGCCTACAGTAAAATTTCCACGTCACATGATGTTGATGCCATTGGAAATTAAAAACATGTCGCTATTTCGGCACAGTAAAAATGATGCAAAGCGAAAAAAGTTTTCGCTTAATTTTGGGAATATGCCAAAACTGTTCAATTTAATCCGATTCATTTGTCAGTCAAATCATTTTAGTAATGCGTTTTTTTTTGTCAAAATGTAATTCTAACACATCTCCACTGAATCCTCTGTTTCGGTGCAACGAAGTATGCGCGCTGATATATTGGGCTTCGGTCGGATAGCCCCCGGCGGCTGCCCGGGCTATATCCCCTACGTCTTTGGGTACTCCATTGACCATGTAGTTAGCGGATTAACTTGTTGCATAACTAATTTTATGTATAGTGAGTTGATTGAGGTAGTTAATTAAATATATTTTTTCTTACATGCTGTGCCAGTTTTTTTGCACACTTCGTGTTCTATTAGACCTGCTCCGGGCTCGAGTTTTGAAAAACCCATTTTAGTGCACTTCTAGAACCTTTGAGGAATTTATATTTCGAATTTCATTTTACTATGATCACTGTTAAGGCTGTGCGTTGTCAGTCATTCACAAAATAATGAGTTTCCTTTTTGCTCAATAAATTAATTATTTTTGTTCTCATATTTAAAAGGAGTACCTATATGAAGGCCAATCAGACAGTAATAAAAATATTCTACTCCTTTGTTCCAGTCTTCCAGTTCCAACCACAGATTAATACCTACATAAAAGATTTCATCGTTCCCACGGTCCTCTCAAACCCTCACAGAGGGCGTGCCCGGTAGCTAAATAAATACACACATACGTTACACATAATGTATAAGCCGCAGTCGGCTACTGGTTTACGCGGTGGCCAATCAATGAGTGTAGGTAAAAATGCTGTAGCGTACATAAGAACGAGTAACGTGTGGGCAGTTTTAAAGTGTAATTTTATTCTTTGATAATTCTTCGTGGCAATTAACTTATTATTTTATTGGAATTGTTTTTTCTTTTTCGCTAGATGTATATATTTGATTTCCTAATCTGGGGAAGAGTCGTTTTGAATAACTTTGCTTTCCAAAATAAAAATATTTAGGTAACTCGTGGATGCGAGACTGATTTTGTCATGCTCTTTTGTATCAATCTACCGCGTCTACAAAGCTGTCAAGATCTCTCTACCTGGAGCATCACACGTAAGAATTTGAGTATACCTATATCCCAGATTTAAGGATCTCCAACATCCCTGAATTTAAAAATCAAGACGAAACATTGAACCCGCTCTTCGGATCAGTCTTACTTTTTGGGCACAATTTGTGCTTAAACAACTGTTTGAAAGGCCAGAATAAGTCAAAAAACGAAGCTGATAATGAACGAAGGATTCCCTTTCTATACGAAGTATTCCCGTTTGAGCACCTATTTTTTGAGCACCATTTAGGAAGTTCAATTTGACTTTAAAACTATGACACAAAAGAAGAGCGAGTTTTAAAGAACGCCATTTCATTACTAGAGTGTCTAAAACATTTTTAAGAACACGATTGTTAGGCAATCTTGATCTAAAATGTTTGTTCTCACACATTAAATCTATCAATTAAGTGATTGTATTGCCTCGGGGACTACCGACCTTTAAATTAAGATGTCTGATCATGCAATATATTTTATGTTAATAGAACATTTAAATTACGTGTGAGAATCTTTTAAATGTCGATATGTGGACTAAATGTAGAAGATTCTTATAAAGGTGTGAGGTAAAATTTATTTTAAATTTGCTGATTATTAAACCGTTAAAATTAATTTCGTAATCTTGCCGTCATTTATTGATATGATACTGCTCGTTCTTACTACAACAGGAATTTAAAAAATGATGTTTTGTATGATAAAAATGCTTGGGTATGTGGTATACGACACCACAATCTATGCTAAATGAATATTTGCACAACTATCGTACAAAAAAATACTACAGTGACGTCACGCACATGACCTAATCAATTCGTTACGCATCTTCGTGCGTGCGTGTGCACATGGAAAAAATGAAATCCGGCTACTGTTCACCAATCAGGAGGCGGGGGGCGGAGCGCGTAACACGGCAGCGAATTGTTGAACCGCGTTTAAAAAAAAGATTATTCATTTTTTTCACCGCTTCGTCGGCGCGTGAGTTGTGATCAGTGTGGGTGGGACTTTCTATAGCCGGCAGCGTTTTTCTCGTGGGATGCAAACGATCTCGCCTATACAGACTATACACATTATAATACCGAACGGGTATCGTCAGTTAAATTTATATGGGAGAGTCGAATTGCCTTTTTATAGAGGTCCATATCTACGCGATTTTACGTCAACGTCTCGCGTTTATGTGGAAGTTTTAGATGGCTATTTTATTCACTGCTTAGATTTGAACGGTGGATGGTTTTAGGTAGTATAAAAGGTTTGTTTTACTCCACAGTTCCACCTCTAGTACTTAACGTATGTATTACTATAAAACAGACTACATAGCAAGAGGAATCGAAACAAGAATAGATTTTGTTAAAATTAAATATTTCTTGATAGCACTGATGTATCCACAAAAAACTCACAAAACGCGAGACAAACACTCGAAATCGGCCGGACAAAGGCGAACTGTAACATTAAGGCTATGCATACAATACAAAAAGCGGTCAGGTAGAACGTCACCTGTGGCGCTAACCGGCGGCGGGATGTTTGCGGTCAAGCCGCGCAAATAGCGCCATGCGAACCCACCTTTCCAAACAAACCGAACTCAATGGATGTGTCGCTTGTGAATGAACGTGCTAAGTGCCTATATGGTATCGTAATATACCTTGAAGTGTCAAATAGTTGGACAGAAAAAAAAAGTTAAACAAAGCTCAACAATTTCGTGATTAAACAGAACAAACGTGAAGACAACATATTTGTTCAGAGATCGAGAAAAGTCAAAAAGACTCAAATATATAACATTATCTATCCCATAATAATTACAATATTCCATAGCATTAAAATTATACAATGTTTAATGGCTTCCGAAACGATATTCAACTTACTGTTTGTGATTCATCTTTAGGCAAAGTGGGAATTTAGTTCAAAGTTTTCACAAAACACGAAGTACCAATACTTCAGATAACACCAAATCAATAATGACCAATAATAACGTTTCCACGTTTATCAGCAACAAATGGCATCAATACCTATCCACAATGTTATCTTGTCGGAGTTTCTTCAAAGCGTACAAAAACCAACTCGTGCGCAAACATACGATAACTTATCTTTTCGCCTCACCCACTATTTAAACTAAGATAAGAGACAAAAGAATGTATCAATTCCTTAACATAACACCTCCTATAATTGGCAGTGTCGGTAATCTTAGCAATTACTATCAATGTCTTTATGTTGCCGATAAGTTTAAGTCCTGTTTGTAGATATGCCTGCGATGTTATTTCCTTTATCGTTAGAAGATAAAATTACTTCCTTTGTTTTCGAAATTTTCACTTTAACGAGTGCATTCTGATGTGATTCTGTTATTGATAATGAGCTCACCCTTAAGATGTCAGATAGTTGATTAATGAAAACGAGCAGATAAACAGTATCTCCATGTTAGCTAGAATCCTATTTATGAACTCTTGATTCGTCAAGAATTTAAAGAGTCAAGTTTACTAATATAAGACAAAAATCTTTGAAAGAAAGTGGCGAACGAGCAAATTAGTCATTTTAACTGCAAAAGAACATATCCCCTTAATAATATAGCAGACAACGACGGTTGATCAAAAACCGCTAAAGAAGCTGAACAAAACGAAACGAAATTGATATCCTTGAAGACAGATTTGATTTTGGACGATGATGAGCATAAAGTCAATTCGAATTCATCCATTACTAAATGTTCTGCATATTCTACTATACATAAGAACATCCCTACGTTATATTTCATAACCTATTATGAAACTATATGTTAATACTTAACACATCTAAACTTGGAATTCGTTTATCTATAGCCGAGATTCCCGAGAGATAAGCCATAGCCGGAACCCAAGAACTTTTGTATTTTATCTCGTTCAAACAAAGGTATCCTGCCTGAGCGCCAGTTTGCTTTGTGAACAAATTATGTTAAAACTTAGAAGTTTCGTTATGTATAAATATATCGGCTTTTGTTGGGTTTGTCTGCGACGCCTTCGTTTGTATATTTTTGGTGACAAGTTGGGATGGTTGACTTTTGATAGTATGAACTGAGTCGTCGAGCCACATACATAACATAGTAAGACCATCGGGTGAAAAGTAAGCAACTGGACGCCAGGCACTGAAGTAGTAGAACGACGGTATTCGACATAGAATACTCAATAGGGACTGGAGGTAATCGGAAAGCTGGTGGTATAAACGAAAATCTTACGTGAAATTCTATCAATGGGTTTAAGATTTAATCAAGGGTAGCTTACTATGAAAATGTCTTGCTGTAATGCTGAGAATCCACTCTATGAAGAATGTTAGAACCGTATATGGAAACTTTTCGCAACTTTCCACAGTGCGTTATTCACAGTTTGCGGTTTTAGGGATGCAAGAAGTGCCAAAAAAAATCGATATATATCGTATCGATATTTTAAAAAAAATCGATATCTATTTCGATATATCGAAAAAAAAAATATCGATATATCGGTGACATTTTGAAGTTTAAATAAATAAATAAACGAACAATAATTTATAATTTAAAGAAATAAAAAACTTTTTACGGCTCTCTATTCCAGCGATTTTACTCAGTGGCGACAACGGTGTTGCTATTAGAAAAAATATATTATTGGAAAAATATATTATTGGGAAAATTATATCGATATATCGATATTTTTTCTGCAAGCCTATGCGGTTTCGGGGATTGCTCGACTCGTCCAATAATGACAAGAGATTTTCAAAAGCTGCTGTATGAAATCCTCATCATCCTCCTGGTGTATATAACATCACGCCCTATTTCCCCGAAGGGTTGGGCAGAGGGGTACGTGTAGCAGGTACACCTCACACATACCACACCTCACATATACCACATTTCACCAGTTTATGTTTAAATCTTATGTATTAGGGGCGAACCTATTGCCATCAACCGGGCACATGTTATCCACAGCTGCTACTGAGAAATTCCAGATAGAAAAACCTAATATCACTTTACCCGACCCGGGAATCGAACCCAGGACTTCATGCTCAACAGTAGCGCTCGCGACCACTAGACCAACGAGGATCTCATTGTGATGGTGCTAAAATCTTCACAGTTGGCAACCGTTTTATTAATCGGCGCAGTGAGTTACAGAAAGATGCTGATACTTTCTATCTTCATGACATGATCCTTTAGTCCGTTAGCATTCAATCAATCCGCCTAGCCTTTTCCCAACTATGTTGAGTTCGGCTCCCAGTCTAACCGGATACAGCTGAATACCAGTATTTTACATGAAGCGACCGCCTATCTGACCTCCACAACCCAGTAACTGGGTAATACGATACCCCTGGTAAGACTGGTTGTCAGACTTTCGGGCTTCTGACGACCTGTAATGACCGTTAAAGATCCACGAATGACAGCCGGGACCAACAGCTTAACGTACTTTCTGAAGCACGGAGGAGTCTCGGTATGTAAAGATGGTCACCCATCCAGGAATCACCACCGGCAAGCGTAGCTTAACCTGATGCATAGACCCGTGCGGCTGTTATTACTTAGCCACAAGCTCCTCCTTAGTCCGTTAGCATTCGTTAGCATTACGGTATGGTTCTACTGAACCATCCGGAATCCAAACTGTATTGTACTTGATCGAATAATATCAGTTATAATCATAGCTTCAAAACCAACAACCCGTGTTCTCGATCAATATTTAAGTACCAAAAGGTTATAAATGGGTACAACGTTCGGCCGGCGGTGTCATGACAAAAGGTTTTCTGATAATAAATAATCATTGTCTTCAGATTATTCCTCCCCATTGGTCGTAAACACAGGGCAATGTGTTAATACGTGCCCGTATGTATGTGACAGTATGCCTTTTATTTGTTGTGAAACAAGATAGTGATGGGCGTTCGTTAATATAGAATCGACTAATGCAAATCGAATAAATCGATTGTTTAGTATCCCATTATGTGGATCGTGAATGTGAGTACTTGTTCAGCTTGGTAATTATAATTTGCATTCAGAATCAGATGCATGCCGCTCAGTTATATATATTTTGTGCAATTAAACAACTCTTTTAACCATATAACGATGAACGTGCAGACAAACTATATCGTCTTAAAAATGAATAAGAAAGAAATGCAAGATATGAGCTATATTTTCTAAGAAACAATACGATAAATAACGTCCAACCCTTCATTTGACAATATATACCCCTCACAAAAAATACAACAAATTATCCTAATTCAAACCCTAATAAGAATAATCGAATATACATATAAATCGATTAAAACCGTCCATCACTACTAAAAACCGAACGCGGTGTGGTTCGGCGAAGTTGAAAGAAAGTGGCGATGCGCAGGCGCCCCGTCGTGAGTCCTCGACATTCCCGAAACGTTCTACGGATTCGATATTTGAAAATTTAAATATGGGCACCTACAAGTGGCGAATTTAAAGGCCACTTTTTAATGTCAGCGGGACATATTCGTTTTAAATGAACATTATAAAATGCTGTAAAGTTAACTATGTTATGACTTTATGAAAAATATTTTTTTATGAGCAGTGATGATAAATTGTAAAACAGACATACAAAATTAAACAGATACAATACTTGACACATAGACTAGATAACTTTTTCCCATTCAAAAACACTTTTTCATGATCATTTTTCTAATCACAATAGGTACTGAAACATAACATTCATCAACACGTAGAAAAACCACAGCGAAATTATAATAAAAACTCAGCAGATATTATTTCATTCACTCCCAAAAGGATTCATCCTTATTTTGAAAATTCCTTTATAATTTTCCGTCTTAGAGCAAATATTTCGCTTCATAAAATCTAAACGTCCATTCAAAAAGGCTACGATTATCATCAGCTATAATGAGAGTGATCCACAATTTGCAAGGTGCGCAAGCGCGTGTTTCCCCGCCACCGCGATACGCTATAGACCGGGAGCTCGATCATTTTATATTACGTTTATTACATTTATCGCGCGACTGCTGCAAAGGTTTATCATTTTAGCAATTTAATCTTATATATAGCACGTTATTTTATTGTGCGAATACAGAGAACTTGGAATGGTTTCGATTATTAATGGCATGTAAATTTTGACAAAATGGTTGTAGACATAAAAAGAAATAGCAAATTTAGTTTTTCCTATAAATACCTACCTATATCAATTCTGGTTATTCTTTTATTTTAATTTTAATTTCATACTATGAACTGAACAAAAAATCTGCAAATTACAAATCAATGAATTTTGGTGAGTCAATTTTACAATATTTTGCAATATTTTGGTGAGTCAATTTTAGTGAGATATTTAGGAAAGAGAAAACTTGACCCATCGGATCTATGTATAAATTAAACACCAGGATTACCTAAGAATAAATTTCTCATTACATAGTCAATGAACTTAATCGCTAGTTATTTCATACACAGAGAAGACTTCTTAAGAATTTATTTTCTGAATCTCCAGCTCTTAGCCTACAAAGCCCACATTGTAAGTAATTATGAATGTAAATCGAGGCGCTTCGAGCTACAGAAAATGGCTCGACTTGACACATAAATAAGTTATTTAGCTTTTTTGCAGGTCGATAAGGATCACTCAACTTATAATTATATTATTTGGGTTTTATGCATTTAGAAACACGCAAGTTTTGTTTGAGATTGATTTTAATAAACAGATGTTTTAACAACGTAGATTTTGACAGAAACATTTTGGGTTTAACTCGTTTTTGAACTTAGACAATTTATAAATTGATATTTTAGAATATGTTTCCAGTAAAATCGAGTGAAATGATATGTTTTTAATTAAATGATAAAAGCTGTTTCCGTATCACGTATAAAACATACTATACACGTTTATCAGAACTCATTTAAAAATAATAATAATGGGTACTTTATATTTAAACCCTGTCAGTGAGATAAATAGCCACAAAAAGAGAACCTAGCCTTAAGTACAAGAAATAACTTACAGTATTGTAACTTAAGGTTATAGTTAAACACCGGTTTTATCGTTATTTATAACTGTTCATCTTATGGAGTTTAATTATCAACCGCAGATATCAAAGATTCATTTCAGTTTAAGTGCAATGGTTGACCATACATAAATTAATCTGCAATTATGATTGTGTCTATAAAATTGCGTTTCCGTGTTAAAACATTACTTTTAACGATTATTATTTTTAAATTATTGTTAATTGTCTGGTGAAAATAATTTCAGGGAAATATTTAGTGGATAGTTACACAACTTTTTAAATTATTTTACGGTATTTTGGCTGATGCTAGTCAAAACGAAATACCACGTAATCCTCAAAATATGACTTTCATATTTTTAATTCTGAACTTTCGCCTTACGTTAACTTTCCCATATAAATCAATAATTTGATTAGATTTTGTAAAAGCATAGCGGATGAAAATCAAATATATTTGGCATGTTTTACGTTGAAAACTTTTTTAGTAGCATCAATTAAGGATATTCGCATCATAGTCACACGGGAACATATCTTAAAGGTGTCAAAATGTGTGTCTAATGATGCGTGCCATACAAAACTTTTGAAAATCACAAAAGCCTCAAGTGTTACCTTAAAATATCTCTGAATGTTTTTTCTATAGCCATTATTCTTTTATTGTTAAATAAACCATAAATCGTTATGAAATGGTCACTTTCTTACGTTGAATGGATCGGCCGGTGGGTGCACATGATTTTAGTAAAAAAATGTCTATAATAAGGACAATATTTTTGGATGTCCTTTGTGATGCTAGCGCCGAGAGGCGCTAAGGCGACATTTACATGATAATAGCCTCGATTATTCAAATAATATTTCTGTGTGTTTATGAAAGGATGGGAACATTTTTTTCTATAATTATTTGAGATTCCTCCATAAGGTTTATTGCAATCATTTCGTAAATGTGAGACTATAATTGTGGTCTGTATGAATTAAAGCTATTTTTAAAGCTCCGTCCGGACTATAATTATAATACTCGCGATGTTTATCGCGAATGTATCAACATTTATAATACTGACCTAAAGACTCAGAACTGTGAATGTGTGATATCCAAACAGGAATCACGTATATGTGTGTGAGTGTATGAATATTATGATCAAGCAGAATGTGATGAAAATGCTAATTATGAATGATAATGAATTAATGAATGATAACTAAATTTTTATAATATTTTATCTAAAAAAAGGACTTAAATAAACACAGAAACAAAATAGTATTATTGATTCAATTGTATTATCTCAGAATGTTACACTTTTATTTAAATTAATTTACTTTGAAGAAAATGTGCAAGAACTTTTGCTAAGATTTTCCAAATGAAGACCTCGAGACATAAAATTAAGAAAGCTACGATTGAATCAACAAATATAACAACAAATGTCAGAGTACTCACTGTATTCGGGCGATAGTAACTGCGATATTGTTGATTAATGTTTATTTTTACGTATAAATTACTCGGCTGCGCGGCGGTGACTGTTGCGTTTGCAGTAAAAAACAGTAATTTATTAGTGGCGACTTCTCGTGTTGGCACGGGCTTAACGAGTGTGTGGCGTGCGGTGCGGTGGACAGAAAAAACTGGCTCGCTTGGTACGTAGCTCGAGCAGCAGTGGCCTGAGGAAGAATAACCCCAGGAGTCGATGGGAGCTGCCACCGCTTCCGAACGTCCCCGCACCCCGCGCCGCCTCCACCCGCCCGATACAGATCACGCATTCTACGAATACCTTTAGCTACGGCGCCGACGACCACCAGCCATCTCTTTCGCTCCAATGCTGGTGCTGCTGCGCTGGAGGTCCGAAGAATCACTGTCGCGCGGGACGGAGGGGTTCTAATGGAAGTTTCACAGCGAACGACGCTTCCTAAGTTCACCAAGTAAAGGTCACACGGGCTAAGCGAGCCTTGCGACGCAGCGTGAGCGTGGAACTCAACCGCGGCGAGGTAGCAGCGCGTGCGCAACACCGGCAGCGCCCACATGACCGGCCGTTTAGCTGCGCGCCTACCCGCGAACCGATAGCTGTCCTGCTCGCACTTATTGGCAGACATATGCCTCTCTTTCTCACGCGGAGACGTGGAAAAATGTATCTAGTTCTGTAGAGGCGACGCGGAGTGCAGTAGCTAAGTTTTTTTTTTTCGTTTCAATAAATTTGTGGTTGTTCGTCTCGCTTAGGCGCGCGCCCGGGGCGTCGTCGAGCGAGACGGTGTATTGCCACCGGGTTACGCCTTCCGCGCGTTCTCGTTATTATGTAGGTTGGCCACGTATTAGAGCCTCCATGTACTGCGCAAGTATAAAATATAATATTGTCGTAAATACGACTTGTTTGCGGCGTGGTCGGTTATTTATGTTCGGTGCGCGCGGCTACCGTAGTACGCGCCGCCTCCTATGTTTTTACATTACACAATCGATACACAATATTGATGTGATGTTATATTTTAAATGTAGCAACTGCAGCAAGCAGTATTTATATTAGAACGATGTACACTCACGGACTTGTTCTAAATAAAATGACTGTACATTTTTTTCCGATAAGGTAGACTTAGCAGTTTCTAGAATGGGATATTAAATTCATATTTTGGTACATTCGTATTGCTACATGATTATGAAACACTTATTCGATACCTAACATGTATTTTTACATGAAATATTATCTAAATGAAGAATATGTGCATACATTACTGCAATTCTGTATCTAGACATTGCCAAATATTTAACAAGGCGTGGGAGACGTATTCGGTTGCGAAGTAATAAATTATCAAAAACGGTTAAAATTTATTCATACAATGAACTTTTTGTTCTTCTATTTAAAGGAAGCTATCATATATCTTTTTTATTCTAATTCCTAATAGGGAACTCAGACGTATAATGCATCTTCTATGATGTTCTAAGCTTTATGAGAACAATTTATGGGGTTTTCCAAACTTCTCATCTGTCCAGCCTGGGTGTGTAGGTAATTTAAATTTCCTTATAGGTATTTTATTTTGTAATGCCTGGCTACTTCTATGCACCTACAATGAAGACAAATAGTAGAATCAAAAGTTTAGCAAAAGGAAAATATTTTATCTTTTAGGTACCTACTTATCATTAGTGCCAAAAATGCTGTTTTATAATTTTCTATACTTCAGTAACTTAGGTAGGTTGTGACCCATAACAATCATTATGCAATCATGGACCTATCCACTAACTACATAATATGATATGGTATTATGTTAATGACTACCGAGATGACGACTAATAGAGAAGTATGGAAAGAATAGAAAATTACATGTTGTGCCGACCCCAAATAAATTGGAATTGAAATGTTGTACGTACTCAAGCGCATTTGACTACATTTTGACCAAATGTATGTAATGTGTCTCAGGATATACAGACTCTGTTGACCATGAAATTCGTATCTTTCTGAATATTTTATAAAATGAGAAACCATGTTCATCCTACAGGTCGTCATTCTTTATAAGAGCTTGCACTGCTAACTTAAATAGGCTAACTATATTCGCTGTACTGTAGCTAAAGTCTGTTTTTTAATCTCGCAGACTAATTTGACAGGTGCAAATGTCAAAATCCAAATTGAAGAAACAAAGAACAATCACTTGAAAACGGCTACGAGATCAAAAAACAGACTCATTATGGATTATTCCAAAGATGAAATTCATATCTGCTTGACAAGTGAACAAATTAAAGTCCCGTAACCAACGAAAGAAGAGAGATGACCCGTTCTTCCCCAGACCACACGGACACTAACACATCTCTGTATAAGTCATATTGTCACAAATACAATTATTATAACGGACTTTTCGAAGACACGCGCAAAACTACAATAGAAACAAAAGCATTGTGACTAAACTGACATTCCTTACAACACCGTCACGGCTATAAACAAGCAATCAAGCGCACAAGCGGCGACAATGACCGAAAACATCAAAACATATTAGGGGATGAATTGTTTTCGAAATTGGCATCTATTATACGTGACGACGGGGGCTCATAGACTTATTGTTGCATTATAAACTGCAAAGTGTCACAGAATGTTTGCTTACAATTATTAAGAAACAAACCTTTTATGGTGATGGAAAAAGTGTGATTGTCCGGCTTTTGTTGGGGTATTGAATGGTCACTGCGACCACACTGAGGGTTGGTGCGTTGCTAATTTTCTAATTTACGGGACTGTTGAATGTTATTAAGATTTGGATGTGTTAAGGATGACAGTTTTTCAATTCTGTTTTTTCTGTTTGTACGTGTTGAAGTGTATATGAAATTGTTTAATAATTTGAATTGATTAAATTCCGCTTTAATTTAATATGTATTTATTTATGAGAAACAAAAAAAAATACAATACTTAATTTAAAAGGATTTTACAAATCCAAGTGTACTCTATCAATATTCTACCCCTGAGTAAGAGCGCGTTGATGTCTTTTCTTAGACCTATACAATTTTGGCACTTTTTGGCCCAATATTTTATCAACAGTATTGGATTTATTGTGAGACCAAATTATAATATTTTTTCGTCTCATTAAACGCTAGTATTGAAACTAAAATACCTAGTGATGTAATTGTCCGGTAAATCGAATAAGTACATTCGATAACAGTACCAATTGTACAATAAATCGTATGTATTGATCGTCAAACAATCACTGCTAACATCGTATCGGAAAACTTGAGCGTGTTAACAACTAAGCACGCTACCGGCTCCATAAAAGCGAATTGTATCTGCACTTTGATCGCTGTATACCTTATAAAGCGGCCGGCTAGCCGAACGCCTTCTAAAAATAATGTTTTGGCTCATCATTAGCCCGACAATGCGACGCGATCGGTTCGTGCTTTGTCTTTTTAGTCGGTGACGCAATTCATACCGAAACGGAACAATAAAATTCTTAAAAACACCATCGAAAATGAAACCCTATCTTCATTCAATCAAGGTTGAAAATTAAATGAGTGGAGTTGTAGTTGATCTCCAAAAGAATTGTCCGTTGACAACAGAGACATCGATGCTGTTCTTTTTTTGAATATCGATTGTAAAGAGCATTCTCATGGGCTGTGAGAACTTTCAAGATGTACAGTCGCGGCTTAAATTCTTTTCTATTCAATGTGTCTTTGTTAATGCTCATTGTCGGATGGTCGAAGACAGTTTTGTGCGTGATGATACAGCGGCCGGTAGAAACGATTGTGATCGCGTATTTCTAGACGAGTATGTACAGTACGTGACAGAGCAAATAGTGACGTTTCGTTTTTCAGCGACCACCCTAATTGTCTTGTAGAATTGTGCTTGATTTCAGACGTTGTGTCAGCTCTTTGCCTAGGTAAGGTGAAATGTTCTTCTTATGAATTTCTGTAAGGATTATTTTTTTTGTAGCAATCCATTGTTTTATCTTGAATGATATAGTACTTTTACTGTCGCGACCTACAACACGGGCATTTATGGACGATCGGAAAATGTTGGCCGAGGAAAAACTGAGGCACACATACGTGAGTCCATTAATGCCTGATTGCGGCCAAGGCTTGAACAGTACTTTTCTAATAATGTGCGGAAATTCAAACTCAGTAAATTAATTATAAATTCCAGAATCAATAACGAACAAAGATATCATAGTAATTTATTCGGCCGCTAAACACGACAGGTGGATTTTCATACACACATTGCCGGCCGGGCGCTCGCATGTATATTTATGTAATTTTCAAACACGTTTGAGAAAAATACACTTATTTTGGCGTAGATTGCATCGGGATACTGAAACCTATTTCATCAACATTGTATATTTTTTCAATGATTGATTTTCGAGTTAATCATTAAAATAAATTATTTAACTTAGAGTTTCTTTCGAGAGAGCTTCTCCATTAATAAAATAGGTACCCATGTTCCGAATTTTCAGTATGATCCTACATTTAATAAAAGCTTATAAGAAAAATGTCTGATTAAACTTAATAGCCAAACAACCGTTACGCAACAGTGCAGCTGTAGGAAAAACTCATGATTGATGACGTGATTTGATCCAACTTATCGATTACCTACAGATTTAACGGCTTTATTAAAAACTCATAAAAAATTTAATACCTCATCGCACAGGCATCTATCGACCATAGAATATATTATTAGTTCTTTATTTGTTTGATACTAAATATGTTATTATACTTATGAATAATTATGTGGAAAATATACAAGCATAACTGCTAAGTATAAGTTCATAGTTTATCAGAGAGAGTTTATACTACCATATGAAAATGGGGATTTTCAAATATATTCCTATTCCATAAAGAGGAAAACTGCGTCATCACACTCGCGTTCAAAGCGAATGCCGTTCATTAGGCACTTTCCTTACATATTATAAAACAATGTCCTCCGCCGCGTCTGTCTGTCTGTCTGTTCGCGATAAACTCAAAAACTACTGCACCGATTTTCATGCTGTTTTCACCAATGGATAGAGGTTCTCGAGGAAGGTTTTAGTATATAATAACCGACATCCACGCGGGCGAAGCCGCGGGCATTAGCTAGTAAGGGAATAAAAGCCTAAGATGATAACTAAGCTAACAAATATTATTTAGTTATAATTAAACATAACGTGTACGTCCACAAAGGTGTGTCGCCTCTGATTCACGCGCTAATAACATAATGCTAGAGTCACTAATCCATTTGTAAAGAGCGTTGATTACAGCAAAGTAACCTACTCTTTTATTTTCTATTATCAGCTCATGTCGTCGTGAAATGATTAGACAATCAACAAGGTTAATTGGTACCTACTTAGCTGCCCCACATCGTTCGAATGAAATTAAGCATGAATAGTTCTACCTACTCAATTTTCTACTAAGAAAAGTATCCGTACTTTCTACAACATGGCCCAACACCGCTGAAAACTATCTCTTCTTATTCCCAGATTTTCAATCCTTAGAGAGTTGAAAATCTGTGTGTATGTAATACTGTAGCCAGTTACCAAAACAATAAAAAAAATTACAACACAACAAGGTAACACAGCAAATACCGTTTACAAAAAAATCCCACAAATCTTAATTCGCGAAATTCACGATAATTTAATCACCAACATTAAACGTTACGGTTGACAAAACTAAAACAATAATATTATTGATTGCGGTATCGATTCACATTCACGAGAAATCGATTAAAATGTACGGTATTCGATATGGAGTTTCCGAATGATTAATAATATTATCTGCAATCTGCCACTGAATTCCACTGTTGTACAGGTAGTCGCGTCTTCGCATTAAATTATAGTTCTTGGTAATTTTTTAATGTCAATAATAAAGCGAAATATTTTTTATTAAGTCAATGGTATTTTTATAGCTTTTGATATTATGATAAACTCATTTGGGAAGGTCTTAGTCATTGCCTAAAGATTAATCAATGGAAGGCAGCAGTTCCATTTTATGTTTATGTAATTATAATAAGGTAATTTATGTGGGGTAACCCGATATAAACTCTGTGTCAGTCTTTGTGACTTTGTTTTCCTGCAATTCTAATGCACAGTCATATTACAAATACGAAAGAGACCTCCCGCACCCACACACCTATCTGTTCGTCACCATTTCCATTTCACGCCAGGAAAGTGAAATTGAGAAAAACGAAAACTTTTTTTTAAATTTTCAGTGCCCCCGATTTAGAAGTCAATGAGGACCAGTCTTGGAGTTAACACATCCACCGTTGAATTGAACTGTAATGAGAAGGTATTTAAAAAAACTAAATGAAGTTAGCTGAAGGATTTTAATAGAAAAACTAGGTGCTTGGGGCTACATTTTTGAAGGGGTGATGCATACCCAAATAATTTTAAGTTTACATAAGTACCGCTTAATTAAATCAGGCTACTTTAGAAAATAGAAACGTATCTAAATACAATTTATCATGTGTAAATGATAAAATACAATTGTGTACGTCTTTAAACATACTTTGTAATCCTAATTAATATTAAAAATGCGAAAGTGAGTTTGTTTGTTTGTTACGCTTTCACGCTAAAACGGCTGCACGGATTTGGATGAAATTTGGCACATAGTTAGACTATGACCTAGAATAGGACATAGGACTTTTCATCCTGATATTCCCATGAGATCGAGACTTACGCGGGAGAAACCGCGGAGGCGCAGCTAGTAAAGAAATATTGCGCTCCAAAGATTAGGTATCAATTTGAGATTTTGAGCGTAAAATCTTCCAAGGAAACAAAACCAATCTTCCCGACTTACCCTAACCCCAATAAGTTAAATTTATGATTACTTACCATTAGTATAATCGTCTAATCATGTGTGTATTGAAATCCCCAATTACTTACAATCCGTTGAACATAATAAATAATTCAATTTTGCGGTCCGAATATTAAATTACGATCGTTCGCCCATTCTGTATGCGACAATAAAAATGCTAATACCGACCAACGATGGTGTAATTTACGACATCAAATATAAGACAATATAACCCAATATAATAAGGTGACCGTCAAAGAATTCGATTCGTTTTTTCTCGTTCGTAAAATGGTCGATGTGAAGCCATTAATGATTCTCATCATTAGCGCTGCGAACTTCTAAATTAATGTTATTTTGTTAATTAGCTTGTTATTATGTTCTTGATGGCTCCTTAAATTAGGTTTGTTATGTGTTTTATTACAAAATAAAGCAAAAATACTGAAAGATGTGTGAGAACTACTACAAAATATTTACATTAGATTAGGCTAATGTTAGGTATTGGAGCTCCAGTTTAATAATAAAAAGAACAAAAAAACAATCGAAGGACGTATTATCTTAGGTATATGGGTGCAGTCCCCAATCGTTGTCGAAACACTTTTATTATGTTACACATGTCATTGTAGGGTTCCGTAAAATTAATTCTAAACAAACGCAATCATCACCTAATATTACCTCTTTTAATTCACACTTAATACAATAGTAAACACATTTGAGACTATCGATTTTTTCCAGAGTCAATCTTTACTGAAGGAATTGGAAAATTTAGTTGAAATATACTGCCTTCTGACTGAAATCAACATATACCTTTTTAAGAATTAGAATTAATATCTCTACTAAATATAAACCATTCTGCGAGAAGTCAAGTCTACAGTTTGTAATATTTAAATTATTACAAAAAGGCACAGAACCGACTAGACTCGACATCAACAATTAACACTATATTAATGGCTATCTACACTTGTCCACACAAATCATTATACAAATGACATTTTCAGCTAAGTTTTTTATATCTTATTTCCTTCCTTATCATTTTATTGTCCATTTGCTTCTATTTCGTCATCAGAACAGGCGGCCACGCCAAAAAATCAATTTACATGTTATTTAATGAATGTATTATGCAGATTTAGCCGATTTTATTCTTCGAATATCGATAAATCTGTACGGGCGAGACAAATAAGTCATAACATTGGACCAGGGGTAAGGACAAGGCCAGAATATATTCTTTTTTTTCCACATATCGATACGAGAATCGACAAGTTTTCGAATAAAAAAAACTTTAATTCACTAGAATAAATTGTTAGTAAAAAATACTAGGCTACGCTGTTTTTATCACACGATTTGAAAAAGTCTAGATTGGTACTTCTTATAATATATTATATTAACTTAATATAAGGCGTGGTTCCAGGCAGCCTCTAAAAACCAAGTACGTAAGTACCTACGTGCAGCTGCTCTCAATTACTATGTCCAAATCAATGAAAAAGATAAAGTACTTAGGTAAGTTCAAAATTGAAATATCCTGTGTATTCACTTTTCAATCCCTTCAGATCCTGACTTTTGGGGGATCAGCGACAGCTGGTAGTGTTGTAACTTGTATGAGTAAGTATGAGTTAAGAAAATCTGTTTTCTTTTGTTTTATCTCATTTAGATATCGATAGCCAACACGTCTATTAAGTTTACACACCCTGTATTTAAATCGAAATCCTCTAAGACCGACCTTCCTAGACAAAGCGGCGATCAGTTTGCAACGTATTGCATCATTCATCTCGACATTTCTGCGAAGAAACTAGGACTAATCTACTATCGACTATTGACTCTTACACCGGTTTTTTCTGAAATCTCGAACAGAGGGTGATCTACCCTCTGTTCGATAGAGAGGGGAAGGGGGACATTTCGTTGCAAACTTGCGATCTTTATTCAGAACATGAAGAGGAGAACTCCGAGATATCTAGTAAAACGCAAAGGTGCTTCTTCTTTGATAGATATTATTTCCGATTTTCCAATTAGGTACTCATAAGTAGGTACCTAGATGTCGAGTAGCTGCTAGTAGGATTCTGCTCTTATTAGATTTATGACTCGCCTAAGCAGTCCCTAGGTTTCAGGTGGTTTGAACTTTGAGTAGCAAAAAACTGAAATGTTTGGTACCTACTCCAAATGTCATCCGTTCACTGCGATTGACATTTAATACTTTTTTCTGTGACGGTTACACGAATTGGCAAAATGGCAACAAACAATGTTGCAATAGATGAACTCAATCACCGTAATATTATGTATGTAGGTATTATACTGTCAGCTTAGCTTTTTAACCGACTTCTAGGAGGAGTTATCAATTCGGCTGTTTTTTTTTTTTTTAAATATCCTAAAAAGTCTGATAAATTAGAATATTTTTAAAAGTTTGCGAAATCTCAAAAATATTCATCAAAATTGTTTTGAAACTTATTTTCTGAGATACAATATACCAAGCCAGTCTGTTCTGTAAAAATTACATAGTGTTTTTACGGAATGGTTCGGAATGAGAGTATTCAAGTAAAACCCAGCAACTCAAAAGCTCTTGTATCCTTTTTCGACATCTTTCAGTAAGAAAGGTCCGTCAACGATACCCTACCACTGTTTGTCTCTGAATCACCCAAAGGTTGACTGGTAGAAAATGCCTATGGCATTAAGCTCGCCTCTGTACATATTTTGTGTGCTTAAAGTATTAAATAAATAAATACCCCATATGACTTTCTGGTTACATTGAATACACTAACTTGGTTTTAGGCAGGTGTTACACGCAGCATTATAACCAAGTCCAATATTAAGGGACTGTTTGACTGGTACCGGTGGAAAGGAGGCATAAAGGAATTTACCGCTTAATATATAAGGGATTTAGCTAAACTATCGGGGAACGACCATTTGAATCGCAGCAATCTATCTGTGGCAGTATCGATGTATGAAGCCGGTGGAGCTGAAGACTACATCTTTAATTGAATTTCAGGCACACCCCAAACACTCCAGTAAAGACATACCGCCAACAAAAAAACCCAATTACACTGCAAGTCGGTAAAGTCGGCGTTACTTTGTACTACGTGTACTAAAATTATGACTATTGCGAGGCATTACTCTTCTTTACTCATCGTATGAATGGTTGAACATGTTCTGTACAATGGCTTGCCTGTCCCCCTATTATTTCGAGCGGCTGCCTTTATGCGGACGTCATCCGATAAAGGGGTATAAATAAGCGCTTGCGCATGTCATGTAACGTGGCGACTAGTGATTGTAGCGTTATGAATCATCGTTCGTGTGTCGTTCGGGATTTATCGGGTCTGTGATGATTTTTAACTGTTGGGTTTGTTAGGAGGTGGTGTCCTAGATTTGAGGATCACCTGTCTTAGGTAGACTATTCGTTTGCTCCTTTGCATGTAGCTTTTCTCTTCCTTCACAAAGTTGGTGCTGTTCACCATACTTGTGCAACATGGATTTTTCATTAACACAATTAACTATAGTAGTTAATATGCCAATTTCTTATTTTCTAGATGTAGCCACTCTTTGTAAATTAGCGCCAGATTTCTTCACAAACCACCAACTTATGGTGGACTCGGGGACTCCCTGAAAAATGGTGAGGCAAAATGTAAACAATCAAAATAGCTTCTCCAGTAACGATCCATCATGTATCTCCAAACACTTCGTATTTGATCTACAAAACGTATTTACGAGCAATCATTAAAAAAACAATTAATTTCTTTTAACAAGTCAACGGCCTCCCATCGCGCCTGCCACAAAAGCTCCGACTTATGTCGGTGGTCGCGGCAACTTGCAACATTATTTGCGAAATGTCACCACCAACGATGAGCGACAATAATATTCGGACAATAAAAAAATCGCACCCACAAAACCGTAACGCGAAAACCGCCACTCTTACTGTCGACGAAACAGAGTTTAATTTTGAATAGCTATGCAAATTTTCAGCAGCAAATATAAGTTGGTGTTACATTAACTAAAGGCTATAAATGCACCCTATCGGTTTTCCGCGTTGTTCTCAGAACGCGTATTATGTTCGTATTTTGGTTACTTGTTTGTCTGTATGTCGAGGCGACGTGGAAACTTTGTCGGCGCCAAACAAAGACTTCCTGTGTGGTACGAGTCGACACATCCGCTGAATAACAGGGTTTTCACTGATATGAGAAAATAACTTGGAGTATGGGAATGGTTTATTTATGAAGTGTTTATGCAGAAGGTAGAATATATGCCCATCCATATTATTATTGCTTACGTTTAACTGCAGAATATCATTCGTTTTACAATATATTTTTCAGTGTAAAATAAAAAAATGGTAGCCTGCTACTCTCCCTCTCCTGCAAATAGGTATTTTATTATCATTTGGGGAAGGATTGATCATGTAGCCGTTTCACCGAATCGTATCAATTTCAGTCAATAACATCTAGTTTCTTTTTCAGCTGAAAATTTCTCCAACGGAATTTTCTAAACTCGGTATACCATTATCAAAGAAGTCGCGTACGCTAACTAGTAAAACAACCCACAAAGTTTCTTATTATAACTAAATTATATCAATAAGGTTTGTGTCGTGAAATATCACACGGTTGATGTCCCTCATCGGATTACCTACACTATATCGATACATTATTTAAATGATGACAAAAGTATCTTTTTACGTTTTAATGTTCTTGGACCCTGCCTTTACATTGTTTGAAGTGCAAACATTTTAAATGTGACTGCAGAGTGTTCTCGACTTGTCCAAATATGGATTTATTAGGTGTTTAACGCGTGTGTTTTTATTTCGACTTTAGTGCCTACAAAGTTCAAATCATGACGCAGAATATACCTTCAACAAGAGTGACGATTTTTGAAGTGAAAACTTCTTTAGGCGCACTTTGTGCGTTCTGAACAGTCAATGAAACTAAACCTTCACACCCTCGGGTTGGTGACGCTGAATCGTGTATACTCGGCTCCAGTCGGTCGGTGACGCTGAATTGCGTATAAGTACTCGGCGCTGAATCGCGTATACTGGTCATCAGCAAATTAGACAATCATATAAGTAAGTTTTCACTTCTTTCGTAGGGTCATAAGCACGTACCCTCTTTTTTATTGACCAAACAAGAAATATAGCAACCTACAAAGTACAACGTTTAAGTATGTAGAATTCAATAATCAATTGAAAAACATAAAAAAAAAATAAAGAACTAAAATCAGGAATGAACCAAGTGGAAAATTAAATGTTGTTCGTTCTCTACCTTACACAACGTGGTTCATTTAAGTAAGTATCTTATCCACGGCTAATACTATGCTAATCCATTTCTATACATATAATCAGTATAAAAAAGTCACTTTTCGTATCTGTCCGCGTATGTGACCCCGCTTAGATCTTCTAAACTACACAATTTCTTTCTTTCATTTAACTTAGGTATAGTACAGAAAACTGGATGGTTTGACATGTCACCATTGCACCCGTATGAAGCAGAGGCGGATTGCTAGTGCCACAGATGAATACAGATGGTTAATCACTCCGCCATATCATTTAAATAAAAAGCGACTCTTGCTACGACACAATTAAATGCAATTAATTACCTATAGTTATATTCACCTATAGTCCATTTGAAATAAGATTAGACACGAAAACAAACCCTTTTACAGTCCGTTCAACCGATTTTGACTTCTATACCGTAGGCATAAGGATAGCATTAAAAGCAAAAAAAGTTACACAATACCAACTATCTACTGCGGCCGCCATTTGTCATGCCACCAACGCAATAGAATTCAAAATCGGTTGAACGGAATGTAAAAAAGGCTTATCTATACGTCTAATCTTATTTCAAATGGAGTATAGAAGTTGCATCTCTTTCTATCGCGTATCTCTTATATCTTCCGACTACGTTACACTCGCTGAATTGGCCCGACAAGACGGGCCCACCGCGTACCTACCTTACCTTGTAGCTTCATACCTAAGCGCGTAGTAAGCCATCTGTATTAATTTGTGCTAGTGCTAAATATAAACTATTCGACTGTCATCACGTGGAATTAATCAAATAAATAAAATACTTTAAGACCACATTTAGTATTTAAATGACACTTTTACAAATCCAACAGGTGTCTATGCAGTGATCATTAGGTATTATAAATTAAATCTTTAAAAAAGATAGGTTGCTTAATATCTTTCCTTAAATCATCGTAATCATCATAAAAATCAGTGTCTTTAATTTAACACTCTCTTTTAGTTTGTTATTTATTTTACAATTAATTAAATAAAAAATTCATTAGATACCGTGAAGCTACAGTTATATGCATTATTTATTCATTGAATCATTATATTTTGTTAAACATTTTACACTTTTTAATATTTCTTATAATATGCATTTGATTATAATATAAAAAAAAAAAATCTCATAGCTACTTATTCAATATGAAGGATCTCCGACTGACGGAAAATCCCGAAAACAAGGAACTGAAAGTTCAGAAGGTACTACTTTCACTGAATAAAAACAAGGTATACTGAAACCAAATAATAGGCTCTTTTCCAGAGCAAAAAAAAAGAGAGACGAAGACAACGGAAGGATGAATAAATAATATTGCTTACTGAATTCTTACTGCGCTGATTGCCTTATCAAATTAACTTAAGTACCTACCGACCTTAATCTATACCTTCAGACCTATAAAGTAGGAATGATAACTGTAACAAAACACATTTTACACCCAAAAATCATAGACAATCAAATAATCCATTGACTTTATAACTATTTGTCTGAGGCTAATCAGCTAACATAATATATCACCGAATGATTTCGTTAGCAAAATCTAGTTTCCAAATCAACATAATGAAATACACAATCAACTCTCAGATTGATTGAGAAATACCAATCCGTAAAATTCGCAGTTAAGGCTTTTCACATTTTATGGTCAAAATTTGGCAAATAATGGACATTATCTGTCAACACCAATTGATTGGACATCCAAAATCGTTTTGGTGTTTGTCCAGTTTATTATAATCGGCAGTTTGGATGTAAATGAGAAGTTTTTTCGATTGATTCATTGGGACTGATTGATTTGATGAAATTAAGGTTTACGAGTAACTTTTTAATGATTTCGTCATTGTCTAAAATTAGGCAAGGCTGACTTTATTGATAGGTTTTTCACGGCTGAACAAGATCTCCAAAAAAAGAAAACAACGGTGAGAATATGCCACACCACTGTTACACAATTTAAAAAGAGTTGCCTCCTATACGAGAAAACAAGAGTTAGAATAATTACCCCTTCCAGCTGATAGTCTACGAAACCTTTGTTGAGTTGAAGTGGCGATATTATAGTATTTCAAGACAAAACGATTTTTTTTAATATATCGGTAATTTTCAAGATAGTCCTTCCACGTATTCGAAAAAAAAAACAAAACAAAATTTCAACAGACACAAAAATATTCTACCGATTCTACCGATATCAAAACCAAACATTAATAACGGCACTAAATTCGGATTAAAGGGAGTTAAACCTCGTCCATTGACGGGAGTAAATCCAAGGAGGCTCGAGTGTTCCCACGGCAAAGTGCCGCTGGCTATGTCCGACTGAAACACGATGGAGCATTACCTCTCTGAAACCTGGTAAAAGCTAAACCGTAGTTATGAGACACTCGGTTAGATTGACGATCGAGTCCGCCAACTGATTTGCTTTTTACTTGCTGCTTTTTTTTTTAACTTTGAATTAGGACCAATCTTCAGAGATTGCATAATGGTTTCGGTTTTGAACTGCAAACTATTAGCTCATTCCAGTAGATGAAGTCCACAATATTAAATGCGGGTATAGTATGCACAGAAATGCCTAATTAACACGTAGGCGAAACGCTCAACAGTCATCTCAGCTTATATTTCGATCGATAAAACCATCAAATAACTATGCAAAACGAGATATTCGCAGGAGCATAGTATGCCGCGCTCTCTGCAGGGATTCTCACGTTTTAACTATTTTATTACTCCAACTGCCCTGGTTAGCACTCAAGAAAATTTATGAGATAATAAACCTTATTCCAACGAGATAGAGGTGAGTCGGCAGGAGAATATTCAGTGTGTATTTGCACTGTATTAATTGAAATGGTAATAGCGAACCACTACTGAATTTGTTTTTGTTCGACGGTTTATTTTAGAGAAATAAAAGGGTTTAAGTGAATATAAATTGATATTCTAGATAAATAATTATCTAGGCAAGAATGTATAGGTGTAGGTAGATACAAACAAATAAAGCTCGATTATGTCTAAGAATGTTTTCTCTGAAATTGATGGAACAAATTTTCTTCAGTTTTATCTGCAGGTAAGCGTACAGTAGGCGACGTGGTTCCTACCAATCAATGTCCCTCTGGCGAAAGAGTGGATGAAATCAAGGGAAGGCTTCACTAGCAGCATAACTAGTAGGCCTGTAGGTATGTGCCTCAGTATCTAGCGCAACATGGGACAAGTCCATACCATGTTGCTGTTGATATAACTGGGAAAAATATAATATACATCATAAAAATATAGGTTTTACAGCATATCCACCTCCGACAGTCTGGATTTCGTTTATATACATCCATGGGTACCTAAATCCGAAACTCAACGAAGCAGAATTCCTTTTTTATTGAAATCACACTTGACACAAAAAGACTCACGTCCCAAATAAGAAATTAGTATTTTCATCCGTCTCTACAAATATTAGTCACGGTCAGGCGGGCCGGAATCGGCCGGATACAAGAAAAAATAATCGATGATCGCCTTGTGCGGCCTAATTAAGATATGTATCGATGGCCAACCCACCCCTGTTTCAAGCACTATTGTCCCTCACTACATAAAAGAACCACCAACCAACAGCTTAAACGAAAATGACCCTTATTTATATAGCATACTTAATTATGTAACAAAATAATAATTGATTGTATGTACGATAAATTTCGTTCGGAAGTGAGGAATAAACGCGAGATCTTTATGTTCTATTATAGTTTTTGTTTTACTGCTTGCGTAGGTGTTAACTTCGAATTACAGGCGATTCTGATTGATAGTGATGGGCGGGGGAAATTCTCGACGGTATTATTAAGTTTACGACTGTAAATTGAAATATAAAAATCACATTTTGCAGCTAGTCAGTCTAATAGACTTTTGTGTAGGTTGATAGTTCCGTCTTTAATGAGACGTAGAAAATAATTAAAGCACTTTTCTTAGAAAGTTCCGGTACCAATCAAGATGTTTTAAGTGGCTATCTGCATATGAATGTGTTTATTTAAACCGTGTGGAAAAATATATTTGCAATTTACGTACATGCTTACTTATGCACCGTAATTGATATTAGGTACTTTAAGTACCTATACAAAAATACCAAAGTCAAAACCTTAAAGTTGCTTAATTAATTGAGCTTAACATTATCATCACATATGATTATAAAACTGCTGGGCATCCAAGTAAATCTCCTCATTACGTGCAGCATCATGAAAACGTGTTTATTAAAGCATGTATTTCTTTTATTATAGGCGTGTGCCGACAAACTCCGTAAACACATTTGCATCCCGACCGAAAGCCCGCCGCAGAAACCTCAATCGATCGCTAAAAAAAATTCATCGCATTATAGGTACCCGACGGAACTACCTATATAACTTTCGATACAAAAACGTTATCTGAAGTTCAAAAAAATGTGAATACAAAATTGAATCTTGCGTCGTTGATATAAAACCGGTGTCCATTCTTCGAACATAATCTCATAAGCTGTTGTGAGCAGTAGAGATTCCAATACAATAATACGTGCACTGGGCCGGCGCGCGCGCACTCTGATCTGACCACTACTGTGCATTTCCCACGGGCAGCGTATTATGCCGTGCTCCTCACTCTGTATAGCGTTGTCTCGCTCGCTCCTGATGGACTGCCGCTCTTTCGTTAAACGAAGCACTCCCACACACGCCGTCGGTATTTCAGATTGTTCTGAGGTGGAGACCGACATACATTACGTCAGCCCACAGCTTAGCTGCTAGAAGTTTGTTATCGATGTACGATTTGAACACTATGCTTTAGTCGCCCTACCCGACACTGCTTTAACGTGTCTCGACATTTAGAAATTATACAACGTGAATCAGATACCTACCTACCTAATAATATGGTTTTTTTGTTCCTCAATTAAGCAGAATAGGTTGATGGTTGAAGACGTTACGTTTGGAGGCCAAAAAATTAAATACATAGGGAGAAAAGTCCGTTTCTTCGCAACAAAAAAAATCCCCACTCACTCACTTGAAAGTTTTGGCACTTTTTCTACAAAAGATATCTTCGAAAATCGCAAAACCCTCTAATCTTAGTGTCAGTATAGATTCTAGTAAATGTTAAGATTTTCTAAAATCATCTAAATTGGCAATAGTTTTAGACTCGGAAATTAGCTGAAGAATTCCGCCAATCACAAATTGCAACAGTTGACTAGCTAACACTGAATAGTCTTTTACACACATTCACCCAGTTTCTAATACATTGCTGTATCTTGAAGATCTTAGTCTCTTACATGGCTATGAAAACCGTCAATGTATGTGGGAGAATAGGGGATATCATTCAGAGAAATGGAAAACAAAGTATCGTGGTATTAAGTTGACTAATTCACATCTGTCTAGAGCGCGTGCATTCGGCGTCTCCTGTCAAGCATAGCCGCGGGGCAAGACTTCATTGCAGCTAATTAGGGCGAAAATATTTAGGAAACGTTTAGTTAAGAACATTCGAGAATCAATGAGTGACACGTTAAAGGGATAATTTTAGGGGATTTTTGTCGATAAAATTTTATTAATTCTTTATAGTCAGCCCGTTTTCTGTCTGGGTCGTGAATTATGGAATGAATGCGCTGACCGAGTTATCAAGAGCTAACTGTGATGTTGCTTTTAGACCTAGAGGTAAGGTACCTATACCTACCTATGATCTTCGTGATAATCCTAATCCTAAATTCCTAAATGCGCAAGTGCGTTTGTAGTAACTAAACATTGTAGTTGAAAAACATGTTCTACCATACGGACAGACATGGCGAAACTATAAGGATTCCTTGTTGATTACAGAACCCTAAAAAATTAAATGCCGTTCGTTGGTAAGCGTGGACGGCTAGACCGATTTTCTGGACGATATTTTTTTTGTTTATTTTAGGTTTTTACGGAAAGAAACTTTTCAAAATTGGAAAATTCAGGAAAAACTGAAATCGCTTTTATTTTTATTTTTTTAAAGGGATTTTTGAAGACCATATTAAAGAGCCCATTTGTCAGGACAACTTCTGTCGGGTCAGCTAGTGGACATTAAAAGAAAATTGGTACCTATAAGTACATACCCGCGTAATCAATTCGCTTGGTGATGAGCGATTCGCTGATCAAGCGCTCTTGTGATGGCGCTGCTGGCTGTCACCACTGATATAGGATAATTATAGAAAAAGGGATATTTTTGATAATTATGTCAAGACCACATCCAATGTCTTTACATCCCTTTAACAAAACTTGTAGATCTGCAATGCGAATATTTTAATTAATATTATCACTACCTACACATTTATCCTAATATACACACTACACACACATGTTATAAAACAAAGTCCTCCGCCGCGTCTGTCGGTCTGTCTGTTCGCGATAAACTCAAAAACTACTGCACCGATTTTCATGCTGTTTTCACCAATGGATAGAGTGGTTCTCGAGAAAGGTTTTAGTATAATAATAATTTGTCAAGCGGGCAAAGCCGCGAGTATCAGCTAGTTTAATTATTATAATAATAACCTATATTTACCCGCAGCATGTGGCGAGCTATTGGGCAGTAGCAACCCCACGGACCTTATCTCCCGGGAGGTCTTGTTCCTCATCTCCGTGATCAACAAAGACAAGCCGGAGATGATGAGTGGACACAGACGAGGAACATTGCCTTTATTGGCCGGCTTGAGTGGAGATCAGGTAGAGCAAACGTGCTCGGAGGAAGGAAGTATTCCAGGAAGACGCTGGCAGGCATCTTGACCATACTTACGGGATTGTCCTGATAACCGTGGAGTAACTCTCCACTCCTCAAGAACCTCAGGATATATCCCCCCCATTGTCGCTACGTCACTATGTGCTAGCGACCGTTTCCGAGGGCCATCTATTGAGCAAGCCTACCATCTTATCCGTGTATTATACACACAAAACAATTGGTCTGGCAGGGTTCATAGTCCTTGCATAGTTCTCGGTAACCAGTCGATCTTAGCTACCCAAACTCATAGTCCAATAATTATTTATGTTTCCATATCCTGCAATAGTTCCTACACCAACCGGGCGTTGTCCTTGTGTGCCCTTGCACTGTGCATACAGGGATAATCGTCGGTTTGTGCTTATTTTCCTTTACTTACAGTCTAAAGGGCCTCTGCAAGTTGGCTTCGGCCTCTCCCACCCGGAGAGGTTTAAAATAATTATAATATAATTACAATTATAATTGTAAGTAGGAAATAGATAGTGGAGGTTACACTTCGCACAATCTTCGCGGGGTAGGTAGGGGAAAGGAAGGTAAAACGGACTATGCTGGCACAAAGGTCCATACTTAATTCTACATAATTTTGAAAGGAATACCGCCATCTCTGAATTTGTTGGGTCATGAGGAAGCTCTTCATACTCTAATAAACCATCTCTAAATAATCTAATATCTATGAATTTAAAAGTTTAATTAGAAAGTAACACAGAGTAAATAAAGGTTGTTGATTAGTTTAACTCTTGAAAAAGTAATAGTTTTTTTTTCTACATTAGTTCTTACTTATGTAGTCCGTTATGCCTTCCCTTCCCCTATTTGCGTGAAGAGCAGTAGTTATTGGAACTGCAAGTTATTAAAAAAGGTTCATGGTGTATTAGGACACAAAATAAAAACTTTATAATTGTACAAAATGATTTATTACAAAAAAAAAATACAACGACGTGTACTTTTACAAAATAATCTATTATTACAGTGCTAACGGTTTTTATAAAAACTCGGTTAAATCTACACTTGGCATGACTTAGGCAGGTACCTACATGACCGATTCAGACCACGAAAAGGTGATACAAATAAAATCAATTTCCTCAGGTATTAGGCAATTAAAAATAACGTAATTCGCTTTGTTACTCATTTACAAGTGTCAACATTTCTTCGTACTTAGAGCTCCATAACAAATTGGAACAAACAAGTATTCAATAAAATCTACTTTTTTAAAGTTTTTAACGAACTTCTAACAAAGGAGGTTATGCATACAGCGAATTTTTAACCAACTTCTAAAAGGAGGAGGTTATTAATTCGGATGTTTGTAATTTTAAGAAATAAAGTTTTTTTTTTTTCCTCGTTCTTTGTTTTGCAATCGGGCGTCAGACCATATGCGAATTTGTTCCATGTCGAATGGCATGGCGAAGCAATGAAGTGATGTTTATTTCTGTAAGTAGATCTTCTAAGACACTTCTATAAGTCACGGAAGGGCAGAAAACTCGCAATAATTACATTTTTAAATCTCTTTAAAAATAGGACTCTTTCTAAGTATTTGTCCTGAATATTATAGTATAGACAAAGACTAGCTTTTAACATCGATATAAATCTCTTAGAATGCTTATTTACAAAATTATGGAATGGTTGTTTTATTAAAACCTGAGTCATAAAATTTAACAATACACTATACATTCCACAATGTTTTTGAAACATTGATAATGTTTATATTTAAGCAGATCAGTCAGTGCGTTCATTATCAATATAATATAAACTAATTGACCATTTTGCACGTCATTGTGCGCTAACCGTTAAATAACATTTAAAAATACAAAATCAAACTGGAAATGGAGAATGTTAGTTTTAAAAGTAATACCGACTTATATTATCATTCGAGCATGAAACATAATGAGTATTAAAACTTAGGAACGATGGTAAAAAAAAATGGGTTTAGAAATATTTTGGTATTTTACTAATACTAATACCCATACTTTAAAAAACTCGAGGTAGTCAATCACAAAAATATTTAAAAAAACAACAAAAAGTAAACTATACTAAAATAAAAATAAAACATGAATTAATCAACTTCCTAACATTTTCATTAAATGCACAAGAAAAAATGCTAAAGTAGATTAGAGTGCTAGAAGATTTCTATAATATTCCAGATCTTATCCTTCAAAGAAACTCCGACCATAGCTCGCTAAAGGGTTAGCAAGCTGTAGTGTCGGGGGCCTGGCCATTAATGTCAAAGGAAGGATGGCCACTGGAGCAGACAAGACCTTGAATGGAGGCAGTGAATCCACATACGTAGCCTGGGACACTCCCCAGCTAAAGAAATGACTGACGACTTGACGAGCGGCCGAAACAGACTGCGTACGGAAGGCAGTGCACAGGATTAGCAACTCGGGAGAGGGCTTTCCAAATAAATTGTTGTTATAAAAGGCGCGTATGAAATGATAGATATTGGAATAGAAGCTGCCTATTTGATTTTTCCTATAAAAGGAACCGGCAAGAAACTCCATGGACACGCTTTTAAACAATGTAATTTATTTGGACTATTGTCTTCACTAAGACCGCAGAATACATAAAAGTACAAGTACCAATGCATATTATTCATCTATGTAAGTTGAATTTAGGGTGGCGTGATATTATTATCCGAATACCGACGACGAGAAGGACGGCAATGTTTTTTTTTTCATAAAAATCTATTGATAGGAAAATTGTATGCTTATTGTATACTTGCTACATGCCTACAGTACACTTCCTGTATGCAATTGTAAGAGCAAACTGCACTCAGGGCTTTTATTTCAAATAAACCATTTACAGGTGAATGTCACATTTGCTCATTAATTTTACAGTGAAGAGAGCATCGACAAACTTCCTATCTCTGAACGACTAGATTATGGATCTGCCATCTTATTCTGTGAAATCACTCTGTGAAAACTGAGGTGTAGAATCCGCGAGTGCTGAAGTAATGAGAGAATGAGTTTACAGAATAGAGAAAATAATACAGAGAAGGCTTCGACATAGAGATATATTGGAGAGGCAGAGCATGTAGGATTGGAAGAGTTCGTATAATCCCGCAGTCCCGGTTTCTCGTTAGTCATTAAAGCTCGCTGCGGACGGATAACTTGAATTATTTTTCATATATTCATTTTTTAAATCCTTGAAAAATGCAAGGATTTACTAAAAATAAAAAATAAATTGAGCAGGACTAAATTTATTTTGGCACAACGTATACATAATATCATTTTTGGTTCTAGAATGTTTTTTAGAGCGGTGGTGTTGGTGATAACATCTTCACGAAGTAGTTGTGCACTTGATTGGGCCGACCCCACGACCTACAACTCGCTCAACTCGGTAAGTCGGGTTCCCACTGCGGCTTAGTGCAAATGCTCTCATCGTACACATGAATTCCACAAAAAAGGACTGGAGAAGCTTATTCAATCTAAACTTATTTGTGCATTTGCCAACAAGTGCGAAGTAGACAAGAGAAGTGATAAATTGGTAGGAAATAACAATCGGACTTTACAGTTTTGTCTTACAAAGAAAAGTAGAAAAAGTAGAACTTTTAATCTTAGTTTGGTCATACCTTCAATCAATTTAATCGACGCTCAGGCTGAAATATTTCTATCTTATTGAAATCGTAAAAGTTACAGCCGAATATTTAACATTAACTTATCAGAGAAAATTCGATATTTAAAATCATTTCAGACCTAAACACGGATAGGCGGATTCTTAAAACTATGTACTTAATTTAAGTACTAAATACAACAAAATAAATGATTTCTTACCAATTAAAGTAGGTACCTAATACGAAAACTTGTAATATGCGCGGTATTTTTGCACCAATTTAAGAGTGGATTGCCTCAATGGATCAGTTATAAATCTTCAGAGAATTAAGCAATTTGAAAAACGTGGATAAAGGCGGAATTCGACTGCTGCAAAGGTAAGGCGAGGTTACGCACGATAGCTGCGCGGTTCATTTGTTTACCAGCGACACATTCGTATGTACCGTAGCCGTGGATCGCAGCGGACGATCCCACCTACATTTTAAAAAGCGAAGTTAAGTACACGTGTGTATCTAAGCCGTGGACAGCTATGGAACAGCGCCTGTATGATGGCAACCCACCTTTAATATTTTTTCCAACTTTACCTTACCTGTAACTTTTGGGCATTCATTCAAATAAAATAATCACTTTTCTTCATTTTATTTTACATTTTCTCATTCAATCACCTGACACGTCACATGAATTATGTTAAAATCAGTCAAATTATATTCTAGCGGTGGGACGAGTCTTGGTTAAAAATGCTTAATGAAATGTAACTCGATCGCATAGTCACACAATGCATCCACACAAAATGATAAATGCGTAAGTTTGTTTGCTTATCTGAGTAGCTAAACTACAAAAAAAAAATTGATGAAATTAACTATAAATTGATGAAATTAACTATAGCCTCGGAGATACAAACAAAACTACTTTGCTCTCAAAACAGCTAGTTTACAATAAAACTTTATACTCACAGAAATTTAAAACACCACGCATATTTAAAAAAAACAACTTGCAATCAAAACAAAAAAAAATGATCTTATCGTAAGTACTTAAAAAAAATCACGTTATTCTACATTTAAACTAATCTACAAGAAGAACAGTTTGTTAGATAAAGTTGAGGCAGGAATTGAATGTACGCTCTGGCCTACTAGATACGCCAGCTTATGTGCGTATTGACACGGCGCCGGCACACGGACCGTGCCGGGCCAGTTGTAGTATAAATGGCACAATTTGTACGTAATTCTTTGGCATTGGTCTGCCGTCATGTCGCTACTGTCGTGGATAACTACGTAATGAGTTGGTGTTACTGTACCTTGGTTCACCTTTTGGGAGACTATTAAGAAGTCGTACCTGGAATTAAAGGGGGAAGTTTAATTTTATGAATCAAGGGTTATCGTAATACCCAGTTACTGGGTTGTGGAGGTCAGATGTCGCTCCATGTAAAATACTGGTATTCAGCTACATCTAGTTAGACTGGAAGCCGACCCCAACATAGTTGGGAAAAGGCTATGCAGATGGTGATAATGGTATTTATTTTTCAAACAACTCATTATCTTAAAACTTGATCATGTCTCTCTGACATTACGTGCTAGCGACCGTTTTTCAGGGGGTACATTATCGAGTGTCCAAGTCACCTGATTTGCCATTTTATTTGTGTATTTTATGTAAAACATTGGTCAGGGGCCATAGTCTTTCCATGGTTCTAAATAACCTGTTCACTTAAGCCACCCAAACCCACCAATATCTTTGTTTCCATATCCTGCAATAGTCCTACACCAACCGAGGGTTGTCCTTGGGTGCACTTGCATAGTGCGAACAGGGATAATCGTCGGTTCGTGCTCATTTCATTAAAAACGTCTCAAGGGCCTATGCGAGTTGGCTTCGGTCCCTCGTATGCCTTCCAAAGGTCTGGGACCCCAGGGTCCCGAGAAATGTCAAGAGACGTATAACTAATAATAATAAAGAAAAAAAAAATTGTTTCAATCGATAAGACCACCCATTGTGTCACCCTATTTAAAATGTCTACTATTATATCTGTAATTTTTATGGTGTACATAATAAAGAGTATTCTATTAAAAAATATCAGAATTTACTTACCAATCGCGTCTAGTAACACCATGATCCAAAACAGTCCCAGGGTTCGGGTTTTCGAGACTCCCACCACACTTCATAAATATCCTGGTGTTGATGCGTTTCTGTACCACTATGTAGGTAAGTGCGGGCTTGTACTGAGCGCCTAGCACAGACAGACAGATCATCATTTGTGGTATTTCGTACTGTTGGACCACTTTCAATTCACCATCGCCGACGCCGTCCCTGTGTCAACGAAGAAAAGTTAGATTTTTTATTTTCTTAAAAGTTGATCGTGGTTATTCATTGTTCCTCTATAGACGTAACAGGACATAGGCCTCCCCTAAGTGTCGCCACATCGACCATCAGTTCTGTGCTTACCGGTCCACCTTGTGCCACAGTTACTTAAGTGTGCCAATACTTCAGGCTCTATCGGTTCAAAATGTATTTTAATGAGAACTATTCGACATCTACCGTGATTTCGTGGCATCCCTAGGGATTTCGTGAAATCCTTGGTTTCCTCATTTCCCTGCGACATATAGATAGCTCTGTGACATACCTGTACATAATAATCCTGTCAGGCAAAGTTCCATTGACACTGAGGAAATGTTTGAGGGACTCCACGAGGCAGTCCTTAAGATTATCGATTATCTCCTGCCCTTTTGATTGGAACACCACCCTTGAGTACCAATGCGTCATCGCTTGATTGTATGACGCTACGAACGCTGGAAACAAAAGGATATATATGTAAGTATTTATTTATATTTCATACACAGGCTTGTCCCCTATTACATAGGACTAACCCGACAAATGTCGTATGAACCAGCAACTGGGGGCTTAAAACAATCACTTTGGCAGAATCATAATAAGAAAATATTATGAATCATCGTAAAATGTCACAAACTGACAATTCATAATATGGTCTGCGTGCGATTCATATTACGAAATAATTCATCTGTTTGACAGTTTTCTATGGAGATTCGTAAAATGTTCCACTTAATATGAATTGCTTTTGTGTCAAATTAGAGGAATTGCTTGACAGCTGGAAATTCAGGAAATGAAATGGTTTTAGAGGAATTGCTAATGTGACCGTTTTAGGCCCACTGTTCTTATGAACAGTCATGGGGACTGTCGGCAGAAGTGAAAACTTAAATCTGTTATTAGTGCCATCTATATTCTATAATAAAGCACTAGAGAAGCCATAAGTTTAGCACCAAATATCGCTCAAGGGGCCTAGAGAAGTTTTCACTTCATAAATTCACTCGAAACGACAGACATGCAAACGGCTTCTAGTCGGCGATCGTTTGATGTTAGGCTGTGTACTTGTAATACATCTGCCTAACTTTTCTCCGGATATCTCTCTTGTACTGGAGCGATAATCGCTCTAACACGCCAGAGAACACGGTAACCAATGAGTTTGGTAAAACTTCAACTCACCGCAAACACTCTGCTTCTTTCTGGTAGCGTCATGATGACTGTCGATGCCTATAACCATAGCACTCTTGAAAGGTATACTGATACTCCACAGAGTACCGCCGAGCTTGCAGTTCATCTGCAGAAGAATTTTTTGGGTGATAGACCGCATCTTATTTTGGTTCATGAGGGTTCTGGCGTTTATTACCTGAAATGAATAATGTTGATATTATAATTTATAAGTGTTTTATATACCAAATCGTTGATTTTATATAGATTTTTCACCCGAGTTAAAGATAAAAAAAAAGAGAGATTCTAGAGTGATATTGTTTTTTTTTATATATTTAAACCACTCTTGTATAACTGTCAGTGTACGTAGGACCTGGCACTGATATAATTTCTTATATCTTAAAAACGTATGCAGTTCAAACGGAGCCGTTTTATGTCAGCGTTGTTTTTAACACAACTTTGTCTATTATTCAACGTGAACAGAAAATCCTCTGTACTAAGCTCTTGTTAGGCCGTGCTGAATAAATAAACTATTTACTTGTGATGGAACAGGATTATCAGCGCAGCATATCTTCTTGATAGCGCCATAACGATCATCTCTAGCCGTGGGACAGATAACCACCACCATCTGCAAGCTGGATGTTATGACCTTCTTCAAGTTGATGACGTAAGTGTCGGTGCGGTCGTTCGGCAACCGAATCATTTGGGGTTCGGCCACGTTCATGCCCATAGGACGGCAGGAACGCTTCACCGTTTCTAGGAAGTCCTGTAAAATGTGTTTTATTATTAGTGGGATAGGTGTTATTTTCTTTGGGACGATTCTAACTGTGCATGTCTGCTGATGCTGAGGACTTAGATCGACTAATACTCAAGGCTGACACTTCTAGAGGGAAAGAAAATACGAATTACGATTTTTTCTTTTTGTAATGTATAATCTGGTGTACAATAAAGTAAATAATATATAAATAATACGTATATTTGCGGAAAACTTGACGCAAAGAAAGAACACAAAACCTACTAATGATTTATTTGGTGATCCACTATCATTCAATGCCCTGAGCATCAATCACATTTATTCAAATCATGAAATCCACATAAATGATTATAACATGCTAATTGTAAAACAACTCATAACAAAGTCCGAACACGTCAAAGTCCTAAAACAATTCCGACACATATTTTGCCAAACCAAAGAACAACAAATTCTATGTCAATCTTTCCATTTGACCCATCCTTCAATGGTCATAATCTATTGTTTCAAACCACATTAATATCAAACTACTTACACTAGCAACCTGCTTATCCCTATCAGTGTGCAAAATGACCCATTTGATGATATCCACGGCTTGCATCACATGTTGCCTTGTGACGTCACCGTTCCAATCTGCGTTGGGTTTTCCTGGCAGCCTGACGTTGTTACCGAAGTATAGCGTTTCTGGTTGCAATGTGCGGGCAGTTAGGTTGATTGTCTCAGGCGCTATGCTTAGGCCCCAACCCGCCAGGCGATTCCTTGCAGTTTCGTTTTTCATCACTGTTTCTATGTACTGAAATAATATTGGGAAGATTGGATGAACAAATTATAATCCATTCGTATCATCCATTAATATTAGAAATTCCAAAGTAACTCTATCTGTCTGTCTGTCGGTCTGTATGTTACTTTTTCACGCCTAAACCACTGAACGGATTTCGGTAAAATTTGGCAAGGAGATAGATGGGATCCTGGGAAAGGACATAGGCTACATTTTATCGACATAGCACGCGGGCGAAGCCGCGGGCGGAAGCTAGTAAGCTATACAATATAGCTCTGAATTAATAATACATGATAAGATTTTTTAAGGGTACAATTAAAACAGTTAACAGTTATTAGTAACAACATAAAACCTCACATTGATATTATTCAAGTCAGCATACGAAGAAATAATATGAGTATAACAGGTGTAAAAAAAACCTGTTAAAATCATATTATTTCTTTCACGTAAAGCCGTACCTAAGTCCCGGGTCGTCAGAAGCCCGAAAGTCTGACAAGCAGTCTCGCTAAGGGGTATCGTATTAGCCAGTTACTGGGTTGTGGAGGTCAGATAGACAGTCGCTCCATGTAAAATACTGGTATTCAGCTGCATCCGGTTAGACTGGAAGCCGACCCCAACTTGGTTGGGAAAAGGCTAGGCAGATGATGTTGAGGTGTAAAAAAACCTAGTCACTTGTACTCCCATGTCATTGTGATCAATTTTTTGTACTGGACCATACCCGGGAACCTTTTAGTTACGGAGATATTCATGGTCAAAGTTCCAACTTTTTTTCACTAAAAAGTTTTAAATAAAACTTAACATGAAATACCAACTTCTGTACTGTTGCATCCATCCATAAGCTCTTGCGTGCGTTACATTTTGCTCAAAAAATTTCACACCAAAAATAAAAGTTGTTCCTCAACATTGTAAGTCTAACATCTATGTAACATTGCTTAATGTTACTTAGATGTACTTACAGAATAGGTAGATAACAGCTAAATGATGAGTATTTAAACACCATAAATAAAATTATGTTACTTAATTTGATGTACAGAATGCGTAGTTTACGGCTATGTGATGGGACTTTTTATACCCTGTATTATTTTAAGTAATTTTCTGGTGAGGAGGAACAGGCGAACGGATATATAAAGATGCAAAAAAAAAGCTGTGAATAATAATTCCTACCTTTTTGAACGCTGCATGACGTTGGTTCGGCGTGATTTTGGTGTAAGTAGCGACATCCTTCATCAACTTAAAGTTGCTTCGTTGATCATCCGTAAGGCCGGTCAACTGACACAGCTCAGGGATCAAGCATATCATGAAGTCCGTCGGCTTTTCCTGGCCTGGCATACGTTTTGAATCCCTAGAAGAATAATGTTGATTTATTAACAGAAGTTTATTTTGCGATTACAAAAAAATGCAAAAAGTTTTATTGGCAAAAAGAAAAATATCGATTGCAGCTAATTGAACGCAATATTACGCGACTGTAAAAAGGTCGCGCGAACTTAGTTCGTAGGAACTCGTAAACAAAGACACAGGTGCCGAATAGATTATCCTAATTCATAATAGATTGAAGGTCGCGTCTGCGTTCTATTACAACAGTGGACCCCGTATCCTATTTAAAAGCAATCGTCGCGCGAATGTTCACGATCGTTCGAACTTTATTTGACGCGGGGTTGCGCCGATAGAGGGCGCTTTCCGGTTTCCCAAACAAAAAGTGATATACCCTACGACCGATCGCGTATTTTCGCGACGATCGCTTTTAAATAAGACGCGGCCTTAGGGTCTGTTTTACGATGTCCGAATCACACCCACTACTCACCGAATTAATTCAAAAATGGAAATGCATTTTTATAAAATTATCTGCCAAGTAAGTTAACGGAAACTTAATCGTAGGTGGTGAAACATGCCGTTTGCAGTGTATCGCGAATTGTGATCTTCGGACGGTTATGTGTATAGTACCTGGATATTAGCAATGGCTGATCCCAATCTTTGATTTGTATGCCATAGTTGTCCTTATAGTAATCGATGAAGGAAATCTGCTTTGGTTGACCATCCACCATCTTCTCAAATGTTGATTTTGGTGACTGTGTATCATCGATACTGTCTACCCTGTAAAAGGCAAAGTCAGAATTTAGAACATTTTACGACCAAACGAGCTTAAAGTATATATTGTATTGATAGTATGATGTATGACGCCTTAGGCCCATTATACACGGCACGATTTCTTTATGGTACGGCGCGCTAGCCGCACCAAGTAAAACGTATGTGTACCACGGGCTTTATACATATTGTTGTCATACTGATCAGTACATTGTTACTGTTGTTAGCAGCCAAATAAGTTAATTTCAGGGTCGATTTTTTGCTTGAAAACAATACTGAAATATTCGTTAAAACCAACTAATTGTATTTTAAATTACAAACATCGCAGTCGTACGCGAAAATTCTGTCGATAAAGATGCACGTTCTCTCATTCCACTCAGAGACTTGGGTAGCACTTACCTAAACATTTTCTTGTTATACATAGTCATGACTGAACAGCCGACCAATCGTTCGGCCATTGCTTTCTTCCAGCCAGCTCCTTCTGCTTGAATGGTCTCTTTTATAAATGACAGCACTGACTGTGTGCGGAGTACTTTGTGCGTGGAATCCAGGGTCAACATGAGACCTCCTTCGTACTCGTCGACCGCTGTCACGTAACTGAGGGTAGGAAAATATGTGATATAAAAGGAATGTATTTCGTTATTTTTTTGCTGACTTATTGGGATAATTAAGCAATTTACTGGTAAAGTAATAAAATACTGTGAATTTTACGAGTATATTTTCATTGCTGTCCTTGGAAGTCGTAGTCTCGCACGCATTAAGGGTGAGTTTCGACAACGGATAACATAAATCGATTGGCTCGTATAGTAAGAACAATCGACCGATGTCGACTGATCGCATTTTATAAAGATTTATCGATCAACCTTGCTCGAGTGAATGTGATAACAGCCAAACATCTAAATTTTCAGTCAAATCCGTTGTCTTTTATCTGTTACGGCGCGCAAAACATCTCAACTTTTAAACTTTCAGTATGAAGATGTGGTAACATAACATGATACCAGTATTTCCCGAAGGGTAGGGCAGAGGTTTACCTGTAGAGTCCCATGTAACAGGGGGCGAGCCCATTACCATCAACCGGGCTGCTACTGAGAAATTCCAGATGTAAAAACCCAATAACACTTTGCCCGACCCGGGAATCGAACCCAAGACCTCATGCTCCTGCCAGGGCTGCGGGAAAGTCCGAAAGGGATACCGGGGCTCTTGGCAACAGGCAACTGAAGGAACACGGGTGGGCTTTAGTCAGTAAAAGTCTGACACGCCCTCCCGCTCCGGCCAGAGCGGGAAAAGTCATTTGATGATTTCACACCCACAAAAAAAAAAAAAAGTACCTCATGCTCAACAGTTGCGACCAAGACCAACAAGGTAGTTATATGGTAAATATGAACTATTTTGTATCAATGACATACCCAGGCCAAACTTCCAGTTTATGCTGTGGAATCTGTATACCAGCTTTATCATTGAAGTGATCGCGATTAATCCTTACAAGCTGCAAATCCTTCATTATACATTTGAATATCACATTGTAGATATGTATCATTTCGCTAAGACGGCGGGTTCTACGGAATACAACCTGTAATAATAACGAGAGAAAAGTTACGATTTTTTCAACACACTTGCTCGTAAAGTGGCTCTTACCGCTTAAACCGCTTTTAGGTTCATAATGCAGTGTATTATGGAAGCGTGCTTTTTACTTTATATTACCGCACTAGTGCGCTAATGTGCGCCACAGATTACTATTTACTAGTCGGAGTAATGACATCGCAGTATGGAATTAGTAACTACTATCATGGCAGCATGGAATATGTATCTAATAGAAATTGTTTTTGGTGAAGCTTTTTAGCAAAGACAAGCGCTCAAAAGCAAGTTTTTATGAAAAAAAAAAAGAACCATATACCTAAGCAAACCATTGGCGTTTAGTTATGGTAAAAAAAATCCCATGCATGCATTTTTTTTTACAATAATTCCGCACACTGGCCTGCCCGTGTGCCACCGCGTTCGCGCGGAATAAAACTCTATTTGTACTATTAAATAAGGGTTTATATCGTCTGTGGCAATTTAAGTCTATATTGTTCACTATGGCTCGCGCGAATAACATCATCTCGACTGTAATATCCAATAGAGCACACTCGTATCACAATGTACTAATAATGCACACTATTTGAAAATAAATATACTCCATTTGAAATAAGATTAGACATTTGAATAAACCTTTTTTACAGTCCATTCAAACGATTTTGATTGCTATTGCGTTGGTAGCATGAAAAATGGCAGCTGGTATTGTAACCATTTTTTTGCTTTTAATGCCATCCTTATGCTTACGGCATAGAAGACAAAATCGGTTGAACGGACTGTAAAAAAGGTTTATTTAAATGTCTAATCTTATTTAAAATGGAGTATAGGTAAGTTAAATAAAACCTATTTATGTATTATTGCTATAAAGGCATGAGAACAGGCCTGTAAAATTCACTCATCCTCCATAGAAAAGGGAGGAGCCTCTGACCAGACGGGTGGGCTACCCGTGTAACCCGACGATTGATGTCGGAGCGTTGTAAAATACTATGCTAGTCGCGTGTCGAACTTTGCTTGCGCGATGCGGAATTTTTGCGTGACGTCAGTATTATGCGTAGTTCGCATGTGGCGATGTAAATGGCGTTACATTACTACATAGGTAAGTTTTCCCTCTTTTATTTTTACCAGCTTTAATGAAGCTGGTCAAAATTAAAGCCAATGCAGCATCCTATGTTTTGGCGTTGCTTGTCTCGTCTGAGGGCCTAGACAAGTGACAATCGCTTCGAACGCGTTTCTTATTTCTACAACCCGTGCGCATTAATATGGCACCTGGCTCGGAACTCGATACTCCCCCCGCTACCCGCGCGGCGCCCCACCGTCGCCGTGCGGGGAAGCGAGGGTAGCTCCAAATGTCATTAAGCCAGGTGCTATGTTAATGCGCACGGGTTGTACAACGACTTTAAACAGGATTGACATAAGCTTTTCGATAGCTTATGTCAATACTATACATTTTTGCCTTTTCCATCATCGTTATCGCTGATAGAATGTCACTTTGTCTAGGGCCTCAGATAGTTTTAGTGTTCCATCGTTGTCATATGTAACACTTGTCACCATAATAATTCAATTCAATTCAATTCAATTTATTCACAAACAATTTACATTGTGTTTGAAATCGTACAATAAAATAATAATAATTTTAATAAAAAAAACCTTCACAATTTATACACGTAACATATTTAGAAATTAACAACAATGTCAACTCATTATGAAAAAATAACCAAAATAAATAGTGCAATGTCAACTCAAATAAAAATAAAAATAGGAATAATAATACATTTGTCATTTAAAAATAATGTCCATAACAATAATTTCAGTCTGTTCTAGTATCCACATACCTACTTACGTTGACAGGAGGAAACGCATAATATTTACATGTCGTCGACGGAGTAGAGACACTTATCTAGTAGGAATGCTTGAAGCTTTGTTTTAAATGCAGATGAATAAATCAAGCTTTTTAAATGTAGTGGTAACTTATTGAAGAATTGCACTGCTTGATATTGTGGGCTGTGCTTCACAATGTTGAAGTGAGGACTTATCTTATTTCTCAATTCCTTCTTACGTGTACTCTCTCTAACCCGTCTTTCCTCGTCCGTCTCATATTCATGTATGTACTTTTTAAGATTAGTCAGAAGGACTAGAACGTAGAGACTGGGTACTGTAAGGATATTTAAATCTAAGAAATGTGGACGAAAACTATCTCTTTGTGAAATACGGACAATCGTACGTATGGCTCTTTTCTGAAGGACAAAAGCTCTTTGGCAGTTATAATTATAGCTGTTTTCCCAAAATTGTATGCTGTATCTTAGTTTAGATTCAATTAGTGCGTAGTATACGATTTTTAAATGTTTAGTGTCAATTTCATCTCGAAGGGTTCTTAACGCATAACACGCAGATGATATAGATGCATCAATGGCGGCTATTTCCTTTTTCCAATTTAATGAGTCATCTATGTGTACTCCCAAGAATTTAGCTTCTCTCACAAGTTCAATTTTATCCTCATTTAGTGTTATTTCCATAGTGTCTTTATTACGAGCAGTTGTTTTGAATAGCATTATCTTAGTCTTTGTACTATTGATTTTCAACTTATTTACAGTAAACCATGAATACAGATAACTTATAGCTGCATTCACTTTTTCCGCAAGTTCTTTTGTGTCATTTGCGCCAATAATGGCATTTGTGTCATCCGCAAAAACAACAAGGTGTTTGTCTGGTAGGATTTTATTTATATAATTTATATAATTGGTAAACAAAATTAACAATTTGGGCCCTAATATCGGTCCTTGCGGAACACCGGCACAAATATTAAAAAAGGTGATTTACAACTTTTTCTATGTCCATCTTGCATCTCACTAATTTCTACAAACATTTTTCTGTTTCCTAGGTAGGATAACAGAAGTTGGGAGGCTTTGCCTCTCACTCCGTAGTGATTTAGTTTGGTTATAAGTAGATTGTGATCAATAGTGTCAAATGCTGAACTCAAATCTAAAAATACACCAGCTACTCTCATTTTATGATTTATTTTATTGATTATATCATTAACAAGAGTATATATGGCGTCTTTTGTGGCAACATTTTTTTGATATCCAAATTGTCTTCTATGTAGGACTTTGTTTAAGTGGATATGGAGTACAAGACGAGATTTGATAATTTTTTCGAATATCTTTGAAAGCGTTGGTAGCAAAGAGTTTGGCCTGTAGTTTTTGGGATCTGTCTTCGTTCCTTTTTTGTGAATCGGTATGATCTTGGCAATTTTTAGCTGTTCTGGAAATATTCCTTCATTGATACACTTATTAAAGAAGTAAGAAGCGGTTCGGCAAGTATATTTAAATGTTCTTTAAAAACAGATATAGGAATTTCATCATATCCACAAGAACGTTTATTATCCATCTTTCTGACAATATTAGAAATTTCATTTGGAGTAGTAAGAGTAAAACAAAGTTCGCTTTCAACCCGTTGTGTACTCTGCTCAAGTAATAAAGTCGCTTCCTCATTTTTAATTTCATTGGTGAGACATTTATTATCAAAAAGTTTTGCAAGTGTGTTAGCTACTTCTTCGGGGTCATCAACTATTGTACCGTCAATTTTAAGTAGTAGATGTTCCGTATGCATAAGTTTTGTTCGATTCGTGCAATTGTTAACAAATTGCCAGATCTCTTTGCTAGAATTTGTTGAACTAGTTATTTTGTCCCTAACTGTATTTTTTTTAGCTTTCGTGATAACCCTTCTATAAATTCTGATGTATTTATTTTTGTAATTTAAAACATTGGTTTCAAGATTATGATATGAATATATTAATGGATGAATCATGCAATCAGATATTATTGCTGAGCTGTTCATATTAACTAATATAATATTATAAATTTGAAAGTGAGTTTGTTTGTTTGTTACGCTTTCACGATATAACGGCTGATCGGATTTGGATGAAATTTGGCACATGGGTAGACCATGACTTTAACCCGATATTTCCGGGATCGAGACTTATGCGGGTGAAACCGCGGGGCAAAGCTAGTAGTAATATATTTATGCTCGTGACTGTACAAGAAGTAGAGTGTGTCAATTTAGGGTATCTTCAAAATGTTCATTAATCACACTTATATTACTTCCTCTGACGAGCTTCTTCACAAAAACTAAGATTATTCTTGTTTCAATTTAAAGATATACTTAAGTAAGTACTTACAGTGATTCTGACTTTGCTATTATCAAAAGGATTGGTGGACACCAGGTTAAGAGCTTCTTCAGGCAGTTTGTGCGGCACATACAAGGTAGTACCATCAAATGTCTTCTCCTTGAAATACTGACGGTGTTCTGAAAAATGAAGGTGCAATCGTGAATTCGAAGTTCGGCTGCTGCACTAAAGATGTGAAAGTACAAGTTGCATTCTCTTACACGACAAATCTGACAATCTCATCTTTTACGACAAATTCTGTAAAAGAAAAGAGCCTTGAGTGTATTTTTTTTTAAGTTTCGGGTTTGAATAACAAACAACATCAAAAAGCTACAAAGTAGGTACTTCTACATATTATTAGTTCAATAAAGAGTTTACGCGAACATTTGCAAAATATTATGTAGGTGACACTAAAAACTGTCAACTAACTTTTGTGGTTTTTTTCCTCAAAATCATTTGGTATTTTTCTTACCGTCAACCTGCCTGTAGAAAATAATTCCACAATTTTGACCCAACATTTTACTTCATAACATTACAAACTTACCAGCCAGGAGTTTAAAGCGTAAGTTCCTATAATCTTGGTCCGGATCGTATCTCACTTCGTACTCATACACATTGTTCTCTTCAAAGTTCAGGTATATAAAGTTGGCAGTCACTTGGACAGGTGTGCCGCTGGTACCTTTAATTATAACTGGGGGTGTGTCCTTCACTTCACGCTGAAAAAGGTTTATCATAACAGGAATTACCCGTTTAGCCTCTGAAAATCAGGGCTAAAAGATTCGGAACCGTTTAAAACAGTTAAGGGACCCGTAGCACCGTACTGATATTTAGCAAAAAACGCCGAAAGAAACACGTTCCTTGTATGAGGACCCCCTTTAATTTTTAACTGTATTTAATTTTTATTATTTGTTGTTATAGCGGCAATATAAATACACAATCAGTGAACGGTTACGGTTATGTACGGTTCATGAGATACAGCCCGCTGACAGACAGACGGACAGACAGTGGCTTTGTATTAGGATTCCGTTAGGCACCCTTCGGGTACTGAACCCTAATAAAGCTATAGTCATGTGGGGTTTTATTTTATCAGTACAACACATACATTAAAACATTAGTATGACAAGAATAAAATATTGTCAACTTACGTATGCCCTTTTTCTAGGCTGCTCGTCACATGGTTTCGATATGGCCACAGTTTCGGCCATTTTCTCCGTTATCTGCTGGACATCTGACTTCGAGCTATCTCCCGCCGCTTTAGAAGCTTGTCTTAACAAAGAAATTTATGTTAGTGACATACCTAAAACAGTATCATGTCCAGCGCCCAGCCCTGGTTTCGCTCGAGAGAATAAATATCAATTTAAACGTAAACAAAACAATCTTCAGAATAATTTCTTATTTGAATTATGGAGAAAACTGCAACTCAATTTTGTACGAGAAATTGGCCCTAAATATCGATCTTTACATCATACAATTTACATTTTGACTTACAGAGATTGTAGAAGCTTCAATCCTCTTCCAGCGCCTCTCATCGGAGGAACGGCTGGACTGACGTCAGCAGCAGGAGAAAAGAGCGGTGGCCCTACAAGAAAGTACAACTTATAAAAATACTAGCTTTTGCCCGCGACATCGCCCGCGTGGATGTCGGAAATTATGCCACAGGAACGTACTACCGGTATTTAAAATATTCATGGTTATCAGTGTGCCAAAATTGGTCTAAAATCCGTTAAGGCGTGAAAAAGTAACAGAGACAGACAGAGTTACGTTTAGCATAAGCATAGCATATTCAGCCTATAATGTTCCCACTGCTGGGAAACAGGCCTCCTCTCAGTGAAAGGGAGTGGGCTGTAATCCACCACGCGAGCCCAGTGTGGGTTGGTAGATGTCACATGTCTTCGAATTGTTAGTTCTAGGACATGCCGTTTTCTTCACGATGCTTTCCTTCACCGTTTTGAGAGTGGTGGTGATGAAATAATTCACACAAAGGGAGTAACGTTTGAATTAAGGCGCTTGGTTCCGTTCAGTACCGTAACATGGTCAATTTAAAAAGCCTACTCCTCATTAACGACTTGGATAAAAGATCTGAAAAAAATACATGTTTGCCATAGATTCATGTACAACATTTTAATCGAGCAGTTTTTTTCGTAAGACTAATACTTTTGCCTTAAAAAAATATCTACCAAGACGCAATTGTTGGCTAATAACTACTAAACGGCTTTGATGTTTGGAAATATTTATATACTGAAAAATTGATGGTTAGAGGTAGTACAGATTGTTCGTTGCATAAATGTAAATTAATCAATATTTTTAAGAATATTACCCCACTTAGAGATAGAGGTTCAGAGGTGCTCTGCGCGGGACGCGGGCGGCAGTCCCGAGTTAGCATTGCTACGGGACGGCTGTGTCGCTCGCTGCTCCGCCCCGGCTATCGACCGACTATGCACGTTTGCGTGTGTTAGTGCAAATATTTACGAACGAATTGTATCAATGTGCGTTTATAGACTAGCTCGCTGCAGAGAGCCCAAGTCAATTGTGCGCGTAGGCGCTTTGTTGTTGAGTTTTTTTTTTAACATGCAATTACTTATTAATACTTTTTTTATTTACATTCACATAATTTACATACAAATTTATAATATAAGTAGACCAAAAAAATATGTTAATGTAACATAACATCACGCCTGTATTCCCCGAAGGGTTAGGCAAAGGTGTACCTTTAGTTAGTACACTCACATTTTGCCAGTTATGTCGCATGTAATAGGGGCGAGCACAAATCGAGACTCTGGGCTGCTACTGAGCAATCCCAGATAGAAAAACCGACCAAGTGCGTGTCGGACCACACATAATGGTGCCGATTCTCTTGTCACAAAATTCTCTAAACTAAACTAAAAATCACTAAAATTTTGTTTAGTCCTGTCAAACGATCAAACTCATTCTGAAATAGACTTTAAATGACATAACTTAACTATAATTTAGTTTGACAGCACTAAGATGGCACTGAGATTAGTTTAGTGAAAATGCTATTCTGAATTTGACGATTTAAACTAAAAATTTGTCCTATATCTAAAATCCTCTAACTAAATCCGACTATATATATATATATATATATCGCGATTAAAAATGTGTGGAATAAAATGAGATGTCATGAACTAAAATTCAAACCAACACCTCAACTTCAGTTACAAAAAACAGTACTGTATTTTTTTATTTTCTTTTGCTTATATCTCGAAAACGGTGTGTCCTATCGCAAAATTAATGAAAATTTCGACCCCCTTTAGAAGACCCTTAAACCCCTAATTCTCAACATGTTGGTAATTATTTTTAATTTTTTTTCTTCATTTTCCATACAAAAACTGAAAAATTCCATTAAAAACACGTCGAGGCTGCCGTGCAGGCGCGCCTCTGGCTCTAAAAAAAAACACGGGGTAGGGAAAACAAGTACCAAGTGGAGGCGCGCGGTTGTCAAATTCGATTTTAGTTGTGTCAAAATAAGTTTTAAATTTAGAGAATTTATTTGGCAGAATAGCTCCAAGATTCCCATAGTCAAAAGTAAGGAATTTTACTGATAGTTTAGTTAGTTTAGTTCGGTGTACAAGAGAATCGGCACCAATGAAGGTTTCCGTAGTTGGAATGAATTTATGCCAAGAACAAACTTAACATTGTAGTTGAAATCATGTTCTCCCATACGAAATGTACGGGAGAACATGTTTTTGTAACTGCAAATTTAAGTTGGTAGATTATTACCTACTCGTTAACTTGTAGAACCTGGTATAGCCTATAGCTGTGATAGTTTTCCTTTTAATTTCGTCATACATTATATACTACTGCTGTGAATTTTTTCACATATCCAAAATTGGACGAAAATAAAAGGTGTATCTTTTATACACGAAATATTTTAAGGGGTCATTGTACTCATCATCATGAACAGCTTTCACTATGGGACCAAGCCTGAAATCACTTTACTTTATGTTCGCATAGCTCGTCAAAATGTAGAACAGCTGACACTTTTTTCGCGATTTCAGCGTTGGTCCCATATGCACACGGCTACACATCAAGCTATACATTTCCAGTTTATACTGATCTCGCATTGTATAGAATTTCCGTACAACGCGAGGTCAGCTTATACTGGCAATGTACCTATAGCTTGAAGTGTAGCCGTGTGTACAATGACCCATTAAAATATTTCTTAACTACATACCTAACTATATACCTACCTACATACTTACCTACATACATACCTAGAATACCTACCTACATACCTAGAATACCTACCTACATATACCTACATACTTTTATATCTACATGTTGTAGTAAACGTTTAAAACTCCAGCACAGACCTACATAACATAGGTTTTTCTGTTGCATTTAGAATACGCGTTATAGTGGCAACCTATTCTTACCATTGCATTGCTAAAATTCGCGTAAATTTAACATGTACTTGTAGCCGTAAGGGGTAAGCAATGGATCCGCAATCGAAGACGTCCGGGATCGAATCCGAAGCGATATTTGTTTGTTGAAACCATTATAATTATTTATAAGTATTCTAAGCAACATTGTTAGTTATTATTTTAACTATTTATGTTTATTTATAATCTATTCATTCTTATTTTGTTTTTTTATGAAGTTTAATATTTGTTATTGTATTATTATTTAACTATTTATAGATATCAGTATTCAGCAGACTTTACTGAAAACTAATAATATGATTTAGACTTTATGCATGTTTTTTTGTTAATGTAACGTATCGTATGAACACAATAAAGTCGAGCACGTTACTCGGTCATTTATTTATATATTTAAGTCAACTTTATCTTTAAAAAAAAACATGCATAAAGTCTAAATCATATTATTAGTTTTCAATAAAGTCTGCTGAATACTGATATCTATAAATAGTTAAATAATAAGTAATACAATAACAAATATTAAACTTCACAAAAAATAAAAAATAAGAATGAATAGATTATAAATAAACATAAATAGTTAAAATAATAACTAACATTGTTGCTTAGAATACTTATAAATAATTGTGATGGTTTCAAAAAACAAAAATCAATTCGGATTCGATCCCGAACCTCTTCGATTGCGGATCCATTGCTTATCCTTACGGCTACAAATACATGTTAAAATTACGCGAATTTTAGCAATGCAATGGTAAGAATAGGTTGCCACTATGACGCGTATTCTAAATGCAACAGAAAAACCTATGTTATGTAGGTCTGTGCTGGAGTTTTGAGCGTTTACTAAGTACAACATGTAGATTTAAAAGTATGTAGGTATAATGTAGGTAGATATGTAGATAGGTATTCTAGGTATGTATGTAGGTAAGTATACATACTTACCTACATACATACCTAGGTAGGTAGGTAGGTATGTAGGTAGGAAATATTTTAAGGGGTCATTGTACACACGGCTACTCGCGTTGTACGGAAATTCTATACAATGCGAGATCTGCATAAACTGGAAATGTGTAGCTTGATGTGTAGCCGTGTGTATATGGGACCAACCCTGAAATCGCAAAAAAATAATCAGCTGTTCGACATTTTGACAAGCTATGCGAACATAAAGTATCACGTGTATAAAAAGATACACCTTTTATTTTCATCCAAAGACATGCTAAAAAATAATATCCAGTAAAAACTTAAAATATATGTAACTTATGTATCTATCTATACAAATGTCAGCCTTGCATCTCCGCCATTCCTTTCTGGAATCGTAGGCAAAATAGGCGTCCTATGCGCGCAACTCTGCGCCCTTGTATTTTCTTTGATCGCCGTTTTAGTTTAGTGCGCCACCGCACGCGTTTTACGTATTCGGGGAGTAGGGAGTTTAGCTCCGCCCACATGCTCAAGGTCAGTGAGGAAACTATCGCCCTTAATAATATTAATATATAGTATATATAGGATAGTCTTGACCCACAATGGTTTTAGATTCACGCTGAGTCACGCTGACCGTCGGCGCTAACGGCCCAATATGTATGATTATCGCACTCGTCACAGCGCTGACGGCCGTCAGCGCTGAGCCGCGCTGAGTGCGATAATCATACATATTGGGCCGTCAGCGCCGACGCTCAGCGTGACTCTAAAACCCGCCTATAGGTTTTAGTGGCCTACATTATAGAGATATCATCATATCACTCCTGTATTCTCAGAAGGGTTAGGCAGAGGCAGATTTAAGTCCTGTGTAATGTGGTAGTGAACTTGGATCTGCACTTTAATAGCGTAATACACGATCAATCAGAATTGAAATCAGTACGAACAACTGTTGCTTCATAAGTTCGTAAGTTACGTTGTTGAGCAGATTTTTATTACGAACGAACTTATGGAACGAACGAACTTATGGAGCAATGGATTAGACATTTGTTTCAAACCAATTCCAATTCTGACCGATCCCGTATTACACAATTAATAGTGCCGGTAAGCTGTTTTAGTGACAGGCACAAAAGGTAAATTTTACAAACCTCCTGGTTTTTGTTGAGCTTTTGCAAGCAGCATGGCTGCCATTTTGCCCCGTCCGCCTATTGAAGTGGACCCAGATATGGCAGATGAACATACCTATAAATGTATTAAGATGTAACATTAAAATAACATCACCACTTGCGCAAGGGAAAGAACTAATATTCTAAATGGTTTCCTTCAAAAATTCTTGTCTTCACTCAATATTGTTCAGAGAAAAGTTACCAAAAATCTCTTGAAATTCTATATATATTTGTCAATTATCTCTGTTAATAGACTAATAAGAAATAAGAATCAAGGAACTTTATGAGGTAAACAACAGACTAATAATATGCATTATTGTCATTGTTTGTGTGTGTTATTGTGTCATTATTGTGTTGTATGTGTGTGTTTATTATTATGTAGTATATGCATTAAGGAAATATGTCACTTTTTATCAACCCATAAGGTAAAATTAGTAAGATCCATGTTTAATTTGAGGCAAGATTATGATATTATGAAACAAACACTCTATTGAAGTTTCAGTTTAATGATGTTCTTATCAAAGGGGCGCGACCACCTGCGGTTTCTTTTATCATGTGAGGAACCAATGAACAATGCAGTGTATTTCTGTATTTAACTAGGATATAAACCAGTCAATAATCAGTTGAGTTTAAATATAATGAAAGTAGTCATTATTTTCTTTAAATATTGCAGTAATATTGCCCTGCTCAAAGTATTGTTTAAATTCTTATGACACTGAGAAACTTGTTTCCACAACAAAAAACATAATCAATAGCAAATTATCCACCTCTCTCTGTCCAAAGCTGCAAAGGACCAATCTTTATTAAAGGAGTCCAGCTAATCCCACCATCTGTCTGGTTGTTTCTTACAGAAACATAATTAAAATAACATAAGTCATAATTGCAGCACACAAAATTGACAGACACGACGATCATGGTGAAACTGTAAGGGTTCCATGTTGACTACAGGGGCCGTATTATGACATATTAATGCCACAATTTTTCCAGTGCGAAGAGAGACGAGGCTATACAAGGACGATAGCACTATCCTTTTTTTGTAGTGGAATACTGATTGCATGAATACTTCATAATATGGCCCCAGAATATTAAAAATGGACTATGACTGAATGGACTACCAAGGACTATGCAAAAATAAGAGTACAATATATCTTACACTAGGTGGAACACTTGGGCTCGCTGTGCCAGCAACACTCTGAGCAACACTTGGGGCTGCACTCGTATCTGGTGTAGACTCTGGAGTGTTTTCATCAGATGACATGCCTGTTTGGGTCTTTTTCAAAGCTTGGAGAAGGGCCAAGCCCCTGCCACGGCCCCTCATTGGGTCTGCCATATTGTCCTGCTATCAAAGACATAGAGTAAATCAGAATAGAGGAGATAATAAAATTTTGCTGGACATGAGACTCAACAGAAGTCTTGTTTTAAAAACTACAGCCATCCATAGTCCTTGAAGGTGTTATGTTCTTTTAGGATCTATGAACAATAATTCCTATTCTTATATTATGGATATAGGCAGGTTATTGTGTTAAGATTGTCGAGATATTTTAGACATTCGGCAAAAAATTGGCGTCGAAATGTTAACTAGGCTTACTAGGCACGGGCGTTTTCAACAACACTGGACCTAGAAATGAGAAAATTGAGAATACAACAACACATCCCAGGGTGTCCAAAAACCGCACTGTTGGATTTTCAACTTTCAGCACTAAGTGAAGTACGTTCAAAATCCAGTGCGCCATGAAAAACCGTCGCAGTAAAAAATTACCCGTGCTCACGAAGGCTAACATTTCGACGACGCGTCGTAATACGAAACCTGAGGGTAGGTACCAGTACTTTAGATATGCATAATTTCCCAAACCTAGATAACGGTATGCACTAAATATTTCAAAGTAATTTTACAACACATATTACTTACAAGGGCAAAATGCTGTACTGAATAGGTATGATGTACAGAAAAATCCAAAGGAATGGTAAACTAAACTGAAACAGTTTTGGACGAAGTTTTTATTTTGCAAGTTTTCATCGCGGATTATGCTAGCAAGTGTATTTAATATTTCAACGAGGCAAAAATTTTGGAGTGTTTCTACCTACATAAAGTTAGAAGGAATTTCAATAGTTAGCAAAAATTATTGTTTCAACATCATTGTCAACAGGACATACCTACAAATTTTGATGTATTTGATAACCCTTGGACCAATAATAACATAACAATGTGACATCATAATAATTATTTACAAGCAAAATACATAACTTTGTGTTACCTTTTTATTTTCTTTCTGTTTTATTTGTCCAAAACTCGATTTTTTGTATGCAAAACCTGCAAATTCCTGTCTTCTGTTTTCTTTCTTCCTTTAGTCAACGACAAACAATAAACCACTGACCACAGAATACACAAACTCCTGGTGTAAACACAGACAATAAATAAATCAAAGACTACACATACACTAGGACAGTGGTGGGGCGAGATTTCTATAAAGTGGGTGATAGACGTGCGTACTAACCGTGCTGTTTTTATGTTCACGATCGCGACTTTACGCTGCTCGCGCTCACATACGACGAGCCAAGGCGGGCTACGAGCAAAATTTCAAACCTGTTGGATCGCCGACAAACTTACTCAGTGGTTTTTAAGTCCGCGTACTTAGCATGACACACAGCCGAGTAAGCTCGCCGAGCCATACGTATGCGTACTTGCTCGCACGTCTATCACCACTTTAAAGGCATGGAATTTCGAAAACAAACCAGCCAAGTGCGGACCACGCACAATGAAGAATTGTGTAGTTGGGATGATTTTATCCCAAGACCGTGACATAGCTATAGGAGGGTTAGATGGTGACATAATTATAGTACTAGAAATAGGGACTTATTAGTTCAACCAGGTTTCAGACTGGCTAAAGTAGACTCATCCTTCATGGGGTACTGTTTAAAATGTTACAATAAAATCCCTCCCCACATACTTCAACTGAATGAGACGAAATTCAAAACTTGTATAAAACGCACACTATGTAGGCAGGCATATTATAAGTTGGAGGATTACATCTCTGATAAAAATGCTTGGCTTAATGCTGGTCCTGCTCCACAACCACAACTAACTAATTAACATTCGAAAATGCTGTTGGAGCTGCTGAAGATTGTAAGACTACCTATCTTTGCTATTGCTACTCTGCCGCGCTTGCGATAAGTGCAGTAAGTACGTTTTGCATAGTTTCGAGTAATTGGCGCTCAAAGTTTTTCGTCACATTTTGACCTTTTCTGACATGTTGTGTTAACTTATTTAAATTCAGATTTTTTAAATGTGTAGGCTGTTTAAAGTATTATTTCACTGTGTCATCATTTAATATGTATTTCTATTAGAATACTTTTAAATTACAAAAACAATTTTATAACTAGTACGAGTTTAATAACTTTAGCATCAATTGCTTAATATAAGCGCAGTAAGTACGAAGTTACTGCTCATATCATTAGCAAAGGTAAAACATGGATGATGATACTGCACTTAGAAACTTGCCGTAAGTATGGTTACTGATGTTATACTAAGGAAAACGTATCATAAAAATCGACTTACTGCTGTTATCCTTATTGGATGAAAGGAGAAAAAACTATTTTTAACTACTATGAGTTAAATAACATAAGCAATAACATAAGCTTATTAAAACTGCAATTTGATGTTACTGCTCATATCATTAGCGTGTGAGCAGTAAAAAAATATGAATGAAGATACCGCACTTAGAAACTCGCCGATACTGCTGTTATGCTGACGAAAACTTATCATAAAATCGACTTAATGCCGGTATGCTTATTGAAAATTAAATTAAAGTTCTCGTTAAGATATTGAAATGATAGTCAGATCAAATTATACAGCACATTGTGCTGATTCCGAATCTATGTTTAACTCAATTTTGACAAAATTATACTTACTGCACTTATCGCAAGCGCGGCAGTACTATAGAGCTACCATTTACCGGGTATTTTGTCTTTCATTTCATATTTCATTTCATTGACTTGAATGTGCCCTGGCGGCTGGGAATGTCATGCTCACTCAAATGTCTCGCTGATGGTGGCGTATGTGTTGGATCATTTAGCTCCCTTCAAAATGGTTGAGCAGATTGGTGCTGATCCATGCGTCGTGTTCGTGAACGGGCGCCGTCAGTTGTGACTGGTCATTTCTTAGCTGCCATGGCTTATTTTAGTTTTTGAATTGTGCTTATTTTATAATTGCGGTCGCTTTTAACGTGCTTTCTACATTGTTCTCACATGTATAATTTCAACATGAATGATGTAACCATTATATTGTAACAATATTTTGATTTAAAAGAGTGTCCATGGAGTTTCTTGCCCGTTCTTCTCCATAGGTACCTACTACGCTTTGGAATGGGCAACTAGCTTCATATTTCTGACTGACTGACTCCTTGACGATTCAAAAGTGCCTGTAAATGGTTTAATTGAAATAAATGCTTTGAGTTTTTTTTTGAGGTGCCGTGCACTGGGGCCACCAAGCTCAGGGGGCCCTCGGATCCTATTCCTAACCAGCAAACCTATAACAGAACTTTTAAAAATTTCTCCTGCCTTCTGAATATAAATATAACAGCAAAAAAATACAATAGACGTTGATATATTTAGTAACCTATTCCGCTTGACTATTCTTCAAGAGTCCGAAAAACCCTGTAAGAAATCGACGTGTTACCACACCGAGCGCTGGACGCACACTGGTAACACGTCGCGTTCTGTTAGTTGGCCCCCCTGCCCGCAAAAATGGACTTAGACGATTTTTTTTTAATCGTTTTATAATCGTTAGAGAGAGATTAAGAGATACACAAAATCGTTAGAGAGTTAATATTTTATTTGTTATTAAATCATTTCTAAGAGCGTGAAGTTAGCCCACCTCTGTGAATTTAGCCCCTGATTTAATTATTCTGATTTTTTGTTAATGCTAATCGTTAGAGAATTGTTAGAGAGAGTTAGAGAGAAAAGAAAAATCCTTACAGAGTAATTAGTTTTATTTATCAAAGATTTTTAATTTTTTTGTGAAGTTGGCCCCCATTCCCGCAAAAATGGATTAAGACGTTTTTTTTTTTAAATATAGTTTGAGAGTCGTTAGAGAGAGATTGAGAGTTAAAAAAAATCATTAGAGAGTAAATATTTTAATTGATATTAAATTATTTCTGAGAACGCGTTTTACCCTAGGACCTGATCAGAATTAAGTTTAGAAACGTGCCGCCTCGATAGGGGAGGGAGGAGAGGGGGAAGGGTTAGTAGATCCCCCACTCCCGCCGGAGATACAAAGTATTTATTAAATGATTTTTAAATATGACAAATCTCATATGCTGGGGCCACACCAACGGGAAACGCCGTTGATTATCGCGATAATGGACGTCAACCGTAGCCACAACTTACCTCGAGTATTTGTCAACGGCATTCACATTGGCGTTTAACGTTGAACGAGAACTATTGCATTGAGTGAAGCGGTGCACAATGAGAAACGTAAGTTTGATTAGGTTTCTCATTGTGCACCGTGAGCGCGACGGGATCTCACGGGTACATAATTATTTAGCGGAGCCGATCAGCCCATTATGGAATGGAATGGACTAACGAGAAAGCCATTGAGCTTCTCGAAGTTCTGAACTGAACTTGATACTAAATGACCAGACCAGGGCCACTAACAATACCTATTATTTATTTATTTATACGTGTGGAGTCGCGTCGTCCGCGTATATTCTTCTTACAAATAAATAATATTATTAGACGATGAGATCGTAATAATAATCGTGAATGTCAATGTTACGAGTTACGACCGGCCGGATGGACTGCGGACGGCGTTCGGTCCGGGTGGTTGCGGCGGGGCACGGCTACTGCGGATAGGCGTCCGCGGGTGCGATAAACGTTTTTTCTTTGAACTTCCTTATTCAAAACTTTACCAAGTACTTAAAATTAAGTTTACAAATACTTACGTTTTTGGATGATAGATTTATTTTTATAGACAATCCATTTTATTGTCAAAACCGGTTATGATTAGAAAATATTTCAAGGGCGTGGATAAAGCAGCCCGCACCGGGCGCATAAAAGGCTAATTACGGCACTGAATAAAAGTAAATTATTCGTAAGTACAAAGAAAAAAAAAATGATCATCACTACATAGGAAGCCCTTCCATTTGATATGTCACACTCACTCTCGCGGTTAAAGTCAAATAATACATGCCGAATGAATTTCAGAATGTATTTATTTACGTTTTACGACCCATGTTTGGGTCACAGTAATACATAAGTAAGTGTATCTAATTACCAAATTTCAACTTAATCGGTCCAATAGATTCGGAGCAAATTGGCTGTGGCAGACGGACCGACACCAGCGTCGGCGCTGACCTCGTCGCCAGTGCCTTTGCCACCTGGCCATCCCGGTAGCAGGCGCGGTCCGAGGGAGGGGTCCTGGGGATCATGACATGATCATATAGAAGCCTTGCGGTAGGCGGCTAGGCAAGTGACCAGTGGACGGCATAATGTTGTTGTACCTACATGTATGCAGACTTATGTAGTTGTAAGTACGGCGTGCGGTACGGCGGCTGCGGGCAGTACATTTTTTTGCGTTTCGTAGTCAACAAGGAACCCTTATAGTTTCCCATGTCTGTCTGTCCGCGGCTTAGCTCAGAGACTGTTGGTACTAGAAAAATCCAATTTGGTATGGGTATATATAATATCATATAAAAATCATGCATACATTTTTTTAGGGTACTTATCTCCCCTACACTTAAAGTGGAAACTTTTTTTTTCTGGCCTATCCTTTTGTGTGGGCTGTCGTAGGAAAGATCATTCAAAAATATTGTGAGTTTGTTTGGGAAAACCATTTTTGGATTCAGGGATCCGTTTGCGTAATAGCTGGTCGCCCGGCTCACAACAACGCAGTACGTCATCACGCGCATAGACGCAATAGGGGAATGCATGCAACTATTACTTATACTTTTTATATTGAGTTGAGAGCGCGTGCGCTGGTGATGGCGACGACGCGAAGGTAAAACAATAACATCGGGAGCGAGACAGAACACTATTATTCTCATGTAGAATAATGTACATACCCTCATTATTTATTTATTTTCGTTACCTATTTAATAATATTTATTCATTTAATTCGTTTAGCTTAAAGTTATATTATATTCTAAGTAGGTATTGTATATGTTATTGTGTATTTTATTCTTTACCTATTGTACAAATCTTTTGAACCTGATTTCCGTACGTCTTTTACGGGTGACCACTGAAAATCAGCGCTGAGCTGTGGGTCCCCCATAGCGCAGCATCATGCTGAGTATTGTCACAGTCATATTTGTACTAAGACCAATTTTGTTTTTGTTTTTTTTGTTTAATATTGTTGATTACTGTTATCTCTTTTTAAGCACGTGTTTCTGTGACAAATAAACCTATTTTTCTTTCTTTTTAATATTAAGCTATATATTGCTAATTTTTGTTAGAATCATGTTGCCCCCGTGCAAACGTTTAGTTTTGGATATGTGAAAAAAATCACGGCAGTAGTATGTATGTCACAGGGAAATGAGGAAACCAGGAATTTCACGATACCGCTAGGGATACCACGAAATCACGGTAGATGTCGAATATCCTTGTATAATAAGTCTTCTTTCTAAAAATGTTTAGTGATTATGAAAAAATGCTAATAATTATAATATCAGTGATAAGTCGTTTCACTTTCAACTAAATCTAGTAAAATGAGAAAAGTGTTGATGGATAAAAACAAAATTACTAATTAACTGATGCATTTTTATTTGATATTAAAGTTTCAATTAAATAAACATCTATTCTGACGATGATCTACTAACCCTTCCACCCTCTCCTCCCTCCCCTATCGAGGCGGCACGTTTTTAAACTTTACCTTGATCAGGTCCTAGGGTAAAACCTGTTCTCACAAATAATTTAATATCAATTAAAATATTTACTCTCTAATGATTTTTTTTAACACTCAATCTCTCTCTAACGATTCTCAAACTATATTTAAAAAAAAATTACGTCTTAGTCCATTTTTGCGGGAATGGGGGCCAACTTCACAAAAAAAATTAAAAATCTTTGTTAAATAAAACTAATTACTCTCTAAAACTGATACTAAATGACCAGACCAGGGCCACTAACAATACCTATTATTTATTTATTTATACGTGCGGAGTCGCGTCGTCCGCGTATATTCTTCTTACAAATAAATAATATTATTAGATGATGAGATCGTTATAATAATCGTGAATGTCGATGTTACGAGTTACGACCGGCCGGACGGACTGCGGACGGCGTTCGTTCCGGGTGGTTGCGGCGGGGCACGGCTACTGCGGATAGGCGTCCGCGGGTGCGATAAACGTTTTTTCTTTGAACTTCCTTATTCAAAACTTTACCAAGTACTTAAAATTAAGTTTACAAAAACTTACGTTTTTGGATGATAGATTTATTTTTACAGACAATTCATTTTATTGTCAAAACCGGTTATGATTAGAAAATATTTCAAGGGCGTGGATAAAGCAGCCCGCACCGGGCGCATAAAAGGCTAATTACGGCACTGAATAAAAGTAAATTATTCGTAAGTCCGAAGAAAAAAAAATAAGATCATCAAACCATAGGAAGCCCTTCCATTTCATATGTCACACTCACTCTCGCGGTTAAAGTCAAATAATACATGCCGAATGAATTTCAGAATGTATTTATTTACGTTTTACGACCCATTTATTTATTTATATATTCTTTATTGTACACCACAAAAATATATAACAAAAAACAATAACAAACACTACAAAATATACAATGGGCGGCCTTATCGCTATCCGCGATCTCTTCCAGGCAACCTTGGAATGGACAGTGATTTGCCTGGACATAAAATGGGGCTGTCGTAGGTGCAAATAATAAGTGTGACCCATGTTTGGGTCACAGTAATACATAAGTAAGTGTATCTTATTACCAAATTTCAACTTAATCGGTCCAATAGATTCGGAGCAAATTGGCTGTGGCAGACGGACCGACACCAGCGTCGGCGCTGACCTCGCCGCCAGTGCCTTTGCCGCCTGGCCATCCCGGTAGCAGGCGCGGTCCGAGGGAGGGGTCCTGGGGATCATGACATGATCATATAGAAGCCTTGCGGTAGGCGGCTAGGCAAGTGATCAGTTGACGACATAATGTTGTTGTACCTACATGTATGCAGACTTATGTAGTTGTAAGTACGGCGTGGGGTACGGCGGCGGCGGGCAGTACATTTTTTAGCGTTTCGTAGTCAACAAGGAACCCTTATAGTTTCCCATGTCTGTCAGTCCGCGGCTTAGCTCAGAGACTGTTGGTACTAGAAAAATCCAATTTGGTATGGGTATATATAATATCATATAAAAATCATGCATACATTTTTTTAGGGTACTTATCTCCCCTACACTTAAAGTGGAAACTTTTTTTTTTCTGGCCTATCCTTTTGTGTGGGCTGTCGTTGGAAAGATCATTTAAAAATATTGTGAGTTTGTTTGGGAAAACCATTTTTGGATTCAGGGATCCGTTTGCGTAATAGCTGGTCGCCCGGCTCACAACAACGCAGTACGTCATCACGCGCATAGACGCAATAGGGGAATGCATGCAACTATTACTTATACTTTTTATATTGAGTTGAGAGCGCGTGCGCTGGTGATGGCGACGACGCGAAGATAAAACAATAACATCGGGAGCGAGACAGAACACTATTATTCTCATGTAGAATAATGTACATACCCTCATTATTTATTTATTTTCGTTACCTATTTAATAATATTTATTCATTTAATTCGTTTAGCTTAAAGTTATATTATATTCTAAGTATTGTATATGTTATTGTGTATTTTATTCTTTACCTATTGTACAAATCTGTTGAACCTGATTTCCGTACGTCTTTTTCGGGTGACCACTGAAAATCAGCGCTGAGCTGTGGGTCCCCCATAGCGCAGCATCATGCTGAGTGGAAGCCTTCTTGTCACAGTCATATTTGTACTTAGACCAATTTTGTTTTTGTTTTTTTTGTTTAATATTGCTGATTACTGTTATCTCTTTTTAAGCACGTGTTTCTGTGACAAATAAACCTATTTTTCTTTCTTTTTAATATTAAGCTATATATTGCTAATTTTTGTTAGAATCATGTTGCCCCCGTGCAAACGTTTAGTTTTGGATATGTGAAAAAAATCACGGCAGTAGTATGTATGTCACAGGGAAATGAGGAAACCAGGAATTTCACGATACCGCTACGGATACCACGAAATCACGGTAGATGTCGAATATTCTTGTATAATAAGTCTTCTTTCTAAAAATGTTTAGTGATTATGACAAAATGCTAATAATTATAATATCAGTGATAAGTCGTTTCACTTTCAACTAAATCTAGTAAAATGAGAAAAGTGTTGATGGATAAAAACAAAATTACTAATTAACTGATGCATTTTTATTTGATATTAAAGTTTCAATTAAATAAACATCTATTCTGACGATGATCTACTAACCCTTCCCCCCTCTCCTCCCTTCCCTATTGAGGCGGCACGTTTTTAAACTTTACCTTGATCAGGTCCTAGGGTAAAACGCGTTCTCACAAATAATTTAATATCAATTAAAATATTTACTCTCTAATGATTTTTTTTAACACTCAATCTCTCTCTAACGATTCTCAAACTATATTTAAAAAAAAAATACGTCTTAGTCCATTTTTGCGGGAATGGGGGCCAACTTAACAAAAAAATAAAAAATCTTTGATAAATAAAATAATTACTCTCTAACGATTTTTCTTTTCTCTCTAACTCTCTCTAACAATTCTCTAACGATTAGCATTAACAAAAATTCAGAATAATTAAATCAGGGGCTAAATTCACAGAGGTGGGCTAACTTCACGCTCTTAGAAATGATTTAAGAACAAATAAAATATTAACTCTCTAACGATTTTGTGTATCTCTCAATCTCTCTCTAAAGATTCTCAAACGATTAAAAAAAAAAATTACGTCTAAGTCCATTTTTGAGGGCAGGGGGGCCAACTTCACACGAAAAATTAAAATTGCTTTTACATAAAAACTAATTACTCTCTAACGATTTTTCTTTTCTCTCTAACACTCTCTAACGATTAGCATTATCAAAATTTCATAATAATGAAATCGTGCGGCTAACTTCACGGAGGTTCAACTCAATCCTCAATCCTGTCACAGTCACACTGACAGACAACGACAAGTCAAGTCATAGCGTCAGTGCAGTGTCAAAAGTGACAATAGTAAGTTTTCTTTATATCTGTCCAAATCTCAACAAATATTAAAGTATTCTGAAAATCGCTGTAAATTTGTGAACTGCTTTACTGTAAATACACAAAAGATGTTGAGAAGTTTATTTCGAATTCATAAAACGGGTAGCCAATGTGGACGTTTTTGCGCGGCAACTGTGCTCAGGTAAAACAATAACATCATCAGGGCTCCAGAACCAGTGGCTTTAAATAATTACGTCTGATGCACCATGGGCAGTCAGTCAAGCTACCACCTATCCTGTGTAGCTTACTTTTTAACCAAGAACTAAGCACAGTAACTGGTGGTGATTGCCATGGTGTGTGCAGGTGGCTGGTTGTAACTGGTGGTGGTGGAAAGTGTCAATTTTTTAGATGTAGTGATTTACCTGTAGGAATAAATACGTATATTTGTCACATTATGTAACAACCATGCTATACTGTGTTACTATTGGGATGAAGAAAAGCAAAACAGCTATTTTTTTTTAAGCCTATATTGTGTCCCATTTCTGGACAAAGGCCTCCCCTTTCTCCTTCCAACTCTTTCTATTGTGTGTGATTTCTGGCCTCAGCTATTACCTAAAAATATTTACAGAAAGCTAGATCTGATCTTTAATTTTCATTTTACACATTACACATAATGTTATGTTTTGTAAGTACAGAATTTATTTGAATTTTCAGCCAAAACAGCACCAAGCAATTCAGTGGACTGTCACAAGCTGTCCATAAGAATGTCAATAAGAAGGTTCCTATTGTCAACACCTGTGTCTGCAGAACAATGTTCATTCAGACACAGGACACTCCTAATCCAAACAGCTTGAAGTTTCTACCAGGAGTTAAAGTACTGGAGGCGGGACAGACAATGGACTTTCCTAATATTGGAGCAGCACAGTGCAGTCCATTAGGTATGTTATTAACTATTGACAAGCATGATTTATTAAAAAAAAAAAACAATTATTATAAATTTTCTGTCTAGATTACCATTGTAAAGAATTCCTCACAAGGAATGTAAAGTAAATATTATAGACATAAACACAAAACTGAAGAAATAGAACAGAAATTCCTACCAACCAATAGGAAAGGTTAAGGAAACTAATCCAATACATGGTATGGAAACAACATAAATAACACCTCTTGTAACTTATTACTGTATACTTACTGTAAACATTTTTGAGCTAGCATTTATATAAAAAGTACTAAATTTATCCATTATGGAATCGCAAGATTTTTACGATCAATGCAAAAGTGCCAACACTTGAATGTAAGTAAATATACATTTGATGCTATAATCAGAACATTTAAATTTGTCGATACCGGAATCCCAGGATATTTTTGATACATAATAAGTGCATTCCCTAATTGTCAATACCTCAACTTTAGGTAAATATTATTATGCATCTGAATATCCTATCACTGGTTATAATTGATAAAAGTAATTTAAATTCTCTTGTAAGATAGTGTGCAATGAAGCTGTGCTAATTGGAATGATGATGAAAACAACAACAATAAATACCTACTTTTTAAAATTTCAGCAAAAATGATCTTCCGCATTGATGGTGTGACATCAGTTTTCTTTGGCCCTGATTTTGTGACAGTTACCAAACAAGATGATGATGTCGACTGGAGACTTCTGAAACCTGATATATATGCAACTATTATGGACTTCTTCGCCAGTGGCTTACCAGTTACTATTGACGCTAAACCTTCCGGTGATACACGTAAGCTGTCCCTTAATATGATTAATCATTATTTTATTGTGTAACTAGCTTTAGCCCGCGGCTTCGCCCGCGCGGTTGTCGGGAAATATCCCACGGGAACGTACTACTTACCAGGATTAGAAGTACCATTGGTGTTAATCCAGGTAATAAACTATCTGCGTTTCTGCCGTGCCAAATTTCACCCAAATTTGTTCAGCGGTTTTCGAGCCAATCTGGAATGTACATCCAGACAAATGGACAAAAATGTCAAAAACGATATTTTCGGCATCAGACTCGTTCCCAGAACTCGTAGCAATAACTTTTTCTTTTACTATTCAATGTAGAATTTTAACTTTGTTACTATTTTATTATATGTACTTATAGACTAGCGATCAATGAAGAGGTTGCTTATCAGCAGATTATGCAGAGGTCAACAACTTCTATGTTCTTATTGCTGCATAACTAGTGTAAATATTTGATGGATTCTATTAAATGTGACATGTGTAATTTTCAGAAATAAACGAAGATGACGATGAGACAGTCCAAATGATAAAGGAGCTTCTAGACACACGCATCAGGCCTACAGTCTGGGAGGATGGTGGTGATGTCCTGTTTGTTGACTTCAAAGATGGTATACTGAAGCTTAAGATGCAGGGCTCTTGCTCTTCATGTCCTAGCTCAATTGTTACTCTGAAGAATGGAGTGAGTTGAAATTTTATTTTGTTAATACTGTTTTTTTTCTGCTCTGTAACATCGCATCTTTAGTCTCAAAGGGGTAGGTGAATGTGTGTGTAGGACGAAACCCACGATTATTGCTATTAACATAGCCTAACTCGAGACTTTGGGTTGCTGCTGAAAAATACCTAGTGGAAATACCCAATAACTCTGTCTGACCCGGGAATCGAACGCAGGATCCCACGCTTAAGCCTGAACTCCACCAAAGCGGAGATGTCCGAACCGGAGGCAAGAAGCGATTTTTTCAGCTAGGGTGTATCCACCGAACCGCTTGGGGCGATGCGTACTGACTGGCTAAACTGGAGCGGAGATGTGTGCTGGCTACAACTGAACTGAGCTGCGTGTGGCGAGGGTAGGTTGACATTTTCTCTTCTCGTCTCCGCTACGAGCTGCCGTCAGCTTGCGCAGCACAGCTCATATCTCCGCTTTGTACCGCCGCCCAGCTCAATCTCGGCGAGGCACAGCTCACATCCGTTTCTAATATGATACATCTCCGCTCAGTGGTATCCATAGAAGCTGAGTGAAGACGAGATGTGTGAATAACAAAATTCTATTCTTTGTTTAAAACACCTTTCCTCTCCTCTCGTCTCGTCTCTTTGGTGGAGTCTGGGCCTTAGAATGTGCATTTCAGACCACTAGATGACTATACTTCACTAGACTAAGGTGTAATAAAATCGCAGACTAAAAAAATACTATACAGTTTACAGTGTTGAGTCCTCTTCCATTACAGGTCCAAAATATGATGCAATTCTACATCCCGGAGGTGGTAGCTGTTGAACAAGTCGACGATGAGGGCAGCAAATTGAGCGAGAAGGTGTTTAAAGAATTTGAGCAGCTTAAAACCAAAGAGAATGCGGAACCGAAATAAATGAAACTGTGAATAATATGTAAGTAGAAACGCAATATGTATATATATATCGTCAGTTTGTGTGTTAATTTATGAATAGAAAATAGATTGCCTATGTTGAAATTATTGTGTGTTTTTTTTTAACTTTCCTGTTAAAGCACAATTTATCGTCAGAACTTAAATAGAATTTATAACAAACAAAGATGCAGATTTCAAAACTACAACCAAAGAATCAAAATCGTGTACAATCGAATCTGGGCGAATCGCAGGCTCCGAGGCTTTAAGCGCGATTTTGATCATCGCGCTTGGAGCCAAATTTCGTTTATTACGACTACCTTCTGCCAGCGGTTTCCCCCGCGTTGTATGTCGATAAAAAGTAGCCTATGTCCTTCCCCGGGATGCCATCTATCTCTTTGCCAAATTTTATCTAAATCCGTTCAGTGGTTTAGGCGTGAAAGATAACATACAGACCGAGTTACTTTCGAATTTGTAATATTAAGTATGGATTCTTCTATGCTTCTATTTTCTATGTATAGTGGTATATTTATTTATTTGGCTTTATATATAACGGCTGAAATCAATTACACTACCTATTTAAACACGGTTTCAACAAAAATAAATAAATAAAAAGTCATTATTATAGTCTATTGCACTTTTATTATTCAAAGGTAAAAGTTTTTTTTTTATATCTGAGTATCTTAGGCTGCTTTCCAACGAATTTGACAAATCAACATTGCAGAATGTTTCGTTATAATTTTTACTATAAAAAATAGAGATCGACTTTATATTACACATTCTTAGTTGGAAAACCGTCTCTATACGTGAATCACACATAGAAATATAAATACAAATAATGTAGCCTAGTTAAAATATATATTAGTAGTTGTCCTTAAAATAAGGTATTAGGTACTAATACTATAGATCCTAAACAAAAATTACAATTACGATTGTTTGCAAAACCAATATGTAATATCGATTACAAAATCGATAATTTTCTACGTATTTTAAATAGATGAAGTACCTATTAAATACAATGGCAGTGTTCCATTTCATAATTTGAAACTAAATAAATTTTTCGACATAAACTATATTTTGTATTACGAGTACAATCAACTGCAAAAGTCATGATTTTGATGTCGAATAAGAATTTACAAGTGAGTTGTTGTCGTGAGTTTGTTGTCAATCTTGTTCAATGATATTAATTTATTTCTGCTTATGACTGTACGAAGTTTAAAAATATATATTTATTAGAGACAAAATCATAAATAGGATTGATAGTCCAATAGAAAGAAAGTCAAAATTTTTATTCAAACATTGTTTATAAAACAGAGCTTTGCAAAAAGTCAATACCAATCAGCTGGTTAATTAAAAAAATAAGACAGTACCTACTTACTTAAAAAGACAGTTGGGGCAATACTGTACTATACGTCTATACGTACTGATCTATACGTAGGAAATCAATAGTTGGCCCAAGTAACAATTGAAACTAATCACAATAAAAATATATCTGTTTTTTTCTTGTTCTTGATTTAAAAATATAGATGCCTTGTCAACCATTTCGTACAAACTTCTGACGTTGTCCGAATCACATTACAATTCTATCATAATTTTCTAACTGATCATGGTATCAAAATAATCACAAATACTGGGCGTTGGGCCAAGGCCACGAAACATTCCAATTCCCATGCTGCATTTATAGCAATCGTACTTCCAATATTATCTACTTAAGGCAGGTTTATACGAGCCCAGTAATTTGACAGTACAGTAAGTCAGTCCAGTGCTGACTTGCAACTGGGCTCGTGTAGACAGTTTCAACCCAGTCCTGTGCTGACTTCGCGCCCTTAAGTCAGTCCAGGCCAGTTGACTAACCTATCCGTCTTTTCGGGCCCAGTAGCTTTCCCCGCCTGACTTACTGCCGGCCGATAGATATCGCCTACATGAGCCCTGTGACACCGAAATTCCGAGTCACTGAGTCCAGTCACTGCCATCGTATAAACCAGGCATTATTTAGTGCGTGAAATTAAACAGAAATCATAAATGCTAACTGTTTAAATTCATTTTAGGGTGCCTTCGCACCTGGCGTTGGTCCAGAATAGACGTCGAACGTATGCGTCGCGTAGACGCTGCTTGCTGCTCAAAGGCGACATGAACGCCGCGTCAATGTGACGTAGTTTTAATGCAATTCGTTACATCTACGCGACGCTACGCATTGTATGCATTTACGCGACTCTGGCCTACACTGGACATACGCTCAGTGCGAAGACACAAGGACCAATTATTAATATAAAGATAAGTTTTATGTGTGTGCATCATGGGTTGCACCTACACACACAACAGGAAGGGAATAAGAACCAGTCCATGAAAATGCCAGCGCAGTCGTCATTTGGGTCGTACGCCAGCAGTCTGTGCCATTTGTACTTCTGTTCGCAGCCGCAATCGCGTGTGCATCTCGCCGTCGTTGTTTTACTGGAAAATATAAAGACTTCTTATTGATTGAAAAAAAAAAAAAACGAATGGTATAGTAAAAACCGGCCAAGTGCGAGTCGGACTCGCGCACGAAGAGTTCCGTACCATTATCTATAAAAACGACAAAAAATCACGTTTGTTGTATGGGAGCCCCCTTAAATATTTATTTCATTCTGTTTTTTTTTTGCCCAATTATAAAGTACCTACCCACTATTTTGAAAGTAACATGGTATTTCAAAATGAGGTGTTAAGATTGTCGTCAGTTTACGTAAGACGGGTGCACAACTGCACATTTAAATGCAATGCAACCTACCTGCATGTCTCCTGATGTATCGCCTGCTCAAAATGCATAGTGTTGACGATGGCGCGCAGCTTTCTCGCCGAGTTGAGTGCCCAATACGGTGTCATTATCTCCGTCTTGCTCTCGCATGCGTCCACTCTGGAATTACGAAATGAAAGGTTTGTGAATACTTTAGTGTTTTTAAATTTGATGCCCATAAGGAGTTCGTCAGAAAACTATATTATTATACATATAACAGCATACTGCAATCACCACTTCGTTTGCGTATATACCCTACCTAGCTCCTTTGATCCAGGAGCGTTCAGTAGCTTATTGTTATGACCTGATAATATATTCATTTAAGTACCTACATAAACGCACGCACGTACGCAGGTGTGCTGGAAGAGATTTCTTTAGAAATAAGCATCACCTTTGTACGTTTTTTTCTGTTCTTTTCTTCTTGTCTGTTTATTATGTGTTTACATAAATGGTTAAATAAATAAATAAAACCAATCTAGTCATGCCATAACAGGAAAACTTATCGTCTTCATCATTATTACCCACAAGTTTTTTCGTCACACTGCAAGGCATAGCTTGCTAGCTTGACGAATCCCTAACGCAATTCTCCTCTCTTTTGTGCGCAACTTTCAGGTCTTCCCGATAGGCTAAACTATGCTTTTCACCCATCTTGCCAGGCTTTTTCCGTCTTGAGCCTACTCTCGGCCTCCATATCCCCAGGGATCACTACATTTAGCCAAGTGCCACCTCCACTTGAATTTCGTCATCATACGTATAACTGACCATATGCCTCTAAAACCCACCTGCCAGTATTATTGACCGCCTGCGCATCAGGCAGCGGTGTATTAGCAGCCTGTCGCACATGTCTGAAGTAGGAGTCGCCGGTCGCATCATGCATGTCCGGAACGCCGGGCGCCCGCCGCACACGGTTCCCCGCCGGCGTCGTGAACGAACCGTACATACGCTTTATTAAAGCTTTGTTCTCGTCTATGAAGTTCTCGATTTTGTCTCTGTAACATGTTGGGAAATAAATAAATTAATGTTCTTAGGCTTTTTACCCGACTACGGCGAAGAAAAAAGGGTTATGATTTTGACCGGTATGTATGTATGTATGTATGTATGTTCATCTGTTCCCTCCTATCATCTAAACCACTCATCACAATTTGACAAATGAGGTATCGTTGGAAGCGTCTTGATCGTCCGCTGGTTACAGGCTATGTGACGTCACATTAAAAATGGCGCCCTCTAGTGGACATAAAGTCAGGAACTTAAAAAAAAATTGTTTAATCGTAGAATGTTGGGTATCAAATGAAAGGGCTTAATGAGCACATTTCAAAAATATATACATTATAACCCCAAAAACATTAAAAAAAAAATTAAGTATGAAAAACTAAAACCCAACTACGACTAGAAAGGTATAAACAAGACACCACAGACAGACAAATAAAAAATCCGGTGTTACACGTAATCTGTTCGATTTATGCCTTAACACGTGTGACTCCGGATTTTTAATTTGTCTGTCTGTGGTGTCTTGTTTATACCTTTTTAGTCGTAGTTGGGTTTTAGTTTGTCTTACTTAATTTTTTTTAAAATCTGAGCAGAGTACCTAGATACAAATTAAAAAATCTGGGTTTGGTTTATTAGTCTATTTCCAGAACCTATAGCAGCTACTAGAAGTGTAATAGGACTTCGGAAGATGCTTGGTAGCTGTTCCTTACATCGGGGACAGTTATCTGACTGTCATAACCCTAATTACTTATTTTTGGATGTGCACTAATCTTGGCTGAGTTTCAATCAATAGATAAACGACAGCAGATTCACGAGGCATTCACATTCTATTGTCACATAATTTGTGCCTACTCGAATTATCACAACGCCCTTAGCAACAGAACTTGTAAGTAAGTACAAGTATATATACTCACAATGGATAGGTATTTCCAGCCGTTGGACAATACAACTGGAAGTTACGCTTCACGCACGGCACCCCTCTGATGATTTGACCTTGAAGCTCGTAGCCCAGTGCTAAAGATAGCGCAGTCCATAGTATCTGGAAATAATTAAAAAAGGAATTAACTAAGAACTATACATAGGTATTTATGTAATGTTTTTATCTTTGTAAGTAGGTAGTTAAAAGCAAATTCCGTGCATTCAACTGACTCTAGGTATATTAATACAATTTTGTTGACCTGTTATTTACGCATTATATTTTTTGTGTTAATGCTTTGGAGCTGTCCCCCAAAAACTATTGAAAATCTTGGATTTCCAATGGCGAATCACGGACGGTTAAGTATCGCATAGGATTCCAGTAAAATGATTCGTAACTCGATCGATACCCTCCTACGCAATGTCCTGTCAAACGATTCATGGACAGCCGTCGCGGCCGCTAGGTTTTCCCACTAGAGGAATTCCTCAATTTCTAAGATTGCACCCTTTTTTGTCAGGTTAACCCGTGAAATTCAGATGTTCTTACGTTCGCGACCGTAACAAATGTTGATCAAAATATGATTCGCGGTTCGCGACCGTAACAAATGTTGGTCAAAATATGATTCGCGGTTCGCGACCGTAACAAATGTTGATCAAAATATGATTCGCGATTCGCGACCGTAACAAATAAAATACAACTTGACCTGCAAATTGCAAAACCCGTAAGAAAATTTGTATTTCATAGGCTACCTTAGTGCATCCATTATTATAAAAGCCGATAGGTACCTACCTAGTTGTAGATAGGTAGGTAGCGAGGGTCCGTGAGGATTGCTAAGAGAATCTGAGCTTACCCTCTGTTTTGTGGTCACAATGCTGGAACAATTTCTATTTCCTCACCCACGGTCACCCACCAACGAATACTAATACAAGTGAATTTTCGTGTAACATTCTGCACAAACTGATTATTAGTGAGCGTGTGAACTAGGCGGAAATTAATTGAACATTGTTTGGTGGTTCAAAGTATAACAACTGGAAAGACAAACGATGAACTGAAGTGACGCAGTGAAAGACGTTGTTGTAACAAGTAACGTTAAAAAATAAAAACAAAAACGTAACGAAAATAATATGAATCAAGTACCTAGGTACGACTGCTATCAGCTGTTTGAATCAAAAGGAAAATGTTATAGTCTTTATTTTATGCATTTATTTTGGGAGTGACTTCAAATTAATTAAATAAATACCTAACTAAGTAGGTATCTACCTAAACGATTCAAAATATTGTAAGTACTTAGTAACATTGCAGTAGACGTATAAAAAAAGGCTGTTAAGCTAAAATAGGATTGGGCGGGTCATGTCAGCTGTGCATGGCGACCGCTGGGCAACAGTTTCCACACGGTGGGTGCTTGAGGATGGACGGCGCCGCTGAGGCAGGCCGAGGTCGCCCGGGAAAAGGCTCTGCTTGGAGGGATTTGGGGGAAACCTTTGCTCAACAGTGGGAGTAACTAATATAAAAAAAATGCAGTAGCCACTTAATATCACTACATTACCACGATAAAAGTACCTAAACAACTCGCAACTTATAATATGCCCTAAGGAAAAAAAAAAAAAAAAAATTATATTGACTGCACATAAAGTATGTGAAGCTTTTACAATCACTCCTAGCCAATATAACACTAAATTAACTATGTGTGAACATATCCACAAATAGGTAGAACTGATAATTGCAATTTATCTTCCTACTTACAACTAAACAAATAAAAATAAACTCACGCTCAAGCAGAACAAATCCATGTCCGGTACCGGATTAATGTTTTAATTAATACGTCCTGCTACTGCAGAGAGTACTAATTAACTGAACGGATTCCAAATAAAAAACAATAAACAGAAAAAATCACGTTTAACTCAGCTCGACCTTACAACACTGGATCATGTTCTCAAGATACGTCTGGTGATATACGATGTAAAAAGTCCACATTTTCCGCCACATAAATTCGATTTTATAGAAGTATAAACCTTACGGCCCTACAAAGTATTAAAAAAAAAAAAATGTTTGCTATCCTCTATTGTTATTCTAGTTTATGCGTAAAATGTTCCTGACATAAAACACTCATTGAGATTCAAAATAGCCAACGACACAAAACACGTACCCGCTCAGAATATAGAATTTCTCGTATCTACTTTATCATATTTAAACACAAAAAAAATGTTGTATGCATATTTATTGCATTGATTTATAGCGAATTTAGATTGCGCAATATAAATGGGAAACTGGATCGTATCATTAATTTAGCAAGCGCTCGTTATTTAGCAATTCTAAAGTTATCCAGCATATTTTAGACGCAACTGTGTCAATAACCTTGCAAGGCATGAAATAAATTTACATACTTATTTACAAGCAAAAAATCTGAGAAGCGAGGCGCCCATCGTATGGCGCCCCAAGTTTGCAAATGAAAATGATTTATTAGATTGAATAGTTCACTTTGTACGACTGTAAAATGTTCCATTACCGATTGTAAAGTTCACAGGTGTAGCACTTAAAAATCATTAGTTGAAGGTTTACGATGTTACGAAAAAAAAACGAACTTTATTGACTTGTTTAATTGTAAGAAATATTCCCAGATCCATCATTTAAATTTTAATATCTGTTAACGACCGTACAAAGGTTAAAATATAACTAATTGAAAAAATGCTAATTAATTTTTGCTATGTAAGTGCATTAGATGTTTCTCAATATATCTTAAGATACATTAGATGGTGTTTCCCGCTGTGTAACTCAGTAAGTTGTTGTGCCGAGTAGAGCATTTAATTTAAAATTAAAATACTTGATTCTCGGTAGCAAGTAGGTACCTACGGGTAATCGATTTGCCATGTTACTTTGCACTTGATTTATAGAGATCGACTGTATTTTTTCACACATTTTATTCTCTAAAACGTATTTTTAGTTTATTGTGTTCAAGTTTAGACTTTTGATATTTGAGTCGTCATTTCTTAGTTTGTTCTTATTTATTTTTATTTTCTCTTTAAAAAACCAGTCTGAGGTTCAAAAAAGCATCTCAATTCCACTAAAATACCCGTCCTGTCCATACCTACACAGATTAAATGATTTGTACCTACTAAAGTGCTTAGGCATTCAGAATAAAACACTAAAACGGTTCATTTGTTTTATTTTTTGCCTCCTTGGCGCCAGTCGCCAGTTGACACCTGCAAGATTATCCCTTGATATCATTCGTGTCACGTAAATTTTTCGTAATTTATTGTTATTTTGATCTTAATCGATTGGCCTGTTTTGGTGTGCACTTAATCTACATATCAATATTATTCAAACAACTTCCTATTTAATCAGCAGTTAAGCCTTACGTTCGTTACTAATCAATAAAGAGATGTATAATAAATTAATATTTTTATTTCTTTATTTGTGCTGAAGTCAATTTTTTTTTTTTTTAAAAACGTTGCCCCACAATAGGAATTTCTTCCTGTATCGTGGGTGCGTTTACAAACATAGAAACTCACATACACTAAACACCCAGACCCGGAACAACTACTTGCAGATCATACAAATATTTGTTCCGTGCGGGAATCGAACCCACGACACGTTGCGCAGCAGTCCATCGCTCAGCCACTGCGCCAACCTTGTCGTCAAAGTCGTCAAAATTCTAAGGTCAGTTTTGACAGAAGGCCGATTAACCCCGCATCCTAACAAAAAAATCGTTCACGCAAATACGCGATTGTCGCGTTCATATTATACAGGGTGTCCCTGGAAGTATGGATCGAATCGGGGCGTGGGCAAGGTCATTTCCAAACTTTTTAACCCTGTGAATGTCGGTGCAATTTTTTACGGTTCAAAAGTTATGACCAACTTTCTATCAGGGCTATCAATTTCATTATTTTTTTCAGGACGTAGAGGAGACGCCCTTTCCTGTGGTAATACTTTTACGCAGCTAGAAAACATGTGTATAAGAAAAAAAAATCTTGCAAAAGCTTTGATCTGGCAAAAATTTTGCTCAATTTTCGAGCGATCAAAATCTCATGGTTACAAAGTTTGGAAATGACCTTGCCCACGCCCCGATTCGATCCATACTTCCAGGGACACCCTGTATAATTATGCCCCCGCGTCCTAATAGAAAGCGATCACCGCGCGGATACGCGATCGTCGCGTCCATATGCCACTCATTTTGTAGGGAAAACCGGAAGGCGCCCTGTGTGGACGCGACCACGCATTCTGGTGACCAAACAAAGTAAACGCGACGATCGTGTATTCGCGCGACCATCGTTTTGGTTAGTTAGGAAGCACCTTCGAATTATCGGCTGAAAATAGAAGCTATTCAGAAATTAGAATTTCTGAATAGCTTAATAACAATTCCATTTCAAAATAAAACGTAGGCTTAATTATTTTCTAGATATTTATATAAGTGCACGATAACTGAACGTAACATTTTAACGTCGAAAGCTCATTTTTGGTAGCAGCAACTATGTTTTATAGTAAAAATGGTAGGTACTTACGAGTACCGTGCATAAATTCCGTGACGCCGTGAAGTTAATGGCCTATCTTTAATTACTAAGTAACACATTATTTTAATGCGTCACATAACGTATACCTCCTAATTGAATACCTACCTAATTGAATAATAATAATAATTATTATGCATAATTATTTGGCAAGCGCTACTGCCGAGCCGATGAGTCCTGGGTTTGATTCCCGGGTCGGGCAAAGTGTTACCTATTAGATTTATGCCCGGTTCCATCATCAGCCTATAGCAGTCCACTGCTGGACATAGGCCTCTCCAATTGCACGCCATTCAGCTCGATTCTCGGCAACTATCATCTAGTTGCTACCAGCCACCCTGCGAAGATCGTCGCTCCACCTAGCCTGAGGGCGTCCTGCCTTACGTTTGCCGAGTCGCGGTCTCCACTCAAGAACACGTCTACCCCAACGGTCATCGGTTCTACGGCTAATATGGCCGGCCCATTGCCACTTCAGCTTGCTTATTCTGTGAGCTATGTCGACAACTTTGGTTCTCTACCGGATTACCTCATTCCGGCGTTTATCATTAGGCTCGCCAACTGTTTCATAAATATATGGGACTTGACTTGGTAACTGAATGTACTAAGGTACACCTCTGCATAACCCTTCGGGGAATACAGGCGTGAAGTTATGTTATGTATTGAATATTTCGAATGCACGCAGCGACGGCGTCATGCGGCCATGTTGACGACAACACGTTCGTCTTGTAATTCGCGTCTATTCCGTTCACGTTCACCAATGACATTTTGATTTGACTCACGCAGTTTACTTGAAACTCAGAAATTTTATTCGCTTATATGCGTCTGTATGACGGAGGTGTAGTCAGGTTTTGCATTTTGATTGTCGTACAATATCATTGTAACGCCTATGAAATGTTGGCAGAAGTTTTTAAGGTGTGTCCGAACATTGAGCGGCAATCGTGCGCGGCCTACCGCGCACAAACATTTCTAGCAAACATTCGTCAGTAGGTAATTTCATTTCCTGAATTTCCAGCTGTCATTAGCAATTTCTCTAATTTGACATAAAAGCAATTCGTATTATGTGGACCATTTTATGAATCTGCATAGAAAACTGTCAAACAGATGAATTAGTTCGTAATATGAATCGCACGCCTCATATTATGAATTGTCAGTTATTGACATTTTACGATGATTCATAATATTTTCCTATTATGGTTCTGTCAAACTGACTGTTTTAAGCCCCCTGGTGCTAACTGAAGTGCATGGTACCTATATCTCGGATATGCCGCGCAGTACTGCCGCGCAAACATTCGTAGGTTTAGCCCTAACTAGAGCGCGGCAAAAATTTCTTCTGCAAACGCCGCGTGTTGCTGCCGCGCTCTTGCCGCACACCATGTGTCGTGCTTGTGACCACAAATCGCCAATGGCGCTGGCCATTGACACTTTTTTATCAGCTAAGTGTTGCGAGGCAATTTTTATTTAAAAAGTACATAAAAGATCCAGTACATCCAAATTAAACTGGGGTCAATGTGCGCTGTTATAATTTCTAACCTGACGATTTTATCGTGGGCGTCCACGGTATTACGATAACAGGCAAATAAAATGTATGGAAATAAGTATATAAGACGCTTTTTTTCCGTCCACGATAACTTTATGGTGTGTAAGTATTTCCATTTTTCAGTTTCAGTTCGTTCAATATCATTTGACTACTTATTACAAAGACATTCAGAAAAGGACAATGTACTGATTCGTATGTTTCGACGCTTAAAAACAATGAGTAAGTTAATAACAATCATTTGTAGGTAAATTGGTGGTTTATGATAAACGAACTTCGTTGAAGGCGTTACCTACGTTTTTTGTTGTTTTACGTGTGCAAAATAAAATTGCGTGGTGTGTGGGGTTTACCTCTACAGTACCTACCATAACCTACGTTATAAATTAAATAAATACCTCCTCACTTATTACCTACTAATATATAAAAGTAGGTACATAAAACATAAAAAAAACTTCTGCTTTAAATTATATCAATGTGTTGAATGGAAATCGCCACCGTCAACGTGACGTCCCGTCGACGGACGTGCGATAGACACGCGGCCATAGTAAATGCAATTATAGCGCTAGTTTGGCACCGTCATCTCGTTCTCGTGGATGTCCCGTCAACGCCGACGTCTGGGCAATCGGCCTGACTGTCAGATTTAGACGGTGCGATTGAATAGCATGCAGCATAAATTGGAGTCGGCTTCCAGTCTAACCGGATGCAGCGGAATACCAGTCAAATTTTACATGGAGCGACTGCCTATCTGACCTCCACAACCCAGTAACTGGGTAATACGATACCCCTTGGTAAGACTGGTTGTCAGACTTTCGGGCTTCTGACGACCCGTAACGACTGTCAACGATCCACGAATGACAGCCGCATACCAGCATACCACATAAGTTCAAACAACAATAAAAATTGCACCGTCTAAACAGGTAAACAGTGCATGTTTAGGCTATGCATAGTGCATAGCTTTAATTTTTTTGCATGCCATAGGCAAGAAACTTACCTACTAAGTGTAAATAGGAGCTTTATCAGCAAAGAGTGAAGACTTGAAGAGGAAGAAAAACAAACAACAGTCGCCATAATGCAAGCGTGAAGTTGCCGTGAATTGGTGGCGAGGGGCGTAGTCTACCTAAATAGGTACCTATAGGATTTGACCAGCTGATTATAATAAGCGAATGTGAGAGAACAAAGCATTGCTAGTTGCTACTGCCTACTCAAATAAAAATCGGGCACAATGCCACTGCAATAGCTGATCAAGGCAAGGATTGCCATGGGGTAAAGCTTTTACAAGTTTCATTGTCGGAAATCTAGGGTTATTGGAAGTAGAGGATTGGATTTAGAGGTATTGAAATTGATGGGATCAAGATGGGATAAAAATTAAAGTAATAAAAACTAAAACCCAAATACGACTAAAAAGGTATAAACAAGAGACCACAGACAGACAAATTAAAAATCCGGAGTCACACGTGTTAGGGCATAAATCAAACAGATTACGTGTGACTCCGGATTTTTAATTTGTCTGTCTGTGGTCTCTTGTTTATACCTTTTTAGTCGTAGTTGGGTTTAAGTTTTTATTACATTTTTTAAAATTCTTTTGGGGTTATAAAATGAAATTTGAAATTGCTCATTAAGCCCTTTCATTTCATACCCAACATGGTACGATTTTTTTTTTTTTTTTTTTAGTTCTTCACTTTATGTCTTTTAGAGGGCGCTATTTTTAATTTAATGTGACGTCACATAGCCTATAACCACAAGACGCTTCCAACGATACCTCATTTTTCAAATTGTGATGAGTCGTTTACAAGATATGAGGGAACAGATGAACATACATACATACATACCGGTCAAAATCATAACCCTCCTTTTTTCTTCGCCGTAGTCGGGTAAAAAGAGATGATTAGGGAAAAGTAGCGTCAGTAGAGGAAAATCTTAGCACTAAATAATGTAAAGCAAATATAAATATGTAGGTATCGAAATCTTTGGCTTTCATTAAAAGTTTATAACAAGTATTTCGCATTTTTTTTAGTCTAGGACAACCAAAAAGCAACTGACCCTTATTCAAAGAAAAGGTGAACGCTCCAAGCCGTAATGGCAGTCAAATAAGGTTATAAATAATGGCGACAACATGCCGTGTATCATATAAATCCTTCACGATTTATATTTTATCGCAGAGACAGGAGCCCACGCTTGTGACTCACGGTGACTTAGATCGAAGTGTTGGACGCTTCTAGTGAACCTACGCTGCCGCAATTTTAATCAGGCATTGTATAAATAATGGCATTATCGGAAATGTAGTGCGGATTATACTGATGTTGGGACGTGACTGTTTTGAAAACCTATGAAATATTTTCTGGTAGCGGTAACTTTACCCATAACGTTAAATTCGAGGGGCCTAAACCGGCCACATTAGTAATTCCTCTAAAAGCAGTTCATTTCCTGAATCTCAGCTGTCATTAGCATTTCCTATAATTTGACATAAAATCAATTCATACTTTGTGGACCATTTTACGAATTTTCATTGAAAACTGTCAAACTGATGAATTATTTCGTAATATGAATTACACGCAGATCATATTATGAATTGTCAGTTTGTGACATTTTACGAATTTCCATTGAAAACTGTCAAACTGATGAATTATTTCGTAATATGAATTACACGCAGATCATATTATGAATTGTCAGTTTGTGACTTTTACGATGATTCATAATATTTCAATATTATGATTCTGCTAAAGTGACCATTTCAAGCCCCCAGGGGGTTTAAAATGGTCACTTTGTACCGGAATACAATCCACTAAACAGTTTATTTGACAACAAAAATGCTACTGATTTCAATCTGTGCAGCCCGCACAATATTCATTGCAAATGAAACCTTAGGAAGACGTTTCACTTGCATCAATTTGCAATTATGGAAAATCGAAAACTCTCAAAGTTGTGAATCATTTGTGACAAGTGTGATTAGTCCGTAAGGGTAAAGTGTTGTGTACACTGCAAAGCATTACTGTACCACACTTCGGGTGTTGACTCTGCTCTTGTGACGATGTTTCTACATGCAATTAGCACCTTTACATTACGTAGTTACTAACTTCGTTTATTTAGTAAACGATATCACAATACCTTAAATGTTTGACGAAATATTTTGGGATTCTTTACGAATATTTAAGTAATGAAAAAGATAGTTAAGATCATGATGCTTCCGCCCTTGTTCCAATTTTTTTGGGGCTTCATGGGCGTAGGCCCGACACAGCACTTCTATACCTACATTATCTATTAGTTGTTATTTCACACAATGTTCTCCTTCCTATCTATATCATCTTTTACACACTCCAAATACATATTTTCTTTGGGAGCCTCTTTTCTTTTAAGGCGTGACAGGCAGCGGTACCTTTGTCGACAAAGTCGCGCCCGCGATATCGCGTCTGTTTGCACGAGCCTTTAGTCATCCACTTTAATATTTTCTTGTCGTTTATTATTTACTCTCATCTTACATACAAATATGACCTTTCTCAGGGTTGCTAAAAAAAAATTTGTGGTTTCCAAGTAAGTAAACCAATGTGACTGAAACGTCTCCATTATTCAACATATTGAAACTATAATGTCATAGAAATTCATTTATTCAGTTTTCTTTATTAAAAAAAAAACAATGAAATCTTCGTCGCCATTCCGTCGTCGTTCGTGAGTTGACCGCTTAGATTGATATTTGTGAAATGTACGTAATTACTTAACAATGTTGCCTCAGCAAATAAAGGTATTGTATGTTGTTCGGTATTTGCCTTTGTTTTTTTATAGTTTTAATTCACGTATAATTATGTAGGTCATGACTGTAGCTTAGGAATAGTACCACGTGCACGCGCTGTCTACAATTCTTATTTTTAACCGACTTCTTCAAAAAGGAGGAGGTTCTCAATTCGTCGGTATGTTTTTTTTTTTTGTTTTATGTTCATTACGCGATTACTCCGCCAATTATGAATCGATTTTGATTATTCTTTTTTTGTATGGTAGGTCATGCTTCCGAGGTGGTCCCATATAAATTTTATTAACTTTGCTTGGGTAGTTTTTGAGTTAACGTCAATATACGTATTTTTCCCACTTAGTTTATCTAGACGATGTTTTCATTTACTCCTTCACTGTTATTTTCATCAGCTAGTGGTATTCGAATTTATGTGGGGTAGGTACCACTACTAAAAAGTGATAACTGAAAAATAACTTTAATTTCGGAAGTCGGTGGCAAAAAACGAAAATTGGAAAGTTACTTTTCAGTTTTGAGTGTTTTTTTTTTGGAAGTCGGTTTTTTTTTTTGTTTAAAGTTTTTTTACATTACTTATACGCAAAGTATAGGTGCATCCATATGCACCTGAAACCTCCACGCCAGCCTCCATAGTGTGTCCTGGGCCAAGTCTGTGTCTTTTGGTTGAAATAATTATAATTAGGTATCCACTAAAGTGTGAGACTCCGAAATAGTGTTAAGACCTACTGAGCAACAGTTTTGATACGCCCAAAATCTACGTAGTACTTGAACTATTAAGACAGACTATAAAGTCTATAATAAATTTTAATTATTCAGTATAAACATAGTAGGAAACCCAGGAAACTTGACACCTACGACTTTTAAATAAACCGTTAGGCACAAATCGTCGCCCACCATGAACATTATGCATTAAGCAATATTTTGTTTAACTCAAGCCTTCGAAAACGTGACGAACAATCATTTGTTTTGTCTTAACTCAAATAATGCAGGTTTGTTTAACCCACCTATGACAATTTTCATTTGTGCAAATCATTCAGCGACTTGGTAGTTATGTTCAAAGTCATACTACGTATTTGCCTATGCCATAAAATAGGCAGTAATTACTCCTTTGTGTAAACGCAGTGTGTAAACAATTTATACTTTTATTATAGTGTTTAGTCAATGGTTAAAATTCTAGCGCCAATCTAATTCTGTTAATATGACACCTTTTTATCCTGATGCCCTCACTGAGAGGAGGTGTGTATCCCAGCAGTGGGAACATTATAGGCTGATTATAATTTACGCTGATGCCACCCTGTACAGATACGGTACCTACTGTAGAATCCTGTTGATCCTGTATTTGAGCTGATTATATCACTACTCTGGCTCATCACCACACAAAGTCTATCGTGAAGGCACGCTCCACTTTCAAAATTGTTTCCCGCCATTTGTGGTGAACTGACAGTTGACATTAGTGACAGCTACGCTGTCTTTCCACATAATGCTATGGATTGACACTATTGACAGCTCACTCTAAAGTCACTTCACCTAACTTTTCACGGTGAGATTTTTAGAGAATCGATCAGCCGGTTTTCACATCTATCTAACTCACGTACGTAAGCAATGACGCAGTCGACGATAATGCACGCTTGCTTAAGAAGTAACTTGTAAATTCGAGGCTTGAAGACACCCAGGTAACTCAGGATATTATAAAGAAGTCTTACAGGTATTTGGTAGAAGGAGCCATTGTTGATCGTCCGGTACGACGTAAGAGGCACCACGGGAACTGATCCGTTGCGTAGGAGTATTGGACCCTGGAGAGGAGTCACTGAAGGCTGGCCTGAATCTGGAAAAGACAATTTAATGGTTTTAGATATAAACGTGTGGAGGAACTGCAATGCTGTCCACGACACAGTGAGTGTTTATTAAGTTTGAAATTACAGTCGCAGGAACCCTATTTAAGTGCAAAGAGCTTGGAAAAAATATGATGCTAACTTTTGAGGAAACGTAGGCTTGCCGTGTTTAATATTACCTACTAAATGAAGCTGTGGATTTTCCAAACCAAAACTGGGAGAACCCGGTACAACCGACTAGATTGTTATCAGTTACATGTAATTTCGTGATATAAAAGTTAAAAATTGGAATTAAAATTGCTGATGCGCAAATACGAAACATATTCTGCCAAAACACTTTATAATCTAAGATGAAGATTTTTTATCCAAGACTTACATAACAAACAACTACCTACAAACTTCAGACAGCATGAGAAATTAAGAAATTATAGAGCAATTTGTATCGCATCATAAGACTGACACCGCCGACGTGCTCATACGCATACTATTAGTTGTAAAACAACATAATTTCATCACTCGCTGTCTCGAAGGTGCGTCACCAGATCCAGGTCATGTTACGAAACGACTAATCTTCCACATGTTAAGGCCATGCTTCAATGGCCTAGTGGATATGAGTAAGATTCGTTAGTAGCTTAAGAACTCCTGCGCAAATAGATGGAGTTTTTTTCTTTTACTTTGATAGAAAGGGAGAGGGAACTCAGGGAACTTGGATTCGATTGTTCAATCTTAGACAGAACCACAACCGGTGTAGGGTAATTATGCCCAGCCAAACTCAAATCTCGAAAAATGTTTGGGTAACTTTACTCCGGATTTATTAATAAAAGTTTGAGGGTTCAACCTTCAGTGTCGCAGAATCATCATTTTATATGTACTTGCAGACTAGCCGTTTTATCCGCGACACGCACGACAGTACATCTGTGACAAACTATCTTCCTAAGGTCACGAGATTCACGCAATTATAATAAGGTCATCACTGTATGTATAAAGCTTTCCGTTTCTAATCATCAATCACACGACGCTACGCACGATAGATCTGTTAAATTATTTATAGGCACATTTCAGATGTCAACTATACAAACACAAAGACTCAACACTAACATTAAATAACTAAGTCTAATGGTTACATAAATTACAGACATGCATTGAATTCCAATAATAGGTACAAGAATAGAACCCTGCGGTACTCCAAGTTCAATTAAAATTAAAAACATCTAGGGTTACGAATTACGTTAATAAATATTCTCCGTAGGAACGGGCAAAATGTTTTCCTTCCTAATAAAAAGTAATTCACTTCAAACTTCTACATTGCAGCTTTGGTCCTTATTAACGAATAAAATACACAAATACCTTGTTAACTTCTAGTAGCAGCTACTCTTACATATTAGGTTAATTAAGCAGTTTGTTTTCAATTCAATGGACTTAAATCGAAATACATATTTCTTAAAATCATTCCCATTAAGGACCACAGTTTACTCACGACTTGTAAACTAGATACGATACAAACCAGTTACTGTTTTATCGCATTATGAGTAATATTATGCAATTCATGAATAAGGGTTTGGTGCTCGACATTATCAAACGCTTTAGCTAAATCTACGTTGACTTTTGATAAAAGGAACTGAGAGCCTGTTTCTACTGCTGTTGTTGCTAGTGACGATATAATTAGTAGTTATATTCCTTCAAAATAAATAACTTCTGATCGCGCCATTATCCACGTGGATTTCGGAAATTATCCCACGGGAAAACAGTACCGGGATAAAAAGGATCCTATGTCCTAACCCAGGTTATGGTCTACCAGTGTTAATCTAAATTCGTTCAACCGATATGGCGTAAAAAGGTAATACTTAGACAGACTTTCGCATTTCTAATATCAATTATGGATAATGATGGGACTAACCCCCGAATTCTCAAAAGACACTTGAGACATTCATATGTAGTCTTTTGTTTGTACAATACAGTCATGTAAAAGATACATGTCGAAGTGACAGGGACAGTGAGATTTCACGATGACCTGCGTTTCAGTCATGTTTAAGAATTTAGCCGCAAAAGTTAGTTCCTAATGCTAATTGATAGGTCATGGGATCAAATCATGATTGCAATCATACTTAACTCCATTTACTTGAAGAGGTTAACAAGAATAACTCTAAAACGTGCTTCGTTGCCAGTGTTAATCAAATAATAGCTAACGAGCTTACATTTTAAGGATTACAAATCACGAAATAAGTATAAAAACTTTGAAATTTAGAAATAATAGTAACTAATTAAAACACATTGATTTATGTAATCAGCAAGGTCTTCTTCTTATATTAATGATCTTCAATGTCAGTTTCGTACAATGAACTGATCTAAATAAGAAGTAAGCGCATCGTGAATTATTAAAATAATTAATATTAAATACAATGCTTCAGATTTTAAGAGATTTAAACGTATTTTAAGGATTCTACGTGATTTGTATTAGACTTTTAATAGAAGACTCCATTTTGTAAGCTATTTTATCTTAAAGATTTTACCAGACCGGATTTGACATGCTATCTAGAAGGATTCTCAAGAAAATAAGAAATGTTCTGGTTGGATAGTCACGAATATTTGAGGAAGGTATTAAGGCTAAGTACGGTCGGTAATTATTGACAGCCACATGGCTTCGGGTGGAATTACCGACGAAATGAAATAAAAATACAAAAGAGTCCCCAATATTATATATTATAAGGAATGAAGACTCAATTATTGAATATAAACAGTGAAAGTTTGGCACATTGATCATGTGATCGTTGTTCATGAAGAACCGGCTCTTCCGTGAGTGGTAATAATATATATGTCTCTCTTGCCAGTCAACATTATATAACTATAAAATGGCTGTTTCTGCGATTCCAATTCCAATCCAGGGTAAATTCTTATTTTGCTTGAAAAATTTGACCAATCTAAGGGAAGTTCACCACATTCGCACATCCAATTAATCAATTCAGCCTATCGTAGTCCAACGCTGGACATGGGCCTCTCTCAAGCTGCGCAGCATCACCCTGTCTTCCGATCAGGGGTGTGATTAAATTAAAAGCACAAAATGACAGAACTGAGAAATATACAATTCTACCTTTACATGTCCATTACAAGAAAGGTAGGTAGGAAGTACAGATGTAGATACATCTGTACTACCTACCTAACCTAACGAATCGTTTTGATTACCAATGGTAGCATTTTTAGGGTTCCGGACCCAAGGGTAAAACGGGACCCTATTACTAAGGCTCCGCTGTCTGTCTGTCTGTCTGTCCATCTGTCACCAGGCTGTATCTCATGAACCGTGATAGTTAGACAGTTGAAATTTTCACAAATGATGTATTTCTGTTGCCGCTTTAACAAAAAATAGAATAAAATAAATATTTAAGGGGGCTCCCATACAACAAACATAATTTTTTTTGCTCGTTTTTGATAACGGCAACAGGTAGGTAGACGCTTGAAATATTCACAGAATATTTAGTTATATATGCACTTTAAAAATACCGAAGTAGGCATATAAATAGATTCGTAATCTAATTTTACCTGTGATAGCGACTTCCATATGCCCCTCGCATATGCAAAGCTATGAGGTCCTTGCTTCATTATTGGTAAAATACAAATCAAAGGTATATCATTTTAACCAATAACGGTCCGTAAAATATAGGAATCGGTCATGAGACTATTCTGTCTCAATATCCACCATTGATGGCAGTTCCTACAGGTGGGGACCAGCGGGAATATTTCGCTAAGCTTAGTAGGTAAATATCCTGTGTAGTTCCAGTTAATAGTAAAACTAACTATTCATCGGTGGAGAACAAAGAACAAAACAGGATTTTAGAATGTTTATTGCCATTGAACTTATTTATTGTGAATGCGCATGCAGTCGTGACTGTCGCTGTTAGACTAGCTGTGGGCTTTGGTTCCGCTCATGTTGCAATTTAGCCTAATGTTATAGATTTAACCTACAGTTTAGGCGAGCCACAATAACTCTGAGCGGAAAAAAAATTAAATTAAAGAGTTGCATTGACGGATCTCCAACAAAAGATCTGGGGCCTTAAAACAGTAACTTTGGTAGAATTATAATAGGAAAATAATATGAATCATCGTAAAATGTCAGAAACAAACAATTCATAATATGATCGATCTGCGTCCGATTCATATTACGAAATAATTCATCTGTTTGACAGTTTTCTATGGAGATTCGTAAAATGGTCCACATAATTGCTTTTGTGTCAAATTAGAGGAATTGCTAATGACAGCTGGAAATTCAGGAAATGAAATTCTTTAAGAGGAATTGCTAATGTGGCCGTTTTAGGCCCCCTGCTAAGTTTATGGCACCATATTAGGCCTTCCTATTATGATGCCATAAACTTACACCATAATAAGAAGGTATATATCATCTGAATTAGACCTATCTTCTTCTTAGCGTGTCGATCAATCCAAACTCGGCCCAGTATTCGCCCCTGTGTTTGGTGCCATCATTAGCGTCCATCAGTTCCTGTAACGTGCAGCTGACTGGACACGCAGTGACAGAAAAAAGGGAGAAGTTGAGGAAGTTGGCGTAAATTGAACTAGAAACTGACTACCGAATATTCTTCCTCAACTCGTTTAGATGTGATCTTTAATAGCATTCATCTTAGAGTTCAGTTCCTTCCTAGCCATATTTATTTACCTATTACACTATCTATTCATCTTTTCTTTGATCTGCCTCTTCTCTTGTGTGTGTACATTGTTTATCGTTGTTGGTCCTATTCTTTAATAAACAATCGATATTTTTTATCCAACGGACAAACAGAAAACATATTACTATCTTGTCACCGTAAATAACAGCCATGATAGATATATCTGTATCATAAAATAAATATATGCAATAATAATAATATGTGAAGTGTTTGACCTTCGTGTTGAACTTGACAATAAAAAGGGCTCTTTATGCTTGGTATAACAACAAACAAACGTAAAAAACTAATAAGCACGTGTGAGCAAACTTCCGGACTTGTTTTCCTTCCTAATGATTGACCAATTAATATTAATTGGACTCTATTTCAGCGAATTATGTAGGTACCATTCATGACATGAATTACGGCTGTTGCATTGGTCGAACGACTTCTTGGTTAGAGATCGGTAATTAAATCGCAAAAACTGAACCATTGTGTAGGTTTTCTTTTGTTTTATTTTTTCCTACCGCTTTCTTTATCACAGAAAATGTTTAGAATTTAAGGGATTTCCTTTTTTCCGCAGTCAGGGGGTCACATTAGCAGAATCATAATATGAAAATATTATAAATCATCGTAAAATGTCACAAACAGACAATTCATAATTATGATCTGGGTGTAATTCATGTTACGAAATAATTCATCTGTTTGACAGTTTTCTATGGAGATTCGTAAAATGGTCCACAAATTATGAATTGCTTATATGTCAAATTAGAGGAATTGCTAATGACAGCTGGGATTCAGGAAATGAACTGCTTTTGGAGGAATTGCTAATGTGGCCGGTTTAGGCCCCCAGGTGCGACGCGTTTTTGGTAGAGCAATTTCTGTGAAAACTTCATGGAAATTGTTCTACCAGAATCTTTATTCGTAGGTAGATGATGACAGTCGTTACAGGTACTCAGAAGCCCAAAAGTTTGACAACTAGTCTTACCAAGGGGTATTGTGTTACATAGGAACTGGGTTTTGGAGGTCAGATAGGCAGTCGCTAAATGTAAAATACTGATATTCAGCTGCATCCTTTTAGACTGGAAGCCGACCCCCGACATAGTTGGGAAAAGGCTTGGTAGTTTTTTTTTTTTCTCTATTCAAATCAGTGATCGAGCGCTCCTCTGATTGACATAAGTTATGTGGACCTCTACTACCATTTCCGATCGTGTCTTGGCAATCTTTAACATGTAAATTTATTTTCGTGTGGAAACTCTATGACATTGAGAAACAGATCGTTAACTAAAGCAAGGTCGGAATACGATTTATTATTAGGCCCATTGTATAATAATATACACTGATCGGAAAAAATTATGTATTGCAACACTTGTTCCGATCAGCGTGATGACGACAATATCATGACATTTACAACGACAACTAGTTTAGGAGTTATGAGGGAACAGATGAACATACATACGTTCATATATACATACCTACATAGCTTGTTAAAATTATATAGGGCTCTTGCAGACAGGCGCGACATGACAGTGCGATGCGATTCTAGTGGAAGATAGATGGCATCCCGGGGAATGACATAGGCTACTTTTTATCGGCATATAACGTGGGCAAAGCCGCGGGCGGAAGCTAGTAATAAATAAATATCTAGGTAAGCTATCAAAGTGATCTCGATCTAACGAATAAAACGAAAATTAATAAGTTTTAAGAGTTGTTTATTTAGCAGTTGTTGATCGAAATTATTCAGCTAAATATTTGCAGCATCAATTAGACACAAAACGCATCACCATAACGTTTAAATAAGTAATTACTCGAGTTTCATTATTCCGTCTGTATTTTTTGTTACCGAATTAGGTCATCAACCCATTATACCTAATATTATTTATACGTCCGTTTGTCCAAATGCTAGGAAATAAATCATGTTTAAATATGTAACATTTGTCGATGACCGAACAGTTTTTTTTTTAATGTTGACTTTTATCAATTTAGAGTGTGTAAATTATAATCATCTAAATTACACTGAAAAATAACGATGTACCAAATAGGTATTAAAAAGAATTACTTGTATTTAATTTTTTACAGACAGTCTGACTGACAGAATATGACCCATAGACAAAAGTTTTGGAGAACATAGACGATAGACGGAGTGATACGAAAGTATTCCAATTTAATGCAGCAATTTTTTTGGCACCAATTTCTATTATATCTGCGCTGATGCGTTATTTGTTTATTTTTCTCAAATATTGTAGCATTATGCTGAGATAGGAGCCTTTTTGGCCTCGCACAGGTCTTCTTTTCCTCTTACACTTTGTTTTATTTTTTACTAGCTGCGCCCCACGGTTTCACCAGCGTAAGTCTCGATCCCGTGGGAATATCGGGATAAAAAGTATCCTATGTGTTAATCCAGGTTATAAACTATCTGTTTGCCAAATTTCATCCAATTCCATTCAGTAGTTTTTACGTGAAAGAGTAACAAACATCCATCCATCCATGCTAACAAACTTTCGCGTTTATAATAAAAATTAAGTTAGGTTACTTTGTTTTATTTTGTTAGTTTTAATGTCTTTTTTTTTTGTTTAATTTCCTGTGTGTGACCCAAATAAAATATTTTTGGTTCTTTCTTTCTTTCATTCTACAGTATCAATACTTATAGAAAAACGCCAAATATTTCACGTAATGCAAACAAAGATTTTATCCTAATCCTAACAATTGAAACAGCTTTATTCAGACCTTAACACACAATTCAATACCTACAAAGTCAGTGTTAATACACAAAGAAACTGGTCCAGCACCTACCGAATGTAAGGTCGGTATTTGAAAGGGCTGTCTGGGATATTTATGCGTTTAATTTTCGTTAGCACCGAGGACTTTGGGCTAAGATAAAATAGACGAATCATAGCTTAAAGCTGGTAGGTTTTGCCTGTAGCTAAGTCTAGATACGGCACTGATTTATGCGTGACACAATACACGAAACGTGGTCAAATTATGTGAGAAACTTTGTACTTAGATGTAGTTCTTGTCCAAATGTTACTTACGTTTATTAATAATTGTAATGTATTGAAATTTGAAACTTTACAGGTAGTAAGGGACATTAATTTTTTATCAAATTAAAATTGACTAACCAACTATATTTTTTTGATAGTTGTATGTAATGTTGTAGTAAATAGATAAAATAAATTATATTCTTATAAATCAATGATATTCTTTATTAGAATAACATTGGTTAAAATACTCACAGCAATCACAGCAGTTTAAGTTCGCCATAATTCCGGTAAAACCGAAAGCGGCACAACAACGACACAAGAATAAACCACGCACTGAAATGTTCTCAGATTTAAAAGTTTTACAGATATTCTTGAGAGAAGAATAGAACCTGCTTTGTCGTATTTAATGATCGGACATCAAAACTATAAATCGTAAAATTCTATCTGCGAAACTATTGTCGGTAGTCACGCGCCCCTCCTGTGAATGTTACGAGATGCTACTCTTCATTACGACACGCCAGACTTACCATACACTTACATAAATAATGTCAATGATTCGGTGCTAAAAAGACTTTAAAAATATAAACATTTTGACGTCCGAAAAAATAAGTAAGCTGTCGCGGTTTGTTAAAAGTCTTTCGAATCTTAATAAATTTAGAATTTGTTATTGAATTATCGAAAAAAACTAATAAACATGCAAACCTAACTAAAAATGTAAACAAAGACGATTATAAAATCCTTAATTAACCAAACATATAATGTAATAAAACCCCATTACCTCTTGCTGAATACCTACCACATATAAGATTAACGAATTAAATTAACAAACACGAAAACCCCATTCTTTTATAAAAAGCATAAAACATACAAATTTGGCATGGAGATAACATTTGCGTAATGACATCATTGTCTATACCCTGTTGTTTTTGTTTTAGCAACGACAGAATTACAAAAATTCCGTTACAAAAATCAAATCATAATTCCGCGTGTGAAATGTAACATGAATAGTGAGGTTATTCGCTTAATTCCGATGTGGCGAGTGCTCCGACCTCTTGAGATGATGTTATGAGTTCGAAAGTGAAACCAAGGTCGCTGTTCCAAGTTTTTGTGTTACTTACGTCAAAGTTGCAGACATGGCTGCAACATGCACGTCTTACAAGTTATGTGAATAGTCACCGGTGTCATACGGAAACGATCATCAGAGTTAGGTAACTTTATAAAATATTTTAATCCAGATATTACCTCGTTTTCGATCATCACGTAACGTGTTGACAATGATTAAGTGGAACTGTGGAATTTTTGTTAATGAATGAGCTGGTATTTTTTGACAGTTTTTTTTGGAACAGTGATTTTTATTTGGAATACAGTAAATAAACTTTTTGCAAAATAACAGAAGTTATGTTTTAAGAAGCAGTAGTCGTTAGTGCATTATTTAAACCAGTTCTTTCATAAATAGAGATGATGATATCTGCGTTTTTCAACTGATACTGGTTGTACTTATACTATTGTTATGAGAATGGGAATCCCTCAGGGTCATATTTTCTTGAAATATAATAAAGAAGAAGCTTTGTGCCAAAGTTAAAATAAAATTTACTTTTCATCCCAAACGGTTGCTGATGATGTGAATGACAACTTTGAAACTACGGCAATAATTGACATTATGGACACGTAGTGTTTGGTAAGGTTCTGGGTTCTATATAAAGATTGAAGACAGCAATAAAACTGACCTTACTACGCGAAACTATTTTAAATACTTACCTAAAACTTATAGTCATAATATTAATAGTGTGTCCATCCAAAACAAATGAGCCTGAAATTATGTCGTCAGAGAGAGAGCGACAATTAAATAAAATAGAGCCTACCTAGTACTTTTGTACATAATATATCCCACGGCAAAGCAGAGGTCCGATATAACATTAATTTGACCTATAAATACAATGCTTTTGAAAGGAACGAGATAATGTACATAATAAAAGTACCAATGGTAGAGGATGATTTAATTTCTATTCTAGGTTACACTAAATTAACACTTGCATATCTGATGTTTAATAAAGCAAAACAAACAACAACAACAAACAACAAACAAACGGCTTTATCATACACCATTTTCGAAATGAACTAAGAATTAGGTACTATTAATGAATATTATAACGATATCAATGTAAATTAACGAAAAAACTAAAAGAATCAAAGCACGCACTCTGGCCAGAAAACTTTAAATGGTACTTGAATATTTTTTTTTTTTTTGTAAAGATCGATAAACATTAACAACAGGAATAGTTATGTGAAACCCCACAAAACTTCATGGTAGTTAAAAAAAGAATACAAAAGGAATAGTTAAGAAGGTACCAAAAGAAATCTTTCAAGAGATATTTAAAAAAAAATGATTTTATGAAAAATAAATAAACTTACGTATTGACATACTGAATAAGGACTTAAGGAACTAAGGACCTAAATAAAAAACTAAGGAAAAAAAAAGATTAAATTTAAAAGTGAAAGGAATAAGGCAGACCAAATTAACGTTTCGCGCATAAATACCACTTGTGCTTTTGTAACATGGGCAAACTTATAAGATACCACAACACTATAACGTTGGCCGCATCATGCTTAAATACAAAAATGGTTCAAAGCAACGCAAAGCTTGACAGAATCAAGAAAATGAATTAAGTAGATAAATCTTTAATAAAAACGAGGAAGATATGGACAAATAAAGAAAGAGGTAAAAAGATGATGATAAAGTAATGGTATGTGAAATGGAAGGTGCTTTTGACAAAGTTTGACCGTGATATGATGACCGGTACGGTAATACGGATATTGTAGAATACAAAACGAATGTTTATTATTATAGATTTAGAGCTTACTTTGTAATATATGAATTAAAAAATTGTTCAAATTCTAGTTACAAGTTCAATGTAGCAATTTGCAATATCAAATGAGTTGCTATTCATTCAGGTCTTATTGTTCTACTACCTTGACATTGAAAATTAACATTGTAACGTATCATAAACTAAGATTATCTTCATTATTACATCAGTTCACGTTTTGTACAAAAATGGATGATATTATGGTTCGTATTAAGTAGCTTTTAAGGAAACTTGTTACTGTCGTGTCGCAGAGGTAGGCCCGATTTTGATTGTGAGCTCTAGTAGCATTAACCATATAACAAATCCGTGTTTTTTTTTACGAAAAGGGTTATAAAGGAAATGTGGTTTGAATCTTAAGAGCTATAAGTATCCTAAAAGGGTTATACGTACAATACTGGGAACAGAGCTAAGACGAAAGATAAAATTATAATGTCACGTACAAAGCCAAAAGAAATTACAGACAGATCTAATTTAACCATGTTCCTTCACTTACTCGATAACAAGGAAATGGAATAGAAGCCTGAAGGCGACAATGCAAGCATTGTACTGCAGCAGACTGTCCATTGTATGTATGGCATTGGCGACCGGTTAAATGATCGAAGGTCTTTGACTTAGATAAGTGAAACGTGTTAGCTGTTAGTACGTAGACGTACTCCAATTACTTTGACTTATACAAGTATGTATACATACATTATTGTCTAGCGTGGTGGGGTGCTTGCGTTCTGGAGTTGTGACGATAGATGTTAAAATACATAATGATTCTATTCATATTTAGCTTGTTACACGTATATTATTGGTGGCAGATAGGACAGGTCGAAATGACGACACAGAAGCTTGGGGGCTCTACTTGGCCCTTTTAGAATTTCAAGCTTGGCAAGCAGCGTAGCTTTTAGGCTGTACAGTATTGTGTAAAAGCTCTTAGTATTACGGTAGGCTAAAGGTATGATTCCAAATTCCACTACGCAGCAGTGCTTCCTGCCGCTGCCGCTGGCCAGTGATTCTGAACACCGTTCGTGATGATTCGCCTTTTTTTTTGTTGCCAATTTACTTGTCAACGTTCACGTGGTATCGCTGTGATGAACGTCGCACTACTATCTGGTCTGACGTGGCGACAAGGTGACACTGCCGCGCAGCAGTGCTGCCGCGACATTGCTGCCCTGCTCGGAATCTGATATAAACCTATACAAAAATGTATGGGGACCAGTAGTGACGCAGAACTCCTGCGGCAGTACTGCCACGTGCAGCGGGGTTCGGAATCATACCATAATATTCCGAATGTACTGAAATTGCTTTTTGACTGTTTTTTTATTTAAATCATTTGCCAATTTAAAGTCTAGTCGTGATTAATGATTGCTATCATACATTTAGGTGGTAAAAGAAGCCGTGATCAACAAACGGTCTTTTATTTGCTCAACTGTTGACAATATAGAACTGCAAGGATTTCCTATATCGACGAATAAACAAAAGCGAGAGATAAATCAAGGTAAAAGATTCTACTTATAGGAAGGTTAAACAGTAAAGATGTAGATTATTTCATGTTCTACGCGGACTCTAATAAGGACCTCTTTAAAAACTTGAGGAGCTGCAAAAGTATTTCTAATTTCTCTGAAGTAATAATGTGAATATACGACGAAGGAAAAAACAGTAGATTATAATAAACTAAAAGAGAAACATGGTGAAATCTTAGAAATAAATTCTTACCTAGACTTGGATCGTCGTAATATTCATCATCGTCATAGTCAAGGACCGCATGTAACTGCGTTTTGCCACCAGTTCCACCTGATTCCACTTTAGTAAACCCTCGCGGTCTTTCCGGAGGATTTTGTCCATTCTCACTACCACCAGTCTTGCTCCCCTGATTACTAGGCGGCCTGGCCGGAGCTGCCGTACTACTACTAGGCGGCCTGTTAAAATTGAAGTTATTCACATTTTGATTCGAGTTTTCATCGAACCTTCGACTAGATGAAGGGTTTGGCTTTGATGCCGGCGGGTATTGCGCATCCGCGTACCCAGGACTATACCCAGGCCCTGGCGGGCCCTGGTTCATTCTCTTTTGTTCATAATCATAGTCACCAGTAGGATCGTGAACGTATTGTCCTGTGTTATCGTACTGTCCGGCGACATCGTACGGTGAGTTCACTACTTTGACGCGCTGGTTCTCTATCTGTACGTTAAGTCTTGAGTTTTGTTGGTAGACTTGTGTATGTAGGGGTGCACCGTAGGGGTTTTGGGGAGCCTCATTTTGGTAATGCGTATACTGGTTGGCTGGTGGTAAGTAGGCTGTACCGGCACGTTTTCTGACTTTCGGCCTGCGATTTGGTGGAGTGAATGGCTCGTTCTCTGGTGGTTGTGCGGATAGTGTTTCTTGTTGGTATTCGGCAGGAGAGTAGAGTAGGTCGTCGAGGCCAACTCGGAGGGGTGTCGAGGAGGTGGGCACGAATGCCGGCGTGGCCGCGCCGACGCCCGCGAGCGTAAAGTTTGTCAAAGCCATTGCTTAAACACGCGGCATTGACGCGAAATGTCAACTCACTAAGCCAACAGCCCCGGAGCTGTTACTAACGCACTCGCATGACGTGAACGGTTTGATAGTTAACACCAACGTCTTCTCATTTTAGGAACAGAACACAATGCACTGACACAATTCACTGTCGTAATCCATCCACTATTGATCTGTAACAAGAAAACATTGTTATTGATTGGTATCGAGTTTTTAGCCAGTTAAAAAATAATTTCAAAAACACACATCTGAAAATGATTACACAAGAACTACTGGTTAGTATAACGATTTAAGATTTTTTGATCAGGCTTTGAACTTTCAAATCAATTGTCGAAACTGAACCATATATCGTGCATTGTTGTAAACTTTTATGGCTGGATTTCCCCCAAGTTTCGTGATATCCTTGCCACTTTACAAATGTCATCGATTTGAAAGGCGAATCGTGATTCCATTTGATGAACACGATTTTGGAATTGAAACACGGGGAAACCCAAACAATGCATGATCTCTAAAATAATGAAACTATGTAGGTACCTATTATAATTAGATCGCATAAAAAAAAGTAATAAGTTAATGGTGGTAATCAAAGTTGTGATAAGAGGAAGCCAAACAATGCCAAGCAGCGCTAGAAAAGAAGATGGGTCAAAATCTTGACATAAATGTCGAGCCGCAAGAGACGTTCACGATATGAGACAAATCACAACCAAAACACATGAATACGACTACCTGAGGATGGATCACGGCTAAAGAAGCTTCCAGGTGGTAGTGTAATGGGAAAGTGGGGGCTAAATATGGTGATGCTTATGATGAACAACAATATCCCTGTTTAGTAACCTAACTCTAATTGTGTCTTTAAGAGTAGACAATAATTTTTGTTTTGTTTTATCATGATTAGAATAGACTAGCTTCCGCCCGCGGCTTCGCCCGCGTGGTATGTCGATAAAAAGTAGCCTTCCCCGAGAAGAATTTTTTAAAATCCCCGTTATACATTATTACCTGATACTAACATTAATTTTCGAGTTAATTAAACCGTGCGTTAAAATTCTTCCATACAACTTTTGACACACCCCTATTCCCGTTTAGGGGGTAGTGTAGAAAAACTAAAAATTACAAACTTTATCATTTACTTAGATAAGTATTCGTGCCAAGTTTCAAGTCTATTAACTCAAGGAATTCGATTTTTCTTACAAACAAAATCTCCCCTTTTCATCCCCTAAAGGTCCAATATTGAAAAACCCTTTCTTAGTGAATGCCCACGTCTTAATAACTATTTGTTTGCAAAATTTCAGCGTAATTCGTTCAATGGTTTAAGCTAGCTAGACTATCCCTTTTCATCCCGTCAGGGGTAGATTTTTGAAAAACCCTGATACATATTATTCTTTATTTTCGGTTTTAAGTATAAATACTGAGTTTCGAGTTAATCGAACAGCGCGTTAAAATTCTTCTATACAAACTTTTACACACCCCAGTCCCCAATCCCTGTTTAGGGGGTAATTAATAAAAATAAAAATGACAAACTTTATCATTTATTAAATAAGTATTCGTGCCAAGTTTCAAGTCTATTAACTCGAGGAATAAGATTTTTCATACAAACGAAATTCCCCCTTTTCACCCCTTTTAAGGTCGAATTTCCAAAAATCCTTTCTTAGTGGACGTCTAGGTCCTAATTACTATCTATGTGCCAAAGTTCAGCCCACTCCGTTCAGTGGTTTAGGCTGTGACGTAGACTACCCACCCCGTTAGGGGTAGATTTTTGAAAAACCCTGATACACATTATTCTTTATTTTTGGTTTTCAGTATAAATACTGAGTTTCGAGTTAATGGGACAGCGCGTTAAAATTCTTCTATAAAAACTTTGACACACCCCAATCCCCGTTTAGGGGGTAGTTTATAAACCAAAAATTACCAACTTTATAATTTACTTAGATAAGTATTTGTGCCAAGTTTCGAGTCTATTAACTCAAGGAATAAGATTTTTCATACAAACGAAATCCCCCATTTCACCCTCTTAGGGGTGAAATTTCGAAAAATCGTTTCTTAGTGGAAACTTACTCTTTATAATGAACACACCCTCCAAATTTCATGTCTCTAGGACCAGCGGTTTAGACTGTGCGTTGATATCTCAGTCACCCTAGCCTTTTATGGTCTTTACCTATGAAATTGCCGTTCTGCAGTACTGGCAATTTCAAATCAAAATAATTTTTGTTTGGCTAAGAATTCTAATTTCAAATAGAATTTTATTTTAAAAACATGGTTTTTTTTCCCAAAAGTAGTCATTTCTTTATTGATTAGTGTTACATTTTCATCGCATTTCAATCTTTTTCGCCATCATGGATACGTTAAAAATTCGAGTAATTATGGAATATGAGTACCGTCGTGGCAGCAACGCGGCACAAGCGGCACGCAACATCAACGACGTTTACGGAGCTAACACTACAAACCAACGCACCACCTGTTATTGGTTTGCTCGCTTCCGTTCTGGAAATTTCGACCTGAAAAATGAACCTCGCGGTCGTCCGAAGACTTTGGTCGACTATGACGAATTAAAGGCGATTGTGGAAGCTGATGATACACAATCTACGGCTGAATTAGCAGCAGCTTTCGACGTTAGCGTCAAAACAATATTGGTCCATTTGCGTCAAATTGGCAAGGTAAAAAAGCTTGACAAATGGGTGCCCCACGAACTCAATGATCGCCAGCGCGAAGTACGCGTCGAGACGTGCCTTGCACTGCTCAACAGACACACAAATGAAGGAATTTTGAACCGCATTGTTACCTGCGATGAAAAATGGATTCTGTTTGATAACCGCAAGCGCTCAGCAAGTTGGTTGGATCCTGGTTCAGCACCTAAACAATGCCCTAAACGAAAACTTACCCCTAGAAAAGTGATGGTCACCGTTTGGTGGTCTAGCGCCGGTGTGATTCATCACAGCTTCTTACCAAACGGGGTGAGCATTACTGCAGATGTGTACTGTGAAGAACTGAACACAATGATGGAGAAGCTGGCGCATCTCCAACCAGCATTGGTCAATCGCTCGTCTCCGCTGCTCCTGCACGACAACGCGCGACCTCATACTGCACAGCAGACGGTCTCCAAGTTGCAAGAACTGGGGTTGGAAGCTCTCCGTCATCCGCCCTACTCACCAGACCTTGCGCCTACAGACTACTACTTTTTCCAGAATTTGGATAACTTCTTGGCGGGAAAAAAATTCAATACCCGAGAGGCAGTACAAAATGCCTTTGAAGAATTTGTTGCCTCCCGTCCAGCTGATTTCTTTAAGAAGGGCATCAATAAACTGCCACTGCGATGGCAAAGATGCATTGATTGCATGGGTGATTACTTCGATTAATACAAATAAAAAATTCATGAAAAAAAATTGTTTAAATTTTTTCATACAAAACGGCAATTTCATAGGTAAAGACCTATTATATAGATATTGATCCATTACAACTGTGAATTTCGACAGTTAACCCTGTGGATTTAATGTTATATCATTGATACTCAATTAATAATTACAGCCAATGCGATTTTCCTGTTAATTCAGAATTGTTCGCGTGAACAGAACAACGCGACCGTTGTACACCTTAAGCACATAGTGATTTATTAAACTGAGTCGTCCCTTCACTTAACATTTGGAGAAGCTGTGCCTACTTAAATAGAACATTATTATTTAGCTCCATATTTCTGTTTAGTGACAACGGATTCCATTGCATCACGAATTGTTTGCATCATCTCAAACATTAAAATCTAATTCACACGTATTTGCTTTTATCGATATATTTTATGTCGAAAACTTATAAAATAATATTCTTTACCGTGATAGTACGATTAAAGAAAACAGTTTATTTTTGCCGTCCATGATTATTTTAAGAGAAATTCATGACGTGGCTTCGAACTTAAAATAACCAATTATTCAAATTAGGCAAATATACGAAAGCACTTCAAACTCAAAACTCAAACTCAAAGCATTTATTTCAATTAAACCATTTACAGGCACTTTTGAATTGTCAAAGAGTCGGTCAGTTAGTCAGAGAGTTGAAGCTAGTTGCCCATTCCAAAACGTAGATCTCTATGGAGAAGAACGGGCAAGAAACTCCAAGGACACTCTTTTAAAAAATGGATATAGATATTACAAAATCCTGGGTACAGTATTCATGTTGCTTCTATATGTGAGAACAATGTAAAACAAAAAAAGAATCAAAAGCAATTCAAAATTTAAGATTACATCACACTGCATCTGAGAAACTAAAAGAAACTTGGCATCATTTACCTATTATGAAAATATTTGATTTCACCATATTAGAATCTGATGGAAGTACCTAGGTACATACGCGAGAGAATTATTTAATTTATACTTCGAACAAAAGATAGAGCAAATCGTGATTTAAATATATAAACGTACATTTTTATATAGCCAAAGATATATAATAAATGCACCGTCAATACAAAAGAATGCTGTCATAATAAAGAACATATAAGGCGAGGTAGTGACTCAGGTTCAGGTCATAGCAGAATTTGGTTAATAAAGTCCATATTATATATTTATCGTGCCTCATAATATTGTTTGGTAAAAGGCTCTTTGTCATGTCAAGTAGGTAATATAAAGAAGAAGGAAAAATAAAGACTGCACAAACTGCGAAAACACCTTCTGAGTACCTATGTATATGTGGATGTGGATTGTGAAAACTATAGGAAATGAACAAGTACTAAGACTGTATGTAGGAAGATGACATGCCCCGCCGACTCCAAATAAATTAAGATACCTAAGGGCAAGAGTGTGAATAATTCCGTTTATTTAATTAATTTAAAAGATGTGAGTATGGGAAACCAAAGAAATGTATCCTAAGAAAAGCTTTTAAACAATGAAATAAGACTCTCTATTGTAGATCATCATAACAAATTACAAAAGAACTATAAAGTTACGTTAAATGAGGAAATTAATTTTCTCTTTCGTTTAAGAATGTCATTAATTATATTAATTGTGATATTGCTGATAAGTCGGAAGTACTTGATCACTTCTTGAATAAAAAATGTAGGTAATAGTTTTTGCTCATAATTTAATACATATTATTATATATCTGATGATAATCTCCAGCGTGACTATAATAAATAGTATGCATACCAACGTATGCGCATTTAGATTAAGATATTCAAAAACATGTAACTAGTTCATTTGTATAAAAACATTTCGATTGATTTATACCTTATATTTGTAAATTCTCAGCGATCAACAACGATTCTGACATTTAATTGATTTCGTTATTCGGTTAACTATCAATTATATCTGAACATTAAGCAAAACATTATGTACAAATAGGTTTCCCACGCTTTATGATGTGCATGCCTGCAAACTTTTACACCCTTTTAATAGTTGCGAAATAAAGTTACAAGCAGTGTTACAGAGCCATACATTTTTAGAGGTTTAAGTTTGACCTACTTAACTCCACCCCGCGTTTATTTATAAGGGGATTTGTCTGTTTTTTTTATTAGCCTTTAAGTATGTTGTTCCTTTGCTGGGCAAAGGCGTCCCCTTCTGCCTTGAAAATCCCTCTATTTTGTGCGAACTCTGGCCATGTTGGCCCCCCAAACATGATTAGATCGTCACACCACCTTCGCTGCGGTCTACCTCGATGGCGATGTCCTCCTTCAGGCGTCCATTGAGTGACGATCTTTACCCATTTCTTCAGGTGCATTTGTGTTTATTTAAATACTCAATACCTCAATTCTTTATTGCATTCTATATGTCTTAAATGGTAAAACAAAATAAAAGATCGATACAGACCCTGTCGGGCATACTCTTTTATTAAGTATGTTGCTAAACTAATGAGTATCTAAGTCATCGTCAGGGCCATGGTTTTTTTTATAGCAATAGGAAACGAGCCTAATGTCATTTGTGACATTAGGCTCGCTATAATAATGGAACTTGAACATCATCTCTGCTTATTCCCTCAGAGAATAAAGGCGTAACATTATTTGTATATTTAAAAAATGTATGAGTCACACAACTTCAGAGTCTAATTGATGTAATCAAATGCAATATTCGCGTATAATTTTATGTATTTTGATCAGATATTGCGTCTAAATCTAGTCCAGCTCTTGACCATACCTAATCTTAAAAGTTGTATCAATGGAACCTTGGCACATAAGCACACGTGTTTACTAAGAAATGTTAAGTAAGGGCACAAAGCTAGATTTGTTCGTAGGTATACATTATCAGTGATTGCGCGGCTGACACTTGTCAGGCTATTAATTGGATGGGTGCTCTATTAACCGTGTGCTAAAGTTTGTGTTTATTAGAATTATTTATACCTACATAATATGTTAGATTATAAGTTCGTAAATGTTGTATTCTTTCAATATCTTTAGGATAATTATGTTCCTTCTTAATTTCTTCATAAGGTACTATTTCGATTTTTTAAAGCCGAACTTCAAGTACGACTCCCGAAATGGTTCATTGCTTCTCCTCATCAATCAAAGATCACAATGCCATTTTGTCGGGCGGGCTTGGTTTTTTTTCCCGTTATAAATTTACTATAAACATGAGATGTTCCATCTGATAGAAACTTGTTACCACTACTGCCTATGGACACCTGCAGGCCTTGCAGCATGCAAGGCCAATTCCGATTCACTACCAACATTGAAAACAAAGTTGGAAAGACCCAAGTGCTTCTAAATTTCATGAATGTAGTACTTAAGGTTGATGCGCCACGGTGGCCCGCGAAATTCAAAATTTCTTACGTTTTTTGCAATTTTCAGGTCAGTATCAGGTTGTATGTTGATCTAAATATTATTAGCGGCAGTAACAAATATGGATTTACAGAATTATAAACATGAGAAACAGCAATACAACTCTCTAAGTTCATGTAAGTGTATTGACTGACGATTTCATGAAATTTTGATTCAATACACTTACATGAACTTAGAGAGTTGTATTGCTGATTCTAATGTTTATAATTCTGTAAATCCATATTTGTTACGGCCGCTAATAATATTTAGATCAACATACAACCTGATACTGACCTGCAAATTGCAAAAAACGTAAGAAAATTTGAATTTCGCGGGCTACCCTAGCGCATCCACCTTAATGATGTCTTAACAAAAATAAGTATGATGTACTACTAACAACACGATGCAGATTTAAAAACGACTAGAAATTCAAAAGGCTAATGAAACAGCGAAGAAATCGTGACAAGAAGTACTTGACATTTTTCAATAACAGACGGATTACGTTGCAAATTTTGAAGTTCTTTTGAGTATGCACAAATTTGGCATGACATGACCCCCTGAAGGCACGTTTGACACTAACTGCTATCGCCGAAGAGCATCTAGATCACGCTTGCGCGCGCAGGAACCGTGGGAAACGTCTGCGCATTATGGGAAACATTGTACAATTGCACTAATTAGCTTTGAGAAAAACTGTTATATCACGCGGAATATGGGTAAGGGAGCCATATTCTAGATTTTTTGACGGTAAACTATTGATATACTAAAAAACCCCGGTAAACACATACAGTGATGTTCTTGGCACGGTGGCTGATTGTAGCTATACTCCATTTGGAATAAGATTAGACGTATAGATAAGCTTTTTTTACATTCCGTTCAACTGATTTTGAATTCTATTGCGTTGGTGGCATGACAAATGGCAGCCGCAGTAGATTAGTTGGTATTATGTAACTTTTTTTGCTTTTAATGCTATCCTTATGCCTACGATATAGAAGTCAAAATCGGTTGAACGGACTGTAAAAGGGTTTGTTTTAATGTCTAATCTTATTTCAAATGGGGTATAGATAGTTAGATGGTTAGAATTTATCTCTCTATCGAGCTAAATGATGATGAACACACATTTTACTTGGATCATGGCATTGACGTGATAGCCCAGTGGTTAAGGAGGACGTGATGGCCCCATGGTTAAGGAGGACGTGCAGGTCCATTAGTTAAGACCTCGCCTCTCACGCACGATGTTGTGGGTTCAAATACGGGCAAGTACCATACGGATCGATCTCTGTTGCGCCGCTTTTGGGTTTCATTTATTCCTAATCTGCTTCGCAACTACAACCGGAAATATTCAGGAGAAGAAAAAGGCCGAATTCGAGCCATTACTTAATATTTATTGAATAAGCTTGAATTTTTTTATTATTTCTGCCGAGCGATGATATAATCTCAGGGATAGGTCAAGCACCTTACTAGCTCGCACCAATGTCAACTACTTAGATTTTTTTTACGTCATTATAAAGCAATTAGGCAATAAATGCGTTTACTGAGTATCTATTTGGTATGTACCTATTAACATACCTAGGCAATTTAATTTGATGCGACAATAGGCTCACAATAACTTGAATTGGCAATCGATATTATAGGTATTAAAAAGCCCAATTCGCAAGCGATTCCCGCTACAATTTGTCGTTTCAGAATTATTATAACTTTTATTAGATACAAAAACTCTATAATATAATAATCTCGTATAGTAATCTCTTATTTATCTAAGGGTTTTAACAGCTTTATTTACTACGTTATTTTTATTAGATTATTAAAAAACACGTTGTTGAAGCACACATGCGTCATTATCGCTTTTGTAAAATAAGAAATAAGTTATGCATTTTTAACTTTACGCTTGGGAAAATAAAAATTACATGAAGGTAAGCTAGACTAATGAATGACCAATAGGCAACTAATTATAAGCTATTATCAGCATAATAAATGTGACATTAAAGAACCTACAAAGCGTTTTAACAATGACGCAAATCGTTACAGAATAATATAATATAGAGCACTTCCTGACCAAACTGGTTGTAGTAGGTGTTTGGCTGCCTATAGATTTATACGCGTGGTCACGTAGGTACTTGTTAAAACAATAAGAGGAAGCAGTGTGTCTAATTCGCCTTGGGGTGTGTCGAATCGGACACGACGAAGTGAGACGCGATTTGAACCCGGTTCAGCAAACGTAACTTTTTTTTTTAACCGACGCTTTTGCCTTCAGTTGCCTGTAAGTTGCCAGAGGCCACGGTATCCCTTTCGGACTTTCCCGCGGACCCGGCAGGCATCAGCCCTTTTTTTTTTTTTGTGGGACATCATCAAATGACTTCTCCCGCTCTGGGCGGAGCGGAAGGGCGTGTCAGACTCTTACTAACTAAAACCCACCCGTGTTCCTTCAGTTGCCTGTTGCCAGGGTCCCGGTATCCCTTTCGGACTATTCCGCAACCCTGGCAGGGCAGGCATCAGCCCTAACGGACCCCTTCAGTAGTGCTGACATCTCTTTGAGGCGCACGTGGAACGAAACGGACGGCGAGCTATCCATTGCTCACCGTCCGCAAACCCGCGCCTACGCTACGGTGGCCGGGAATCCGCCTGGGTCGGCAAACGTACCTATTTACCTATCCACTTCTTCCTAGCGTGTCGATGGTAATCTAAATAGAGTCGGCCCAGAATAAGTCTATGAGTTTGGCACCTTCAGTAGCATCCATTAGCTCCTGTAACGTGCAGACAACAGGAAACACTGGATATGTCCCAGAATTTGCGAAACAGCACCACATTTACAGGTCGTTATTTGTAGATCTTTAACAGTCGCTAGGGGTAGTCAGAAGCCTAAAAGTCTGACAACCAAGACTTCGTGTTAACCAGTAAGAGTTGAGACGATCGGAGAGGCAGTCGCTTCATGTAAAATACTATGGTATGGTATGGCATTCAACTGCATCCGGTTAGGCTGGAAGCCAACCCAATATAGGCTTGCACGCAATTTAAGAATACTTCAAAAAACCTACCACCTTCTAAATAAATGTTAGCAAAAAGGGGTTTGACTGATTTTTGTAGTTAACACTAGTTTTGAGTATGACATCTAAATAAATGTCGCATTTGTCAAGAGATGCGCTTTTGTTTAGCGTTGTGCGGATACTTGGAACTGGAGTACGATGCCGTCGTGTCCATATTTGTCTTGCCCGGAGAGATTAGTAAATTTGAACAGTATAATCTGTTCCAAAACATTTGATGAAAGTGTAAACATACCTACCCTGATTAGGATAAATTCTTAACTTCACTTACTATCAACTTTATCATCTCACTACTTTTTCTAGCAATTATTGTTTATATAAATATATGAAATTGAACTTAATTTAAAAATAAAATTCTTAAATAAATTTCTTAAGAAATAAGCAGTACCTTTGTACTCATATCATAATTATGTCATATCTCTTCGTATTTTACTGTGTGTACATAAATAATAAATAAATAAATAAAAATCGTGGACTATAATTGAGGTTACAAAAATACCCTCAATTTTCAAATAGAAAAAATGTCTAAGGTAATTTTAAATTATAAATTGGGTTTAAGTATGTCTCAATTTGTGAGTGACACTACAAATTGGCATCCACAAGAGCGTTTTTTGACCCATTAATTTTCATTTTCATTAAATACTTTTGGAACAGAGTATAGGTTCAGTTCGGAGTATTGAAGATATACGCATATTTAATGCATTACAAAAAAATATATGCGAATACTGTCGCAGATACGCTGGTACCTATATCAGAAAAAAAAAACTGACTGTTATACATTCAGGGTCACTTGCATTCCTTTGGTCTGTTCGAATTACGGCGGCAAGGTCGCAGATTGTTACCGACTTAGAATTAGCACAAACACATGATTTTATATCGTTTAGTATTATAGGTTAAAGCCTCTCTGATGTATAAAGATTTATTTAGTATAAACTTAAGGATAATACAAACATCTTTAAAATAACGCGAAAATACGCGCCCTTCTGCTTCATTCAGTTTTCAGCAATCTATACTCCATTTGAAATAAGATTAGACGTATAGATAAGCCTTTTTTACATTCCGTTCAACCGATTTTGAATTCTATTGCGTTGGTGGCATGACAAATGGCAGCCGCAGTAGATAGTTGGTATTGTGTAACTTTTTTTGCTTTTAATGCTATCCTTATGCCTATGGTATAGAAGTCAAAATCGGTTGAACGGACTGTAAAAGGCTTTGTTTTAATGTCTAATCTTATTTCAAATGGGGTATAGTGCTGATAGTTTAGCTAAAGGATGGCCAATTGCGAGTCGAACTCGCGAACGAAGGGTTCCGTACCATTATCTATAAAAACGGCAAAATCACGTTTGTTGTATGGGATCCCCCTTAAATATTTATTTTATTCTGTTTTTTAGTATTTGTTGTTATAGCGGCAACAGAAATACATCATTCACAGTTCATGAGATACAGCCTAGTGACAGACGGACAGACAACGGAAACTTAGTAATAGGGTCCCGTTTTACCCTTTGGGTACGGAACCCTAAAAACGATCGTGATATTTGGTTTGCATTGAACAAACATTTCTTTTTCATTTTTGAGAGGTAAAAGTTAAACTAGCATGCGGTCACCTAGGGACTTCTCCGCGATCGAGAGGCATCCCAGGTGTATTTCGATCGATGTGCCTGAAATTACAATATCCTTCAATCCAGAATACAACCACCATTTTCCTCGACAGAAATAGGTATATTTGTATTGATACAAATATACCTATGTATATTTGTATTGATACAAATATACCTATTGAGCTATGGAGACTTTATGAAGGACTAGCTTCCGCCCGCCGCCCGCTTCGCCTGCGTGGTATGTCGATAAAAAGCCTATGGTTACTTTCGAATTTATAATATTATTGGATATACTGGGTGTTAGGGTAGACACCGTTATCCTTGAAACTAGTGGTTTGGTGTCATCTAATGAAATCGCGAAAAAAAAAGTATATTATAGATAGTTTGTTTCAAACCTCCAAACCACTAGTTTCAAGGATACCGGTGTATAGGTACCATCCCCATACCCTAACACCCTGTATAGGTACCATCCTTTTATCATGAATATTTACTAAACATAGCGTGTAAAAGCACGGAAGTGTGACAATCAAATGCTAAGTAACTATTGACTTTCAAATAAATGTAATTAATGAAACGTTTGCAGAAACTCTTAATTACCTATAATCCTTTGTTCAACTCGCTTATGTAATCAGGCATCAAGCAAAGGTTGTCAACGGAACTAATATATTTAAATTAAATACTCCATGTTGACAGCTAACACTGACATTTAAAGTCAATAGCTAGCAAGCAATTGAAGATGGAACTACTTAACGTACTTATATGTGAAGGGTACAAATTCAATGCAAATTATTTTTTATTTTTTTAAATGTGTAGTTTTGTTAACAGTAAAAGAACTGGCACGTATGTAGTAGAAAATTTGAACCTTTGAAAATGGAAAGAAAATAAACGAACAACGTGTATCTAAGGGCTGATTTCATCAAAGTTTTATTTCATCAAATCTTTTATCCGTGGAATAAAATTGTCGTCTGACAGTTTTCGTATGGAAAAACTGGCAAAAATTCCACATTTATTCGCACGATAAGACTTATACTCGGTATAAAAGTTTGGTGAAATTCGCCCTTAGTGTACTCGTCACCCTTCGGACCATCTACCTGTCTAGCCTTTTCCAAACTATGTATGTTGGGGTCGGCTTTCAGTGTAACCGGATGCAGATGAATACCAGTATTATACATGGAGTGATTGACTATATGACTTCCACAACCCAGTACTGGGTTACACGATACCCCTTGATAAGCCTGGTTGTCAGATTTTTTGGGCGTCTGACTACTCCTGTACCTATTTGAATATGTCCTGTTTAGGAAGGTAGGAGTATAATATACTAATTAAATTAAATGCATCCACTAACAAGCTCAAAACACACACTAGGCGGGAGCGGGTCGGGCGCGGAAGTACGGCGGGTATAATAAATTGTAATTCAAGGAATTATTTGGATGTCAACACACAGAAAAATCGCAATGAAAATGGAGGGCTCTAGAAAAGATGGGTCGAGGTTTCAGCCTATGTGTAGGATATTAGAATGTCGCGTTGATATTGCTACGATGTCACTTTCCTTGTAAAGAAAGATGACTATAGAAAAAATTACATTGCCTGCATATATAAATGGCAAGAAAGCCAGTTGGACAAATAATATTTACAAAACATCACGCCTGTATGCCCCCAACGGAAAGGCAGAGGTGAACCTATAGCACTAGTACACCCAAATTTTGCCAGTTATGTTTAAGTCCTATGTGATAGGCGGGGAGCCTATTGCCAACAACCGGGCACAAAACCAGAGTCCGGGCTGTTACTGAGAAATTAAGGATTTAAAAACCCAATAACACTTTGCCCGAATCAAAAAATCTAACCCTCATGCTCAGCAGTAGAGTTTACAGCATTAAAATGCTAATAACTTACAAACCTATTTTAGATAAATATTTATCGCAGACTGACATCTAGATCAGACAGTTTTTTTTTTTTTTAATAAAACTTACACGAGATTTATATAACTATAAACGCAAACGATGATTAATAAAAAATGGTTGCCCACGCGTTCAGATTACAATATTTTAAGAGATTTATTCTTAATTTTGTGTTCGTTATTAAGTGGAGCAGTTCATGAATAATGTTATCGGCTAAAAAGTCTGAGACTTTATGATCTATATAAATAAAAATGAAATGCTGTTCCTAGGCAAGCGATAACTTTTTTTGATCTTCGTTAAAAAGTCCGAAAGGTTTTTAGGGAAAGAAAAATTGTAAAAGTTCCCTCTAAAATTGGAAAATTCAGGAAAAACTGAAAATGGTTCTTTCTATTGAATTTTTGTATGAATTATTGGTAACAAGAGCTGCCGTCATGCTCAGACTGTTGATCGAATGATCAATTAGAGCAAAGGTTATCTTACTTATCATCTTTATGAACAGAAGAGACCGGATAGGTATAATTATTTTATTGGGTTACTCGAAAAAAATATAAAAAAAGAAGAGAAAGCAAACACAAGGTCAAGCACGACAATAGCAAAATAAATAGGGCAAAGGCAGGGCAGAGGTTAACTAGAAAAACCATAGTTAATTTCGATCATATTCCGATCGTTCAGCGATCGATGGTTGGTTTTTTTTCGATCTCCCAACGGTTGACATGGTTTGAAGTGATCAATTACGACTGATCGTCGATAGATCGTACTCTATTTGCTTAGGCCTTTGTAAATTTTCCGGTCTTATTACACTTCCAAGCTACCCTGCACTTTTTGAATAGAAGTCTATACTTAATAACTTTTTCGAGTCTTGTCGTCGCCTATTCCGCAGAGCCTAAAAACAACTACAGGCAGGCTAGACTAAAGTCTGCAATCAGTGCGTCCTGCCTGTCATGACTTACGGAGCTGAAACGTGGACACTCGCGGTACGGCTGGTCCATAAATTCAAGGTCGCTCAGCGAGCTATGGAACGAGATATGCTTGGAGTATCTCTGAGGGATAGAATCCGGAATGAGGTAATCCAGCAGAGAACCAAAGTTGTCGACATAGCTCACAGAATAAGCAAGCTGAAGTGGCAATGGGCCGGCCATATCGGCCGTAGAACCGATGATCGTTGGGGCAGAAGTGTTCTTGAGTGGAGACCGCGATTCGGCAAACGTAAGGTAGGATGCCCTTAGGCTAGGTGGAGCGACGATCTTCGCAGGGTGGCTGGTAATAACTGGATGAGAATTGCCGAGAATCGAGCTGAATGGCGTGCAATTGGACCTATGTCCAGCAGTGGACTGTTATAGGTTGATGATGATGATGATGAATAATTTTTTAAATGGTCGTGAATTCAAATTCGCAACAATGAACACACCAAAATGATGACCAGTATGTGAAAGAAAGAAAGAAAAAATAGGTTTATTTGTCACAGAAACACGTGCTTAAAAAGAGATAACAGTAATCAACAATATTAAACAAAAAAAAACAAAAACAAAATTGGTCTTCTGTCGGCTTTGAAACTGTATAAAAAAATGTTCGTTCATAATCAGCCTATAATGTTCCCACAGCTGGTACACAGGCATCCTCTCTGTGAGAGGGAGTGCGCCGTAATCCACCACGCGGGCCCAGTGCGGGTTGGTAAATGTCACATGTCTTCCAATTTTTGGTTCTAGGACATGCCGGTTTCCTCACGATGTTTTCCTTCACCGTTTTGAGAGCAGTGGTGATGAAATTATTTACACAAAGTAAAGCGCCTGGCAGGGTTCGAACCTACGACCTACAACTCGTAAGTCGCGGCCGTTACCACTGGGCCACCACTGCTCTCTTTGACTCATCATTATTGTTATGTTTTAAGTAGGTACCTAGGCCTTTATACCTCAAATGGAATTGCACGGTGGCTTGATTTAGCAGTCAGGGAAAGTATTACCTTGTCTTTAAAAACTATAACAACATTGAGCAAACTTAAAAGAATACAGAAGCGATTCGTGACAATCTTTTGACTTATATTTAGTTCCATTTATCTTTCATGAACCTCCCTTCCTTTCATAAGAGTTAGTCGTCAGAAAGGTCAAGGCTAGTTCGCGTCGTTCGTTCAACTTTACTGCGAAATATGTCGTGTGGCTTACTGTGATGGTAGATAGGTAGATGGTTTCCAGAAAAGAACAGGCTAGCTTATTGGATTATGTCACGAACATAGGATGCTCCGTCTTCTCTATCAACACCCTAACTTGTCTAATTAATCAAAACATAATAAAATCAGACTCTGCCCACGATTACGTCACGCGAGTGTTTTAACATAAAATATCCTGACACTCGGCAATACTGTAGCTTTCCATTAGTGAAATAACTTTAGAAATCTTAAGCCAAGCTAGAGAAATGATAAGTACTTTCCACACAAGAAAACGAGCAAAACTGAGTCAGTTTCTCACCACTTTGATTTTTTATGTACTAAAAAACAAAATTAACTTAATGTTTCTGTTACCGATATTCGATTTTCCAAAAAGAGGCGATTGTCAGCTGTTTTCCTTCCGGAACAAGTTGTCAGGCCTTCGAGCATTTATCTCCGGATTTATCGGCAGATGAATCGCATGTCATGTCATATAGGACGATTCAATTTACATACACATTGCCTGCAACGTCCATTACAATTACATATGTATGTAAATGTCTTGTAACATAGGGTATTTTATGTACTCTGTCAGATTTAACTGGAAGGAATTATGGTATTGATCAATTACATCTATTAACGACATTTTTTTATAAACGGTCATCAACGCTCCTTTTTTCTCTAAATAGGGGTTTTTGCTAGGCAATGGTAAATGACAAAACCGTATATTTGAAATAATTTAAAATAATGGTCAATATTTATAAATTGAATACATTTGCAGAAAGCAATGAGCTAGCGTCAGTATAAAATCTCAACAAACACCATCTACCGATCGTGAAGTAGCATTGTGGCAATATTCCGTCGACTTTCAATGGTTGTTGTTCAAAGTGGACCTTTAAGCACCCGGCAACACGACAGCAAAAGCAGGGTTAGGTTTTATTTGCGGGAAAGTCCGAAAGGGATACCGGGACCTTGGCAACAGGCAACTGAAGGAACACAGGTGGGTTTTAGTCAGTAAAAGTCTGACACGCCCAGAGCGGGAGAAGTTATTTGATGATTTCCAACACTAAAAAAAAAAAGGGTTAGGCTTTTCACGCGTAGGTATCTATGTATAATTCTTTATACCCTCGAAGCATCCTAACGCCTGGATGGATTTTAATATATGAGGTGTCTATCGACTCTATGTCGCGCGATGATTATAGGCTAGGTTTTGTTTTTAAAATCAAAATGGCGGATTTAAGACGGCAACAAGTAATGACTTAATAAAGCGTTTAGTCTGCAGAGACTTGAGAAAAGTGAGCTTCTTTTTAGCTGACTGGGTGCATCACTGATTAATTAAATAGTGATAATATTTAAAAACAAACCATCAGTTACGTAAAATCGGCCAAAAAATAAATTGAAACTTAACCGAAGATTTTTATTTTTTCCTTTATAAATATCCAGTGATGCACCCAGTCAGCGGCACAGGAAAGAAATAGCTTACACACTCAAGAAAATCTCAAGTCTTTTTTCTCTTTTTTGGCAACTGAGCTAAAAATTGATGACGAAAGATGCTACGCAGGCCACAGTCACATTCACAATCCTGCATGACCTGCATCATGCGACTAACATGTAGGTTAGTGAATGGGCCACTTTAACGAATGAATGTGAAGCACTCTGTGTAAGGAGGCTGAGATCCGAGATGGCCCGATTCAATCAATCAATGTTGCGTCACTCTTAATGGTTTTTGTTAATGAATGTTCAATAAGTATCACTCACTCTTAACTACTGTACACGATGTGTGTTTTTTTTTAAAGGTACAATTATTATTAAGATACGTAGTGATTAGATAGTATGTATACGTTTTTGTGAAATAAATTCAGATGTGTTTTTCCAGCACGCATAGCATGACCGCAGTAGTTTTTTTTCTACGTTTCGATGTCAAAATTTAAGAATGAAGATAAATATTTAATTGTCTGTTCCTCGTAGAATAGAGATAAAAGTGGTAATATTTATGCTCAGTGTATATGCTACCCGTGCAGATTTGGTTATGTATGCGATTTTAACATCTTAATTAATGTTGTATGAGCTGAGCAGTGGTGGTCCAGTGGTAACGGCCACGACTTACGAGTTGTAGGTCGTAGGTTCTAACCCTGACAGGCGCTTTACTTTGTGTAAATTATTTCATCGCCACTGCTCTCAAAATGGTTAAGGAAAACATGCATCGTGAGGAAACCGGCAATTCCTAGAACCAGAAATTCGAACACGTGACATCTACCAACCCGCACTGGGCCCGCGTTGTGGATTACGGCCCGCTCCCTCTCACAGAGAGGAGGCCTGTGACCCAGCAGTGGGAACATTATAGACTGATTATGTAATTAATGTTGTATAATGTTTTGTTAAGTATCGCGGGATAGTAAAATGGCTCTTTTTATTTATAAACCAACTAGCTGTTGCCCACGACTTCGTCTGCGATCCAGGATGAAAAGTAGCCTATGTCCTTCTCCAGGTCATGGTCTACCTATATGCCAAATTTCATCCAAATCCGTTCAGCCGTTTTAGCGCGAAAGCGTAACAGGATAGGATATTGAAACTTGGAACAATAACCGCCTTAATTAGCTTCATATTTATAACTGACCAATTAATGAAATAAAATAATAATGGTTTAACTGAAATAAATGCTTTGAGTCTGAGTGTTTGAAAGCGATCGGTAAATTTGAACCTATATCATTGTTCTCTAATCTGACAATAAATAAAAAGATAATATTAAGCCCCTATATAAAATGGTACAAAACAAAGAAAGTTATGAACAATCAATTATCTTTAAAAGCATTTAAAAAACAGAAGATAAAAAAAAACATGTCGAGACGTTGACATTACAATGGTAAAACGTCATATCTCTGTATCAATAATGATAATTACAGATTGATTAAATCATTAATAATTAAATCTGATCTACATAGGGCCCGATCACACGTACCAAAACCACAACGACATCATGTGGATGGGCGCTAATTTGTATGAAAATAAATACTTTATTCACACGGACCACATTTGACCGTCAAAATCAACCGTGTGGGAGATACGAACCACATTATGGCCACGTTGCAGCCACAACGCAACCACCAGGGAGACCACGCACTAGCGGCGGGCCACGACGCACACACAACGATCCGTCTATCTGCAAACATTAGCCACAATAGTTGTAAATAAACCGTTTTAAACCAAAATCTGTGGTTTAAAAACCGTTTTAAATTTGTTTAAAACGGTTTAAAACCACGATCACGTGGGCCGTACGTTGATTACGCATTACATTAAAAATTTAGTTAGGAAGGCTAATTGAAATCTTTCTCCATTTTTATTTATTTATCTGAGTCTTATTAACTACTTTTTTTGGGTTAGACAGACTGAAAACAAACTTAATATGCGTATTTATTAAAATAATACATAAAAAAAATAAGTTTTAGGTAAGTATAAATAAAAAAATTGTCTGATTAGGTTTTTAATCAGCTACTGCATATCTTTAGTATGTATTTTCTTGTAAATATGCTTATAAAATTGTATAGAAAAATCTAGATTCTTTAAAAAAAATATCAGGGAGTTGTTGTGGTCCAGATCACTTCGTGTAAAGCATCAGTGCCTCCTATTAAAAAAAAAAAAAATTTAAACCGCTAAGTGTGGTTTAAAAACGTTTTAAACCAAAAAGACGGTTTAAAACCAGATGGTTTAAAACGTTTAAAATACTTTTTGCATCTATAGCCACAACGTAACAACATCGCAACTACTAGCGACAACGCAACTGCAAGAAGTTGCAGTGACACTATTCGCACGTTGTGGTACGTGTGAGCGGACCCTTAATGTCCACAGGCGATTTGGAGTACTTGCATACCAACAAACGTAGTCCGTGTCACACGTTTTGACACGTTTTTTGTTCCAACCAGGAAATAGTACATATTTTTTCTTATCTCCGACCTTAAATCGAAAGTCCGTAAGCAATTAAAACATGTTTTAACAAGTGAGAATTTAAACATACATCGTTATTATGTGTTCCGGGTTTATAGCCTTGTATGAGGTGAAATGCTTGCGTTTTCGTAGAAATTATAAGTGAAAAATGTTCTAGGAGAGAAAGGTGTTGTTTTTGTAATATCTTTTAAAAATTAAGAAATAAAAGAAGAATGAAAATACGTTTACTTGTGGTAGAAAAATGACGTAAAGAAAAAACACAAAAAAGAACAAGTAGGAGGATAATTTTGAAACAAAAATATATTACGTATAAAAGTAGTTTCGGTAGATCTTACAAATTGAAATTGAAACGGTTTCATTATTACCCACCTACATTGTAAAAAATATTTCTTAAAAGTTTTTCGGTAGGTATCGTGAGGTACAGTAGGTAGGTAGGGTTTTCCTGGCGTTTCAATGTTCTTGAAGGATAAGCGTAACAGATTTTGGGTATCAAGTGCACTTTGCAGAGTTTTTTTTTCTATTTTGAGTAAAGCAAGCATTTTGAGTAAAATCTACCGCATTTCCTCATAGTCGTTCGTCGCCGTTTATTGATACTTAAGATACACTATGCTAAAAAGGTTACCTATAAAAAACCGATTCACATAATTAAATTACTTTACGCAACACAAAAACAGATCGGTAGGTAAGTATGTCAATTCAAGCATTTATTTTCTTATTGATTTTTAGTTAATTAGGTACTGCAATAAGAAGTCGATAAGGACAGCAAAAAATCGAGTGAAAAGCTAATGTCGTAAGTAGCAAGTTTTTTTCAGTGAGTACAACATAATTAACGAGATTTTTTTATCAGTTAGTAATTGACTGATAAAAAAATCTTTTTCAAAACCATTAACGAAATAACACTTAAGTTCTTTTGAAACCTTAGAAAATAAAATACCACTCATTGAGGTAAAAAAGCTTCTCCGACCAGTGTAAGCAGTCAATACTTATCTACAATATTTTTGTGTACACTATTCTTGAATTTACGATTATGTGCACAATCGTTTGACCATCTAACTGAAGCAAACAATGCTATATTGACGAACCATTAAACTGGAACTGTGGTGATGAAAGAAGTACGAAAATTCAAGTAAAAGAAGAAAAGATTTCAGGCCTTAGTTTAATAAAAATCATGCATTTATCCTTACTAATAAAAGGCAGTTGTATCTACTCGCAAGAAGTCCCCAAACAACAAAATATCCCAGGATAAAAGCTGGAAATAATGAAGCTAGACCAAAAAGAAGGGTTGAGAAAGGTAATATTAGTAAGTTCAGATAGTTACCATGCAATTTCTTGCACGTTCTTTCATTATACGATAATAGTAAGTTTAAACTTTGGAACAGCTAGCTTCAACTTTTTGACCCGACAGACTCCTTGACAGTTCAAATATAAACGGTTTAAAAACTGAAATGAAATAAATTCTTCGAGTTTGACAGGACCAGCACAGAATTCGCAAAATTATGCAAAGACCCAGATATCTGCATAAAAACTTTTTCCATTTATTATTTTATATTGTTCAATACTCGCCGAGTATGTAGTTGCGTTATGTCATTAGTTAACTTTGTAACCGAAATGAAGAGACGACGCGTTTGCGTAAATATTGGCGACAGAGCTTCAAGGCTGTTCCAATTAAGCTATGGCTTGGCTAAAAATAAAATGCTTAAAATAATCATTACACGAACACAAATAATAGTGATCGGTCCATTACGTCCGCAATGGTAATGATATTTGCCAATCGATTTTTTTTTAATCCATGGACTTTTGGTCGCGGGTACCCTATTCAAACTAAGCTTATTTCATTGACATGCTCGGCCACTCAATGCACTCAAAAGGACAATTGTATAGTCACGCAGTGCACTCGTGAGAAAAAGTCAATTGTAATTAATTTAGGCATTACATTTATGTTAAGTAACGACATCGTTTTATTGTGAAACCAAGCGCATAATATTATATTCAAAAATCGATGCGACCAATTTTATACTTTATCACTGACGCTTTAAAGCACATTGGGAATTAAATTTTTCATGGATTTCCTTGAAACTTAGAAACAGAACTTCAAGCAATTGATTTATGTATGAGTGGCCCTCGTACAATGTTGTCTTTAAACATACTATTTTGCATTTGTTTAAATTAATGCAGAAACACGCGGTAATATAGTGACAATAGAATTATTCATAGACGGTATTACAAAAAAAAAATATACTAAGTACTTATACAAAGTTGACCGATAGTAAATTCTGATAAGCTTTACCTTAATTGTCCAACGCCTCCGAATGATCACGAGAAAAAAAACTTAGTAAACCAGTCCACTTTCAATCAACTGTCACGTTCGATTTTTCAATTTAAGAACACACTTTGAAAAGTGAAGTTTTGGCGGGTGTTGTGCAAGATGGCGCTAACGTCGTGCGTGCGCTTGCGCGGGCGATCTCGCGGGCACTGATCGAACCTCCTTTCCTTTTACTTCGAGACCTCTGTCTGCAGTGACACTGGTCAGTAGAATAGATCAGCATTGATCAGCATTCGACTTCCGATGATGTATGCATGTTCCGGTTGGGAATTATGATTAGTCGCGATCCATTTGTAATAGGATATGGAAATGACTGAGTTTGAAATACCCCCGTTTTTTTAAAGGAATTATGTGGTTTGAATTAAAGGATAATTATGTATCTACCACTGTTGGGTGGGTTGTAGGTTTTATGACAGCCCGTTTAATACGAAAAGAATAAAGGCTGAGTCAACCGCATCATTTACTTAGGAGTAGAAGATGACCCCTTAAATACTGGGAAAGAGGGTAGTTACACTGCTTTTTCATGGCTTTACGGATAAATAGAAAATTATATTTAAAGACAGAGAAACGTTAATTTGATTTAAAAAAATTAAAATTCTGCAAAATTACTTATATTTTCCATAGAAAAGACATCAACGAAATCTTACAACCTAAAATAAAACATCAAATAGGTATTTTGAATAAGAAAAATCGACTTATAAATAAAAGTAAAAGGTATTGCATTTTTTTTTCCTGTATTATTACGAACTAATTTCTTAGTAATTGATCACAATCTAGCCTAATAGACTAATAATAGTAGTATTCTAATGAGAGTACTTTTTACTTTTATTTAAATAACTGTAGGATTTCTCAAAAAAAAAAAAATATAGGCTACTAAAATCATAAGCTCGCAATATCTAAGTTATCGCTGAAATCGTAGATCCTGGGACAAATAATCAGTTAAATTATCACATAGAAAGGATACCCTTTTAATCCGTTTTTATATTTAGATGTTTGTCACTCAATCACGTAAAAACGGCTGAACGGATTTGGATGTTCGGCACACAGATACAGTTTATAACACATAGGATACTTTATTTATTTATTTAAACTTTTCGCACACAAAAAAGGTACAAAGGCGGACTTAATGCCTTAGGCATTCTCTACCAAGGGTACTTTTTATCCCGGTAGTACGTTCCCATGGGATAAATTCCTAGATTTTCGCAGGGACGCCGCAGGCAAAACCTAGTCTGAAATATAAGTTTTCTATACAAACAAACAAAGAAAATAACTCACACATTCTACACAAACCAAAAGTGCATATTTTATTAAACTTTATTACGTTATCAAATAACAGAAACGAAGATTATCATTACGAAGACGATCATGAGTCATTTGTGTGTTTAAAACATACTTAAATGCGCCGTTTTATTGCTAATGTGAGCTAATTGAGTTTCCGTGCATGTTATGGTATAATAGTTAGTTTAAATGATAATGTAAAGTGCAGAAGTTCCAATCCTAATAAAACAATTCATAAAAGAATTTATTATTGTTATACATTTGTTCAAGCCGCTACAACTTTTCTATGGGACCAACATTGAAATCGCAAAAAAAAAACAGCACATTTTGTCGATTTAAGTGAACACAAATGTATGGAACAGCTGTTTTTTTTTCGCTATTTCAAGGTTCGTCCCATATAAAAAGTTGTTTAAAATGATGAGTAAATTGACCCCTTTTCGGGTTTAGCATAAACAAAAACGAATGTTGTATATAAAATATACAGTCCTAGCTAGGCTTTGAAGTGTCACTAGCGATTCTGGAACGTATGTGTAGAATTCAACCTTTCAAGGTTTCATCACACAACCAGCTAGGTCTCATTGACACTTTTTTTAAAGTAGTTGTTGTTGTTTTGAAGGCTTGCCCTATATTAGTCACACCAAACAGCATTTCTGGTATGCTTGAGGGCTCTGTTCTGCTTCGTTGGTCTAGCTAGTGGTCACAAGGTCTACTGCTGATCATGAGGTCCTGGGTTCGATACCCATTCGGGCAATGTGTTATTGGGTTTTTCCACTAGGAATATCTCAGTAGCAGCCCGAAGTCTGGATTTGTGCCCGGCAATAGGCGCGCCCCCTAATTTACATGGGACTTAAACATAACTTGCGAAATGTAGGTGTACTATAGCCATAGAGACTCCTGACATCTCCTTCGAGGATTAGGTACAGACGTGATGTTATGTTATATCAAGTAAGTGACTTCGACTTTCTCTGCACATGAAAGTCACAAATGGCTTTGAAACTTTTATCACCATGTATTTGTTAAATACTGCAACTCGTCTTGGTAATATTCCGTTGAGCAGTGCTTCGCACTAAAAATATTATAACCGGGTTATAATTATTATGGAAATGGAGTGTGGAACTTCTTTGATTCCCTTGTTTATGTTTAAACGGTGAATCGTTTATAATAATAATAGCTTAGTGACCCGCTGGCGAATTTACATATCTATGCAGATAAACTACCGAAAAGTTTCTTGAATAACATTTTAAATCGCTGCCTAGAAGCAATTTTCTGCCATGGCCAGCATCATTCACCGTTGGGTTAGGCTTCATTGCTTCTGCCTTTCTCAACGCTCCTATATGCCAGTCTCATCCAAAAACATACCAGGACAGACCAATGAGGATATTCTTATGAGAAAATCTACAACACTGTCAATTCAAACTTTTTTTTTTGGGTGGGAAATGATCAAATACCTTCTCCCACACTGGGCGGAGCGGGAGGGCGTGTCAGACTGACTAAAACCCACTCGTGTTCCTTCAGTTGCCTGTGTATTGCCAGAGGTCACGGTAACCCTTTCGAACTTTCCCGCGACTCTGGCAGGCATCGGTCCTAGCGACCCCGTCAGTTGTGCTGACAACTCCTTGGGGCGCGAGTGGAACACAACGCGCCGTCGACCTGGGCCTGGTCCAGCTACCCATTGCTCACCGTCGTCAAGCCCGCGCCTACGGTGGCCGGGAATCGGCCTGGGATTCCCGACTGCCAATTCAAACCTGGAAATATTAAACAAAGCCTTAACCTTTCCTTACTAGTTTTGGTAACTGTTATTTTTTTACTGTTCCATTATTGTTTTCCGTACCCGAAGGATGCCACGATACGGAACCCTATCATCCGCTGTCCGTCTGTCTGTCAACGGGCTGTATCTCATGAAGTGTTAGAGGTAGACAATTACAATTTTCACAGATTGTGTATTTCTATTGGCGCTATTACAAAAAATAATAAACAATGTTTTTCATAATGTTTCAAGAAACGTGTTTTTTTCGGCGTTGTTAGCTCGGAACCCTTCGTGGGTGAGTTCGACTCGCACTTGGCAGGTTTCTTTAACATCAGTGACAATTAGACACACGTAGCGACTTTATGTCATGGCAGTAGTAGTAAGGTGGATGTTATAATTTATTTTACTAACCGATCCGTATGCAGTAGTCGTTTAAATTTCGCTACAGACGATTCTAGTTTGACAGGAAAAGAAAAAATAAGACCGTGTAATGAGTTTGGCCACGGCAATACATTTCATTTGAATTTGAAGTTGTTGTAAGGTTGTCACTTCGGAGTTTGTTTATTCGAAAGTGCTTTTCGTTCGATTTCCTAACACTTTGGTCTGCCTCGTTGGTCTAGTGGTCGCAAGCACTACTGCTGAGCATAAGTTCCTGAGTTCGATTCCCAGGTCGGGCAAAGGGTTATTGGGTTTTTCCATCAAGATTTTTTTAGCAGCAGCTCGGAGCCTTGATTTGTGCCCGGTTGATGGCAATAGGCTCGCCTCATATTACACAGGACTTAAACATAACTGGCGAAATGTACCCGTGTATTCAGTTTTTTTTTTTTTTTTTCCGTGGTTAAATCCTCATGGATGTTATGTCGGACTCCTACCGACTAAAACCCCACTGTTCCTACTTCTACCATGAGTCGGGGGCCCGGGAGATACTTTTACATTAGCCGCACCCTCGACTGGTATCAGGCCGCCATGCCTAGCGGGCCCCATCACAAAATGAGGCCGATCCCACGACCGCACGTCCTCCTAAAAAGGCACGCATGATGTGCAGCGTACCCGTGTATTCTGCCTAACCCTTCAAGGATTCAAGGCATCACGTTATGTTCTTGACATATTATGTTTTGTGATCACTCTGTTCCCAGTAAGGAAGCTTTAATAGGTAACTTTATCGAATATATAACTATTGATTGATAATCAGAGGACCTTCCGTAATTCTAATATTGATTTAATCCTAATTTATGACTACATTGGCTTTATAGTAATTACCGAGAAATACGTTTTATGTAATAGACATGAATCAAATGAATCATCACTCGTTAAAATAATCACGTCATTCGTCTAACGATTATGTCACAATCTATAATATTATGCTCTTTACACCGTAGTGATAATAAAATGGCATTACTGTAATCTTTTGTGCTAAAAAATTGGCGTGTCTACAAGTCATAATTTATTGGCGACTGTCGTTTAATGTGTATCTACAAGTCATAACTTATGACCTCTGTATAAAATTTGCTATTTTCTAATGAAATTAGGGTAATTTTAATGAACACGTGAATTTAAAAAATAGCAAAAACTGCTTAATTTTCGCCAATTTTTTTTTTTTTTTTTTTTATTGCGATTCCCATGCGCCCACTTTCGGATCGGCAGGGTTTTTGTTGCATGCTGTATTTAAGTACCAAATAACAGGTACGAGAAAAAAAAACGAAACAAAAGTACTTTAAAGTACACTAGACAACCCTGACTGCAAAGTGACCAATCGTAACATCCGTAAACTGTAGCAGTGCCCGATTTGGAAAAACCACGTCTAAATAAAAATTCATTGTTTGCTAGACACACGGTGTCGCACACGCAAGCCCCTCACGATTAAATTAATCATTTTATTTATTGCAATCTACTTCATTGATCTTTGGAATAAAATTTTATGCGAAACTTTTTAAACGTTGCATCATAGTTTATGACTAACTACAGTCTCTCACTAGTTTACCAAATTACAAAATAGCATACTTTGCTAATTACGATACTAATGAATTAATTAAGAAATAATTATTCCAACTATCCTAAGAACTTGGCAGCACGAAACATTTTGTGTTCATGTAGGTATAAACTTTAGTTTATGACATATTTTATTTATTAGTAACTTGAACAGTAGGTATTTCAAAACAGAATGATTCATAAAAGAACGACCTTCCTTGTGACAAGGGAGTTCGAAGTTTTCTTTTCAAACGAATCAGTTGAGTAAGACAGGTTGACTCACAAGTGCATAGGTGTTCCTACCAAGGTTTCTGCTTAACGAATGCAGTAAAGTAAAGTATTATCTTATGTTAAGTAGCCATTACATCTGTTACACCTTGGTTTCAGAGGCTTGAACATAGGTGCCGAATTGCATGTTTTATTGGGTTTTAATTGAATACATAACTGGCGAAAAGTTGGTGCTATAGGTGCACCTCTGCCTAATGTTACATGTATACAGGCGTGATTTTATGTTTTTTTTTGTGTAATTGAATACATTTTGGCACATGTGCCATCTCTTCTCCATCTTCTTCACACCCTGTATAAAAAAGGCAAAGAATAAAAAATTAAAAAATTGACTATACTTCTCATATTTTGGGAAAATATCATATTTTGGGAATATCATATTATGAGAATGAATGAAGTTCCCATGTATCTAGAACTTTTCACAAAGATTCAGCTGTAAAATTTCTCATACCAGCTGCGTAAAATCATATCTTCTCCCTTCTTTTTTTTTTTTGATGGTGGGAAATCATCAAATGACTTCTCCCGTTCTGGGCGGAGCGGAAGGGCGTGTCAGACTTTTACTGACTAAAACCCACCCGTGTTCTTTCAGTTGCCTGTTGCCAGGGTCCCGGTATCCCTTTCGGACATTCTCTCAACCCTGGCAGGCATCGGTCCTAACCCCGTCAGGTGTGCTGACATATCTTTGAGGCGCGTGTGGAACACGACGCGCCATCGCCCGGGCCTGATTCTTATCGGACGGCAAGCTACCCATTGCTCGCTGTCCGCAAGCCCGCGCCTATGGTGGCCGTGAATCCGCCTGGGATTCCCGACGCCCAGGGTGTCTCCAGCGGCGGTGGTTAGGGGCGTGAGGGCGCAAACTTTGCCTCTCCCTCACGCGTTCCGCCTCCTCCTTCGCGAGCATTACTGCTTCGCAGAAGGAGGTGACGGCTTCCCATGCCCTCTCGTTCCGTACCATGGCCTGGACCAGGGCCGGAAGCGAGAGGTCACTGCCGCCAATCGCCTCCACGAGGACACGGCGGTGCTCCGCCCAAGCAGGGCACACCTCCACCGTATGCTCCACCGTGTCCTCCGGACGATCCACACAGTGGTGACACCCGGGCGTTTCCTCCCGCCTTATCCTACACAGGAACCTCCCGAAGCTGCCATGTCCAGTGAGGACCTGCGTCAGGCGGAATATCTTCTCCCTGGATTTGCCATGAATGAATTCAAATAAGCACTAATGCGACGTCATCCATCTTACCTTCGCTTAACATCAGGTCCACGAATTAAAAATGGCTTGGTACGTCATAGCAGAATGTTTTTTGTTCTTAGTAAGTACGAAAGATCAGTACTTGGGAATTCCTTACTTCCGTCTATGGGGTTTTCTCTTTGCATGTCCGTTTATATCGAACCGGACACCATGTTTTTACATAAACGGTCACTTAAGTGGATTTTCATGAAAATCCACTTAAGTGTATAATGGTACTTATCAGGTTTTACCGGAGGTTGTAGTCATCACGGTGATTTTATCCGGAGAGAACCGAAAAACACCGACGTGGACGGAGTTGCAGAGTGTGTTGAATGAACTTATATGGTCATATAGCAGAAGGACGGATCCGTGGAAGAAAATTGAAAAAGAAGTCGAAGTAGAAGAAATAGATATAGGAACTGAAGATTCTTTTACACTACTCACATTTAATAGGGTTGACACCGCTTTCTCACTTCATGATTAGAGAGGATAGGGTTGAGCGTGATGCACGCTTTTTTAAACACTGTTACCTATTCATTCGATATTTTAATACCTACTCCCATATTAAGTAAGTATATCCATAGTGGGTTTTTGAGATGGGTCAAGGACAAGTACTTTAACCGTTGTTGTAGCTACAGGAAAACGTTTTTAGGAGTGTTTTGTCCGTAACAAATACAGTCTCCTAAGGCGAAGTGATTTGCTGCTTTTCTAATACTACTTTAGTTGGTCTAGAAGAGTCTAGTGATCCTTTTACGAAACTGCATCGTTTAAAATCATAAAAATAAAACGTGAAAATTCATGATTTTCTCTTTAGGTACCATTTCCAAAATCTCTAAAATCCACTCAGAAAAATGTAGCATCCATAAAAAAAAAATGTCCTGAGATTGGTCACCATGACCGAATTTCGGCCATGGCGACCAATCTCAGCGGAGCCATCGACGCGACGTGGGAGACATGCACAAGAGTGCACAAGAGTGTGTGCGCAGACACATATTTATAAAAGAGGCAGCTTGATCGCGCTTGGAGTACTTGGTCTTCAGCAAAAGGGCTGGATGTTATCATGTAAATTAAGCCAGGCTTATCTCCAGCAGTTGATTTATTGACACGGTTATGGAAAATAGGGTAAAAAAACCCTTATACATAATGTAAATAATGAATTCCGATTGTGGTATTTCCACGCGGAACTGCCAATGTGTGGGGAGTGTAGGTCCTGGTGACTATAAACATTGATTGCTTATTGTCACTATACAACTTTTATGTCATACCTACTTTATTAGTTTCAACAGAATATAATAAAAATTAAGAAATAGTTTTAATCTTTTTTCTTTGTGGTATTCAGACATCACATCGACCATATGACTATAGTTTTCAGTTCTACTTACCCGACTACGGCGAAGAAAACAGGAGGGTTATGATTTTGACCGGTATGTATGTATGTATGTACATCTGTTCCCTCATATCTTCTAAACGACTCATCACAATGTGACAAATGAGATATCGTTGGAAACGTCTTGAATGAGATACCGCTGATTAAACATGGTGCCCTCTGGATGACATAAAGTCAGGAACTTAAAAAAAAAATAGTTTAATCGTACCATGTTGGGTATCAAATGAAAGGGCTTAATAAGCACATTTCAAAAAAAAAAAATATTATAACCCCAAAATAATTTAAAAAAAAACTAAAACTCAACTACGACTAAAAAGGTATAAACAAGACACCACAGACAGACAAATTAAAGATCCGGAGTCACACGTAATCTGTTTGATTTATGCCCTAACACGTGTGACTCCGGATCTTTAATTTGTCTGTCTGTGGTGTCTTGTTTATACCTTTTTATTTACCTTTTTTTTAACATTTTTTTTTCAATCAAAAGTCATTTGTCAGTCACATTTCTAAGCTCTATTCTGCAACCCTGATTTTTAAATTGATCAAACACTAAGCTGCGCTTGCGACGGCTAAACTAATTAAAAATTAAAAAAAAAAACTAAAATATACTTTAAAAAGTAAGCTAAACTAATAAGCTTTAAAAACTTTTTAAGTACTTTAAGCTTGTGTCCACGACAACGTGTCGTATCCGGCTGTTATTATTATGGTAATTATTTTATTATTGGTTTATAATAAGAGCTCAATAAAACTTAGTGACGGCAATATGTCACGGTTGTCGCCTGTATTACCGGCCGGCCGGTGTTAAGGCATAGTGCTAGAATTTGATTGTTCTCGTAACAACAACAACCAGTCTAACCAAGGGGTATCGCATTACCCAGTTACTGGGTTGTGGAGGTCAGATAGGCAGTCGCTACATGTAAAATACTGGCATTCAGCTGCATCCGGTTAGACTGGAAGCCGACTCCAACATAGTTGGGAAAAGGCTAGGCAGATTGATTGTTCTCATAAAAGTCTCTGAAGATACTGGAGCGGTGTCAAGCGTACCATTATATTTAGTACCTTATATCTGATGGATGTTTTATTTCAGACCTCACATACACGCACACAGAATAGTATATTAGTAACAACGACTTTAAACTAAATTATGTTAGTAACATTTTACAAACTAACCTAACAACAACTAACAATTACGTGACCCAATATAATTATGTTGGCACTTGCCTCCGATGGCCGGTGGAGCAGCTGAGTCCTAGAGTGAAGACCGCGTATCGGCAAGCGTGGTATGGAATGCCCCCAGCTAGATGGACCGACGACCTTAAAAAGTTAGCTGGGACAGACTGGATGCGGAAGGCGGCGGACAGGGTGTTGTGGCGCAGCCAGGGAGAGGCCTATGTCCAGCAGTGGACTGCGATAGGCTGAATTGATTGATTGTGCCTCCGTAGTCCGTACCCAGGGCCCAACAAAGGGGTTGTAAGTGATTATTCTGTTCGCTTTTTAATTCATTTCATAAGAAGGTTTTCCACCGCGTCAAGCTTTGGAGGTCTGTATTGCTCGCGAAGTACCTACTGCTGTCGAGTTCAAATCGTTTTGGTACAGGCACTAAAATTATTTGCAGGCCAAACATAATTCATGGTAGTGGTAAATTGAACTTCCAATATGCTAGAAAATATGAAAAAACAAAAACAAATGGAACCCTGAACTCTTATGGAGTCATTCATGGCCTCTGATTCTTTCACGATTTATTCTCTTGCATAATATTGTAAGGTTAATAAGCCAAGATGTGGGTATTTTTATAAAATACTATCTAGAATTAATATCTGGAACGATGTCATATTTACTAATTTTAATATTGGTATTAAAATGAGTAAATATTAAAACAGTAGTTATTATTATTATTCTTGTTAAATATTTAAACGATTATTTAATTGTATCGAATCAGACTTAATTATTTTTGATGGCAACATTTTGTATAAAGTTTAGACGTTCGAAAGCGAGGTAATATGGAGGCCAGTTGTGTCAGAAATAAATCCGTTTATATCACAATAATCATCGTTTAATTTGAGAGATAAAGAGTAGATCCTTTAATATGATAACTATGCCTTAACAGAAGTCGGTAGCGCCTTATTGTGAGGGCGGGGCACGTTCACAGTACATTCGCCTGCTGCCTGTCTCAGTTGGAATGTACACAACTACCTAAATGTACACTACCGGTTTGGAGGCACAAGCAATAGCTGCCTTAATGATTAACTGAAAAAATAGTTCTATATTAAGCCTTATATGAAACTGTGCTCGTGGGGGTTCATGGCTAAACGATAACAGCCGCACGGGTCGATCGTAGGTTAAGCCACGCTTGCCGCCTTCGGTTCGAAGATGGGTGACCACCTCGGGAAGCACGTTAAGCCGTTGGCCCCGGTCTGTCATTTGTAGATCTTTGACAAACGTTACGGGTCGTCAAAAATCCAAAAGTCTGATAACCAGTCTTACCAAGGGGTATCGTGTTACTCAGTTACTGGGTTGTGGAGGTCATATAGGCAGTCGCTCTATGTAAAATACTGGAATTCAGCTGCATCCGGTTGGACTATAAGCCGACCCCAACATAGTTGGAAAAAGGCTAGACAGATTTATAAGGAACTGCGCTTTGCCTATAAACGAAATCCCAAATTCGGTAACCCTAGGAGTACTAGACTCATTCGATTTCAAAATATTTTATTTCACATAAACCTACATGGGCACTTATGAAACGTCAGAAGCTAGGTGCACGGTTCCAATTGGTCGTTTCCTATGGAGAAGAGCCGGCAAGAAACTCCATGGTTACTCTTTTAAAAATAATTGGCTTTTACAATATTTTCAAATTACAGTATTAGCAGGCATGGGAGGACAATGTAGGCCTTTCAACAAGTAAGTACCAGGTACTTAACCAAATAGATGTTCAATAAATCTACAGTTCAATAAGCCTACAAAGTTCTCACATTCACAAAATAGAAAATAATCTATATAAAAGACAAACAATAAAATAAAAAAAAGCTATTTCAACCAAATGACGAGATTGCTATTACAACTGTGACAAATTTATTTTCAAAGCTCCCCGCGTTTTTGTTGAAAGCATTCAAATCAAATCTCAACCCTTGAATGACACTGTATTTTAGCTTCGACAAAGGTTTTCGTAATGCAACACATTAAATTCATGTTTCTATCTTGAGGCTATGTATTGTCTGTCAGTCACGGAGTTCCGTACATAAGTTCCGTGACAGATCAAACGACCACAGACCAGTCTAAGCATAGAAAATGAAAAGTAAGTCAACAATTCTTAATTAGTGTTGATTGGTCAAGTTTTGGAGGTAAGGTTTCGAATAAATATTAAAGTCACGATTCTATGATAAAGTGTCGGTTAGTTAACATTATAATATCCTTTAACAATACAACGCACTGTGGTATGTCAATATAAATTGTAATAAATTATACGTTAGGGTATTTTCACTGCCGGTTTAAGACGTTCATTTGTATGCAATTATGTTTGATTAAGTGCTCACACGCACGCAGACATACACACACACGCACACACACATTGATGTATGTTTGACACATCGACACGCGTGGTCTGTCAAACTGCTGCAATTTATTTGCACTTTGCCAAGATAATCCTATGAGTCTACTAAATCTAATAGGAAAACTTGCCTCTGGTTTTTGATAGCTTTATCAGTAAAATCTGCTGTTGGATCCCATATTATATCCCATATTATATATCCCATATTAGCTAGCCAATCATCCAAGTTGCTTGGAACTTTGGCAACATATTTAATTATCTAAGTATCTAAATCTCCAACTGTCACTAACGACACACAATAGAATTTTAATTGTTCGATAACAATTAAAATTCTTTTGCTAATTCTATTAATCTAATTCTGTTATTCTAATTCTATTGTTGAGCGGTAAAGATTTCAATAACCAGGGTTAGAGCTGTTACTGTGGACTATCTGAGAAAGTCAAATCACTAGCGGTATAGACAAAGGCTGTGATGAAAAAACAGTGCTTTTGTTTTACACTTCACCCGCCATTAATGACGCTAGTAACCAAATTCTTCATTATGGCTTCTAAGAATACACTGGCGCGTCTTTGCTATTCATTTTATTTAGTGACATGACACGAGACAGGTTGTCCTTTACTTCCTCTGAAGTAATTTAGCTTCTAAGGACTCCAGACCTCAAAGTTCTCAGCTTCCAAGTTAAAATGCGTACCCATACAAGGTGTGCAGAATTAGTAATAGTCAGTAGTGAATGCAGCTACTATCTGTCATAATTAACGTCGGCCTAATGTCGTGAGATCATGACTGTTTCGTTACCGACCGGGAGCAAACCAGGGCTGTCAGAGACCAGAATTATTTGTTTCCAGGCTCATTGATATGAAGATGATTAGCATATTCGAGACTTGGTAGTAATGACTTGATGGTAAAAATATAGCTTTAGGGTAGTAAATAACAGCTTATGAACAACTTGACCAAGAAAATTAATTGTCAGATTCCTATAATTAAAAAAACCGGCCAAGTGCATGTCGTACCATGCACAATGAAAGGTTCCGTAGTTGGGATGAATTTGAAAAACGAACTTAACATTGTAAATTTGCAGTTGTAAAAACATGTTCTACCATACATTCTGTATCGGAGAACAAGTTTTTCAACTGCAAATTTAAGTCGGTCGATTATTACTCGGTAACTTGTGGAGCCTACGTAGCGGTGATAGTTTTCCTTTTAATTTCGTTATATATACTACTGCCGGGAATTTTTTCACATATCCAAACCCATCAATTTAGCTGGCAGGGGGGGCCACATGTGGCTCTAACAAAAATTAGCACTTTAAAGCTTAATATTCCGCTAACGGATCCCTGAATCCAAAAATGGTTTTCACAAACTCTCATTATTTTTAAACGACCTTTCCAACGATACCCCACAACATGTGATTGACGAAAAAAAAAAAACCATCTCCAATTTACGTGTAGGGGGGAGGTACCCTAAAAAAAAATTTTTTTTTCGATTTTTTTACCACTTTGTAGGCGTCATTTATATGTATATCCATACCAAATTACAGCTTTCTAGTACTAAGAGTCTCTGAGCTAAGGTGCGGACAGACGGACAGACGGACATGACGAAACTATAGGTAAGGGTTCCTTGTTGACTACGAAACCCTAAAAACGACCAGTCTTTTTATTTGATCTATGAAACCACCGGGAATTTATCCAATCCAAATCCAAAATAGTTATCCAATCGAAATGCTTCATACAAATAACCTGCTAATCGAGAACATCATCATAGCTGGCAACCCTATATTGCACGTGAACTGAACCAATAAATTATATTTAGATCAAGATTAAATAACAATTACAAGCCATTTTAGTGCGGTCACCTGCTGGGTGACACCTGATTCGAAAGGTGACACGAACAAAGCGAATTCAGTGACTTAGCTACCACGTTCAATAACTTCGGTAATGCCTGGTCTGGATTTACAATAACCAAGTGAACACAGTTTACCTAAAGGTTATTTCTGGCCAAGTAGAAAGATTTTATTCCTCGAGGGACTGACTGTAATTAATGGAGAGCTAACTGCTAAATCTCAGCAGTCACTAGAGGGCCTTTCTAACAACGACACTAACTACAAATTATTACAAAAACGGGTCGTTGTATTCCTTATGGTGCAAAAGTAAAGGCTAGTTGAGGAGGAGGCTAGTAGAAGAACCAAAGTAACCGACATAGTCCGAAGTATTGCCAAACTTAAGTGGCAGTGGGCAGGGCACATTGCTCGCAGAACAGATGGGCAATGGGGCCGAAAGGTTCTGGAGTGGCGACCGCGTACCGGAGGACGTAGCGTTGGAAGCCCCCCCACAAGGTGGACCGATGACCTGGTGAAGGCCGCGGGAATGCGCTAGATGCGAGAATCTGACTTCATACGCCAGCTATATTGCTCTTTTATTGAAATTCTGCAAGTTGGATATTCTCCAGACGAATTAAATAATCACTCTGTCAATTTACAGTATTAAAATCCTTGTAATGGTCCAGCTACGATCCCCACTACCCATTTGCTAGTAGATAGGTATAATGGAGGGACACCTATGCCTTAAGCGCTAAAAATTGCTTCCCATATTACATAACTAGCTCTTGGGCTATTAGCTGTCAAACCTAATAAAGAATTACACACAATAGGCCTCGAGCTATTCCGATCAATTCGCTACCGGATCAAAATAGTTTCTTTAGCGTGTTGATATAAATATTAGATTACATTTGTTATTCATAAGTCGAGATCTCGACTTCTCGAGACGGAACACTTGGACGGTGGCTCGCAGAGCATTTGTCACTGGTGCGAACCAGATGCATAATTTAACGCTCCCGATAAGCTTGAGAAAACTATACAATAGCAACGTCACGCTACGGTATGCCATTGGATCGTGCTCAATTCTCATGATAAAATCTGATAGTAGGTATACCTTTGACCTCGCTGAAGTCAAATAAAATTAAATCGACGAAAGTATTATAGGTAGGTACCTAGTAAAAGATCTGTCAGTGGGTGTCATAAAATATGACTAATGGTTTAGATAATTATGTATGTGAACTGGTCGAAATGAATCTTTCAAAACTGCTTAGCGGATTTGATTCCCTGGCCATGCTGTGTTATTGATTTTGTTTCGTCAGTAACTACTTAACAGCCCAGAGTCTGAATTTTTGCTTGGTTAATGGCAATCGTCTCACCCCCTGTTTCATGGGTATTCTGTACACTTCTGCCTTACCCTTCAGGGAATACAGTCGTAATGTGATGAAAAAAATACAGTCGTGATGATTTCGTAAAATATGTTAATTTAATTATCGGTTCTGTTTTCTCCTTATCAGGGTGATTCATTTTTCTGTAACCATTGTATGTGATCAGATAGCAATAGCTATATTGTATAGCTACAGTATAGATACGGCCGATGAATCCTGGCCTGTCCAAACTATGCGCAGGAGACTATGCAAAAACATTTACCTATGGCCGATTCCTGTAATTCACGGACCGTTAATTAAGACTCTGATGATGGAAAGACCTCATTATTTTTGCATAGTAGACCCTCCAATATGGAAGTAGCTATCACAGGTAGCTTACAGCTTCGGAACCTATTTATATGCCCAGTTTGGCAACAAAAAAAGTTACCAGTAAAAACTGGTAAGTAAAACTATTCGTTTTTGTTTAAAGGAACCGACTATCAATGCTTCTTTTACCTACCATTATCGATGCATACGCACGTCACGTTCGCCAAGTGAAAATAGCTATAATAAACTAGTTTTAAAATTAAGTGCGTGTCAAAGAGACGTGTAAATGATATTAATTGCAATTGTTCCGAGTATACGGAGGAAACCACTTCCATGAAATAAAGAGTGGTCAGACCGGTCCATCGAGTCTGGGTTACTTAGATTTGTTTACGCAATCTCTATTGTTACTGCCATGGTTGAGTTGAAGATGTGAAGTACTAGATCTGATTGTTAAGAGGTAGGGGAATTGTGACTAGTAATGATATGTTTGCCATAATTTCAGTCATAACACTTTTTTTTTTTGTGTGGCATTCATCAAATGCTTCTCCCGCTCTGGGCGGAGCGGGAGGGCGTGTCAAACTTTTACTGACTAAAACCCACCTGTGTTCCTTTAGTTGCCTGTTGTCAAGGGTCCCGGGGATACCCGGACTTTCCCGCAACCCTTTCAGCAGGAATCGGTCCTAGAGGACCCCGTCAATTGTGCTGACTGACATCTCTTTGAGGCGCGCGTGGAACACAACGCCGTCGACCCTGGCCCGGTCCTTATCGGACGGCGAGCTACCCATTGCTCGCCTTCCGCAAGCCCGCGCCTACGGTGGCCGGGAATTCGCCTGGAATTCCCGACGCCCAGGGGTAGTATTATGAAGTATTAACGCCATCATTATTCCACTGCGAAAACGGGATGGTGCTATAGGCCTTGTCTAGCTACGTCTCTCTCTCACACTGGAAAAATGGTGGCAATAATACCTCATAATACGGCACCAGGGCGTCTCCTGCGGCGGCTAGGGCGTGAGGGCGCGAATTTTGCCTCTCCCTATAATCATTATGCATAAAGTTACATCTTTCTCAAGGTGGTGGCAGTTACTATAGAACGACACAACCTACGATCCATCCATCATCCAAGGAGTTTGTACTCCTTCAGTTTCGTACACGTTTATAATCTGGTCATCACAAATTCTACTTAATCGCCCGGTGACGGTGGTCATGGTCTCTTTAAATAATGTCGCTGAATTAATTGTATGATAGACAACTAAACCAATAGTCAGCTTTGATAAGCTGAAGCTTTGAACACTAATGTGTTCTCAGGTTTACTACTAACTATCCTAATCCTTACTAATATTATAAATGCGAAAGTGAGTTTGTTTGTTTGTTTCTTAAGCTTTCACGCTAAAATGGCTGAACAGATTTAGATGACATTTGGCACATGGGTAGACCTTGACCTGGAGAAGGACATAGAATTTACTATACTTTTTATCCCGATATTCCCACGGGATCGAGACTTACGCGGGTGAACCCGCGAGCCACAGCTAGTTTACGATACAAATACCTTAACACATTTGTACATGTGTTCTACACAGACAATAGCTAGACAGACACCGACATTCCAGTCGTATTCTGAACCGAATCCTTTCACTCCATGACATTATGAATTTGGCACTACTTGTTCTCAGAATAAAGCCTCACAAAATGCTTGGTAAAAATCTGTTATTTAGTACTCAGGGCCACGCCAACATACCTAAGAGTCGATGACGGTGCACTTCCTATATTTTTATGAAGGTAAGAAATACCGTACTGCGTTCTTATGCAAATTGAGGATTGGAAAGCTGAAATTGGACTAGGCATGACTTAATTGTCGACCTTTGTTTACCTGATCATCTGGCCTGAAGAATCATTAGGATTGAAAACCAGTGGCGAGAGAAGCAAGGAATTATCAAGGCGAGTTAGACTTTTCACCGAACAAAAACGTGGGTTGAAAGAGTAGAGGATTTCGATTATTGCAATTACAAAATATGCGTACCTTTAAAATTGTTCCCAAAGGGTTTGACTAAGAAGGAATGTCGCCGGCGCCTCGTTACCAAAAGGTCATACAGCGGAATGCCGCGCGAGACACATTCTGATGGCACAAACCGTGAACTTTCATGTGACAAATAAAGGACAAGCAGAAAAAGAAATCCAGAAAATAATGATCCACTTGCCCAGATATTACTTACGCAGATAGTTCTTATTGATTTAATTACACTAAAAGAAAATAAGTTAAAGGTGTTAAAGAAAAGTGAAACATGCAGTAAGTGCTGCTGCAATAAAAATCATCATTCTAATTACACTGAATGAATATGTAATATAGAATAGTTCGAAGTTTAAGACATCCTTACTAATATTATAAATGCGAAAGTAACTCTGTCTGTCTGTCTGTCGCGCTTTCACGCCAAAACTACTGAACCGATTTCAATCAAATTTGGTACACAGATAGTCTAGAGCGAGAGAAAGGACATACTGGGCTACTTTTTATCGACATACCACGCGGGCGAACCCGCGAGCGGAAGCTAGTAAATTATATGTTAAAAAACTAAGAAGTGGTTTCAATACTTGGTCAAAGGAGAAATTACCATTTCAAGCGCAACACTAGGCAAACAGATTTAGGTACGGCTGTGGTTTAGCATGTAGCAGATCACCATAAATCACGACAGATGGCGCTGCTCCTGAGTATCCAGTGAACAGCCTCCTTAGATTTTACTTCAGTTCGACAACTTGTTTGGGAACGATATCTGGTTTTGATACCTGTGAGGCTGTGATAGATATCGTTTGTTAGGCTTTTAGTAGCTTACTTTTTGTATCATCCATAGATGAAGGGGGGAGGCCTGATGAACTTCCCAAATTGCAAGCAACAGAGGGTCTATACTATACGCCCTGAATAGCGACATCTCTTTTCTGAAGTACCTAAGATTAAAATAATACTGCTATATGAGGTGGTGGTAGGTTTTTCACTTTCGTATAAAATTCGAAATATTTCGATACATGCTGCAATGAACTTTTTACCGTTTCAAGATGGCGGCTAATTAGTTTTCGGCTTTTCTCGTCCAACAATGGCAGGTGGCCTCGGGTAACAGGAAGCCAGTGAAATGATCAATCAGACTTGTCCTTCTTAAACTCACCACACCACTTCCGCAACGAGTGTTTGGATTGATGAAATGTCATGCACTATGGTCACCATGGTAAACGTAGGAACGAGACAGTACCTTCTTATTAGTTGACTGAAAGACATATTTGATGAAAATGACATAAATCTGGGAATTTTAGTTAAATTTTTTCCTTCTTTATTTTTCGTGTAGTTAGTGACTAATCTGGGGGCCAAGTTTACTAATTTACAAACGTGTCAGTGGTATCACAATGATCAGTTTTTGTAAATTAGTAGACTTGGCCTCCTGGTGTCAGAGTTATTATGCCGCCCATGGGCTTCTGACTTTACATGCCGTTGAGAAAAATCTCTCAGGTTGTTTTCGGGCTCCTCATGATGTTTTCCTAATAAGACACGAGTAAGTCAAGTAATAATAATGTTATTATTCAAGGGACATAATGGCAATATAAAATTCCGAAAAATTTGATCTGAGCTGCTAGCTTAGGTAATTTTTTGCTGGTTATAAACGAGTCTATGCAGAAGAGGAATATGCATCTAATTTTGCATCTTCTTCCATCATTACATAAGTACCAAAGTCGGTCATATGACCGTAAGTACTTCTACCATGTTACCTACTGAGACCCAATGGCTTCTCTACGAAAATAATCTTCTGGAAGAAGTTTCAAAACCCAAACAGTTAGTGTGCAAATAGGCTGTCTATAATAATTTGGAATTTAAACTTCTGTAGATAATATGGTGACTTAGGTAAATAATACACGAGTATCGGATTCATGGTCTCTCTATGCAATGGTGACATTTACTTAGACGACGCACTGAGGCATTGAAATGCGTTGGACAAGTGTGATTAACACGTGCTGACATTATCCAAGCACAAAGAACTTACACCAGCATAATTATCCAATTTCGTTTATTTTAAATACAAATGATTAATATCAAAGCTATTTCCCACTTACATTATTGGTACATATAGGAAATTCCTTATCTAGTATCCCATACTATTATGCTAATTTAGGATATAGACTATCTTTATGTCAAAATTGTCTACATTCTGAATAAAGATATAGTTAGCTGTTTTAATTTGTATTGTGTTGTTTATACATACATTACTCAGCCTGACACCGTTCACGTACTAGCTTGACATCTTGACACTAGCTTTTCGGAACGTCGCCAAGAAATTGTTATTTCAAGTTCTAAATGTATCCTTCCTATGAAATAGTTTTTTTTTGTTTCGTATTGCTGAAGTTACGCCATCTATCCAATGAATCAAGAACTATGTATAGCAAAAGTCTTTGAGGGTTTTACTGTTTACGATTGTACTTGAGTTGTTGAAAATGTAAACCAGATGGCGTTACTAGTATAGCCTGTGCAGTGATTATACGATTGTTGAATATAAACTGGATCTGCCACATTCTATTATTAGGTCTAAGCTTAGATTAGATGAATCAACCTTACTTTCAATGACTCAAAGTTGTTAGATATTTCTTGCCTTGCTGTAATCACCTGAGTGATTTCCATGAGTGGCTCTTTTTCAATAAATTTATTTCCTTCCTGTATCCTTTATGAGAGTTGTCTTGTTTTCTGCTCTGTTCAGAAAAAAACTTGGTACTGAGTTAACTTTTTTTTTTTACATCCTTCCAACTGACAGCTGTCTTATATAAACATGGAACTGGACTATTCTGGACTAAACAGGGAAATAAGGTACTAGGTACTAACTACTACTAGGTATTCAAGTAGCTATTCAGCCAGTCATGGATGCTGTTTTAAATTTCAGGCTGATAATGAAGTTCAGCAGTAGATTGATTTCATAAGACAGAGAATAATAAAGTGAAGCATGCCAAAAGTACACCTCCACACACACATACACGCTCACATGCACACATTTACAATCAAACTACACCTCACTAAGTGAACACATAGGTGTTTGCGAAACCGGCCTCACGTCACTGTTGACACATGACGGCCAAAGAGTATAATTAATAATATGATGACGGCGCTCTGTCTTGGTTTTTTATTTGGTCTGAGGTACATAATTACCTATTTTTTACCCGACTACGGCGAAGAAAAAAGGAGGGTTATGATTTTGACCGGTATGTATGTATATATGTTCGTTCATCTGTTACCTCATATCTTCTAAACGACTCATCACAATTTCACAAATGAGGTATCGTTGGAAGCGTCTTGATCGTCCGCTGGTTATAGGTTATGTGACGTCACATTAAATTAAAATTCGGCGCCCTCTAGAGGATATACAGTCAGGAACTAAAAAAAAATTGTTATATCCTACCATGTTGGGTATCAAATGAAAGGGCTTAATGAGCACATTTCAAAAATATATATATTATAACCCCAAAAGAATTAAAAAACAATTAAAGTAATAAAAACTAAAACCCAACTACGACTAAAAAGTTATAAACAAGACACCACAGACAGACAAATTGAAAATCCGGAGTCACACGTAATCTGTTTGATTTATGCCCTAACACGTGTGACTCCGGATTTTCAATTTGTCTGTCTGTGGTGTTTTTTTAAATATTCACTTTCACTCAAACTGAAAAGTAATTTGCAAAGGTCATTTCAGACATGCTAGGAACTGCCTAGGTATTGCTATTCGATAGTGGTGATGACTCATGAATAGCCCTATGAATCTATTTTAATCCGTATTGCGTTGGAAAAAGGTCGAAGATAGCTTGTTATGACTAACAAACCTTTATTTTCCCCTTGATTGTGCATACCTACCTATTTGCCTAGATTAATTCAAGTGTGATTCTTAATAACGTGTCATAATTGGTGCAATTATTTTGCAATTTTATCATCAAACATTCATACACCGCCTATGTTTACTACAAGACAAATCAAAATATACATAGGTATGTAACAAGCACATTACACACACACGGCGATGCATGGGTTTGAATCAATCAATCTGCCTAGCCTTTTCCCAACTATGTTGGGGTCGGCTTCTAGTCTAACTGGATGCAGCTGGATACCAGTATTTTACAAGGAGCGACTGCCTATATAACCTCCACAACCCAGTTACTTAGGCTTGCAGAAAAAATATCGATATATCGTTTTTTTTTTTTCGATATATCGATATTTTTTAATTCGATATATCAATATTTCGATATATTATATCGATATTTCGATATATCGCATACAGAGCACTATTTTTTTTTAAAATTATTAATTAATGTTCGTTTTTTTTTTTTTAATTTCACAATTTTTCCGATATATCGATAATTTCTTTTCGATATATCTAAATCAATATCGATATTTTTTGAAAATATCGATACGATATACCTATATCGATATATTTTGGCACTTCTTGCATCTCTAAGTTACTAGGGAACACCATACCCCTTGGTAGGACCGGTTGCCAGACATTCAGGTTTCTGATTACCCGTAACATCTTTCAAAGAACTACGAACGACAGCCGGCCGCAAATTGTAAGAATAGCTGAGCTGAATGGGTTTGAATCCTGAGTCGGAAAAACTGTTACTTATTGAATTTTATTTTAGGACATTCTCAAAAGAGTCTAAATTTGTGCTAGAACCGCCAGATGTCTACTGTGGCTGCGCAGCCGCGATGCGAACCGTTGAGCGCCAGTATGGCATATAAGCGTCGATCGACTCACGCTGTTGAAATCTCTATTTTTACCGAATAAAGGGCTAATATCGTCTGCGGAAAGTTACACTACGGGGCCGGATGAATTCATTGGCAAAATGGCAATCTGATTTCATTAATGGCAGCCTCTTTTTCCTACCTAGATCTTAAAACTGAGGACAACTGGGTGCACTGCACTGTGCTGCCTTGCTATGACTTTTCGTTTGAGTAGCATAAGCATAATCAGCCTATAATATTCCCACTGCTGGGACACAGGTCTGGACTGTAATCTACCACGCGAGCCCAGTGCGGGGTGCTTGATGTCACATGTCTTCGATTTTTTTTGGTCTTAGTACAAGTTTCGTCACTATTTTTTTCTTCACCGTTTTGAGAGCATGAAAATTCTTTTGGGGATATAATATATATATTTTTGAAATGTACTCATTACGCCCTTTCATTTGATACCCAACATGGTACGATTAAACTTTTTTTTTTTTAGTTCCTGACTTTATGTCCTCTAGAGGTCGGCAATATTAGCCTATAACCAGGGGATAATCAAAACGCTTCCAACGATACCTCATTTTTCAAATTATGATGAGTGGTTTAGAAGATAGGAGGGAACAGATGAACATACATACATACATACCGGTCAAAATCATAACCCTCCTTTTTCTTCGCCGTAGTCGGGTAAAAAGGAAAGCGCCTGCTTGAGTTCGAACCCACGACCTACAACTCGTAAGTCGGGGCCGTTACCACTGGGCTACCATTACTCCTTTGAGTTATACATGCGTTATGTTTATTTTCATTGTCATAGCTAATCAAGTCGAACTGTTCAAGACTGAACATCAGCTAATCTTGGAAGATAATGCCGTAATCAGTATGCTGGACATGGAGTTTGGCAGTGAAGTATGACATTATTATACAACCTATTTGGTATGGTTTGTAATATCGTGTAGTAAATACGAATGGAAGACAACCAATAGCTAATGCTTCTCGAGCCCTAACTCCTGCTTTGACTTCTTGCAATTTCTTTGATTTTCAGGCGTTTTGATCTATAAACGTTACCTAAAACGTTTATACATAGATCTCAACCTGAAAGTATATAGGTGGTACCTTAAAATAGGTAGGTACTTATATTTAAATGAACAGCTGCACGGGTCGATCCATCAGGTTAAGCTACACTTGCCGGGGTTGGTCCGTGGTTGGGTGACCATTTTTACATACCGCCTAGACTCCTCCGTGCCTCGGAAAGCACGTTAAACAGTTGGTCGCGGCGGCTGTCATTTCTGGATCTTTGACAGTCGTTACGCGTCGTCAGAAGCCCGAAAGTCTGACAACCAGTCTTACCAAAGGGTATCGTATTACCCAGTTACTGGGTTGTGGAGGTCAGATAGGCAATCGCTTCATGTAAAATATTGGTATTTAGCTGCATCCGGTTAGACTGGAAGCTGACCCCAACATATTTGGGAAAAGGCTAGGCCGATAATGACTTATATTTAAATGACGATCAGGTAAACTATAGAAACCCATACGAATCGCACTCTTGGTCGCAACGACCAAATTATGTGGCAGACCATACAATATCACTTGGCGGTCACGACTGGCCGGAGTCGTGGCCGGAGTCGTGCACGAGACTTTGCTGCATATCTGTGGCTACGTAGTGCCCAAACGGATGAACCAATTTCATGGCGGTTTTTTTGCGCTACACTGCTGAGCATGAGATCCTGGGTTTGATTCCCGGGTCGGGTAAAGTGTTATTGGGGTTTTCTATCTGGAATTTTTCAGTAGCAGCCCAGAGTCTGGATTTGTGCTCGGTTGATGGCAATAGGCTCGTCCCCTATTGTAATAGGTACTTAGAGATAACTGACGAAATGTGAGTGTAGGTATACAACATTCGTTTTTGTTTATGCTAAACCCGAAAAGGGGTCATTTTTACTTTTTCTATGGGAACCAACTTGAAATCGCGATAAAATAATCAGCTGTTCCATACATTTGTGTTCACTTAAATCGACAAAATGTATGGCACAGCTGTTTTTTTTTTTCGCGATTTCAATGTCAAAAACTTATGTTGTATAGGTAAACCTCTGCCCAACCCGGGGAACAGGGCGTGATGTTATGTTATCTTATAATTAGGTATCTTTGCACATTCAGTTATAGTAATACCAAAACTAGGCTTCAGTATTCACTAAAATTGGATTCATGGACCGAACATTGTGTCACATTGAACCAAAATACATATGACTTAAAGGACCGAATGCGGATACCTAAAAACTAAAAAAAATTGTCTTTGTCCAATCAACGCACAGTTGTTTGTGCAAAAATTTAACTCAGTTTAAGTTATATTCCTTTCAGAATAAAAACCATAAACCTAGTTTAGTACAAAAGTAATGATACGGTAATAATTTACGTTGAAAAATATCCTGTGACCCACTATGGTGTTTATAAGCAGGACTTGTCTAGAAATTGAACTCTAACTTAACCGAATAAGATTCACTTTAGTATGAAATGTCACTAACTTGTTATTCCTGACCTACCTCTGGTTTTATAGTCATTTATTTCACCATAGGTAATAATACAAGTCTTTCTATTGATTTTGTTTGTATAACTTTGTTACGGTTATAAGGAAAGGAAGATGCCACCGCAGGATGTATGTACCATAAATGTAGGTATGAAGGTACCTTTAGGTCAGAGTGATAAATAGGAAATAACAATAACATAGTGACTCGACTCACTCGAGACACAATTAAGTGTGTCGTATTATGGACGCATTAAGGCTCGTGCAAATAGGCGCGATATCGCAGGCGCGACAGGCAGCGGTACCTTTGTCGACAAAGGTACCGCCGCCTGACGCGCCTGCGATGGACATAGGCCTCCCCCAAGCACTGCCACTTCCACCGGTTCTGCGCTTTTCGCATCCAACGGATTCCTGCGACCTTCACCAGGTCGTCGGTGCTCCTTGTCCTTCCAACGCTACGTGTTCAGGTACGATGTCGTCATTCCAGAACCTTTCAGCCTCATTGGCCATCTGTTCTGCGAGCAATGTGCCCTGGCCACTACCAGATAAGTTAAGCAATTCTAAGTTAATAAAATTTATTTGGGACCACCGCGCAAGCTTTCTACCAAATGAAAAAAAAAAATCGGCCCACTATTATTGACGAAAATGTCGAACAACGTCCATAAAAAGAACATACAGACGAACATAGAACCTTCTCCTTTTTGGAAGTCGATTAAGAAAACATGATGGTGGAAACTGCATCAAAATCCATTGTGTAGTTAAGAAGATTTAAGCGGTCACAGACAGACACGGTAAGAAGATCTAAGCGGTCACAGACAGACACGGTAAGAAGATCTAAGCGGTCACAGACAGACACGGTAAGAAGATCTAAGCGGTCACAGACAGACACGGTAAGTAGATCTAAGCGGTCATATACAGAAACGGTAAGAAGATCTAAGCGGTCACAGACAGACACGGTAAGTAGATCTAAGCGGTCACAGACAGACACGGTAAGTAGATCTAAGCGGTCATAGACAGAAACGGTAAGAAGATCTAAGTGGTCACAGACAGACATGGTAAGAAGATCTAAGCGGTCACAGACAGACATGGTAAGCAGATTTAAGCGGTCACAGACAGAAATGGTAAGTAGATCTAAGCGGTCATAGACAGAAACGGTAAGAAGATCTAAGCGGTCACAGACAGACATGTTAAGAAGATCTAAGCGGTCATAGACAGAAACGGTGAGAAGTTAGAAGATCTAAGCGGTCACAGACAGACACGGTAAGCGACTTTGTTTTGTACTTTTTTATAGATAAGGGCAAGAGGATGATTTGCAGTTTGAATGCAGGAAAGCCACCAGTTTGAATTGAAGTATCAGTGCAACAATATTAAATTGATAAGAGCCTTCACACTACATTTCAACAAAATTATGGAGAGCACTTCAGATATATACCTACGTCAGAGATAACTGAAATGTGCTCTAATTCATTGTAATAACAACTAATAATCGTAAAAATGAATGTTCCCGTGAAGTAAATAGATGAAATCCTTGTAAAGAATGGCAAAAGTTTTACAGTTATGTCGCTGGGAACGTGGGTGCCACATAGAAGGAACTTTGTTACCTCATCGACCCACTTTTTAAACGACAAAATTTATTGAAGAATACGAACTACCGTCACATTTTAAATCGTCATGGAAAATTTTTACTACTTATATCTCTTCTCATAACATCATAATTGACACATCTGCGCTATTCGTAGTATTAACAAGGAAAACTAGAGATTTCCTCTTCATTAGTACCTTCCTACCGACTTATGAAACATTTAGGTACAGCGCTACAAGGTTATTTTGGCGCGTCACCAAAATTTAAACTAAGGCCGCCATATTGTTTTCTGAATACATTTCAAGTGACAGTTCACAATTGCACAAATGTTTACCAACAGCGCCCCCTATCAACGTCATTCGAGCGCCAAAAGATCCTTGTAGCAGTGAAAGAAAAACAAAGAAAGAAAATACTTGGTACGTTTATTTGCGGTAAACATGACGCAAAGAAAGAACAAGTTGGGGGAAAATATACGTCAAATTCATCGCTCAGCATAATGCTGAATTCCTATGCGAGATAGAGCCCTAGCGCTGGTTTTCAGTATTTGTGCTTCTGTGGCTTATGCTGTAGTATGCAGTAAGTAAAGAGGAAGGAAAACCTGAAGTTAGTAACCAAAAGCAAAGAAAAAATGTGACGAAATTGCCCTGAAATTGCCAACCCACTGTGAGAAAATGTGATGCAAATGCTCGTTTATTTTCTGAATGATACAGACAGTGGAATAACAGACAGGTATTTTGATCTGATAGTCTTATCTTTTGTTACCTTATCACGTTTCACAGCCGGTTTTCCTTATACCTAAATAAGTGGTATTTGGGTACATGTGAAAGCTGCTGTTATTTACAATTTAAATTACAGAAAGGATCTATCAAATTGCACCAGAAAACTCAGTGGCTTGCCTGTCTGCTAATCTGCTAACATTTTATATAAATCAATGCTGCTACCGATAGAAAAGTTTATCTTCTTGCATCGGCGCAAACTACACAAGAATCTCATGCCGTGCTAAAAATATTATAATTCGCTTTCAGGAAAATGTTAGTGAGGCTGACAGCTCAAGGTCGATCGTACCTTCATTAAGAGGTGGAGGTCATTTTAATGTATTCCAAAAAAAAGTTTAATATCACAATCGACTCTTAATCTACTACTATTAATCTGGATCTTACTCGACCACGAAAAGCTTATTTTCTTGTCGGACTTACACACCAAATAACCGGACCGTGCCTCGGAAAGCACGTTAAGCCGTTGGTCCCGGCTGTCATTTGTGGATCTTTGACAGTCGTTACGAGTCGTCAGAAGCACGAAAGTCTGACAACCAGTCTAACCAAGTGGTATCGTATTACCCAGTTACTGGGTTGTGGAGGTCAGATAGGCAGTCGCTCCATGTAAAATACTGGTATTCAGCTGCATCCGGTTAGACTGGAAGCCGACCCCAACATAGTTGGGAAAAGGCTAGGCAGATTGATTGACTTACACACCAATTAACCCTGCATTTAGACCCATATTATACAAGTTGTAATAAGTATTTGTTTTAAACAAGTCTTGTCAAAAACATGTCGTGTATAAAATATGTAATCTAATACATTGACGTTGTTTCAGAAATGTATTACTTACCTATTATTTTGTTTTTCGTTTATTTATTCAGATTTAAAATGATATGTACCTACAAGAACACAATACATGACAGAATTCGAAAACATGGTGACATTTACCAACCCGCACTGTGGGCGGGCCCACAGTGCGGGTTGGTAAATGTCACCATCCGTACCACCGTCGTAGATTATAGCCCACTCCCTCTGGAAGACAGGAGGCCTATGTCCCAGCAGTGGGAACATTATAGGCTGATCATTGTGTACCTATATAAATAACAACTTATACCTAATTAATTAATTGTTAAAACCTTTTTGTAAAGTTTTGTATGCACTTACTGGTCTTCACAACTGGTTTAGTTGTAAACGATAAACGAAAACAGTAGACACAACCTGTAAAAATACATCTTATACCTTGGTGTAAACGCGGGGTGGAGGAAAAGCAAAACAATTGAAGGGGAACATAATTATACCTATCTTGAAAACTGACAGGCAAAGCTGCCCTGAGTACCTGACCTGTCGTGACTTTGTTGTTATAAACAGGGTCAAACAGGGGGATTTAATAAACAAGCCATTGGCCTACTTAGATAGGATCCGAGGCGCCTCCCTTCCCGTTTGCGAAGTTAGGACGACTATCGCTTTGTTATACGGAAAAATTCCGGGGAATGAAGTAGATTGTGGCATAGTTTACATAATACTGCCATTTTTTCATTGGCTTGTTGTGTCACGGGCTCATTATGATGATGATTAGTATGATCACCATGCATACCACAGAAAGATGAGTAGTTTTTTTTTTCTCAATGTCTTAGTTGTATTGAGAAAAACATCGAGTTAACATCGAAGATATTGAAAATACCTGAAAAATCTTAAAAGATGCAATATAATATACAACGTGCCGCTACAATGGCGACATTAATTTAACACACGGGTAGGGCTAGTGGCCAGTAATCATAAAAATTATAATAAAATAAAATAATTGATGATGAAGATTTTTAAATTAAAGGAGATTTTACATGTTGGGCCGTAAAATGTTACATTCTGGGCCATTTCTGGTTTTATAAAGTGTACATGTTATGGCCAGAGTCCCATACAAAAACGAAACGTGTATTTTTCAAACAAACTAAATAATAAAAACATAACCAAACTTGAGATCAATCTGTGTAAAAGATTCATTCATGAAGCTACCTACCAGCTGGCTTACGTTCTATCGGTCCGTTTCTCTGTCGGCAAAATTTCTAAGAAATTGCGCGGCTTTCCTTCTATTCGCCTACATATGATCCGTGACCCCGGCAAATGACCTCTTCGCTACAGTTATTTAAGTACAGGTTGTTCCAAAATGGTAATTAAGAAAATTGAAAATAAATCAATAAATAATAACGTTTAATGAAATTCAAATATTTTCATAAAATGAATACGCGAAATCGTATACGTGTTAAATTAATGTCACCATTAAAGCGGCACGCTGTATATTGAATCAAGTTTTCGGGCCCATTCCTACTGATTTGTTCCTGTGCCTGACTGCAGAGTAACAGGTAGGTCGCTAATGTCGCTAATGAATCGGAACAGTTTAGACTTAATTGATCTTACGAAGGCTTATTTTGTTGTAATCTAATAGGAATCAGAACTTGAAAATAAATGCATTGTTACTATAATGGTTCTTTTCATTCGAATTTCACAGATGGTTGGATACATAATTGAATTTAATATTGACCTGACTTATTTTTAGGGTTCCGTACCCAAAGGGTAAAACGGGGCACTATTACTAAGGCTCCGCTGTCCGTCCGTCCGTCCGTCTGTCACCAGGCTGAATCTCATGAACCGTGATAGTTAGACAGTTGAAATTTTCACAGATGATGTATTTCTGTTGCCGCTATAACAACAAATAGGTACTAAAAAACAGATTAAAATAAATATTTAAGGGGACTCCCATACACAACAAACGAGATTTTTTTGCCGTTTTTAAAGATTCCTTCGTGCGCGAGTCCGACTCGCACTTGGCCGGTGTTTTTTTCATATTTAAACATGAGTTTTAAGTTACTCTTGAAACTTAATGATTTTCCACAAAAACTGGACCAATATTTATTCATCTTAATTTGTAGTTCTAAAGAAGACTTTCTTCAATTACTGCTGCAAAGTTTTAAACAGTAATTACTTTAATTATACAAAGCGAAGATATTATAATTATAATCAGCTTATAATGTTCCCACTGAGGGCCGTAATCTACCACGCGGGCCCAGTGCGGGTTGGTAGATGTCACATGTCTTCGAATTTTTGGTTCTAGGACATGCCGGTTTCAAGATATTATAAAGGAACCATTTTTTATTTCAATGATGCCTATTACGGTTTCGTCATAAGTCAAGTCATACAACCATTATATTATATAACGAAAAGTGAATCAGGGTTAGGAAATTACAGTACCTATAACAAAATAATTTATTGAAAGAAAACTTTTAAACACTCATTGTTCAAACCAGATTAAACTGATTAGATTTTCATTTTTTTTCAGATATAGGTAAGTCTGAAGTTCAGTGAAGTTTTTAATTTTTATTCATTTTCATCCAGTTTCAGAGCCGAGACAGTCGGACTGCATTCCGAATGATCTCGAAAGATACCGAACCACCGAACTAACCAAATTGTGTGTGCAGTTTTTATGTTTTTATTACATTTTACTCCAATAATTGAGATTATTAGATGGTACCTACTTATTTTGATTTTTCCAAAATTCATTATTTTAATATTTTTTTATTATTTGTTGGTAGTCATAAACATTGGTGATTAAAATACCTCGGAACTTCCCTCAAACTAGGGTTAAAAAATAGGGAGTGCCTCCGCTGCCAGCGCCGCCGGCTTCCAAACATAACGCCATTGGGAACTGGCAGTGCCATTACTGCCGGCAGCCGATGATTTTAATCTCGGCTGCCGGCAGTAATCTAGTCGTTTTTTGCACTCGCCGGCCGCTGCCGCGGCACGGCTCGCTACGCTCTCGCTCGGCTCTTGCGTAGGGTCACAGTTCTAACCAGACCTAACCTAACATTGTTTTTCGATTACAAATATTTGACCTTATCTAACTAGTTCGGTTCCGGGTAGTATACAATACTTTATTACTCGAATAGGGACATTATTGATTATGGAAAAAAAATATTACAACAAGGAACCCTTATAGTTTCGCCATGTCCGTCTGTCCGTCTGTCCGCAGCTTAGCTCAGAGACCGTTGGTATTAGGAAGCTGTAATTTGGTATGGATATACATATAAATGACGCCTACAAAGTGGTAAAAAAATCGAAAAACAGATTTTTTTTAGGGTATCTCCACGTAAAGTAAAGAGAGAAAAAAATAAACCATCCCCGGTTTATTTTTTTCTCGTCGATCCCATAGTGTGGGGTATCGTTAGAAAGGTCGTTTAAACATAATGAGTTTGTTAAAAAACATTTTTGGATGCATGGATCCGTTTGCGAAATATTAAGCTTTAAAGTGCTAATTTTTGTTAGAGCCAAGTGTCCCCCGACCGTGCCAGCTAAATGGTTGGGTTTGGATATGTGAAAAAATTCACAGCAGTAGTATATATAACGAAATTAAAAGGAAAATTATCACCGCTACTTAGGCTTCATAAGTTACCGAGTAATAATTGACCAACTTAAATTTGCAGTTGTAAAAACATGTTCTCCCATACATTCTGTATCGGAGAACAAGTTTTTCAACTACAATGTTAAGTTTGTTTTATAAATTCATCCCAACTACGGAACCCTTCATTGTGCATGGTACGACATGCACTTGGCCGGTTTTTTAACTATGCCAAATTGACAACCGAAGTCAGCGCCGGCAGCCAATTCAGCGACCGGCGCCGGCAGCGGAGGCACTTCCTAAAAAATAAGATAGTACGTTATACATAAAAAATCTTTACGATCAAATTAATTCAAATAAGGTTCAATAATTAGTAAATAACCTCCTCCATATGCGAATTTGCTATTGCGGGTCCCAGATCCAGTCACCCTGCATAATATGTCGCCCGGCTGTCGGCTGTGCCGAATCATGCCGACCCGAACAAGAGTGTAACACCTTACGGATTATAAAAAAACGAAAAAACTTGTTTTAATTTGTAATTTTTATTATTTGTAAGTGCAGATTAACTTTTATCAGTTTCTTACTCAGCTGATAGTGCCGGTTATGCAATCGATATTACCTACTATTGACATAATCCGACCATTGTGTTAGCAAATGAATACTCTATTCAAATAAGACTGATAAGAATGTGACCGCAGTGTAAATGCTAACAAAAACAAATGTATTCAGAGACCCTAGTACTAATGCGTGACGTAAACGTAACGCACCTACCTACATTCCACCGATGTTTTTATCGAAAATACAACTATTCAAGATAAAGCAATTTGGTTTGCGACAGGCTAATAGATACGAATAAAGTCTTAAAGCTTTAAGACAGACAGGCGCGACGCGACTCTCTAGTAGAACAATTTCTATGAAAACCTAATGAAAATTGTTCTACCAGAATCGCGTCGCACCGTCGCGTCGCGTCTGTCCACGGGAGCCTTTATTTAGTTTTAAGACTTTATTCATAGGAACCTATGGATACCAATTTAGCCATATTATTGGTGAAATGAGTCTTTTCAATTTTAAAATCTTTGGAATTTACGTTTGGTTTAGGTATTCCGCGCGTTTGTCCTAGGGCCACAAACACACTCAGTTCAACTTCGGTAGGTACTCAAAACAAAACCGTAACAATTTAAACAAGTGCATGTCGTACCATGCACAATGAAGGGTTCCGTAGTTGGGATGAATTTATAAAACAAACTTAACATTGTAGTTGAAAAACATGTTCTCCGACACAGAATGTATGGGAGAACATGTTTTTACAACTGCAAATTTAAGTTGGTCGATTATTACTCGGTAACTTGTGGAGCCTACGTAATGGTGATAGTTTTCCTTTTAATTTCGTTATATATACTACTGCCGTGATTTTTTTCAAATATCCAAATCCAACCATTTAGCTGGCAGGGGGGGGGGACACCTGGCTCTAACAAAAATTAGCACTTTAAAGCTTAATATTCCGCAAACGGATCCCTGAATCCAAAAATGGTTTTAACAAGGTACCCTAAAAAAAATCTTTTTTACAATTTTTTTTACCACTTTGTCGGCGTCCTTTATTTGTATATTCATACCAAATTACAGCTTTCTAGTACCAATCGTCTCTGAGCTAAGCCGCGGACAGACGGACAGACGGACAGACGGACAGACGAACAGACGGATATGGCGAAACTATAAGGGTTCCTTGTTGACTACGGAACCTTAAAAACGGTCACAATGTTCTAAGTTTCGAAGAAAATCACTTTTGGCAGACGGATGGAAGAACTAAATAGGAATTGCGTTTTTCCAATTATGGTATGGAAGAAAACTGAAAAGAAAATGCATTGAAAGAGTTTCAATAAAAAGTAATTGGTACGGTCACCGACAAAAGTCGATCGGTACTTTACTCGACTTTTGTATGTACTTCTATACATAATCTTAATTGACACACGATTATTCAATACATTGCCGCATTGTGTTAATATTCTTTAAATTTTGCCTCTGTTCCGATTTTACTTAAATATTCAGGTCAACAATTAAGATTTCGAAAAATGAAGTCTTAATCGACATACCTAAGTCACTGACTGTACCAACTTAGATTGATATTTTTGAGATAAGTTTGTTTATTAGAATCGTTTTAATATGGACGTAATATATTTATTGCCATAGAGTTACCTATGGTTAAGGAAAATAAAGTAGGTAATAAATAGTTAAAGGATGATTAATGATAATAACACCATCGTTAATAACCATAATTTTATACGTTATTATAAAGTAAACAACAAGTAGGTACCTACCTACTATAGTAAAAGGAAAATCTACTAAATAAAATGACAAACATTTTAAACTCTGCCTTCCAAGTTCATTAAATATTGTTAACGTGTTGTTTGTTTCAAATTACCGTACCTACTGCCCCAGTAGTAAATCTACTGTGTTTTCCTGTATATATGTATATTGCTCATCAAAACATAGTAAATAATGTATTATTACAAATTTTTAGGGTTCCGTACGTCCAAATGAAAAAACGGAACCCTTATAGGATCACTCGTGTGTCTGCCTGTCTGTCTGGTTGTGTGTATATCCGTCTGTCACAGACAATTGGCTCCGCTCCGCATGTACTGGACCAATTTAGTTGAAATTTGGTACCCATGAATTGATGTGACCCAAACGGACGTGTTACCTACATAAATAAATAAATTCTGAACACATCACATTTCGGGGGCAAATTGGAAAAATAAAAAATAAAAGTTTTGCAAACTGTACCTGTGTGAAATATCAAATGAAATGAACAAGTCCCTGTTGTGAGAATTACAAATATTGATATTTATAATTTTAAAATAAATACTATTAAAGATTTTTTTTTTATTACTAGCGACCCGCCCCGGTTTGACACGGTTTTTACGGGTTAACAAAACATCGAGATTTTTTTATATACATATAAACGTTATATACTAAAAAACCTTTCGGAATAAATCTCTAAATGCTGGTAAATATCACATCAAAATCCGTTGCGTAGTTTAGAAGAGCAGCACGGTCACATAGGAGACATGAAAAGCGAGTTTAATTTATAATATGTATAGATGTTATATATAATATCTCTGCCGTACGCGTTTAGAATAAGCAGTGCTACAGCATTTGCACACAACAACGAGAGATTTTTTCTAAGTCAATAAGGCAAATGTATCTACTACCTAAAGTTATTTACCTTTTTCTAGCCTCCTTGCCCTGGGAAAAGACATTCAATATAGGTATACTTTTATCCTCTTAAGAACAAACAAACTAGGTACTATGTGCTCATTACTGTTTTGAATGTTGTGGGTCACCACAGCAGCAGTGGAGCACATATTGACACTGATCGAGGAAATTCTGACCTTTAAACGAGCTTGAATGAGCATGGGAATACAATTTTCTGGGAGAACAAACGTACGTGTATTATTTCCAGAAATACATTCACCGTTCTTGTATCATGTAGCCAATTAATATTTTGTTATTTTTATCCAAGAGGGTGTTTAAAAGGTCAAGTTTGGCGTCTGTGGCTGATGACGTCACATTGTCTGGGCCCGAATGGCAAAAAACGAATAACAGGTCCATAAATAATTCGTGGGTTACATAAATAAATCTCTTAGAGGACCTTGCTTATAATAAAAGTTATTATACACTGATCAAAATAGTTTTGCTGAACTCTTTATTGAAAAAATGGGATTCATCAAAATCTTCGCCATTGGCGATACTCAAATGTAAGTTAGGGGAGATCCTTTAACCTCGCTACTATTTTTATGTTGGGCTTGCATACTAATACTTAAATACCATTGCATATTCAAAATTCATTTATATATGACACATAGCTATAATGTTGTAGTACATCTATATTTTCTAACAATAAAGCTGAAGAGTTTGTTCAATTGTTTGTTTGTTTAAACGCGTTAATCTCTAGAACTGCCAGTTAGATTTAAACAATTATTTTTGCATTTTATAGCCCAATTTTGGAGGAAGGCTATAGGTTATAATAACAGCAGCTTTATTTATTTTTTAGCATCGCCAGGACCCTTAGGAGCCCAGAAATCTGAGAATAAAGCATTACGGTGTCTATTTTCCTTCTAAATATTAATTTCTTTCTGTTCGCTTCTTTCTATATTAGGAACTTATGGAGTTTTTTGAAAGTGTTAAAGTCTTTCGAAGCTTTTATTGATTTAGGCAAACTCGTTATTATTTTAATGTTGGGCTTGCATACTACTTATATATACCATCGTTTATAACAATAATTGATTATTATTGTTAAAACGTATTTCCGCATTTGTAAGATTATACAGTTTATCTCTTCCAACGACCATCCCTTTGTTACCGCATTAATTAGTGTGTATTCTTAATTGGTTTGTTATTCATTACTAGTCATTTGTTTCCTTCTAAAAAGTGTATTAAATTAATCCTTGTCTTCCTGTAAATGTAAATTAATAATGTTTTTCTGAGAAATGCCTACCGAGAAACGTCAACTTGTGTTACAATGGTAGGTATTCATTTCTGTAATACGGTTTCTCGTATATTATCGGGTTGCACTATGAACCAGGTACTCGCCTTCAATTTACCCAGAAATAGGTGAATAAGGGAATTATTCACCGAATTCTATTTAAATTAGAGGCGAATTCAAAAATTTCAATGATAAACATATAAATATATACCTATCACATCGATGGCTATAAGAGTAGGGGAAGACTTAAGAAACGATGGATGGACTGTGTAAAAGATGATATGGGCTATAGAACTTCCGAGATGATGACTAATAGAGAAGTATGGAAGAAAAAGATATGTTGCGCCGACTACAAATAAATTGGGATAGGTGAGAGGAGAATGTGTGAGGAGTTATTTCTCCTGACTAAGTTTATTTTGTATAAAATATGTATGTATCTATGTATTAGTATTTATACTTTTTGCAGTTAAATAATAATTATGTTGCACTTGCCATGTTTTGTCTCTACATCACTAAGGTTGACTGGTAGAAAATGCCTCAGGCATTAAGTTCGCCTTTGTACAGTATTTTTTTTACTGTGATAAACGTAGACATACCGTCTACATTGCTCATTAAAATTTTACATAAGTATGGAAGTATGCACATGAAAAATAATGTCATGTAAAATCTAACTACTTAAGTACAAACCCGCTGCCGGACCCTTGGAGAGTACATGCGTGATGTAATCAACATTAAGTTATGTTGATTAAACATTTTATCTCTCTAGAGTACTATTTGCATTTCATATGACATCATCAGAGTTAAAACAAGCGAGGTGAATTAGTGAGACCTTCAATGAGACCATCAAATGGTCAAAATGACGCATTTTTGTCACTTGCATTACGTCATAACTAGGTGTGTTCTATGTATACTTAGCTATATCTGTATCGTATCTATGAAGAAACTTGTCGTGTCGAAGCCGCTTTTCTTGTTATCTAGACATAACTTGAAGGGGTTTTTAGAGGCGCTTCGCATGCATATAGTACAAACAAGTTAGGTGTATGGAGTTTAGTCGCATAGCGACTTGATCATTTAGAACGTGTGACCGACTTGTGCAAGTTTATGTAGCCAAGAAAATGGGTTGAAGTGCTCGACAAAAGTCAATTAATACGGAAAATAAAAAATAAGTACTTGCAACCTTGAAATGAAGAGATTTGGAAGTCCATCGTGATTAAGACCATGGACCACACTAAAAGGTAAACATTACACAAATCACGCATGCATAACGAGCAGACATAACAATGGCACATCGGGCATCCATTACTGAATAGGTACACAAGCCTGTAGCAAAGAATACGACAGAAGGTCTGCTCCATAATGTAAGCGAAAACGTACGCACACATAGACATGGTTCACGTACAGCGAGTGCACTCGCAACTGACAGCATAGATAGTACGAGATCGCCGTCCATACGCAGCTATGTGCGCTTGCTCCTGTTTTCGATCGTCGTAAAGAGCTGACCTTCTGTAGGTACCTACTATTCCATGTGTGATGTGAGTAAGGAGGTACCCATAGCCTATTGACAGGTAACGTAACCGTGACGAAAGACCGCGTTTGTTGAATTTGTTATGAGGTTACATGCTGGTTTGAGGTCCATACATAGCAGGTGTTACAGCATCACGGAATTACTGTCCTTTATTGTGGTCGGTGAGCGCATAGACCGTGATGCGGTACACAAAATGGCCACCATGTCTCGAACTGTGGATGCAGGTAGTCAAAAACCGTTTACTGATTTAAAAACGGTGGAAGAACGAAAGTTATGGCTGAGTCACACCGGAATGGCAGCGGCCGGCAGCAACGCGGCGTGCACTTTCAGTGTGAAATAATTTTAAACTTTATCTACATACTTAAAAGACCAGTATCGCTTGAAAAGGTCGCGAGGCGATGGTTCTGCCCGCAGCTGACAGCGGCGACGCGAGGCCGCTCGCGGCACCGCGGGTGGCCTCGCGCCCTCCTGCCGCATTTCCTGCGCCAATATGTTCATTTGTTCCTTCTAAACAGTTCTATTTGCAAGCGGCGACGCCGGGGGCCGCTGCCTGCCGCTGCCATTCCGGTGTGACTCGGCCCGGGTAGTTCCACTGTGCTTCAGAGGCCCTATACAAAGTGACATTCTATCAGCGATGGAAAATGCAAAAATATATAGGACTGGCATAAGCTATCGAAAATACTATGTCAATCCTGTTGAAAGTCGTTGTAGAAATACGAAACGCTTTCGAAGCGATTGGCGATTGTCTCTTGTCTATGTCATGAGGAATGCATTCCACTGCGCTCAAAGTTTTTATTACGTATATAATGATTAATGGACTCATTCTACGGTTATGAAGATAAAAGACGGAAACTTTTTGAAGTTTCCAGTTTCTAAATAAACAACTCGGTAACGAAGTAAAAACGTTACTGGTTTGTTTCAATTTCAATAACAAAGCTGAAAATAATACTTGCATTTGGTTCTAGTCTGTGGATTGCGTTTTTCCAATAGTCTTCAACTGTTAGCCAGTAACCATTTGCGCCTTATTTTAATCATTTGAAGTATAGATACCGATGACGAGAATATAAAGTTCCTAGTCTAAAACTATCACTCGAAAATCCGACTAGTATTACTTCAACGCACTGTACCTGCTACGATAACCCATCCATCGGCTAAGACTACATTCATAGATCATTTTTTGTAGAAATTGGGAGACACTGTTCTTGTATTTTCCGGGCTCGAAGCGGGTCCTCAAAAAACAAGTGAATGCTGTCTAGGTGCAATAAGGATGATGGGTAAGGTGCCTCATTAAATATTATGATGATTGATATTATGACACATACAAAAACAAACATAGTCTTGGGTTTTACCATCAACGTATTAATTAAAGTATCTAGAAAAGGGCTAATGTGAGTAAAGAACATTTTACACGCCAGACAATGACTTTGCTTAGAGTATGTTCACACGAGTATCACCGACAACGCGTAATTAGAACAAGTTAAAATAATATAGATTAGATAGGAAGTTGCGGGCAATTACTTTTAAAAAAATATATAGCTCTAACTTTTATGGCAAATAAAGATTTTAAATAAAAAATACTCTTTTCATATTTTTTGAGAAAACTAATTTTCAAAAATCAAATATGCGACCCAGCTAGATCGATATTTCGCCCGATTTTTAATAGGTAGGATGTATTAGCATAAAAGTGATTTGGTGTTCATAAAGTGTACGCTTATTTTGTGTTTCAAATATATATATAAATTGCTGCAAACAGTTTGGCAGATGCTTATACCTAATCCTTACTTTCCTTATCCTTACTAATATTATAAATGCGAAAGTAACTCTGTCTGTCTGTCCGTCTGTCTGTCGCGCTTTCATGCCAAAACTACTGAACCGATTTAAATGAAATTTGGTACACAGATAGTCTAGAGTCTGAGAAAGGACATAGGCTACTTTTTATCGACAAACCACGCGGGCGAAGCCGCGGGCGGAAGCTAGTTATGTATAAAGTAAAACTCAGCAAAATTATGGAATAAAATAAATAAATTGTAAGCCGTGTGAAGAGGTAATTTTCTTACGTGGCATTGAATGAGAAACATCAACAAGAACATTTTCCTGTTCCTACCTGAGTCATGTTTGAAAACATTCGTCAGATGATTATTATTCATAAAACATAACATAATTGTCACACTGTGCATGAGATGTCCGAAACGTGATTCTACGATCCCATTATGTCTCGTTACGGATATCGTAAAAGACTTATAATAGCAATAAGTAAAGCTTTCGCACTCGATTTTCACCTGGGTCCTTTATTAACTATTGTATAATCTACTAGCTTCCGTTCGCGGCTTCGCCCGCGTGGTATGTCGATAAAAAGTAGCCTATGTCCTTCCCCAGGATGCCATCTATCTCTTTGCCAAATTTTGTCGAAAACTATTCAGTAGTTTAGGCGTGAAAAGGTAACATACAGACAGACAGACAGTTACTTTCGAATTTATAATATTAGTATGGAAGTACGTTACGTAGTTTGTTCAGCATACATACATAATCAGCCTATAATGTTCCCACTGCTGGGACACAGGCCTCCTCTCTGTGAGAGGGAGCGGGCCGTAATCTACCACGCGGGCCCAGTGCGGGTTGGTAGGTGTCACATGTCTTCGAATTTTTGGTTCTAGGACATGCCGGTTTCCTCTCGATGTTTTCCTTCACCGTTTTGAGAGCAGTGGCGATGAAATAATTTACACAAAGTAAAGCGCCTATCAGGGTTCGAACCTACGACATATAACTCGTAAGTCGTGGCCGTTACCACTGGACCACCACTGCTCTTGTTCAGCATGAATGTGCGCAAATGTAAACTTAAACCTACGGCTTAACAACATTGTTTTAGATCATTAATTCATTGGAGGTTTATATGGTACTGTAATAACTAGGTATGTAAATGTGACCCTGAGAGTTCACGATAACGATGAGCCCAAACTTTACAAGAATAGCTCAGCCGTGGAGAAATCATTAGATAGTCATCAAAATTCACACTATCAATCACAACCTGAACCGTTTTGAAACAGATTGCTAATCCATTGCTTCATAAGTTTGCAAAAAAAATCTGCTCAACAACGTAAATAACGCAATGAATGTTGTTGAACTGTCAAAATAAAATAGATTTGTTTTAATCGTTTACGAAAATGTGTTACGCAATTAGATAGCAGGACGTAGATCCTGAAGTATTGTTACTAGCGGAGGTCTCCTTAATGCAACCCAATCAACAATCAACTCAGATCAGGGGGCTTACAACCACCGTATTATAATAATACTTCAGTGTAGGAAAGAGATGAAGCTCTACAGGACGTATAGCTCCATCTCTTTCCCCCACGAAGTAAGATGTTAAAAAAATACTGCTGTAAACGGTGGTGGTAGGCCCCCAGACCACTGCTGGATATAGTCGTCTCCCAAGATGCGCCCCAACGCCTTGTCCTCTGCCTTCCGCATCCAGTCTGTCCCATGCAACCCAATAAATTAAATTCAAACATTTTAAAGAGAGTGCCAAGAGTTTGTTAATGCTTCTAGAATTTACTTTCATAAATTAATGCATTCCCTGGCATTGTTTCATATTTTACACTAAGTAGTTGTGCTCGCGTCTTTTACCACGAGAAAGATTTAGGAATGTATCCCATGATCGTTTCTTAAATCTCTTGAAGTCTTTTATTTTTTTAGGGTTCCGTACCCAACGGAACCCTATTACTAAACCTCTGCTGTCCGTCTGTCAGCGGGCCGTATCTCTATCTCTAACCGTAATAGGAAGACAGTTGAAATTTTCACAGATTGTGTATTTCTATTGTCGCTATAACAACAAATAATAAAAAGTAAATAAAGTTAATCATTAAACGGGGTCCCGATACAAAAAACGTGTCATTTTCGACGTTTTTTGCTCTATCTTAAAACGATTCGGAACCCTTCTTCAGAGGACTCCTTCTTGTGAGAGTTCGACTTAGACTTGGGGGGTCCCCATACAAAAAACGTGTTACGTGGTGCTTTCGGCGTTTTTTGCTCGATCTTAACGGTACGGAACCCTTCTTTGTGTGAGACACTTTGCACTTGGTCGGTTTTTTCATTTTCTTGTAGATTCTGAAACCATAGAAACCTTTGACTTATTTTTCATGCTCTTTCTATTGCGGGTGCGGTTACCGACATCATTCTAACACATTATGTACATGCTTTGCACACAAACCTACATAATTATTGTATGCACTATCTGCAGGCCATACAAATATTAGTACTTTCCGAGAAAAAATTCAACTCGCAACCTGTAGCGCAAAAGCCAATAATACTCGGTAGGTACAAACATGTACAAACTTGGAAATTGAATCCAATACCGGGTGTTAGGGTAGACACTGTAATCCTTGAAACTAGTGGTTTGGTGTCATCTATAATATACTTTTGTATGGGACCAACTATGAAATCGCAAAAAAAATACAGCTTTTCCATACATTTTGTCGATTTAAGTGAACACAAAAATGTATGGAACAGCAGATTTTTTTGTCCCATAGAAAAAGTATATTATAGATGACACCAAACCAAGGATAACGGTGTCTACCCTAACATCCTGTATATACAGAGAATAATTCGCGAAAAATCAGCTGTTCCTTACATTTATGTTCGCATAAATCGTCAAAATGTAGGGGACAGCAGATATTTTTTTCGCGATTTCAGTATTGGTCCCATAGTGAAAGTTGTTCATAATAATGAGTACAATGATCTCTTAAGAGATTTCGTGTATGAAAAGACACCCTATTAATATATACACCTTATTAATCAGCCTATAATGTTCCCACTGCTGGGACACAGACCTCCTCTCTTCGAGTGTGAATGGGCTGTAATCTACCACGCGGGCCCAGTGCGGGTTGGTAGATTTTTTATTTTAGGACATGCCGGCTTCCTCACGAGAATTTATTCCGAAAACTGTATGTGTATGTATTATTATAATAAAGACATCTCAATGTTTTGTCTCGTCGTAAAAACCGTGCAGAGCAGGAGCGGGTCGCTAGTAATCCGCTACCGTGAGTTTACGACTTACTTCAAAGCTTGAAGTATGAATGCATTAGTTGCAAGAATCATATAAAATGGTGCACGTCATCTAACATGAATACATCATCACATCGCACCCCAAATCTATTATCTTTTCTAGATAGTGTGCCAATAAATCCTAATCCTAAACCTAACTAGTATTATAAATGCGAAAGTGAGTTCGTTTGTTACGCTTTCACGCTAAACGGCTTAACGGATTTGGATGAAATTTGGCATATGAGTAGACCCTGACCTGGAGAAGGACAAAGGATACTTTTCATCCTGGATTACAGAAGAGTCGTGTGCGACAGCTAGTCTTTTATAAAAGATAAGTTTGGTCAAGCATACGTTTGGCACCGAGTCTAAATTTAATTACTCTATGACTCGTTAAGCCAATAAATTTTCCTGAGCAAGAGACTGTGGAAACTTTGAATTTTATGGTTATTTTTTTGTAATGCCGATCTTGTTACTGCAAATTATTCTGTCATGATTATTACTTATTACTACCTACCTCATTACCCTTCAATTTATTCATTATAATTATTATACAAATAACTATTATTTAACTAATTAAAGAAAAAATAAATAATAAAAAAAACAAATAAAGGGGATCTCATTGGGAGATCTCATTGGGAGATCTCATTGGGCATCAAAGAATTCGTCCGCATCGCTGTCAATGGGAAAAGTGCCCAAAAGGCTGGCAGCATTGCCACGTTGAATAGCATTACTGTTATTACTTAGCCTCATTACTGAGGCTAAGTAATAACAGCCGCTCGGGTCAATCGATCAGGTTAAGCGGTTGGTCCGTGGATGGGTGACCAATGACCATCTTTACATACCAAGACCCCCTGCCCCGTGCCTCGGAAAGCACGTTAAGCCGTTGGTCCTGCTGTCATTTGTAGATCTTTAACAGCTGTTACGGGTCGTCAGAAGTCCGAAAGTCTGACAACTAGTCTTACCATGGGGTATCGTGTTACCCAGTAACTGGGTTGTGGAGGTCAGGTAGGCAGTCGCTCCATGTAAAATACTGGTATTCAGCTGCATCCGATTAGACTGGAAGCCGACCCCAATATAGTTGGGAAGAGGCTAGGCAGATGATGGTGATGACCGAAGACTATGATTTATTACTTTGCTATTTTTACAGCCTGCATTTTTTAATTATCATAGGTATAAGTCAATCCAATGGTCAGTCATTAAGATGCATGATGTAACAACAAAGTGACGTAAGATAAGTATAGAGAAAAAAACCTGTCGTACCTATATACCGTTATAACTGACCCGTGACGCGATTGGTAGCAATTTGACTTTGCAGTCATGTGATTGGTGGTACCTACAGGGGGCCTAAACTGGCCACATTAGCAATTCCTCTAAAAGCAGTTCATTTTCTGAATCCCAGCTGTCATTAGTAATTCCTCTAATTTGACATAAAAGTAATTCATAATTTGTGAACGATTTTATGAATATCCATAGAAAACTGTCAAACAGATGAATTACTTCGTAATGAATTACACGCAGATCATGAATTGTCAGTTGGTGACATTTTACGATGATTCATAATATTTTCATAATAAGATTCTGCTAAAGTGACCGTTTTAAGCCTCCTGTGCTGCCTATCCTCATTTTGAACTTTATTAGTATGTAAACTTAGGTCCGTATTACAGAACGTTCCTCAAGTCCAGTTTGATCTGCAATCAATTGATCACTGTTTGAGTATAGAATCAGTACTTGAGCATCGGTCTTAGTCCAGAACGGTAATCAATCTATACTCAGCTGAATCGAGACTCAAATCGAGCCTCAAGCAGAGATAGAGATAATCATAGATCCATTAGGACATAAGTTAGCTGACTCTCCTCTGTACGGCCCACCGGCCACAGAGACATTTTGTAATACACAAATTAGGCAAATAAATGTTATTCTGATTCTGATTCTGATTCTGATTCTGATTCTGATTCTGATTCTGATTCTGATTCTGATTCTGATTCTGATTCCTCAAGCAGAGTATGTGTATTGTCTATGCATCAGCCTGTTTTCGTTTACGATTTATTATAATAACCGACTTTGATCCGATCTTCACTAGATTAGAAATATTAAAATACACCATAGAAGCCAGTTATTTAGGAAATCAGCATTATTATTTCATTCCTGAATAGTAAAATGCCCCATTTATTGAAGTAAAGCTCTTTGAACTGAAGTATAGTAATTTTGTAAGCAAAATTGTCAAGCTTAAAAGACTTGTATTTGTGGCCTTAAATAAGTATGCTATTTAAAATGTCAGTACGTCAAAACATCAGTGTGAAAAACATTAGTTTGTTGTTTGTATATTTTAAACAGACAGACAGACGGACATGGCGAAACTATAAATGATAAATAAATGATAAATGATTTATTTCTGTAAGTAGGTCTGTACAAACACTTTTACACGTCAAACACATTTTTAAAACTAGATGAGGTTGGGGGTATAAGGGTTCCTTGTTGACTACGGAACCCTAAATTATAATAAAAAATTAAAAAACTGATAATGTCAGCACAGGAACCAAACAGGCTACTTAGATCCGTATTGCGGAGAAATTTAATAGTTCGCCTAGTTGAACAGAAGAAATATTCATAATTTGACATGACATCTATGCTCAAGCGCGGTTTCGACCACACTTGGGTGATTACAGATTTGATCACTGCTTAGATTCGATTGAGTAACTGAGTAGCGATCTAAAATAAAGCCAAACTCAGTTGAACTAAGATCAATGAATCTATGCTTGAGCAACCTAAAATTAAAAGCGGACTTAAAACTGGTTTTAAACAGAGATCAATACTTGAGTTTCCTTCTGTAATACGGACCTTAGACTGAAAATTCAGTGCTGCCAATCGCGTCGCGGTCAAATTATAATGAATGCACTATGCTTAAGTAATAATAATTATAGGTGATTTCAATAAAGGGCTACAATTTTTTATAAAATGTAATTAATAATGATGTATTCAATATGAAATATAGGAATAATAATTATAGGTGATTTAGAGGTTATCATCATAGTCTGTAAACATTATGATTCGAATTCGTTCCATGTTCCAAGCACGAATTTTTCTCTTGATGACATTCTTTTCTTTGTATTATTTATTTTATCCTAAATGACAAGATATTTGTAGATTGTCGCATCGAGTATGAGAAAGCACCTAGTGCAGAAAGCGTGATATTCGAAAACACTATTGTTTTGGTGCGTTACGTCAGGACTCAGACGCCCACAAGATTTATTTTATATCAAGCTGACTCGCCTCGGCTTCGCACTGCTAGCCTTGACTCAGCTAATACATACACATATGTTTTGTTCATATACTAAACCTCCAAGTGGCTCGTGGCAAAATAATAACAGCCGCAAGGGTCGAGGTTAAGCTACAGTTGCCACGGTCGGTTTGTGGATGGGTGACCATTTATTACATAACGAGACCCCTCAGTGCCTCGGAAAGCACATTAAGCCGTTGGTCTCGGCTGTCATCCGTATAGATCTTTGACAGTCGTTACGGGTAGCCGAAAGCCCAAAAGTCTGACAACCAGTCTTACCACGGGGTATTACCCAGTAGCTGGGTTGCAGAGGTCAGATATGCAGTAGCTCCATGTATACTGGTATTCAGATGCAACCGGTTAGCCTGGAAGCCGACCCCAACATTTTAGAGAAAAGGCTAGGCAGATTGAAAAATCTTCTAGGAGACAAATGCTATCTATTGGTGAAAACGTTAACACAATCCTTTCGGTACTTATTGAGATTAGCGCTATCAACAAACCAGCTGCGGCGGTTGACTTTAGATGATGATATAAAACCACTGATGTGCATTGTTTTATATTGTTGCTTATCAGGCAAATGCTGCATCAGTGCAGCATTAAATCATACTCAAACCATGTTGAGATCTTTAATGGAGTACCTCAAAAAATCAATTGCTGTTCGTTTGTCTCGCTAAAACTCGAGAACGGCTGGACCGATTTGGATCATTCTTTTTTTGTTGTGTTCGTTATTCTCAGGGGAAGATTTGTACGTAAGGTAGGGTAGGTAGCATAGATATCCGGTAGGTAGGTAGGTAGGTAGGTAGGTATGTATGTAGGTATGTATGTATGTAGGTAGGGTACGTAGGGTTGGGTAGATAGGTAGGATAGATAGGTAGGTAGGGTAGGGTAGGTAGGTAGGGTAGGTAGGTAGGTAGGTATGTATGTAGGTATGTAGGTAGGGTAGGGTAGGTAGGTAGGGTAGAGTAGGTAGGTAGGTTACTTAGTGGTCCCCGTGCAAAGCCGGGACGGGCAGCTAGTTACTGAATATAATGATGTTGGATCAGTGGAAACAGTAGCATTTGAGAATCAAGGCTTTTCCGAATCGTGAATTCTTGACTCCGTCTAACATTGAACTTTCATTTGAATAAATTGGCGTCATAGATTCCAGAATAAAACTGTTATGTATGCTCTAGGACGACTGATTGTCAGACTTTCAGGATATTATTTCTGATTGGTTCTCGTACTTACTCATCGAACTTATGGGACTATTGTATAAGCAAAAACTATCCAGGCAAAGTTAATACAATTTATATGGGACCACCGCGTAAGGAGTTCCAAATAACAAAAAAAAAAAACAAAGTCGGTCAACTACTGACGAAAATATCGATTTATAATTAAAAAATACATGCAGACGAATATATTATAACCTCCTCCTTTTTTGAAGACTTGTTTTTGAAGTGATGGTGTAAATAAAAAACGATGGGATCAATGACTAGTAAAAAAACAATACCATATAGGTAACCTTGAATATTTTCCGTTGATGTCCTGCCCAAAGATTTAGTACAAGTATATTTCTTTAGTCGGACAATACTGTGACCAAACGTTTCGGAAGACGGGATATTAAGGTTCTGTCTCGATCTGCCTCTTAAACTAATTTCTAAAATAATACTTTTGAAAAGTAAGGGGGACGAACTCGACTCTATTTTAATGATACCTAAAAAAATCAAATAAAAAAAATCAAATGTTTTATTTTTTCTTCTAAATGTTCAAGAAAAGGAAACTTACAGTCGTCTTTTAGTATTTTCGAGTACAAACGACAAAAAGTTAAACTAACTTCCTAGGGGTCCTAGGAAATAAGTAACTACTTATGTTTCCCAAATATACGATAGGTTGGTAAGTATATTTTCACAGGTGAGGAGAAAACCACCGAACAAGCATCCTCAATTTCAGCCTGGTATATACGTACAGGACCTTCAAATCCTACTATATACATATCGCACCCCTAGATGAAGGCTCCAGCAACTCAAAAAACCTCATTTTTCAGAAATGACGAAAAACTGTTTTTATCTTATATAAGAAAGATATCAAAGATCTAATGAGACATTCATAAAGGTAACGTTGCGGTTGAAGGCATCGTTACGCGAATTATATTGATGTATAGGTATTCAAGTCAGGAATTCGATAAAGCCACTAACTCGAAACTCGTACTTTTAGAGTTAGTGGGGTTTTTATCTAGGGGTGCGATATATGTAATATTATTAACATTATAAATGTGAAAGTTTGTGTGTTTGAGTGTTTGTGTGTTTGGATGTTTGTTACTCAATCACTCAAAAACGGCTGAATGGATTTGGATGAAATTTGGCAAACAGATACTTTTTATCCCGATATTCCCACGGGATCGAGACTTACGCGGGTGAAACCGCGGGGCGCAGCTAGTTATTTATAAATATGTACTACTAGCTGCGCGCCGTCTCCATCCTGATATGGGGATAAAAAGTATCCTATGTGTTAATCTAAGTTATAAACTATCTGTTTGCCAAATTTCATCCAAATCCATTCAGCCGTTTTTGCGCGATTGAGTAACAAACATCCAAACATGCAAACACACAAACTTTCACATTTATAATATTAGTAGGAAGTAGGATAGGATTTAGGTGCCTACAAAGACTATTTACAAAGAGCCAAAATAAACTTCCATTAGGTTCCATCCTTATGTTGATGAGATTTTGCTGAGCAATTTAGCGTTGGTTACGTACGTCATGCAATAATAAATTATTGAACACGTGATTTAACGGCAGACAATGACAGAAAAAAGGAAAACAACTGAAAGTAACTTATTCTGAATCACTGACACGTATTAGTTTTTCCTCATGATTTTCTTACTGGCTGAGGATGCGCACAATTTTTAGCCGACTGCGGCAAAGCCAAAAAAGGAGGGTTATGTGTTCGACCTGTATGTATGTATACGTATGATCGTCTCTATGTTCCCTTGTAACTACTAAACGGCTGCACCGATTTTGACGAATGATATGTCGTTAGATTCATCTTTATTGCGCCAATCACCGGGTAAAATAAAAAAGGTTATTAAAAAAACTAAAAATACCCGACTGCATAAACACTTAACTGAAAAGAGAAAAACAAGCAAACCAATAACCTGAACTGTGGTGGAACTTTTGCTTATCCGAGCCATACATACAGGTAGGAAGGTCAACCATGGAAACTGAAGTCATGGTTGTATGTGATGACACTTGTAGGTAATATCATAAACAAGTTATAGATTCGTTTCCAAACATTACGTGACGTCCTTGCTAGTTGTCATAGTACAGTCACAGTCATATTTCGAAATGCAGTATCGTTTACTAAGTTTTTAGAGGTATGAGGAACCAGATGGTAGGTTTCTTATCCTCCTTCGAAAAGCAAGGATCTTTCGACTAAATGGGTGTTGTGACTGGTAGAGGAGCTCGTGGCTAAGTAATAACAGCCGCACCGGGTCGATCCATCAGGTTAAGCTAGGCTTGCCGGGGTTGGTCGGTGGATGGGTGACCATCTTTACATACCGAGACTCCTCCGTGTCTCGGAAAGCACGTTAAGCCGTTGGTCCCGGGTGTCATTCGTGGATCTTTGACAGTCGTTACAGGTCGTCAGAAGCCCGAAAGTCTGACAACCAGTCTTACCAAGGGGTATCGTATTACCCAGTTACTGGGTTGTGGAGGTCAGGTATGCAGTCGCTCCATGTAAAATACTGGTATTCAGCTGCAACCGGTTAGATTGGAAGCCGACCCCAACTTAGTTGGGAAAAGGCTTGGCAGATTGATTGGGTGTTGTGACTGGTGGGCAACTGCCCGATGGTTGGTGTCGGGTTTCTGCATATCTGCTGGTGAAGTTAATTGTAATGCGTAGTTCGTATATGGCGTTATAGATGCCACCACAAGCTTATGACGTTTTTCTAGACGATTGTTTGGAGGAGAAACAGCTAAGCACTTTATTTTGGTGCTTAACAAAAAGCACTGCGAAAAAGATTTAGATACATACTTTTTTTGTAGGTAAAGGGCTTTCCAAAAAAAGCAATGTCAGAAAGATTTCGTTTAATACACCGAACCACGTACAGTCTCCAGCACATCAAGCTACTACAATCTATCAAATTTCTTTAGTAGATTTTAAACTTTATCGCTAAAGCATTAGGTTCAGGTTGATTGGGAAAGTTTGACAGTTTCGGGTAGCTTGATGTGCTGGCGTCTGTACATAAAACTTGAGATAAATACTGTGTTATAATATAACGAACAACAGCCAATCAAATCACTTGAAATAAGATTTTAACATCTTAATTTGAGTAAGCTTTCAGGAACCGGGGGCTAGGAAGTCGACACCCTAATAGCATAACCTTCTCCAAATGATAATTCCTTTCATTTAATTCCAATTTAAGTGTGTCACGCAAAGGGTGCTGAATGTATTAAGGAATATGTTGGGAAATGTGTGAAAGACACAGACTGTCCTCAATAATATCCGAGACGGGTATACCCTACGTTACGTGTAAATGCGTTGGTCGGCGTCGAACTGGCGGGCGGGTGCGGCGTTCGTCGTCTCAGTATCGTTCATCCGTGGCCCGAGCTCAGTCGTTTGCCGTGATTTAAACAAATATACAAGAGAAAATGGCAAGATACGGATTCACCGCATTGAACCTAGCCGTTCTACTGGCTTTATTCGAGATTGGTAAGTTTTTTTTTTTTTTTTTTTACAAAAAAATATTTTTGTGTTTTTAAACATACTTTTGTTCGTAAGTGTACTTTCGTAAGTTTAGCACAGCTGATTATCTATGCACTTCAAAGCTATTATGATTAGATTATTGCAGTTATCAGTTATCTCATTATCACTTTTTATAATATCCAGCTTTACTATGTAGTTCGGTAGAGATAGCAAATATTGGAACTGTTAGTAACTTTTTTCTGAGACCTTGTTAGTCTTGAACTAGATAAAGTCGTTTATACAGACCCACTCTTGCTTCGCACGGTTTTTACGACGAACGTATAACCGGGCTTTTGCACTGGCGAAACATTACAACAAAACATGTTTAAATTTCTAGTTCCTGTAAAATGGTAGGTACCTAAATATGGAAGATTGACAGGAACTAGAGTCTTTAAATATGTTTTGTTGTAACGTTTCGCCAGTGCAAACGCACGGTTATACACATAAACCTTTCGGAATAAATTCTCTAAACGATGGTGAAAACCTCATCAAAATCTAGTGTGTGGTTTAGAAGAACGACGCGGATATACAGACAAACACGAAAATGGACTTTAATTTTATAATAGTTATAGAAGGAGGCTTTTTATAAACATGTCAGATAATAAAGTTAAGATTACATTAGATTCGATTCGCTAATACGACTTTAAAAATCTTTTTTCTAAATTTTTGTTAGGTATACGAAATTTTCCTTAATAAAAAAAAATTGCTTTGTACGTATTATACTTACTTCCTTTGATTGTAAAAAGTTCTCCTTATCGCTTCTATGCTAGACTGAAATATATGATATGTACCTATGTTTTATTTATGCACTCGCTGCCAAGAAATTGGGTCAGCTTTTGTAGGCGATAATACCTATAAAATGTACAGTTTCAGTTGCCCTTTATTTAAAGCATAGCGGCAGCGTGATAATTATTTTCGAAGGTTTATTTATTAAAATGCAATAAAATATCAAGCTCGTATTACCCGAAAAGAAAGGTAAAACTGTATTTATAAAAAAAAAAAAAAAATATTTAAGTGCCATTTAATAGCTTCTGAACAAACCATGTCCCGAATCGTGGAGTGTCTTAAGTGTTCACCTGCACTTCAGAGGACCTAAAAAAAAACATTAAAACTAAAACCCGACTACGATAAAACGCCAACTAAAAAGGAGTAAACAAGATATCGATGTTGATTTTTTCCTCGTTTATCAAAATACGACGAGTAGTTTAGGAGTTATGATATATAATAAGCAAGGTACACCAACGACATATTACATATCTTGTTTATAGGCATGCACAACATTCTTATTGCACCTTTTAGCTAAGTGACAACTTCTAACAATTCGATAAAAAAATTAAATCATTACCTACATAATACCTACTTACATAATTCGATACGTAATAAAATAAAATAATACATTTCGTCACATTACATGAGAACAATACAACCATACAAAATCACAATAAAATATTTGCACATAATGTAAAAAAACTGAATATGGAATGAAATAAAATAAAGGTACCTATAATGAAGTGATACAAGTTATAAGAAGGAAAAATAAAACAACAAATACCGTAAGTCTAAATAAACAAAATCCAAATTTATTATTAAATTATGATTTCATTATTAAATTTAAATTACATTATTATTAAATTGGAATAAGTTTATTTATGCAGTTGATACCAAGTCAATTTTATTAATTTTAGTTTTAAATATTCGCAGACTATTAAGGAAAATGTCTAAAATATGAACATACATACAATACATAGCATGTTATAATCAAATCATTACCCTCTTTTGGCTTTGCCGTAGTCGGTTAACAACGCCACTGATCCCGCGATTGGCATGGCTATCAACTGGGCCTAACTCGTCTAACATAACAAGATTTACATTTATCATCGACTCGAAAAGAAGAAGAAATGCCTTGTAATACTAGGGCCATCCTATCCGAAAGCAAATTCTATTATAACATTTCAAAATGATTGGAACGGAAGTTCTTTATTACCCAACTATGGCGAAGAAAAAAGGAGGGTTATGATTTTGACCGGTATGTATGTATGTATGTATGTATGTATGTATGTGTGTATGTATGTTCATCCGTTCCCTCATATCTTGTAAACGACACATCACAATTTGAAAAATGAGGAATCGTTGGAAGCGTCTTGATCGTCCGCTGGTTATAGGCTATGTGACGTCACATTAAATTAAAAATGGCGCCCTCTAGAGGACATAAAGTGAGGAACTAAAAAAAAAACCGTACCATGTTGGGTATCAAATGAAAGGGCTTAATGAGCACATTTCAAAAATGTATATATTATAACACCAGGAGAATAAAAAAATAATTAAAGTAATAAAAACTAAAACCCAACTACGACTAAAAAGCTATAAAAAAGAGACCACAGACAGACAAATTAAAAATCCGGAGTCACACGTAATCTGTTTGTTTATGCCCTAACATGTGTGACTCCGGATTTTTAATTTGTCTATCTGTGGTCTCTTGTTTATACCTTTTTAGTCGTAGTTGGGTTTTAGTTTTTATTTTACTAACCGACTTCAAAAGAAGGAGGTTTTTTTTAATGTTTGTTACCTCAAAATTCTTTTTTTATTTGAAAGGATATAACTTCCAGATTGGTCCCATATAAATTTGGTCAAGGTCTGATGAGTAGTTTTTGAGTTAGCTTCAATAATACGTAATTCCACTTAGTGTATGTTGATGATGTTATAATAACTTCCTGTCACTGTTATTTATATTGCGCGTAGTGGTACGAATGCATACAAATCGATGTGGCGTAGGTATACACACTACAAAGTGAAAAATAACTTTAATTTCGGAAGTCGGTGGCAAAAAACGAAAATACAAAACTTCCGAAGTAATTTTTCACTTTGTAGGTAGTGTTTTTTATTAAGTCGTTTTTTATTTTTTATTTTATGATAATAATTATGATTTGTCATACCAATGAAACGTTTACTTACCTACATTTGTCAACAACTATGTTCAATCACCCGAAAGCGAATTAAACTATTTGGTAAGCTATGAATGAAACAAAACAAATGACTGTCGGCTATCAAAATCGTGTTTCGTTTTTTTTTTCGTTTCAAATAATAAAACTCAGATGATAATATCTACGTGAGTAGTTGTTTTTTTTTTTTTTTTCGCTTGCTTATCTCTGCGAACACGCATCACTTATATTTTTTTATTCGAAATGATGATGTAATAATTATTCATGATTGTCGTTTTAGCATCCGCACTCGGGACAGGTTTTTAAATAATGTTTGTAACGATTTTCGTCTTCGAATAGTAAACCTATTTACATACGTAGTATACTAAGTTCACTGAAATGTATGAACAATATCTCAACAAGTGTGATCGATAAAATTTAAAATTTAAATTTAAATTGAAGGTAAAGGTGCAAATCAGTTTTAGTTATCTATCTTCTTATCTCTTTTTTAGCTACACCACTTAGACAAAGACAAAGTTCAAAAAGAGTAGACTATTTAAGGTTAGCTAAACCACAGAACAAAATAATATCACTAACGGCTAAACTGACATTAGACACTAGTACCTACTCTTTGTTTTCAATGTTAGGGGATCAGACTATTTGTTTATTTTTTTCAAAGAAACTAGAGCAGTTTTCGGTTAATATGAACAGGCCTACTTAGCCCCATTAGACCATAATTATGTCCATTGCTAAATATGGTCCATAACAAACCAGTACTTTTAACGAATGGCCCCCATTGCCCTAATCACCATGTTTAACATAATAATGTCAATAAAATGCCGTAAAAGGTAACAGGCCAAAAATACCTTAATGTATGAACACATGACATCATTATTATTCGAAGGATGCGCAACAGCGTTCATCATCATCATCGTCTTAACAGCCTGATGGCATCCGCAGCTAAACAAAAGCCTTCCCATTGATTCTCACAGCGTTCAGTTAACAAAATAATGCGATTACCAATCTGTGTCGGGTTTTTATAATTCTAATCGTTCTTTTTTCAAAAGGTCAAGATAAGTGTAGTGAATGTTAATGAGCTGATAAGATAAGAGAAGCTACAGAAATGTGTGAAAAAATTACAGTAGGTAATAATTAGTATTTTTTTTCTGATCGTGTGATCAGTATACCAATAACCTATAAAGTGTGACCGACTAGTTTCTGCCCGCAAATAATTCATCCGCGTGATTCTTGTTTTATATTAAATAAGTACACTACGACCTACAGCGTCACTTCGCATTATCTGCCCGCATCATTATTATTAAATTGTTTTCGGTATGACGATTTAAAAACAATATTTATGTTCAGTTCCCTTCCTCATTGAGGTTTCATATGCAAAAAGAATTTTCTAAATCCGACTGGTAGGTCCAGAGATCAGCGCGTTCAAACAAAAAATAATCTGTTCAGTATTATTATACTAGTATACAGCGTACCGCTTTAAGGGTCGTGCAAACAGGCGCGATATCGCAGGCACGATAGGCAGCGGTACCTTTGTTGACAAAGGTACCGCTGCCTGTCGCGCCTGCGATATCGTGCCTGTTTGTACGAGCCTTTAATGGCGACATTAATTTAACACACGTATACGATTTCGCGTATTCATTTATTGAAAATATTTTAATTTCATTTAACGTTATTATTTACTGATTTATTTACAATTTTCTAAATTACGAAAAGCCGCGCAATTTCTTAGAAATTAAGCCGCCGACAAAGAATCGGCCGACAGAACGTAAGCCAGCTGTTAGGTAGCTTCATGAATGGATCTTTTACACAGAGTGACCTCAATTTTGGTTATGTTTTTATTATTTAGTTTGTTTGAAAATTTAAAATTTTCAATTGACCAATTATTGTTACTTATTATAATCTTTATGATTACTGGTCACTAGCCCTACCCGTGTGTTAAATTAATGTCGCCATTGTAGCGGCACATTGCTATTAGTGGCATATTGATATTAGTTTTAAAGTAACAGTCTTTGGCAATATCAAACAGATATTAGGCAGCTTTGGACATAATAAACTATTCATCCTTTATTGATTTAAGAACTATACAACTACAACTATAACAAAAACAAAAACATTCAGAGCCAAAACACATAAACTATTATTTTAGAATGTCATCTGTACCCTAGAAGTAATAGAAAAAAAACTTATCTATTATAGAAAATAAATGAACAACTCAAAGCCATAAATGAACTATATGACGCGTGAAATCAAAACTGACTTTTAATAGCGGTGATATAGGTGTGGATAGAAAAGATGATGTTATATCACAGTTTTTGTTTGAAAAAAAATATTACTATATCACATTGACCCTGCGATTATTGTAAACGTTGTTACAGAGAGTTAATAAAAACATATCTAGGTATTACGAACGTAAGTACCTTTGTCATACTCATACTTGATAAGGATAATAAAAGTATTCTCCTCAAGTAGCAGGTTCGACAGGTTTTCCTTCAAACCGAATTTTGGAATTTCCATTACAATCTTCAATAGGTACCCAATTTCACTCCATTAAGGCCCTTTGCTAACTGGTCGGTACGGCAGCGGTATGGGATCAGTGGCCCTAGGGCCAATCGGAGCGCCGAACGCGGTCGATGCGTAAAGTCGAGATGATCTGAGGCCCTAGTGTGAGTTTCTTTTATCCATCTCGACTTTACGCATCGACCGCGTTCGGCGCTCCGATTGGCCTTTCACCAGTGAAGGTCAATGAAGGGCCAATCGGAGCGCCGAACGGTCGATGCGTAAAGTCGAGATAGTTAAAAGAAACTCACACTAAGGCCTCTGCATGCTTCGTATACTCGGTAGGTACCGAAAGCTTACCGAGCGCCTGTATTTCAACTGCTTAATGAGGAAAAATCAAAGCAGTGCGGTATCGTTTCGGAATACAGAACATACTCACTGCTGCTTACCGACCAATAAGGAAAAATTAAAGCAGTGCGGTATCATTTCGACCGAGCATACTATACCTAAACAATACTGCACCGACCAATGAGGAAACGGCCTCTAAGGTTTGGTTTTGTTAAGAACAAAACGCATGCATATAATTATTCAGAACTCAAGCTATTGTTTTTATTAAAAATACTTTGTAAATAAAACGTAAATTTTATTAAAATCGTCAAACTTAAACTCAAAGCATTTATTTCAATTAAATCATTTACAGGCACTTTTGAATTGTCAAAGAGTCGGTCCGTTAGTCAGAAAGCTAGTTGCCCATTCCAAAATGTAGATCTCAATTCAGGGGTTTAGGCGTGAAGACGTGACAAACAGAAAGAGACTTTAGAGAGAGAGACTAGTAGAGACTTTAGCACTTATATCGTTCGAATGGTTATGGATTACCACTTAAAAGCCGCAACAGGCACATCCAAGAATGTAACAATATCTATCAATAACCACCTGTTGATGCCAATTACCTAACATTAAGTACTTCTAATAGAGATGAAACACTTAGCGTGAGTCAATGTTCAAGATGGCAGCCACGAAAATAAGAAATGGTAACATCATCATTTATTATCATAACGTCCAATATTACCTCCTTCTCTCTCGGCCTCTTCCAAATATCGCCACAAAAGCTCGTAGTATCATTTAATTTAACTACTTATTTTATTTAACATATCCTAACTTCCTAACTAATATTATAAATGCGAAAGTGAGTTTGTTTGTTTATTATGCTTTCGCGCTAAAACGAATATACGGATTTCGATGTTTGGCACATGGGTAGACAATGGTTAGGACATAGGATACTTTGTATCCCGATATTCCAGCCGGATCGAGACTTATTTTGGTGAAACCGCGGGGCGCAGCTAGTCATATAATAAAGTCAACCTGGTACACTGCTGTGATGGATTTTGCTATACTACCTATATTCTGGAAAATAAAATCATTCATTCATTCATACTCATTCATTCAGTCATACTTATTCATTCATACTCATTCATTCTGGGTGCTTCAAATATCTTCTTGATAGTTTGAAGCAAATCGTCAATTTCTGTGATTTAATTATCTAAAATATGAATAGGTCCTTGGTGCAGAATACTTTGAAAATAGGTATTGAAAAAAAAGGTTTTTCTGCATAATATCGTTGTTGTGCCCAATATTATTGATTTGGTCTATACATTTCGTTCTTCAACTGACCTTTCTAAACTTTAGATAAAAAGTTCATTCATCAATTAAAACGCCAACCTTCGCTGACCCAAAATCGTCGAATTATGAAATTAAATTCGTTCTACAAACGTGTTTATAATATAGATGAACGGAAAATTGCTGGAAGTTTTCCAGATTTTTTACGATTTTGCGCAATATATACTAGTAAACTATGTAAGTAGAATGTTTCGTAGACATCTTCTAATACGCCTGTGTTCCCATTTTACGACCTGATACTGTCACAGAAATAAAATATCCAAGTATTGTGTCTTCTCATAAGGCAAGAAAAGTTTCTAAGCTATTGTATTCAGAATTTGTATTTGATATTTTTATTTATCTAATTTTTTAAGAAAGCCGAAGCGGCGACCATAAATTAATTGCTAATTGCATGTTCCTAAAAACACAATAGGATTTTAAAGGAAATTCATCCAACCTAACTATCTAATTAATATTATAAACGCGAAAGTTTGTAAGTATGGATGGATGGATGGATGGATGTTTGTTACTCTTTCACGTAAAAACGGCTGAATGGATTTGGATGAAATTTGGCAAACAGATAACCTGGATTAACACATAGGCTACTTTTTATCCCGATATTCCAATGGGATCGAGACTTACGCGGGTGAAACCGCGGGGCGCAGCTAGTGTTTCATAAATGTGTGAAAAATTCGTCAGTTCGTCAACGTCAATAAATAAAAAATACAATAGACGTAGATATGTATATTTAGTAACCTATTCCGCTTAACTATTCCTCAAGAGTCATAAAAAACCCTGTAAGACTGTTTGGTTCTGCGTCCAGCGCTCGGTGTGGCAACACGTCGTGTTCTGGTTTGCGGCTGATCAATCGTCATCCTGAGGATGCCTCGTTGAGAGGTGAAACACGTGTCGATTTCTTACAGGGTTTTTTATTACTCTTGAGGAATAGTTAAGCGGAATAGGTTACTAGATATATCTACGTCTATTGTATTTTATAATGGATTTCCGCAAAGTCACGCCTGAATTAATTAACTAACATCAATAAAGCAATGCAAAATAAATAAATTGCAATATTGTTGGCAAAATACCATAGGGTCTTCGTCACTGTAGCTTTTAGACATGATTCCCCCAAGAAAGATTGTGACACAACCTTTGCCAACAACCATACGACGGTAAATTAATGTCATCCACGAATCTAAATATTAGTAGATAATCTCTGAACATCAATCTTTCCGCTTACCGAGCGTGATTATTACGGCACTATTGTGTCAGAATAGATCGTTCTAGCTGTCTGGTCCTAATGGTTTGCAGGGCAGTTTAAGTGCAGGGTAGGTCAAGGTGGTAGTTAATAGTGGCACTGCATGAGGTACGAAATCGCTTGACACTTCTCATGACATTTCACCTTTTTACATACCTATTACTCACGCCTTCTTCCCATAGGGGTAGGCAGAAAGTACAGGATGCCACCTACTGATACATACTCCTTTAGCTTCGTTTACTTTCATACATCTGAGGCCTTAGTGTGAGTTTATTTTTACTATCTCGATTTATGCATACACCGCGTTCGGCGCTCCGATTGGCCCTTGACTGGCCTTCAATGGTGAAGGGCCAATCGGAGCGCCATACGCGGTCGATGCGTAAAGTCGAGATGGTTAAAAGAAACTCACACTAGGGCCTCTGAGGGCCTAGACAAGTGACTATCGCTTCGAAACCGTTTCGTATTTCTACAACGACTTTCAACAGGATTGACATAAGCTTGTCGGTAGCTTATGTCAGTCCTATACATTTTTGCCTTTTCCATCATCGTTATCGCTGATAGAATGTCACTATGTCTCCTCTGGTCATACAACCACGCTGGTTGCGACGATGCGTAACATCAGACCTTTTTGAAGAACATCACTAACATTGCATGGTAAACGGTGTTGAGCGAAAAAAGTAAAGCTTCGAACTATGTAGTACTCACATTTATGATGAAGTTCCGTTCCTCGCAAACAGTAATTCTGAAGTAAAACAAGGAATGGCGTCTTTAGATCTTGCAGTTTTCCTTAACACAGTAGTGTAACTGTAACCTCACCAAGTTGCCACATTGTTAAATTGATGTTACAATGTTTTGTCTCCACATTGTAAAGATACGATAGCCTTTTTACGATTTCAGGCGTACAGTTAGTCGTTCCCAGGAATTGGAGGCTAGCAACTATACTTGTCTCAGGGATTAAATTGCTAAGCTTGATGACGTTACTTCTATTGATACGGTTAACGTAAGAGCACAATATAAATGAGTTTGGTAAGCAGGCAAAGAATTAACATCTTTGTACTGGACAAGCAAATATTCATTGTTACTAAGTGCGTAGGTGAGACTATTTAAACAAAAGACATGCTATGGTACATATATATCAAAACACTTATTAACTACTCAGTACACGCACAGCATGGGCTCCAAAGTAGTGGAAGTTAGTTACCTGCATACTAATCTCTTTTGATAACTATAATATATATCTTTGGTTTCTTCAACGTGTTGTCCGAAGTCGCAACAACCGTTCAAATATGCTCGGCTATTTCGCGAACGTTCAATTCTATCCTAAACAATTCAAAAAGATATGAGATCTTTCCGATACAATTTAATATGGATTGCTTGTATCTCGAACTAGACGTAAACACATCGATATATATAATTTCGATGACGACACGCTATCTTACATCACATCTAATATTAGTCTAGTCAATGTTACTTACTTTGTTTTTGCCTCCTTTATATAAAAAGCATACGTGACCATATAATCACGTATTGTCATTGGTGTTTTTCTATTAAAATTTATAGCGCATTTTTACGACTTTCCTTGATATATCTTACTGTTTTGATCTGAATCTGGGAAATAATAAAATCGTTATTTGTGATAGTCTTTTATGGTTCTTGACGTTGCATACAACATAAATCAGAAAACAGTGAGCCGAGATTACTTGGGGAGAAAGAATGAAAGGTATTTTAGCATCATATATGTTCATCAAACAGTAGGAGCTCGTGGCTAAGTAATATGGGTCGCATCCATCCACGGATATCTATGCATCCATCAGATTAAGCTACGCTTGCTGGAGTTGGTCCGTGGATAGGTGACCATCTTAACATACCGAGACTCCTCTATGCTTCGGAGCATGTTAAGCCGTTGGTTCGGCTGTCATTCGTGGATTTTACCTCCGCTACACGAAAAGTGGGAATGGATTTTTTTTCCCGTTAATCCCGTAGTGTGGTATCGTTGAAAAAGTCGTTTAAAAACAATGTGAATTTGTCGCAACCATTTTTGGATTCAGGGATCCGTTTACGAAATATTAGGTTTTAAAGAGCTAATTTTTGTTAGAGTCATGTGTGTCCCCCGCCAGCTAAATGGTTGGTTTTGGATATGTGAAAAAATTCACGGCAGTAGTATATATAACGAAATTAAAAGATAAACTATCACCGCTACATAGGCTCTACAAGTTACCGAGTAATAATCGACCATCTTTGCAGTTGCAAAAACATGTTCTCATTCAACTTAACATTGTAGTTGAGAACAAGTTTTTCAAATACAATGTTAAGTTTGTTGGATAATTCATCCTAACTACGGAACCCTTCATTGTGCGTGGTACGACACGTACTTGGCCGGTTTTTATTAATAACAATTATTTATTTTCCGTTAAGTTACTAATATTAAAGTTTTATACAAGTGGTAAGTAAATAAAAAAGTGTTAATGTTTTTTTTATTACGTGTTTAATAAGTGAAATATTTTAGTTTTGTCAATGAGTTATTTTCTTGGTATATGTTTTATATAATTATATAATGTTGTACATAATAAAAGTTTTACAATTTCAGTTACAATGACAAATCGCCCTAGTTACGCCCAATTAGAAAGTTTGGTGGTATTCTTGGAGCAAAACCCATGCATAGCTAAAGGTTTGCTTCGGACCACTCAAGGCAAATTAGAAACAAAGAGGAAATGGGCAAATTTGGCAACTTCATTAAATTCTCTCGGAGGAGCAAATAAAAATGGTCAAGCTTGGGCTAAGGTAATTCAAAATAATGAAGTAGGTATTAAGCATCATTATTTATAGCAATTTCATGAAAATTAATTCATTTTTTAGTATTGTGCTGAGACAATACTAAAACATGCATTAATTTTCGACGGATTTATCCCAAAACCAAACTTTTAACATCGTAGTTGAAAAACATAATATTTTATGCTCCCATGCATCGATACATGTAACGGTAAATATTCGCAAAAAAAAAGGTACCTACCCTATCTTAGGTTTTGATTTATTTGCGACTATCAAAATATTTCGCATAAATGGCCGTATTTTATAGCGTTGTCTTAGATTAGAAGCTTGATTTTTTAGAGCATCAAGTAACCGTAGACCTACGTAGTTGGTATTAATTTCAACTTATACCTCCACGCGTTCTTGAGAAAAAGGGTCTTGACAGACTGACAGAAAGACAGACTGACCGACAGACAGATGGACAACGAAGTGGTCCTATATGAGTTCCATTTTTTTTTGAGGTACGGATCCCTAACAATACTTCAGTATTATTTATTGTTTTTTGAAACAACTCATTAGTTTGAAACTCGTTTGGTCAAATGCCGTTTTTATATTATATTTTTTATATTTCAGTACCTGCGCTTACCACGCTACCTACCACCACGACCCCGCCAACGCCACTCTTTAATTCTAATACAAATATGGAACAGTTCGCAAGTATCGAAGCACGGCGGGTTGAAGCGGAATTAAAGACAGCACAAGCATATGCTCAATTGTCCGAAAATGTTGGCAATATCGCAAGTGCTTTGACGTCTATTGCTAATGCAATTTTGGAAGTAGCTAGAAAAATGCCAAATCTTTGACATTATTCGATTTTATATTTTATTGTTAATTTTTGTCATAATATTTTTCTTTTTTAGTTTTATTAGATAATAAATAAAAATACATTATAAGTTAAAAAAAAAAAATTTATTCAGTTCTCCGTTTTTCAAGAAATATGTAGTCTATTGCTTCCTATTACACTTAAGAAACCTATATGGTTTCCATTTAGGAATTTAAAAGAAAGAAAAATATTTTTTTCTGGGCATATATCCAGAATCACACTGACACTACAATCAACTGAGCCGTACATATACACATTATTGCTAAGTACCTACCTACTAGCTGAAACAATGGGGAAAAATCTACAGTAATATACAGTTCGTACAAGCCGAGGGCTATGAATTACCACACGACTCTTAAAACAATTCTAATACAGTGTTTAAACTAGAAGTATTTCTTAAATTTGTTTTTCCCTAAATAAGCAACTAGTTGGAACTCTGAAACTCTGAACACTGGCCTTTTCAATTCTTCTTTGATTAACTATAATGTTGTCTAACTTTAATATAATAGTCCGTATTTCGACCACGGCGGCGGCCAATGTCAACGGAGACTAGCCTTCGGCGCGGGAGATATTATAGTGCACAAGTGTGTGCGCAAACACAGGTGTGAAGGGAAGAGAGGGTTCTCTTCCCTCACTCTCATAGTCCGATGGGACGGCAATCCGACACGACCGGAGAGAGATCAGGCGCAGGACCAACGGCTTAACGTGCTTTCGAGTCGGACATAGTTTTATTGTTTTTTTTCCATTAGGAATTTCTTAGTAACAACCCGGAGTTTGGAAGTTGGCGGTGTGATACCCCCGTGACTCGGAACTAAAATAACAAAATAGTGAAATAATATAACATCTTAACAACTTAGGAGTGTTTTAAATTTATGTTTTGACTTCGATAATCCAAATGGTTAGAGCCGTGACCGTGTGGTTGTTTTTTTTTACCAATTCCAGCCAGTTGGCTCCAGTTGATTTTGTATTGTCCGTTTTACCGGTTAGAGGGTCCAATCTTCCCGCCGGGACTTGTACTGTGCCTACTGTAGGTATGCAGATATTTTCGTTTGAATTTACTTGCTACAAGCTATGTGGTACAATTCTAGGCAAACAACATGTAACATAAAAAACTTCAGTACTGCATTAAAAAACAAAATCTGGACATTTAAATTTTTCGATACCATGTTTCCCCCTTTAGGGGAGATCTGTGGAATAAGTCCAAAAAAGACAATTCTCCATATTTTGTCGTGTTTCCCAGTCTCGTTAAAGAATTTTCTTCGTTGATTTATTGTATAAAATTTTATTTTTCATAAATAGTAAGTATATTACTTGAGCCAAAATTTCTACCTAATCCAGTTTGTAAGATAATGACTGGACTGTAAGTGGTCACAGAGGTATTTCAGGATGCGTTGCTTCCCCAGACACTGAAATGTTTCAAGCGCCTGTGAATCATCAAGAGTTTAACAGAATACTTACTATAAAAATTATATTATTGAAGATAATAAAACGGCTCTTACCAAGGTATGGTACAGTTTAAAGAAACTTGTTTCGTAAATACGATTACTAGCAAGTACTTGAACATGGATTCCTAGTTAATGGCATGCCCTTGGAGTGTGTTGTGACTTGTGACTCAGATAGTCACCGTCACAAATAGATTAATATACCTAAATATCACTTATACTTTGTATCAATAGGATTCTATTCCCATCGAATGACAAATGTTGTTTGTACAAATATACTCTGCCACATCTGGTTCGTGCCACATCTGCACCTTTGGGAAACTAAAGAATACCACTTGTCCACCAATAGGCCTAGTATTATAATAGATGTGATGTGTGTGTGTGTGTGTTTTGTGCCATGTTTGTGTGTTTGATTAGTAAAAAAAGATCTGGTTAAGCCGGAAGCCGCACCCAACTTAAAATCCTAACTAATATTATAAATGCGAAAGTGAGTTTGTTTGTTTGATACGCTTTCACGCTAAATCGGCTAAACGGATTTAGATGAAATTTGGCACCTGTGTAGACCATGACCTGGAATACGAGATAGGATACTTTTTATCCCGATATTCCCATGAGATCAAGACTTACGTGGGTGAAACCGTGGGAGCGGCTAGTTGTTTATAAAATAAAAAAAATCGTTCTACTTTTTGAAAACAAAAACGAATACCTAGCTGAAACGTTGCAGAGAACCATGTATTTCATTCTTGCTTTGTGTTTTGATGATAGATCGTAATCTATCATCAACCTTTTAACCATGTATTTCATTCTTGCTTTGTGTTTTGATGATAGACTACGAGTTAGCGGTTTTTGCTGCATTAAGCTTTGACTGTACCAACTCAATAAGACGGCTCCTGATTTAAGGCCACTTGTGAGCTGTTTGCTTATTCTTTATTCTAAAGGTTTATTGAGTAAGGAATTCTAAATTATGCTCTTTTACATATTTACAACGCTGCTTGCAGCATTTACCTATTCAATCCCCTATTTATCTTAGGTATAAATCATAGTTTTTTATTGCTAAACTACAAGTTCAATTAATTCCTTACAAGACTCATTAATTCATCAAGAAGTTTTCCGTTTCATGTCGGAGCTGCGTGCATAGTTGTCTGAACCATCCATTGACTACTATACCATTAACCAATTACATCAATCAACACGTCATCTATTGTAGCCAGGGATAATCTTCCAAATTGGGCAACCAGATATTTTGTAAAAAAATGTCTGGTTTACTATGTCAGCACCCTAATTGCGTAACACACGCTCAATGACAATCTGAATCGGTTTGAAACAAATTGCTAATCCATTGCTTCATAAGTTCGAAAAAAAATCTGCTCAACAACGTAAATAACGCAATGAATGTTGTTGAACTGTCATATAAGTTACGCGAGTAGAAGGCTGATGAAAAATACTCGTCCAATGACTTAAAAAATTTGCTTCGATTAGTTGGTAGCCATAAAGTGTCATTATGTCACTTAAAAATTTGGACAGCCTCCAAAATGTCTTGAAAATTCGCAATGTATAGGTACTTACTATAAGTGACTGCTAATTTACGAATAATGTAACTCCATAAAGATGAATGTGGACTTTATATTGTAAAGTTTTGACAAAGCAGTTTCTATGACTTTGTACTGTTATTGTGACAAAAGTCACTTTAACTTTGTTCAAAATAAGTCTCAGTACATGAGGACAATAATTAGTCTAATAAGCGGTCTTTAAGTAAATGGTTATATTGCACTATTCGTTTTGAAAATACAAGGCAGCTTCAAAATTCAAAGCCTACCTTTTGTGTGTATATCATTTTTATATATTTGCGATATTTATTTAGGTTTAGGTAGAATATAAATATCTACTTAATTTTAGTACCGTTAGCTAGGTACTACTTGCTTTACGATCTAAAAAGAAAATAATAGAAACACATAAAGGCTAGCACTCGACGCGACTCTAATAGAACAATTTCACAAGAGTTGTGCCGCGCTATCGCGTCGCGAATGTCTGCGGGATCCTTAAAGAGGTTTCTGAAACTTTAAATATTGCAATCCAATTTATGTAGTTTATGGAGCAGAAAAACGATAGTTATCTAAAAAAACCGACTATTTGCGACAAAATATGTACCTACCGAGCTATTTTTTAAACTCGATGTTCTACAAATATATATTGTTAATGTGACATTCACCTCTTTAAAACTAAACATAGTTGTTTATAGCTTGTAAATAATAATATGAGCATGAATTTGATACATTTTCATTCTAAAATACTAGGTACTCCCTCAAAGTAGTTATGTATTACTCCCAGTTTTCATCAACTAAAACCATTGTTTGCAAACAAATGTGTAAAAAAGTATCGTTTTGCCTTCGACAACAAAAAACTGGTTTTCCCAAGGTGAACCGTGTGCTCATGGCCCTATTATATAAATGGCGTTGCATGACATCACCAGTTTTGAAATGAATGGTACCTACCTGTTTATTTAGGTACTACTAGTAAAGTTTCCACATTTTCTAGTATTCTGGTAAATATTATGATATTACACTGTAAAGTGTTTTTTTCTTTGCTTGTATTTTTTGGTAAACAATCTTTTTGGTAAATTGAGTTTGCAATATTGGGAGTTTAATAATATATGTTAATTCGATGCAGATTTTGATGTAATTCATCCTTATGTGTTTTTTTACGGCAATACCAATTGTATAAGACTGTTTTTGATGCGAAAACCCATGATTCTCAAAGCTACATAAAGAGTTTGTTTTAAAAAAAATACACTGTTCACATTCCATTATTGATACTCATACATAAAGTATGAAAACGTTCTACAAGTTTTATATGATCTTTACGATCGTTTACGTAGGTATTGGTATTTATGGTTCGAATAGTAATTATAAAATAATTGAAAATTAATTCATTGGCAGTTTTCCATTCGCAAGCAAAAATAGCGACCAGTGGCAAAAACGGAAATATAAATATCTGATTCATGTCTGTATTTATTGTACTGAGGATTAATTTGTAAGTCTGAATATCTATCCAATAAGCCTAGAGAACCTGTCATTTGTTAGCTTTTTATGATTAAATTAATCTACTACAAAGGTCATAGGACAATGAGAGAATTATGAGTACAAAATATAGGTAATAATTCAATGTGACCAGCAAGTCAAAGGCACTTTACACTCTAGGTGGGTGTGAACGCACTAACCACCGTAAATTAAACCAATTTGCTGTTTAAGTATCTTGAACGTAAGAGGTGACTAACGGATGCCCTCTTAACTCGTGATGGCGACGATATTATTCCAGCCAATGGACAGAATAGTTCAAAACTGACGCACATAGTTCTCACACAGGCTACTCTTATGACTGTATTGTTGGTCGAATAAATTGAATCCTGTAACGAGCTGCGCAGATGGAGCAATGTTGATCCTCGTGTACTTACAAGGATCTTTTGGCGCGTGGCCAAAATTTGAACTAACGCCGCCATCTTGTCCTTGTCCAAAAAAAGGAGAAGGTTAGATATCAATTCGTCTGTATTTTTTTTATGTTTGTTACCTCAGAACTTTCGAAATTAAGTTATTTTTAACTTGAAGTCGGTTGTTTTTATTTTTTGTAAAATATTTTTATTTCCTTAAAGTTACATACATTTTTATTAAAATAACAAGATGGCGATTTTGTTGTATGTTGTTAGTTTTAGTTTGATTCGAATTTCGAATCCTGTGATTGTCAAATTGAAATTTCTGCAGTACTGAGAAGAGCAGCAGTTGGGATGCAAAACTTGCAGATGGACCCATAGGTTGTTTTTTTACTTCTCATCGAATTTGCGGAGATGAAATTGCACCGTGAAGTCATCATATTCCTGAATAGTAATTTCAGAGTATACAAAGGAATTTCGTGGTAGCATAGACACATACAAAACTCATCAAACAAACCTTTGTGACTATACTCTGCACATGTTTTGAAATACTTCTAAACTATTATAACAATGACTTGTTTCAATAATATTATGTCCACACTGGTTTTTAATTTGCAACGTCCATTTTGCGAAGAAGAAGAACACTGCACATTGTTGAAAATATATTTTAATTAATAATACTCAAAAAAACGTTCTTTTTTCAATGATTTTAGTGCACGCAAATTGTAATCGAAATAATTTCCAATTTCTAATGATTTTTTAGTAACAAAACATGATTTTGTTTAGCAACTACATACACAAACGTAACAAAAATAACTGTTACGTATGCTTTGTTAAATAGAACGACTATTAATAGGAGCCCTGCCCGAATTATCGGCGTTCTACTCACAGCACGATAGTGACGAAATTCTTTTATATCTGCTAATTATAATTGGCACTCGCAAGGAAGTAATTTGTTAGGTGCCCGATATTCGATAAAGAGGTCTGATTAGCACCTACAAATTTTTTTACTCCCCATACTGGGGTTACAGCAAGGAGTTTGTGGTGGCATCTACATCGCCACATGGCATCACTCAAAATCTGCATCACACAAGTAGAGTTTACCGCGCGACTGGCATATATACAACATCCCGACAATAATCGTCGGGCAGTAGCCCATCAGAAACAACAGTCTGATCGGAGGATCCTCCCTATTCTTTAGAGGATGAGTGAACTTTACACCCTGTTCCTTATACCTCTATAAGTAGGTCAAAATATTCTGATATAGAATAATAATGTTAAGCAGTTTTTTGAATCGTCAAAATAAAATATACCTAAAAATTCAATGAGGTTTCTTTAAAAGAGCAATTACGTGATCCTTAACAAGTAGAATAAGCCCTAGTCGATTATCATATTTTTGTGAATCATAGGTTTAATGGTACAACTATTGCAAAACAAATTACAGCCGCCATTATCGATAAACCTGAAATAGTTGATCAGTGTATAATGCTTCTATTATGTATAGTTGCCATTAATTGTATGGATGTTTTAAAACACTTGTGCCTGGTTGATGGCAATAGTGTCGCCCCCTGTTACATGGGACTTAAACACTACTGGCGCAATATGGCTATAGGTACATCTCTGCCTAACCCTTCAAGGAATATAGGCGTTATAATGATGTTATGTCATAAAACCTTTCTATAAATATTCACGTGAAAAAGAGTAAATGGTTATTGGTCATCTCCTACAAAATGGGTTACGTCTGAATTGACAGTCACTTCGCCTAAAACGCTGACATTTAGCCTCTTCTAGTTAGTTCAACGACTAGAGCTGACCTCAATTTTGCGAGTAGATCATAGATGAACGTAGCAAGATCTGTAGGTACCAAATAATATAAAACTATCGTTAATTTATTGATCTGTTTGTCTTGCTCAATATAATAAATAAGTTTTCATATCAAAGCAATAAAAAGTTTTCCCTTCGCTCCCTTGTTTTGCGCTGTACTAGATCAATTTTATGAGCCCCCTGTATGCCTGTGAATGTCGAATCTTGTACTTTGGTCGTTGTTTTACTACAGTGACTTCCGACATCAAGGTTAGTAGGAGTGTTATTTTTATTTTGACAATAGGACATTGGTTCTTAGAATTGGGTGTCTCTCTTTCTTTCAGATTCAATACAAAACGATGAGATTACCTAATAGCACTTAATCCCTGTGGCCGTCGTAGTTGATCGATCTTGAGACAGTATATATATATACTCGAGCCATGTCACAGTAGGCCGTGCTCGCCCCCCTGTTGATAGAACCAACCATGTATGTTAGCCTTAATGCTAAACATGGAAAATATGATAAAATGTGTGACTCGAGCCATGTCACAGTAGGCCGTGCTCGCCCCCCTGTTGATAGAACCAACCATGTATGTTAGCCTTAATGCTAAACATGGAAAATATGATAAAATTTGTGACTCGAGCCATGTCACAGTAGGCCGTGCTCGCCCCCCTGTTTGATAGAACCAACCATGTATGTTAGCCTTTATTATAAACATAGAAAATAGCCACAATCGCTTGATGATCGCAGATGGTTGTTATTCTTGGGTTAATAATAGCAGATTGGAGGACATTTGCTATTCATCCACATGACATAACGCGTTTTATGACTGCCGCATCGAGCGGGGACCATGAGAATCTTCGTTTATTACCGTCGACTAGTGGTTTTACGATTCAGCATTAGTAGATAATTATTATTTCTGAGGAACTACTCATACTTTGTATTGTTTCATAAGAATTTGTAATTACCTATAATAAACAACACACGGTAGGTACTGCGTAATTGCGTTACAAGATGTTTTCTTAAAAAACAAAGATTTTCAAGAAAAAGGCATTTGGGAATAAAGGGTAATTAAAACCCTAGGTATTGCAAAGTTTCTGATACAATCTCAATATTTTATATATGATTGGACAAAGTTATATATTCAAGCCACTGCACTGAAGGTAGTAGATAAAAATAACCCTCCTTTTTGTTTGCTTCGCCGTAGTCGGGCAATTATATAATAGATAAACTCCGGTTAGTCGTCAGAAATCCTATTTGTCTCTTCATAATCACTGTTATTTTAACATGACTTTTTCTTGTCTTTTCAGGATCCTGCTTACATTGTTACCAATGTAATTCCGAGCAAGACCCAGCTTGCGGCGATCCCTTCAAGAGCACAAGGCATTTGGTGGTACGTTCAATAATATGATCTATCTGGATGGTTTAGCTGTTGCCAGAACTACTGCTGAATGTGGGACCAGCTATCTAATTGCGTTACTTCTTTTCGTAACCGATTAATACTAATCTGTTTCATTTTGACATTTCAACAACATTCATTGCGTTATTTACGTTGTTGAACAGTTTTTTTTTACGAACTTATGAAGTAATTGGTTAGAAATTGGTTTCAAACCGATTCCAGTTGTAATTGATCGTGTATTAAGCCAATAGGTTGCTGGGTTCTATTCCAAAGTCCAGCGAAGTGTCATTGGGTTTTGCTATCAATTTTTATTTCGTAGCAGCCTCGGCGTCTTTGCTTGTGCTACAACTCATCTAACTGTACTATATTTTTTTACCTTTGCCTTTAACACGAAAAAAAAAAAGAAAAAGCCAGTCTAATGTCAACATCCCCATTCCCTTTTAGCTACAAAACTGGCGTAATAAGGATATATTACACCTCTATAGTATCTTCGGAGAATAATATGAGTTGAGAAAATCTGGCCAGTGTAGTGGAAACAAATATTTATGCCTGTATACCAAATTCATTATTTGACTGTACAATATATTATCCTTTCTACATCGTGTCTGTGTTGTTTGATTAACCGCTTCCATTGTATCTGTTCTAGGACTGCATGACGCAAGACTCGATTAACTACAACACGCTGTACCTACGTAGCGTGCTTCCCGGTGAAGTGTTCGGCAGCGTGGTCGGAGCACCCAGATATTGTCACAAAATCGTGATGCGTGAGTATCTTGTCATATTACCTACATTTCTCAGTTTTTTAGGAGGAGCTCGTGGCTAAGTAATAACAGCCCCACGGGTCGATCCACCAGGTTAATCTCACCTTGCCGGGGTTGGTCCGTGGATGGGTGACCATCTTTACATACCGAGAATTCTGCGTGTCTCGGAAAGCACGTCTGAGATTTTTGACAGTCGTTACGGGTCGTCAGAATCCCGAAAGTCTGACAACCATTTACCAAGGGGTATCGTATTACCCTGTTACTGAGTTGTGGAGGTCAGATAGGCAGTCGCTCCATGTAAAATACTGGTATTCAGCTGCATCCGATTAGACTGTAAGCCGACCCCAACATAGTTGGGAAAAGGCTTGGCAGATTGATTTCTCAGTTTTCTGGTACCTAGTCTTGGATTGAGTGAGACTAGTTGATTTTTCTGAACTAATGAATGACCAAGTATTCAAAAGGCGACAAAATGTTACGCAGCACTTGTCCACAGAGAAATCGCGCCATTTCCCTTGGTGAATGAATACATGGCCTACGGCTATTTGCACGTTCATGCTAACTATGACAGCTAGCCAGCACCCGTACGGCCCAACAACCTGAACATGTGAAATGGGCCAATGGAAGAGCCGTGTCAGGTGACGGTAGACCGTTAGGTCTGTTTACACCCAGTAGGAAATTTTTCTTAGCCTTCCATCTAGGATTTTTGAATTTTTTTGTTTGTGTTTTTCTATGACATAGCCTTTTATTAATTTGGTGTCTTTTGGTCTATTACAGAGACTGGAGCCGTAGTCCGCACGTGCTTGGATGCCAACCCCGCCGACATCAACCACACTTGTCGCTCCCTGGAGAACAGCTCTTCCAAACTGCCCAACTCCGACCCCGGCAGGAAGATCAAGCACTGCAGCGTGTGCGACAAGGACAACTGCAACGCAGCCACTTCGCTGTCCTTCTCTCTCCCACTCGCCACTTTAGCTCTCATCGCTTCATACTTGTTCTGCAAGCAATAATACCTAACTGACTTCAAAGCAAGTGAACGATTTGGTCTTGCTTAGGCGCCTTGATTGTACCGCTTGCAATTGTTAAAAAATGGGGTGCCAAAACAATCTCGATTACAAGAGTTCACAGTATTTTTTAAATACCATCGGCAGTGTATATTCATTGGTCAAGCCGAAAATGACTTTAAAATTAACATCGGACCGTCCAATTGATTGTTTATTTGCTTTGTTTGTTTATTTAGTGTTTTATCTAAGATAAGGTAAATAACGTGGCTGAAACACGTTGTGTCTTATAAATTAATACTGACACCGTTTAAAGTACCAAAAGTAATTATGTAACCAATATATTGTTAGTATTGATAGCAATAATAATATGTACCTGGGAATTGTTAAGTAGATTAACAAATTTTAAAAGAAACTATAAATTAAGACACGTGTTTTTTAAAGTTGGTGTATTTATTTATAAAGTTCACTGTGTATTAAATGTAGCAAACACTATTGTGGGAAAAAAATGCATGACACACATTATTAATAAAAATCATGAAGCTACAACGATTATTACATGTATAGCTTACAGTTTTACGTGATTAATTCACACATTGTTAACGAGACATTGAATAAGCATTTATGTATAGTTAAAGGCCGTCCTTTTAACGTGTATTTATGTATTTTTAATAAAATTAAATAAAAATATATTGTTATGTTATTCAACAACCAAACGTCGTAATTAAATACATGTTTTAGATATAATCATTTGTCTTCTATTGGCTGACTGAAGATTACTGAATTTTACTTTGGGTCGGAAACTGGACCCAGATGCGTCATTTTCTTAATTATGCAGACAAGGAACTAACTAAATATAATTACCCTACTTGAGGCCCTAGACAAAGTGACATTTTATCAGCGATAACGATGATAGAAAAGGTAAAAATTTATAGGACTGACATAAGCTATCGAAAAACTTATGTCAATCCTGTTGAAAGTTGTTTTAGAAATACGAAACGCTTTGGAAGCGATTGTCGCTTGTCTAGGCCCTCTGGTCTTGTGGTTTAAATATCCATGCTTGGCAAACAGAAGATATTATTAATAGATAAAGGGATCGTTGTAAATAAAGAGCAGACGTCTTTATCTTTTTATATTTTTATAATTTTATTCTGATCACGTTACGTACGTCTTTAGTAACCGTCGGCCATCTTAACTGTCCTACCAGCTCCCTCGCATAGTGTTGCCATACCCATCTTCTAACATCCCTCATATCTTGTTTTTTGCCACTTTATTTTTAATTCCCACATAGATATTAAGGTGAGCCTAAGGTTTAATACTTCTGAACTAGAGCTTTTCTAAGAGTCATTCCATCATCGGCTGAGGATCGAGTTCGAAAGCGTGTGATTGGAGAGGGCTATGTGCTGCTTTATGCTGATATTGATGACGATACCAATCAATCTCAATCTGCCTAGCTTTTTCCCAACTATGTTGGGGTCGGCTTCCAGTCTAACCGGATGCATCTGAATACCAGTATTTTACATGGAGCGACTGCCTATCTGACCTCCACAACCCAGTAACTGGGTAATACATAATATAATTTTAGGTAATACATAATAAAATATTTTTTTTTTTTTTTTTTTTCCTGTGGCAACACTACAGCTAACAGCTGATTTAAATCTGTTCTTGTAATTTTTATTTTAAATTATTATTTTCTTTGTTTTTTATCGCCTATTTCCAATTACTCATCAAGTAAATAGGATAATAATGTGTATTTTGTATTAGATTCACATAATTAGTGCAAAATAAGTGTATATTTTTCAATGTGAATCGGTGACAGTTACCGGCACAAGTGAATTTTTGCATTGTCATCTTGAATTAGGTACAATACTTTTTATTTAACTTGGTATTAGTTTGTTTTCGTACTGTGTTTCAACGACAATTTACTTAGTTAACTTTTAATAAGGCTACTTATTGATGCTAATGACCTATAGACGTAAACATAACCTTAGTTTTGTTTGGTGACAGAACTCCTTTATTTACATTTAAATTTCATTTTTCCTTTTAAACTAATCATCTCTAAGGCTACTGCCACAACTACCTTGTCTCTTCCACTTTCTTGTCGCTTCCCTTTACAGTTATAATCATGATTATGACTCGCAGCGCCCGTGCTCGCCTCGAAGAGTCCAAACTCAATCAGGCTTTGAGCGAATTAAAGGCGTCAAAGGAGTCCTGTGACCAACTGACTAGGGAGATAGATGACAATGAGAAGGTGCTCACTGATGCCCATGAAAAGCAAAAAATAATTTAATAGAAAAACTACCGGGTTTGCCTTATCACAACGACCCGGATCAAGCTTATACTTTACTATTTAACCTCATCAATTGTGAGTTTAGGAAGGTTTTCACCTCAAAAACATTACCTGTTTGTGACCGCGTTTTATTTAGTGATTGGGCAACACCAGGTATTTACAAAAGTAGGCAGAGGTTATTTGAATTGTATCATGAAAAAACATATAACCAAGATCAAACTTTTCAAGGATTTGTTAAAAAAAATTCTAAAACTTTTAAAAGAGCCTGTTCCTCAGCAAAAGCCATACATATTAAAAATAAAATAAAATCTTCTGGGAATAAAATTAAAACAACTTGGAATATTATTAATTCTGAAACAGGAAGAACGACAGTACGGAATCGTGACTTCCATCTAAAAATCAATGATGTAGATATTAAGGCAGACGGGGAGGTGGCAACTGAGTTTGAAAATTTCTTCACTAATATTCCAATTTTAACAACCAAAACTCTGTCATTGTCGTCATCCACTTCTGCTTATTCAATACTAAAAGAATGTGTACCAGAATGTGATAAACTTTTTGAATTTACAATTGCTACTGCTAAAGACATTATAGAATCTTTTAAAGAACTCGATGTGAAAAAAACTGCTGACCTTTGGGGATTATCAGTACATACTATGTCTTCAATAATTGATGTTATTTCACCCTTTTTGGCAATTGTTTTTAACTCTTGTATTGCATCTGGTGTATTTCCTGATCTGATGAAACTTAGCAAAGTGATTCCACTGTTCAAGTCTGGCAGCACAACTGATCCCACGAATTTTCGGCCTATCTCGATATTACCTACGTTGAGCAAAATCTTTGAAAAATTAATTTTAAAACAGATGTTAAGTCATTTCAATACACATCATTTACTTCATCTGAAACAGTTCGGTTTTACAAAGGGTCGTTCAACTACAGACGCGGGCGTGGAATTACTGAAGAGCATATTCGAGGCTTGGGAGGAGTCGCAGGATGCTCTTGGCATTTTCTGCGACTTGTCCAAAGCTTTCGATTGCGTACATCATGATACTCTCATCAGGAAATTGTACCACTATGGTATGAGGGACAAGGCTCTCGACCTTCTGACTTCTTATCTGAACAACAGAATTCAGAGGGTCGATGTTAATGGCAAGAGATCTGCAGGATCTTCGGTCACCATGGGCGTTCCGCAGGGTTCAATTCTAGGTCCTTTCTTATTTCTCATTTATATTAATGACTTGCCTTACCACATAAGGGATAATCACAAGATCGTGTTATTCGCAGATGATACTTCCCTCATTTTTAAAATAAAACGTCAGTTAGGCAACTTTGAACAAGTTAACGATGCACTCTCTAAAGTGGTGCATTGGTTTAATGTAAATAATCTTCTCCTGAATGAGAAAAAGACTAAACTCATTAAATTTTCAACGCCAAATGTCAGGCAGCTATCTACCAATGTTAAAGTTAATGGAATAGAGTTGGACCCCGTTGAGTCGACAGTTTTTCTTGGAATAACCATTGACGGTAAATTACAATGGGGCCCACACATAGAAAAATTGTCAGGAAGGCTTAGTTCGGCCGCCTACGCCGTTAAAAAAATTAGACAGATAACTGACGTAGATACAGCCAGAATTGTTTATTTTAGTTATTTTCATAGTCTTCTGTCGTATGGGATTCTTCTCTGGGGAGCCTGTGCGGACATTAATGCTATCTTTGTTTTACAGAAAAGGGCTATTCGAGCCATTTACAACCTAGGTCCAAGGGATTCCCTTCGAGAAAAATTCAGAGAAATAGATATTCTGACTGTAGCCTCACAATATATATTTGAAAACCTATTGTATGTACACAAAAATATATCTAATTTTAACAAAATGTCCGATATTCATAGTTTAAATACCAGGAATAAACACAATCTTGCTGTACATCGCACTCGCAAACTTCCCATTGACATTCGAAACTTACCCATTAAACGATTTAAAAGCTGCATTAAAACCAAACTTTGTAGAAAAGGGTACTATAAAATTTCAGATTATTTAGAAGACAAAAAAGCATGGGATTGAGCTGCTCGCTCTGCTAAGCATTGTAACATTTTGAATAATATGGAAAATCATCAAAGTATATCAACCAGTTTTATTTACAAATTGACATTATTGAATATTCTATACAAAATGACATGATTACTTTGTAAAGTATTTTATTATTGTGAATGTGAGGACTACGTGAATTTTTTTTAATTTTTTTTTTTCGTTCTCAGTTAACTTTATCAATGGTCTGGCAATTTGAGAATTTTATGCGGCCTACCCAAATGTCCTTTCTTTGGTATTGTTCGTCGAGTTGCTGAGCTCCTTAAGTTCTGAGTTGAGCTCCGCCATTACTGACAAATGCTTGCACTGACTGGACAGGTCCACTCAAATCTGTGTGGTTCTTTCCTCAAAAGACCATTTCAGACTCGAATTGACATGGTCCTCATATGGCTTGACCAAGATTATGTCTGGACTTTAAAAGAGACTGTGACCTCTGAGTTTGTTTCGGCCTTTCTTCTCAGAGTAGTCAGATAGGAAACGCCGACCTCATCTAGCTTATTTTTAATATTTTTTAATATGACGTGTAAAAGTGATTCCAATATCCTATTTACAGAATAAACAATTTCATTTCATTTCATTTCATACGATACCCCTTGGCAAGACTGTTTGACAGATTTTCGGGCTTCTGACGATCCTTAACAACAGTCAAAGATCCACAAATGACAGCCGGGACCAATGGCTTGACGTGCTTTCCGAGGCACGGAGGAGTCTCGGTATGTAAAGATGGTCATCCATCCATGGCCGGCAAGCGAAGCTTAAGCTTTTAGTTCGACCCGTGCGGCTGTTATTACTTAGCCACGACCGATTGATGACCATACCATTACCATCAATTTAACCAACCGAGGAAGGATGGTGTTGTGATGATAAAAAGGCACAACACAATACTTATAGGCCCGTACCAAGAACAAGATTCTGCTCCTCACGAGCAAGGAAATTCTACAGAGAAAAACTAATGCCTTGTTGGTCTAGTGGTTGCAAGCGCAGTCCTGGGTTCGATCCTCGGATCAGGTAGAGTGTCAATCTAAACAACTTTGTGTACGACACACCCCGATAAAACAATGTGGTCCTAGATAAAGTTGTACGCGCTACGACCCACCTGGTGGATGGTTTCGACCAGTGGTTCCAAATCTTTTACGCTACGCGCCCGCCCAACTAGCGAGCCTGTGAGAGTGAAACTACAGACTAATAATATGGGGCAATTCAACAGAAGACACCACTTTATTCCCTTGGTGAATAATCTACTATAAAACTGCGTAGATAGAAAATTGTTTTTATACTTTACAAGAATTTATACAACAAGTTTTGTATGCGTATAAGTGTTGTGCATTTATTTTAACTAAAAATTTTTACTACAATATATTTTGTATATCTTTATTTTTTAGGTTTCATTGAAATTTATTGTGCGTGTGTGTGCCTTTGAGTGGTTCCCTGGATGATTTAGATTCACACTTGGACCCGGTAGGAGGCGCTGCTATCTAGTTCAGGTAGTTCTAAAATCCATCAATCATTTAATAGTAGATTATGCACTAAGGGGATAAAGTAGTGTCTTATGTAGCGGGCGCCGTATTGAATCCCGAGCAAAACGAAGGATTCTAGCGTTAACTCCCGAGCGGAGCGAGGGAGTCTGAGTGCAGCGTGGGATTCAAGTTCGCCCAAGACGAAGGCACCTTTATCCCCGAGGAGAATATTCTCGATGTCACTCGACATTTTTGTGAAAATTTGTATGTATTGTAGTTAAGTAATTTGTTGTATATCAAAGCAATTCAATTTTCAGTATTCGCGCCTCTTTATAATTTGTGTTCTATTTTTCTTTTTTTTATATTTTACTCGTGGTGGCCAGTTCGATTTTCGAACAATTAATTTTAGTGCAGATGGTGAATGCATGGAATGTACCTACTAACTTACCGTAAATGTTCTACTTTATGTTCCAAATTCAAATCACATTAATGACCAGCGGGTCATAATGAAATTCAGGACAATATTATTACCCTGCTAGACCTCAGGTCTTAAATGACTTACTTTAGGTTAGGTTTGCATGACATATAATTTGACATTGTCGAGCAGGTGGTGGGAAAAATTAATTTGCATATCCCAAACAGGCAAACTATGGATTGTACATTAAACCACCTACTTTTATAACTGATAACACCTATATTTTCTGCAAACAAAGGATTCTTATTCTGATTATAGATCACATTTATTGCTATTATGAATCAACAACATCAAGAACTCAAAGATAATGCTTTAAGTTGGGCACACATACTTGTACATGGTGTTTGAAAAGTTTATTAATTTTAATATAAATTTTTAATATAAACATAATCATCACGCCTAGCGCCTGTATTTGACAAAGACTTTCATTCCCGTGTAATAAATAGGGAGTGAGCATTTTTTCGTCGACGGATCGATAAGATTTCAGACTCCAAGACTGCTAATGAAAATTCAAATAACACTTTTCCCGACCTAGGCTTAGAATCCAGCACACTACTCTCAACAGTCACACTGGCAGCCACTGAATCAACGAAGCAGTAAATTCTAAAGAAACCTGAGGATACTCAAAAGCGCGTTGGTGAGTCGTGGGAAACCACCATTTGCATCTATGAAAACCCCATGGTTTTTAAAACGTCTAAAACCTATCATAAGTGAAAGAAACCTCATCCCTACCCATCAGTTTGGTTTTAGATAAACAATCCAAAATCAACTAAGTACATAAAATTGCCAACAAAATTGAGAGAACGCTTGAATATAAAAAAATCTGCTCAACTGTATTTTAGATGTGGCACAAGCTTTTGACATAAGTAATTGTTTGATATACAAGCTAAGACTAATGCTGCCCAATGGTTTTGTGATATCTTGCAATCATACATTACCTACAGATAGAATGTACCTATCATGCCTTTTCCGAGTAAAAAAATATTAAAACTGGCCAGTCCTATTATTGTTGTACACGTATGATTTACCACAACTGGAAAATAATATTGCAACCTTTGCGGATGACACTGCCATTATGGCTACAGTCTACATTATGGCTACTGTCATGCCATACGGAAGCAATCAAAACGTTACAAATCACTGTAAATGAAGTTCATGACCGGGCACAAAATTGGAGAATCAAATTGAATTAATCGAAGTCACTTCACATTGATCTCCCCAACAGGAATTGCGATTACCACCCAATCTTTATAAATAGCCAACAAATGCCATACGCAAATACAGCCAATACTAGGCATAACGCTTGACGCGAAACTGAGTTGGAAAGCGCACGTTAAAAAGAAAAGACAAGAGCTAGACATGCGTTTTGAACACATGTTTTGGTTAATTGGACGGGATTCCTGCCTAATTATAGATAACAAAATCCATACTAATAATATTATAAATTCGAAAGAAACTCTGTCTGTCTGTAAGTATGTTACCTTTTCACGCATAAACCAGTGATCGGATTTCGATAAAATTTGGCATAGAGATAGATGGCATCCCGGGAAAGGACATAGGCTAATTTTTCTAGCTTCCGCCCGTAGCTTCGCCCGCTTAGTATGTCGATGAAAGTAACCTATGACCTTCCCCAGGATGCCATCTACCTCCTTGCCAAATTTTATCGAAATCCGTTCAGTGGTTTAGGCGTGAAAAGGTAACATAGAGACAGACAGACAGAAAGATAGATAGAAAGATAGATAGACAGAGTTACTTCCGAATTTATAATATTACTAGCTGCGCCCCGCGGTTTGACCCGCGTAAGTCTCGATCTCGAGGGAATATCGAGATAAAAAGTATCCTATGTCCTATTCCAGGTCATGGTCTACCCCTGTGCCAAATTTCATCCAAATCCGTTAAGCCGTTTTAGCGTGAAAGCGTAACAAACAAACAAACAAACAAACTCACTTTCGCATTTATAATATTAGTAAGGATAGTTAGGACTACTTAGGATTATAGTATGGATATGGATTCTTATGCGAATATGGACATAAGGGCATCCAACTGTGGGGTTGTTCCAAACCGACCAACATCAAAATTATAGAAACATTCCAGAATAAGGTACGCCAGGAGTATTGTTAATGAGACACATGACTGATGAGTAAACATTTTAGTAATTTAGTCTTATCTTGGAAAGTTTTGTAGCTATTAGTGAGGTAGATAGAGCTAGTAATCTGGGGAGTCCCGTAAGCGCATGCTTAGCCCAGTTCTTTGTCACAACCACCTGTATATTATCACCATTGTGATTTTCATTTGATATAAAAGTAATCACATTACACTGATATTCCGCACTTCTAGTAGACGTTACAGAACAGTATAACCAGAATAATAAAAATATGGCTAAATTATTCAATATTTTCTCGTTAGTGATTGTTTGTGCTGTTATCACAGGTATGATTTCTTTTTTCTTCCTATCTTTGTTACAAATTACGTATTTAATTTGATTTGATTAGATTTAATGTTACTGGTTTTCTATGATACAAATAGTTTAAAAAAATACGGTCGGTAGTCGGTACGGTCGATTGTTGTTATGTCTTTATGAATTGTATGTCTGTGTAATGTTGTTTAGTCAATTTATATTTTTAAGATTAGTGATTTAGGGAGGAGCTCGTGGCTAAGTAAAAACAGCCGCACGGGTCGATCCATCAGCTTAATCTACGCTTGCTGGGGTTGGTCCGTGGATGGGTGACCATCTTTACATATCGAGACTCCTCCATGACTCGGAAAGTACGTTAAGCCGTTGGTCCCGGCTGTCATTTATGGATCTTTGACAGTCTTTACGGGTCGTCAGAAGCCCGAAAGTCGTAGTAAGTAGTAGTAGAAAGTAGTCCAAGGGATATCGTATTACCCAGTTACTGGGTTGTGGAGGTCAGATAGGCAGTCGCTCCATGTAAAATACTGGTGTACAGCTGCATTCGGTTAGACTGTAAGCCGACCCCAACATATTTGGGAAAAGGCTAGGCAGATTGAACACTGATTTAGGTCTTAGTCCTAGTTTCATGTAAGTCTATATAAAAAAAAAACTTTATTAATTTAAATCTGGAATAAAGCCGGAATTAAAAAAAAACTGATTGTTTGGGCAAAGTGTTTAGTGTTTAAAGTAATTTATATTATAATATTAAAATAATAATTTACAAGATTTGAAAATTTGGATACAGGTCACCCGATTTTTCTACTGACTGTACCTATGGAACTCATATTTTCTAGTTCAAACACCGATAGTCCGATGTTACCAAAAGGAAAAATTGGTGACTGGCGTTATTAGTAAAGACTGTACCACACGAAATATAGCATAAAGCGCAACCTTCAAATAAGCATAATATACCAGTAATTTTAGTTATTGTTCTGTTTAAATTTTTTGTATGTACTTGTACAGCACTGTTGGTGTACCAACTAAATAAATAAATAAACCTGTAGTAACATAAGTATCTACTTTTCAGATTTTTATACATAGGTAATAAATCGTGCTGCACTTATGCATTGATACCTTGAAAAACCCGGAAGAGCATCACTTAAGGTGCGCCCAGACGGGCCACTCCATAGAATTTGCAATTTTTAAATTTTACAGTTTGCAAAACTGTACCATAGGTAGAAATCTGCATTTTTTTTTTTTAATAATTATGTAGGTGGCTACCTAATATTCTTGTTAGCAATTTCTCTGTAGCACATCAGAGTTTGGGCTTATACCCTGGCTGCCCTAGGACTTAAATGTATGTTTAACTGGCGAAATATGGGTGAGATATACACAACACCTCTGCTTGGCCCTTTTGGGACGGAGGCGTGATGTTTTGTTACCTATGTTATGCTTTTGTGATAAGACTTTACCCCAGACGAGACGCCTATTGTCAGTTTTTGTAATAATTATCTACGTATAGTACCTACTTGAGTACTTAATAGATAACGTGCAACGCAATACAGGAATCATTATCTGTCATAAGTAGGTATACGATTATAATTATCGTTCATCCCTATTTATTATCCTTATTGCATTGCATCACGTTTTGACAAATATAATTCTTTGTGCAATCGCTTGATAGTTTGTAAACTCCAAACATCATCTGGCCAACCTTTTGCCAACTAAATTGGGTTCGGTTACCAAAATATCTGAAATTTACATTGAGCGACTGCCTATCTGACCTCCACAACCCAGTTACACGATAACCCTTGATAAAACTGGTTGTTCAGGTTTCTGACTACCCGTAACGACTGTCAAACTCTAAACATGTCAATGGATTGTAAATTCTTAGGGTCTTACCATAAAAAAATTGGACACTAGTACTACGTGTGTCCAGTATCAATCTTACTTCATACTCCATACATAAATGTCGTGTTTAAAAGGTGTTTAAGCTAAAGAACTGATAAACACAGTTTTGTGGTACAAGGACAATTTTTAACGATTGTTTGTGTTTATTAAGGTGATGATAACGTCAAAATGATTAATATTGAACTTTTAATTATTTTCAGCCAATGCGCTACAATGTTACGTGTGCCGCAACTGTACTCAAGTGAACTCAACCCAAGTACAAACATGTCCAAACACAAACAAAAACACAACGACAACTGTCACGACCAGTCTCAGTCCAAGTGACTCGACTACGGAGCATCAGACCAACACAAGTACTGATGACCCGACTACTGATCCAACAACTGAGACAACTACTGACACAACTACTGATCCAACAAATGACACAACTACAGATCCACCAAGTGATACAACTTATGATCCAACAAGTGACATAACTACTGATCAAACCGACACTAGCAGTGTATCACCGAGCAGCACCGGCACTAGACCGACGACACCGGCCAGCTCGAGCAGTGAACCATTATCGACCAGCTCAAGCACTGAACCATCAACGACCAGCTCAAGCACTGAACCATCAACGACCAGTTCGAGCACTGAACCATCAACGACCATTTCGAGCACTGAACCACCAACGACCAGTTCGAGCACTGAACCATCAACGACCGGCTCGGGCACTGAACCATCAACGACCAGTTCGAGCACTGAACCATCAACGATCAGTTCGAGCACTGAACCACCAACAACCAGTTCGAGCACTGAACCTTCAACGACCAGTTCGAGCACTGAACCATCAACAACCAGCTCAAGCACTGAACCATCAACGACCAGTTCGAGCACTGAACCATCAACGACCAGTTTGAGCACTGAACCATCAACGACTAGCTCGAGCAGTGAACCATCAACGACTAGCTCGAGCAGTGAACCATCAACGTCTAGCTCTAGCAGTGAACCATCAACGACTAGCTCGAGCAGTGAACCATCAACGACTAGCTCGAGCAGTGAACCATCAACGACTAGCTCGAGCAGTGAACCATCAACGACCAGCCCGAGCAGTCAACCATCAACGACCAGTTCGAGCAGTGAACCATCAACGACCAGCCCGAGCAGTCAACCATCAACGACCAGCCCGAGCAGTCAACCATCAATGACCAGTTTGAGCACTGAACCATCAACGACCAGCTCAAGCACTGAACCATCAACGACCAGCTCAAGCACTGAACCATCAACGACCAGTTCGAGAACTGAACCATCAACGACCAGTTCGAGCACTGAACCATCAACGACCAGCCCGAGCAGTGAACCATCAACGACTAGCTCGAGCAGTGACCCATCAACGACTAGCTCGAGCAGTGAACCATCAACGACTAGCTCGAGCAGTGAACCATCAACGACTAGCTCGAGCAGTGAACCATCAACGACTAGCTCGACCAGTGAACCATCAACGACTAGCTCGAGCAGTGAACCATCAACGACTAGCTCGAGCAGTGAACCACCAACGACTAGCTCGAGCAGTGAACCATCAACGACTAGCTCGAGCAGTGAACCACCAACGACTAGCTCGAGCAGTGAACCATCAACGACTAGCTCGAGCAGTGACCCATCAATGACTAGCTCGAGCAGTGAACCATCAACGACTAGCTCGAGCAGTGAACCACCAACGACTAGCTCGAACAGTGAACCATCAACGACTAGCTCGAGCAGTGAACCATCAACGACTAGCTCTAGCAGTGACCCATCAATGACTAGCTCGAGCAGTGAACCATCAACGACTAGCTCGAGCAGTGAACCATCAACGACTAGCTCGAGCAGTGAACCATCAACGACTAGCTCGAGCAGTGAACCATCAACGACCAGCCCGAGCAGTCAACCATCAACGACTAGCTCGAGCAGTGAACCATCAACGACTAGCTCTAGCACTGAACCATCAACAACCAGCTCCAGTATTGAAGCACAGCCCGAGGTATACATGAACATGAAATAGTTTTTTAATTTTCAGATGCAGCCCTTCCAAATACTATACAAATTAGAAGGTCAAATACAAATACATTTGACCTTCTAATTTATCGAGTTATCTACCTTCCCTTTTTTGGCTCCAGTTGCAATGAACATTATTTAATACTAGCGACCCGCCTCTGATTCGCACAGGTGCAGACGTGCAGTGTTTTGATGTGACGACATGTCAAACTTACTAAATGAATTAAGCAATCACATAGAGCAACTTTGTGTTAAATATTATATATAGATTTTTTCACTTACAAAGATGCAATAGGTGGACAATTAGTGGTTATTTAAAACTATTTCCAACTATTTAGTTAGTAGATCCTGAAATAAACAGCCGTGACTGTAAGTCCAACGAAGTTGCACAATATTTAAATATTTTGATACGTTAAAAATGACATATTTTTGTGGTCATTCTTTCTTTGTTTTTATTATTGGCTAAACAGATGTCAGAGTGTTAAACCCGCCCATGGACCTCCGTCAATTTTACCGTTGGCCGATAATCGGGTAATGGTGTTCACACTATAGGCTACAGGTCCGACCTCATGTGAGCACCGCCAGTTGTGAGTGTGTCACTGTCAGTTGTGAGTTGGCTTCTGCGCACAATGGACGACGACGACGTTCTGGTTGTAATGTGGTATTTAAATAGAAGACAGAAGAAAAGAAAAAGGAATTTATATGGCGAGAGCGGGTGGCACCCGCACATAAGGTGGGACCTAGGTCCAACCTAATGTGAACCCGCCCTCAGGCATGCCGGTTTCCTCACGATGTTTTCCTTCACTGTTTTTAAGGCGAAATGGGACTGACGAGTGCCGACGGGGGTGGTATGACCCCGCCCGCGCGCAATTCTAGTGCACTACTGTTTACAAATATTTAATTTTAAAATTTAATTTTTGTTTATATTGAAAAAATAAGTCCATAATCCCTTAAAGTATTTAATAGTGAACACGTAGACAAAATTTTATTACAATTGCTTTTATAACAATCGAATGAAATAGGTTTTCTCTTTAAAAAAGCAGATTTTAAGGAAACTTTGCGGTTTTTTGGTATCGAGGAAAGTTTTGTCAATCGTGTTTCGGGCCTCATACACTCACATACGAAACTCTTCAATTTTCGTAATCATAAAAAAAAAAAACAAATTCGTTGTTATTTTGAGAGAAACATTGATTTTGCATGAAGTCGAAACGCGTCAAATCATCTGCTCTGGAACCATTTCGCCTTACAGCAAGTCATAATTATACAATACGCACATGAATCCGCGAAAAGTCAGACGTTCGTGTCTTGGGTTCGAACTCGAGACTTATGACTTGGCACTCCGATGGTTACACCACTAGGCTATCACTACTTACTTTTTGGTCATTAGTAATGAATGGATTTGTGGTCAGTCAACTTGGAAATTAAGAAGTTTATTTAAGTTTTTATGTTTTTTTTTTCAGAAGTCTTTGTACCGTGGAACTCGGTCATTGCTGCAGTTTAGAGAAGATGAGACGTCAGAATCAGAACCTCAGTGTATCGAAGCAGCTTATGAAGGTAATAATAGGTCTTTACCTATGAAATTGCCGTTTTGTATGAAAAAATTTAAACGAATTTTTTTCATGAATTTTTTATTTGTATTAATCGAAGTAATCACCCATGCAATCAATGCATCTTTGCCATCGCAGTGGCAGTTTATTGATGCCCTTCTTAAAGAAATCAGCTGGACGGGAGGCAACAAATTCTTCAAAGGCATTTTGTACTGCCTCTCGGGTATTGAATTTTTTTCCCGCCAAGAAGTTATCCAAATTCTGGAAAAAGTATTAGTCTGTAGGCGCAAGGTCTGGTGAGTAGGGCGGATGACGGAGAGCTTCCAACCCCAGTTCTTGCAACTTGGAGACCGTCTGCTGTGCAGTATGAGGTCGCGCGTTGTCGTGCAGGAGCAGCGGAGACGAGCGATTGACCAATGCTGGTTGGAGATGCGCCAGCTTCTCCATCATTGTGTTCAGTTCTTCACAGTACACATCTGCAGTAATGCTCACCCCGTTTGGTAAGAAGCTGTGATGAATCACACCGGCGCTAGACCACCAAACAGTGACCATCACTTTTCTAGGGGTAAGTTTTCGTTTAGGGCATTGTTTAGGTGCTGAACCAGGATCCAACCAACTTGCTGAGCGCTTGCGGTTATCAAACAGAATCCATTTTTCATCGCAGGTAACAATGCGGTTCAAAATTCCTTCATTTGTGTGTCTGTTGAGCAGTGCAAGGCACGTCTCGACGCGTACTTTGCGCTGGCGATCATTGAGTTCGTGGGGCACCCATTTGTCAAGCTTTTTTACCTTGCCAATTTGACGCAAATGGACCAATATTGTTTTGACGCTAACGTCGAAAGCTGCTGCTAATTCAGCCGTAGATTGTGTATCATCAGCTTGCACAATCGCCTTTAATTCGTCATTGTCGACCAAAGTCTTCGGACGACCGCGAGGTTCATTTTTCAGGTCGAAATTTCCAGAACGGAAGCGAGCAAACCAATAACAGGTGGTGCGTTGGTTTGTAGTGTTAGCTCCGTAAACGTCGTTGATGTTGCGTGCCGCTTGTGCCGCGTTGCTGCCACGACGGTACTCATATTCCATAATTACTCGAATTTTTAACGTATCCATGATGACGAAAAAGATTGAAATGCGATGAAAATGTAACACTAATCAATAAAGAAATGACTACTTTTGGAAAAAAAAATCCATGTTTTTAAAATAAAATTAATTTGAAATTAGAATTCTTAGCCAAACAAAAATTATTTTGATTTGAAATGGCCAGTACTGCAGAACGGCAATTTCATAGGTAAAGACCTAATATTTAAAAACCTGTGAATTTTACAAAAGAGTTATTGAAATTACGAAACCTTTTGACATTAGCAGCTAAAAGAATGACATATCATAAGTCATGCTACAGTTCTCTGAACAAGCATGCTGATAATGCTGATATTTAGAGTTATTCTATTCTATTACCAAAAACTAATACCACTGGTATTTGTTGGAACTCATATTTATTTTATATTCCAAACCGATACCACTCTTTATATAATTAAATTTAATATGCAAACGAATACCAACAACTTGAATTTGGTAGTCAGCTCCGTCAAACCTAATCATTTTTTTGTTTTTCTAATATTTTTATTTGATCGTAATGAAATACTATCCAAATACGCTTCATTCCAATATTTTCACAAAGGTATAGGTAAGAGTATTTTAAGTGAATCATCTTGCTACTTTTTTTGGGGTTTTCCTCAAAACGCAACCAATGAAGCGCAACTAAAGTATTCCTCGAAACGCACCCACGATGAAATATATAGAGAACATCATGACGGATTCGTAACCAATTATATCGATAGACGTTTTAAATTCAACTGTCCTAATTGCTCAGTTATTCAAACTACCAGGAAAGCACTAATTAACCGAAACTAGGTGCTTAAGCGACTTATTACTTACTTAGCTCAATAATGGTAAAAATACAGGTTTTGAAATTGAATCAATTGTTGTTTTGAAAAGTACCAGGGTAAGAGAAATGAAAAGAAAAACCAACGATTACACACAAAAAGGAATATAAAGTATTCGTTATTATTATTCACTATATCGATAGAAGTCTTAAAACTGTCCTATACCTTACCTATAACTTGTCCTATACCTATTATAACTACCAGGAAAACAGAAATTAACTGGAAGTAGTTGCTTATGAAAAACACCTGTCGAAGACGCCTACCAGGATATGGTAGACGTCTTTCGGAAAAGCCCCTGAAGTCTATAAAGGCCCCTTATATATAAAAAATTGACTTTTTTCACTATCGCATAATATCTTGTTCGTAAAGTTTCTCAACTCATAAGCAGATTGATCGTTCACATCTTAGAAAAAATGAAATTAAAGCAAAAAAAAAAATGAAGAAACAATTTGGACTGACTGTACCTTATATCTTCGAACTTGTTTTGGTTTTTCGTTTAAACAATGGTATTATAAAAAATAAATATGAGTTGAAACAACTACCAGTGGTGTTTTTGGTATTAGAATGGAATGACTCGATATTTAGTACCTATCACTAACAATAAATTCAAAAATTATGACTACAGTTCGATTCAAACTGAATGGTGGCTCAGAAGTTAGCTACTCGCTGCGCAGTACCCCACCACTCGCCCCCTCTGATACATGAAATTGTTACTGCGCAGTGACTCGCCTCATGTTCCGAGCCGCTATTAAGTTTGAATCGAGCTGTACCTACTGCCAACATACCTATTTTCACTGATTTTTTTATTGGTTTTCAGAAAATGGTGTAACGAACTTTATTCGGGACTGCTATTACGCTCCAGAAGAAACAGAAGACTCAGAAGGATCTACAGAGCAATGTCGCGACATAATTGGGTCCAGTGGAAACATTATGAAATGTAACATATGTACCAAGGACCTATGCAATGTCTCAGCGAAACCAACAACGACCATTTCTCTGATCGCAGTCAGCTTTATATCAACGTTTCTCTACTATAAACAGTAATTTCGCTATCTCCCCAGCTTCCTTTTAAAGGTTAAGAAAAAAACCTACGTCATCGAATAAATTAAACAGAATGATTGAACAAATATAGGTCATTTACATCGTTTCAATTAAAAGAAACGACTTAAATGACCTATAATGTTCATTTTTTTTTATTATACTTAATTAATGAAATAGGTAGGCTAATTAATTAATCAATAGATTTTAAGTTACACTTACTTTTTGTTTTTATATAAGTAGGACAAAATATTTTATACATAAAAGCGTAGTAAAGCCTTGTTTAAAAATTTTGAAACAGTAAACAAAGAGTAGATTGTAATCAAGATCTTTCTGTTTACATTAAAATTCAAAGCCTTTTTGGCACAACTGTATGACACACACTATGTTTCCTAAATCATTTCAATTAACATTTTTATTTCTGTGTACCTACTTAATACATGAATAGTTGCCAAATAAATGTGATTCTTACTTTTCTTTCAACGTTTTTATTATTTAGCACTAGCTTTTGCCCGCGGTTTCGCCCGGTGGATGTCGGAAAATATCCCACGGGGACATACTACCTACCGGGATTGCAAATACGTGTTAATCCAGATTATAAACTATCTGTTAAGTCTTTTTTGCGCCAATTCGGAACATATAACCAGACAAACGGACAGCCTACTCTGTCCCACTCCTGGGCAAAGGCCTCCCTCCACTCCTTCCATCTTTCGCGAGCCCGCGCGTCCTCTTTCCAGTTTTGATGGAACCTATCCAACTCTTCCCGCCATCTCCTACGTCGTCTGCCGCGACCCCGTCTCACTGTCTCAGGGCACCAGTTCTGTGCTATTTGGGCCCAGTTTGTCCGGCATGCGCCAGACCCTGGGGCAGACCCGGCCTGCCCAGTCCCATTTAAGTTGGGCAACCTTTTGAGCAACGTCAGCTATCTTTGTTTTGGAGCGCAGTATTGTGTGACGAACACGATCCGTTAATTTAGCACCTAGTATACTGCGCTCCATTGCTCGTTGGCAGACCTTGAGTTTGAACTTCTGGATGTTAGTCAAAGACCAACGGGAAGAATAAACATGTCCATGAGCCTGCGTTTCAGTGCCATAGGCAACTCACCCTTAAATAGTTCCTTCAAAAATTCTAATAACTATAATTTTGGTACCTATCAGACTTCGTTCCCACAACTCGTTGCAATTACTTTTTTTTTCAAAAATATTTAATGTACAGTTTCAGTTAATATGGTATTACATGTACTTATAGATATAGAGGTGGGTATGTTATTGGGTTTACCATCAGGATATTTTCAGTAGCAGCCCGGACTCTGGATTTGGGCCCGGTTGATGGCAATAGGGTCGCCTCCTATTACATGGGCCTTAAACATATCTGGCGATATGTGGGTGTACAATGTACTAAAGATATTACACATCTACCTAACCCGTCGGGGATTACCAAGCGTGTTGGTATTCAAGATCTTTTTATGTTTTATTTCAAAGAAGCTTTTGTTTTGTTAAAAGTAGAATTTGTTTTGTTTTGTTTAAAGAAGAATTTGTTAAGTTATCTGTATGATTTTGTTTTTAATTTTTATTTTAAAAATCTTAGTAGGATGTTTCTTTTCAGCTTCATTAACTAGGTAGGAACCCCAGCAAAATACACAGAAGTTCAAAAATCCAACATAGCTGCCTATCAGATCAGCTTTTTATATTTCTACAAAAACATTTCATAATACATAAGTAATCGGCAAGCAGCGATACAGAAAACATATAAAACATTACTATAGTTTTATTTTACTTGACTCGGAGATCAATTAAATAACATTCGTATAGTTTTAGTTGGCTCATTTATCATTTGAAGCGGAAATGAGGATTGGAGGTTCTAATCCAGTTGGTCAAAACTCGGCGTATTTAATGGCGACGTTGAGCGATGGGTTGGTTCGAATCCACGCCAAACTGTTCTCTTTTTGAAAGTAGTCCTTTGGATAGTCCTAACAAATTCAATTTTAAAGCAGTAAAATATTTTTAAACTAGAGCGGTCCCCACATAGCGACTCTGTCTGTATTCTCTGCTTTAATAAAATCGAGCACTTATTCGTTTCTTCAAAGTTGAAAACAGAAAAAGTTTTTGATTGCACCATTAAACACTTTGTTTTGCCAAATCTCAGCTTTAATTTGGGCTAAATCTCAGCTTTATTTTGGACTAATTTCAGCTTTAATTTGGGCTAATTTGGGCACTAAGCAGATTGGCTGTATACTTTTGCCGAATGAGGCCTTCTCATCCATACTTTTTATGTCCACGAGGTAATAAATGAACAAAATTATAGGATTTGGAATAATCCTATAATTTTGTTCATTTATTACCTGGGGTGTGATTCTTTATGACCTCATTCTAAACTTTGAATCTGAATCCGCTGTGAGTTTCTTGATTGGCATAAAAAAAAACTCGGTTGATAAACTAGCGCTGCCCTTGCGAGTGTCTCAGCGAGTTGAACTAAATTGACCGTGAGATTTTGACAGATAAAGTATGAGATGACGTAAGAAGTGGCATTCAGTAAGGTAGTTCCCCCGTCACTTCGACGCTCACTTCGCACTCGAACCCGATTCAAAATTCGAAGTGAGAGTGAATAGCGATGTGAGATGCGAGTTGTTGTTTGAATTTTACAGAATCGATGTACTGACCCGAAATCCTAACCAGGTTGCGGGTTAGATTAGGAACTTGAAAAAATTGTAACAGAGTTTCCTGCCTGACATACGAATAATCGGTCGTCTGAAGCGCAGTGCACCACTCACTTCGAGGAACTGGTTGGTTTGAACAGAAGCTGCAGCCTTCAGAAGTCTAAAACGGTACACATTTTAAAACAAAGCCATGTAAAGTTGATTACAGCATTTGCCACAAATTAAATATTTCGTATCTACATTTAAATAAATAACAACATTTAAGTAATCAAAATAGTGAATTATTGATTATTTATTTCAATGAATTATCACTTCAATTATTATTAGATTAGGCTAAGGTGCGGCTTTTTTTTTTGTGGGTGGGAAATCATCAAATTACTTCACCCGCTCTGGGCGGAGCGGAAGGGCGTGTCAGACTTTTACTGACTAAAACCCACCCGTGTTCCTTCAGTTGCCTGTTGCCAGGGTCCCGGTATCCCTTTCGGACTTTCCCGCAACCCTCGCAGGCATCGGTCCTAACAGACCCCGTCAGGTGTGCTGACATCTCTTTGAGGCGCGCGTGGAACACGACGCGCCGTCGATCCGGGCCTGGTCCTTATCGGACGGCGAGCTACCCATTGCTCGCCGTCCACAAGCCCATGCCTATGGTAGCCGGGAATCCGCCTGGGATTCACGCCGCCCAGGGTGTCTCCAGCGGCGGCGGTTAGGGGCGTGAGGGCGTAAACTTTGCCTCTCCCTCACGCGTTCCGCCTCCTCCTTCGCGAGCATTACTGCTTCGCAGAAGGAGGTGACTGCTACCCATGCCCTCTCGCTCCGTACCATTGCCTGGACCAGGGCCGGACGCGAGAGGTCATTGCCGCCAATCGCCTCCACGCGGACACGGCGGTGCTCCGCCCAAGCAGGGCATACCTCCACCGTATGCCCGTATGTCCCTGAGCCGCGAACATGTTTGTTTTTCAACCGACTTCTAAAAGAAGTAGGTTATCAATTCGGAGGTTTTTTTATTTTATTCGTGCAGTTACTCTGGGAAAGCACCATTTGGTGAAGTGGAACTGATGATGAAGACCACAGATTGCCACCGGAAGTACTCATTAATAAGTATTTCACGGGTTGTGATTCGATTATTTTAATATGGTTGCGCCAAGCAATTTATACTCGTCGCAATGGATATGGTGAAGTGGAGCTGATGGTGAAGTACTGGGAGAACTCCTCAACGATTAACGTCCAGGCATCGGAAAAAGCAATATTTTGTAAAGGTGGTGAGTAGTTGACGTTAGGTGACGTAACTTAGATAAATTACAAACTGACCTACAAAAAAGCGAGAAATAAAAGCACTACTTATAGTGTAAAATAACTTAAATTTCGAAAGTCGGTGGCAAAAACCAAAAATACAAAACCAAAGGAGAGAGTTATATTTGGATTTATTATTTTTATTCCAAAGAACATTATGTGTAAATATCATTATGCGTTTATAACATTATGCTTTATAAAATTATGCTGCATTATTATTATGCCAACAGTATTTATGGTAATTAACATTATGGCAAAACATTAATGCCTAATAATATTATGCGTAATGATCATTATGCTGAATTTCATTATGCCGATGTGAAATAAGACAATCTATTTTATATTTAACATTAGTAAACCGTTGAAAAACATGTTCTCAAACGTGAACGTCCTAAAACATGTTTTTTTTTCAATATTTTAGCTCAGTATTTTCGGAGATCAGGTGGGGCCTGGGGCACACAATTGAACAGAGGCGGACATAATGCCATCGGCATTTATATTTACACTAGCTGCAACCGCGCCGCGGTTTCACCCGTATAAGTTTTGATCCCGTGGTAATGTCGGGATAAAAATCTCTATCCTATTTCAGGTCATGGTCAACCCATGTGCCAAATTTCATCCAAATTCGTTCAGCCATTTTAGCGTAAAAGCGTAACAAACAAACTCACTTTCGTATCCTAACTAGTCGTAACTAATATTTTAAATGCGAAAGTGAGTTTGTTTATTTGTTTGTTACGCTTTCCACCTCCATTCCCATCCCGAAATTCCCACGGGATCGAGAGTTACGCGGGTGAAAGCGCGGAGCGCAGCTAGTTTTTAATATTAGTTAGAATTAATAACTTTAAAACAATTTGCGGTACACTATATAATAGAAGAATACGAATATAATGCAATATTGCTCATCCTCATAGCAAATGTAGTGATAATTATTTTATACTTACAGACTGGCCAGACCGAGGGAATATCTGTGCTTTTAACATACCTAATCTTTATCGTAGTATTTGTGTGATGCTGGAACATTCATTCAGAAAAAAATCTAAAAACTATATTTTCGACATAAGAATCGTTCCCAGATACAATTACCTTTTTTAAAAGTATTTATTTATTATTTTTAAAAATTTATGCACAAGTAAAAAAAATACTGTACAAAGGCGGACTTAATGCCTGAGGCATTTTCTACCAGTCAACCTTAGGGTGATGCAGAGACAAACATGGCAGGTGCAACATATGGGATAGATAATTCGAAAAAGGATAAATAGTAATACATATATACTTAAATACATACATATAAACAGAATAAACTTTGTCAGGAGAAATAACGATAGGTGAAGGAGAAAACAAGCCCAGCAAATCAGCGCCGCATTGATTCTGCCAACTTCTCACGAATATGTTCACGAGCCGCTACTTTGAAAGATAACCGACTCGCTGCCATCCTGATATTCAGAGGGAGCGCATTCCAAAGAAATACCGCCTTGACAAAGAAAGAAGAGTGAATAAAAACTGAGCGATGAGAAGGACATCGTAGAAGAAGATTGTTGGTGGAGCGAAGATTTTTACTATGGGCAGAGCATAGGTATTGAACATGGCAAGTCAGATAAGAAGGAGAAGTGGGTTTGTCGAGTATAGAATACAACATAGACAGCGCCCTCAACTCTCAAGTATTCAATGTACAGTTTTGATTTCTCTACGATTTTATTATAATTATTATGTATAGATTATTCTAGGTTTTCGCCTAGAGTTAGTGAAAATAGACATGAAGGTCTGAACCTTTAGGTGTTTCCTTATCCTGTTTATCTATGAAGAAGGGTTTTTATTTTATCAACAATTCAACATATTATTATAATTATGTTGATTAAATACCGGTACATACGTAGGTACAATACCTATGTACTCGAAGATTATTTTCGAGTGTTTGGTTCGATACGTTCATTGCACACACGGTGTTTAAAAACTGATCATTTAAATGTTTGTCATAACATATTATTATGTTGTACAATTCTAAATTTTAGCAACTTACTCCGGTGTTTTTTGGGTAGTCAGAAACCCGAAAGTCTGACGACCAGTTTTACCAGGAGTTACAGTCCGACTCAACTTGCAGCATCGGCAAAATTCGTAAAACCGATTACCATACGAACTGAGTGCGCCTTTAAAATCACCAACCTATATTACTGCTTTAGGTGAAAATGATCTTTACGCAACCGCAATAACTTGTAAAGTCATATTGCATCCGTCACATCACGCTTGGCGCAGCCGTGAGGCACACTCCCCTGAAGATAATGTTCTACATTGCACTTTTACACTTTTTATTTGTTTCATTATTGATTTTGTTATCTGCTGTATATTATTTATATTGTGTGCCTTTTAGTATGTGCTGAATAAATGTATTTTCTTTCTTTCATTTATCCAAATACATTCGTAAAAATGAAAATTTTCTAAATTTATGCTCCATCACAGTTGTGTCGTACTGTATCGTGTCATTATATCGGGGGTATTCTAATCTATAAGTACCTATATGAAAAATCTTATTGGAAACAGCATGCTGTATAGCTATTATGGAAATCTATTATTCATAATAATTACGCGCATTACAAGTATCAGATCAAAAAGATAATTATTCCATTAGTACTGCTCACATCATTAACAACAATTTTATTTTATTTATTGGGGTAAAAAAAATACCTGTGCTACTAATAGCAATTCAAGAAAACCCCACATCTTGTACATGATTGTGTAAATAATAAAGAATTAAAAGCTGTAAAGGATAAGGATTAGGATATACCAAAATTGTATAGAAAGGTACAAATGGGGAAGATTTTGTTCGTTTTAGTGCTTCTGACGTTTTGTGCAGTATTCAGGGGTAAGTAGTTTTTTTTGTTCAAGATTTGTGATACACGTCGATACTTATGTGTTAGATAATGATGGAAGTACTCAAGAAATAAAAAAAATACTGAAACAATGTGTGGTTAATTAATTATGACCACATTATAGAAGTGAACTTAAGACTGTAGCCGAGTATAAGCGATTCAGCGCCGAAGATTATTTGTATATTACAATGATTTATTGTTTAATTATTGCCGGCTACAATAGGGAATATGCATTATTTTTGTTTCACTTTTTCAATAAACGAACCCAAGAACAGTAAAAAACAATCAAATTCAACTACTGCTTGTTGCTCAAAAATCTTATTAAACTCCACAGTTCGTTACGTCCATTACTGTCGCGTACATGATGTGACGTGATTTTAGCTATGATACTGACTGATTTGTTCTTTACTCGACTATTAGCCCGAAATCTTATTAAATTAAATTGATTTTTATGCTGAGTTTCTTCAGAAATCGAACTTACTAAGCTTGTAGGATTTCAAGCAGTTTGCTAAGAATAGATTCACAAAGCTTTTTCGCCTTTTCGGGCATTGTCGAAGACGACGCTTTTCGAGAGTGCGTTCCGTTTCACCAAAACAATGCAAGATGAAACAAGCAATAGTAAAATAAATACATGCATTTTTTTTTTATAGCTTTTTGTTACTTTACTCTATTTTTTAATTACTTGCGTAATCCCTATTGCCGGACCTAGTAAAGCAATAAGCCGAGCGATCTTTATTAAGTTAGGTACATAAAATCCCCCACATACAGAATGAAATTTTAGTTATTTGAATGCCATTAAGGAGTCATTGTACTCATCATTATGAACAACTTTCACTATGGGACCAACCATGAAATCGCGAAAAAATATCTGCTGTTCCCTATATTTTCACGACGAACATAATATCATTGCTGATGACGTCGACATATTCTGTTGCGCTTTGGGTGAATTTGAAAAAAGTGCTACCCATAGAATTTGTTATGGTACAAGCAGTGGAACTATTTAATTTAAGGGTGCTACAATATCGTATTGGGTCTAGCCTGTAAGGATATTTGTATGTTTGGAGTAAATAAATGAAAATATATAATATGTAGGGAACAGCTGATTTCTTTTCGCGATTTCAGGGTTAGTCCCATAGTAAAAGTTGTTCATAATGTTAAGTACAAAGACCCCTTAAGGGGATTAAAACGAATACAATTTCACCCTGTATTGTGTAGCAACAACTACTACAATCTTGGGATCTCAGTTACAAGCTCGGTGTTGCCGTCAGTGATCCCTCAGTAAAGTGGCTACCTTTAAACTAAATCGGCACTCTTTTATGTAATCGCGAGCCTCACACAAGAAGCCAAAATTAAATAGTCTAATGAAAGATCAATACAAACCACAGATTTTTTTAAATTGTGGTCAATGTTTATATATTTATTTTTATTTTTTAGCTAACGCACTAAAATGTTTCGTATGTCGAGGCTGTCGAACAGTAGACTCAAGTAACGTAGAAACATGTCCCACAAGAAAACGAAATACCACCACACCGTTCCCAACAACAATAAAAAGCACAAGTACAAGACTTCCGAGCAGCGCAAGTACTATATCGACAACCACGACCAGCACAAGCACACACGCGCCAACTACCACAAACACCGATGTGCCAACTACCACAACCACGGATGCGCAAATAACTGATGCGCCAACAACAGTAGCGCCAACTACCACTGATGGAACTACCACTACCACTAATGCAATAACCACTGATGGCCCAACAAACACCACTGCAGCAACTACCACTGGTGGAATTACCACTACCACTGATGCACAAACCACTGATGGCCCAACAACAAACACTGCTGCAACTACCACTGATGGAACTACCGCTAATGCACAAACCACTGATGGCCTTACAACAACCACTGCTGCAACAACCACTGATGGCATTACCACTACCACTGATGCAATAACAACTGATGGCCCAACAACGACCACTGCTGCAACTGCCAGTGATGGAACTACCACTACCACTGATGCAATAACCACTGATGGCCCAACAACAACCACTGCTGCAACTTCCACTGCTGCAACTACCACTAGCACTGATGCAATAACAACTGATGGCCCAACAACAACCACTACTGCAACTGCCAGTGATGGAACTACCACTACCACTGATGCAATAACAACTGATGGCCCAACAACAACCACTGCTGCAACTACCAGAGATGGAACTACCACTACCACTGATGCAATAACCACTGATGGCCCAACAACAACCACTGCTGCAACTACCAGTGATGGCACTACCACTACCACTGATATAATTACCACCGATGGCGCAAAAACAACCACTGCTGCAACTACCAGTGATGGAACTACCACTACCACTGATGCAATTACCACCGATGGCGCAACAACAACCACTGCTGCAACTAAAACTGATGCAATAACCACTACCACTGATGCAATAACCACTGATGGCCCAACAACAACTACTGCTGCAACTACCACTGATGCAATTACCACTACAACTGGAGCAATAACCACTGATGGCACAACAACAACCACTGCTGCAACTACCACTAATGCAATAACCACTGATGGCCCAACAACAACTACTGCTGCAACTACCACTGATGCAATTACCACTACCACTGATGCAATAACCACTGATGGCCCAACAACAACCACTGCTGCAACTACCACTACCACTGATGTAATAACCACTGATGGCCCAACAACACCCACTGCTGCAACAACCACTAATGGCACTACCACTACCACTGATGCAATAACAACTGATGGCCCCACAACAACCACTGCTGCAACTGCCAGTGATGGAACTACCACTACCACTGATGCAATAACCACTGATGGCCCAACAACAACCACTGCTGCAACTACCAGAGATGGAACTACCACTACCACTGATGCAATAACCACTGATGGCCCAACAACAACCACTGCTGCAACTACCAGTGATGGCACTACCACAACCACTGATATAATTACCACCGATGGCGCAAAAACAACCACTGCTGCAACTACCAGTGATGGCACTACCACTACCACTGATGCAATAACAACTGATGGCCCCACAACAACCACGGCTGCAACTACCAGTGATGGAACAACCACTACCACTGATGCAATTACCACCGATGGCCCAACAACAACCACTGCTGCAACTACCAGAGATGGAACTACCACTACCACTGATGCAATAACCACTGATGGCCCAACAACAACCACTGCTGCAACTGCCAGTGATGGAACTACCACTACCACTGATGCAATTACCACCGATGGCGCAACAACAACCACTGCTGCAACTAAAACTGATGCAATTACCACTACCACTGATGCAATAACCACTGATGGCCCAACAACAACTACTGCTGCAACTACCACTGATGCAATTACCACTACAACTGGAGCAATAACCACTGATGGCACAACAACAACCACTGCTGCAACTACCACTGATGCAATAACCACTGATGGCCCAACAACAACTACTGCTGCAACTACCACTGATGCAATTACCACTACCACTGATGCAATAACCACTGATGGCCCAACAACAACCACTGCTGCAACTACCACTACCACTGATGTAATAACCACTGATGGCCCAACAACACCCACTGCTGCAACTACCAGAGATGGAACTACCACTACCACTGATGCAATAACCACTGATGGCCCAACAACAACCACTGCTGCAACTGCCAGTGATGGAACTACCACTACCACTGATGCAATAACCACTGATGGCCCAACAACAACCACTGCTGCAACTACCAGAGATGGAACTACCACTACCACTGATGCAATAACCACTGATGGCCCAACAACAACCACTGCTGCAACTACCAGTGATGGCACTACCACTACCACTGATATAATTACCACCGATGGCGCAAAAACAACCACTGCTGCAACTACCAGTGATGGAACTACCACTAACACTGATGCAATAACAACTGATGGCCCCACAACAACCACGGCTGCAACTACCAGTGATGGAACAACCACTACCACTGATGCAATTACCACCGATGGCCCAACAACAACCACTGCTGCAACTACCAGAGATGGAACTACCACTACCACTGATGCAATAACCACTGATGGCCCAACAACAACCACTGCTGCAACTGCCAGTGATGGAACTACCACTACCACTGATGCAATTACCACCGATGGCGCAACAACAACCACTGCTGCAACTAAAACTGATGCAATTACCACTACCACTGATGCAATAACCACTGATGGCCCAACAACAACTACTGCTGCAACTACCACTGATGCAATTACCACTACAACTGGAGCAATAACCACTGATGGCACAACAACAACCACTGCTGCAACTACCACTGATGCAATAACCACTGATGGCCCAACAACAACTACTGCTGCAACTACCACTGATGCAATTACCACTACCACTGATGCAATAACCACTGATGGCCCAACAACAACCACTGCTGCAACTACCACTACCACTGATGTAATAACCACTGATGGCCCAACAACACCCACTGCTGCAACAACCACTAATGGCACTACCACTACCACTGATGCAATAACCACTGATGGCCCAACAACAACCACTGCTGCAACTGCCAGTGATGGAACTACCACTACCACTGATGCAATAACCACTGATGGCCCAACAACAACCACTGCTGCAACTACCAGAGATGGAACTACCACTACCACTGATGCAATAACCACTGATGGCCCAACAACAACCACTGCTGCAACTACCAGTGATGGCACTACCACTACCACTGATATAATTACCACCGATGGCGCAAAAACAACCACTGCTGCAACTACCAGTGATGGAACTACCACTACCACTGATGCAATAACAACTGATGGCCCCACAACAACCACGGCTGCAACTACCAGTGATGGAACAACCACTACCACTGATGCAATTACCACCGATGGCCCAACAACAACCACTGCTGCAACTACCAGAGATGGAACTACCACTACCACTGATGCAATAACCACTGATGGCCCAACAACAACCACTGCTGCAACTGCCAGTGATGGAACTACCACTACCACTGATGCAATTACCACCGATGGCGCAACAACAACCACTGCTGCAACTAAAACTGATGCAATTACCACTACCACTGATGCAATAACCACTGATGGCCCAACAACAACTACTGCTGCAACTACCACTGATGCAATTACCACTACAACTGGAGCAATAACCACTGATGGCACAACAACAACCACTGCTGCAACTACCACTGATGCAATAACCACTGATGGCCCAACAACAACTACTGCTGCAACTACCACTGATGCAATTACCACTACCACTGATGCAATAACCACTGATGGCCCAACAACAACCACTGCTGCAACTACCACTACCACTGATGTAATAACCACTGATGGCCCAACAACACCCACTGCTGCAACAACCACTAATGGCACTACCACTACCACTGATGCAATAACAACTGATGGCCCCACAACAACCACGGCTGCAACTACCAGTGATGGAACAACCACTACCACTGATGCAATTACCACCGATGGCCCAACAACAACCACTGCTGCAACTACCAGAGATGGAACTACCACTACCACTGATGCAATAACCACTGATGGCCCAACAACAACCACTGCTGCAACTGCCAGTGATGGAACTACCACTACCACTGATGCAATAACCACTGATGGCCCAACAACAACCACTGCTGCAACTACCAGAGATGGAACTACCACTACCACTGATGCAATAACCACTGATGGCCCAACAACAACCACTGCTGCAACTACCAGTGATGGCACTACCACTACCACTGATATAATTACCACCGATGGCGCAAAAACAACCACTGCTGCAACTACCAGTGATGGAACTACCACTACCACTGATGCAATTACCACCGATGGCGCAACAACAACCACTGCTGCAACTAAAACTGATGCAATTACCACTACCACTGATGCAATAACCACTGATGGCCCAACAACAACTACTGCTGCAACTACCACTGATGCAATTACCACTACAACTGGAGCAATAACCACTGATGGCACAACAACAACCACTGCTGCAACTACCACTGATGCAATAACCAGTGATGGCCCAACAACAACTACTGCTGCAACTACCACTGATGCAATTACCACTACCACTGATGCAATAACCACTGATGGCCCAACAACAACCACTGCTGCAACTACCACTACCACTGATGTAATAACCACTGATGGCCCAACAACACCCACTGCTGCAACAACCACTGATGGCACTACCACTACCACTGATGCAATAACAACTGATGGCCCCACAACAACCACGGCTGCAACTACCAGTGATGGAACAACCACTACCACTGATGCAATTACCACCGATGGCGCAATCACAACCACTGCTGCAAAAACCAGTGATGGCACTACCACTACCTCTGATGCAACTGCCAGTGATGGAACTACCACTACCACTGATGCAATAACCACTGATGGCCCAACAACAACCACTCCTGCAACTACCAGAGATGGAACTACCACTACCACTGATGCAATAACCACTGATGGCCCAACAACAACCACTGCTGCAACTACCAGTGATGGCACTACCACTACCACTGATATAATTACCACCGATGGCGCAAAAACAACCACTGCTGCAACTACCAGTGATGGAACTACCACTACCACTGATGCAATTACCACCGATGGCGCAACAACAACCACTGTTGCAACTAAAACTGATGCAATTACCACTACCACTGATGCAATAACCACTGATGGCCCAACAACAACTACTGCTGCAACTACCACTGATGCAATTACCACTACAACTGGAGCAATAACCACTGATGGCACAACAACAACCACTGCTGCAACTACCACTGATGCAATAACCACTGATGGCCCAACAACAACTACTGCTGCAACTACCACTGATGCAATTACCACTACCACTGATGCAATAACCACTGATGGCCCAACAACAACCACTGCTGCAACTACCACTACCACTGATGTAATAACCACTGATGGCCCAACAACACCCACTGCTGCAACAACCACTAATGGCACTACCACTACCACTGATGCAATAACAACTGATGGCCCCACAACAACCACGGCTGCAACTACCAGTGATGGAACAACCACTACCACTGATGCAATTACCACCGATGGCGCAATCACAACCACTGCTGCAACTACCAGTGATGGAACTACCACTACCACTGATGCAATTACCACCGATGGCGCAACAACAACCACTGCTGCAACTAAAACTGATGCAATTACCACTACCACTGATGCAATAACCACTGATGGCCCAACAACAACTACTGCTGCAACTACCACTGATGCAATTACCACTACAACTGGAGCAATAACCACTGATGGCACAACAACAACCACTGCTGCAACTACCACTGATGCAATAACCAGTGATGGCCCAAAAACAACCACTGCTGCAACTACCACTGATGCATTTACCACTACCACTGATGCAATAACCACTGATGGCCCAACAACAACCACTGCTGCAACTACCACTACCACTGATGTAATAACCACTGATGGCCCAACAACACCCACTGCTGCAACAACCACTGATGGCACTACCACTACCACTGATGCAATAACAACTGATGGCCCCACAACAACCACGGCTGCAACTACCAGTGATGGAACAACCACTACCACTGATGCAATTACCACCGATGGCGCAATCACAACCACTGCTGCAACTACCAGTGATGGCACTACCACTACCACTGATGCAACTGCCAGTGATGGAACTACCACTACCACTGATGCAATAACCACTGATGGCCCAACAACAACCACTCCTGCAACTACCAGAGATGGAATTACCACTACCACTGATGCAATAACCACTGATGGCCCAACAACAACCACTGCTGCAACTACCAGTGATGGCACTACCACTAACACTGATATAATTACTACCGATGGCGCAAAAACAACCACTGCTGCAACTACCAGTGATGGAACTACCACTACCACTGATGCAATTACCACCGATGGCGCAACAACAACCACTGCTGCAACTAAAACTGATGCAATTACCACTACCACTGATGCAATAACCACTGATGGCCCAACAACAACTACTGCTGCAAATACCACTGATGCAATTACCACTACAACTGGAGCAATAACCACTGATGGCACAACAACAACCACTGCTGCAACTACCACTGATGCAATTACCACTACAACTGGAGCAATAACCACTGATGGCACAACAACAACCACTGCTGCAACTACCACTGATGCAATAACCAGTGATGGCCCAAAAACAACCACTGCTGCAACTACCACTGATGCAATTACCACTACCACTGATGCAATAACCACTGATGGCCCAACAACAACCACTGCTGCAACTACCACTACCACTGATGTAATAACCACTGATGGCCCAACAACACCCACTGCTGCAACAACCACTGATGGCACTACCACTACCACTGATGCAATAACAACTGATGGCCCCACAACAACCACGGCTGCAACTACCAGTGATGGAACAACCACTACCACTGATGCAATTACCACCGATGGCGCAATCACAACCACTGCTGCAACTACCAGTGATGGCACTACCACTACCACTGATGCAACTGCCAGTGATGGAACTACCACTACCACTGATGCAATAACCACTGATGGCCCAACAACAACCACTGCTGCAAATACCACTGATGCAATTACCACTACAACTGGAGCAATAACCACTGATGGCACAACAACAACCACTGCTGCAACTACCACTGATGCAATTACCACTACAACTGGAGCAATAACCACTGATGGCACAACAACAACCACTGCTGCAACTACCACTGATGCAATAACCAGTGATGGCCCAAAAACAACCACTGCTGCAACTACCACTGCTGCAACTACCACTGATGCAATAACCACTGATGGCCCAACAACAACTACTGCTGCAACTACCACTGATGCAATTACCACTACCACTGATGCAATAACCACTGATGGCCCAACAACAACCACTGCTGCAACTACCAGTGATGGAACAACCACTACCACTGATGCAATTACCACCGATGGCCCAACAACAACCACTGCTGCAACTACCAGAGATGGAACTACCACTACCACTGATGCAATAACCACTGATGGCCCAAGAACAACCACTGCTGCAACTGCCAGTGATGGAACTACCACTACCACTGATGCAATAACCACTGATGGCCCAACAACAACCACTGCTGCAACTACCAGTGATGGAACTACCACTACCACTGATGCAATTACCACCGATGGCGCAACAACAACCACTGCTGCAACTAAAACTGATGCAATTACCACTACCACTGATGCAATAACCACTGATGGCCCAACAACAACTACTGCTGCAACTACCACTGATGCAATTACCACTACAACTGGAGCAATAACCACTGATGGCACAACAACAACCACTGCTGCAACTACCACTGATGCAATAACCAGTGATGGCCCAAAAACAACTACTGCTGCAACTACCACTGATGCAATTACCACTACCACTGATGCAATAACCACTGATGGCCCAACAACAACCACTGCTGCAACTACCACTACCACTGATGTAATAACCACTGATGGCCCAACAACACCCACTGCTGCAACAACCACTGATGGCACTACCACTACCACTGATGCAATAACAACTGATGGCCCCACAACAACCACGGCTGCAACTACCAGTGATGGAACAACCACTACCACTGATGCAATTACCACCGATGGCGCAATCACAACCACTGCTGCAAAAACCAGTGATGGCACTACCACTACCTCTGATGCAACTGCCAGTGATGGAACTACCACTACCACTGATGCAATAACCACTGATGGCCCAACAACAACCACTCCTGCAACTACCAGAGATGGAACTACCACTACCACTGATGCAATAACCACTGATGGCCCAACAACAACCACTGCTGCAACTACCAGTGATGGCACTACCACTACCACTGATATAATTACCACTGATGGCGCAAAAACAACCACTGCTGCAACTACCAGTGATGGAACTACCACTACCACTGATGCAATTACCACCGATGGCGCAACAACAACCACTGTTGCAACTAAAACTGATGCAATTACCACTACCACTGATGCAATAACCACTGATGGCCCAACAACAACTACTGCTGCAACTACCACTGTTGCAATTACCACTACAACTGGAGCAATAACCACTGATGGCACAACAACAACCACTGCTGCAACTACCACTGATGCAATAACCACTGATGGCCCAACAACAACTACTGCTGCAACTACCACTGATGCAATTACCACTACCACTGATGCAATAACCACTGATGGCCCAACAACAACCACTGCTGCAACTACCACTACCACTGATGTAATAACCACTGATGGCCCAACAACACCCACTGCTGCAACAACCACTAATGGCACTACCACTACCACTGATGCAATAACAACTGATGGCCCCACAACAACCACGGCTGCAACTACCAGTGATGGAACAACCACTACCACTGATGCAATTACCACCGATGGCGCAATCACAACCACTGCTGCAACTACCAGTGATGGAACTACCACTACCACTGATGCAATTACCACCGATGGCGCAACAACAACCACTGCTGCAACTAAAACTGATGCAATTACCACTACCACTGATGCAATAACCACTGATGGCCCAACAACAACTACTGCTGCAACTACCACTGATGCAATTACCACTACAACTGGAGCAATAACCACTGATGGCACAACAACAACCACTGCTGCAACTACCACTGATGCAATAACCAGTGATGGCCCAAAAACAACCACTGCTGCAACTACCACTGATGCATTTACCACTACCACTGATGCAATAACCACTGATGGCCCAACAACAACCACTGCTGCAACTACCACTACCACTGATGTAATAACCACTGATGGCCCAACAACACCCACTGCTGCAACAACCACTGATGGCACTACCACTACCACTGATGCAATAACAACTGATGGCCCCACAACAACCACGGCTGCAACTACCAGTGATGGAACAACCACTACCACTGATGCAATTACCACCGATGGCGCAATCACAACCACTGCTGCAACTACCAGTGATGGCACTAACACTACCACTGATGCAACTGCCAGTGATGGAACTACCACTACCACTGATGCAATAACCACTGATGGCCCAACAACAACCACTCCTGCAACTACCAGAGATGGAATTACCACTACCACTGATGCAATAACCACTGATGGCCCAACAACAACCACTGCTGCAACTACCAGTGATGGCACTACCACTAACACTGATATAATTACTACCGATGGCGCAAAAACAACCACTGCTGCAACTACCAGTGATGGAACTACCACTACCACTGATGCAATTACCACCGATGGCGCAACAACAACCACTGCTGCAACTAAAACTGATGCAATTACCACTACCACTGATGCAATAACCACTGATGGCCCAACAACAACTACTGCTGCAAATACCACTGATGCAATTACCACTACAACTGGAGCAATAACCACTGATGGCACAACAACAACCACTGCTGCAACTACCACTGATGCAATAACCACTGATGGCCCAACAACAACTACTGCTGCAACTACCACTGATGCAATTACCACTACCACTGATGCAATAACCACTGATGGCCCAACAACAACCACTGCTGCAACTACCACTACCACTGATGTAATAACCACTGATGGCCCAACAACACCCACTGCTGCAACAACCACTAATGGCACTACCACTACCACTGATGCAATAACAACTGATGGCCCCACAACAACCACGGCTGCAACTACCAGTGATGGAACAACCACTACCACTGATGCAATTACCACCGATGGCCCAACAACAACCACTGCTGCAACTACCAGAGATGGAACTACCACTACCACTGATGCAATAACCACTGATGGCCCAACAACAACCACTGCTGCAACTACCAGTGATGGCACTACCACAACCACTGATATAATTACCACCGATGGCGCAAAAACAACCACTGCTGCAACTACCAGTGATGGCACTACCACTACCACTGATGCAATAACAACTGATGGCCCCACAACAACCACGGCTGCAACTACCAGTGATGGAACAACCACTACCACTGATGCAATTACCACCGATGGCCCAACAACAACCACTGCTGCAACTACCAGAGATGGAACTACCACTACCACTGATGCAATAACCACTGATGGCCCAACAACAACCACTGCTGCAACTGCCAGTGATGGAACTACCACTACCACTGATGCAATTACCACCGATGGCGCAACAACAACCACTGCTGCAACTAAAACTGATGCAATTACCACTACCACTGATGCAATAACCACTGATGGCCCAACAACAACTACTGCTGCAACTACCACTGATGCAATTACCACTACAACTGGAGCAATAACCACTGATGGCACAACAACAACCACTGCTGCAACTACCACTGATGCAATAACCACTGATGGCCCAACAACAACTACTGCTGCAACTACCACTGATGCAATTACCACTACCACTGATGCAATAACCACTGATGGCCCAACAACAACCACTGCTGCAACTACCACTACCACTGATGTAATAACCACTGATGGCCCAACAACACCCACTGCTGCAACTACCAGAGATGGAACTACCACTACCACTGATGCAATAACCACTGATGGCCCAACAACAACCACTGCTGCAACTGCCAGTGATGGAACTACCACTACCACTGATGCAATAACCACTGATGGCCCAACAACAACCACTGCTGCAACTACCAGAGATGGAACTACCACTACCACTGATGCAATAACCACTGATGGCCCAACAACAACCACTGCTGCAACTACCAGTGATGGCACTACCACTACCACTGATATAATTACCACCGATGGCGCAAAAACAACCACTGCTGCAACTACCAGTGATGGAACTACCACTACCACTGATGCAATAACAACTGATGGCCCCACAACAACCACGGCTGCAACTACCAGTGATGGAACAACCACTACCACTGATGCAATTACCACCGATGGCCCAACAACAACCACTGCTGCAACTACCAGAGATGGAACTACCACTACCACTGATGCAATAACCACTGATGGCCCAACAACAACCACTGCTGCAACTGCCAGTGATGGAACTACCACTACCACTGATGCAATTACCACCGATGGCGCAACAACAACCACTGCTGCAACTAAAACTGATGCAATTACCACTACCACTGATGCAATAACCACTGATGGCCCAACAACAACTACTGCTGCAACTACCACTGATGCAATTACCACTACAACTGGAGCAATAACCACTGATGGCACAACAACAACCACTGCTGCAACTACCACTGATGCAATAACCACTGATGGCCCAACAACAACTACTGCTGCAACTACCACTGATGCAATTACCACTACCACTGATGCAATAACCACTGATGGCCCAACAACAACCACTGCTGCAACTACCACTACCACTGATGTTATAACCACTGATGGCCCAACAACACCCACTGCTGCAACAACCACTAATGGCACTACCACTACCACTGATGCAATAACAACTGATGGCCCCACAACAACCACGGCTGCAACTACCAGTGATGGAACAACCACTACCACTGATGCAATTACCACCGATGGCCCAACAACAACCACTGCTGCAACTACCAGAGATGGAACTACCACTACCACTGATGCAATAACCACTGATGGCCCAACAACAACCACTGCTGCAACTGCCAGTGATGGAACTACCACTACCACTGATGCAATAACCACTGATGGCCCAACAACAACCACTGCTGCAACTACCAGAGATGGAACTACCACTACCACTGATGCAATAACCACTGATGGCCCAACAACAACCACTGCTGCAACTGCCAGTGATGGAACTACCACTACCACTGATGCAATAACCACTGATGGCCCAACAACAACCACTGCTGCAACTACCAGAGATGGAACTACCACTACCACTGATGCAATAACCACTGATGGCCCAACAACAACCACTGCTGCAACTACCAGTGATGGCACTACCATTACCACTGATATAATTACCACCGATGGCGCAAAAACAACCACTGCTGCAACTACCAGTGATGGAACTACCACTACCACTGATGCAATTACCACCGATGGCGCAACAACAACCACTGCTGCAACTAAAACTGATGCAATTACCACTACCACTGATGCAATAACCACTGATGGCCCAACAACAACTACTGCTGCAACTACCACTGATGCAATTACCACTACAACTGGAGCAATAACCACTGATGGCACAACAACAACCACTGCTGCAACTACCACTGATGCAATAACCAGTGATGGCCCAACAACAACTACTGCTGCAACTACCACTGATGCAATTACCACTACCACTGATGCAATAACCACTGATGGCCCAACAACAACCACTGCTGCAACTACCACTACCACTGATGTAATAACCACTGATGGCCCAACAACACCCACTGCTGCAACAACCACTGATGGCACTACCACTACCACTGATGCAATAACAACTGATGGCCCCACAACAACCACGGCTGCAACTACCAGTGATGGAACAACCACTACCACTGATGCAATTACCACCGATGGCGCAATCACAACCACTGCTGCAAAAACCAGTGATGGCACTACCACTACCTCTGATGCAACTGCCAGTGATGGAACTACCACTACCACTGATGCAATAACCACTGATGGCCCAACAACAACCACTCCTGCAACTACCAGAGATGGAACTACCACTACCACTGATGCAATAACCACTGATGGCCCAACAACAACCACTGCTGCAACTACCAGTGATGGCACTACCACTACCACTGATATAATTACCACCGATGGCGCAAAAACAACCACTGCTGCAACTACCAGTGATGGAACTACCACTACCACTGATGCAATTACCACCGATGGCGCAACAACAACCACTGTTGCAACTAAAACTGATGCAATTACCACTACCACTGATGCAATAACCACTGATGGCCCAACAACAACTACTGCTGCAACTACCACTGATGCAATTACCACTACAACTGGAGCAATAACCACTGATGGCACAACAACAACCACTGCTGCAACTACCACTGATGCAATAACCACTGATGGCCCAACAACAACTACTGCTGCAACTACCACTGATGCAATTACCACTACCACTGATGCAATAACCACTGATGGCCCAACAACAACCACTGCTGCAACTACCACTACCACTGATGTAATAACCACTGATGGCCCAACAACACCCACTGCTGCAACAACCACTAATGGCACTACCACTACCACTGATGCAATAACAACTGATGGCCCCACAACAACCACGGCTGCAACTACCAGTGATGGAACAACCACTACCACTGATGCAATTACCACCGATGGCGCAATCACAACCACTGCTGCAACTACCAGTGATGGAACTACCACTACCACTGATGCAATTACCACCGATGGCGCAACAACAACCACTGCTGCAACTAAAACTGATGCAATTACCACTACCACTGATGCAATAACCACCGATGGCCCAACAACAACTACTGCTGCAACTACCACTGATGCAATTACCACTACAACTGGAGCAATAACCACTGATGGCACAACAACAACCACTGCTGCAACTACCACTGATGCAATAACCAGTGATGGCCCAAAAACAACCACTGCTGCAACTACCACTGATGCATTTACCACTACCACTGATGCAATAACCACTGATGGCCCAACAACAACCACTGCTGCAACTACCACTACCACTGATGTAATAACCACTGATGGCCCAACAACACCCACTGCTGCAACAACCACTGATGGCACTACCACTACCACTGATGCAATAACAACTGATGGCCCCACAACAACCACGGCTGCAACTACCAGTGATGGAACAACCACTACCACTGATGCAATAACCACCGATGGCGCAATCACAACCACTGCTGCAACTACCAGTGATGGCACTACCACTACCACTGATGCAACTGCCAGTGATGGAACTACCACTACCACTGATGCAATAACCACTGATGGCCCAACAACAACCACTCCTGCAACTACCAGAGATGGAATTACCACTACCACTGATGCAATAACCACTGATGGCCCAACAACAACCACTGCTGCAACTACCAGTGATGGCACTACCACTAACACTGATATAATTACTACCGATGGCGCAAAAACAACCACTGCTGCAACTACCAGTGATGGAACTACCACTACCACTGATGCAATTACCACCGATGGCGCAACAACAACCACTGCTGCAACTAAAACTGATGCAATTACCACTACCACTGATGCAATAACCACTGATGGCCCAACAACAACTACTGCTGCAAATACCACTGATGCAATTACCACTACAACTGGAGCAATAACCACTGATGGCACAACAACAACCACTGCTGCAACTACCACTGATGCAATTACCACTACAACTGGAGCAATAACCACTGATGGCACAACAACAACCACTGCTGCAACTACCACTGATGCAATAACCAGTGATGGCCCAAAAACAACCACTGCTGCAACTACCACTGATGCAATTACCACTACCACTGATGCAATAACCACTGATGGCCCAACAACAACCACTGCTGCAACTACCACTACCACTGATGTAATAACCACTGATGGCCCAACAACACCCACTGCTGCAACAACCACTGATGGCACTACCACTACCACTGATGCAATAACAACTGATGGCCCCACAACAACCACGGCTGCAACTACCAGTGATGGAACAACCACTACCACTGATGCAATTACCACCGATGGCGCAATCACAACCACTGCTGCAACTACCAGTGATGGCACTACCACTACCACTGATGCAACTGCCAGTGATGGAACTACCACTACCACTGATGCAATAACCACTGATGGCCCAACAACAACCACTGCTGCAAATACCACTGATGCAATTACCACTACAACTGGAGCAATAACCACTGATGGCACAACAACAACCACTGCTGCAACTACCACTGATGCAATTACCACTACAACTGGAGCAATAACCACTGATGGCACAACAACAACCACTGCTGCAACTACCACTGATGCAATAACCAGTGATGGCCCAAAAACAACCACTGCTGCAACTACCACTGCTGCAACTACCACTGATGCAATAACCACTGATGGCCCAACAACAACTACTGCTGCAACTACCACTGATGCAATTACCACTACCACTGATGCAATAACCACTGATGGCCCAACAACAACCACTGCTGCAACTACCACTACCACTGATGTAATAACCACTGATGGCCCAACAACACCCACTGCTGCAACAACCACTAATGGCACTACCACTACCACTGATGCAATAACCACTGATGGCCCAACAACAACCACTGCTGCAACTACCAGTGATGGCACTACCACTACCACTGATATAATTACCACTGATGGCGCAAAAACAACCACTGCTGCAACTACCAGTGATGGAACTACCACTACCACTGATGCAATTACCACCGATGGCGCAACAACAACCACTGTTGCAACTAAAACTGATGCAATTACCACTACCACTGATGCAATAACCACTGATGGCCCAACAACAACTACTGCTGCAACTACCACTGTTGCAATTACCACTACAACTGGAGCAATAACCACTGATGGCACAACAACAACCACTGCTGCAACTACCACTGATGCAATAACCACTGATGGCCCAACAACAACTACTGCTGCAACTACCACTGATGCAATTACCACTACCACTGATGCAATAACCACTGATGGCCCAACAACAACCACTGCTGCAACTACCACTACCACTGATGTAATAACCACTGATGGCCCAACAACACCCACTGCTGCAACAACCACTAATGGCACTACCACTACCACTGATGCAATAACAACTGATGGCCCCACAACAACCACGGCTGCAACTACCAGTGATGGAACAACCACTACCACTGATGCAATTACCACCGATGGCGCAATCACAACCACTGCTGCAACTACCAGTGATGGAACTACCACTACCACTGATGCAATTACCACCGATGGCGCAACAACAACCACTGCTGCAACTAAAACTGATGCAATTACCACTACCACTGATGAAATAACCACTGATGGCCCAACAACAACTACTGCTGCAACTACCACTGATGCAATTACCACTACAACTGGAGCAATAACCACTGATGGCACAACAACAACCACTGCTGCAACTACCACTGATGCAATAACCAGTGATGGCCCAAAAACAACCACTGCTGCAACTACCACTGATGCATTTACCACTACCACTGATGCAATAACCACTGATGGCCCAACAACAACCACTGCTGCAACTACCACTACCACTGATGTAATAACCACTGATGGCCCAACAACACCCACTGCTGCAACAACCACTGATGGCACTACCACTACCACTGATGCAATAACAACTGATGGCCCCACAACAACCACGGCTGCAACTACCAGTGATGGAACAACCACTACCACTGATGCAATTACCACCGATGGCGCAATCACAACCACTGCTGCAACTACCAGTGATGGCACTAACACTACCACTGATGCAACTGCCAGTGATGGAACTACCACTACCACTGATGCAATAACCACTGATGGCCCAACAACAACCACTCCTGCAACTACCAGAGATGGAATTACCACTACCACTGATGCAATAACCACTGATGGCCCAACAACAACCACTGCTGCAACTACCAGTGATGGCACTACCACTAACACTGATATAATTACTACCGATGGCGCAAAAACAACCACTGCTGCAACTACCAGTGATGGAACTACCACTACCACTGATGCAATTACCACCGATGGCGCAACAACAACCACTGCTGCAACTAAAACTGATGCAATTACCACTACCACTGATGCAATAACCACTGATGGCCCAACAACAACTACTGCTGCAAATACCACTGATGCAATTACCACTACAACTGGAGCAATAACCACTGATGGCACAACAACAACCACTGCTGCAACTACCACTGATGCAATAACCACTGATGGCTCAACAACAACTACTGCTGCAACTACCACTGATGCAATTACCACTACCACTGATGCAATAACCACTGATGGCCCAACAACAACCACTGCTGCAACTACCACTACCACTGATGTAATAACCACTGATGGCCCAACAACACCCACTGCTGCAACAACCACTAATGGCACTACCACTACCACTGATGCAATAACAACTGATGGCCCCACAACAACCACGGCTGCAACTACCAGTGATGGAACAACCACTACCACTGATGCAATTACCACCGATGGCCCAACAACAACCACTGCTGCAACTACCAGAGATGGAACTACCACTACCACTGATGCAATAACCACTGATGGCCCAACAACAACCACTGCTGCAACTACCAGTGATGGCACTACCACAACCACTGATATAATTACCACCGATGGCGCAAAAACAACCACTGCTGCAACTACCAGTGATGGAACAACCACTACCACTGATGCAATTACCACCGATGGCCCAACAACAACCACTGCTGCAACTACCAGAGATGGAACTACCACTACCACTGATGCAATAACCACTGATGGCCCAACAACAACCACTGCTGCAACTACCAGTGATGGCACTACCACAACCACTGATATAATTACCACCGATGGCGCAAAAACAACCACTGCTGCAACTACCAGTGATGGCACTACCACTACCACTGATGCAATAACAACTGATGGCCCCACAACAACCACGGCTGCAACTACCAGTGATGGAACAACCACTACCACTGATGCAATTACCACCGATGGCCCAACAACAACCACTGCTGCAACTACCAGAGATGGAACTACCACTACCACTGATGCAATAACCACTGATGGCCCAACAACAACCACTGCTGCAACTGCCAGTGATGGAACTACCACTACCACTGATGCAATTACCACCGATGGCGCAACAACAACCACTGCTGCAACTAAAACTGATGCAATTACCACTACCACTGATGCAATAACCACTGATGGCCCAACAACAACTACTGCTGCAACTACCACTGATGCAATTACCACTACAACTGGAGCAATAACCACTGATGGCACAACAACAACCACTGCTGCAACTACCACTGATGCAATAACCACTGATGGCCCAACAACAACTACTGCTGCAACTACCACTGATGCAATTACCACTACCACTGATGCAATAACCACTGATGGCCCAACAACAACCACTGCTGCAACTACCACTACCACTGATGTAATAACCACTGATGGCCCAACAACACCCACTGCTGCAACTACCAGAGATGGAACTACCACTACCACTGATGCAATAACCACTGATGGCCCAACAACAACCACTGCTGCAACTGCCAGTGATGGAACTACCACTACCACTGATGCAATAACCACTGATGGCCCAACAACAACCACTGCTGCAACTACCAGAGATGGAACTACCACTACCACTGATGCAATAACCACTGATGGCCCAACAACAACCACTGCTGCAACTACCAGTGATGGCACTACCACTACCACTGATATAATTACCACCGATGGCGCAAAAACAACCACTGCTGCAACTACCAGTGATGGAACTACCACTACCACTGATGCAATAACAACTGATGGCCCCACAACAACCACGGCTGCAACTACCAGTGATGGAACAACCACTACCACTGATGCAATTACCACCGATGGCCCAACAACAACCACTGCTGCAACTACCAGAGATGGAACTACCACTACCACTGATGCAATAACCACTGATGGCCCAACAACAACCACTGCTGCAACTGCCAGTGATGGAACTACCACTACCACTGATGCAATTACCACCGATGGCGCAACAACAACCACTGCTGCAACTAAAACTGATGCAATTACCACTACCACTGATGCAATAACCACTGATGGCCCAACAACAACTACTGCTGCAACTACCACTGATGCAATTACCACTACAACTGGAGCAATAACCACTGATGGCACAACAACAACCACTGCTGCAACTACCACTGATGCAATAACCACTGATGGCCCAACAACAACTACTGCTGCAACTACCACTGATGCAATTACCACTACCACTGATGCAATAACCACTGATGGCCCAACAACAACCACTGCTGCAACTACCACTACCACTGATGTAATAACCACTGATGGCCCAACAACACCCACTGCTGCAACAACCACTAATGGCACTACCACTACCACTGATGCAATAACAACTGATGGCCCCACAACAACCACGGCTGCAACTACCAGTGATGGAACAACCACTACCACTGATGCAATTACCACCGATGGCCCAACAACAACCACTGCTGCAACTACCAGAGATGGAACTACCACTACCACTGATGCAATAACCACTGATGGCCCAACAACAACCACTGCTGCAACTGCCAGTGATGGAACTACCACTACCACTGATGCAATAACCACTGATGGCCCAACAACAACCACTGCTGCAACTACCAGAGATGGAACTACCACTACCACTGATGCAATAACCACTGATGGCCCAACAACAACCACTGCTGCAACTGCCAGTGATGGAACTACCACTACCACTGATGCAATAACCACTGATGGCCCAACAACAACCACTGCTGCAACTACCAGAGATGGAACTACCACTACCACTGATGCAATAACCACTGATGGCCCAACAACAACCACTGCTGCAACTACCAGTGATGGCACTACCACTACCACTGATATAATTACCACCGATGGCGCAAAAACAACCACTGCTGCAACTACCAGTGATGGAACTACCACTACCACTGATGCAATTACCACCGATGGCGCAACAACAACCACTGCTGCAACTAAAACTGATGCAATTACCACTACCACTGATGCAATAACCACTGATGGCCCAACAACAACTACTGCTGCAACTACCACTGATGCAATTACCACTACAACTGGAGCAATAACCACTGATGGCACAACAACAACCACTGCTGCAACTACCACTGATGCAATAACCAGTGATGGCCCAACAACAACTACTGCTGCAACTACCACTGATGCAATTACCACTACCACTGATGCAATAACCACTGATGGCCCAACAACAACCACTGCTGCAACTACCACTACCACTGATGTAATAACCACTGATGGCCCAACAACACCCACTGCTGCAACAACCACTGATGGCACTACCACTACCACTGATGCAATAACAACTGATGGCCCCACAACAACCACGGCTGCAACTACCAGTGATGGAACAACCACTACCACTGATGCAATTACCACCGATGGCGCAATCACAACCACTGCTGCAAAAACCAGTGATGGCACTACCACTACCTCTGATGCAACTGCCAGTGATGGAACTACCACTACCACTGATGCAATAACCACTGATGGCCCAACAACAACCACTCCTGCAACTACCAGAGATGGAACTACCACTACCACTGATGCAATAACCACTGATGGCCCAACAACAACCACTGCTGCAACTACCAGTGATGGCACTACCACTACCACTGATATAATTACCACCGATGGCGCAAAAACAACCACTGCTGCAACTACCAGTGATGGAACTACCACTACCACTGATGCAATTACCACCGATGGCGCAACAACAACCACTGTTGCAACTAAAACTGATGCAATTACCACTACCACTGATGCAATAACCACTGATGGCCCAACAACAACTACTGCTGCAACTACCACTGATGCAATTACCACTACAACTGGAGCAATAACCACTGATGGCACAACAACAACCACTGCTGCAACTACCACTGATGCAATAACCACTGATGGCCCAACAACAACTACTGCTGCAACTACCACTGATGCAATTACCACTACCACTGATGCAATAACCACTGATGGCCCAACAACAACCACTGCTGCAACTACCACTACCACTGATGTAATAACCACTGATGGCCCAACAACACCCACTGCTGCAACAACCACTAATGGCACTACCACTACCACTGATGCAATAACAACTGATGGCCCCACAACAACCACGGCTGCAACTACCAGTGATGGAACAACCACTACCACTGATGCAATTACCACCGATGGCGCAATCACAACCACTGCTGCAACTACCAGTGATGGAACTACCACTACCACTGATGCAATTACCACCGATGGCGCAACAACAACCACTGCTGCAACTAAAACTGATGCAATTACCACTACCACTGATGCAATAACCACTGATGGCCCAACAACAACTACTGCTGCAACTACCACTGATGCAATTACCACTACAACTGGAGCAATAACCACTGATGGCACAACAACAACCACTGCTGCAACTACCACTGATGCAATAACCAGTGATGGCCCAAAAACAACCACTGCTGCAACTACCACTGATGCATTTACCACTACCACTGATGCAATAACCACTGATGGCCCAACAACAACCACTGCTGCAACTACCACTACCACTGATGTAATAACCACTGATGGCCCAACAACACCCACTGCTGCAACAACCACTGATGGCACTACCACTACCACTGATGCAATAACAACTGATGGCCCCACAACAACCACGGCTGCAACTACCAGTGATGGAACAACCACTACCACTGATGCAATAACCACCGATGGCGCAATCACAACCACTGCTGCAACTACCAGTGATGGCACTACCACTACCACTGATGCAACTGCCAGTGATGGAACTACCACTACCACTGATGCAATAACCACTGATGGCCCAACAACAACCACTCCTGCAACTACCAGAGATGGAATTACCACTACCACTGATGCAATAACCACTGATGGCCCAACAACAACCACTGCTGCAACTACCAGTGATGGCACTACCACTAACACTGATATAATTACTACCGATGGCGCAAAAACAACCACTGCTGCAACTACCAGTGATGGAACTACCACTACCACTGATGCAATTACCACCGATGGCGCAACAACAACCACTGCTGCAACTAAAACTGATGCAATTACCACTACCACTGATGCAATAACCACTGATGGCCCAACAACAACTACTGCTGCAAATACCACTGATGCAATTACCACTACAACTGGAGCAATAACCACTGATGGCACAACAACAACCACTGCTGCAACTACCACTGATGCAATTACCACTACAACTGGAGCAATAACCACTGATGGCACAACAACAACCACTGCTGCAACTACCACTGATGCAATAACCAGTGATGGCCCAAAAACAACCACTGCTGCAACTACCACTGATGCAATTACCACTACCACTGATGCAATAACCACTGATGGCCCAACAACAACCACTGCTGCAACTACCACTACCACTGATGTAATAACCACTGATGGCCCAACAACACCCACTGCTGCAACAACCACTGATGGCACTACCACTACCACTGATGCAATAACAACTGATGGCCCCACAACAACCACGGCTGCAACTACCAGTGATGGAACAACCACTACCACTGATGCAATTACCACCGATGGCGCAATCACAACCACTGCTGCAACTACCAGTGATGGCACTACCACTACCACTGATGCAACTGCCAGTGATGGAACTACCACTACCACTGATGCAATAACCACTGATGGCCCAACAACAACCACTGCTGCAAATACCACTGATGCAATTACCACTACAACTGGAGCAATAACCACTGATGGCACAACAACAACCACTGCTGCAACTACCACTGATGTAATTACCACTACAACTGGAGCAATAACCACTGATGGCACAACAACAACCACTGCTGCAACTACCACTGATGCAATAACCAGTGATGGCCCAAAAACAACCACTGCTGCAACTACCACTGCTGCAACTACCACTGATGCAATAACCACTGATGGCCCAACAACAACTACTGCTGCAACTACCACTGATGCAATTACCACTACCACTGATGCAATAACCACTGATGGCCCAACAACAACCACTGCTGCAACTACCACTACCACTGATGTAATAACCACTGATGGCCCAACAACACCCACTGCTGCAACAACCACTAATGGCACTACCACTACCACTGATGCAATAACCACTGATGGCCCAACAACAACCACTGCTGCAACTACCAGTGATGGCACTACCACTACCACTGATATAATTACCACTGATGGCGCAAAAACAACCACTGCTGCAACTACCAGTGATGGAACTACCACTACCACTGATGCAATTACCACCGATGGCGCAACAACAACCACTGTTGCAACTAAAACTGATGCAATTACCACTACCACTGATGCAATAACCACTGATGGCCCAACAACAACTACTGCTGCAACTACCACTGTTGCAATTACCACTACAACTGGAGCAATAACCACTGATGGCACAACAACAACCACTGCTGCAACTACCACTGATGCAATAACCACTGATGGCCCAACAACAACTACTGCTGCAACTACCACTGATGCAATTACCACTACCACTGATGCAATAACCACTGATGGCCCAACAACAACCACTGCTGCAACTACCACTACCACTGATGTAATAACCACTGATGGCCCAACAACACCCACTGCTGCAACAACCACTAATGGCACTACCACTACCACTGATGCAATAACAACTGATGGCCCCACAACAACCACGGCTGCAACTACCAGTGATGGAACAACCACTACCACTGATGCAATTACCACCGATGGCGCAATCACAACCACTGCTGCAACTACCAGTGATGGAACTACCACTACCACTGATGCAATTACCACCGATGGCGCAACAACAACCACTGCTGCAACTAAAACTGATGCAATTACCACTACCACTGATGCAATAACCACTGATGGCCCAACAACAACTACTGCTGCAACTACCACTGATGCAATTACCACTACAACTGGAGCAATAACCACTGATGGCACAACAACAACCACTGCTGCAACTACCACTGATGCAATAACCAGTGATGGCCCAAAAACAACCACTGCTGCAACTACCACTGATGCATTTACCACTACCACTGATGCAATAACCACTGATGGCCCAACAACAACCACTGCTGCAACTACCACTACCACTGATGTAATAACCACTGATGGCCCAACAACACCCACTGCTGCAACAACCACTGATGGCACTACCACTACCACTGATGCAATAACAACTGATGGCCCCACAACAACCACGGCTGCAACTACCAGTGATGGAACAACCACTACCACTGATGCAATTACCACCGATGGCGCAATCACAACCACTGCTGCAACTACCAGTGATGGCACTAACACTACCACTGATGCAACTGCCAGTGATGGAACTACCACTACCACTGATGCAATAACCACTGATGGCCCAACAACAACCACTCCTGCAACTACCAGAGATGGAATTACCACTACCACTGATGCAATAACCACTGATGGCCCAACAACAACCACTGCTGCAACTACCAGTGATGGCACTACCACTAACACTGATATAATTACTACCGATGGCGCAAAAACAACCACTGCTGCAACTACCAGTGATGGAACTACCACTACCACTGATGCAATTACCACCGATGGCGCAACAACAACCACTGCTGCAACTAAAACTGATGCAATTACCACTACCACTGATGCAATAACCACTGATGGCCCAACAACAACTACTGCTGCAAATACCACTGATGCAATTACCACTACAACTGGAGCAATAACCACTGATGGCACAACAACAACCACTGCTGCAACTACCACTGATGCAATAACCACTGATGGCCCAACAACAACTACTGCTGCAACTACCACTGATGCAATTACCACTACCACTGATGCAATAACCACTGATGGCCCAACAACAACCACTGCTGCAACTACCACTACCACTGATGTAATAACCACTGATGGCCCAACAACACCCACTGCTGCAACAACCACTAATGGCACTACCACTACCACTGATGCAATAACAACTGATGGCCCCACAACAACCACGGCTGCAACTACCAGTGATGGAACAACCACTACCACTGATGCAATTACCACCGATGGCCCAACAACAACCACTGCTGCAACTACCACTGATGCAATAACCAGTGATGGCCCAAAAACAACCACTGCTGCAACTACCACTGATGCATTTACCACTACCACTGATGCAATAACCACTGATGGCCCAACAACAACCACTGCTGCAACTACCACTACCACTGATGTAATAACCACTGATGGCCCAACAACACCCACTGCTGCAACAACCACTGATGGCACTACCACTACCACTGATGCAATAACAACTGATGGCCCCACAACAACCACGGCTGCAACTACCAGTGATGGAACAACCACTACCACTGATGCAATTACCACCGATGGCGCAATCACAACCACTGCTGCAACTACCAGTGATGGCACTAACACTACCACTGATGCAACTGCCAGTGATGGAACTACCACTACCACTGATGCAATAACCACTGATGGCCCAACAACAACCACTCCTGCAACTACCAGAGATGGAATTACCACTACCACTGATGCAATAACCACTGATGGCCCAACAACAACCACTGCTGCAACTACCAGTGATGGCACTACCACTAACACTGATATAATTACTACCGATGGCGCAAAAACAACCACTGCTGCAACTACCAGTGATGGAACTACCACTACCACTGATGCAATTACCACCGATGGCGCAACAACAACCACTGCTGCAACTAAAACTGATGCAATTACCACTACCACTGATGCAATAACCACTGATGGCCCAACAACAACTACTGCTGCAAATACCACTGATGCAATTACCACTACAACTGGAGCAATAACCACTGATGGCACAACAACAACCACTGCTGCAACTACCACTGATGCAATAACCACTGATGGCCCAACAACAACTACTGCTGCAACTACCACTGATGCAATTACCACTACCACTGATGCAATAACCACTGATGGCCCAACAACAACCACTGCTGCAACTACCACTACCACTGATGTAATAACCACTGATGGCCCAACAACACCCACTGCTGCAACAACCACTAATGGCACTACCACTACCACTGATGCAATAACAACTGATGGCCCCACAACAACCACGGCTGCAACTACCAGTGATGGAACAACCACTACCACTGATGCAATTACCACCGATGGCCCAACAACAACCACTGCTGCAACTACCAGAGATGGAACTACCACTACCACTGATGCAATAACCACTGATGGCCCAACAACAACCACTGCTGCAACTACCAGTGATGGCACTACCACAACCACTGATATAATTACCACCGATGGCGCAAAAACAACCACTGCTGCAACTACCAGTGATGGCACTACCACTACCACTGATGCAATAACAACTGATGGCCCCACAACAACCACGGCTGCAACTACCAGTGATGGAACAACCACTACCACTGATGCAATTACCACCGATGGCCCAACAACAACCACTGCTGCAACTACCAGAGATGGAACTACCACTACCACTGATGCAATAACCACTGATGGCCCAACAACAACCACTGCTGCAACTGCCAGTGATGGAACTACCACTACCACTGATGCAATTACCACCGATGGCGCAACAACAACCACTGCTGCAACTAAAACTGATGCAATTACCACTACCACTGATGCAATAACCACTGATGGCCCAACAACAACTACTGCTGCAACTACCACTGATGCAATTACCACTACAACTGGAGCAATAACCACTGATGGCACAACAACAACCACTGCTGCAACTACCACTGATGCAATAACCACTGATGGCCCAACAACAACTACTGCTGCAACTACCACTGATGCAATTACCACTACCACTGATGCAATAACCACTGATGGCCCAACAACAACCACTGCTGCAACTACCACTACCACTGATGTAATAACCACTGATGGCCCAACAACACCCACTGCTGCAACTACCAGAGATGGAACTACCACTACCACTGATGCAATAACCACTGATGGCCCAACAACAACCACTGCTGCAACTGCCAGTGATGGAACTACCACTACCACTGATGCAATAACCACTGATGGCCCAACAACAACCACTGCTGCAACTACCAGAGATGGAACTACCACTACCACTGATGCAATAACCACTGATGGCCCAACAACAACCACTGCTGCAACTACCAGTGATGGCACTACCACTACCACTGATATAATTACCACCGATGGCGCAAAAACAACCACTGCTGCAACTACCAGTGATGGAACTACCACTACCACTGATGCAATAACAACTGATGGCCCCACAACAACCACGGCTGCAACTACCAGTGATGGAACAACCACTACCACTGATGCAATTACCACCGATGGCCCAACAACAACCACTGCTGCAACTACCAGAGATGGAACTACCACTACCACTGATGCAATAACCACTGATGGCCCAACAACAACCACTGCTGCAACTGCCAGTGATGGAACTACCACTACCACTGATGCAATTACCACCGATGGCGCAACAACAACCACTGCTGCAACTAAAACTGATGCAATTACCACTACCACTGATGCAATAACCACTACAACTGGAGCAATAACCACTGATGGCACAACAACAACCACTGCTGCAACTACCACTGATGCAATAACCACTGATGGCCCAACAACAACTACTGCTGCAACTACCACTGATGCAATTACCACTACAACTGGAGCAATAACCACTGATGGCACAACAACAACCACTGCTGCAACTACCACTGATGCAATAACCACTGATGGCCCAACAACAACTACTGCTGCAACTACCACTGATGCAATTACCACTACCACTGATGCAATAACCACTGATGGCCCAACAACAACCACTGCTGCAACTACCACTACCACTGATGTAATAACCACTGATGGCCCAACAACACCCACTGCTGCAACAACCACTAATGGCACTACCACTACCACTGATGCAATAACAACTGATGGCCCCACAACAACCACGGCTGCAACTACCAGTGATGGAACAACCACTACCACTGATGCAATTACCACCGATGGCCCAACAACAACCACTGCTGCAACTACCAGAGATGGAACTACCACTACCACTGATGCAATAACCACTGATGGCCCAACAACAACCACTGCTGCAACTGCCAGTGATGGAACTACCACTACCACTGATGCAATAACCACTGATGGCCCAACAACAACCACTGCTGCAACTACCAGAGATGGAACTACCACTACCACTGATGCAATAACCACTGATGGCCCAACAACAACCACTGCTGCAACTGCCAGTGATGGAACTACCACTACCACTGATGCAATAACCACTGATGGCCCAACAACAACCACTGCTGCAACTACCAGAGATGGAACTACCACTACCACTGATGCAATAACCACTGATGGCCCAACAACAACCACTGCTGCAACTACCAGTGATGGCACTACCACTACCACTGATATAATTACCACCGATGGCGCAAAAACAACCACTGCTGCAACTACCAGTGATGGAACTACCACTACCACTGATGCAATTACCACCGATGGCGCAACAACAACCACTGCTGCAACTAAAACTGATGCAATTACCACTACCACTGATGCAATAACCACTGATGGCCCAACAACAACTACTGCTGCAACTACCACTGATGCAATTACCACTACAACTGGAGCAATAACCACTGATGGCACAACAACAACCACTGCTGCAACTACCACTGATGCAATAACCAGTGATGGCCCAACAACAACTACTGCTGCAACTACCACTGATGCAATTACCACTACCACTGATGCAATAACCACTGATGGCCCAACAACAACCACTGCTGCAACTACCACTACCACTGATGTAATAACCACTGATGGCCCAACAACACCCACTGCTGCAACAACCACTGATGGCACTACCACTACCACTGATGCAATAACAACTGATGGCCCCACAACAACCACGGCTGCAACTACCAGTGATGGAACAACCACTACCACTGATGCAATTACCACCGATGGCGCAATCACAACCACTGCTGCAAAAACCAGTGATGGCACTACCACTACCTCTGATGCAACTGCCAGTGATGGAACTACCACTACCACTGATGCAATAACCACTGATGGCCCAACAACAACCACTCCTGCAACTACCAAAGATGGAACTACCACTACCACTGATGCAATAACCACTGATGGCCCAACAACAACCACTGCTGCAACTACCAGTGATGGCACTACCACTACCACTGATATAATTACCACCGATGGCGCAAAAACAACCACTGCTGCAACTACCAGTGATGGAACTACCACTACCACTGATGCAATTACCACCGATGGCGCAACAACAACCACTGTTGCAACTAAAACTGATGCAATTACCACTACCACTGATGCAATAACCACTGATGGCCCAACAACAACTACTGCTGCAACTACCACTGATGCAATTACCACTACAACTGGAGCAATAACCACTGATGGCACAACAACAACCACTGCTGCAAATACCACTGATGCAATAACCACTGATGGCCCAACAACAACTACTGCTGCAACTACCACTGATGCAATTACCACTACCACTGATGCAATAACCACTGATGGCCCAACAACAACCACTGCTGCAACTACCACTACCACTGATGTAATAACCACTGATGGCCCAACAACACCCACTGCTGCAACAACCACTAATGGCACTACCACTACCACTGATGCAATAACAACTGATGGCCCCACAACAACCACGGCTGCAACTACCAGTGATGGAACAACCACTACCACTGATGCAATTACCACCGATGGCGCAATCACAACCACTGCTGCAACTACCAGTGATGGCACTACCACTACCACTGATGCAACTGCCAGTGATGGAACTACCACTACCACTGATGCAATAACCACTGATGGCCCAACAACAACCACTCCTGCAACTACCAGAGATGGAATTACCACTACCACTGATGCAATAACCACTGATGGCCCAACAACAACCACTGCTGCAACTACCAGTGATGGCACTACCACTAACACTGATATAATTACTACCGATGGCGCAAAAACAACCACTGCTGCAACTACCAGTGATGGAACTACCACTACCACTGATGCAATTACCACCGATGGCGCAACAACAACCACTGCTGCAACTAAAACTGATGCAATTACCACTACCACTGATGCAATAACCACTGATGGCCCAACAACAACTACTGCTGCAAATACCACTGATGCAATTACCACTACAACTGGAGCAATAACCACTGATGGCACAACAACAACCACTGCTGCAACTACCACTGATGCAATTACCACTACAACTGGAGCAATAACCACTGATGGCACAACAACAACCACTGCTGCAACTACCACTGATGCAATAACCAGTGATGGCCCAAAAACAACCACTGCTGCAACTACCACTGATGCAATTACCACTACCACTGATGCAATAACCACTGATGGCCCAACAACAACCACTGCTGCAACTACCACTACCACTGATGTAATAACCACTGATGGCCCAACAACACCCACTGCTGCAACAACCACTGATGGCACTACCACTACCACTGATGCAATAACAACTGATGGCCCCACAACAACCACGGCTGCAACTACCAGTGATGGAACAACCACTACCACTGATGCAATTACCACCGATGGCGCAATCACAACCACTGCTGCAACTACCAGTGATGGCACTACCACTACCACTGATGCAACTGCCAGTGATGGAACTACCACTACCACTGATGCAATAACCACTGATGGCCCAACAACAACCACTGCTGCAAATACCACTGATGCAATTACCACTACAACTGGAGCAATAACCACTGATGGCACAACAACAACCACTGCTGCAACTACCACTGATGCAATTACCACTACAACTGGAGCAATAACCACTGATGGCACAACAACAACCACTGCTGCAACTACCACTGATGCAATAACCAGTGATGGCCCAAAAACAACCACTGCTGCAACTACCACTGCTGCAACTACCACTGATGCAATAACCACTGATGGCCCAACAACAACTACTGCTGCAACTACCACTGATGCAATTACCACTACCACTGATGCAATAACCACTGATGGCCCAACAACAACCACTGCTGCAACTACCACTACCACTGATGTAATAACCACTGATGGCCCAACAACACCCACTGCTGCAACAACCACTAATGGCACTACCACTACCACTGATGCAATAACAACTGATGGCCCCACAACAACCACGGCTGCAACTACCAGTGATGGAACAACCACTACCACTGATGCAATTACCACCGATGGCCCAACAACAACCACTGCTGCAACTACCAGAGATGGAACTACCACTACCACTGATGCAATAACCACTGATGGCCCAAGAACAACCACTGCTGCAACTGCCAGTGATGGAACTACCACTACCACTGATGCAATAACCACTGATGGCCCAACAACAACCACTGCTGCAACTACCAGTGATGGAACTACCACTACCACTGATGCAATTACCACCGATGGCGCAACAACAACCACTGCTGCAACTAAAACTGATGCAATTACCACTACCACTGATGCAATAACCACTGATGGCCCAACAACAACTACTGCTGCAACTACCACTGATGCAATTACCACTACAACTGGAGCAATAACCACTGATGGCACAACAACAACCACTGCTGCAACTACCACTGATGCAATAACCAGTGATGGCCCAAAAACAACTACTGCTGCAACTACCACTGATGCAATTACCACTACCACTGATGCAATAACCACTGATGGCCCAACAACAACCACTGCTGCAACTACCACTACCACTGATGTAATAACCACTGATGGCCCAACAACACCCACTGCTGCAACAACCACTGATGGCACTACCACTACCACTGATGCAATAACAACTGATGGCCCCACAACAACCACGGCTGCAACTACCAGTGATGGAACAACCACTACCACTGATGCAATTACCACCGATGGCGCAATCACAACCACTGCTGCAAAAACCAGTGATGGCACTACCACTACCTCTGATGCAACTGCCAGTGATGGAACTACCACTACCACTGATGCAATAACCACTGATGGCCCAACAACAACCACTCCTGCAACTACCAGAGATGGAACTACCACTACCACTGATGCAATAACCACTGATGGCCCAACAACAACCACTGCTGCAACTACCAGTGATGGCACTACCACTACCACTGATATAATTACCACCGATGGCGCAAAAACAACCACTGCTGCAACTACCAGTGATGGAACTACCACTACCACTGATGCAATTACCACCGATGGCGCAACAACAACCACTGTTGCAACTACCAGAGATGGAACTACCACTACCACTGATGCAATAACCACTGATGGCCCAACAACAACCACTGCTGCAACTACCAGAGATGGAACTACCACTACCACTGATGCAATAACCACTGATGGCCCAACAACAACCACTGCTGCAACTGCCAGTGATGGAACTACCACTACCACTGATGCACAAACCACTGATGGCCCAACAACAAACACTGCTGCAACTACCACTGATGGAACTACCGCTAATGCACAAATCACTGATGGCCTTACAACAACCACTGCTGCAACAACCACTGATGGCATTACCACTACCACTGATGCAATAACAACTGATGGCCCAACAACGACCACTGCTGCAACTGCCAGTGATGGAACTACCACTACCACTGATGCAATAACCACTGATGGCCCAACAACAACCACTGCTGCAACTTCCACTGCTGCAACTACCACTAGCACTGATGCAATAACAACTGATGGCCCAACAACAACCACTACTGCAACTGCCAGTGATGGAACTACCACTACCACTGATGCAATAACAACTGATGGCCCAACAACAACCACTGCTGCAACTACCAGAGATGGAACTACCACTACCACTGATGCAATAACCACTGATGGCCCAACAACAACCACTGCTGCAACTACCAGTGATGGCACTACCACTACCACTGATATAATTACCACCGATGGCGCAAAAACAACCACTGCTGCAACTACCAGTGATGGAACTACCACTACCACTGATGCAATTACCACCGATGGCGCAACAACAACCACTGCTGCAACTAAAACTGATGCAATTACCACTACCACTGATGCAATAACCACTGATGGCCCAACAACAACTACTGCTGCAACTACCACTGATGCAATTACCACTACAACTGGAGCAATAACCACTGATGGCACAACAACAACCACTGCTGCAACTACCACTGATGCAATAACCAGTGATGGCCCAACAACAACTACTGCTGCAACTACCACTGATGCAATTACCACTACCACTGATGCAATAACCACTGATGGCCCAACAACAACCACTGCTGCAACTACCACTACCACTGATGTAATAACCACTGATGGCCCAACAACACCCACTGCTGCAACAACCACTGATGGCACTACCACTACCACTGATGCAATAACAACTGATGGCCCCACAACAACCACGGCTGCAACTACCAGTGATGGAACAACCACTACCACTGATGCAATTACCACCGATGGCGCAATCACAACCACTGCTGCAAAAACCAGTGATGGCACTACCACTACCTCTGATGCAACTGCCAGTGATGGAACTACCACTACCACTGATGCAATAACCACTGATGGCCCAACAACAACCACTCCTGCAACTACCAGAGATGGAACTACCACTACCACTGATGCAATAACCACTGATGGCCCAACAACAACCACTGCTGCAACTACCAGTGATGGCACTACCACTACCACTGATATAATTACCACCGATGGCGCAAAAACAACCACTGCTGCAACTACCAGTGATGGAACTACCACTACCACTGATGCAATTACCACCGATGGCGCAACAACAACCACTGTTGCAACTAAAACTGATGCAATTACCACTACCACTGATGCAATAACCACTGATGGCCCAACAACAACTACTGCTGCAACTACCACTGATGCAATTACCACTACAACTGGAGCAATAACCACTGATGGCACAACAACAACCACTGCTGCAACTACCACTGATGCAATAACCACTGATGGCCCAACAACAACTACTGCTGCAACTACCACTGATGCAATTACCACTACCACTGATGCAATAACCACTGATGGCCCAACAACAACCACTGCTGCAACTACCACTACCACTGATGTAATAACCACTGATGGCCCAACAACACCCACTGCTGCAACAACCACTAATGGCACTACCACTACCACTGATGCAATAACAACTGATGGCCCCACAACAACCACGGCTGCAACTACCAGTGATGGAACAACCACTACCACTGATGCAATTACCACCGATGGCGCAATCACAACCACTGCTGCAACTACCAGTGATGGCACTACCACTACCACTGATGCAACTGCCAGTGATGGAACTACCACTACCACTGATGCAATAACCACTGATGGCCCAACAACAACCACTCCTGCAACTACCAGAGATGGAATTACCACTACCACTGATGCAATAACCACTGATGGCCCAACAACAACCACTGCTGCAACTACCAGTGATGGCACTACCACTAACACTGATATAATTACTACCGATGGCGCAAAAACAACCACTGCTGCAACTACCAGTGATGGAACTACCACTACCACTGATGCAATTACCACCGATGGCGCAACAACAACCACTGCTGCAACTAAAACTGATGCAATTACCACTACCACTGATGCAATAACCACTGATGGCCCAACAACAACTACTGCTGCAAATACCACTGATGCAATTACCACTACAACTGGAGCAATAACCACTGATGGCACAACAACAACCACTGCTGCAACTACCACTGATGCAATTACCACTACAACTGGAGCAATAACCACTGATGGCACAACAACAACCACTGCTGCAACTACCACTGATGCAATAACCAGTGATGGCCCAAAAACAACCACTGCTGCAACTACCACTGATGCAATTACCACTACCACTGATGCAATAACCACTGATGGCCCAACAACAACCACTGCTGCAACTACCACTACCACTGATGTAATAACCACTGATGGCCCAACAACACCCACTGCTGCAACAACCACTGATGGCACTACCACTACCACTGATGCAATAACAACTGATGGCCCCACAACAACCACGGCTGCAACTACCAGTGATGGAACAACCACTACCACTGATGCAATTACCACCGATGGCGCAATCACAACCACTGCTGCAACTACCAGTGATGGCACTACCACTACCACTGATGCAACTGCCAGTGATGGAACTACCACTACCACTGATGCAATAACCACTGATGGCCCAACAACAACCACTGCTGCAAATACCACTGATGCAATTACCACTACAACTGGAGCAATAACCACTGATGGCACAACAACAACCACTGCTGCAACTACCACTGATGCAATTACCACTACAACTGGAGCAATAACCACTGATGGCACAACAACAACCACTGCTGCAACTACCACTGATGCAATAACCAGTGATGGCCCAAAAACAACCACTGCTGCAACTACCACTGCTGCAACTACCACTGATGCAATAACCACTGATGGCCCAACAACAACTACTGCTGCAACTACCACTGATGCAATTACCACTACCACTGATGCAATAACCACTGATGGCCCAACAACAACCACTGCTGCAACTACCACTACCACTGATGTAATAACCACTGATGGCCCAACAACACCCACTGCTGCAACAACCACTAATGGCACTACCACTACCACTGATGCAATAACAACTGATGGCCCCACAACAACCACGGCTGCAACTACCAGTGATGGAACAACCACTACCACTGATGCAATTACCACCGATGGCCCAACAACAACCACTGCTGCAACTACCAGAGATGGAACTACCACTACCACTGATGCAATAACCACTGATGGCCCAAGAACAACCACTGCTGCAACTGCCAGTGATGGAACTACCACTACCACTGATGCAATAACCACTGATGGCCCAACAACAACCACTGCTGCAACTACCAGTGATGGAACTACCACTACCACTGATGCAATTACCACCGATGGCGCAACAACAACCACTGCTGCAACTAAAACTGATGCAATTACCACTACCACTGATGCAATAACCACTGATGGCCCAACAACAACTACTGCTGCAACTACCACTGATGCAATTACCACTACAACTGGAGCAATAACCACTGATGGCACAACAACAACCACTGCTGCAACTACCACTGATGCAATAACCAGTGATGGCCCAAAAACAACTACTGCTGCAACTACCACTGATGCAATTACCACTACCACTGATGCAATAACCACTGATGGCCCAACAACAACCACTGCTGCAACTACCACTACCACTGATGTAATAACCACTGATGGCCCAACAACACCCACTGCTGCAACAACCACTGATGGCACTACCACTACCACTGATGCAATAACAACTGATGGCCCCACAACAACCACGGCTGCAACTACCAGTGATGGAACAACCACTACCACTGATGCAATTACCACCGATGGCGCAATCACAACCACTGCTGCAAAAACCAGTGATGGCACTACCACTACCTCTGATGCAACTGCCAGTGATGGAACTACCACTACCACTGATGCAATAACCACTGATGGCCCAACAACAACCACTCCTGCAACTACCAGAGATGGAACTACCACTACCACTGATGCAATAACCACTGATGGCCCAACAACAACCACTGCTGCAACTACCAGTGATGGCACTACCACTACCACTGATATAATTACCACCGATGGCGCAAAAACAACCACTGCTGCAACTACCAGTGATGGAACTACCACTACCACTGATGCAATTACCACCGATGGCGCAACAACAACCACTGTTGCAACTACCAGAGATGGAACTACCACTACCACTGATGCAATAACCACTGATGGCCCAACAACAACCACTGCTGCAACTACCAGAGATGGAACTACCACTACCACTGATGCAATAACCACTGATGGCCCAACAACAACCACTGCTGCAACTGCCAGTGATGGAACTACCACTACCACTGATGCACAAACCACTGATGGCCCAACAACAAACACTGCTGCAACTACCACTGATGGAACTACCGCTAATGCACAAACCACTGATGGCCTTACAACAACCACTGCTGCAACAACCACTGATGGCATTACCACTACCACTGATGCAATAACAACTGATGGCCCAACAACGACCACTGCTGCAACTGCCAGTGATGGAACTACCACTACCACTGATGCAATAACCACTGATGGCCCAACAACAACCACTGCTGCAACTTCCACTGCTGCAACTACCACTAGCACTGATGCAATAACAACTGATGGCCCAACAACAACCACTACTGCAACTGCCAGTGATGGAACTACCACTACCACTGATGCAATAACAACTGATGGCCCAACAACAACCACTGCTGCAACTACCAGAGATGGAACTACCACTACCACTGATGCAATAACCACTGATGGCCCAACAACAACCACTGCTGCAACTACCAGTGATGGCACTACCACTACCACTGATATAATTACCACCGATGGCGCAAAAACAACCACTGCTGCAACTACCAGTGATGGAACTACCACTACCACTGATGCAATTACCACCGATGGCGCAACAACAACCACTGCTGCAACTAAAACTGATGCAATAACCACTACCACTGATGCAATAACCACTGATGGCCCAACAACAACTACTGCTGCAACTACCACTGATGCAATTACCACTACCACTGATGCAATAACCACTGATGGCCCAACAACAACCACTGCTGCAACTACCACTACCACTGATGTAATAACCACTGATGGCCCAACAACACCCACTGCTGCAACAACCACTAATGGCACTACCACTACCACTGATGCAATAACAACTGATGGCCCCACAACAACCACTGCTGCAACTGCCAGTGATGGAACTACCACTACCACTGATGCAATAACCACTGATGGCCCAACAACAACCACTGCTGCAACTACCAGAGATGGAACTACCACTACCACTGATGCAATAACCACTGATGGCCCAACAACAACCACTGCTGCAACTACCAGTGATGGCACTACCACAACCACTGATATAATTACCACCGATGGCGCAAAAACAACCACTGCTGCAACTACCAGTGATGGCACTACCACTACCACTGATGCAATAACAACTGATGGCCCCACAACAACCACGGCTGCAACTACCAGTGATGGAACAACCACTACCACTGATGCAATTACCACCGATGGCCCAACAACAACCACTGCTGCAACTACCAGAGATGGAACTACCACTACCACTGATGCAATAACCACTGATGGCCCAACAACAACCACTGCTGCAACTGCCAGTGATGGAACTACCACTACCACTGATGCAATTACCACCGATGGCGCAACAACAACCACTGCTGCAACTAAAACTGATGCAATTACCACTACCACTGATGCAATAACCACTGATGGCCCAACAACAACTACTGCTGCAACTACCACTGATGCAATTACCACTACAACTGGAGCAATAACCACTGATGGCACAACAACAACCACTGCTGCAACTACCACTGATGCAATAACCACTGATGGCCCAACAACAACTACTGCTGCAACTACCACTGATGCAATTACCACTACCACTGATGCAATAACCACTGATGGCCCAACAACAACCACTGCTGCAACTACCACTACCACTGATGTAATAACCACTGATGGCCCAACAACACCCACTGCTGCAACTACCAGAGATGGAACTACCACTACCACTGATGCAATAACCACTGATGGCCCAACAACAACCACTGCTGCAACTGCCAGTGATGGAACTACCACTACCACTGATGCAATAACCACTGATGGCCCAACAACAACCACTGCTGCAACTACCAGAGATGGAACTACCACTACCACTGATGCAATAACCACTGATGGCCCAACAACAACCACTGCTGCAACTACCAGTGATGGCACTACCACTACCACTGATATAATTACCACCGATGGCGCAAAAACAACCACTGCTGCAACTACCAGTGATGGAACTACCACTACCACTGATGCAATAACAACTGATGGCCCCACAACAACCACGGCTGCAACTACCAGTGATGGAACAACCACTACCACTGATGCAATTACCACCGATGGCCCAACAACAACCACTGCTGCAACTACCAGAGATGGAACTACCACTACCACTGATGCAATAACCACTGATGGCCCAACAACAACCACTGCTGCAACTGCCAGTGATGGAACTACCACTACCACTGATGCAATTACCACCGATGGCGCAACAACAACCACTGCTGCAACTAAAACTGATGCAATTACCACTACCACTGATGCAATAACCACTGATGGCCCAACAACAACAACTGCTGCAACTACCACTGATGCAATTACCACTACAACTGGAGCAATAACCACTGATGGCACAACAACAACCACTGCTGCAACTACCACTGATGCAATAACCACTGATGGCCCAACAACAACTACTGCTGCAACTACCACTGATGCAATTACCACTACCACTGATGCAATAACCACTGATGGCCCAACAACAACCACTGCTGCAACTACCACTACCACTGATGTAATAACCACTGATGGCCCAACAACACCCACTGCTGCAACAACCACTAATGGCACTACCACTACCACTGATGCAATAACAACTGATGGCCCCACAACAACCACGGCTGCAACTACCAGTGATGGAACAACCACTACCACTGATGCAATTACCACCGATGGCCCAACAACAACCACTGCTGCAACTACCAGAGATGGAACTACCACTACCACTGATGCAATAACCACTGATGGCCCAACAACAACCACTGCTGCAACTGCCAGTGATGGAACTACCACTACCACTGATGCAATAACCACTGATGGCCCAACAACAACCACTGCTGCAACTACCAGAGATGGAACTACCACTACCACTGATGCAATAACCACTGATGGCCCAACAACAACCACTGCTGCAACTACCAGTGATGGCACTACCACTACCACTGATATAATTACCACCGATGGCGCAAAAACAACCACTGCTGCAACTACCAGTGATGGAACTACCACTACCACTGATGCAATTACCACCGATGGCGCAACAACAACCACTGCTGCAACTAAAACTGATGCAATTACCACTACCACTGATGCAATAACCACTGATGGCCCAACAACAACTACTGCTGCAACTACCACTGATGCAATTACCACTACAACTGGAGCAATAACCACTGATGGCACAACAACAACCACTGCTGCAACTACCACTGATGCAATAACCAGTGATGGCCCAACAACAACTACTGCTGCAACTACCACTGATGCAATTATCACTACCACTGATGCAATAACCACTGATGGCCCAACAACAACCACTGCTGCAACTACCACTACCACTGATGTAATAACCACTGATGGCCCAACAACACCCACTGCTGCAACAACCACTGATGGCACTACCACTACCACTGATGCAATAACAACTGATGGCCCCACAACAACCACGGCTGCAACTACCAGTGATGGAACAACCACTACCACTGATGCAATTACCACCGATGGCGCAATCACAACCACTGCTGCAAAAACCAGTGATGGCACTACCACTACCTCTGATGCAACTGCCAGTGATGGAACTACCACTACCACTGATGCAATAACCACTGATGGCCCAACAACAACCACTCCTGCAACTACCAGAGATGGAACTACCACTACCACTGATGCAATAACCACTGATGGCCCAACAACAACCACTGCTGCAACTACCAGTGATGGCACTACCACTACCACTGATATAATTACCACCGATGGCGCAAAAACAACCACTGCTGCAACTACCAGTGATGGAACTATCACTACCACTGATGCATTTACCACTACCACTGATGCAATAACCACTGATGGCCCAACAACAACCACTGCTGCAACTACCACTACCACTGATGTAATAACCACTGATGGCCCAACAACACCCACTGCTGCAACAACCACTGATGGCACTACCACTACCACTGATGCAATAACAACTGATGGCCCCACAACAACCACGGCTGCAACTACCAGTGATGGAACAACCACTACCACTGATGCAATTACCACCGATGGCGCAATCACAACCACTGCTGCAACTACCAGTGATGGCACTACCACTACCACTGATGCAACTGCCAGTGATGGAACTACCACTACCACTGATGCAATAACCACTGATGGCCCAACAACAACCACTGCTGCAAATACCACTGATGCAATTACCACTACAACTGGAGCAATAACCACTGATGGCACAACAACAACCACTCCTGCAACTACCAGAGATGGAATTACCACTACCACTGATGCAATAACCAGTGATGGCCCAAAAACAACCACTGCTGCAACTACCACTGATGCATTTACCACTACCACTGATGCAATAACCACTGATGGCCCAACAACAACCACTGCTGCAACTACCACTACCACTGATGTAATAACCACTGATGGCCCAACAACACCCACTGCTGCAACAACCACTGATGGCACTACCACTACCACTGATGCAATAACAACTGATGGCCCCATAACAACCACGGCTGCAACTACCAGTGATGGAACAACCACTACCACTGATGCAATTACCACCGATGGCGCAATCACAACCACTGCTGCAACTACCAGTGATGGCACTACCACTACCACTGATGCAACTGCCAGTGATGGAACTACCACTACCACTGATGCAATAACCACTGATGGCCCAACAACAACCACTCCTGCAACTACCAGAGATGGAATTACCACTACCACTGATGCAATAACCACTGATGGCCCAACAACAACCACTGCTGCAACTACCAGTGATGGAACTACCACTACCACTGATGCAATTACCACCGATGGCGCAACAACAACCACTGCTGCAACTAAAACTGATGCAATTACCACTACCACTGATGCAATAACCACTGATGGCCCAACAACAACTACTGCTGCAAATACCACTGATGCAATTACCACTACAACTGGAGCAATAACCACTGATGGCACAACAACAACCACTGCTGCAAATACCACTGATGCAATTACCACTACAACTGGAGCAATAACCACTGATGGCACAACAACAACCACTGCTGCAACTACCACTGATGCAATAACCAGTGATGGCCCAAAAACAACCACTGCTGCAACTACCACTGATGCAATTACCACTACCACTGATGCAATAACCACTGATGGCCCAACAACAACCACTGCTGCAACTACCACTACCACTGATGTAATAACCACTGATGGCCCAACAACACCCACTGCTGCAACAACCACTGATGGCACTACCACTACCACTGATGCAATAACAACTGATGGCCCCACAACAACCACGGCTGCAACTACCAGTGATGGAACAACCACTACCACTGATGCAATTACCACCGATGGCGCAATCACAACCACTGCTGCAACTACCAGTGATGGCACTACCACTACCACTGATGCAACTGCCAGTGATGGAACTACCACTACCACTGATGCAATAACCACTGATGGCCCAACAACAACCACTGCTGCAAATACCACTGATGCAATTACCACTACAACTGGAGCAATAACCACTGATGGCACAACAACAACCACTCCTGCAACTACCAGAGATGGAATTACCACTACCACTGATGCAATAACCACTGATGGCCCAACAACAACCACTGCTGCAACTACCAGTGATGGCACTACCACTAACACTGATATAATTACTACCGATGGCGCAAAAACAACCACTGCTGCAACTACCAGTGATGGAACTACCACTACCACTGATGCAATTACCACCGATGGCGCAACAACAACCACTGCTGCAACTAAAACTGATGCAATTACCACTACCACTGATGCAATAACCACTGATGGCCCAACAACAACTACTGCTGCAAATACCACTGATGCAATTACCACTACAACTGGAGCAATAACCACTGATGGCACAACAACAACCACTGCTGCAACTACCACTGATGCAATAACCACTGATGGCCCAACAACAACTACTGCTGCAACTACCACTGATGCAATTACCACTACCACTGATGCAATAACCACTGATGGCCCAACAACAACCACTGCTGCAACTACCACTACCACTGATGTAATAACCACTGATGGCCCAACAACACCCACTGCTGCAACAACCACTAATGGCACTACCACTTCCACTGATGCAATAACAACTGATGGCCCCACAACAACCACGGCTGCAACTACCAGTGATGGAACAACCACTACCACTGATGCAATTACCACCGATGGCCCAACAACAACCACTGCTGCAACTACCAGAGATGGAACTACCAATACCACTGATGCAATAACAACAACACCCACTGCTGCAACAACCACTAATGGCACTACCACTACCACTGATAAACTACAACTGGAGAGTGGTAAACTACAACTGGAGCAATAACCACTGATGGCACAACAACAACCACTGCTGCAACTACCACTGATGCAATAACCAGTGATGGCCCAAAAACAACCACTGCTGCAACTACCACTGATGCATTTACCACTACCACTGATGCAATAACCACTGATGGCCCAACAACAACCACTGCTGCAACTACCACTACCACTGATGTAATAACCACTGATGGCCCAACAACACCCACTGCTGCAACAACCACTGATGGCACTACCACTACCACTGATGCAATAACAACTGATGGCCCCACAACAACCACGGCTGCAACTACCAGTGATGGAACAACCACTACCACTGATGCAATTACCACCGATGGCGCAATCACAACCACTGCTGCAACTACCAGTGATGGCACTACCACTACCACTGATGCAACTGCCAGTGATGGAACTACCACTACCACTGATGCAATAACCACTGATGGCCCAACAACAACCACTCCTGCAACTACCAGAGATGGAATTACCACTACCACTGATGCAATAACCACTGATGGCCCAACAACAACCACTGCTGCAACTACCAGTGATGGCACTACCACTAACACTGATATAATTACTACCGATGGCGCAAAAACAACCACTGCTGCAACTACCAGTGATGGAACTACCACTACCACTGATGCAATTACCACCGATGGCGCAACAACAACCACTGCTGCAACTAAAACTGATGCAATTACCACTACCACTGATGCAATAACCACTGATGGCCCAACAACAACTACTGCTGCAAATACCACTGATGCAATTACCACTACAACTGGAGCAATAACCACTGATGGCACAACAACAACCACTGCTGCAACTACCACTGATGCAATAACCACTGATGGCCCAACAACAACTACTGCTGCAACTACCACTGATGCAATTACCACTACCACTGATGCAATAACCACTGATGGCCCAACAACAACCACTGCTGCAACTACCACTACCACTGATGTAATAACCACTGATGGCCCAACAACACCCACTGCTGCAACAACCACTAATGGCACTACCACTACCACTGATGCAATAACAACTGATGGCCCCACAACAACCACGGCTGCAACTACCAGTGATGGAACAACCACTACCACTGATGCAATTACCACCGATGGCCCAACAACAACCACTGCTGCAACTACCAGAGATGGAACTACCACTACCACTGATGCAATAACCACTGATGGCCCAAGAACAACCACTGCTGCAACTGCCAGTGATGGAACTACCACTACCACTGATGCAATAACCACTGATGGCCCAACAACAACCACTGCTGCAACTACCAGAGATGGAACTACCACTACCACTGATGCAATAACCACTGATGGCCCAACAACAACCACTGCTGCAACTACCAGTGATGGCACTACCACTACCACTGATATAATTACCACCGATGGCGCAAAAACAACCACTGCTGCAACTACCAGTGATGGAACTACCACTACCACTGATGCAATTACCACCGATGGCGCAACAACAACCACTGCTGCAACTAAAACTGATGCAATTACCACTACCACTGATGCAATAACCACTGATGGCCCAACAACAACTACTGCTGCAACTACCACTGATGCAATTACCACTACAACTGGAGCAATAACCACTGATGGCACAACAACAACCACTGCTGCAACTACCACTGATGCAATAACCACTGATGGCCCAACAACAACTACTGCTGCAACTACCACTGATGCAATTACCACTACCACTGATGCAATAACCACTGATGGCCCAACAACAACCACTGCTTCAACTACCACTACCACTGATGTAATAACCACTGATGGCCCAACAACACCCACTGCTGCAACAACCACTAATGGCACTACCACTACCACTGATGCAATAACAACTGATGGCCCCACAACAACCACGGCTGCAACTACCAGTGATGGAACAACCCCTACCACTGATGCAATTACCACCGATGGCCCAACAACAACCACTGCTGCAACTACCAGAGATGGAACTACCACTACCACTGATGCAATAACCACTGATGGCCCAAGAACAACCACTGCTGCAACTGCCAGTGATGGAACTACCACTACCACTGATGCAATAACCACTGATGGCCCAACAACAACCACTGCTGCAACTACCAGTGATGGAACTACCACTACCACTGATGCAATTACCACCGATGGCGCAACAACAACCACTGCTGCAACTAAAACTGATGCAATTACCACTACCACTGATGCAATAACCACTGATGGCCCAACAACAACTACTGCTGCAACTACCACTGATGCAATTACCACTACAACTGGAGCAATAACCACTGATGGCACAACAACAACTACTGCTGCAACTACCACTGATGCAATTACCACTACCACTGATGCAATAACCACTGATGGCCCAACAACAACCACTGCTGCAACTACCACTACCACTGATGTAATAACCACTGATGGCCCAACAACACCCACTGCTGCAACAACCACTGATGGCACTACCACTACCACTGATGCAATAACAACTGATGGCCCCACAACAACCACGGCTGCAACTACCAGTGATGGAACAACCACTACCACTGATGCAATTACCACCGATGGCGCAATCACAACCACTGCTGCAAAAACCAGTGATGGCACTACCACTACCTCTGATGCAACTGCCAGTGATGGAACTACCACTACCACTGATGCAATAACCACTGATGGCCCAACAACAACCACTCCTGCAACTACCAGAGATGGAACTACCACTACCACTGATGCAATAACCACTGATGGCCCAACAACAACCACTGCTGCAACTACCAGTGATGGCACTACCACTACCACTGATATAATTACCACCGATGGCGCAAAAACAACCACTGCTGCAACTACCAGTGATGGAACTACCACTACCACTGATGCAATTACCACCGATGGCGCAACAACAACCACTGTTGCAACTAAAACTGATGCAATTACCACTACCACTGATGCAATAACCACTGATGGCCCAACAACAACTACTGCTGCAACTACCACTGATGCAATTACCACTACAACTGGAGCAATAACCACTGATGGCACAACAACAACCACTGCTGCAACTACCACTGATGCAATAACCACTGATGGCTCAACAACAACTACTGCTGCAACTACCACTGATGCAATTACCACTACCACTGATGCAATAACCACTGATGGCCCAACAACAACCACTACTGCAACTACCACTACCACTGATGTAATAACCACTGATGGCCCAACAACACCCACTGCTGCAACAACCACTAATGGCACTACCACTACCACTGATGCAATAACAACTGATGGCCCCACAACAACCACGGCTGCAACTACCAGTGATGGAACAACCACTACCACTGATGCAATTACCACCGATGGCGCAATCACAACCACTGCTGCAACTACCAGTGATGGAACTACCACTACCACTGATGCAATTACCACCGATGGCGCAACAACAACCACTGCTGCAACTAAAACTGATGCAATTACCACTACCACTGATGCAATAACCACTGATGGCCCAACAACAACTACTGCTGCAACTACCACTGATGCAATTACCACTACAACTGGAGCAATAACCACTGATGGCACAACAACAACCACTGCTGCAACTACCACTGATGCAATAACCAGTGATGGCCCAAAAACAACCACTGCTGCAACTACCACTGATGCATTTACCACTACCACTGATGCAATAACCACTGATGGCCCAACAACAACCACTGCTGCAACTACCACTACCACTGATGTAATAACCACTGATGGCCCAACAACACCCACTGCTGCAACAACCACTGATGGCACTACCACTACCACTGATGCAATAACAACTGATGGCCCCACAACAACCACGGCTGCAACTACCAGTGATGGAACAACCACTACCACTGATGCAATTACCACCGATGGCGCAATCACAACCACTGCTGCAACTACCAGTGATGGCACTACCACTACCACTGATGCAACTGCCAGTGATGGAACTACCACTACCACTGATGCAATAACCACTGATGGCCCAACAACAACCACTCCTGCAACTACCAGAGATGGAATTACCACTACCACTGATGCAATAACCACTGATGGCCCAACAACAACCACTGCTGCAACTACCAGTGATGGCACTACCACTAACACTGATATAATTACTACCGATGGCGCAAAAACAACCACTGCTGCAACTTTCAGTGATGGAACTACCACTACCACTGATGCAATTACCACCGATGGCGCAACAACAACCACTGCTGCAACTAAAACTGATGCAATTACCACTACCACTGATGCAATAACCACTGATGGCCCAACAACAACTACTGCTGCAAATACCACTGATGCAATTACCACTACAACTGGAGCAATAACCACTGATGGCACAACAACAACCACTGCTGCAACTACCACTGATGCAATAACCACTGATGGCCCAACAACAACTACTGCTGCAACTACCACTGATGCAATTACCACTACCACTGATGCAATAACCACTGATGGCCCAACAACAACCACTGCTGCAACTACCACTACCACTGATGTAATAACCACTGATGGCCCAACAACACCCACTGCTGCAACAACCACTAATGGCACTACCACTACCACTGATGCAATAACAACTGATGGCCCCACAACAACCACGGCTGCAACTACCAGTGATGGAACAACCACTACCACTGATGCAATTACCACCGATGGCCCAACAACAACCACTGCTGCAACTACCAGAGATGGAACTACCACTACCACTGATGCAATAACCACTGATGGCCCAACAACAACCACTGCTGCAACTGCCAGTGATGGAACTACCACTACCACTGATGCAATAACCACTGATGGCCCAACAACAACCACTGCTGCAACTACCAGAGATGGAACTACCACTACCACTGATGCAATAACCACTGATGGCCCAACAACAACCACTGCTGCAACTACCAGTGATGGCACTACCACTACCACTGATATAATTACCACCGATGGCGCAAAAACAACCACTGCTGCAACTACCAGTGATGGAACTACCACTACCACTGATGCAATTACCACCGATGGCGCAACAACAACCACTGCTGCAACTAAAACTGATGCAATTACCACTACCACTGATGCAATAACCACTGATGGCCCAACAACAACTACTGCTGCAACTACCACTGATGCAATTACCACTACAACTGGAGCAATAACCACTGATGGCACAACAACAACCACTGCTGCAACTACCACTGATGCAATAACCACTGATGGCCCAACAACAACTACTGCTGCAACTACCACTGATGCAATTACCACTACCACTGATGCAATAACCACTGATGGCCCAACAACAACCACTGCTTCAACTACCACTACCACTGATGTAATAACCACTGATGGCCCAACAACACCCACTGCTGCAACAACCACTTATGGCACTACCACTACCACTGATGCAATAACAACTGATGGCCCCACAACAACCACGGCTGCAACTACCAGTGATGGAACAACCACTACCACTGATGCAATTACCACCGATGGCCCAACAACAACCACTGCTGCAACTACCAGTGATGGAACTACCACTACCACTGATGCAATAACCACTGATGGCCCAACAACAACCACTGCTGCAACTACCAGAGATGGAACTACCACTACCACTGATGCAATAACCACTGATGGCCCAACAACAACCACTGCTGCAACTACCAGTGATGGCACTACCACTACCACTGATATAATTACCACCGATGGCGCAAAAACAACCACTGCTGCAACTACCAGTGATGGAACTACCACTACCACTGATGCAATTACCACCGATGGCGCAACAACAACCACTGCTGCAACTAAAACTGATGCAATTACCACTACCACTGATGCAATAACCACTGATGGCCCAACAACAACTACTGCTGCAACTACCACTGATGCAATTACCACTACAACTGGAGCAATAACCACTGATGGCACAACAACAACCACTGCTGCAACTACCACTGATGCAATAACCAGTGATGGCCCAACAACAACTACTGCTGCAACTACCACTGATGCAATTACCACTACCACTGATGCAATAACCACTGATGGCCCAACAACAACCACTGCTGCAACTACCACTACCACTGATGTAATAACCACTGATGGCCCAACAACACCCACTGCTGCAACAACCACTGATGGCACTACCACTACCACTGATGCAATAACAACTGATGGCCCCACAACAACCACGGCTGCAACTACCAGTGATGGAACAACCACTACCACTGATGCAATTACCAACGATGGCGCAATCACAACCACTGCTGCAACAACCAGTGATGGCACTACCACTACCTCTGATGCAACTGCCAGTGATGGAACTACCACTACCACTGATGCAATAACCACTGATGGCCCAACAACAACCACTCCTGCAACTATCAGAGATGGAACTACCACTACCACTGATGCAATAACCACTGATGGCCCAACAACAACCACTGCTGCAACTACCAGTGATGGCACTACCACTACCACTGATATAATTACCACCGATGGCGCAAAAACAACCACTGCTGCAACTACCAGTGATGGAACTACCACTACCACTGATGCAATTACCACCGATGGCGCAACAACAACCACTGTTGCAACTAAAACTGATGCAATTACCACTACCACTGATGCAATAACCACTGATGGCCCAACAACAACTACTGCTGCAACTACCACTGATGCAATTACCACTACAACTGGAGCAATAACCACTGATGGCACAACAACAACCACTGCTGCAACTACCACTGATGCAATAACCACTGATGGCCCAACAACAACTACTGCTGCAACTACCACTGATGCAATTACCACTACCACTGATGCAATAACCACTGATGGCCCAACAACAACCACTGCTGCAACTACCACTACCACTGATGTAATAACCACTGATGGCCCAACAACACCCACTGCTGCAACAACCACTAATGGCACTACCACTACCACTGATGCAATAACAACTGATGGCCCCACATTAACCACGGCTGCAACTACCAGTGATGGAACAACCACTACCACTGATGCAATTACCACCGATGGCGCAATCACAACCACTGCTGCAACTACCAGTGATGGCACTACCACTACCACTGATGCAATTACCACCGATGACACAAAAACAACCACAGCTGTAATTACTTCTGATGGCACTACCACTACCACTGATGCAATAACCACTGATGGCCCAACATCAACCACTGCTGCAACTACCATTGATGGAATTACCACTACCACTGATGCAAAAACCACTGATGGCCCAACAACAACCACTGCTGCAACTACCACTGATGCAATAACCACTGATGGCCCAACAACAACTACTGCTGCAACTACCACTGATGCAATTACCACTACAACTGGAGCAATAACCACTGATGGCCCAAGAACACCCACTGCTGCAACAATCACTGATGGCACTACCCCTACCACTGATGCATTAACCACTGATGGCCCAACACCAACCACTGCTGCAACTACCAGAGATGGAACTACCACTACCACTGATGCAATAACCACTGATGGTCCAACAACAACCATTGCTGCAACTGCCAGTGATGGAACTACCACTTCCACTGCTGCACAAACCACTGATGGCCCAACAACAACCACTGCTGCAACTACCACTGATGCAATTACCACTACCACTGAAGCAATAACCCCTGATGGCCCAACAACAACCACTGCTGCAACTACTACTGATGGAACTTCCACTACCACTGATGCAATAACCACTGATGGCCCAACAACAACCACTGCTGCAACTACCACTACCACTGATGTAATAACCACTGATGGCCCAACAACACCCACTGCTGCAACTACCACTGATGCAATAACCACTGATGGCCCAACAACAACTACTGCTGCAACTACCACTGATGCAATTACCACTACCACTGATGCAATTACCACCGATGGCGCAATCACAACCACTGCTGCAACTACCAGTGATGGCACTTCCACTACCACTGATGCAATTACCACCGATGACACACAAACAACCACTGCTGTTATTACTACTGATGGCCCTACCACTACCACTGATGCAATAACCACTGATGGCCCAACATCAACCACTGCTGCAACTTCCATTGATGGAATTACCACTACCACCGGTGGAAAAACCACTGATGGCCCAACAACAACCACTGCTGCAACTACCAGTGATGGAACTACCACTACCACTGATGCAATTACCACCGATGGCGCAACAACAACCACTGCTGCAACTAACACTGATGCAATAATCACTACCACTGATGCAATAAACACTGATACCCCAACAACAACCACTGCTGCAACTACTAGTGATGGTACTACCACTACCACTGATGCAATTACCACCGATGGCGCAACAACAACCACTGCTGCAACTGCCAGTGATGGAACTACCACTACCACTGATGCACAAATCAATGATGGCCCAACAACACCCACTGCTGCAACATCCACTGATGGCACTACCACTACCACTGCTGCAATAAAAACTGATGGCCCAACAACAACCACTGCTGCAACTACTACCACTGATGCAATTACCACTTCAACTGGAGCAATAACCACTGATGGCCCAACAACACCCACTGCTGCAACAATCACTGATGGCACTACCCCTACCACTGATGCAATAACCACTGATGGCCTAACATCAACCACTGCTGCAACTACCAGAGATGGAACTACCACTACCACTGATGCAATAACCACTGATGGTCCAACAACAACCACTGCTGCAACTGCCAGTGATGGAACTACTACTTCCACTGCTGCACAAACCACTGATGGCCCAACATCAACCACTGTTGCAACTACCACTGATGCAATTACCACTACCACTGAAGCAATAACCCCTGATGGCCCAACAACAACCACTGCTGCAACTACTACTGATGGAACTTCCACTACCACTGATGCAATAAAAACTGATGGCCCAACAACACCCACTGCTGCAACAAACACTGATGGCACTACCACTACCACTGATGCAATAACAACTGATGGCCCCACAACAACCACGGCTGCAACTACCAGTGATGGAACTACCACTACCACTGATGCAATTACCACCGATGGCGTAATCACAACCACTGCTGCAACTACCAGTGATGGCATTACCACTACCACTGATGCAATTACCACCGATGGCGCAATCACAACCACTGCTGCAACTACCACTGATGGAACTACCACTACCACTGATGCTTTAACAGGTATAAGTTCCACAGGACAGCACAAAGTTTAGCTAATGCAAAGTGAAGTGCTACTAATATAGTCTTATTTACAGCAGCCTTATTTACTAACACAAGTTTTTGTTTATAAGATACATGCTGTATCGACCCCTAATTTTATAACTTCGTGTTAGCTGGTATGCACCTTGGGCGGCCCACGTATATACAGCATTCCAGGAAGAGTCATCGGTCGCAGGATATTATGGCTAACACCCGGCAACAGTAGAGATAAGAACCTAGTATTAAGAACACTGTATGTGATTTAGGTTTAAGCCAAGTTAGTATTTATTAAACCGTCTTTGCGACTAGACTCATTCGTTTCGTTTTAAAAACCATCGGCAGTGCCTCCGGTAGTTAACTGGCGCAGCCGGTAGTATGTCCGCTGTCTAAACGCTGTGTTTAAACACACGAAAATCGGTGTCGCACGCAGCTCGCGGGTATCCTCGAACCAAAAGATAAGCTTAACTCATCTGGCGCTGAATGTTCCTGTCCACGCACGAGCAGCTCTACGGGTAGTCATGGAATCGAGCAGACTGTAAGTAGACCTTCTTACTATCCTGTCTCGTCCTTGTCATTACATCGTCCTTACATCGTTGAAAGTTATTTGACTTCTGTACGAAGATTGGAAGGCCTACTTCAAACCTTTTTTTTTTTTGACATTGGGGTTCATCAAATAACTTCCTTACCCGCTCCTATTTTTAACCTATGTTTGAGTAAATTAATTTGATTAAATTGTTAAATGATAAAATGCCTTGCCAAAAGTTGGAAAAGCTTTCCAAATGAATGATCCCTAAAGATATTTTAAGTTTAATTCCCAAGTTTGATGGTGATCTTGTCACCATGACGATGGTGATATTTTAAACTTATTTATAAATAAAAATATATTTTAAGAAACTTTTAAGGCCCCAATAATGCCGTTCAGTCAACTTACAATTTCCACGCTGTCACTAGTAGATTGTGTGGTAGAGCAGCGGCTCTATTGAGTAAAAGAGAGGATATAATTACATGGGACAAACTAAAATCTAGTTTTATTCAACATTTTGTTGACCCCAGATCAGAGGACTGCGTGGCTTTTGAGCTAGAAAATTTAAAAATGAGGGCTAATGAAACTTATTTGGAGTTCTGTAATAGAATCCAACAAATACGCAGCACTCTGTTCTCCAAAGTCAATTTGCTTGCTAGTGGGGAAATAAAAGCTGCAAAAATGGCGATTTATAATAACTTGTCTCTTAACGTGTTTTTATATAATCTGCCTGCAGATTTAATCAGAATTGTAAGACACAGAAACAGTGCAAACTTGGAAAGTGCCCTCAGTGTCGTCATGGAAGAGGGCAATTTTCAATTTAAGTATAACGCAAAAAATAAAAATAATACAAAATCAGCCCCGCATCCTTCAACTACTAATAATAACTTCCAAGGTTTTAAAATCCAGCCTCCAATAAAACCTAATGTTCCAGTTTTATATAATTTCGGATATCCGGCTAAACAAAAAAACTTAAAGTTTGGAGTTCCGCATTCGCCCCAAAATAATTTAGGTCTGGTTTCTATAATAACTATAGATTCCGTGTACCAAACCAAACTTACTTCATGGTATTGTACCTCAACAAGGATTTAGACCTCAATTTAATAACGCACAGGGTGGACCCAATTTTAATCCTCCAAACCAGCAATTCAAATTCGGTATACCGCCACAACATCGACCACAGCGTAATTTACCCCAGTCACAAGACACTGATGTTTCTATGCAAACTGCCCGTATAATAATAATGAAACGTACATATTCCAAGACCAAGATTTTCCGCCTGATTACGTAGACTATCAAAATAATTTACAATTTACTGAAAATTACAACCACACCACCTATGACAATAATTCCTACTCAGAAAATGTGGAGCCTGTTTCCAAAAGGCCTACAAACCAAGAAGTAATACATTTAAATTGCAATAGTATAAGTTATCACACATCTATATTCCGGAAATTGATACCCGCCTAATAAGTGACACCGGAAGTACAAGAAGTATTATTAGTCCTGGAAAAGCCGATCAATACTTTTCCGCCTACAAATATAACGACCTGTTTGAAGGTATTAGCACACATTCACGTAGCTCACATGACCAAGTTACATACATACCCTTACTGAAAATCTTCAAAAGTTTCTGAGATACACTAACCTGTAGATAATCCTAACCTAGTAAAACAATTTCTTCTGGAATACATAATACCTAAAATAGTATATTTATTTTATTTTGAGGATCAAATACACCGTAATCTCTAAATTACAGACGCTGTTATTAAACTATTTAAAAAGGATACTGTTAAAATATACGAATGTACGAAAATAATTATATACGTGGACGACGAAGACGAACAGCGTTCAGTCGTACTTATCTACCATCACGGTAAAACCAGCCATCGCGGCATTAAGGAAACTCTCATGAAAATAAAGCGAAACTACTTTTGGAAAAATATGGACGTAGCTTTATTGCTACGGTAATTAATTCATGTGAAACCTGTAAAAAACTAAAATATGATTGTAAATCATTGAAACCAGTGTTGCAATTAGCACAAACACAACCCTTTGCTTAAATATTCATAGACCTTTTCTCAATAGAAGGTAAATACTTTTTGACGACTAATAGACGCTTTTTGTAAATTAGGACAGGCTTTCATGCTCTCAAACCGATCCAAACCTGAAGTAGTCCGTGAATTAATTAATATTTTCTCGTTCCATGGCGTACCAAACAGAATAAGTGCCGATCCCAGACCGAATTTAACAACACCTTGCTTAAAGAAACACTACAATGTGATAAAATCCATCTTCACATAGGCATGGCACATAACCCCAATTCTATGGGTTTAATAGAGCGTTTCCACTCAACCATTTTAGAAATATATCGTATCGTATCGCAAAATATGAGCGTCGAATTATTGATGCTGCCGACGTAATGACGTACGCAGTTATGTCCTACAATCAAACTATACATTCGACAACAGGTCTTACACCCTTCGAAGTTGTCTTTGGACATACTGATTCGAATAGCATCTTTGCAGTTAACTTGAATAAACAAATACATATACGCAACTATTCATCAACGATCATATGAAGCGAACTAAATGTCTCTACCAGCGGCGAGGGGTCAATTTTTATGAGAGGGAAGCCGAAGCAGTGCTGTTCTTAACTTACTAACTTATGAATAAAGTAAACATGAATTATAAACTTAAAAATAAAAGTCTTTCCATATCTGAATTTAACACCATCTATCGCCAAAGTAGCATAACCACACTTTCAATTTATTACAGAAATAAACTGAAATATAATTTTAAAATTAATAAAGGAGTTTATAAGATACACTTGAACAGGTGAAAACGAAATAAAATGTGCAATATTCCTCCATCTCGTTCTTGGTGACGCTCTATCGTAACCCGATAAACACCGGCTTGCTATCGTCCTTATCAAGCGGTACCACGTGACCTCATGACGGGATCGGTATTGTATGAATGTTTAGTTCCCGATTCTGACGTGTTGTTTGCTAATTCAAACCCAGAAATAGGCGTTTTTGTTGTTTGAATGAATTAAATACCCATTGTTGTTTGAATGAATTAAATACTCATGTTTGAATGAATTAAATACCCATTTTTTGGCAATATTAGACGCTATTGACTGTGCCATTGTTCAATAGCGGTAGACTTGCTGATGCGAACCTCCAAAGGGAAGACCTTTCACCACTAGTCTCTACCAATATTTAACGGATGAAATAATAGCATACAAAGAAAAGGTTAGAGAAAACCGCGGTGGTCACACATCATTCGATATACAAGAAGAAGACACTGTATTAATAAAAGGAGTGAACATTAGACGAAGCAAAGAAAAACCCCGTTTTCAAGATTCACAAGTATCGGGTGAAGTTGTAAGGAACATTAAATTTGTCCTGTTAGAATAAATAATCGTGACACAAAAGTAATACTTAAGGACATAAAACGACCTCCATAGGTTCCTCCTCGTGCTCCTGGCCCTGACCATCAGGATACACACCCTTCAACTTCAAAGGATAGATAAGAATCCTGGCGTATAGATTCTGAAGCAAGATCCTGCTAGCGTAAGTTATAATAAGTGGACTATTATTAAGGTAAGGAAAGGTATACCAGGAGACGGAACGCGTGAGGAAGAGGCAAAGTTTGCGCCCTCACGCCCCTAACCGCCGCCGCAGGAGACGCCCTGGGCGTCGGTAATCACAGGCGGATTCCCGGCCACCTCAGGCGCGGGCTTGCGGACGGTGTGCAATGGGTAGCTCACCGTCCGATAAGCACCAGGTCCGGGTCAATGGGACGTTGTGGATCACGCGCGCTTCAAAGCGATGTCAGCACAATTGGCGGGGTCTGCTAGGACCGATGCCTGCCAGGGTTGCGGGAAAGTCCGACTGGGATACCGGGACCTTGGCAATAGACAAGTGAAGGAACACGGGTGGGTTTAAGTCAGTAAAAGTCTGACACGCCCTTTCGCTCCACCCAGAGCGGGAGAAGTCATTCAGAATTTAACATTAAAAGATACGCAAACTTTATTAAATATATACAGAAACATTTGGGCAATGAGACCTCAAACTATCAACTGCTTGATGTTAAACTCCAAACAGATTCCGTTATGAACAGTAGCATTGAAAAATTTTAGCAGTTAGCCCCTTCGATGAGAATTAAACGTGGAATTCTAAATCCTCTAGGGTCTGTTATTAAATTATAACCGGTAACCTAGAAAATGACGACGCTACCAGATATGTTGATATGATTGATAATATAAAAACACGTCAATATGTATTAGCAAACAAGGTGACGTTTCGAAAGCTCTAGTTAAAATAACGAATTCTACTAAGAATAACTTTATTCAAATAGAAAAAGAATTTTGGGAAATGACAAAATTAATTAATCAAGCAAGCATCAACATTGCATTACATAATTTTGTAAATATCTATAATCTATTTTTACACAATTTTCAACAATTAAACAGTCGACTGAATGAGATTAAAACTTCCGTCACATTCAGTGAATTAAAAATATTACACCAATCTCTTATTTACTCTGATGAATTGTTCAAATCATTAAAATTCATAGAACGATCTTATAAACTTGTAAACTCAGTATGCTATATCTAGTTAAGCTGGAACAGTGTATTGAAATATAAAAGATTTTTCGAAAGGAAGTCAAATAATGTTCATTTTAGAAATAACTATAATTAAAGATGAAATATATATAACAACAGGGCAATCCCAATACCTATTACCAATCGTTTTAACCAGACCACAATCATTATTCCCAAATATCCCTACCTCTTAGTAAAAGGGTCTGAAGTAGTCTCGCTCTCCCAGCCTTGCAAAGAACTCCACGAGGGGAGTAGTTCCTGTGATACGAGAACGAGTCCCAGCTGCCAATGGAAGATACTTGTATAACCGCATTAATGAGATTCTCTCATAACACGAGCTCCTGCAATCCTGTACCAGTTGAAATTCATACTCTCAAGATAGAATCTGTGGGTAAAAGGCGTTGGACTATCTATAGTAAAGGCGAAAACATACTATCAGAGACCTGCAATAACGATTTAACGAAAGAAAAAATATAAGGTACTTACTCTCTTACCTTGGATGGTCACTGCGATGTCTGAATCATACTACCACAAGTAATATTGACATTTCGAAATTACCAATTGTCAATCTCCCTGATGTAGCAGCCATCGAGCCACACTAACAACGGAAGCCCATCAACTTTGACACTAGTGATTAACTAAATCTGCAACACCTAAGCAACTTATTGGAAGTCAGTAAAAGTGAAGTGTAAGACGACAGTGAAAAGCTCATCAATGTGAAAAGTATTAGCGTCGGCACTCTAGTGTTGTATATAAATAGAGTCATTTGTATAATAATGCCTCGTAAGTATAGAATAACCATAAAAGATTGTTACTGCCGAAATAATCGGAACATACATAATCGTCCTTCCGATAATTTCGAACTTATGGGGGGAGGTGTTATACATGCTGTATCGACCGCTAATATTATAACATCGTGTTAGTTGGTATGCACCTTGGGCGGACCACGCTGATACAGAATTCAAAGTAGATTCACCGGTCGCAGCAAGTTATGGCTAACACCTGGCTACTGTAGAGATAAGAACCTAATATTAAGAACACTATATTATGCGATTTAGGTTTAGGCCAAGGTAGTCTATATTAAACCGTCTTCGCGACTAGACTCATTTGTTTCTTTTTAAAAACCTTCGGCAGTGCCTCCGGTAGTTAACTAGATTATGTTAAGGTTAAGGTATTTTTCTATGGGCCTGTACGGCCGCAATAAATGGTTTTATTATTAACAACCAACGATAGCAAAAGTACTACCACAGATTATTTTCAACAGCTAGCGTAACAACTATCACTGATGCAGAAACCACTGGTGACCAAACGACAAACACTGCTGCAACTACCACTGATGCAATAACCACTAATGGCCCAACAACATCCACAGCCGCAATAAACAGTGATGGACCTACTACTACCATTAATGCAATAACCACTGATAGTCCAACAACAACCACTGCTGCAACCACCACTAATGCAATAACCACTGAAAGCCCCACAAAAACCACTACTGCAATTACTAGTGATGGAACTACCACTACCACTGATGCAATAACCACTGATGGCCCAACTACAATCACTGCTGCAACTACCAGTGATGCAATAACCACTGATGGCTCAACAACAACCACTGCTGCAACTACAAGTGATGAAACTACCAGTTCCAATGATGCACAAACCACTGATGGCCCAACAATACCCACTGCTGCAACAACCACTGATGGCAATACCACTACCACTGATGCAATAACCACTGATGGCCTAACAACAACCTTTGCTGCAACTACCAGTGATGGAACTACCACTACCACTGATGCAATAACCACCGATGGCGCAACAACAACTACTGCTGCAACTAACACTGATGCAATTACCACGACCACTGATGCAATTCCCACCGATGACGCAACAACAACCACTGCTGCAACTACCACTACCACTAATGCAATAAACACTGATGGCCCAACAACAATCACTGCTGCAACTACCACTACCACTGAAGCAATAACCACTGATGGCCCAACTACAATCACTGCTGCAACTACCAGTGATGCAATAACCACTGATGGCTCAACAACAACCACTGCTGCAACTACAAGTGATGAAACTACCAGTTCCAATGATGCACAAACCACTGATGGCCCAACAATACCCACTGCTGCAACAACCACTGATGGCAATACCACTACCACTGATGCAATAACCACTGATGGCCTAACAACAACCTTTGCTGCAACTACCAGTGATGGAACTACCACTACCACTGATGCAATAACCAACGATGGCGCAACAACAACTACTGCTGCAACTAACACTGATGCAATTACCACTACCACTGATGCAATAACCACTGATGGCCCAACAACAACCACTGCTGCAACTACCAGTGATGGAACTACCAATACCACTGATGCAATAACCACTGATGGCCCAACAACAACCACTGCTGCAACTACCACAGATGCAATAACCACTGATGGCCTAACAACAACCTTTGCTGTAACTACCAGTGATGGAACTACCACTACCACTGATGCAATAACCACCGATGGCGCAACAACAACCACTGCTGCAACTAACACTGATGCAATTACCACTACCACTGAAGCAATGACCACTGATGGCTCAACAAAAACCACTGCTGCAACTACCAGTGATGGAACAACCACTACCACTGATGCAATATTCACTGATGGCCCAACAACAACCTTTGCTGCAACTGCCAGTGATGGAACTACCACTACCACTGATGCAATTACCACCGATGGCGCAACAACAACCACTGCTGCAACTAACACTGATGCAACAACACCCACTGCTGCAACAACCACTGATGGCATTACCACTACCACTGATGCAATAACAACTGATGGCCCAACAACAACCACTGCTGCAACTGCCAGTGATGGAACTACCACTACCACTGATGCAATTACCACTGATGGCCCAACAACAACCACTGCTGCAACTTCCACTGCTGCAACTACCACTACCACTGATGCAATAACAACTGATGGCCCAACAACAACCACTCCTGCAACTACCAGAGATGGAACTTCCACTACCACTGATGCAATAACCACTGATGGCCCAACAACAACCTTTGCTGCAACTGCCAGTGATGGATCTACCACTACCACTGATGCAATTACCACCGATGGCGAAACAACAACCACTGCTGCAACTAACACTGATGCAATTACCACTACTACTGATTCAATAACCACTGATGGCCCAACAACAACCACTCCTGCAACTACCAGAGATGGAACTTCCACTACCACTGATGCAATAACCACTGATGGCCCAACAACAACCTTTGCTGCAACTGCCAGTGATGGAACTACCACTACCACTGATGCAATTACCACCGATGGCGAAACAACACCCACTGCTGCAACTAACACTGATGCAATTACCACTACTACTGATGCAATAACCACTGATGGTCCAACAACAACCACTGCTTTGACTGCCAGTGAAGGAACTACCACTTCCACTGATGCACAAACCACTGATGGCCCAACAACAACCACTGTTGCAACTACCACTGATGCAATTACCACTACCACTGAAGCAATAACCCCTGATGGCCCAACAACAACCACTGCTGCAACTACTACTGATGGAACTTCCACTACCACTGATGCAATAACCACTGATGGCCCAACAACAACCACTGCTGCAACTACCACTACCGCTGATGTAATAACCACTGATGGCCCAACAACACCCACTGCTGCAACAACCACTGATGGCACTACCACTACCACTGATGTAATAACAACTGATGGCCCCACAACAACCACGGCTGCAACTACCAGTGATGGAACTACCACTACCACTGATGCAATTACCACCGATGGCGCAATCACAACCACTGCTGCAACTACCAGTGATGGCACTACCACTACCACTGATGCAATTACCACCGATGATACAAAAACAACCACTGCTGTAATTACTACTGATGGCACTACCACTACCACTGATGCAATAACCACTGATGGCCCAACAACAACCACTGCTGCAACTACCACTACCACTGATGCAATAACCACTGATGGCCCAACAACAACCACTGCTGCAACTGCCAATGATGGAACTACCACTACCACTAATGCACAAACCACTGATGGCCCAAAAACACCCACTGCTGCAACTACCCGAGATGGAACTACCACTACCACTGATGCAATAACCACTGATGGCCCAACAACAACCACTGCTGCAACTGCCAGTGATGGAACTACAACTTCCACTGATGCACAAACCACTGATGGCCTTACAACACCCACTGCTGCAACAACCACTGATGGCATTACCACTACCATTGATGCAATAACAACTGATGGCCCAACAACAACCACTGCTGCAACTGCCAGTGGTGGAACTACCACTACCACTGATGCAATAACCACTGATGGCCCAACAACAACCACTGCTGCAATTACCACTACCACTGATGCAATAACAACTGATGGCCCAACAACAACCACTGCTGCAACTGCCAGTGGTGGAACTACCACTACCACTGATGCAATAACCACTGATGGCCCAACAACAACCACTGCTGCAATTACCACTACCACTGATGCAATAACAACTGATGGCCCAACAACAACCACTCCTGCAACTACCAGAGATGGAACTTCCACTACCACTGATGCAATAACCACTGATGGCCCAACAACAACCTTTGCTGCAACTGCCAGTGATGGATCTACCACTACCATTGATGCAATTACCACCGATGGCGAAACAACAACCACTGCTGCAACTAACACTGATGCAATTACCACTACTACTGATTCAATAACCACTGATGGCCCAACAACAACCACTGCTGCAACTACCACTTATGCAATTACCACTAATGGCCCAATAACAACCACTGCTGCAACTACCACTGATGCAATTACCACTACCACTGAAGCAATAACCCCTGATGGCCCAACAACAACCACTGCTGCAACTACTACTGATGGAACTTCCACCACCACTGATGCAATAACCACTGATGGCCCAACAACAACCTTTGCTGCAACTACCAGAGATGGAACTACCCCTACCACTGATGCAATAACCACTGATGGCCCAACAACAACCACTGCTGCAACTACCAGAGATGGAAATACCACTACCACTGATGCAATAACCACTGATGGTCCAACAACAACCACTGCTGCGACTGCCAGTGAAGGAACTACCACTTCCACTGATGCACAAACCACTGATGGCCCAACAACAACCACTGTTGCAACTACCACTGATGCAATTACCACTACCACTGATGCAATAACCACTGATGGCCCAACAACAACCACGGCTGCAACTACCAGAGATGGAACTACCACTACCACTGATGCAATAACCACTGATGATCCAACAACAACCACTGCTGCAACTGCCAGTGAAGGAACTACCACTTCCACTGATGCACAAACCACTGATGGCCCAACAACAACCACTGTTGCAACTACCAGTGATGCAATTACCACTACCACTGATGCACAAACCACTGATGGCCCAACAACACCCACTGCTGCAACTACCACTACCACTGATGCAATAACCACTGATGGCCCAACAACAACCACTGCTGCAACTGCCAATGATGGAACTACCACTACCACTAATGCACAAACCACTGATGGCCCAACAACAACCACTGCTGCAACTACCACTACCACTGATGCAATAACCACTGATGGCCCAACAACAACCACTGCTGCAACTACCACTACCACTGATGCAATAACCACTGATGGCCCAACAACAACCACTGCTGCAACTGCCAATGATGGAACTACCACTACCACTAATGCACAAACCACTGATGGCCCAACAACAACCACTGCTGCAACTACCACTACCACTGATGCAATAACCACTGATGGCCCAACAACAACCACTGTTGCAACTACCAGTGATGGAACTACCACTACCACTGATGCAATTACCACCGATGGCGCAATCACAACCACTGCTGCAACTACCAGTGATGGCACTACCACTACCACTGATGCAATTACCACCGATGACACAAAAACAGCCACTGCTGTAATTACTACTGATGGCACTACCACTACCACTGATGCAATAACCACTGATGGCCCAACAACAACCACTGCTGCAACTACCACTACCACTGATGCAATAACCACTGATGGCCCAACAACAACCACTGCTGCAACTGCCAGTGATGGAACTACCACTACCACTGATGCAATAACGACTGATGGCCCAACAACAACCACTGCTGCAACTGCCAATGATGGAACTACCACTACCACTAACGCACAAACCACTGATGGCCCAACAACAACCACTGCTGCAACTGCCAGTGATGGAACTACCACTACCACTGATGCAATAACGACTGATGGCCCAACAACAACCACTGCTGCAACTACCACTACCACTGATGCAATAACCACTGATGGCCCAACAACAACCACTGCTGCAACTGCCAATGATGGAACTACCACTACCACTGATGCAATAACCACTGATGGTCCAACAACAACCACTGCTGCAACTGCCAGTGAAGGAACTACCACTTCCACTGATGCACAAACCACTGATGGCCCAACAACAACCACTGTTGCAACTACCACTGATGCAATTACCACTACCACTGAAGCAATAACCCCTGATGGCCCAACAACAACCACTGCTGCAACTACTACTGATGGAACTTCCACTACCACTGATGCAATAACAACTGATGGCCCAACAACAACCACTCCTGCAACTACCAGAGATGGAACTACCACTACCACTGATGCAATAACCACTGATAGCCCAACAACAACCTTTGCTGCAACTGCCAGTGATGGAACTACCACTACCACTGATGCAATTACCACCGATGGCCCAACAACAACCACTGCTGCAACTACCACTACCACTGATGTAATAACAACTGATGGCCCCACAACAACCACGGCTGCAACTACCAGTGATGGAACTACCACTACCACTGATGCAATTACCACCGATGGCGCAATCACAACCACTGCTGCAACTACCAGTGATGGCACTACCACTACCACTGATGCAATTACCACCGATGACACAAAAACAACCACTGCTGTAATTACTACTGATGGAACTACCACTACCACTGATGCAATAACCACTGATGGCCCAACAACAACCACTGCTGCAACTACCACTACCACTGATGCAATAACCACTGATGGCCCAACAACAACCACTGCTGCAACTGCCAGTGATGGAACTACCACTACCACTGATGCAATAACGACTGATGAACCAACAACAACCACTGCTGCAACTACCACTACCACTGATGCAATAACCACTGATGGCCCAACAACAACCACTGCTGCAACTGCCAATGATGGAACTACCACTACCACTGATGCAATAACCACTGATGGCCCAACAACAACCACTGCTGCAACTGCCAATGATGGAACTACCACTACCACTAATGCACAAACCACTGATGGCCCAACAACACCCACTGCTGCAACTACCCGAGATGGAACTACCACTACCACTGATGCAATAACCACTGATGGCCCAACAACAACCACTGCTGCAACTACCAGAGATGGAACTACCACTACCACTGATGCAATAACCACTGATGGTCCAACAACAACCACTGCTGCGACTGCCAGTGAAGGAACTACCACTTCCACTGATGCACAAACCACTGATGGCCCAACAACAACCACTGTTGCAACTACCACTGATGCAATTACCACTACCACTGAAGCAATAACCACTGATGGCCCAACAACAACCACTGCTGCAACTACCACTACCACTTATGTAATAACCACTGATGGCCCAACAACACCCACTGCTGCAACAACCACTGATGGCACTACCACTACCACTGATGTAATAACAACTGATGGCCCCACAACAACCACTGCTGCAACTACCAGTGATGGCACTACCACAACCACTGATGCAATTACCACCGATGACACAAAAACATCCACTGCTGTAATTACTACTGATGGCACTACCACTACCACTGATGCAATAACCACTGATGGCCCAACCACAACCACTGCTGCAACTACCACTACCACTGATGCAATAACCACTGATGGCCCAACAACAACCACTGCTGCAACTGCCAATGATGGAACTACCACTACCACTAATGCACAAACCACTGATGGCCCAACAACACCCACTGCTGCAACTACCCGAGATGGAACTACCACTACCACTGATGCAATAACCACTGATGGCCTTACAACACCCACTGCTGCAACAACCACTGATGGCATTACCACTACCACTGATGCAATAACAACTGATGGCCCAACAACAACCACTCCTGCAACTACCAGAGATGGAACTTCCACTACCACTGATGCAATAACCAATGATAGCCCAACAACAACCTTTGCTGCAACTGCCAGTGATGAAACTACCACTACCACTGATGCAATTACCACCGATGGCGAAACAACAACCACTGCTGCAACTAACACTGATGCAATTACCACTACTACTGATTCAATAACCACTGATGGCCCAACAACAACCACTCCTGCAACTACCAGAGATGGAACTTCCACTACCACTGATGCAATAACCACTGATGGCCCAACAACAACCTTTGCTGCAACTGCCAGTGATGGAACTACCACTACCACTGATGCAATTACCACTACTACTGATGCAATAACCACTGATGGTCCAACAACAACCACTGTTGCAACTACCACTGATGCAATTACCACTACCACTGATGCAATAACCACTGATGGCCCAACAACAACCACTGCTGCAACTACCACTACCACTGATGTAATAACAACTGATGGCCCCACAACAACCACGGCTGCAACTACCAGTGATGGAACTACCACTACCACTGATGCAATTACCACCGATGGCGCAATCACAACCACTGCTGCAACTACCAGTGATGGCACTACCACTACCACTGATGCAATTACCACCGATGACACAAAAACAGCCACTGCTGTAATTACTACTGATGGCACTACCACTACCACTGATGCAATAACCACTGATGGCCCAACAACAACCACTGCTGCAACTACCACTACCACTGATGTAATAACCACTGATGGCCCAACAACACCCACTGCTGCAACTACCACTGATGCAATAACCACTGATGGCCCAACAACAACTACTGCTGCAACTACCACTGATGCAATTACCACTACCACTGATGCAATTACCACCGATGGCGCAATCACAACCACTGCTGCAACTACCAGTGATGGCACTTCCACTACCACTGATGCAATTACCACCGATGACACACAAACAACCACTGCTGTTATTACTACTGATGGCCCTACCACTACCACTGATGCAATAACCACTGATGGCCCAACAACAACCACGGCTGCAACTACCAGAGATGGAACTACCACTACCACTGATGCAATAACCACTGATGATCCAACAACAACCACTGCTGCAACTGCCAGTGAAGGAACTACCACTTCCACTGATGCACAAACCACTGATGGCCCAACAACAACCACTGTTGCAACTACCAGTGATGCAATTACCACTACCACTGATGCACAAACCACTGATGGCCCAACAACACCCACTGCTGCAACTACCACTACCACTGATGCAATAACCACTGATGGCCCAACAACAACCACTGCTGCAACTGCCAATGATGGAACTACCACTACCACTAATGCACAAACCACTGATGGCCCAACAACAACCACTGCTGCAACTACCACTACCACTGATGCAATAACCACTGATGGCCCAACAACAACCACTGCTGCAACTACCACTACCACTGATGCAATAACCACTGATGGCCCAACAACAACCACTGCTGCAACTGCCAATGATGGAACTACCACTACCACTAATGCACAAACCACTGATGGCCCAACAACAACCACTGCTGCAACTACCACTACCACTGATGCAATAACCACTGATGGCCCAACAACAACCACTGTTGCAACTACCAGTGATGGAACTACCACTACCACTGATGCAATTACCACCGATGGCGCAATCACAACCACTGCTGCAACTACCAGTGATGGCACTACCACTACCACTGATGCAATTACCACCGATGACACAAAAACAGCCACTGCTGTAATTACTACTGATGGCACTACCACTACCACTGATGCAATAACCACTGATGGCCCAACAACAACCACTGCTGCAACTACCACTACCACTGATGCAATAACCACTGATGGCCCAACAACAACCACTGCTGCAACTGCCAGTGATGGAACTACCACTACCACTGATGCAATAACGACTGATGGCCCAACAACAACCACTGCTGCAACTGCCAATGATGGAACTACCACTACCACTAACGCACAAACCACTGATGGCCCAACAACAACCACTGCTGCAACTGCCAGTGATGGAACTACCACTACCACTGATGCAATAACGACTGATGGCCCAACAACAACCACTGCTGCAACTACCACTACCACTGATGCAATAACCACTGATGGCCCAACAACAACCACTGCTGCAACTGCCAATGATGGAACTACCACTACCACTGATGCAATAACCACTGATGGTCCAACAACAACCACTGCTGCAACTGCCAGTGAAGGAACTACCACTTCCACTGATGCACAAACCACTGATGGCCCAACAACAACCACTGTTGCAACTACCACTGATGCAATTACCACTACCACTGAAGCAATAACCCCTGATGGCCCAACAACAACCACTGCTGCAACTACTACTGATGGAACTTCCACTACCACTGATGCAATAACAACTGATGGCCCAACAACAACCACTCCTGCAACTACCAGAGATGGAACTACCACTACCACTGATGCAATAACCACTGATAGCCCAACAACAACCTTTGCTGCAACTGCCAGTGATGGAACTACCACTACCACTGATGCAATTACCACCGATGGCCCAACAACAACCACTGCTGCAACTACCACTACCACTGATGTAATAACAACTGATGGCCCCACAACAACCACGGCTGCAACTACCAGTGATGGAACTACCACTACCACTGATGCAATTACCACCGATGGCGCAATCACAACCACTGCTGCAACTACCAGTGATGGCACTACCACTACCACTGATGCAATTACCACCGATGACACAAAAACAACCACTGCTGTAATTACTACTGATGGAACTACCACTACCACTGATGCAATAACCACTGATGGCCCAACAACAACCACTGCTGCAACTACCACTACCACTGATGCAATAACCACTGATGGCCCAACAACAACCACTGCTGCAACTGCCAGTGATGGAACTACCACTACCACTGATGCAATAACGACTGATGAACCAACAACAACCACTGCTGCAACTACCACTACCACTGATGCAATAACCACTGATGGCCCAACAACAACCACTGCTGCAACTGCCAATGATGGAACTACCACTACCACTGATGCAATAACCACTGATGGCCCAACAACAACCACTGCTGCAACTGCCAATGATGGAACTACCACTACCACTAATGCACAAACCACTGATGGCCCAACAACACCCACTGCTGCAACTACCCGAGATGGAACTACCACTACCACTGATGCAATAACCACTGATGGCCCAACAACAACCACTGCTGCAACTACCAGAGATGGAACTACCACTACCACTGATGCAATAACCACTGATGGTCCAACAACAACCACTGCTGCGACTGCCAGTGAAGGAACTACCACTTCCACTGATGCACAAACCACTGATGGCCCAACAACAACCACTGTTGCAACTACCACTGATGCAATTACCACTACCACTGAAGCAATAACCACTGATGGCCCAACAACAACCACTGCTGCAACTACCACTACCACTTATGTAATAACCACTGATGGCCCAACAACACCCACTGCTGCAACAACCACTGATGGCACTACCACTACCACTGATGTAATAACAACTGATGGCCCCACAACAACCACTGCTGCAACTACCAGTGATGGCACTACCACAACCACTGATGCAATTACCACCGATGACACAAAAACATCCACTGCTGTAATTACTACTGATGGCACTACCACTACCACTGATGCAATAACCACTGATGGCCCAACCACAACCACTGCTGCAACTACCACTACCACTGATGCAATAACCACTGATGGCCCAACAACAACCACTGCTGCAACTGCCAATGATGGAACTACCACTACCACTAATGCACAAACCACTGATGGCCCAACAACACCCACTGCTGCAACTACCCGAGATGGAACTACCACTACCACTGATGCAATAACCACTGATGGCCTTACAACACCCACTGCTGCAACAACCACTGATGGCATTACCACTACCACTGATGCAATAACAACTGATGGCCCAACAAAAACCACTCCTGCAACTACCAGAGATGGAACTTCCACTACCACTGATGCAATAACCAATGATAGCCCAACAACAACCTTTGCTGCAACTGCCAGTGATGAAACTACCACTACCACTGATGCAATTACCACCGATGGCGAAACAACAACCACTGCTGCAACTAACACTGATGCAATTACCACTACTACTGATTCAATAACCACTGATGGCCCAACAACAACCACTCCTGCAACTACCAGAGATGGAACTTCCACTACCACTGATGCAATAACCACTGATGGCCCAACAACAACCTTTGCTGCAACTGCCAGTGATGGAACTACCACTACCACTGATGCAATTACCACTACTACTGATGCAATAACCACTGATGGTCCAACAACAACCACTGTTGCAACTACCACTGATGCAATTACCACTACCACTGATGCAATAACCACTGATGGCCCAACAACAACCACTGCTGCAACTACCACTACCACTGATGTAATAACAACTGATGGCCCCACAACAACCACGGCTGCAACTACCAGTGATGGAACTACCACTACCACTGATGCAATTACCACCGATGGCGCAATCACAACCACTGCTGCAACTACCAGTGATGGCACTACCACTACCACTGATGCAATTACCACCGATGACACAAAAACAGCCACTGCTGTAATTACTACTGATGGCACTACCACTACCACTGATGCAATAACCACTGATGGCCCAACAACAACCACTGCTGCAACTACCACTACCACTGATGCAATAACCACTGATAGCCCAACAACAACCACTGCTGCAACTGCCAGTGATGGAACTACCACTACCACTGATGCAATAACGACTGATGGCCCAACAACAACCACTGCTGCAACTACCACTACCACTGATGCAATAACGACTGATGAACCAACAACAACCACTGCTGAAACTACCACTACCACTGATGCAATAACCACTGATGGCCCAACAACAACCACTGCTGCAACTTCCAATGATGGAACTTCCACTACCACTAATGCACAAACCACTGATGGCCCAATAACACCCACTGCTGCAACTACCCGAGATGGAACTACCACTACCACTGATGCAATAACCACTGATGGCCCAACAACAACCTTTGCTGCAACTACCAGAGATGGAACTACCCCTACCACTGATGCAATAACCACTGATGGCCCAACAACAACCACTGCTGCAACTACCAGAGATGGAAATACCACTACCACTGATGCAATAACCATTGATGGCCCAACAACAACCACTGCTGCAACTGCCAGTGGTGGAACTACCACTACCACTGATGCAATAACCACTGATGGCCCAACAACAACCACTGCTGCAATTACCAATACCACTGATGCAATAACAACTGATGGCCCAACAACAACCTTTGCTGCAACTGCCAGTGATGGATCTACCACTACCACTGATGCAATAACCACTGATGGCCCAACAACAACCTTTGCTGCAACTGCCAGTGATGCATCTACCACTACCATTGATGCAATTACCACCGATGGCGAAACAACAACCACTGCTGCAACTAACACTGATGCAATTACCACTACTACTGATTCAATAACCACTGATGGCCCAACAACAACCACTGCTGCAACTACCACTTATGCAATTACCACTAATGGCCCAATAACAACCACTGCTGCAACTACCACTGATGCAATTACCACTACCACTGAAGCAATAACCCCTGATGGCCCAACAACAACCACTGCTGCAACTACTACTGATGGAACTTCCACCACCACTGATGCAATAACCACTGATGGCCCAACAACAACCTTTGCTGCAACTACCAGAGATGGAACTACCCCTACCACTGATGCAATAACCACTGATGGCCCAACAACAACCACTGCTGCAACTACCAGAGATGGAAATACCACTACCACTGATGCAATAACCACTGATGGTCCAACAACAACCACTGCTGCGACTGCCAGTGAAGGAACTACCACTTCCACTGATGCACAAACCACTGATGGCCCAACAACAACCACTGTTGCAACTACCACTGATGCAATTACCACTACCACTAATGTAATAACCACTGATGGCCCAACAACACCCACTGCTGCAACAACCACTGATGGAACTACCACTACCACTGATGCAATAACCACTGATGGCCCAACAACAACCACTGCTGCAACTTCCAATGATGGAACTACCACTACCACTAATGCACAAACCACTGATGGCCCAACAACACCCACTGCTGCAACTACCCGAGATGGAACTACCACTACCACTGATGCAATAACCACTGATGGCCCAACAACAACCTTTGCTGCAACTACCAGAGATGGAACTACCCCTACCACTGATGCAATAACCACTGATGGCCCAACAACAACCACAGCTGCAACTACCAGAGATGGAAATACCACTACCACTGATGCAATAACCACTGATGGCCCAACAACAACCACTGCTGCAACTGCCAGTGGTGGAACTACCACTACCACTGATGCAATAACCACTGATGGCCCAACAACAACCACTGCTGCAATTACCACTACCACTGATGCAATAACAACTGATGGCCCAACAACAACCTTTGCTGCAACTGCCAGTGATGGATCTACCACTACCACTGATGCAATAACCACTGATGGCCCAACAACAACCTTTGCTGCAACTGCCAGTGATGCATCTACCACTACCATTGATGCAATTACCACCGATGGCGAAACAACAACCACTGCTGCAACTAACACTGATGCAATTACCACTACTACTGATTCAATAACCACTGATGGCCCAACAACAACCACTGCTGCAACTACCACTTATGCAATTACCACTAATGGCCCAATAACAACCACTGCTGCAACTACCACTGATGCAATTACCACTACCACTGAAGCAATAACCCCTGATGGCCCAACAACAACCACTGCTGCAACTACTACTGATGGAACTTCCACCACCACTGATGCAATAACCACTGATGGCCCAACAACAACCTTTGCTGCAACTACCAGAGATGGAACTACCCCTACCACTGATGCAATAACCACTGATGGCCCAACAACAACCACTGCTGCAACTACCAGAGATGGAAATACCACTACCACTGATGCAATAACCACTGATGGTCCAACAACAACCACTGCTGCGACTGCCAGTGAAGGAACTACCACTTCCACTGATGCACAAACCACTGATGGCCCAACAACAACCACTGTTGCAACTACCACTGATGCAATTACCACTACCACTAATGTAATAACCACTGATGGCCCAACAACACCCACTGCTGCAACAATCACTGATGGCACTACCCCTACCACTGATGCAATAACCACTGATGGCCCAACAACAACCACGGCTGCAACTACCAGAGATGGAACTACCACTACCACTGATGCAATAACCACTGATGATCCAACAACAACCACTGCTGCAACTGCCAATGATGGAACTACCACTACCACTAATGCACAAACCACTGATGGCCCAACAACAACCACTGCTGCAACTACCACTACCACTGATGCAATAACCACTGATGGCCCAACAACAACCACTGTTGCAACTACCACTGATGCAATTACCACTACCACTGATGCAATAACCACTGATGGCCCAACAACAACCACTGCTGCAACTACCACTACCACTGATGTAATAACAACTGATGGCCCCACAACAACCACGGCTGCAACTACCAGTGATGGAACTACCACTACCACTGATGCAATTACCACCGATGGCGCAATCACAACCACTGCTGCAACTACCAGTGATGGCATTACCACTACCACTGATGCAATTACCACCGATGACACAAAAACAGCCACTGCTGTAATTACTACTGATGGCACTACCACTACCACTGATGCAATAACCACTGATGGCCCAACAACAACCACTGCTGCAACTACCACTACCACTGATGCAATAACCACTGATGGCCCAACAACAACCACTGCTGCAACTGCCAGTGATGGAACTTCCACTTCCACTGATGCAATAACGACTGATGGCCCAACAACAACCACTGCTGCAACTACCACTATCACTGATGCAATAACCACTAATGGCCCAACAACAACCACTGCTGCAACTGCCAATGATGGAACTACCACTACCACTGATGCAATAACCACTGATGGCCCAACAACAACCACTGCTGCAACTGCCAATGATGGAACTACCACTACCACTAATGCACAAACCACTGATGGCCCAACAACAACCACTGCTGCAACTGCCAGTGATGGAACTACCACTACCACTGATGCAATAACGACTGATGGCCCAACAACAACCACTGCTGCAACTACCACTACCACTGATGCAATAACCACTGATGGCCCAACAACAACCACTGCTGCAACTGCCAATGATGGAACTACCACTACCACTGATGCAATAACCACTGATGGTCCAACAACAACCACTGCTGCAGCTGCCAGTGAAGGAACTACCACTTCCACTGATGCACAAACCACTGATGGCCCAACAACAACCACTGTTGCAACTACCACTGATGCAATTACCACTACCACTGAAGCAATAACCCCTGATGGCCCAACAACAACCACTGCTGCAACTACTACTGATGGAACTTCCACTACCACTGATGCAATAACAACTGATGGCCCAACAACAACCACTGTTGCAACTACCACTGATGCAATTACCACTACCACTGATGCAATAACCACTGATAGCCCAACAACAACCTTTGCTGCAACTGCCAGTGATGGAACTACCACTACCACTGATGCAATTACCACCGATGGCGAAACAACAACCACTGCTGCAACTAACACTGATGCAATTACCACTACTACTGATTCAATAACCACTGATGGCCCAACAACAACCACTGCTGCAACTACCACTAATGCAATTACCACTGATGGCCCAACAACACCCACTGCTGCAACAATCACTGATGGCACTACCCCTACCACTGATGCAATAACCACTGATGGCCCAACAACAACCACGGCTGCAACTACCAGAGATGGAACTACCACTACCACTGATGCAATAACCACTGATGATCCAACAACAACCACTGCTGCAACTGCCAGTGAAGGAACTACCACTTCCACTGATGCACAAACCACTGATGGCCCAACAACAACCACTGTTGCAACTACCACTGATGCAATTACCACTACCACTGATGCACAAACCACTGATGGCCCAACAACACCCACTGCTGCAACTACCACTACCACTGATGCAATAACCACTGATGGCCCAACAACAACCACTGCTGCAACTGCCAATGATGGAACTACCACTACCACTAATGCACAAACCACTGATGGCCCAACAACAACCACTGCTGCAACTGCCAGTGATGGAACTACCACTACCACTGATGCAATAACGACTGATGGCCCAACAACAACCACTGCTGCAACTACCACTACCACTGATGCAATAACCACTGATGGCCCAACAACAACCACTGCTGCAACTGCCAATGATGGAACTACCACTACCACTGATGCAATAACCACTGATGGTCCAACAACAACCACTGCTGCAACTGCCAGTGAAGGAACTACCACTTCCACTGATGCACAAACCACTGATGGCCCAACAACAACCACTGTTGCAACTACCACTGATGCAATTACCACTGATGGCCCAACAACAACCACTGCTGCAACTGCCAATGATGGAACTACCACTACCACTAATGCACAAACCACTGATGGCCCAACAACAACCACTGCTGCAACTACCACTACCACTGATGCAATAACCACTGATGGCCCAACAACAACCACTGCTGCAACTGCCAGTGATGGAACTACCACTACCACTGATGCAATAACGACTGATGGCCCAACAACAACCACTGCTGCAACTACCACTACCACTGATGCAATAACCACTGATGGCCCAACAACAACCACTGCTGCAACTGCCAATGATGGAACTACCACTACCACTGATGCAATAACCACTGATGGTCCAACAACAACCACTGCTGCAACTGCCAGTGAAGGAACTACCACTTCCACTGATGCACAAACCACTGATGGCCCAACAACAACCACTGTTGCAACTACCACTGATGCAATTACCACTACCACTGAAGCAATAACCCCTGATGGCCCAACAACAACCACTGCTGCAACTACTACTGATGGAACTTCCACTACCACTGATGCAATTACCACCGATGGCGCAATCACAACCACTGCTGCAACTACAAGTGATGCAATAACCACTACCACTGATGCAATAACCACTGATGGCCCAACAACACCCACCGCTGCAACAATCACTGATGCCACTACCCCTACCACTGATGCAATAACCACTGATGGCCCAACAACAACCACTGCTGCAACAACCACTGCTGCAACAACCACTGATGGAACGACCACTACCACTGATGCAATTACCACCGATGGCGTAACAACAACCGCTGCTGCAACTAACACTGATGCAATTACCACTACCACTGATGCAATAACCACTGATGTCCCAACAACAACCACTGCTGCAACTACCAGTGACGGAACTACCACTACCACTGATGCAATTACCCCCGATGGCTTTACAACAACCAGTGCTGCAACAATCACTGATGGCACTACCCCTACCACTGATGCAATAACCACTGATGGCCCAACAACAACCACTGCTGCAACTACCAGAGATGGAACTACCACTACCACTGATTCAATAACCACTGATGGCCCAACAACAACCACTGCTGCAACAACCACTGATGCAATAACAACTGATGGCCCCACAACAACCACGGCTGCAACTACCAGTGATGGAACTACCACTACCACTGATGCAATAACGACTGATGGCCCAACAACAACCACTGCTGCAACTACCACTACCACTGATGCAATAACCACTGATGGCCCAACAACAACCACTGCTGCAACTGCCAATGATGGAACTACCACTACCACTGATGCAATAACCACTGATGGTCCAACAACAACCACTGCTGCAACTGCCAGTGAAGGAACTACCACTTCCACTGATGCACAAACCACTGATGGCCCAACAACAACCACTGTTGCAACTACCACTGATGCAATTACCACTACCACTGAAGCAATAACCCCTGATAGCCCAACAACAACCTTTGCTGCAGTTGCCAGTGATGGAACTACCACTACCACTGATGCAATTACCACCGATGGCGAAACAACAACCACTGCTGCAACTGCCAGTGATGGAACTACCACTACCACTGATGCAATAACGACTGATGGCCCAACAACAACCACTGCTGCAACTACCACTACCACTGATGCAATAACCACTGATGGCCTTACAACACCCACTGCTGCAATAACCACTGATGGCATTACCACTACCACTGATGCAATAACAACTGATGGCCCAACAACAACCACTCCTGCAACTACCAGAGATGGAACTTCCACTACCACTGATGCAATAACCAATGATAGCCCAACAACAACCTTTGCTGCAACTGCCAGTGATGAAACTACCACTACCACTGATGCAATTACCACCGATGGCGAAACAACAACCACTGCTGCAACTAACACTGATGCAATTACCACTACTACTGATTCAATAACCACTGATGGCCCAACAACAACCACTGCTGCAACTACCACTACCACTGATGCAATAACCACTGATGGCCCAACAACAACCACTGCTGCAATTGCCAGTGATGGAACTACCACTACCACTGATGCAATAACGACTGATGGCCCAACAACAACCACTGCTGCAACTACCACTACCACTGATGCAATAACCACTGATGGCCTTACAACACCCACTGCTGCAACAACCACTGATGGCATTACCACTACCACTGATGCAATAACAACTGATGGCCCAACAACAACCACTCCTGCAACTACCAGAGATGGAACTTCCACTACCACTGATGCAATAACCAATGATAGCCCAACAACAACCTTTGCTGCAACTGCCAGTGATGAAACTACCACTACCACTGATGCAATTACCACCGATGGCGAAACAACAACCACTGCTGCAACTAACACTGATGCAATTACCACTACTACTGATTCAATAACCACTGATGGCCCAACAACAACCACTCCTGCAACTACCAGAGTTGGAACTTCCACTACCACTGATGCAATAACCACTGATGGCCCAACAACAACCTTTGCTGCAACTGCCAGTGATGGAACTACCACTACCACTGATGCAATTACCACTACTACTGATGCAATAACCACTGATGGTCCAACAACAACCACTGCTGCGACTGCCAGTGAAGGAACTACCACTTCCACTGATGCACAAACCACTGATGGCCCAACAACAACCACTGTTGCAACTACCACTGATGCAATTACCACTACCACTGATGCAATAACCACTGATGGCCCAACAACAACCACTGCTGCAACTACCACTACCACTGATGTAATAACAACTGATGGCCCCACAACAACCACGGCTGCAACTACCAGTGATGGAACTACCACTACCACTGATGCAATTACCACCGATGGCGCAATCACAACCACTGCTGCAACTACCAGTGATGGCACTACCACTACCACTGATGCAATTACCACCGATGACACAAAAACAGCCACTGCTGTAATTACTACTGATGGCACTACCACTACCACTGATGCAATAACCACTGATGGCCCAACAACAACCACTGCTGCAACTACCACTACCACTGATGCAATAACCACTGATGGCCCAACAACAACCACTGCTGCAACTGCCAATGATGGAACTACCACTACCACTAATGCACAAACCACTGATGGCCCAACAACAACCACTGCTGCAACTACCACTACCACTGATGCAATAACCACTGATGGCCCAACAACAACCACTGCTGCAACTGCCAGTGATGGAACTACCACTACCACTGATGCAATAACGACTGATGGCCCAACAACAACCACTGCTGCAACTACCACTACCACTGATGCAATAACCACTGATGGCCCAACAACAACAAAAACAACCACTGCTGTAATTACTACTGATGGCACTACCACTACCACTGATGCAATAACCACTGATGGCCCAACAACAACCACTGCTGCAACTGCCAATGATGGAACTACCACTACCACTAATGCACAAACCACTGATGGCCCAACAACAACCACTGCTGCAACTACCACTACCACTGATGCAATAACCACTGATGGCCCAACAACAACCACTGCTGCAACTGCCAGTGATGGAACTACCACTACCACTGATGCAATAACGACTGATGGCCCAACAACAACCACTGCTGCAACTACCACTACCACTGATGCAATAACCACTGATGGCCCAACAACAACCACTGCTGCAACTGCCAATGATGGAACTACCACTACCACTGATGCAATAACCACTGATGGTCCAACAACAACCACTGCTGCAACTGCCAGTGAAGGAACTACCACTTCCACTGATGCACAAACCACTGATGGCCCAACAACAACCACTGTTGCAACTACCACTGATGCAATTACCACTACCACTGAAGCAATAACCCCTGATGGCCCAACAACAACCACTGCTGCAACTACTACTGATGGAACTTCCACTACCACTGATGCAATAACAACTGATGGCCCAACAACAACCACTCCTGCAACTACCAGAGATGGAACTACCACTACCACTGATGCAATAACCACTGATAGCCCAACAACAACCTTTGCTGCAACTGCCAGTGATGGAACTACCACTACCACTGATGCAATTACCACCGATGGCGAAACAACAACCACTGCTGCAACTAACACTGATGCAATTACCACTACTACTGATTCAATAACCACTGATGGCCCAACAACAACCACTGCTGCAACTACCACTAATGCAATTACCACTTATGGCCCAACAACACCCACTGCTGCAACAATCACTGATGGCACGACCCCTACCACTGATGCAATAACCACTGATGGCCCAACAACAACCACTGCTGCAACTACCAGAGATGGAACTACCACTACCACTGATGCAATAACCACTGATGATCCAACAACAACCACTGCTGCAACTGCCAGTGAAGGAACTACCACTTCCACTGATGCACAAACCACTGATGGCCCAACAACAACCACTGTTGCAACTACCACTGATGCAATTACCACTACCACTGATGCACAAACCACTGATGGCCCAACAACACCCACCGCTGCAACAATCACTGATTGCACTACCCCTACCACTGATGGCCCAACAACAACCACTGCTGCAACAACCACTGCTGCAACAACCACTGATGGAACTACCACTACCACTGATGCAATAACCACTGATGGCCCAACAACAACCACTGCTGCAACTACCACTACCACTGATGCAATAACCACTGATGGCCCAACAACAACCACTGCTGCAACAACCACTGATGGCATTACCACTACCACTGATGCAATAACAACTGATGGCCCCACAACAACCACTGCTGCAACTACCAGTGATGGCACTACCACAACCACTGATGCAATTACCACCGATGACACAAAAACATCCACTGCTGTAATAACTACTGATGGCACTACCACTACCACTGATGCAATAACCACTGATGGCCCAACCACAACCACTGCTGCAACTACCACTACCACTGATGCAATAACCACTGATGGCCCAACAACAACCACTGCTGCAACTGCCAATGATGGAACTACCACTACCACTAATGCACAAACCACTGATGGCCCAACAACACCCACTGCTGCAACTACCCGAGATGGAACTACCACTACCACTGATGCAATAACCACTGATGGCCTTACAACACCCACTGCTGCAACAACCACTGATTGCATTACCACAACCACTGATGCAATAACAACTGATGGCCCAACAACAACCACTCCTGCAACTACCAGAGATGGAACTTCCACTACCACTGATGCAATAACCAATGATAGCCCAACAACAACCTTTGCTGCAACTGCCAGTGATGAAACTACCACTACCACTGATGCAATTACCACCGATGGCGAAACAACAACCACTGCTGCAACTAACACTGATGCAATTACCACTACTACTGATTCAATAACCACTGATGGCCCAACAACAACCACTCCTGCAACTACCAGAGATGGAACTTCCACTACCACTGATGCAATAACCACTGATGGCCCAACAACAACCTTTGCTGCAACTGCCAGTGATGGAACTACCACTACCACTGATGCAATTACCACTACTACTGATGCAATAACCACTGATGGTCCAACAACAACCACTGTTGCAACTACCACTGATGCAATTACCACTACCACTGATGCAATAACCACTGATGGCCCAACAACAACCACTGCTGCAACTACCACTACCACTGATGTAATAACAACTGATGGCCCCACAACAACCACGGCTGCAACTACCAGTGATGGAACTACCACTACCACTGATGCAATTACCACCGATGGCGCAATCACAACCACTGCTGCAACTACCAGTGATGGCACTACCACTACTACTGATGCAATTACCACCGATGACACAAAAACAGCCACTGCTGTAATTACTACTGATGGCACTACCACTACCACTGATGCAATAACCACTGATGGCCCAACAACAACCACTGCTGCAACTACCACTACCACTGATGCAATAACCACTGATGGCCCAACAACAACCACTGCTGCAACTGCCAGTGATGGAACTACCACTACCACTGATGCAATAACGACTGATGGCCCAACAACAACCACTGCTGCAACTACCACTACCACTGATGCAATAACGACTGATGAACCAACAACAACCACTGCTGCAACTACCACTACCACTGATGCAATAACCACTGATGGCCCAACAACAACCACTGCTGCAACTGCCAATGATGGAACTACCACTACCACTGATGCAATAACCACTGATGGCCCAACAACAACCACTGCTGCAATTGCCAATGATGGAACTACCACTACCACTGATTCAATAACCACTGATGGCCCAACAACAACCACTGCTGCAACTACCACTAATGCAATTACCACTGATGGCCCAACAACACCCACTGCTGCAACAATCACTGATGGCACTACCCCTACCACTGATGCAATAACCACTGATGGCCCAACAACAACCACGGCTGCAACTACCAGAGATGGAACTACCACTACCACTGATGCAATAACCACTGATGATCCAACAACAACCACTGCTGCAACTGCCAATGATGGAACTACCACTACCACTAATGCACAAACCACTGATGGCCCAACAATAACCACTGCTGCAACTACCACTACCACTGATGCAATAACCACTGATGGCCCAACAACAACCACTGTTGCAACTACCACTGATGCAATTACCACTACCACTGATGCAATAACCACTGATGGCCCAACAACAACCACTGCTGCAACTACCACTACCACTGATGTAATAACAACTGATGGCCCCACAACAACCACGGCTGCAACTACCAGTGATGGAACTACCACTACCACTGATGCAATTACCACCGATGGCGCAATCACAACCACTGCTGCAACTACCAGTGATGGCACTACCACTACCACTGATGCAATTACCACCGATGACACAAAAACAGCCACTGCTGTAATTACTACTGATGGCACTACCACTACCACTGATGCAATAACCACTGATGGCCCAACAACAACCACTGCTGCAACTACCACTACCACTGATGCAATAACCACTGATGGCCCAACAACAACCACTGCTGCAACTGCCAGTGATGGAACTTCCACTTCCACTGATGCAATAACGACTGATGGCCCAACAACAACCACTGCTGCAACTACCACTATCACTGATGCAATAACCACTAATGGCCCAACAACAACCACTGCTGCAACTGCCAATGATGGAACTACCACTACCACTGATGCAATAACCACTGATGGCCCAACAACAACCACTGCTGCAACTGCCAATGATGGAACTACCACTACCACTAATGCACAAACCACTGATGGCCCAACAACAACCACTGCTGCAACTGCCAGTGATGGAACTACCACTACCACTGATGCAATAACGACTGATGGCCCAACAACAACCACTGCTGCAACTACCACTACCACTGATGCAATAACCACTGATGGCCCAACAACAACCACTGCTGCAACTGCCAATGATGGAACTACCACTACCACTGATGCAATAACCACTGATGGTCCAACAACAACCACTGCTGCAGCTGCCAGTGAAGGAACTACCACTTCCACTGATGCACAAACCACTGATGGCCCAACAACAACCACTGTTGCAACTACCACTGATGCAATTACCACTACCACTGAAGCAATAACCCCTGATGGCCCAACAACAACCACTGCTGCAACTACTACTGATGGAACTTCCACTACCACTGATGCAATAACAACTGATGGCCCAACAACAACCACTCCTGCAACTACCAGAGATGGAACTACCACTACCACTGATGCAATAACCACTGATAGCCCAACAACAACCTTTGCTGCAACTGCCAGTGATGGAACTACCACTACCACTGATGCAATTACCACCGATGGCGAAACAACAACCACTGCTGCAACTAACACTGATGCAATTACCACTACTACTGATTCAATAACCACTGATGGCCCAACAACAACCACTGCTGCAACTACCACTAATGCAATTACCACTGATGGCCCAACAACACCCACTGCTGCAACAATCACTGATGGCACTACCCCTACCACTGATGCAATAACCACTGATGGCCCAACAACAACCACGGCTGCAACTACCAGAGATGGAACTACCACTACCACTGATGCAATAACCACTGATGATCCAACAACAACCACTGCTGCAACTGCCAGTGAAGGAACTACCACTTCCACTGATGCACAAACCACTGATGGCCCAACAACAACCACTGTTGCAACTACCACTGATGCAATTACCACTACCACTGATGCACAAACCACTGATGGCCCAACAACACCCACTGCTGCAACTACCACTACCACTGATGCAATAACCACTGATGGCCCAACAACAACCACTGCTGCAACTGCCAATGATGGAACTACCACTACCACTAATGCACAAACCACTGATGGCCCAACAACAACCACTGCTGCAACTGCCAGTGATGGAACTACCACTACCACTGATGCAATAACGACTGATGGCCCAACAACAACCACTGCTGCAACTACCACTACCACTGATGCAATAACCACTGATGGCCCAACAACAACCACTGCTGCAACTGCCAATGATGGAACTACCACTACCACTGATGCAATAACCACTGATGGTCCAACAACAACCACTGCTGCAACTGCCAGTGAAGGAACTACCACTTCCACTGATGCACAAACCACTGATGGCCCAACAACAACCACTGTTGCAACTACCACTGATGCAATTACCACTGATGGCCCAACAACAACCACTGCTGCAACTGCCAATGATGGAACTACCACTACCACTAATGCACAAACCACTGATGGCCCAACAACAACCACTGCTGCAACTACCACTACCACTGATGCAATAACCACTGATGGCCCAACAACAACCACTGCTGCAACTGCCAGTGATGGAACTACCACTACCACTGATGCAATAACGACTGATGGCCCAACAACAACCACTGCTGCAACTACCACTACCACTGATGCAATAACCACTGATGGCCCAACAACAACCACTGCTGCAACTGCCAATGATGGAACTACCACTACCACTGATGCAATAACCACTGATGGTCCAACAACAACCACTGCTGCAACTGCCAGTGAAGGAACTACCACTTCCACTGATGCACAAACCACTGATGGCCCAACAACAACCACTGTTGCAACTACCACTGATGCAATTACCACTACCACTGAAGCAATAACCCCTGATGGCCCAACAACAACCACTGCTGCAACTACTACTGATGGAACTTCCACTACCACTGATGCAATTACCACCGATGGCGCAATCACAACCACTGCTGCAACTACAAGTGATGCAATAACCACTACCACTGATGCAATAACCACTGATGGCCCAACAACACCCACCGCTGCAACAATCACTGATGCCACTACCCCTACCACTGATGCAATAACCACTGATGGCCCAACAACAACCACTGCTGCAACAACCACTGCTGCAACAACCACTGATGGAACGACCACTACCACTGATGCAATTACCACCGATGGCGCAACAACAACCGCTGCTGCAACTAACACTGATGCAATTACCACTACCACTGATGCAATAACCACTGATGTCCCAACAACAACCACTGCTGCAACTACCAGTGACGGAACTACCACTACCACTGATGCAATTACCCCCGATGGCTTTACAACAACCAGTGCTGCAACAATCACTGATGGCACTACCCCTACCACTGATGCAATAACCACTGATGGCCCAACAACAACCACTGCTGCAACTACCAGAGATGGAACTACCACTACCACTGATTCAATAACCACTGATGGCCCAACAACAACCACTGCTGCAACAACCACTGATGCAATAACAACTGATGGCCCCACAACAACCACGGCTGCAACTACCAGTGATGGAACTACCACTACCACTGATGCAATAACGACTGATGGCCCAACAACAACCACTGCTGCAACTACCACTACCACTGATGCAATAACCACTGATGGCCCAACAACAACCACTGCTGCAACTGCCAATGATGGAACTACCACTACCACTGATGCAATAACCACTGATGGTCCAACAACAACCACTGCTGCAACTGCCAGTGAAGGAACTACCACTTCCACTGATGCACAAACCACTGATGGCCCAACAACAACCACTGTTGCAACTACCACTGATGCAATTACCACTACCACTGAAGCAATAACCCCTGATAGCCCAACAACAACCTTTGCTGCAGTTGCCAGTGATGGAACTACCACTACCACTGATGCAATTACCACCGATGGCGAAACAACAACCACTGCTGCAACTGCCAGTGATGGAACTACCACTACCACTGATGCAATAACGACTGATGGCCCAACAACAACCACTGCTGCAACTACCACTACCACTGATGCAATAACCACTGATGGCCTTACAACACCCACTGCTGCAACAACCACTGATGCCATTACCACTACCACTGATGCAATAACAACTGATGGCCCAACAACAACCACTCCTGCAACTACCAGAGATGGAACTTCCACTACCACTGATGCAATAACCAATGATAGCCCAACAACAACCTTTGCTGCAACTGCCAGTGATGAAACTACCACTACCACTGATGCAATTACCACCGATGGCGAAACAACAACCACTGCTGCAACTAACACTGATGCAATTACCACTACTACTGATTCAATAACCACTGATGGCCCAACAACAACCACTGCTGCAACTACCACTACCACTGATGCAATAACCACTGATGGCCCAACAACAACCACTGCTGCAACTGCCAGTGATGGAACTACCACTACCACTGATGCAATAACGACTGATGGCCCAACAACAACCACTGCTGCAACTACCACTACCACTGATGCAATAACCACTGATGGCCTTACAACACCCACTGCTGCAACAACCACTGATGGCATTACCACTACCACTGATGCAATAACAACTGATGGCCCAACAACAACCACTCCTGCAACTACCAGAGATGGAACTTCCACTACCACTGATGCAATAACCAATGATAGCCCAACAACAACCTTTGCTGCAACTGCCAGTGATGAAACTACCACTACCACTGATGCAATTACCACCGATGGCGAAACAACAACCACTGCTGCAACTAACACTGATGCAATTACCACTACTACTGATTCAATAACCACTGATGGCCCAACAACAACCACTCCTGCAACTACCAGAGTTGGAACTTCCACTACCACTGATGCAATAACCACTGATGGCCCAACAACAACCTTTGCTGCAACTGCCAGTGATGGAACTACCACTACCACTGATGCAATTACCACTACTACTGATGCAATAACCACTGATGGTCCAACAACAACCACTGCTGCGACTGCCAGTGAAGGAACTACCACTTCCACTGATGCACAAACCACTGATGGCCCAACAACAACCACTGTTGCAACTACCACTGATGCAATTACCACTACCACTGATGCAATAACCACTGATGGCCCAACAACAACCACTGCTGCAACTACCACTACCACTGATGTAATAACAACTGATGGCCCCACAACAACCACGGCTGCAACTACCAGTGATGGAACTACCACTACCACTGATGCAATTACCACCGATGGCGCAATCACAACCACTGCTGCAACTACCAGTGATGGCACTACCACTACCACTGATGCAATTACCACCGATGACACAAAAACAGCCACTGCTGTAATTACTACTGATGGCACTACCACTACCACTGATGCAATAACCACTGATGGCCCAACAACAACCACTGCTGCAACTACCACTACCACTGATGCAATAACCACTGATGGCCCAACAACAACCACTGCTGCAACTGCCAATGATGGAACTACCACTACCACTAATGCACAAACCACTGATGGCCCAACAACAACCACTGCTGCAACTACCACTACCACTGATGCAATAACCACTGATGGCCCAACAACAACCACTGCTGCAACTGCCAGTGATGGAACTACCACTACCACTGATGCAATAACGACTGATGGCCCAACAACAACCACTGCTGCAACTACCACTACCACTGATGCAATAACCACTGATGGCCCAACAACAACAAAAACAACCACTGCTGTAATTACTACTGATGGCACTACCACTACCACTGATGCAATAACCACTGATGGCCCAACAACAACCACTGCTGCAACTGCCAATGATGGAACTACCACTACCACTAATGCACAAACCACTGATGGCCCAACAACAACCACTGCTGCAACTACCACTACCACTGATGCAATAACCACTGATGGCCCAACAACAACCACTGCTGCAACTGCCAGTGATGGAACTACCACTACCACTGATGCAATAACGACTGATGGCCCAACAACAACCACTGCTGCAACTACCACTACCACTGATGCAATAACCACTGATGGCCCAACAACAACCACTGCTGCAACTGCCAATGATGGAACTACCACTACCACTGATGCAATAACCACTGATGGTCCAACAACAACCACTGCTGCAACTGCCAGTGAAGGAACTACCACTTCCACTGATGCACAAACCACTGATGGCCCAACAACAACCACTGTTGCAACTACCACTGATGCAATTACCACTACCACTGAAGCAATAACCCCTGATGGCCCAACAACAACCACTGCTGCAACTACTACTGATGGAACTTCCACTACCACTGATGCAATAACAACTGATGGCCCAACAACAACCACTCCTGCAACTACCAGAGATGGAACTACCACTACCACTGATGCAATAACCACTGATAGCCCAACAACAACCTTTGCTGCAACTGCCAGTGATGGAACTACCACTACCACTGATGCAATTACCACCGATGGCGAAACAACAACCACTGCTGCAACTAACACTGATGCAATTACCACTACTACTGATTCAATAACCACTGATGGCCCAACAACAACCACTGCTGCAACTACCACTAATGCAATTACCACTTATGGCCCAACAACACCCACTGCTGCAACAATCACTGATGGCACGACCCCTACCACTGATGCAATAACCACTGATGGCCCAACAACAACCACTGCTGCAACTACCAGAGATGGAACTACCACTACCACTGATGCAATAACCACTGATGATCCAACAACAACCACTGCTGCAACTGCCAGTGAAGGAACTACCACTTCCACTGATGCACAAACCACTGATGGCCCAACAACAACCACTGTTGCAACTACCACTGATGCAATTACCACTACCACTGATGCACAAACCACTGATGGCCCAACAACACCCACCGCTGCAACAATCACTGATTGCACTACCCCTACCACTGATGGCCCAACAACAACCACTGCTGCAACAACCACTGCTGCAACAACCACTGATGGAACTACCACTACCACTGATGCAATAACCACTGATGGCCCAACAACAACCACTGCTGCAACTACCACTACCACTGATGCAATAACCACTGATGGCCCAACAACAACCACTGCTGCAACAACCACTGATGGCATTACCACTACCACTGATGCAATAACAACTGATGGCCCAACAACAACCACTGCTGCAACTGCCAGTGATGGAACTACCACTACCACTGATGCAATAACCACTGATGGCCCAACAACAACCACTGCTGCAACTTCCACTGCTGCAACTACCACTACCACTGATGCAATAACAACTGATGGCCCAAAAACAACCATTGCTGCAACTACCAGAGATGGAACTTCCACTACCACTGATGCAATAACCACTGATGGCCCAACAACAACCACTGCTGCAACTTCCACTGCTGCAACTACCACTACCACTGATGCAATAACAACTGATGGCCCAACAACAACCACTCCTGCATATACCAGAGATGGAACTTCCACTACCACTGATGCAATAACCACTGATGGCCCAACAACAACCACTGCTGCAACTACCAGTGATGGAACTACCACTACCACTGATGGCCCAACAACAACCACTGTTGCAACTACCACTGATGCAATTACCATTACCACTGAAGCAATAACCCCTGATGGCCCAACAACAACCACTGCTGCAACTTCCACTGCTGCAACTACCACTACCACTGATGCAATAACCACTGATGGCCCAAAAACACCCACTGCTGCAACAACCACTGATGGCACTACCACTACCACTGATGTCATAACAACTGATGGCCCCACAACAACCACGGCTGCAACTACCAGTGATGGAACTACCACTACCACTGATGCAATTACCACCGATGGCGCAATCACAACCACTGCTGCAACTACCAGTGATGCAATAACCACTACCACTGATGCAATAACCACTGATGGCCCAACAACACCCACCGATGCAACAATCACTGATGCCACTACCCCTACCACTGATGCAATAACCACTGATGGCCCAACAACAACCACTGCTGCAACAACCACTGCTGCAACAACCACTGATGGAACTACCACTACCACTGATGCAATTACCACCGATGGCGCAACAACAACCGCTGCTGCAACTAACACTGATGCAATTACCACTACCACTGATGCAATAACCACTGATGGCCCAACAACAACCACTGCTGCAACTACCAGTGACGGAACTACCACTACCACTGATGCAATTACCCCCGATGGCTTTACAACAACCAGTGCTGCAACAATCACTGATGGCACTACCCTACCACTGATGCAATAACCACTGATGGCCCAACAACAACCACTGCTGCAACTACCAGAGATGGAACTACCACTACCACTGATTCAATAACCACTGATGGCCCAACAACAACCACTGCTGCAACTACCAGAGATGGAACTACCACTACCACTGATTCAATAACCACTGATGGCCCAACAACAACCACTGCTGCAACAACCACTGATGCAATAACAACTGATGGCCCCACAACAACCACGGCTGCAACTACCAGTGATGGAACTACCACTACCACTGATGCAATAACGACTGATGGCCCAACAACAACCACTGCTGCAACAACCACTACCACTGATGCAATAACCACTGATGGCCCAACAACAACCACTGCTGCAACTGCCAATGATGGAACTACCACTACCACTGATGCAATAACCACTGATGGTCCAACAACAACCACTGCTGCAACTGCCAGTGAAGGAACTACCACTTCCACTGATGCACAAACCACTGATGGCCCAACAACAACCACTGTTGCAAGTACCACTGATGCAATTACCACTACCACTGAAGCAATAACCCCTGATGGCCCAACAACAACCACTGCTGCAACTACCACTACCACTGATGTAATAACAACTGATGGCCCCACAACAACCACGGCTGCAACTACCAGTGATGGAACTACCACTACCACTGATGCAATTACCACCGATGGCGCAATCACAACCACTGCTGCAACTACCAGTGATGGCACTACCACTACCACTGATGCAATTACCACCGATGACACAAAAACAGCCACTGCTGTAATTACTACTGATGGCACTACCACTACCACTGATGCAATAACCACTGATGGCCCAACAACAACCACTGCTGCAACTGCCAATGATGGAACTACCACTACCACTAATGCACAAACCACTGATGGCCCAACAACAACCACTGCTGCAACTACCACTTCCACTGATGCAATAACCACTGATGGCCCAACAACAACCACTGCTGCAACTGCCAGTGATGGAACTACCACTACCACTGATGCAATAACGACTGATGGCCCAACAACAACCACTGCTGCAACTACCACTACCACTGATGCAATAACCACTGATGGCCCAACAACAACAAAAACAACCACTGCTGTAATTACTACTGATGGCACTACCACTACCACTGATGCAATAACCACTGATGGCCCAACAACAACCACTGCTGCAACTGCCAATGATGGAACTACCACTACCACTAATGCACAAACCACTGATGGCCCAACAACAACCACTGCTGCAACTACCACTACCACTGATGCAATAACCACTGATGGCCCAACAACAACCACTGCTGCAACTGCCAGTGATGGAACTACCACTACCACTGATGCAATAACGACTGATGGCCCAACAACAACCACTGCTGCAACTACCACTACCACTGATGCAATAACCACTGATGGCCCAACAACAACCACTGCTGCAACTGCCAATGATGGAACTACCACTACCACTGATGCAATAACCACTGATGGTCCAACAACAACCACTGCTGCAACTGCCAGTGAAGGAACTACCACTTCCACTGATGCACAAACCACTGATGGCCCAACAACAACCACTGTTGCAACTACCACTGATGCAATTACCACTACCACTGAAGCAATAACCCCTGATGGCCCAACAACAACCACTGCTGCAACTACTACTGATGGAACTTCCACTACCACTGATGCAATAACAACTGATGGCCCAACAACAACCACTCCTGCAACTACCAGAGACGGAACTACCACTACCACTGATGCAATTACCCCCGATGGCTTTACAACAACCAGTGCTGCAACAATCACTGATGGCACTACCCTACCACTGATGCAATAACCACTGATGGCCCAACAACAACCACTGCTGCAACTACCAGAGATGGAACTACCACTACCACTGATTCAATAACCACTGATGGCCCAACAACAACCACTGCTGCAACTACCAGAGATGGAACTACCACTACCACTGATTCAATAACCACTGATGGCCCAACAACAACCACTGCTGCAACAACCACTGATGCAATAACAACTGATGGCCCCACAACAACCACGGCTGCAACTACCAGTGATGGAACTACCACTACCACTGATGCAATAACGACTGATGGCCCAACAACAACCACTGCTGCAACAACCACTACCACTGATGCAATAACCACTGATGGCCCAACAACAACCACTGCTGCAACTGCCAATGATGGAACTACCACTACCACTGATGCAATAACCACTGATGGTCCAACAACAACCACTGCTGCAACTGCCAGTGAAGGAACTACCACTTCCACTGATGCACAAACCACTGATGGCCCAACAACAACCACTGTTGCAAGTACCACTGATGCAATTACCACTACCACTGAAGCAATAACCCCTGATGGCCCAACAACAACCACTGCTGCAACTACCACTACCACTGATGTAATAACAACTGATGGCCCCACAACAACCACGGCTGCAACTACCAGTGATGGAACTACCACTACCACTGATGCAATTACCACCGATGGCGCAATCACAACCACTGCTGCAACTACCAGTGATGGCACTACCACTACCACTGATGCAATTACCACCGATGACACAAAAACAGCCACTGCTGTAATTACTACTGATGGCACTACCACTACCACTGATGCAATAACCACTGATGGCCCAACAACAACCACTGCTGCAACTGCCAATGATGGAACTACCACTACCACTAATGCACAAACCACTGATGGCCCAACAACAACCACTGCTGCAACTACCACTTCCACTGATGCAATAACCACTGATGGCCCAACAACAACCACTGCTGCAACTGCCAGTGATGGAACTACCACTACCACTGATGCAATAACGACTGATGGCCCAACAACAACCACTGCTGCAACTACCACTACCACTGATGCAATAACCACTGATGGCCCAACAACAACAAAAACAACCACTGCTGTAATTACTACTGATGGCACTACCACTACCACTGATGCAATAACCACTGATGGCCCAACAACAACCACTGCTGCAACTGCCAATGATGGAACTACCACTACCACTAATGCACAAACCACTGATGGCCCAACAACAACCACTGCTGCAACTACCACTACCACTGATGCAATAACCACTGATGGCCCAACAACAACCACTGCTGCAACTGCCAGTGATGGAACTACCACTACCACTGATGCAATAACGACTGATGGCCCAACAACAACCACTGCTGCAACTACCACTACCACTGATGCAATAACCACTGATGGCCCAACAACAACCACTGCTGCAACTGCCAATGATGGAACTACCACTACCACTGATGCAATAACCACTGATGGTCCAACAACAACCACTGCTGCAACTGCCAGTGAAGGAACTACCACTTCCACTGATGCACAAACCACTGATGGCCCAACAACAACCACTGTTGCAACTACCACTGATGCAATTACCACTACCACTGAAGCAATAACCCCTGATGGCCCAACAACAACCACTGCTGCAACTACTACTGATGGAACTTCCACTACCACTGATGCAATAACAACTGATGGCCCAACAACAACCACTCCTGCAACTACCAGAGATGGAACTACCACTACCACTGATGCAATAACCACTGATAGCCCAACAACAACCTTTGCTGCAACTGCCAGTGATGGAATTACCACTACCACTGATGCAATTACCACCGATGGCGAAACAACAACCACTGCTGCAACTAACACTGATGCAATTACCACTACTACTGATTCAATAACCACTGATGGCCCAACAACAACCACTGCTGCAACTACCACTAATGCAATTACCACTTATGGCCCAACAACACCCACTGCTGCAACAATCACTGATGGCACGACCCCTACCACTGATGCAATAACCACTGATGGCCCAACAACAACCACTGCTGCAACTACCAGAGATGGAACTACCACGACCACTGATGCAATAACCACTGATGATCCAACAACAACCACTGCTGCAACTGCCAGTGAAGGAACTACCACTTCCACTGATGCACAAACCACTGATGGCCCAACAACAACCACTGTTGCAACTACCACTGATGCAATTACCACTACCACTGATGCACAAACCACTGATGGCCCAACAACACCCACCGCTCCAACAATCACTGATTGCACTACCCCTACCACTGATGGCCCAACAACAACCACTGCTGCAACAACCACTGCTGCAACAACCACTGATGGAACTACCACTACCACTGATGCAATAACCACTGATGGCCCAACAACAACCACTGCTGCAACTACCACTACCACTGATGCAATAACCACTGATGGCCCAACAACAACCACTGCTGCAACAACCACTGATGGCATTACCACTACCACTGATGCAATAACAACTGATGGCCCAACAACAACCACTGCTGCAACTGCCAGTGATGGAACTACCACTACCACTGATGCAATAACCACTGATGGCCCAACAACAACCACTGCTGCAACTTCCACTGCTGCAACTACCACTACCACTGATGCAATAACAACTGATGGCCCAAAAACAACCATTGCTGCAACTACCAGAGATGGAACTTCCACTACCACTGATGCAATAACCACTGATGGCCCAACAACAACCACTGCTGCAACTTCCACTGCTGCAACTACCACTACCACTGATGCAATAACAACTGATGGCCCAACAACAACCACTCCTGCATATACCAGAGATGGAACTTCCACTACCACTGATGCAATAACCACTGATGGCCCAACAACAACCACTGCTGCAACTACCAGTGATGGAACTACCACTACCACTGATGGCCCAACAACAACCACTGTTGCAACTACCACTGATGCAATTACCATTACCACTGAAGCAATAACCCCTGATGGCCCAACAACAACCACTGCTGCAACTTCCACTGCTGCAACTACCACTACCACTGATGCAATAACAACTGATGGCCCAAAAACAACCATTGCTGCAACTACCAGAGATGGAACTTCCACTACCACTGATGCAATAACCACTGATGGCCCAACAACACCCACTGCTGCAACAACCACTGATGGCACTACCACTACCACTGATGTCATAACAACTGATGGCCCCACAACAACCACGGCTGCAACTACCAGTGATGGAACTACCACTACCACTGATGCAATTACCACCGATGGCGCAATCACAACCACTGCTGCAACTACCAGTGATGCAATAACCACTACCACTGATGCAATAACCACTGATGGCCCAACAACACCCACCGCTGCAACAATCACTGATGCCACTACCCCTACCACTGATGCAATAACCACTGATGGCCCAACAACAACCACTGCTGCAACAACCACTGCTGCAACAACCACTGATGGAACTACCACTACCACTGATGCAATTACCACCGATGGCGCAACAACAACCGCTGCTGCAACTAACACTGATGCAATTACCACTACCACTGATGCAATAACCACTGATGGCCCAACAACAACCACTGCTGCAACTACCAGTGACGGAACTACCACTACCACTGATGCAATTACCCCCGATGGCTTTACAACAACCAGTGCTGCAACAATCACTGATGGCACTACCCCTACCGCTGATGCAATAACCACTGATGGCCCAACAACAACCACTGCTGCAACTACCAGAGATGGAACTACCACTACCACTGATTCAATAACCACTGATGGCCCAACAACAACCACTGCTGCAACTACCACTACCACTGATGCAATAACCACTGATGGCCCAACAACAACCACTGCTGCAACTGCCAATGATGGAACTACCACTACCACTGATGCAATAACCACTGATGGTCCAACAACAACCACTGCTGCAACTGCCAGTGAAGGAACTACCACTTCCACTGATGCACAAACCACTGATGGCCCAACAACAACCACTGTTGCAACTACCACTGATGCAATTACCACTACCACTGAAGCAATAACCCCTGATGGCCCAACAACAACCACTGCTGCAACTACTACTGATGGAACTTCCACTACCACTGATGCAATAACAACTGATGGCCCAACAACAACCACTCCTGCAACTACCAGAGATGGAACTACCACTACCACTGATGCAATAACCACTGATAGCCCAACAACAACCTTTGCTGCAACTGCCAGTGATGGAACTACCACTACCACTGATGCAATTACCACCGATGGCGAAACAACAACCACTGCTGCAACTAACACTGATGCAATTACCACTACTACTGATTCAATAACCACTGATGGCCCAACAACAACCACTGCTGCAACTACCACTAATGCAATTACCACTGATGGCCCAACAACACCCACTGCTGCAACAATCACTGATGGCACTACCCCTACCACTGATGCAATAACCACTGATGGCCCAACAACAACCACTGCTGCAACTACCAGAGATGGAACTACCACTACCACTGATGCAATAACCACTGATGATCCAACAACAACCACTGCTGCAACTGCCAGTGAAGGAACTACCACTTCCACTGATGCACAAACCACTGATGGCCCAACAACAACCACTGTTGCAACTACCACTGATGCAATTACCACTACCACTGATGCACAAACCACTGATGGCCCAACAACACCCACCGCTGCAACAATCACTGATTGCACTACCCCTACCACTGATGGCCCAACAACAACCACTGCTGCAACAACCACTGCTGCAACAACCACTGATGGAACTACCACTACCACTGATGCAATTACCACCGATGGCGCAACAACAACCACTGCTGTAATTACTACTGATGGCACTACCACTACCATTGATGCAATAACCACTGATGGCCCAACAACAACCACTGCTGCAACTACCACTACCACTGATGCAATAACCACTGATGGCCCAACAACAACCACTGCTGCAACAACCACTGATGGCATTACCACTACCACTGATGCAATAACAACTGATGGCCCAACAACAACCACTGCTGCAACTGCCAGTGATGGAACTACCACTACCACTGATGCAATAACCACTGATGGCCCAACAACAACCACTGCTGCAACTTCCACTGCTGCAACTACCACTACCACTGATGCAATAACAACTGATGGCCCAAAAACAACCATTGCTGCAACTACCAGAGATGGAACTTCCACTACCACTGATGCAATAACCACTGATGGCCCAACAACAACCACTGCTGCAACTTCCACTGCTGCAACTACCACTACCACTGATGCAATAACAACTGATGGCCCAACAACAACCACTCCTGCATATACCAGAGATGGAACTTCCACTACCACTGATGCAATAACCACTGATGGCCCAACAACAACCACTGCTGCAACTACCAGTGATGGAACTACCACTACCACTGATGGCCCAACAACAACCACTGTTGCAACTACCACTGATGCAATTACCATTACCACTGAAGCAATAACCCCTGATGGCCCAACAACAACCACTGCTGCAACTTCCACTGCTGCAACTACCACTACCACTGATGCAATAACAACTGATGGCCCAAAAACAACCATTGCTGCAACTACCAGAGATGGAACTTCCACTACCACTGATGCAATAACCACTGATGGCCCAACAACACCCACTGCTGCAACAACCACTGATGGCACTACCACTACCACTGATGTCATAAAGACTGATGGCCCTACAACAACCACGGCTGCAACTACCAGTGATGGAACTACCACTACCACTGATGCAATTACCACCGATGGCGCAATCACAACTACTGCTGCAACTACCAGTGATGCAATAACCACTACCACTGATTCAATAACCACTGATGGCCCAACAACAACCACTGCTGCAACTACCAGAGATGGAACTACCACTACCACTGATTCAATAACCACTGATGGCCCAACAACAACCACTGCTGCAACAACCACTGATGCAATAACAACTGATGGCCCCACAACAACCACGGCTGCAACTACCAGTGATGGAACTACCACTACCACTGATGCAATAACGACTGATGGCCCAACAACAACCACTGCTGCAACAACCACTACCACTGATGCAATAACCACTGATGGCCCAACAACAACCACTGCTGCAACTGCCAATGATGGAACTACCACTACCACTGATGCAATAACCACTGATGGTCCAACAACAACCACTGCTGCAACTGCCAGTGAAGGAACTACCACTTCCACTGATGCACAAACCACTGATGGCCCAACAACAACCACTGTTGCAACTACCACTGATGCAATTACCACTACCACTGAAGCAATAACCCCTGATGGCCCAACAACAACCACTGCTGCAACTACCACTACCACTGATGTAATAACAACTGATGGCCCCACAACAACCACGGCTGCAACTACCAGTGATGGAACTACCACTACCACTGATGCAATTACCACCGATGGCGCAATCACAACCACTGCTGCAACTACCAGTGATGGCACTACCACTACCACTGATGCAATTACCACCGATGACACAAAAACAGCCACTGCTGTAATTACTACTGATGGCACTACCACTACCACTGATGCAATAACCACTGATGGCCCAACAACAACCACTGCTGCAACTGCCAATGATGGAACTACCACTACCACTAATGCACAAACCACTGATGGCCCAACAACAACCACTGCTGCAACTACCACTACCACTGATGCAATAACCACTGATGGCCCAACAACAACCACTGCTGCAACTGCCAGTGATGGAACTACCACTACCACTGATGCAATAACGACTGATGGCCCAACAACAACCACTGCTGCAACTACCACTACCACTGATGCAATAACCACTGATGGCCCAACAACAACAAAAACAACCACTGCTGTAATTACTACTGATGGCACTACCACTACCACTGATGCAATAACCACTGATGGCCCAACAACAACCACTGCTGCAACTGCCAATGATGGAACTACCACTACCACTAATGCACAAACCACTGATGGCCCAACAACAACCACTGCTGCAACTACCACTACCACTGATGCAATAACCACTGATGGCCCAACAACAACCACTGCTGCAACTGCCAGTGATGGAACTACCACTACCACTGATGCAATAACGACTGATGGCCCAACAACAACCACTGCTGCAACTACCACTACCACTGATGCAATAACCACTGATGGCCCAACAACAACCACTGCTGCAACTGCCAATGATGGAACTACCACTACCACTGATGCAATAACCACTGATGGTCCAACAACAACCACTGCTGCAACTGCCAGTGAAGGAACTACCACTTCCACTGATGCACAAACCACTGATGGCCCAACAACAACCATTGTTGCAACTACCACTGATGCAATTACCACTACCACTGAAGCAATAACCCCTGATGGCCCAACAACAACCACTGCTGCAACTACTACTGATGGAACTTCCACTACCACTGATGCAATAACAACTGATGGCCCAACAACAACCACTCCTGCAACTACCAGAGATGAAACTACCACTACCACTGATGCAATAACCACTGATAGCCCAACAACAACCTTTGCTGCAACTGCCAGTGATGGAACTACCACTACCACTGATGCAATTACCACCGATGGCGAAACAACAACCACTGTTGCAACTAACACTGATGCAATTACCACTACTACTGATTCAATAACCACTGATGGCCCAACAACAACCACTGCTGCAACTACCACTAATGCAATTACCACTTATGGCCCAACAACACCCACTGCTGCAACAATCACTGATGGCACGACCCCTACCACTGATGCAATAACCACTGATGGCCCAACAACAACCACTGCTGCAACTACCAGAGATGGAACTACCACGACCACTGATGCAATAACCACTGATGATCCAACAACAACCACTGCTGCAACTGCCAGTGAAGGAACTACCACTTCCACTGATTCACAAACCACTGATGGCCCAACAACAACCACTGTTGCAACTACCACTGATGCAATTACCACTACCACTGATGCACAAACCACTGATGGCCCAACAACACCCACCGCTGCAACAATCACTGATTGCACTACCCCTACCACTGATGGCCCAACAACAACCACTGCTGCAACAACCACTGCTGCAACAACCACTGATGGAACTACCACTACCACTGATGCAATAACCACTGATGGCCCAACAACAACCACTGCTGCAACTACCACTACCACTGATGCAATAACCACTGATGGCCCAACAACAACCACTGCTGCAACAACCACTGATGGCATTACCACTACCACTGATGCAATAACAACTGATGGCCCAACAACAACCACTGCTGCAACTGCCAGTGATGGAACTACCACTACCACTGATGCAATAACCACTGATGGCCCAACAACAACCACTGCTGCAACTTCCACTGCTGCAACTACCACTACCACTGATGCAATAACAACTGATGGCCCAAAAACAACCATTGCTGCAACTACCAGAGATGGAACTTCCACTACCACTGATGCAATAACCACTGATGGCCCAACAACAACCACTGCTGCAACTTCCACTGCTGCAACTACCACTACCACTGATGCAATAACAACTGATGGCCCAACAACAACCACTCCTGCATATACCAGAGATGGAACTTCCACTACCACTGATGCAATAACCACTGATGGCCCAACAACAACCACTGCTGCAACTACCAGTGATGGAACTACCACTACCACTGATGGCCCAACAACAACCACTGTTGCAACTACCACTGATGCAATTACCATTACCACTGAAGCAATAACCCCTGATGGCCCAACAACAACCACTGCTGCAACTTCCACTGCTGCAACTACCACTACCACTGATGCAATAACAACTGATGGCCCAAAAACAACCATTGCTGCAACTACCAGAGATGGAACTTCCACTACCACTGATGCAATAACCACTGATGGCCCAACAACACCCACTGCTGCAACAACCACTGATGGCACTACCACTACCACTGATGTCATAACAACTGATGGCCCCACAACAACCACGGCTGCAACTACCAGTGATGGAACTACCACTACCACTGATGCAATTACCACCGATGGCGCAATCACAACCACTGCTGCAACTACCAGTGATGCAATAACCACTACCACTGATGCAATTACCACTGATGGCCCAACAACACCCACCGCTGCAACAATCACTGATGCCACTACCCCTACCACTGATGCAATAACCACTGATGGCCCAACAACAACCACTGCTGCGACAACCACTGCTGCAACAACCACTGATGGAACTACCACTACCACTGATGCAATTACCACCGATGGCGCAACAACAACCGCTGCTGCAACTAACACTGATGCAATTACCACTACCACTGATGCAATAACCACTGATGGCCCAACAACAACCACTGCTGCAACTACCAGTGACGGAACTACCACTACCACTGATGCAATTACCCCCGATGGCTTTACAACAACCAGTGCTGCAACAATCACTGATGGCACTACCCCTACCACTGATGCAATAACCACTGATGGCCCAACAACAACCACTGCTGCAACTACCAGAGATGGAACTACCACTACCACTGATTCAATAACCACTGATGGCCCAACAACAACCACTGCTGCAACAACCACTGATGCAATAACAACTGATGGCCCCACAACAACCACGGCTGCAACTACCAGTGATGGAACTACCACTACCACTGATGCAATAACGACTGATGGCCCAACAACAACCACTGCTGCAACTACCACTACCACTGATGCAATAACCACTGATGGCCCAACAACAACCACTGCTGCAACTGCCAATGATGGAACTACCACTACCACTGATGCAATAACCACTGATGGTCCAACAACAACCACTGCTGCAACTGCCAGTGAAGGAACTACCACTTCCACTGATGCACAAACCACTGATGGCCCAACAACAACCACTGTTGCAACTACCACTGATGCAATTACCACTACCACTGAAGCAATAACCCCTGATGGCCCAACAACAACCACTGCTGCAACTACTACTGATGGAACTTCCACTACCACTGATGCAATAACAACTGATGGCCCAACAACAACCACTCCTGCAACTACCAGAGATGGAACTACCACTACCACTGATGCAATAACCACTGATAGCCCAACAACAACCTTTGCTGCAACTGCCAGTGATGGAACTACCACTACCACTGATGCAATTACCACCGATGGCGAAACAACAACCACTGCTGCAACTAACACTGATGCAATTACCACTACTACTGATTCAATAACCACTGATGGCCCAACAACAACCACTGCTGCAACTACCACTAATGCAATTACCACTGATGGCCCAACAACACCCACTGCTGCAACAATCACTGATGGCACTACCCCTACCACTGATGCAATAACCACTGATGGCCCAACAACAACCACTGCTGCAACTACCAGAGATGGAACTACCACTACCACTGATGCAATAACCACTGATGATCCAACAACAACCACTGCTGCAACTGCCAGTGAAGGAACTACCACTTCCACTGATGCACAAACCACTGATGGCCCAACAACAACCACTGTTGCAACTACCACTGATGCAATTACCACTACCACTGATGCACAAACCACTGATGGCCCAACAACACCCACCGCTGCAACAATCACTGATTGCACTACCCCTACCACTGATGGCCCAACAACAACCACTGCTGCAACAACCACTGCTGCAACAACCACTGATGGAACTACCACTACCACTGATGCAATTACCACCGATGGCGCAACAACAACCACTGCTGTAATTACTACTGATGGCACTACCACTACCATTGATGCAATAACCACTGATGGCCCAACAACAACCACTGCTGCAACTACCACTACCACTGATGCAATAACCACTGATGGCCCAACAACAACCACTGCTGCAACAACCACTGATGGCATTACCACTACCACTGATGCAATAACAACTGATGGCCCAACAACAACCACTGCTGCAACTGCCAGTGATGGAACTACCACTACCACTGATGCAATAACCACTGATGGCCCAACAACAACCACTGCTGCAACTTCCACTGCTGCAACTACCACTACCACTGATGCAATAACAACTGATGGCCCAAAAACAACCATTGCTGCAACTACCAGAGATGGAACTTCCACTACCACTGATGCAATAACCACTGATGGCCCAACAACAACCACTGCTGCAACTTCCACTGCTGCAACTTCCACTACCACTGATGCAATAACAACTGATGGCCCAACAACAACCACTCCTGCATATACCAGAGATGGAACTTCCACTACCACTGATGCAATAACCACTGATGGCCCAACAACAACCACTGCTGCAACTACCAGTGATGGAACTACCACTACCACTGATGGCCCAACAACAACCACTGCTGCAACTACCACTGATGCAATTACCACTGATGGCCCAACAACAACTACTGCTGCAACTACCACTGATGCAATTACCACTACAACTGGAGCAATAACCACTGATGGCCCAACAACACCCACTGCTGCAACAATCACTGATGGCACTACCCCTACCACTGATGCAATAACCACTGATGGCCCAACAACAACCACTGTTGCAACTACCACTGATGCAATTACCACTACCACTGAAGCAATAACCCCTGATGGCCCAACAACAACCACTGTTGCAACTACTACTGATGGAACTTCCACTACCACTGATGCAATAACCACTGATGGCCCAACAACAACCACTGCTGCAACTACCACTACCACTGATGTAATAACCACTGATGGCCCAACAACATCCACTACTGCAACTACCACTACCACTGATGCAATAACCACTGATGTCCCAACAACAACCACTGCTGCAACTGACAATGATGGAACTACCACTACCACTAATGAACAAACCACTGATGGCCCAACAACACCCACTGCTGCAACAATCACTGATGGCACTACCCCTACCACTGATGCAATAACCACTGATGGCCCAACAACAACCACTGCTGCAACTCCCAGAGATGGAACTACCACTACCACTGATGCAATAACCACTGATGGCCCAACAACAACCACTGCTGCAACTGCCAGTGATGGAACTACAACTTCCACTGATGCACAAACCACTGATGGCCTTACAACACCCACTGCTGCAACAACCACTGATGGCATTACCACTACCACTGATGCAATAACAACTGATGGCCCAACAACAACCACTGCTGCAACTGCCAGTGATGGAAGTACCACTACCACTGATGCAATAACCACCGATGGCGCAAAACAACCACTGCTGCAATTACCAGTGATGGAACTACCACTACCACTGATGCAATTACCACTGATGGCGCATTAACAACCACTGTTGCAACTAACACTGATGCAATTACCACTACCACTGATGCAATAACCACTGATGGCACAACAACAACCACTGCTGCAACTACCACTGATGAATTTACCACTGATGGCCCAACAACAACTACTGCTGCAACTACCACTGATGCAATAACCACTACAACTGGAGCAATAACCACTGATGGCCCAACAACACCCACTGCTGCAACAATCACTGATGGCACTACCACTACCACTGATGCAATAACAACTGATGGCCCCACAACAACCACTGCTGTAACTACCAGAGATGGAACTACCACTACCACTGATGCAATAACCACTGATGGCCCAACAACAACCACTGCTGCAACTGCCAGTGATAGAACTACCACTACCACTGATGCAATAACCACTGATGGCCCAACAACAACCACTGCTGCAACTACCAGTGATGGCACTACCTCTACCACTGATGCAAATACCACTGTTGGCCCAACAACAACCACTGCTGCAACTACGAGTGATGGAACTACCACTACCATTGATGCAATAACCACTGATGGCCCAACAACAACCATTGCTGTATCTACCACTGATGCAATTACCACTGATGGCCCAACAACAACCACTGCTGCAATAACCGCTGATGCAATTACCACAACCACTGAAGCAGTAACCACTGATGGCTCAACAACAACACGTGGTTAAAACACCGTTTTAAATTTGTTTAACACGGTTTTGAAACCACGGATTTTGGTTTAAAACGGTTTTTTACAACTATAATGACGTTACTGGCCCAATCACCATCTACATTATTCTTGTGAATAACGTGTGATTGTTTGTAATTCTACTTATTTTATAATTAAAATAAATATGTGAAAGAGTTTTTGTGTATTTGAAATTTTGTGTGTTAATTAGTCTTGAACGGATTTGAATGTTGGACACACAGGTAGACTATCACCCTAATTTTTAGTAATTGCATGCACTCTACGTTGACTCCGCCTCCATCAGTGACATTGACATTTAAAACTTGTTATTTATTGCCATAAATCATCAATTTTCCTTAGTACAGGTGAAGAACTATCTTCCAATCTCAAGGTTTTAAACCGTTTTTTTTTCCGGGTTGGGAAGTCCTCATGGATGTCCTCCGGGCATGGATGTCGGGCGGAGGGGTCTGTCAGACTCTTACTGACTAAAAACCACCCCGGTGTTCCGACTCACACCTACGCCGGGGGTCGCGGGAACATAAGAGTCTTCCGCAACCCCCGAATGGTGCCGGCCCGCCCCTGCGGGCCTTCTCGGGTCAGGGGGGGGAGTGAGGTGTATGACTCCCCCCGCGACGTCTAATAGGGGCGCGAGTGGAACACTACGCGCCGCCACCTCGGGTCCTGATGTGTGGGGGGCGACGGACGTCCCCGAGTCCGTCACCCCTGGACCCATTTACGGGCGCTGGAAGAGGGCATTGTCCGTTCTCCGCCGACGCCCGGTGCGCCTGCTGCGGGCCGAGTGAGTCGATGAGATCTCCCTCTCCCTTTCTGCAGCCTCCTTCTGCGAGACGACTGTCTCACAGAAGGGAACCACCGCACCCAAGGACTCCTCGCTGCCGACCATCGACTCGACTAGGACCGGCAGCAACAAGTCACTGCCTACTTCTGAGATGAGGGCTCGGCGCGACTCCTCCCAAGCGGCACACGCCGAGGTTCTAAACCTACCTTAACTCATTCGAATCCACCCACTTTCATAGAGCTAATATGCCATGCCTTCATACATGTTGCTAGTGGCGGGTCACTGGCATTACTACCTGCCAGTAAGTTTAATTACAACAGGCGCCCTGTTGTAATTAAACTTACAAATATGTTCAATATTGTTCAATTCTTTCGCTTATATCACAGATGGACAAGCATTATTTATTTACCTACTTTCAAGTTTATATCGCTAGTAGTTCCTGAAATAAGCAGCTGTGACAGGTGAACGGACACACTGACGAAGTATCACCCTATTTTATATGGTCCTTTTTGTTATACTCATTCTCGTGTTTTATAATCTTTTTTTTTTGTTATTATGTATTTTTGTAACAGTGTAAATGGTTTTCCATTCCTGCAATACATGCCCCTGGCCTTGAATTTAGCATAAATTTCTAAATTTAACCTGCCCTAGGTATCATATCATAATTATCACCACTGAGTTTTAATTTAGTGAAAATGCTATTCTGAATTTGACGTTTTAACTTATTTTGTCCTATAACTAAAATCCTGTAACTAAATCTGACTATTTTTAATCGCGATTAAAAATGTGTGGAATAAAATTAGTTGTCATGAACTAAAATTCAAACCAACACCTCGACTTCAGTTGCAAAACAGTACTGTCTTTGTTTTATTTTCTTTTGCTTTTATCTCGAAAATGGTGTGTCCTATCGCAAAAATAATGAAAACGACTCCCTTTAGAAAACCCTAAAACCCCTCATACTCAACACGTCGGTTGTTTTTTGGTTTTTTTTACCTTATTTTCCATACTAAATCTGAAAAATTCCATAAAAATCACGTCGTCCCAGCGCGCCTTCGGCTCTAAAAAAAAAAACAGGGGGTAGGGGGAAACAAGTACCAAGCGGAGGCGCGGTTCTCAAATTCGATTTTAGTTGTGTCAGAATAATTTTTAAAAGATTATTTATTTGGCAGCAGAATAGCTCCAAGATTCTCATACCCAAAAGTAAGGAATTTTAGTGATAGTTTAGTTAGTTTAGTTCGTAAAAACAACTAAACAAAATATATTTTTTCTTGAAACTCCTCAGACAGGTTTTGACGAGCATTGATTTACAGACTAGTATAAGCCCAAGGAACATAATGGACTATGTGGCAATTGGGCAGTACTTGGTCCAACTCCCATAATGGCTGGTCAATGTCCTTTCATACAGTAACCCTTTTTCCAGTAAACTATAGAATAACAACAAAAGAAGTCGACTTTAGACCTTGTAATCAAAATATATTGTATTAAACTTTTAAATTGTCGTAAATTCTCCGTCAAAAAGAATATTTCAGAATGTTCTCGATCGGAGAACATTCTCCGTGCGAGAATATTCCCCCGACCCACTAATCACAGCCTTATCAATTGCCATCATTCGTTAGCGGCTAATATCACCCTAATTGCGTAATACACGATCAATCACAATCTGAATCGGTTTGAAACAAATTGCTAATCCATTGCTTCATAAGTTCGAAATAAGCGATGTTTGTGAGAGGCCTATATCCAGCAGTGGACGAATGATGGTGGTCACACCTACTGGTGTTCCGGTTAACATACTATTTTAACCATAAACTCGAAGGGAAGACATAAAGTAAGTTATTCCATTTTGCTTAATATACGTTAAATTTCTATCTGTCCTCCAATCTGAATTTGTATCATAATCATTGTTGATCCGCTTCAACTATTGCGTACCTTCAAGCTCATTGGCGCGTACAGAATCCACCCATTGTAATGATAATGATAACTTGTTCTATAAAAGGATTAATTGAAAATGTCACATCTCACTTTATTCATTTGAAAAGGAAAATGTCCAGACTAGCTGTGATAGTTTTAGCAGTATTAACTGTAACAATTAGTGTCAGATGTCTTGCAGAACCATTAGGTAATTCATTTGTTTCATTATTGGATTAGCACAAAGTGATCAACGGGGCGATTCCCTTATGTTTAAGAACGTTCACATTCGCATCTCATTCTCAATCTGTCAAAAAAAACATCAATTTACCAACATTTTTGACAAGTTTGACAGATTGCAAATTGTATTTTTTTTTAAGTAAGAGAATTGGCCCTCTGGTAATGCCGTGCACAGTCAGGATGTTTTAGAAAACTACTCGGAATGTGGTAAAGGCGTATTATAAGTGAGGCACCGGTGTACCTACTCCACACGAGATCATGGAATGCATTGCATTACATGCTAAGGGTTGTCCCAGTGTGGTTTCAGTCTACAGGATTCCAAAAAACAAGAGCTGAAAAAAAAACTAAATCTTATTAATTAGGTACTTAATATTTTTTATTTTACAGACGAATCAGAATCACAGCTGCGTCGAAGAGACGAAACAGATAACTTGGAATCGGATCCAGAGGAAGTCGATCGGTCAGCGCAGGGATATGCGTCCGTCAATAACCGGTTTAGGCCACCCTACCCACCGAACCAGGTTCGGCTGGTCGAATGTTACGCCTGTACAGACTGCCCGAAGGTCTTGGCTAACACCACCTCCAAGTACTGCCCGTACACCAATGACCATACTAAAAATAACAAGTGTGTTGTCTATGCTGAAAAATACAACCGTAAGTATTACAGTGTTAAACATCATCATCGTCCTAGATTTTTATTACTACTATAATGAAAACGATTGTTCATTTCGAGTGTGTTACGTAATTAGGGTACAGAAAATAGGCTTCCTAAACTTTTTACAGTTTTTACACTTTTAAGTTTACAGACTATAATCATAATCTATGAAATTATTCGCTACAGGTCGCGATAAGATATATTGCTCTTTACAGTTTAGTACTCTAGTAATACATATCTTTAACACCGACTTATCAGTATAAAAGTAGCTTATTCAAGTGGACTTTGAGTCACATTTTTGAAGAATAATGATCTCAAGAGTCAATTGAAAGTAATGAGTAATAGCGCAATCTTGATTCCTCCATAATGTTGTGTATTCGGGGAAGTCCCACTTTCACGATAAAGATGGCATAAAGACTGATTTAAAAAAAGTTGGATACGACCCACATACAATGACGCTCAATGCCCATGCACTGCTACGTATAGACCTCTCATTGTTCGTCAGTCTCATCCGCAAAGACAATCAACACAATATCTTAAAATTATACTCAGACCAACATGAGCGACGTCACTTCTATGTTCGTTATTTTATTACTGTGATTGCACTAGCAGATGCCTGAGAATTCACTAGTATTCTAGGGAAACTACCTAGTTCATGTAGGTCCTTTAGTAAACAAATCTAGGACATAATCTATTAGTGTTACACATTTCTCCTGTTCAGCCATTGATGCGTGATTAAGTATCAGTAAAAGGCACATTACAAGGAGAGTTCAATCTGAACAGACGAATCTGATTTGATTTATTCAACCAACTCATACACATACAACATGCCTATTGCAGTCCACTGCTGGACATAGGCCTCTCCCAAGCTATGCCACAACACCCTGTCCTCCACCCTCCGCAGCCAGTCTGTCCCAGCTACCTTTTTAAGGTCATCAAGGAGGGTGTGACCCATACTATGCTTGCTGATTCGATTGTTCTGTCCATATGAGTGCATATATACCTACACGAAATCATAGGACTGTTTCGTTTTAACGTTTTGCTTGTCGTTTTAATAGTCACAGATGATGCAGAACTCGGGCAGATCAGACGGACCTAAAGTTAGAACCAACCATTTTTAATTGAGGAGCAATCTTAATCGCCCTCTTACTTTTTAAGGGTTAATTTACTACTAAATATTGGTAGTATATGTTTAAATATGAGTCATGGCTTGAGGAGCCATGACTCATATTTAAACATCCATACGAATACAATTTAAGTAACTATTAATGGTTTTCTTATACCTAATGTTCCAGAAATGGAGAAGTCATGGTACATCCGCGGCTGCGCTTCGGAGCGAGGATCATGCGCTGACATAACAAGAGCTCACGAAAACGCGAATGCGAGATTAGTCAAAATGATATACTGTTCGGAATGCGACGGAGACAAGTGCAACACCAACGGAGTTTATCGATCTCTCCCGAACTTCGCGGCTGCAATACTCTTCGTAATAATAACACCTTTAGCTGGAAAATATGCTCTCTCATAATACTTATTGGTTATTGTGTCAAGTACGGAAGAATGTTTGTAAACTACGATAGCACAGGTCTCAAGTCAGTTTCCTAAGAATATCCAGTTTATACCTATTATAAATTAAAGCGATGTTCAATATCAATTTGCAGTTTGTTATTTTTTTCAGGATGCATCTAGTTTAATTAACTATTAGGTCTGAGATATTAGCCCAAAAGTCATGCAAAAAGGTGAACTTGAATGATCTTAAACACGAAAGGCTGAAACAAAACTAAAATAAGTGTGCGTAAATAAATAACATTTAAAGAACCTCAATTGATTTAAAAAACATGATAATAAAATTGAGAATGTTAAGACTTAAATACCATTTATCAGCAACATCAGCGACATCTATCCTTTAATGCTATAATTAGACAGTGCCCTCTAGTTTCAGAAAAGGAATAATGTACTTCACTAACAAATTATTTAAATATAGATGTCACTACTACAGCGAAAGCTACATACTACATTACAAATAGATTGAAGGGTTAGGCAGAAATAAATGTAATGAACGCAGAATTTATTTAGAAGATTGTTGTTTTAAAGCTCTCCGTTATGCGAAGGGTCTGTGCCGTACTTTTACTAGCTCCTGCAAGTATTGTACCTCTTATACTAATAACATTGTGAATGATTTTTTCTGCACCAATAAACATCTCTGGGTTTCGGGATCTCTTTCCCGTTTGCGTTACTCATTTGGGACATGCCCCAGACCTACATGCCTAATCTATTACGGTGCTTCCACAGTCACAGTAGGTACAGTAGGCTTATAATTTTCAATACCTAATACTCTCTCTCACTTAGATATTAATCTATTTAATTAGAGAATACATTTTACATTTTGACGACCTATGTAAACATAAATGTAAGGAACAGCTGATTAGTGATAGTGAAAGTTGTTCATACTGATGAGTAGAATGCCCCCTAAAGAAATTTCGTGGATGAAAGGATACACCTTATTATATATTATCAAACAAAGTCCCAACGTGAATTTGTCTGTCTGAACGCGATAAACTCAAAAACTACTGAACGGTTTTACCGACGGTTCTCACTTCTCACCAAGAGACGGAATGATTCATGATGATTGTTGAAGACGTCTGAAAAAATCATGCTGACTGATGTAAGCACCTCTGTAATTGCTCTGCTACCCGTGCGGAGGTTGCTATATGTATAGATACATAAATTAATATCATGAAAACTGATAGGTAAATACTTTTTATCAAAAACAATAATACAAAATTAAAACAATTTTATGTTTAGGTAGGAAACGAACTATTTTTTAAATTACTGTCATCATCTATTTCGGTAGATATGTGGCTATACAATATACAGGGTGTTTGGTGCATCGTATGCTAAATGATAATAGCGGATAGGAGGGGCCACAGGCTATCTCCTCGGGCCCCAAAAAAAAATGTTGGCTCCCCCGGGACTTTTTATTATTATTTTTGAAAAATCCCCAAAGTCAGCCTTTGACTTCATTTTAAAAAATCCGCAAAATTTCCAGTGTAAGCCTACCGGCCCGCGTTCCTTTCCTCGGTCCACAGCACCGAAAAGTTAACCGCAAGAATTTTAGCCTCTTCCCGGGTTGACTCTGAAGTGCCGTGTTTGACCGATGCAATGAATGCCTGGAAAGAGGAGGAGAGGAGCGGAGAGGTATTCCACGGCTATCAGGACAATCCCGGAAGTACGGTCAAGATCCCTACCAGCATCTTACTGGAATACTTCCGTCTTATGAGCACGTTTGCTCTTGCGAATCTCCACTCAAGCCGGCCAATCAAGGCAAGAATGAGGTGGGAGCTCTGTTCCTCGTCAGTGTTCACTCCAGCCGGCCAATAAAGGCAAGCCAGAGGTGAGGAACAAGACTTCTCCCGGGAGATAGGGTCCGTGGGGTCGCAACTGCCCAACAGCTCGCCACATGCTGCCCTGCGGGTTTTTGTATCTTTCTTGGTCTGGCTCCTCACTCTAGACCCGTTCCGGCAAAGTAAACTCTACCGGCACAGACCCAGAGTTCAGACCGCGCAAGCCCCACCACGACGTCAACGTAGAGATACGGCGGTTATTATTATTATTATTTTCTTTAATTAGTTAGTTGTATAATAATTATATTGTTTTTAAAGTATTGTTACTGCAATTAAATATAATGTATTTAAAAAAAAGGTTTTGGTATAGCCTCCAATTTCTTTTTTAATTGTGATGTTTCATGTTGTACGATTCTATCAAAATCTAAATTACTTGCAAGTAACATCTAGCGTTTTCCTTCATCTGGTTTTAAAAAGACCCCGAGGGGCCAAAATTTTTTTTTGGAGCCTGAGTTTACAGCCTATTATTATGACCCCTCCTATCCGCCATTTTTATTTGGCATACGATGCACCAAACACCCTGTAAGTATATAGAACGATAGACTAAAACTGAAGAATGTGGGAAGTTGTTGAGTGACAAACCATTCTGCGACTAAAATAGATTTTGTAAGTCAACTATAGACTCATTGATACAACAAGAAAAGGAATTTCGTCCAATTCTGTCCAAATGTCGTCCAGTTTTAGAGAGTTCTGCACCCAATCCGAATCGGTTTAAAACTTATTCCTAATCCATTGCTTCATAATTTCGAAAAAAAACTGCTCAACAACGTAAATAACGCAATGAATGTTGTTGAACTGTCAAAATGAAACAGAAAGTTATGCAATTAGATAGCACTTACGTACGGGCGATTTTTGTTCGCGTACTGGATTTTCCGTACCTGGACTTAAACTCTGTGACTTCTGATTATTTTCGTGTGTAAAACAGTGGTGAAAACCTATCTTTGGAAGACAAAGGGTACGTAATACTGTAATCAGAACATTTACACATTTACACCTGCACCTTCGTCCAAGTTCAGTTTAGTATTGGCATTATATTATATTATTATTGCATATTCAGGCAATACCTGCCTACTAAGTCCAAGTAGTTAAAAGCTAAAGTTCATTAATAAGAGCCGTAGATGCAGTTCTGCGGCCTCCGCGAGATTGTAAGACATGTTGTAACATCCGAAGTCGGCTCGTAGGAATTAAAACTCGTTACGAAACGAAAATATCACATCCAAGTCAGCGACACTGTTTCGCAACACACGTTTGGGACAAATGCACCATAGACTAGATTAAACAACGTTTAACAGAATGGTCACTTTCTAATAAGACGGATACGGGGGGGGGGGGGCATGGATCCAGTAAGTTGCAAACGTTAAACGCTTAAAATTTCTGTTTACAATTTAAAAGACAAAAAGTAGTCCAGATTTATATAAGGTCCTTAGGTGCGTCAGAGTATCAGATAGTCTAATAAAATGCAGTTCAGTGTCCTGTCTGTAGGCTCATTCATCTTTGGACACGTAGTACGCAGTATCTACCGTATTCGCGCCAACTACCGCGCCATAAAAACCGGCTTTAGTACTGTTACAGTATAGCGTTCAAAACGCTGCGTTTTTACCGCGTGACAAATCTATTGAAATAATAATCAGGAATATAAAGAACTTGCTCTTGCCCGCGTGGAGGTCGGAGATTATCCCACGGGAACACACTATCGGGGTGAAAAGTATCCTATGTCCCAACCTAGGTCATGGTCTACCCATGCGCCAAATTTCAACCAAATCCGTTCAGCCGTTTTAGCGTGAAAGCGTAACAAATAAACTCATTTTCGTTCGCATTTACGAGTATAATATAGTTAGGAAGTTAGGATTAATCAATAAATTATTTAAGTAAATCAATTTAGACTATATTAGTGAGGAGCTCGTGGCTAAGTAATAACAGCCGCTCGGGTTGATCCATCAGGTTAAGCTACGCTTGCCGGGGTTGGTCCGTGGATGGGTAACCATTTTCACATATCGACACTCCTCCGTGCCTCGGAAAGCACGTTAAGCCGTTGGTCCCGGCTGTCATTAGTGGATCTTTGACAGTCGTTACGAGTCGTCAGAAGCCCGAAAGTCTGACAACCAATCTAACCAAGGGGTATCGTATTACCCAGTTACTGGGTTGTGGAGGTCAGATAGGCAGTCGCTCCATGTAAAATATTGGTATTCAGCTGCATCCGGTTAGACTGGAAGCCGACCCCAACATAGTTGGGAAAAGGCTAGGCAGATCGCAGATTGAATTTAGACTATATTACAGACGATAATGTATATTTCTTTTATCACTTTATTCAAGTAAGACGGTTTACGGTACGGGTGTTACTTGATAAGATGCGGATATCTTAAAGATTGTTAGTTAAAATCAAATTAATTAGAAGAAAAATAAAGCTTAATCTATAAAAAACGTTCACCAATTAGAATCGAGCTCAGCGTTTTTCCCGCCGCGTTTCACACGCCATTTTGTAAGTCACAGAAGGGCCACTGCAGTTTCATTCTCGTGTTCCCGCGCCATTCGCTCGCCGAATGAGAAACGAGACGAACGTAACTATTCGTTTTTGTGTTGTTATTTCGTAAGAGTGCCGCGTGACTTTCTACCATAACAATGGCAAACCTCAGCGTATTTGTGCCCGTCCTACTCCTGGCTTTATTCATAAAAGAAGGTAAGTTTTATTTTTAATTAAAAGCTTTTTAATTCGCGTAATCCCCGAAGTAAGTTGTTGTTTTTTTGCGTTGATTTTCCGATTTAAAAACATGTTCTTTTTTTATTCATTGTGTTTGCATCTTTTATGTAAAATAGGTTACCAAAGGACTTTGACTCACGTCCCGTTGCTAAAATTGCTTATTTGTTTTTATGTGCAGCAAAGATTAATTTATTTAAAAAAAAAAACTATTAGGGGACATTGACTCAAGAGGGGACAATTGAAGGGACATTTACTGAGTTTTATAACTTTGTACCCTACCATACCTATTGCATAAAATTGCACTAACTCAAACTTGTGAATGAAACTTATAAATAAGTCTGGCTATAAAAAAATATACCATTGGTAAGTAAAAAGAATTCGTTTTTGTTTATCAAGCATTATTTGATAGTCAATTAGATTAAGAAAATGCATTCAATCAATAATGTTCTTTGGTTTTTCTAATTATTGGTATAGTTAGTTAGTTCTTTAATTTAGTATAAGAAGTTTTTCCAAAGTATATATTTTATCATCGAGAATGAATAAAGTGCCTTCTATAATATACGGGAAAAAAAAATATATATAAATCCTTCCTTTTGCCGATCATTGCATTCAGGACCTACTTTCCTTCGTTTTTTTAACCATTTCCCGAATATAATGGACTAGGTAGATTACGTGGAAAACTATATCAGTCATTACCACCGTATGGTGTTTATTCATACGTATGTTTACAAAAGATAAAGACGACACCAGTTAACCGCGTCACCCGTTATTTATAAACACATTTACTAGCGATGCTCTGCCTTGAGAACTGCGAACTAGTAGTAGGTACCTATATACTATCGACCTTAGCCAATACCATCGGAATAGGACTGGTCAGGAAACCTGTAGTAGGTACTTACCCTTTTTCCGAAGGTTTTGTAAAAAACAAATAAGTAGGGAAAGTAACTTTATAATAATTTTATCAAGAAACGAGTCAGGATTCTTATTGCAGGAAAAGATACAGCTAATAAGACATATGCTACTGCCTGCTTTTAAAAAAAAACTTTGTGATAAGTTTTTTTTTAAAGCAATTACTTTATAAGTGGATTGGACAGTAGCATTATAAAATATTATTTTTAGAAAGAAACGAACCAGTATTCTTTAAAAAAAGACTTCGTCTAATATGCGCCATATTGACCCAGCAATTATTTTTATTTGGACCGCGAATCATATTTATCTCACATACAACCTGATACTGACCTGCAAATTGTAAAAAAACGTAAGAAAATTTGAATTTCACGGGATACCCTGACGCATTCACCATAATGACAAAACTAGCGCAATTAAAATAATTCAAGAGAACAACGGAAATTACAATGACAGCAGCATCTTCCTTGTGATAACGCTATAGTTAAGTTTTATAATTAAAAGGCGAAATTACTATAATGACAACAGTTTATACTTAAGTGCAAAATGCTGTAGCTAAATGTGGCGATATCATGACAATATTTCATCTAGATTTTATTGAAGAAAAGTACTTGCTCTCATAGGTAAAGAAAGAAACAAAAAAATACAATAGACGTAGATATATGTAGTAACCTATTCCGCTTGACTATTCTTCAAGAGTCATAAAAAACCCTGTAAGAAATCGACACGTGTTTCATCCTCAGGATGACGATTGACCAATTGCAAACCAGAACGCGACGTGTTACAACGCCGAGCGCTGGACGCAAAGACCAGCGCGCTTCTTTGCGTCCAGCGCTCGGTGTGGTAACACGTCGCGTTCTGGTTCGCAATTGGTCAATCGTCCCATATATCCACATATTATTGTATTTTATAATGGATTTTCGCAAATTCACGCCTGAATCAATTAACTAAAGAAAGAAACGTTTTAATTCATAAAGTTAAATAATAAAATGTCTATATACAATTATTAACTATTGACACTAGATAGAATAAATACCTATAGAGAATGAATCATCATGATACTTATCGAACCAATAGCAACCGCTTAGCGGTATCGTATAATTGCGGTTAGAAGTAGTAGGTACCTCAGAAACCGGAACATTAGTTGGAGGATAAAACAAGCAAAACTTTAAAATCATGTTTATTTACCTACGCCGTAGCAGCTAAATGGATAAAATGTAAGGAGACAGATGATGCGTTGCGTAGCAAAATGTGCGTAGCAAAGGGTGCGTAGCAAAAGGCACGTAGCGCGTGCTGTAGACGGGGTAGTTCACTCGAAATCTGACCAAGATTATGTCTGGACTCTACAAGAGACAATTTGCTTCTGTTTGTTTCGCCATGTCTAGTCAGTAGTCTAGTAGTAGTCAGATAGGAAAGGTCGAGTGTACTACGTGAGATCGAAAAATGGATGTGCGATTAACGCTTGTGCGACAGTCTACATCGACATCTACATTTTGTTTTATATGACTTGTAAAAGTGATTTTTATTAATCTTATATAGAATAAACAATTTCATTTCAATTAGGTTTATTGGTGGATATTTTGCTGTTGACTTTTCATTTGGATAGACGATTACATACGATATTTTGCTGTTGACTTTAGTATTGGCATTATATTATATTATTATTGCATATTCAGGCAATACCTGCCTACTAAGTCCAAGTAGTTAAAAGCTAAAGTTCATTAATAAGAGCCGTAGATGCAGTTCTGCGGCCTCCGCGAGATTGTAAGACATGTTGTAACATCCGAAGTCGGCTCGTAGGAATTAAAACTCGTTACGAAACGAAAATATCACATCCAAGTCAGCGACACTGTTTCGCAACACACGTTTGGGACAAATGCACCATAGACTAGATTAAACAACGTTTAACAGAATGGTCACTTTCTAATAAGACGGATACGGGGGGGGGGGGGCATGGATCCAGTAAGTTGCAAACGTTAAACGCTTAAAATTTCTGTTTACAATTTAAAAGACAAAAAGTAGTCCAGATTTATATAAGGTCCTTAGGTGCGTCAGAGTATCAGATAGTCTAATAAAATGCAGTTCAGTGTCCTGTCTGTAGGCTCATTCATCTTTGGACACGTAGTACGCAGTATCTACCGTATTCGCGCCAACTACCGCGCCATAAAAACCGGCTTTAGTACTGTTACAGTATAGCGTTCAAAACGCTGCGTTTTTACCGCGTGACAAATCTATTGAAATAATAATCAGGAATATAAAGAACTTGCTCTTGCCCGCGTGGAGGTCGGAGATTATCCCACGGGAACACACTATCGGGGTGAAAAGTATCCTATGTCCCAACCTAGGTCATGGTCTACCCATGCGCCAAATTTCAACCAAATCCGTTCAGCCGTTTTAGCGTGAAAGCGTAACAAATAAACTCATTTTCGTTCGCATTTACGAGTATAATATAGTTAGGAAGTTAGGATTAATCAATAAATTATTTAAGTAAATCAATTTAGACTATATTAGTGAGGAGCTCGTGGCTAAGTAATAACAGCCGCTCGGGTTGATCCATCAGGTTAAGCTACGCTTGCCGGGGTTGGTCCGTGGATGGGTAACCATTTTCACATATCGACACTCCTCCGTGCCTCGGAAAGCACGTTAAGCCGTTGGTCCCGGCTGTCATTAGTGGATCTTTGACAGTCGTTACGAGTCGTCAGAAGCCCGAAAGTCTGACAACCAATCTAACCAAGGGGTATCGTATTACCCAGTTACTGGGTTGTGGAGGTCAGATAGGCAGTCGCTCCATGTAAAATATTGGTATTCAGCTGCATCCGGTTAGACTGGAAGCCGACCCCAACATAGTTGGGAAAAGGCTAGGCAGATCGCAGATTGAATTTAGACTATATTACAGACGATAATGTATATTTCTTTTATCACTTTATTCAAGTAAGACGGTTTACGGTACGGGTGTTACTTGATAAGATGCGGATATCTTAAAGATTGTTAGTTAAAATCAAATTAATTAGAAGAAAAATAAAGCTTAATCTATAAAAAACGTTCACCAATTAGAATCGAGCTCAGCGTTTTTCCCGCCGCGTTTCACACGCCATTTTGTAAGTCACAGAAGGGCCACTGCAGTTTCATTCTCGTGTTCCCGCGCCATTCGCTCGCCGAATGAGAAACGAGACGAACGTAACTATTCGTTTTTGTGTTGTTATTTCGTAAGAGTGCCGCGTGACTTTCTACCATAACAATGGCAAACCTCAGCGTATTTGTGCCCGTCCTACTCCTGGCTTTATTCATAAAAGAAGGTAAGTTTTATTTTTAATTAAAAGCTTTTTAATTCGCGTAATCCCCGAAGTAAGTTGTTGTTTTTTTGCGTTGATTTTCCGATTTAAAAACATGTTCTTTTTTTATTCATTGTGTTTGCATCTTTTATGTAAAATAGGTTACCAAAGGACTTTGACTCACGTCCCGTTGCTAAAATTGCTTATTTGTTTTTATGTGCAGCAAAGATTAATTTATTTAAAAAAAAAAACTATTAGGGGACATTGACTCAAGAGGGGACAATTGAAGGGACATTTACTGAGTTTTATAACTTTGTACCCTACCATACCTATTGCATAAAATTGCACTAACTCAAACTTGTGAATGAAACTTATAAATAAGTCTGGCTATAAAAAAATATACCATTGGTAAGTAAAAAGAATTCGTTTTTGTTTATCAAGCATTATTTGATAGTCAATTAGATTAAGAAAATGCATTCAATCAATAATGTTCTTTGGTTTTTCTAATTATTGGTATAGTTAGTTAGTTCTTTAATTTAGTATAAGAAGTTTTTCCAAAGTATATATTTTATCATCGAGAATGAATAAAGTGCCTTCTATAATATACGGGAAAAAAAAATATATATAAATCCTTCCTTTTGCCGATCATTGCATTCAGGACCTACTTTCCTTCGTTTTTTTAACCATTTCCCGAATATAATGGACTAGGTAGATTACGTGGAAAACTATATCAGTCATTACCACCGTATGGTGTTTATTCATACGTATGTTTACAAAAGATAAAGACGACACCAGTTAACCGCGTCACCCGTTATTTATAAACACATTTACTAGCGATGCTCTGCCTTGAGAACTGCGAACTAGTAGTAGGTACCTATATACTATCGACCTTAGCCAATACCATCGGAATAGGACTGGTCAGGAAACCTGTAGTAGGTACTTACCCTTTTTCCGAAGGTTTTGTAAAAAACAAATAAGTAGGGAAAGTAACTTTATAATAATTTTATCAAGAAACGAGTCAGGATTCTTATTGCAGGAAAAGATACAGCTAATAAGACATATGCTACTGCCTGCTTTTAAAAAAAAACTTTGTGATAAGTTTTTTTTTAAAGCAATTACTTTATAAGTGGATTGGACAGTAGCATTATAAAATATTATTTTTAGAAAGAAACGAACCAGTATTCTTTAAAAAAAGACTTCGTCTAATATGCGCCATATTGACCCAGCAATTATTTTTATTTGGACCGCGAATCATATTTATCTCACATACAACCTGATACTGACCTGCAAATTGTAAAAAAACGTAAGAAAATTTGAATTTCACGGGATACCCTGACGCATTCACCATAATGACAAAACTAGCGCAATTAAAATAATTCAAGAGAACAACGGAAATTACAATGACAGCAGCATCTTCCTTGTGATAACGCTATAGTTAAGTTTTATAATTAAAAGGCGAAATTACTATAATGACAACAGTTTATACTTAAGTGCAAAATGCTGTAGCTAAATGTGGCGATATCATGACAATATTTCATCTAGATTTTATTGAAGAAAAGTACTTGCTCTCATAGGTAAAGAAAGAAACAAAAAAATACAATAGACGTAGATATATGTAGTAACCTATTCCGCTTGACTATTCTTCAAGAGTCATAAAAAACCCTGTAAGAAATCGACACGTGTTTCATCCTCAGGATGACGATTGACCAATTGCAAACCAGAACGCGACGTGTTACAACGCCGAGCGCTGGACGCAAAGACCAGCGCGCTTCTTTGCGTCCAGCGCTCGGTGTGGTAACACGTCGCGTTCTGGTTCGCAATTGGTCAATCGTCCCATATATCCACATATTATTGTATTTTATAATGGATTTTCGCAAATTCACGCCTGAATCAATTAACTAAAGAAAGAAACGTTTTAATTCATAAAGTTAAATAATAAAATGTCTATATACAATTATTAACTATTGACACTAGATAGAATAAATACCTATAGAGAATGAATCATCATGATACTTATCGAACCAATAGCAACCGCTTAGCGGTATCGTATAATTGCGGTTAGAAGTAGTAGGTACCTCAGAAACCGGAACATTAGTTGGAGGATAAAACAAGCAAAACTTTAAAATCATGTTTATTTACCTACGCCGTAGCAGCTAAATGGATAAAATGTAAGGAGACAGATGATGCGTTGCGTAGCAAAATGTGCGTAGCAAAGGGTGCGTAGCAAAAGGCACGTAGCGCGTGCTGTAGACGGGGTAGTTCACTCGAAATCTGACCAAGATTATGTCTGGACTCTACAAGAGACAATTTGCTTCTGTTTGTTTCGCCATGTCTAGTCAGTAGTCTAGTAGTAGTCAGATAGGAAAGGTCGAGTGTACTACGTGAGATCGAAAAATGGATGTGCGATTAACGCTTGTGCGACAGTCTACATCGACATCTACATTTTGTTTTATATGACTTGTAAAAGTGATTTTTATTAATCTTATATAGAATAAACAATTTCATTTCAATTAGGTTTATTGGTGGATATTTTGCTGTTGACTTTTCATTTGGATAGACGATTACAGTTTTTTCGATGTATTGAATATGTTTTCATAAAAGTTGTCGACTACGAGAATTATTATTTTTTTGTTAAAAAAACACATTTTTGATTGACTAAAACTGCAATGTGTGCCGTTTTAACGAATTTTATTTATTACTCGTATGTTACATAAAACGATGCGGGCGAATCCACTTACAACCGGTTAGACTGGATTGAAAGGAAACTTTATTTTTATACTCGTTTATGGAAGAAAGTAAATATTTAATGCTGTTACGTAGGACTTGAATGTTTTTATTTTATTTTACATTTTCCGTGTTTATAGAAAGTTTATTTTATACATGAATGGAATCAGAAAATTACTTTTTCAATCCAAAAAACAACCAGTTAATAATTTTTAACATAGCCTTTAAAATATGTAACGATTAAACCAAATCTGCAAAAGATGTTTCTATAAAAGAATAAAAAAATCCGTTCGTCCTTAGGTATATTACTCACCTGTCCATTTATTTAATTAAAAACCACTACTCTTAAATAAATGGTTGACGCAAATGCGTCGAATTAAATGAATCATTTTGAAAATATGTTGAACCATCTATATTCTATATAACATACATAATAAAGCTGAAGACATTATTAATTGTTTGAACGCGCTATTCTCTGAAACTACCTATCATATTTGAAAAAATCTTTTTACATTTGATAGCCCAGTTTTTGAGTAAGGTTATATGCTACTATGTTCCACCCATCCCACGGCATCGCCCGCGCGGTATGTCGATAAAAAGTAGCCTATGTCCTTCCCCAGGATGTCACCTATCTCCTTGCCAAATGTCGAAATCCGTTCAATGGTTTAGGCGTGAATAGGTAACATACAGACAGAGTTACTTTCGAATTTATAATATTAGTATGGAAGTATGGATTTAACATCACGAACAAGAATAAAAAAGGCAGACAGACCGCTCAGCGAAAACGTAGTAAAGCACAGCTATAGGATATATATTTTATGTTAAAACAAGAAACACGCGAATGAAGTCGCGCGCAGAACCTACTCATTTAATAAAATGAATCCGATAGTCCGATAATCCTAATAAGGACTTTCGTTGAACTAATGTAGGTACGAATGCCATCATTCTGCGCACTACTCATATTCATGAATCGACAGATTTGTCCTGTTTTACCTAACGTGAAGCAACTGAAAAACAAGAATAAAACCAACAGTATTTTAATTTTGATAGCAACTAAATTGATCTCACGGAGACAAGTTCTCCCAGCCGTAGGAACATTGTAGAAACATTATGTAATGTTATAATATTATCTTTTATCAAGGTTGCCAGGTTGCCGACTGAAATCTGAGATTTGTGCACTAAGAAGGAGAAGAGGATGCACTAGAACAATTTACAATATGATTGCTCTTACTCCCACACGAGATAATAAAGAGATCAAAATGTAAATATGACATCAGCACTTTGTCCTATAGAGAGCTTGAATCAGCTAGGATACCTATTATAAACCTGTTCTTTTATTTATGTTATTCTGATGAATTAATTTACCTTAGCTGTACTAGGTAATCAGATGTTTTCAAGAGGTTTAAACAAGAACCTCCTCCGTTTTTTCGTCGGTTAAAAATTGGAGGCAGCACAGGAAATAATATATGTGTCAATAAACCAGATAGAGGGAAAACTTATTTTATAAGGGTTCCATTTTCCATTTTCATTTCGCTATAGCGTTCTTCATATTTATTTTAAAACCATAGGCCATACAAACGTATACCTACAAGCTTAAGTTACTATGTAGGTATAGTCGATTCCTTACAAATTGAGTGCTTTGATTTGATTATTTGAACATCTAAAGCAGAATTTCTGATTTTAAATCACCAATCAGGATGATTTTCATTTGGGAATTTTGTATCCTCAATTTTCGTCGATGATATTTGAATTGCAATTTAATCATTTAAAATGTAATTGTTGGAAAAACGTGGTTAGATGTAAAGTTGACACCTTCTAAATACAGATTAACGTATTACGTAAGAATTTGACCTAAGCACAGTTTGTTTACACTTTCATCGAATACTTTTGAAATAGACTATAACTACTTCATTCAAATATAGAATAGGTAATATGGTGGTGTTACGCAGTCCATAAATATTTAACACCAGGCTTAAACGATGCAACACCCAAGGTACTTAGTACCAGTAGGTACTTCAAGTACCAGTAGTATACATTTCAATGTACCATGGTTACGGTCGCTTTCACTTGTGTTATCACATCGCCATTTGTTTGACCCACTTAGCCCTTCGCCGGTAGAAAAATATGCGGTGAAGGGACTTTCTATAATCACAAGATTAATGTATTCATGATTTTATCGTAATGTTTTTGTTTGGTGGCCCGGAAATGGGTGAAAATGTGGGAGAATTGTTTTTGCCGGTTGTAAACATTGTGTACTAAAAAGTGGGAATGAAATTTTATTATTTAATTTGTTGATAGTTTGTGAATTAGAAAACTTGAAACGCTGTATTTGCATTCTATAGTTTTGTTAGTGAAAGCGTTAGTGTAAGTATTTTTTTTATTTGAGTTATTAATTTATTATACAAAACTTTAATGTACCTAACTAGTATCTAATTGGATCCAGCTTGTTCCAAAATTTACTAACGTTTGGGAAAATAAGTTTCTTAAATCAATAATGTTTATGTTTACTTGGTAAAGGCTTTTATTTTTAGTATTGTCCTTTGCGAAAGTTCTTATTTTCATCAAGTCAGTACAACAAATACTACTGCTGAATAGTACCAACAGCTAATCAATGCAAAAAACAGCAAAAGGACAGTAAAAAAGTGAAACTAGGCCGATTCTCCGTCTCCATAAAATAAACTCCGGTAGCCATATTTTCATAGCTTAGGTATTCATGTAATTTAATCATTGACCATTGACATTTAATCATCGTTTCCGGTACTAAACGGAATTGACATAATAGGTGTGCCTTTAGCGTGACTTGTTTACAAATTCTTATAATTTGCTAATGACATTTTGAGTTGTTTTTGCAGATTTAACAGAATACAGCGTATAAAAAACCCTGTCCAATCCGTGAGGGTGTTGTTAAGAATTATACTGAGAGTCTATTTATATTGTTTTTCTGCCGCATTTTTTTTCAATGGGCAATTTTACCGGGTTCGTCTAGCGATTGTCTGCAAGTCATAACATAATATGACCCCTGCAGAAAATGTGTATATTTATAATTAAATTGGAGTAATTAATGTAGAAAAATGTGAATTCTAAATAGTAATAACTTTCTTATTTTCACAAAAAAAAATTGTTTTATTACTTTTTAGTAATTTTATTGATCCGATCGGATCAGACAGGGATTTTGTTACTTATGCTGTATATTTTGATATATTGTGGATGTGAAGTTATAATAACATGTAATTGTAAGTTAGTTAGTTAAATTGAATTATCTTAATTAAGTACTTATTGTATGTAGGTGAATGTATGCAATATTGTTACACTCCGGGTACCTCCACGACATATCGATCGATTCTATGGTCAGTGGGTACATAAGTATACTATTATTGTAACTTACGAGTGCAGATGTTTAGCGGAAACACGCTTACTAAAGATACTAAACACGAGTAATTAGAAACTAAATCATAAACCGCAGTTTACTGGCGTAGTTCCACCAATATGAGGTAATAGAGATAAATGACGTCACTGTTCCCTTCATAATAGTAGTGAAGCTAAAAATAGCTTGGATAGTCGAAGGTCAAAGGAATATACAGCGTGTAAAAAAAAATCCTGTCCGATCCTTGAGGGTGTTTTTAAGAATCATACTGAGAGTCTATATGGATATTTTGTAGGAAAAATAAAAAAAAAATCGCCGCATTTTTTTCAATAGGGAATTTTACCCGGTTATTACATGGGGCGCGGGCTGCTGTTATCTAGCGGGTCATAGTTCGGGTCACAAGTCATAAGTTCATAACATATGACCTCTGTACATTTGCTAATTTAAACTGAAATTGGGGTAATTTTTGTACAAAAATGTGAATTTCAAATTGTATTAACTTTTTATTTTCAATAGGTAATTATGTTATTTTGTCTCGTAATGTTATTGCAGTACCTACCTATGTGCCCGTTTCGGCCCCGGTAGGGGTTTTGTTACACGCTGTATACGCAGAGATGGTTACTTCGGCTATATTTACTATTTACTACCATGACTTCCTGTGATGACGAACGTAAGAGTAATGTGGAATATTTCATACATCATTTTTCTTCTTTACAAAGTTTTATAAAGAAAAATTATGTAGGTCATCAATTCGTCATTATTTCATCGATCTTCTGCCCTTATCCCAATTTATTAGGGGTCGGCGCAACATGTCCCTTTCTTCCATACTTCTCTATTAGTCGTCATCTCGGTAGTCACCCCCTTTCTAGCCATATCGTATTTCACACAGTCCATCCATCGTTTCTTTGGTCTTTCCCTACTCTAATAGCTATCGATATTCATACCCTAAACTTTCCTCACGATATTTTACTCATAGCTATGAAGCCAATAGTTATTCGGAGTATTGGCCATGTCTTTTCTATTCAAGGTTTTCAGATCAAAATGTAACAGTAATGGTTAGGTACTTTTAATAAATTAATCCATTTCGACATCCTCAACTAAATTGTTCTTCATCAGAACGTTCATTCAGAAAGACACACTGGCTTGTTTTGTAAATGAAAAACGACCTCAATGAAGCATTGTCTCATAATTGGATAATTGTCCAAGGACTTAGCTATATTTTATCCTAGATAATCAGTATGATTCATCTGATATGAGATCGTTTTATTACGCGGGCACAGTCACCCATCCAGCCTTCTGTCAACAAAATGAGAGCCTTATCAGATGCAACTGGATAAGTATTATAATAATCATTTATCTTCAAAAATATTAATCATTTATTTTTGAAGTGATAATTTCTTTGGGCGCACTTTGCGCTCTTTCTGAACAGCTGGGAACGAAACTGAATCGTCGGTGACGCTGAATCGATTATACTCGGCTCCAGTCGGTCGGTGACGCTGAATAACTTATACTCGGCTCCAGGCGTAAGTTTTTATTACTGGCAAGGTTATGAACCCTTGATTATGACTATGCATATCTGCAATCTGCAGTATTAGAGGTTAGAGGCCACAGAGATGCATTAGGTACGATCCCAAAAACAAAACTGAAATAAGTGTTTCATGTACCAGTGTTAAAACAGGAACTCAGCAGCTGTTTGGAGGTCGAAAAGATCCTAACTATCCCTTACACCCTGTATAGTATTATACAGGGTGTAAGGGATAGCCCTCCGCAAATTAACAGGGGGCATTCATCTCCTTATTTTGAATCATATTCCACCGGAAATTTTCTCAGTTTTTTTTTCTATGCTACTACTTTACTACTTACTTGGTATAGTAATAGTATACTACTACTACTTACTACTATACTACTAGGTACTTACTTGGTGCCTCAAATACATTTTTGATTTCGACATCACGTTGGCAGAGTTTCGCTAGTATATTTAATTTGACCCTGTTTATTTGTAAAGAAAATAAAATCCTAATAACATTCAGTAGAGATAGGTAAACAAAATACACGAAACAAGGAAGTAACAAAAAGGAATGGCGGTTTTGTAAAATAATTTATATCCGTTAGATTTATATCCCTGCCCGCATAATCCCAAATGGGATTCATTCAATAAAAAAGCCATGACCTCACCACCAAGCGTGACCAGGTCTATTGTGATCACAATGGCGGCAAATCACACCATTGGTCAGAATTAATAGACGCTATTGACAATTAATTTCCTATTGAAGTTGTAAGAAGTCGTCAATTATTGTATTTAAAGTGCAAATTATCCCTTCGTAACCCTCATGATTTGTTATTTTTTTCTTTTGAATCATACTTACATAAAATATAATACGAGTAAAATGTCTTTCAGTCTGTGTATCTGTAAGTTAGTGGGGTAATAGTACAAGAAACATTTTAATTAATTGATAATGTTCTCTAGAGTAAACTAGAAAATTAAGAATAAACTGAGGTTTAACGGTAGGTGGCAAAGGAATAGATAAGCAATGATAATGCAGTGATTTTATGTAGTGACTGAAATGAATTATGGCCTGTATGAACATTTTTTTTTTTAAATATAGGTAGTAATTACTTTACGCGAGTGTCAGTGAGTGAACATGCGCAAAAGTTCGGAGAGCCTATGTTCAGTTCAGACCGCCCAGACCGGTCTTGATTCCGTATTGTATTTGTATACATTTATAAATATTTTGGATCTAACTTTGTACATTTTGCGTACCTAACTACCTACTTGTAAGTACTAAAAGTTAGTACTTAGTTGCCTAAACTTCATTATCACAAAAAGCACGCCGCTATTTTTATATCAACACATGTTACAATTAGGTTTTTAAACCCCAAGTTCCACAATGGCAATATTATGTAGGCATAACAAATTATAAAATTATCATAATAAATACAAGTACTTACCTACAGCCGCTTGAAAATGATAATAAAACAAATTGGAGTCATGAGAAGTAGCTATTATAACAAAACCTGGCACAATAACAATTCATAATACAATTGGTCATTTAATAACAAAGACAAAGAAAATTATGAGGAAAACATTTAAGTTATTATTAATTTTATTTCGTATAAGTAACAATAACTATAAACATACATATCAACTCTATACATAATTATATGTAAGCACCTGAAATAACTAAATAATCTGACATACTTACCTACTTGACAAACAATTTAAGTATTTCAGTTTTTCAACAAAGCAATTATTAAGATTTAATTTACTTAATACGTAAGTACTGTGAATAAGTTAGCTCGGGCACAGTATAATAAATTAACAGTATTATGTCTCGGCAGTGACCTTGAAATAATTACCTACGGCCGCTCGGTAGATAAGTTAATCTGTGAACAGCGTTGTGGATTGTTCAAATGTTACCTATATGTATTTCTTTTTCTACACTGTATATTGTAGCTGTTTGTTGTTCGTTATGAAAATAAAAATTAAAAAAATACCCATCACGTCTGCGGAGTTTCGCTAGCTAATTTGATTTGACCCTGTATAATTTAGCTATTACTTAACTCATAAACTTTGTTCCATAAAAGATGAAAAACCAACCGGTCGAAATGAAACACAAGTGGTCTTTAGTCATATTAAGAGCCCCGACCTTAAGATATGATATGAGGGCAATAAAGTCAGGTCATGGGTCACTAGACCTCATAAAGATACTACTGTTTCGAGCCGTGGGAATAAGGATATATAAAACGTCCTGTCGGTGATCAGTCTAAAGGAGAAACGACTGTCGGAGAACGCTTGCAGAATCTTATTTTCAGATGTGGTATTTTTATTTACGGGTCGAAACTTTAATTTCGGAAGTCGGTGTCTTTGCTTTTCAATTTTCGTTTTTTGCCACCGACTTCCGAAATTAAAGTTATTTTTCAGTTTTGAGGTCTTTTTTGGAAGTCGGTTTTTTTTATTGTAAAAAGTTTTTATTTTTCACTTCTTAGTTGTGGTACCTACCCCACACAAATGTGAATACCACTAGCTGATGTAAATAACAGTGAAGGAGTAAATGAAAACATCGTATAGATAAACTAAGTGGGAAAAATTCGTAATATTGAAGCTAACTCAAAAACTACGCAAGCAAACTGAATAAAATTTATATGGGACCACCTCGGAAGCATTACCTACCATACAAAAAAAGAATCATCAAAATCGATTCATAATTGGCGGAGTAATCGGGTAACAAACATACAAAAAAATACAAAAAAAAAAATTATATAACAATAGGACTAGGATAAAAATACCTACTGGGTTAAAAAAAAAATCCTTCAAATATGTGATATTACCCAGTATTCTGTGGTTAGGATTCTAAATTAAGACACCTAAACTACGGCTTCTTTTACTTCCCCAAAAATTCATTATAACATTTGATTATTAATTTCTGTAGTAATCTATCAAGTTTAGATTAATATCATGATGTGGTTAATTTGACCGTGGCTATCAGCTATTATGTGACTTTTCGTATTGTCAGAGGCAATTATTTTTATTACCAGCTTATGCCCGCGGCTTCGCCCGCGTATATATTGGAAAATATCCCACTGGAACGGACTACCGGGATAAAAAGTATTCTGTGTTAATCGAGGTTGCATACTAAACCAAAGGTTTACGGTTTTAGGTCTGCCTTTCATCCAAAACCGTTGATTGAGTAACAAACATACAAACTTTCACATTAATAGGATTCCTAGCTTTTATCGTGACGAGTGTGACGACATAATAGAGTCGAATAGATGGGGGACCCTTAACAATAAGGGGGCCGATTAATGGTGTCTTGGAAATGAATCACGTTGTAATTGACGGTTAAAAAAAAACAAGGTGACGACTGTTTGTGTCACCAATTTTATTTTATCGTCCTTGTTATTTTAAGTACGTGCTGTAATTTGACTTTTTTTAAATAGGTTTTTAAGAAGAACTTAAATATACACGACGAATTCTACGGGTTTAAGTCTTATAGAAATGAGTTGTGCTATACAACACATTTCTATAAGACTTTAAACCCTGCCTGTTATAAACTCATAACTTAAATTATACAATGTGGAGACGACAATACAACAATAAATGAAAACACTGGCAATACTAATGCATAAGAGTATTTTGGAACTATCAAATAATTCCTAACATAAAAATTAAAAAAGTCATTTTTTCAAACAAACTAAATAGTAGTGATGGGCCGACTATGGGGTTTGCCGATCTTTGACTAGCTATCGTAACTAAACTATTGGATATATTTGATTATTTTTTTGTATGTAGACCAAGAACGTCATTAGACATACGGAGTTTTATTTTTTGTCGTATTGTCGTCTCCACCTTGTATACTTGTAAGTTTGTATGTAGGAGGTAATATACTCGTCCGTTTATTAACTTTCCGAAATTCTTACTTACTTCACTAATGGGAAGCTGTTTCCGCTGAGTGTCATAGATTTTTGTGTTAAAACAAGTTTCACGCGGATGTCAGAAAAAAGTAGGTACTCAGTTTTTATACAAGGCGGTTTACACCCTGTATTATAAATATCCATTGTACCTTGATGTTACCGCTCGTTGTCGGGCTATTTGCACAATGGTTTACAAGTGTATAACTAAAACTGACTTACTCATATAATAACTCTATGGTCGCAAAGGCGGCACTCCTATGCAGCACGTTCAATGGTAACAAGGTTACTAGGTCAGATTGTCGACTAAAACACATGTAGAGTTGTAGTATAGGTAAGGGCCCACAAATGGTATTGTGCCAGCCCTAAGCAAATATTTTTCGACAGTAAAGCTGCTTAATAGGGTTAGTGAAAGTTGGCTCGATTCACTACACTCGTAGGGCCGCAGCAAGTATGAAAAATAAATAATAGGTGTAACTTTCTTGTTTTTGTATAACGTAGGCCAGATTAAACTAAGAGATTTTGTCATGATGGTACTATTTCTCAAATAATTTTAATTGTGAAAGTTTTCTTACATATTCTTGTAGTATTTTGTGTGGAGTATCTTCTTTAGGTATTCTTTCAGGTACAATAGTTGAGGAAGCAGATATTAATTAAAAAAAAAAAAAAAAAACTCCTGTAATTTAATAAAACGCAATACTAGTAGTAGTTTTTTATCCATTTTTTTTTTAAATATTTTTTTGTGGCTTAACATAATCTGTAGATATTTTATATTTAAAGGGAAACACGCTTTACTCCTATAAAACAGAATAATAGCACAGGATTTTCAGAGTATTCTTATTGCATACGTAGCTTGTGTCAATAAAAAAATATTATTATAATATTAAAGTACCTATCATAAATCCTGTCTTCAGTGTATTATGTCGTAGTTACATTTCTATAAACAATGAAATTATACTAATGGGTGCCGTCAAGAATGCGTGAATGGAATAGAAAACCTACGTATTTAAAACACATCCTATGTTATAAATAATTGTTTGCCTTCATAAGAGTCTGTTCACGTCACCAAGTTACCATAAATCTTCATCACTGAGGTTGCAACAAGTAGCCCTTATTTATATTTAAAATACATTATCCATTAGGATAATGAGGAGGAGCTCGTGGCTAAGTAATAACAGCCGCTCGGGTCAATCCATCAGGTTAAGCTACGCTTGCCGGGGTTAGTCCGTGGATGGGTGACCATTTTCACAAATCGAGACTCCTCCGTGCCTCGGAAAGCACGTTAAGCCGTTGGTCCCGGTTGTCATTTGTGAATCTTTGACAGTCGTTACGAGTCGTCAGAAGCACGAAAGTCTGACAACCACTCTAACCAAGTGGTATCGTATTACCCAGTTACTGGGTTGTGGAGGTCAGATAGGCAGTCGCTCCATGTAAAATACTGGTATTCAGCTGCATCCGGTTAGACTGGAAGCCAACCCCAACATAGTTGGGAAAAGGCTAGGCAGATTGATTATCCATTAGACCTGCAAGGGAACTGGCTGTTGCCTAATAAAAATAACAATAAATTAAATAAATAACTTCAATAAAACGCGCGCAATCGTTACCTGTATTTAAGAGACTTGTGAAGGAACATTACTTGTTGATGTGATCTTGTTCTCATCTGTAATAATCTGTAGTCGTCATTTATTTTTCGTTGCTTACATAAATATTCTTTTAAAGTCAGTATGTATGTATTGTATAGCATATATTTATATATTATAGTATATTGTATCTATTGGTAAGTTTAAGTACCTACTTATTATTTTGCACCAATGACAACCCCATTTTTTATGTCCACGCAATCACTGTCCATTCTAAGGTTGCCTGGAAGAGATCGCAGAAAGCGATAAGGCCGCCCATTGTAAGTTTTGTAGTGTTTAATTAATTTATTTTCGCTATGTATTTTCTGGTGTACAATAAAGTATATATAAATAAATAAATAAATAACTTTCAAGAAGGGGTTCAAGCGTAATCTAAATACGTATTCTCAAAACGGATTCAAACATTTTCTCATTGCCAGATTGCCCATGGCCCATGAGTAATTAATGTAATTATAGGTTAAAAGTCGTATAACATTGGGTTAAAGCCAACACTAATAATGACACGACCTGATTTTTTTTCAGCGATGCCTTATCCCGTTTTCTGAGTTATTCTTAAATATAGTTCATTTCTTCGATAGTACCTACTATTGGTTTTATCTAAAACTAAATATCTTTCTAGATAATAATTAGCTTCTACTCGTATTGAAAATTAGGAGGAGCTCGTGGCTACGTAATAACAGCCGCATGGGTCGATCCATCAGGTTAAGCTACGCTTGCCGGGGTTGGTCCGTGGATGGGTGACCACTTTCACATATCGAAACTCCTCAGTGCCTCAGAAAGCACGTCCCGGCTATCATTTGTGGATCTTTGATAGTCGTTACGAGTCGTCAGAAGCCCGAAAGTCTGACAACCAGTCTAACCAAGGGGTATCGTATTAGTTACTGGGTTGTGGAGGTCAGATAGGCAGTCGCTTCATGTAAAATACTGGTATTCAGCTGCAGACTGGAAGCCGACCCCAACATAGTTGGGAAAAGGCTAGGCAGATCTTTCATATTGAAAATTAATGTGAGGACGATGAAGATGAAGAATTTTGTTGTTTTTCAGGAATAAAAGATTGTAACATAGCATCATGCCTGTATTCCGCAAGGGTCGTACAGAGGTGTACCTATAGTGTACCTACATTTCGCCAGTTATGTTTGAATCCCATTTAATAGGGGGCGAGCCTATTGCCATTAACCGTCAAAAATCCGGGCTCCAGGCTGCTACTGAGATATTCCAGATAGAAAACCCAATGACACTTTGCCCGACCCGGGAATTGAACTCAGAACTTCATGCTCAGCAGTAGCGCTTGCGAACACTAGACCAACAAGGCAGTATAATATAAGGTTATAAACTGTATATTAACAATAATGTGACACTAATTATTTATTACCAAGAAAGTTATAACCACTTGCTACTTGCCCGACGCAAGCGCAACTTACTCAGCGAAAATTTCATAATATCTGCGACACGTAAGATTCCTTTTTGGCTTGAATGTATTGATGTCGACCGCAAAAAAATGCTACATTGCTTCAGTCATTCGAAAAATATGTTTATGTAACCAAAATAGCATGAAGTTATTTTATTTCTTACAAAATATAGTTACATTACAATCTAGCAAACTCTACTGTCGATCAATGTACCTACTTACTACCTATATGTTATTACCTGGTCGCACCTCTTCATGTAAAGGGAACATTTCAACCTCGATGGCTGCAGCCGAACTCGTTTGCCTCGTAAGGGCATTAAACTTATCCAGCATGCAAATAAATCCGCAAATCCTTACTTAATTATAAATGCGAAAGTAACTGTCTGTCTGTCTGTAGCGCTTTCACGCCAAAACTACTGAACCGATTTAAATGAAATTTGGTACACAGATAGCCTGAGAAAGGACATAGGCTGCTTTTTATCGACATACCACGTGGGCGAAGCCGCGGGCGTAAGCTAGTAATTTATAATATTATGTATCTTTTGGCTAAGCCGTTTCTTTAATAGGTTTGGACCAGACCCAACCTCCTCTATTCACCCTTCGTCGCTAGCACAGCTCTTTAAACCAAGGTCATTGGGACTTTGGGAGGTCAAACGAAACTTGGACGTAAACAACTATCTACATGGTTCTAAACCAAGGTCACTCGTTTGTCGGGACGCGGTTGACGACCGTGTAGCAGTTGCTTTAAGTGCATCTCTGACCTCTGCAACCCAGTTACCTTGCCCAACCGGGTAAAACTGATTGCTACACTGTCAGACTAGTTTCTTTACTTTAGCCATAGATAGAGAAAACGTAGAAGCGAAACTCAGGAGATTCGTGGCGCCTCAAAGAAATGTCCGCACAATTGTCGGGGTCCGTTAGGACCGATGCCTGCCAAGGTTACGGGAAAGTCAAAAAAGGGATACCGGGACCTTGGCAACAGGCAACTGAAGGAACACGGGTGGGTTTTAGTCAGTAAAGTCTGGCACACCCTTCCGCTCCGCCCAGAGCGGGAGAAGTCATTTGATGATTTCCCAACCACCAAAAAAAAAAGGCTAGTTTCTTTTAACGCTAACCCTAACATCATCAACCCAAGCATGTTATCCCCGAAGGGTCAGGCAGAGGTGTACCTATAGTACACAAACATTTCGCCAGTTATGTTTAACTCCCAAAAGGGGGCGAGCCTATTTCCATCAACCAGGCACAAATCCAGACTCCGGGCTGCAAAAACTGGAAAAACCCAATAACATTTTGTCCGACCTGGGAATCGAACCCAGGACCTAATGTTCAGTAATACCTAGTGCTTGTGACCAATAGACCAACGAGGGGAGTCTCAACGTTAAATATAACGGGTATTCTCTAAACCTAAAACGTTATCAACAGCTTTTTAGCCTCAAGGCTTAAAAACTCAGTCCTTTCTGTAATAGGTAGGATAATCCGTAATCACATTAATGACCTCTGATCGTGAGGAAAAATTAATATAAGGCGAACGTCCTTAGCCGAAAGACGATGAAGCCCCTTAAGTGGCTTCACATCCTTGTTAATACTGGGCTCAAGTTTCACTTGGCTAACACATGGGTACCTATATAATATTATGGTGGCTTCGGTCACCATATGAACTTTGCATGTTTGTCGGGATAAAAATGTAGCTTAAGTCCTCCTCCGGCCCATAGACTATCTTAATGAAAAAATCACGACCAACCCATAAATCAACCCACCTATACTCCATTTGAAATAAGATTAGACGTATAGATAAGCCTTTTTTACATTCCGTTCAACCGATTTTGAATTCTATTGCGTTGGTGGCATGACAAATGGCAGCCGCAGCCGTAGATACTTGGTATTGTGTAACTTTTTTTGCTCTTAATGCTATCCTTATTCCTACGGTATAGAAGTCAAAATCGGTTGAACGGACTGTAAAAGAGTTTGTTTTAATGTCTAATCTTATTTCAAATGGGGTATACATATACAATACATGCATTTATAACAGTAGTACAGAAGCTCCCAATTTTTTTTTTCTCTTCTCTTTCAAAGTTTTTCTGGTTTCGGTGGACCCCTGCTGCTACATTTTCCCCATATTCCCAAAACTCGTCGGATTTTTTTTTACATGAGTTTGCTTTTTCAAAAAATAAAATAGCAATTTTTTTTTCGCGCTTTCATTTAATTGCATGTGAACCGTAGCTTTATTATCTGCCTACATTGATAGGTCAAATCATAATCATTTATTTGCTTATATATGGGTAAAGGTAAAGCCAAGCCAACATTTTTGTTCTTTAGTATCGAAACCAGATAAGTTTTGGTAAACCCCCACTTACAACAACTTGTAAACCCCCTTTTTTTTCACGCCAACGTAGACCCCCGTCGAATCTTCCGTGGACTCTCCATCTGGACCACTTTGGGAATCACTGCACTGGTATGATTTGTAAGCTAGAACAATAACTAAATGAATACGAAGTAATGACAATGGTAGCACAGACACCTCATATCGGTAGGCACGAATGAGAATCTACGATGAGATGATGCAACGCAATCGTAGAGTTGCCGTTTATAAATTTCTATATTACATAATAGAAATATGAAAGTATTTTATTCTTCGTGCTTTCATTAAGCTAATGGCAATCTTATACTGATGTAAATTGATGTTTGAATTTCGAATGATCAAAGAAACCTAGGTAAATATTTTTAGATTTTTTCTTCAAACATCTCACAAACGTGTTACACTAGTTGCCTTTGTAAACTTTATCAAGCATTCATAGATAAGTTAGGGGCTTGTCAAACATAATAGCATAACCAAATTGTAGAAGTGTGTCAATGGCCCAAATACTTCGTTCACGGATCCTTATAGAAAAATATCAATAGTGTTTAAAATACACGGAGCCTTATTGTGTGCAAGTCATTAATAATTCGAACTCCAGCCCAATTTAAACAACAATGGGGCAATCGGTACTCGACGGTACTAACTTTGACCCAGAAAAAGTGTTGGGAAACAATATTCGAGAATTTTCGCACTATCCATATAAGTCTGTCAGTTAGTTAGTAAGTGACATAAAATAAATGAACAACACTATTTTTAAAATTGACAACACTATTTTTTGTTCGGCCTTCAGATAATTAAGGGTATTGTTCTGACTGCTCAATTAATCCTGAATATTGTATTTTTTTAATACGGAATCATCGACATGCTTCATTATTTCAATCTTGTTAACAGTAGGTACCTACATAATTAAACATTTACTTAGTTACGAATAAAAAAGTGTAATGGATGACTATACAATTATTGCATTAGCCAAATAATTAAAGAATCCTTAAAGGCTTTGCGTTTGGAGATGGTTTCTTAATTTCCGCCTTTCAAGCTACCAGCATGCCACAATATGACCATCTGGAATCTAAACTTTACTGTAAAGTTTAGATTCCAGATGGTCATATTGTGGCATATTGGGTAAAGTCTTTACATATGGGTAGAATCGTAAGTTGGCTGGAGCTGGGAGTCTTCGTCAGTTGCTAAACCAATTTGTCTACCATCATCATAATAGCTTTAAAGTCAAACCACTTCGAGTTTATAAAAAAATCACAATGAAAATAACGCCGAAAAGGAAATTAGGTATATCAATTTGTCACAGCCTTCGTAAACGGCTAAGAAAACAATCAATAAAACTTTGATCTTAACAATACAAGTATGCGATACCAATTCCCATTAAAACGACGTAACAGCCAACAGGTTTTTCGATTGCGAAACTCTTGTTTATCAATACAACACTCCTCCATTTCATCTTTTAGCGTATGATAGACAAGGACAACCAACCGGAGGCTGTACAGAAATGTATAGTGTAGGTAGGTGCAAACTATTTGAGTCAAGGGAATTGCGTTAGGTGTAGAGATGGGCTTCATCGAATGTTCCCTTTGAATAGTTATTCGATCAGAAGCCTTAACTTTTAAGTTTTATAGGTGAAGGTTGAAGCTATACTTTTGAGTTTCTTGTATTTATGAGAAGATTGCTGTAAGAACAGGCGCACCACTTACATAATTATACCCAACAGGGCCTTAGTAACGACTTAGTTTTCAGTAAAAGACTACATACAAAATAATTAAAAAATAAATATATTTGCAACTAATTATGTTAACCTAACAGAAATGTTTTTGTCAAAGAGTATCAGTATTTTTGACCTACTGATAAAAATTAGCTAAGAGGCAACATTGCAGTATTCGATAAGAAACATGAAATAACAGACATTAAATTATAAAAAAAAAATATAAGGATAAATATTTGTACATTCTAAAAATATACCAATTTATTCGCACGATGGATGAATCTTTCGTAATCTTTCGAACAAAACATTGGAATATTTCGGTTGTTTACGACATTTGCCCATCACTAGTTAGAAGGGTACATACCTAGTACCTATGTTTAGGCTTCGCAGTTCTGAACCGGTTGACGGTTGAGGTCTCTTTTTGTTAGAGCCGTGTTAATCAATGAGGCACCACTTACATGGAATTTCCGAAGGTCACGCGTTACATAGTAGTTAAAGCAATTATTTACTTATAATACACGTATATGTAGATCACGTCATCATATTTGAAGATTGAATAAAGATCAGCTGCCAAATCAGGCTAAAAACATACGCATGAAAATATTTTCACGTTCACGTTTCGCGTTTTAAACAATATTCTTCGTTACATCTGGCATAAGGATTCGCACGAATTTACTCGCCGAAGAAAAGTCAACTAAAAAGGTATAAACAAGAATCACAGACAGACAAAATAAAAATCTGGAGTCACACGTGTTAGGGCTTAAATCAGACAGATACGTGTGACTCCGGATTTTTTATTTGTCTGTCTGTGATTCTTGTTTATACCTTTTTAGTTGACTTTTTTGTCGTAGTTGGGTTTTAGTTTTATAACTTTTATTTTTATTTAATTTTTTATCGTACTTACTTAACATTACAGTAAATAAACTCATCAATTGACTTCACCCTTTTTGGTCACAACCTTCTTTCTTATATCTATGGTCACAACACATCCTCTTTACTTTCTTCGGGATATGAATCGCCGCCATCTCCCTTGTCAGGGTTTGGGGCTTAAACCAGTCACTTTGGCAGAATCATAAAAGGAAAATAATAGGAATCATCGTAAAATGTCACAAACTGACTATTCATTATGATCTGCTTGCGATTCTTATTACGAAATAATTCATCTGTTTGACAGTTTTCTATGGAGATCCGTAAAATGGTCCACTTATTATGAATTGCTTTTGTGTAAAATTAGAGGAATTGCTAATGACAGCTGGAAATTCAGGAAATGAAATGCTTTTTAGGGGAATTGCTAAAGTGACCGTTTTAGGCCCACAGACATTCATACCATCAAATTCAATGGAGGGAGGGTGTGCAAACGAATTAGTTGTTTAGCTCATTATTTTTTTATTCTTTTATCTTGAATGTGATAAAAACTAAAAAAATAATGAGCAAAATTATTATGTGTGGTGGCTGTTTTATATCGTGTCGAGAATTCCGGATGAGGTCATTGCTAATATTATGGCGTTACCAGCTTTACATTTCTTTAAATATTTTAAAAACCTGTTTCACCTAGTACCTACCCTCCCATCGACCGACCATAAATATTACTCAAACTGTACATAATCGCTTAGATACGAAAATTTTATCCTGCTATAAAGATTTTTCGGACTAGGTTACCGAAATGCACATCTAGCATTAGTTAAATGTATGAACATTCACCTTTAAATGTTCATTGAAAGGTTCATACATGTTCAAATTATAGTGTAACTTTATGCAGTAACTATGGGATTTAATACAGTAGGACACGTTACTTAACTAATAGACTACTTATCATAATAATACGATTTCATTCTAGATTGATCGTGACAACAAAGTAATTTTCCTCTTACGCAGTTGCATTGACAATTGAAAGGGCGTATGTACTTACAAACGCCATACTCATATACAATAGTTCCACATTGGCATTGTCTTAAACGACGCGATCTGTATACAACGAAGTTTTGTTTACATAATCTATTTACTCGTGTACATAACTACTGAGCCGGAAACTAATCACAGTGATTTTTCTTGCTGTGCTTCCTGTATTCGTTCTTCAGATAGTGGTATTTTTCTTGACTGCACAACTCTGTAATCCTAAATCGTTTTTTTTTTTTTTATCTAATTAAGGTATCATCGACAATCTTGATTATTTCAATCTTGTTAATAGTACTTACTTCATTAAACATTTATTTAGTTACCCATAAAAGGTGTTGTAATTTGCAATGCAATTTCTGCATTAGCACAGTAATTAAAGAATCTTTACATTGGAATCTGCGTCTAACGATGACGAACTTCTACCTATTGATAGAATCGAAAGTTCAAGTAAAGAAGTCTACCACAATACCAACCTACAGCATTTTTATCTCACGAAGCGACGCGCGCGTTACTTGTGATAACCAAGTGTACAAACACGCTGTGAATGTGTGTGTAAGCGCAGGAGCTCTCGGTACCACCATACGCTTATATAAGTAGGGTTATATAAAGGTATTTACTATTTAATTGTTAGTCATTCAAAAGTCGTTTTATTTATTATTTATGTACACACAGTAAAATACAAAGAAATATGACATAATTATGATATGAGTACAAAGGTACTGCTTATTTCTTAAGAAATTTCTTCCAGCAGACCTGCGAAAGGAGAAATGAGAAAGAAATGTAGACAATAGTGTGTGAGAACAAGAAGAGAAAAACATGATTATGCGAAGTCTTAACTAAAATATTAAATATACCTACACATATACGCAAGAAAATTAACATATACTTAAATAAATACATAAAGCTTAAATATATAAACATAAATACACTATAGGTACCTATATAATTATATACACATCGTTGAGAGGAAAGATAATGCTCTTTTACACGAAATTTAAATAAAGAAACAGTTTTCAGATCACGAATGCTAGGCGGAAATGAGTTCCACAATCTTACAGCATGGACAGAGAAGGAATAAGAATAATAGCTAGTTTTATGAGGATGGGATTTAAGGAGGGATCTAAGGTGAGATCTACACGTTTTGATGAATAAACATGTTTTATTTTTGATAACGATGGCCTTGCTCGAGCTTGTCTATTGGAATCAAATAATATAATAATATTATATGCTATGCACCTCAAATTCAACATTAAAAAAGTATTCGCTGATGTAAAATAAAGTCATTACATAGGAGTCAAGATAAAGACAATTAAGACCTATTATGATAAACAATATCTCGTTTATTTGTTAAATAGATTACATACATGTGGTTAAAAAAAAATAGGTAGGTATTCAAAATACCTAAAGGCTCGCACAGACAGGCGCAATGTGACTCTGGTGGAACCAGTGCACAAAGTACCTATTTATTAATTTCGTGGTCATGATAGCGTTACATAAGGAAAAAAATATAATAAACACTGATTCACAGACCGCGGAAACCTTGAGAGGTGACTATTAATTTTTTATTAACATTTATCTCGAAGGTTGACACGTTCCGAAGCATCGAAAAAATTATCTCTTTCACGGTTACGGTTTTTGTACAAAACACAATGAAAGAAACTGTTAAAATAGATAAAAACTTGAAGAATTCCAATGACAGATTTGAGTGCATATTCTTCCATTTATGAACTAAATGAGATGACATTCCTATAGTGTAGAATAGGCTTGATGAGGCAGCGTCTGCTCTACTTAGGTATTTATCAAACTCAAACTCAAACTCAAAATAAATATTTATTTCAAGTATGTATATCAATTACTTATAGGCACTTTTGAATTGTCAAGGGTACGGTCGGTCACATAGATGAAGCTAGTTGCCCATTCCAAAGCGTAGTAGGTTCCTATGGAGAAGAACGGGTAAGAAACTCCATGGACACTCTTTTAAATGAAAATATTGTTACAAAATATCATCTAATTTCTCAGATGAAATTTTGTAACAATATTTTATTTAATTAGTCCCATAATGGTCCACATAGCCAATGAATATGATTGGTGAATATCAAACGAATCCATAGCAACGTAGCATAGCACGTCTCTGGTGGAAAGGCACCATTAAGCCAATTTCGATTCTGTATTCCCTCAGTTTGACTTGCAAAGATAATAAAGTTAATAATTTTGCAGTCAGTTAGGTACAAGACTCTTGCGTGTACAACCAGCGTAAAACTTGTCTTAATAAATTACATGCACGCAAAGGCAATCTTAACTCAGCTACCATCATCATCGTGATTCAAACACATAACTACTGTGACGTATTTTAAGTTAACTACGATAACTTGGAATGTCGCTTGCCCTATATATAACGATAACAGTGGAACGTGTAGAAGTTAACCTGGAAACGTTATCTAAAACCGAAACGGTTTCTTTTCCTTTAAAGTCTTTAAATAAGTATGAGTTAAGTGCTCTACAGAAACTTGAACGGGGATATGGGGAATTATATTGTATTATAAGCAGATGGTGGCTAAGTAATAACAGCCGCACAGGTCGATCCATCAGGTTAAGCTACGCTTGCCGAGGTTGATTCGTGGATGGGTGAACATCTTTAAATAGCGAGACTCCTCCGTGCCTCGGAAAGCACGTTAAGCCGTTGTTAGTCCCGGCTGTCATTCGTGGATCTTTGACAGTCGTTACGGGTCGTCAGAAACCCGAAACTCTGACAACCAGCCTTACTAAGGGATATCGTATTACCCAGTTACTGGGTTGTGGAGTTCACATAGGCAGTTGCTTCATGTAAAATACTGGTATTCAGCTGCATCCGGTTAGACTGGAAGCCGACCCCGACAAAGTTGGGAAAAAGCTAAGCAGATTGGGTAAAGATTTTATCAGAAGCAACATCGATTAATGCCCTCGATCAACTGCTCGAAATTCGAGAGACAAACACCAAGATCTTCTACTTCGGCTTTTACAACACGAGTACTTAGATTACTGTAACTCGTCTACTAAGAATCTATTTATTAATTATGCAGAAAATGACATAATTCGGTCCTTGTTGATGACGTTATAACAATGGGAGAAAATGTATTGAGCATTCATTGATACTGTTTTTATGGTGGTGCAATGAGCTCACAACTGTTCTTAAATGACTAACACGGCAAGGTAGAAAACGGTATGTACCTGGCTTGGGTGCCTACCACCAACGCTTGCGCTTGCGCTTATTTGAATATTACTTCAGTGTAGCAAAGAGCCGAAGCTTTACAGGGCGTATAGGTCCATCTCTTTCCCCCAAGAAGTAAGATTAAAATAATAGGTACTGCTGTAAGCGGTGATGGTAGCCCCCCCCCCCCCTGTACTAGTTATTCAATCAATATGAAATATTCAAATATTACTACCCACAGCTACCCTTCCCTTGACTCCGTTCGCGTGAGTTCTCTTTATTAGGTTAACAGAAAGATTAGTGATTCTTTTCGATACGCTTTTGCATAAAACAGTGTCTGTGCCTGTCGCAATTACGGTGAACAGGACTATAATTCAATAGTTCTTCATTTCCTCAGGAGAATATATAGCACTGTAGGTGCCTACGCTCCTCTATATTTATTTATATTTATGTACACACAAAACAATGTATGTGTTGTGGTTGTTTGACGGCGCTGCGAAACGAAACCGCAGTAGTTTGATAAAGATTCTTATTGGTCATGAAATTAAGAGGATCACTTTCATTTGATCAATTGTTCATTCTCCCTCCCTCTCTCTTTCACTATTATTTGCATGCCTGTCTATATTTAAGTTCACGTTTTACTATTTTTCTGTTTTAACAACTTAGAGTAGCTCGCTATTAGATATAACTTTTAATAAGTTGTGGAAAATGTCGTAGGTTATACATTTATATCTCTTGTTTAGCTATAAGTAGTTATAAGATTTATGTATAACTGTTTATTTTCCCAAATGAAAATAAAATAAAATCACTTTGTAGGGATGAATGCTTAAACCTATATCGCGACCAAAGACTCCTGGGAGTATAACTGTTTATTTTCCCAAATGAAAATAAAATAAAATCACTTTGTAGGGATGAATGCTTAAACCTATATCGCGACCAAAGACTCCTGGGAGTCTCGCAACAAAACATAATAATTGCATTTCAGTTTGCACAATAATATCCTTATTTAACAATAAACAAAACACAATCTTAATTCTTCTTTCTCTTTTCAATTTCAGGAGAACCAGTACGCTGTTGGACGTGTTCCTCTGACCTGAACCCTCTGTGCAACGATCCCTTCCTCGCCGGAAGATCAGACAACTCATACCTGTTCCGTCTGGAGAACTGCGACTCCAATGCTGGAGCCACTTACCCGTACCTGACGTCATCCAAGTCTGCATGCAAGAAAATGAAAAAATACAGTAAGTCTATTTTTTTATACAAGTCTCATCGGGGGACAAGGGCCCTAATTGCACAGAGCACAAATACCAGATCGGAGCTGCTAAAGGCCCAATAGCACTACTCGACCCAGACCCAGAGAGATCAACCCCAAGTTAATCCATGCTCAGTCGTTTCGGTTGCGACCACTGTCTAGACTAACGAGGACGAGAAACTTTTATGATTGAAAATCCGTCACTGTGATTTTAGATGATAAATCGTTGATGCAGACAACGTGACTATTATCAATTTATAGTTGCGCAAATACCTATAAAATTTATATACCAAAAGACCGATCGACAGCTGACATCGTTTGTATTCTAAACGGCTGAGACCCTCAAACGCCCTCAAACTAAACTTGAATTGTCTGTTTACAAACACACGTCATCATCGTCACATCAGTAGGTAAATAGATAGGTGAGTCCATAGAGTAATAAAGCCACAGTCACAGTACTCACAGTAGACATATTAGCAGTATAACACTATACTATACAGTATTTCAACTAGGAACAAACGGTCGAATCGACTCACTCAATTAAAGGATACTTACTTCAGGTAGGCAACCAGTTAGTCGGGCTGTCGCTTTGAGATAAGTTGTTACGTTTTATACATGCAGTGTATAAAAAGCTTGGTTGACAACCCTAACATCTGTTGCAGCGTAGCTTTTGTTTTCACGGAAAGGAGCTAGTTGTTATTAATCTACTGGTCTTATTTATACTGTGCCACAGTATACAGAAAATCTCTTCGACAAGCTCTAAACATGGTTGAATGACTTTATCCAACATTTTCTATTTTAGTGGCTCGGCAGAAAGTTGCTCAGGAAGTCCTTTCCTGAGTAGGTAACTGCCTGGTAGATACTGGTATCAAGTTATCAACCACAGCTTCTTATATTCCTTAAGAGGAACGGAAGTGGTCTGAGGTAGGATACTGGCTAAAACACTGTTAGAGCCTTACCACAAATACTTAGACACTTGTCTTGTTCAACGCGTGTTTAGTGTCAGTTTTATGTCAAACTCCATAATAGAAATGTCATGTTTAAAAAATTTAGGCTTAACAACTGCTATACACGGTTTTGTGATAATAAGGTTAGTGTTTTGTTTAAAACAAAACACAAACAGTATTCTGTCTACATAATTCGACGGGTTTCAACTGGTCTGAACTACGACACACCTGCACATTACAAACACTACGTTACTACACATACCAAAGTGTTCATAAAAATAACGGTAGCACAACGCGACATTGTTGTGGTGAAAGGTAAAATAGATGTGACGCGTTTTAAACTTCTAAATTCGCGGCTAAGAAATTATCAGCACCCAGGCAGTATCCAACTGACTCATAAGTCGAAAAAAAAACAATTGCCCATTATTTATGTGCCATGCATGTATTGAGTTAGTAAGTATATATTTTGTTAGAGATCCTAAATAAATAGACATACACCTTATTACCAAAAAACCATGTTTATCAGTAAAGACGACATTTCTATGGACTTTGACATAACACTGACATTAGACACGCGTTTAACAAGTGTCTACGTTTTTGTGGTAAGACCCTAAATAGATTTTCGTGATAGTTCGTGGAAGCTTCTTTAAGGATAGCAGTCAAGATGAAAATGGAGAAGACAAGAGACCTTTCTTGTCTTGACACAGTAATGTAATGTTAACAACACAACGTAACGACTTATTAGGCCAAAACTGGGAGACTTGTCAAACATGGTTGTGACAGTTGAATGACACTTGCCTCTAGTGCTTTGCAGGGCTTAATGTATCCCTTTTAAGCATGAAGGGATACGACTGTTTTCCCAGTAAAATTATGTAGGCCACGTGAAGTCACGCATTCAATGCAGTTATAATTATAAACGTGTAAATATTCTAGAAAGAAATGGCCCATTTTGTAACAAAACATGAGATTGTTATGCCGCTCGTGCATTCCGGTAGTGGGCGTAGCGGCCAATGCGCATTATAAATATTTAAACAAACATAAAGCTGGCAACGTTTACTAATAAAATTCGGAAAATTGATACACAATGCGGAAGAAAGTTTTCAAAAATAGGTAGGTATATTATTGAAAACCGCAGCGTAGACAACTGCGGCTGAAGTACGATAAACATCTAACGCGGAGAACGGAACTGAGACTAGTCCTAAATTGGCCGTATTTATGATGGATCATGATGTTATCATGTAGGTATATTCAGCCTTATTATATCTCCCATACCTTCGGGCTGTAGGTAAGTATCGCTTGTAAGTTCTTTCCAAAACCACCAGTAGGCATTACAGAGTTGGACAAAAAAAATGAGAAATTACCTCATCTCGCTGCGCTGCCGTCACCAGTTCACCACAATGACGCAAGCAGCATAGTCGAAAAGGCATCGCGAAAGAGAAAAAAAAATGAGAAATGTTTCGCCGTGTGGTAAAAACCCTAGAGCAGAGCCCATCAGTGTTACGGTTGGTAACGTTTTAAAGCGGGCCCTACCTTGCGACCAGTTTACGTTTGATAACCGTTATTACCGTTAGTTGACCCCATTGCAATAACACCATGGGCATAATCATTGTAGTTGTACTTACATAATAAAAGCTATGCTGTGTGCAATACTTACATTAAATTCGGTAGTTGTATTAATTCAGCATTAGACTCGCGACAATCTAAGAAGTCCGTTTTGACAGCTATAAAAATCCTTTGTGTAGAGATGAAAAAAAAATGGTTTCTTTTATACTGATTCTCGAGACATATCGATTTTAAACATACCTACTTAGAGAGTTTGTAATCGACGACTTATCTACATTGCTTAAAACTGATTTTCAAGGCATAACGTTTTGTTACAAGTACGAGAACGAAACGTCAAAACGGACTTCTTAGATTGTCGCGATTATAGGTAAGTACCTATTAAACTTACAAAATGTTACATATTCATAAATATGTGAATACCGCCTCGTTATTTATTTTTTATTTATGCTTACAGTCTTAATACTTACAGTTTAGATCCATGTTTATTTTGTACCAAAACCACAAATGGTTTGTTTTGGTACTCACGTACCTACATTCGCTTTATCAATACTGTGTATCATTACTAAGTAAGTACTTAGATAAATAATAATGTAAATCTATACTAATATTATAAAGCTGAAGAGTTTGTTTGTTTGAACGCGCTAATCTCAGGAACTACTGGTTGGAATTGAAAAATTCTCTTTGAGGTGGATAGTCCATTTATCGAGGAAGGCTATAGGCTATATAACATCACGCTACGACCAACGGGAGCGGAGCATAAATGAAAAATGTTGCAAAAACGGGAAAAATTATTCCTTTTTGAGAGCTTCCGTTGCGTGCGCTGCGTAAACGGTTTAAGTTACGCAAATATGATGTATGATGGAATTTTTCCTCTTTAAAAATTCTAAAAAAAATCCGCGACAGCATATGTCTATCTTTTAAGATTGACTCACTATAATCTTTTTTATGGTAATAATTTTTTTTCGAAGTTAATGCATTATTTGCGAAGGAGTTTTATCGACATAATATTAATTCTTATTCAAATAAATAGTTTTAACATCATTCGAATCGGACATTTAATTTCGAAGATATCACGATATAAAAGTGCAATACGCGAACCGTTCGACGCCGGGCGCCGCGCCTCCGCGACGTTCCCTACTTTAGAGAGGAGAGGATGAGCACACGGGTAGACATGACCTGGAATAGGACATAGGATACGTTTTATCCCTATATTCCCACGGGATGGACATCTACGCGGGTGAAACCGCGGGGCACAGCTAGTTAATAATATTTTGCACATAATACAAGTACAACTAAACATCTATCAACACGTAGGTACGTGAGTCACATGATGGTTCGCACACTTTGATTGGTTCAGTGGCCGCAAACGCGACTACTAAAAAGGGGTCCCGAGTTTGACCTTCACTGAGTTTTTCCACTGAGAATTTCTAAGTCGCAGCCTACAGGCAACCTGCAGTCTGGATTTGTGTAGGTACCTATAGGACACGTCCTATTACACACATTTACATTAATATGGGTACCTACTAAACACCTCTGTCTACAGCTTTGGAAAACACAGGTGAGGTCACGTGAGATTGTCTTTGGTATGAATGATCTCAACGAGACTTGAAATATTCTGTTAGTCTTTTACGCCGGCTTGCCTAATCATAGCCATCAATAGATATACCTACCCTGTACCTACTTTAACTGCTCCGTTGATCTCGTGGTTGCAAGTGCGGCTGCTGAGCGTGGGGTGCTAGGTTCGATTCCCAGGTCGAGCAAAGTGTTATTGGGGTTTTCCATTAGGAATTTCTTAATAATAGCCCGGAGATTGGAAGTTGGTGATGTGATACCCCCGTGCCTCGGAAAGCACGTTGGTCCTGCGCCTGATCTCTCTCCAGACGTGGTGTCGCGTTGCCGTGCCATCGGACTACGAAAGTGAGGGAAGAGAGTGTGCACCTGTGTCTGCGCACACACTTGTGCACTATAATATCTCCCGTGCCGAAGGCTAGTCCCCGTTGAGATTGGCCGCTATGGCCGATAAACGGTCAGAAGATTATTATTACTACCTTAACACTTTCATTGTCCTCGAAGCAGAAGCAATTGTCGTGAATCATAGGTATTACAATGGTATTTTGTTCACTGGACTGGGAAGATTAATTAATTTAGGTAATTACTGTGTACATGTAGGTACGATTTCTATAAGCATGGTCTTGATCCGACACCGGGAAACTCACACCTACTGCAAGACTCATGCACTCCATCTTTAATATCTTATCTTAAAAATATCTCAAACTATTCAACTAGATGACTCTTAAGAAAACAAATTGGCTCATTAGTCTCGTCTAAAATAGTCTTGTATGAAATAGCTTTAGTCACACACGGCCCATACGACGGTTATTTATGCAGGAAGGCAATTTGTGGCATTTTCTCATTTCAATTTTCAATGTCAAGTGCCTGTTAATTTATACATTGGTACATGTGAATACCACTTCTATTGTTCATTATAATCGTCGCTAATTTCTGATGTCATTTGTTTCGGTTCTAATTCTCTACCTTCGGTAAAACGGGCGTGACAAGGCCATGTGTGAGCCATATTTATTAAAAGTACCTATGATATTATAATACCGACTATTACCGACCTACATGTACCTAATTAATTTATGTGATATGCGATGCGGTTTAAGTTAGATTTGCATAACGAAGTACCACCTATTTTCAAAATGGTATAGAAAGAACGTGCATAGCCGGTATCCAGTGGATTGCCAGCCAGAACTCTGATTTTTTGTCGTGCGTTTCCGACATCAATCTGCCTAGCCTTTTCCCAACTATGTTGGGGTCGGCTTCCAGTCTAACCAGATGCAGCTGAATACCAGTATTTTCCATGGAGCGACTGCCTATCTGACCTCCACAACCCAGTAACTGGGTAATATGATACCCCTTGGTAAGACTGGTTGTCAGACTTTCGGGCTTCTGACGACCCGTAACGACTGCCAAAGATCTACGAATGACAGCCGGGACCAACGGCGTGCTTTCCGAGGCACGGAGGAGTCTCGGTATGTAAAGATGGTCACCCATCCACGGACCAACCCCGGCAAGCATAGCTTAACCAGACGGATCGACTCGTGCGGCTGTTATTACTTAGCCACGAGCTCCTCGTGCGTTTCCGGCATAAATTTAGGATATTTAAGGCGATACAATAGGTCCTAATCGTAAATATACCAAGTTATGTGTCGGAGTGGCGAATCACGTAGAATAATCACAACCGTTCAAAGTAGGAACATAGGTGCCGCTCTACTAAGCACATACCTACCGGTCCACTCCACAATACACTACCTCTGTGACTACAAACTACAAATGAATTCTAAGGAATGAACATCGTTAACCTACGCTTCGCTTAATTAATAGATACAAAGGGTAATTTTAATTACTCTGGGTATTAAGACCTCTACAAATTAGGTCACGCACCACGACTGTGGTTTTCCACTTCATAGACAAATCAGACTAATTTCAATGCCAAAGGTCATTTTAGAACTTTATGAGCGAAGTATGTACTTTTACAAGGTTGATATATGTATGCAACAGTCGTTGAAACCTTTGTGATGTCGGATAAAATGGCGATGAATGATGACTGTGAATGACAATACATTTTGGTAGGTATGTTGGGTTCAATTCGACGTTCATCAAATTGATTTTATTGATCTATCAGCCAGACTGCCTCGATTTATGGTCGCAAACGACTGCTAAGCATGGGTCCGGAGTTCGATTCGGGAGCTAAGTATTGGATTTTTTCATTAGGAATTTCTCAGTACCTAGTTTATAGCAGAAGGCTCGACCCCTAATACTTACATAGAACTTAAGCTTCACTAGGCGAAATGTGGGTATAATCCCTACACCTACTTCGAAACATGATGTTATGTTAGCCAAAGTATCCACAGTGAATAATAATTTGTTTTCCGTTTGTTTACAGTCAACGGCCAGTTGATTGTTAGCCGTGGTTGCACGTGGAAGCGTCAGGACGACTACAGTACTTCATGCCCCAGTGCCTCCAACGGACCTAATGAAGTTACCTCCTTCTGCGAAACCTGTGAATATGACGGCTGCAACGGCGCTGCAACCATCAGCAAAACGATCGCACTCTTAGCCGCACCACTCACCCTCCTTCTCTTCAAATAACCAACTTATCAAACATACCAATAAACAGTACAAATAAATAGATTTATTTTATTGTCTACCGTGGGACCATGCCGAGATAATTCCCAGTGTACCCAGGTACCCACCGCAACAGTTTAAAACTTGTTTGTCTCACATCGAAATGTTGTAAATTGTTTTTATTTTTATTATAATGTACGAATACTTTATAGTATTTTGTGAATAATTAAGCAATAATATCTGTAGAAGGCTTTAAAGTGACTCAATACTATAGATTTGTTTTTCTCTTAATTCTTGCAATAAAATATAACTTGTGATGTCACTATTTTGTTCTAACTTGCTGGTTAAGGAGTTATTTTACCTGTAAATATTTTAGATTCGCCTCTAACTTACAATGACTACAATACATTAATTATTAAGTTATTACGTAATAAGTATATGAAATATAAATCTAAAATAATCTTCTGTTTAGCCCTAATTCCGATAGGTGCCTTATTTGCGAAAAATTTGGTACATTGAAAAAAAATATTATTGTTAAGCATTTAAGATTAAGAATATTAAATCTCAAAATCTATGCAAACCATGAAGTAAATGCTAATGTTGTTTTAATAAATTTTATCGTAAATAAGAATTGTTTTTTTTTTTTCGAAAACAGATTTGGGACCGACGATGTTACCTTATTCAAAAATAAATTAAACCATTAACTATAAAAGATAATTGTATATTTATGTCAACATTATAAAAAGGATGATTTATACAACACATGGACGGGATTCAGTCTTATAAATCTAAATTATTTGTATGCAACTTACAAAATAAGCTTCTATACAAGCAATGGTGTATAAAAAAATATATAATATATATATTTATTAAGTATTTCATAGAATACAAGATTGTTTTCACTGTGACATAACCATGTTGTTTATAAACATTCAAAGTAGACCCACATGTTGATTCTATTGGTATAAACAACTTTCGCCAAACATTATATTAGCATAATATTTAGCTTAAACGTAACTTTCATTTAATCGATTCCACACACGCAGTGTGGGAGCTAAAGGTCAATGTATAGCGCTATGAGTACTTAACCTTATGCTACTCTTCGTCATAATTTATAACTATTGGCCTACCGTTTAACTGAGACGGTGCCTGAGGCAGCTGCGCGATCTCCCCCCCGCACCGCGCAGCTACCTCAAGCATCATCACAGTAAGGACGGTGATTCTTTAACGCGTCGATTTTTATCACGCCCTGGCCTAGATTTTCAACGTTCTGATCAACACCGAGAGTTGAAAATCCAGTACACGGTAAAAAGAATAGTCGCATTTAACAAAAGCCCGTGCGAACCTGGGCTAAAACAGTAGGCCTATTGTTATGATTATAACCCATTAAAGGTTATAATCATAATAATAGGCCTACATTCACATATTAAGTAATCCGTATGGACTGATAATGTGATAACACGTTAACTTGCGAACTGACATCTATGTTCCTTGGCTAATGGCTGCTGTCTGCTGGCACAAACAAGGTAAACTCAAGTGATTCTACATAAGTAGGTACATGTTGAAAAGGCAAAGTTGAGGGCAAACTGTACCTATACAAGTCATAGAAATGTTTAAATTGTGCACTAATTTATTAGCTGAGTAACGTTTTATTATAGATAGTTACAATACGGCCGATATAACTTTGCAGTTCTGAACTTCGCGCACAGGGCTGCGTAGTAACATTTTTTAGAAACCAAATGGTGATATGAGGCAAGTGTGAGTGAGAGAATATGCGCGAAACCTCGCAGTTCAGACCTCAGACCTGCCAAAGTGCCAAGTTATATCGGCCGTATATTTCTTTCTATTATTTCTTGGATGGAATTAATGATAGCATTTTGTTCAATTACACAATAGATCAATTCATTATACATATTTCTTACATTTAATTAGAGATTAAAATCCTCCAAGTCTTTCTATTTGTATAAATCATAGCTACCAATAATGGAAATGTATCAAAATGCAACGGTTTTTAAGTAATGAGTATGAGCATAATATTATGTATTAAAATCAAGAATCATTTGAAAGAACACAGATTTTAAGCAACTGGTACAATGGTACATTATCTTTTAACTGACTTAACACATTGCGGGACACTTAACACTCCCAGACATAATAACAATAAAACTTCTATTGTCACATTCAATGTCTTTCAGCCGATTGATACGAAAATATTCATTAAATACTTCCCACTGGGTTTGCAATAACTATTAATTTTCCTTTTTAATGTATTGTTTTGTAGGTGTCAAACAACAAAAACATGAAAGAGAAAATATTAAGGAAATAAAACTATATAAATTGAAGAGATAGGGTTCAATAACATCAAAATTATGACAACCACTTAAGAAAACCAGAGGCCAGTACAAAAATAAATAAAGGTAACGGACTAAACATTGATGATGAATTACATCCGTCTTTACTGTTGCACGTGCAATATTCTATGAAGATGTTGTATGTACCAGTTCTCATGAGACAGAACCTCTCGTCTCCTTGGATTCCAACTTCTCCTAAATAAGCACAGTCTCTAAAGTAGCGCCATTCTCCATTAACTGAAAGTAAATAATAAGCAGTGTTATTATAAGTGAAAATATAACCACTATCTGGAGCCCTGAGACAGCAAGAAGGCATCCCGGCAGAACCCGTAGATGATAGGGGGACAAGCTGGACAAAACAAAAGACCAGTGGTTCACATTAGCACTGGAATGCAAGCACTGGTAGTCATGTGGAGAGAGTATGTAAGGATTGTTTATAAATATGGTAATCTGAAGGTTAAAGTAACCTATGCTTTATTTACATGTATTTGCAATTATTAACATGAAGGGAACTCAAAGAACCTTGAAGAAGAATTTATTAAATATTTTAGGAATTTATGGAAAAACAAATAGCTCAACTGATTATACAGGAAAGTTCTAATGAGATGTACCTAATGAGTAAGTTGGAATGCATTATATGTCCATTTCTCCTAAATTACTACTCAATGATAACACAGGCATGTAGAAGTGGTAGATTAAATGTATGTAGGAGTACAAACCTTTTTGTCTGATCTTGCGGCACATGGATGGTCGAACTCCCGGTAAATGGGATAACCCCTTCTCTTGTTTACAGTCCGTTATCGGCACCGTACTGTTGTCGAAAGGATCGGCGCATTTCGGGTCATTACTCGACCGGCAATTCCAGCATTTGATACTGAAAACTAACATCAACAAGTGTTATTTCGGTGCAGCTAGGGCGTGACCATTGTTTATGAATGAAAAACATCACTTACCGTAAGGCACGACATTAAGTACGATGCAAACATATATGAAATATTTTACACTGGTACACATGTCGATAATTAACTGTATCCTTTATTGATAAATGTTAAAATCGCCGCAATAACAAAAAAATATTTCAGTTAAAAATTATTTACGATTCGACCAAGCAAGTGTGACGTTCAATTTGACAGTTGAGAATAGAGAGGAATGTAACGTTGCTATTTCGATTTTATAGATACCGGTTTTTAGGACAGACTGCCTAGTATACTAAAGTAGCTAAATAGGTTACCAGTGTCTTGAAACCTGACTGCCTAGACTAGCGCCTTTTGAACAGATAAGTTTTATTAATTTTATTTTAACTTTGGGTCATTGAGGGGATCTATGAGGAAAAAACAGGCACCTGCTCGATGTCGTTACCATCCATCTTTTTTTTGGAAACATGCAACTTCTTATTTATGGTATTTTATTTACTAAGAACCTTTGTTTTGTTAATTGTATAAATATGGGAATCCATAAAAGCCTGCTCTTTTACCAATGGAAACTAGACACTACCACCACCACCTTCTACTTTTTAAATTAATAATAAGAGAAACAGAGTAATTTCGCAAACTCATTACAACCAGCGCTGCCAGCACACGGACGAAATATCAGTTTTTAGACCCCATTGATAAAATATTACAAGTACCTACCTAACAGTTACGGTTTTTATTTTTAAGTTGTCATCATGTTGACCGTTTCACAAATGACGTTACAAGTTACCGGTTTTGGTCAACTCTAAACAAAGTTTGGGTTGGGTGTGTGCAGTTCGTTAATTTGTGCTTTTTATTATTTTAATCACTTTTTATGACTGAATAACATCAAAATGTTAGTAAAGGCGCTCATAATTACGTTTCTGTGCAGCTTACCAGCCGGTAAGTACTTAATTTTATTATTTGAAACACAACTTTTGTAATGTTTTTGTAAAGTGTTTGAATGTAGTTTTCTCATTTTATTTTAGTATTTTGTGTAAGATGCTACCAATGTGCATCTTCTCAAGATAATAAGGGTGAAGATAACTGTGGCGCCTACAAGAAATTCAATAAAGAAAGCCACATTGCAGTGGAGTGTTTCAGTGATGAATCTCATATGCCTGGATCCTTCTGCATGAAGCTGACTCAACAGGGACCCAAAGGATTTATTTGTGAGTTCAACTTTTCTAAAATATTATTTTATACCTCCTTGTAAAACAAAGCAATTACCTGTATTGTGTTTTATATCTTAATACTAAAAATCATGTAAGTAGTTAGGTAAAAAAAGTTCTTGTAACATTGTGTAAATAGGCTGCATGTGATATTACGTGTGCACTATATAGAAAAGAGATTTCTTCCACCTTTAAATTACTTCTTATAAAGTTTTCAGGATGTGCTTTAACATGTTCACCATTTCAATCCGGAACCAACTTTTTCGATAACTTCTCGGTTCCATACATCCTTCATCCAGGTGCCTTATATTTGTCCAAAAATTTTAATAAAATGGGACATTGATATTTAAATTATAATTTATTTTCTTGAACCCATTTAATATCCGATTTAAAATACTAATGCAAATTCTTTAACACATTTCCAGGGGATGGTAGATGGCGGCAAGTTATCAGACGCTGTGCATCGGTGGCTGAGACTGGAGTCACCGGTGTATGCAACTGGGGTGTGTATGAGAATGGAGTCTACTGGGAGGAGTGTTACTGTTCCGCTGATGAATGCAACGGTTCCTCGTTTGTCACATCATCAGTCACACTTATTCTGGCTACTATAGGAGCTGTCTTCTTCTTGCACAAACTATTATAGGTAGTTATAAACATTTTTAATGATGTGCCTTAATGATAACTTTTTACATTTTGGTTTTTGCCACACAATATTAAATATGTATTACTTATTTCTTGTAAAAATCTACACACTTATATTAAAGTGACTTGATCTAATCATGTCCTTATGACAAACTTTATGACCAGCTTATGCACATAGTAACATTTGTAGCAATATATTTTAAATTGGCGAATTTGCGACTGCCATATTATTTGGTAAAATAATTGGGCCGATGTATACTTTTTATTCTGATAATTGTAAAGCATTTATAAACTTACAGACATGCAATGTATGAGTGCAAAATGGCAGCTAGCATTTAACTTTATTTAACTTAATACTTAACACATCTGAGTCTGTATTACATATTGATATGTCTGCACAGCAGCTATTCATTTGTTAACCTGTTACTTTAATATATTTATATTAAAAAAGGCAGCTCAAATCTAAATTGCTACAAAAATCCATCCAATGCATGGCCTAAATTAACCTTTTTTAAGCATTTAAATGTACTATTTTAAGTAATATTGTATTAATTTTAAAATAGATTTTATTTGCTTTGTACATTCTGTGCTCGAAAGCACAATGTAATTTTAACTTAATAATATCCGTCCAAACTATCCTTTGATTATAAGAATTCCACTAGATCTATATTTATGTGAATCTCATACTTTTTGCAGACTAGAAACTAAGAGATGAATGTTAAATGAATTCAATTACTAAATGTATGATAATAGGTACAGTGTTAAGTTTCAAAAATTGGTCTTGAACAATGAACAATTTAGATTGAAATGTTGAAGTATATAATTATCTTTGTTACCTCTAAAAACTGTTTAGCAAATGATGTTGAAAACTTGAAGCAGGTACCTGTGAATGTAATTGAATGATAATTTTGTGTTCAACACCACTTCAACTGACTGATAACAATAAATATTGTTATACTTACATTGATTAGTTTGTTTTTTAGGAAGTACCAAGGCTACCATAATTCTCTTGAGAAGTTGTGGAATCTTTCTTATGGTTCCCAGCAAATAGACAACGATTCCGCCCTGAGGTCCATCCACCAGATTCATCCTTGTACCTGCAGCTGCAAATTGATCACCAGATTTTCTGAAATTCCATAACAATTTTATTATTTATATTTAATAGGCTCACCAACAATTTTAAACAACTATAATAATTATACAAAAAGTCCCTTGCATAAAACTATTGTTTAGTGACACAATGTTTAACGGGTACGCTGCGTTGTCGGCTGCGGAATTGTACCTTAAGAGGAAATAGGGTCGGTCCTCGGAACCTCGAATAATTCGAGGTTCGGCTCTAGTCTATTTCCTCATCCAATATTGGACCAATTTGAAAGATATTTTATAAATTGAATAAGAAGGATATTTACTGTGCCCCTAAGTTTTTCTTTTTTCATTAATAGTTGTTTCGTACTTCCGGCTTCTGATGACAGCGGTCTAAACAGGCAATTTTGAGCATTTTCTGAGGGTTCTAGTGCTTCTACAGATAATGTATCATCAAAACGGAAAACATAGGGGCATAGAACTACTTGATATTTTTACTGTAAAAAATCATTGCGTTTGTATGGAGAGATGACCTACCCTATTTCCTCTTAATGTAGAAGGTCGTAGAGAGCCATCGACACCATCCGACAGGTTGTCAAATCGAAAATGACAAATTTCTAATTAGGTACTGATTTGCCTTGCTTCCGACATCAAATTGCTATCGGAAGAATCAGTTGGGGGACGTCTATTAGATTTAAACTGACAAAATTTTCGGGTTTCAGATGTGAACAGCCTATTATAGATGTTCGATATGATTTGCGATGCAGATCTATTTCATATCAACCTACCGAACAACGAAGACGATGTGAACTGTGAACTAATATCCAGTGCGTGCAGTTTTGCACGTCCGCTGTATTTTTACTAAGGAGCTACCTATAATACCAGCCTATTATTGTATCAATCCAGGGCAAAGGCCCCTTCTCATACACAGAAGACACGAGCATTGATCACCACACTTACCCAAGACGGTTTGGCAAACTTTATAAGTCCAGATATCCTCACGATGTTTTACTTCATCGATTTCGATTTTTTCGAGGAGCTCGTGGCTAAGTAACAACAGCCGCACGGGTCGATTCGTCAGGTTAACTACGCTTGCCGGGGTTGGTCCGTGGATGGATGACCATCTTTACATATTGAGACTCCTACGTGCCTCGGAAAGCACGCTGTTGGTCCCGGCTGCTATTTGTGGATCTTTGACAGTCGTTACGGGTCGTCAGAAGCCCGAAAGTCTGCCAACCAGTCTTGCCAAGAGGTATCGTATTACCCAGTTACTGGGTTGTGGAGGTCAGATAGGCAGTCGCTCCATGTAAAATACTGGTGTTCAGCTGCATCCGGTTAGACTTTAAGCCGACCCCAACATAGTTAGGTTAGGCTAGGCAGATGATGATGTTTTACTTCACCGATGTCAGTACCTAATGTCCGAGATAAACTCGAAAAGTACCTACCTACCTACTTTTTTTTGTGTGAGCCTACATTTTTCCCACTGTTGTGCCTCCCTTTTTTTTCAGTACGTACTACGTATGTACTTTACATACATGTACACTCACGCCTTCTCATGGGGTGGGCAGAAAGTAATATGAAATTGAAAGTCACATTGGTACTTGCTTGGATTTTAACCCACAACCTCGTGTGGGAGAGGCGAGGTCTTAACCACTGGGCCATCACGACATTGTTAGCGTACCTACCTACCTACTGGACGCAGAAGAATGTTTGGGGTATCATGGACAGAATTCCGCACAAACGTCTCCATACTCCAAGAACTCGGCATCAAACAGCGTCTAACAGCTCAGTACAATCCCGAATACTGAAGTTCTCATGTCTCTAGGCGGAATAATGACTCCATAGAGCGTCTAGTGGTGAGGGCAGAGTGGAAGGTAATAGGCCACGCGGGAGTTCACCGATGAGGTGGACCGTAACAGAATGAGAGAGATGGAGACAGATCGTAAAGCGGGCAACGACTACACCTGCGATTGGACAAAGTTCATCGTGATCACGACCGCTCTGTCAAGAGCGAAGAGAAGAAGAAGACTGGACATTAATCGACTCGAAGCAAATACCGAGTACCTATTCCTAGACCGTGACCGTCATGACAAAACAAATATGCTCTACAGTTTAAATAGGGATCAATCAGAAACTCTTCAACCATGAAAATAATTCATAGTTACTTGCGTAATAATACAACTGTTGTTTAGTATGCAATAAAGCGATGTACCTACCTATGTAAAAACATATAAACGACATGGAAATAATACAGCAGTACTCAAACTGAAAATCCCGGAAGGCAGTCGTCTGAGTCGTTGTTATATCACACGTACGTGTACTTAGGTACTATATGTAAGTGGTCACTAACGATAAAATAAATACCTAGTTAAGAGTTGTTTGATAAACAAACTCATATAAACTGTAAAATCATTATCATCGCCGCATTTTCTGTTCACTGTTTGATAAAACTTGTCTACCAGACCAGAATAAAAATGAGTTTTACCGACAAAGTGGTTATTGTGACTGGGGCCAGTTCAGGCATCGGTGCTGCCACAGTCATCAAATTCGCGGAAGAAGGAGCCAACGTTGTTCTGGTGGCGAGAAACCAAGCCAAGTTGAAAGAAGTGGACGCAAAATGTAAAGGACATGGCGCGAAAACCTTAATGATTATTGCTGACGTCACTAAAAACGAAGATGTCAAGAAAATAATATCCAGCACAATCGTTCAGTTTGAAAAAATCGATGTTTTGGTGAACAACGCTGGGATTGCTGGAAAGGCGGCAATCTGGGATGGGAATGCGATGGAGGTCTACGACAAAGTCATGTCCACTAATCTTCGCTCTGTAGTCTACTTAACCAACCTGGCAGCTCCTCACCTGATCCAATCTAGAGGTAACATTATCAACATTTCTAGTATTGCCGCTGTAGATGTTATATCACCGGAACACTTCGCCTACTGCACTTCGAAGGCCGGAATGGACCATTTCATGAGGTCCATAGCACTGGACTTTGCGTCCAAAGGCGTCAGGGTTAACAATGTGAATCCTGGGCCTGTACAAACTGACATTGTACAAAGTCTGGGTGTAGATAAATCTGACTTGGGCACCTTCTGGAAAAAAATGGAGAACATGACAGCTCTAGGTAGGATTTCGGATCCTGCAGAAATAGGTGACTTGGTGCTGTTCCTGGCTAGCGACAAAGCGAGAGCTATTACGGGATCGGCTTACATTACCGATAATGGTGCACTGTTAAAGAGAAATATTGCAATTTAATAAAAAAGACATGAAGAGATTATTGAAAAAAAAACACTATATATTATGTTTTTTCATTTACTATTTTTTGTTCGTTGAAGTAAAATATTTGCGATTTATTGTTTGTTTTATTATAAACTACCAATTTGCCCGCGGCTTCGCCCGTGTGGATGTCAGTTATTATTTATACTAAAACCTTCCTCGAAGACCACTCTATTCATTGGTGAAAATAGCATGAAAATTTTAAAAGTTATTGCTATAAAAGTTTTTGACAGACGCGGCGGAGGACTTTGTTTTATAATATGTAAGGATTTAGGTACTTAGTTGATCCGTGAATCGGCAAATATGGGGACGCTATATGGAGTTATCTATCATGGATGGAGCGACCTGGCAAGGTGCGCTGTATGAGAGTGCTGAGTACTGAGGCGATTAGAGGGGCCTATGTCCAGCAGTACATTTCTATAGGTCGATTATATGATTGTCACAAGGATAAAGTCCTACTCTATGTCGATCCACATCTACCCAAAATAATTCTAGTACCTAATTAATGTACCTAGGTATTTCTTAACATGTGACGCACTGTTCTCCCAACCTTCCCTTCTTAAAGGAATCTGATACGAGTAACAATTCCAAACAATTCGTTTGTCAAGGGTGGCGTGTTGGCGTATTGTGCAAATATCTGTGTCAGTTCATTGTCGCGGTCAGGTTCATTCAGTATCCCTAGCACGAAGACACGGATATTATTTGTAACGTTATGGTAAATCACGCCAGTATTCTTCAAACGGGTGAGCACTTGCAACTGTCAATTTTTTCATGAATGATACTTCACATTGATGCACATAATGCAATTGAAGTTATTGACAATATTACTACAATAATTGCAATTGATCAATTATATCTTGGACCCTTTAGACAGTGTAGTAGCTAGGAACCTATTTATAGTACTTAGGCCATGACCGAGAAGCACAGAACCGGTCGAAGTGGCGGTGCTTGGAGAAGGCATATGTCCAGCAGCGGACGTCTTTCGGCTGAAATGATGATGATGAGGCCATGACCGACCTACATTTTCGCCAATTATGTCCAAGTCCCAATCCATAGCCTTAATGAGTACTTAAGTACCTACCTATTTCCTATTAGGTATTTTTATACTGACCTGAGTTACGGCAGTCTGGGGGCCTACCACCACCGCTTATAGCAGTATTATTTTAATATTACTTCAGTGTAGGAAAGAGATGAAGCTCTATAAGATCTCTTTCTCCCACGAAGTAAGATTAAAATAATACTTTTTAAATGCATCTTAAAAGTTTTTACTCTTCATTTTAATGTCTATTCAGATAACTTTCATCGATCAAGATTCTGGTATAAGGTATCGCTTATAGCAGTATTATTTTAATATTACTTCAGTGTAGGAAAGAGATGAAGCTCTATAAGATCTCTTTCTCCCACGAAGTAAGATTAAAATAATACTTTTTAAATGCATCTTAAAAGATGCATTTAAAAGAGTTTCCCAGTAGTTAAATACCTACCTCAGCTCAGATATCTAATGATTCGATTGAGATTCTTCTTAAAATAGCGCGACGGGTCTTCGACAGCAGCATTTCAACATCATCATATTCATCGTCATTCAACCTAAAGACATCAAGAGCTGGATATAGCCCTAATCTCTATTCTGTGGGCGTACTCCAAACACATACACCGGTTTTACATTAAACTAAAATTCAAGCAAAATCTAAACGCAAGACTAAGGCCGAGATCTTTAACGTTCGTAGGTACCTACTGTGGCTTAGCGTTAATCCTTACTATCCTTACTGATATTATAAACGCGAAAGTAACTCTGTCTGTCTGTCGCGCATTCACGGCAAAACTAGGTACACAGATAGTCTAGAGCCTGAGAAAGGACATAGACTACTTTTTATCGACATAAACATTGCAAGATAGAGATGGGAACATGTCTCCAAATACGTTCTACCCAAGTAACGTTTAAAGATTTCAGCCTAAGCTTTAGTGCCAAAAACATCTCAATTAAGATGACAAATTAATGTTTCGTCTATCGTCCGGGATTCGTTCATTCCCTTCGTAATCGAGACTACAATCAATGGGACAGTGTTACCTACCTACAATGATGCCGTCACTCAAACTAAATTACTGCTAAGTAAGATTAATGGATTTCTTAAATGGAGTTTAGAAGTCAAATGTATTAAGTTGCAATCAAGAAGATTAGATTGTAGTGTTATCTCATGATTATTAGACGCGTCGAAACTAGAAACCTGTGGCAACGAGGTTAGATTATCAGTTTCTTCCATACCCAAAAGGGTCAAAATGGGACCCTCTTTGTAAACTTACGTTGCGTCGTCTGTCTGTCAAGACAAATAATACATACATACTTAATCAGCCTATAATGTTCCCACTGCTGCACGCGTAGCAGGACTACCTCATATAGGGTGTAAGGGTAAACACCGTTATCACTCAAAACATGGGTAATTGACTTAAATATAAAAATAAATTAGCGAGTAACAATAAAAAAAAACGTTATTTTTATTAAAAGATTTTTTAAAGTTTCTATCCGACACCGTGCTCGCTAGCGAAACAGCTGACTGACTGAGGGAGGGGTCCCGCTCGCGGCCGGTCAGGACACGTCCCGCGCCACCCATCCGTGTTGAGACGAAAGTTCGTTGCCCTAGCGCCCTAGGGTTGAAATACTCTTGTGCAAATCGTATCTTTTTTTTTTTTAATTTGTCATTTTCCGTTGATTTTACGTTCTAAACCAAACCACTGATTTGAAGGATAACGGTGTTTACCCTAACATCCTGTATAGTGAGACTACCTACCGTAGAAACGAGTTTTGTCGACGGAAGAGTAGACAAAATGATAGATTGTGATTGTTTATCTGTCATTTTGTCTATCGTCGACGTAATCTGTTTCTACGGTGGTCATGCTACGCGTGCTGGGACACAGGCCTCCTCTCTCCTCCTAGTTATCTACGGGCCCAGTGCGGAATTATGGATGTCACATGTCTTCGATGTTTTCCTTCACCGTTTTGAGAGCAGTGGTGATAAAATTATCTACAAAAAGTAAAACACCTGTCTGGGTTCGACCCCACGACATACCTACAACTCGTAAATCGGGCCCGTTACCACTGCCACTGGGCCATCACTGCTCTTCAATAGAACGACACTTCATTATTACGAATTATTAGTAAGTACCTACATGTGAAACCCTTAGTCCGCGATTCCGACTAGCACTTAGCCGGTTTTTTTTTATATATGTAAATAAAACATAGGAACATAGTTATGTACTGCGTAGGTACTCTTCATGTTTAAACATACTTAATTAACACCTAGAAGATCTTATTAGGTACTTGAGTAATTATTTACTTTAGTAATTAGAATCTCTACGTATTGTTGACTATTAGCGTTCTAATAACAGCTAATGAATAATAACAGCTAATGAATATACCCACTCACCATACAAACCTTACAAATAGGTAAGTATTAGGTACCTAATTACTACGCCAGGCAAACGGCATGGCTTTGTCTTGAACGGTAAACTTAATTTGTCCCAAAGAGCATTCGAAATAGCCTGCAGCTTTCTATAATTTTTTTAAATTCATAGCTTTCGGCTTAATATAGGTACAAAGAACCATAGTAAGACTATCTTTATCACTCATTCAATAAATCTATTCTCACGAATACAAAATTTCAAAGAAACCCTTGGCCCTTACATCAAACGAATGAGGTAAAGGAAAGTGGAAAATGTCCTTTTCATAATGAATTATGGTTGCTCATTGAGCTTTCAGCGGTTCGTCTCTCGGCTGTCCTCGCCCCTCTTCGGCAAACATCGTGCCAACCACAGAGCTTCGTAACGAATGAAACGCTATACGCCCTGCCTTGTCTGACTCATAGTTGAGTCAACGCTCAGAGTGAGCTAGCACACGTGAGCCGCCTCTCCCCAACTTGTATATTTTCATTCGAATCCCGGTCGAGGCTTGATATTTTCCCGTAGGCCCGAACCTTCAGTCCTCTGAAAGTCGCGGTGGGACTTCCACATTTCCCCCGAACTTCAAACCGGTACAACAGTTTCATGTGGAATGATTAAGTAACCATTGCGATGCTTTGTGAAACTGAGTGATGCTAATGATAATACGTGAATTGTTGTGTTTTAAGTGTTGATTAATTGATAAAATTGTTCGAGGGCTCGGAGGGAACAATTGGTGGTGACAGAACGAGGTCGTATTACCGTCCTTGTGAACGGGCATTAACGAATTTAGGCGCCGTAAGTATATTTTTTTGTTTTTATTGTTGCACTTAGGTATATTGATCTGCGTTTGATTTGTTTTGACGAAGGACGTAGGCATGATAAAGGTTACGACCCTGCTCCGTGGAGGCTGGAGGGAGGGAGCCTGGGACGTTATCTAACTACCTTTGTAAAAATAGGGGTTTATCATACTTCTTTATGTTACATTTAAATAGGTTTTATTACATTTAAATATCTTTGTATTCAAATGCGGGCTTAGCGCGAATTCTAAACCCAGCAGCTATCGAATACTTTATTTGATAAAGGTGTAGGTACAATAATTAGACAATAATCAAAGTTGACTACCCGAACAAGGTAATATTATAAATGCGAAAGTGAGTTTGTTTGTTTGTTACGCTTTCACGCTAAAATGGCTGAATGTATTTGGATGAAATTTGGCACATGGGTAGACCATGACCTGAAAAGTACATAGGCTATTTTTCATCCTAGATCGCAGACGAAGTGGCGGGCAACAGCAAGTAATAGACAATGACACAAATAATATATACGGCAAGAACATTACACAGGAAAACCTAATCTAATAAAGCCTCGTGCAGACTGGCGCGACGCGACTCTAACAAAATAATTTCTAAGAAAACTTCACGTTATGTATAACAATTATGGGTGTCGCGTCGAGCCAGTCTCCACGAGACTTTAAATTAAAAACAAAATATATTCAAAAGTAAAAATTGGTAAAATAGGTACAGTGTATAAACAAATAATAATTGTCCTTATGAATCAGGTAAAATTGTTCTGGGTAGAAATTAAATTAAAATATTGTATTTAGGTACCTATTTCCGAATAGGTTTTTTCCAATATTTATTTAAATATAGTACTTAACAGAACCAACAGTCTCTTTTCACCCCTCACAATAGCAATCCTTAGGGAAGCGCTGAATGACATGGGGCCGCCTTTTATAAAGTGTTGTCCTACCACAAAACTTGAAGGTACCGGAATGTAAAAAAACCGCATAGGTACCTAATCACCAAAAAAGTTTTAGCCTAATATTCATGTTTATTATTCATGTTAATGGAATTTTCGTTGCTTCCTACGAAATTTTTATTTTTGTCACAAGAACCAATTTGGGGCTGGGGCGGGAAACTTAGCTAATTAATTAATTGGCCATATTGTTGTGAATTTATACATTTTTACATAAATAACGTATATAATTAAGATATCGAAAACCAATAATGTTAAAAATAAACATTGGAGACACGTTTTATGGCACCTACAGACAGGCGCGACACTACTAGTATAACAATTTCTATGAAAACTTCATGGAAATTCTTCTACCAGAATCGCGTTGCACCGTCGCGTCGCGCCTGTCTGCGGGAGCCTTATAAGGAAGGACATTTATGAAATAAAATAGGTAGGTACCGAATCAAAGTGTTTACTTAACCAAATCCGTGCTATGAGTACATAGTTTAGTGCTTTTATGAAACTCAACTCACACATGCCTACCTCTTCTGTCAGATCGGAGTCTTCCAGTTTAAAACTATGTGATTCACACAGTTTTTAAACTGGAAGACTCAATTAGGCAAGAAATAGCAGTACTTACCTACATACCTATAAACCTACCTACTAGTAGGTACTTACATAAGTGTTGCCATAAAATAAGAAATAAAAACTACGAATCTGGCCGAACTCTTTAGATGAGCAGCAGGTTTACTATTAAGTACTAAACCTAATATTACCCGACGCTATCATTGGTTTACCTTTATAGAGCTCGTGTATATTAAATTAAACTTTATAGCCATGCATCATCATAAAACTTTCACGACATTTATCACTAAAGAAATGTATTAAAAAAAAAAAGAAATAACGTTCTTAATAATTGCTAAAAATAGACTTATAAACAACTTGGGTATCTAACTCTAACTTATTAAGTACTTACTTTCACCCGTGTAGGTCTTGATCCCGTGGGAATATCGGGATAAAAAGTATCCTATAAGTTTCCAGATCATAGTCTATAGCCATGTGCTAAATTTCATCTAAATCCGTTCAGCCGTTTTAGCTTAAAAGCGTAACAAACAAAAAACTCACTTTCGCATTTAAAATAGTAAAGTTCTACGTGACAGATTATCCTACTTAATATTATAAATGTGAAAGTTTGTGTGTTTGGATGTTTGTTACTCAATCACGCAAAAACGGCTGAATGGATTTGGATGAAATTTGGCAAACAGATAGTTTATAACCTGGATTAACACAAAGGATACTTTTTATCCAGATATTCCCACGGGATCGAGACTTACGCGGGTGAAACCGCGGGGCGCAGCTAGAATGTTATTAATTATAATTAACAATACCTAGTCAATTTGCACTTTTACACAATCTTGTAGGCCTTTCTTAGGGTCTGATAATTAATAAAAACACTTTGTTTATGTGTTAAGGCTCGTGCAAACAGACGCGATATCGCGGGCGCGACAGGCAGCGGTACCTTTGTCGACAAAGGTACCGCTGCCTGTCGCGCCCGCGATATCGCGTCTGTTTGCACGAGCCTTTACATGTATAACACAGAAAACGGCGGAACTCGTGGCTAAGTAAATAACAGCAGCACGGGTCGATCCATCAGGTTAAGCTACGCTTGCCGGGGTTGGTCCGTGTGTAGGTGACCATCTTTACATACTGAGACTCCTCCGTGTCTCGGAAAGCAAGTTAGGCTGCCATTCGTAGTATATTAGACAGTCGTTACGGGTCGTCAGAAGCCCGAAAGTCTGACAACCGAAATGTCTGCCCAAGGAGTTTCGTATTACGTAGTTACTGGGTTGTGGAGGTCCGATAGGCAGTCGCTCCATGTAAAATACTGGTATTCAGCCGCATCCGGTTAGACTGGAAGCCGACACCAACATATTTGGCATATATAGCACAGCATTGTTTCATTCATTCACATAATTATACACTACACTAACTCAAATGTTTAGTTCTCTTTAGCCTATGCACTATGTCAGTGTTGTCCATCAGCTGGATTGCCTTGAAATTGGCTTGTCGGTGAAGTGACTCGTCACAGTCAGTGAAATACTGAAGAAATGGTGAAGAAAGAAAACCATAGCAACAGCTGATAACAGTTGAGACAATCCTTTGTTTGCAAGTGACAAAGGTTTCTTCCATAGAAATATATTCTTAGATCTATGGTTTCTTCTCATAAATAAAAACTTTTTACAAATAAAAAAACCGACTTCCAAAAAAAAACTCAAAACTGAAAAACACACAGACGAATTGAGAACCTCCTCCTTTTTGAAGAAGTCGGTTAAAAAAGGCATGAGCATTGATGAATACGTCTCATGGCGGATTAGCGATTTCAGACTTACCTATATTTATTTGGAGAAACAGTGGTGGCCCAGTGGTAACGGCCGCGACTTGTAGGTCGTGGGTTGGAACCCAGACAGAGGGCCTAGACAAGTGACAATCGCTTCGAAAGCGTTTCGTATTTCTACAACGACTTTCAACAGGATTGACATAAGGTTTTCGATAGCATATGTCAGTCCTATACATTTTTGCCTTTTCCATCATCGTTATCGCTGATAGAATGTCACTTTGTCTAGGGCCTCAGGCGGTTTACTTTGTGCAAATAATTTCTTAACCACTGCTAACAAAACGGTGAAGGAAAACATCGTGAGGAAACCGGTATATCCAGAACCGAAAAATCGAAGACATGTGACATCTACCATCCCGCACTGAGCCCGCTTCCTGGATTACGGCCAAGATGCGAGCCTACGAATCAAAGTAGAGAAAGGATTATGTAAATAGTTAGGAAAGAACACAATTCTCTATTTTTTTCACAATAGAGAAAAACTCTTCTAAGAGTTTAGAACTTTATTGCCTTTAAGACACGCCCAAGGCTGAAGGCCCGTTAATAAAATCGATCCACTTTGACGCATCTATTCGGTAAACAAGGATCCTCTAGGGGTAAACCGTCGGTACATTTTTTCTCAAGACTTTCCTTCGTATAAAGTATATGTAGCACTTTTAGTGATTTCGATACGCCTTTGCATTATACGGGTTAACTGTAAAACGTGGGGAATAAAATAAAAAAACTCACTCCAACGTAATTTTGAAATTAGAATTTCAATTATTCAAGCACGTTATTATTCTTGTACTACTACAAGTATGTTTAGAGTTAAATGATTTCCATATATATATATATTATTTTATCTAGGAAACAAAAACCACAAATCATATTATACTTAATATTATATGTGTCGGACATAATATTGTGAATTCCTCACCATTTGTGAAAAATTGTAACGCTATGTTAAATACCTACTCTAATAATAACTTAACATAATGGTGTCAATTAAAATGATGATACATACAATTAGCCTACTCAATATAGTTTAGAATCAGTATGTGTGACTCTACTAGTAACTATTACTCACGGATTTTTTCCAATGCTACTGAACAATCACACCGTTTAAACATCCAACAGCAGCCACACAAAATGTAACAGTACAAACAAGTAGAAATGGAAATTCAGACTCTTATCCAATTCAAAGTGCCGAAGTTTAACAGTGGGTATTGATTTTCTAAGGGCGCAAAAACTTTGTGAAGATTTGAATTTACCTAAGTATATATTACCTCCTTCGTACGAAATCTCGGAGGCAAGAGCACTCAACGTATGCAATGAACTGTAGGAATTCGAAGTTTGAAAGAAATAAAAGAAAGAATAAGCTTCAACAATACGCTATTGAAATAAATTCAAAGATACGGGGAAGATCTGCAGGGAGATCCGTGTGCTCGAGGATTATTAAAATCGCCTCGACCTCTGACGATGACTCGTTTGGATCACACTTGACACATAACATCGCGCCTGAAAGGTTAGGCAGAGATCTACCTATAGTCCACCCACATTGCGCCAGTTATGTTTGAGTCCCATGTAATAAGGGGCGAGCCTATTGACATAAGACATTTCTAACTTTAGAAAGACGCTGTCAGACAAGTGAGAGACGATACTTTAAAAACCCGAATTTTGCTAAAAACACATCATCATTCTCCTGCCCTTATCCCAATTTATTTGGGGTCGGCGCAACATGTCCCTTTCTTCCATACTTCTCTATTAGCCGTCATCTCGGTAGTCACCCCCTTTCTAGCCATATCATCTTTCACACAGTCCATCCATCGTTTCTTTGGTCTTCCCCTACTCTTATAGCCATCGACATTCACACCCAAAACTTCCCTCACAACATTTTCCTCATTTTCCATTTCAATAGCATATGATTCATTTTGCTAAAAACACAATGAGCTAATAAATATTGGCATCAACATTGCTCTGAAAACGGTGAAAGAAAACCTTGTCAGGAAACCGACATGTCCTAGAACCAAACATTCAAAGACATGTGACATCCGCCAACCCGCGCTGGGCTCGCGTGATGGATTATGGCCCACTCCCTTTCACAGAGAGGAGGCCTGTGTCCCAGCAGTGGGAACATTATAGGATGCATTACCTATACTATGCTGTACTCGAGTGGAGACCTAGTGGCTAGTGACGGATTAATTAGCAATAGCATGCATAGTTAGCAAGTGAATTCACAGTTAGCAAATGATATGTAGTTGCGAATTTCTGAGAAATGCTAAGTGAACTTACACTCTCATTTTCGACACACGCATCGGTAGATATACTTAAATAGATAATACACGCCAATATGTACGCAATAAATACACGCCAGGAGACGTCCTAAGGCGAACGCACTTTTTAATTCGCATATTACCAAATTCACATACCTACTTCATTATTATCAATTATCGTCATTTTTGCTATTAGCAATTAGCTTAGCAATACCCATTATCATGCTAAGACTCAAGAATTCATATGCTAATGAAATTAATGCCAAATCGCATTAATTGCCATTACTACTAGTGGCGAAGAAGTAACAATCGTCAGCCACCTAGATACACTGACCGACGTCGGATAAGGGAGGCTCATGACCAATAATCATGGTATGGGGAGTACGAGGCCTACAGCAAGCATTGGATGAACAAAGACTGATAAAGAAGAAGCAGAAAAGTACCAAGTGATGTTAGACAGGATGATGTAGTTTCCAGTATAAGCTGACCTCGCATTGTACGGTAATCCTATACAATGCGAGATCAGCATAAACTGGAAATGTATAGCTTGATGTGTAGCCGTGTGCACGTACGACAATACGCCTTCTATGCCCACACACAAACTATTGATCGTAGGTATAGACTGCATGGCATACAAGTGCATTCGTTTATTGATGCCAATTAATATTACAACCGCCAAGTTCAAATCAATTTGCAAGATTGAATGAATGAATCACTACTTCACTAGTTAAAGTACCTAGTTATATTGTACATGTTTGCTGCGAGCTGACTTCATTATTGCTGTTTGTATTAATTGTGAAAAAGCTGCTGTGTCAGGTTGTCGCGCTTGTAAACCAGAAAGATGTAGAATTATAGGTATTTGAACACTATTTCATGTATTTTGGAATTTTGTCACTCTTTTATATGGCATAAACCTTTTTCGGTATTATAATAATTATCCCCATTAGAGCCAATCTTGCTTAACGTCTGGTGAAATGAAAATTATATGGATGGGAGATGACGAGGACAGAGAAATCCTTTGTTATAGGTTTCCAGCCATAAGTATCTCCATAATAAAGTCATTTTGCCGACCTATAACTATTTCATGATCATTAATATGATGACTACACAGTGACATCATTGCCCGTTATAACAAGTCCAAAGCAGGAAAGATCCTTGAAGAAAGAGGATAAAAATATTGTAGTTATTATAACAGTTCTGAGCTGTGTGTGTCCGAGTGTTTGCTTAGCGAATTTCCCAGAGGAGTTGCAGATTACAGAAATACTATGGAATCTACATGAAATATTTGTTTCTGCGAGCGAACAGCATAGTCACAGTGTATCTGCATACCTATTTAGAGCAGTTGTTCGATACTATACTCCATTTGAAATAAGATTAGACGTATAGATAAGCATTTTTTACATTCCGTTCAACCGATTTTGAATTCTATTGCGTTGGTGGCATGACAAATGGCAGCCGCAGTAGATAGTTGGTATTGTGTAACTTTTTTTGCTTTTAATGCTATCCTTATGCCTACGGTATAGAAGTCAAAACCGGTTGACCGGACTGTAAAAGGGTTTGTTTTAATGTCTAATCTTATTTCAAATGGGGTATAGATAGATATTATATAAATCCCTTATTTAGTGCACACAAAAGAAATAGCACAACACACAAAAGCACAATTAAATTATAATAAATTACATGAATATAAAGAAAATACAAGGCACCAATATACAAAAAAAACGATTTTAATGGAAGTGTAGAGAATGCCGCTAGCGGCATTCTTTCACTATCGGATAAAGTGCCGCAATTTGCGGCATATAGTGGCGCCTACCTAGGCCCGGTTAAAATGCCGTAAGCATTGATATGTAGGTGACATTGCCTATTTAATTTAATAAAGTGACACTATGACGTTGACACAAATAAAAAATAACGAAATTTAATAATACATAAAAAATGCGATGCGCTTCGCAAGGTTGCATCAAATGGGTGTCCAGCTCAGCATGAGTCAGGCAATCAGTCAGGATCCCTGGAGTGACCTACGGAATGTCGAGTAGTCGAGATAAATACACGAATTATTGGTGTTGTGAAGAAGTGTTATGTGCGGAGTGAAGTTATGTAAGTATACCCGATTTTATTTCTTTTTTCAACGTATCACGTTATATTTCCAATTTTCTTGTTTATTCTGGACCAAGCAGGTAGCTACCCAAACGTGTGTAGTTTTATATAAATCGATGATAATAATATGTCTACATCATCAGCAGGATGGCCATGTCACTGCCTTTGACATAAGATAAATGGCGTGTCCTACTTGATTACATATACTCCATTTATTATTTTTATCGGCGCAAATAACGGAGAAAAAAGATAATTATTGCGTTATATTTTTGTAATGACATTTTATAATTTTTATAGTTTTATTTTAGGTACCTACCTACTTATTTGCAAATGGTCACTAGATTTTTTTTCGAATATAATTATGGTAAAATAACGGAGCTTTTTTGATCGAAATAACGATTTCGTTATTTACTGAGACTGTTAAATCTGAGAAAACTATAGTACCTAGGTAGGTACTAAGATTTTAATTTACTAAAATGTTCCTAATTAAAGTTCTGCAGCTATAAAAAATGTTACGAAAAAATGTATACCATTGACAAAAAGTCGTTTCCCAATTCCGTTTTAGAATTGAATAGCAACAATTCTAAAACGTGACCAGTCGTTCATCTCTGCCAGCGGAAGCCTTCTGTCGATGAAATCCTTCACATTGATATTCGTGACAGAATGTGAATCTAACTGAGGCGAATATAGCATTTACCGGCTGTCATGTCTGTTCTGGTCTTAACTAAGGATTTGAGGTTCATGTAATCGGTTTGTGAAACTCGAAAATGAATTTGAAGCTTCTCAATTACTTAGGAAAATTAAACAAAATTGTGGCTATGTAGAGTTTTTTGCATCATGTTTTTTCACCCACTTTTTTGTACTAAAAAACCCTGAATGGAGGGTAAGCGTTTTGGATCTGTCTTTACGATAGGTATTCAAAAAGTGCTGATTTTGCCCACTCTTTTGAATAATAATAATAGTACTCCAGACCGAATTTTGGCCATGGCGGCCATTCTCAGCGGAGACTGCCCATCTACGCGGGAGATATTATAGTGCACGAGTGTATGCGCAGATACAGGTGCACTGACTGTTCCATCACTCGCATAGTTCGATGATGATGGATGACTTACTTCAGTAAACAATCTTTTAACCACCCTGGTCTAATCGTACTTCAAAATCAAAACTTAAAAGAGTCGGGGATCCTGCGGGGGTTTGCGGATTTTTTATATGAAACAAATATTTGTGTAATCTACATGATGATGGTTTGATGTGCATTATTTGTCGACGAAAAAAAGAAAACTTAGAGAGATATATTGAAATGATTCTAATGATTATAATTCTGTAAATACATATTTTTTATGACCGCGAATAATGTATTTTGATCAAGATACAACCTGATACTGAACTGCAAATTGCAAACCATGTAAGAAAATTTGAATTTCGCGGGCTACCACTACAGATTCTCCTTAATATTTAGCCATTAATATAATATTGTGCCATTAATCTCATTGATGAGCGAGAAATAATCCCATCTATTTCAGTTCTGCCCTAAAACCAATAATACTACTGGTAACTCCGTCCATAGTCCTAAATCCGTAGCGGGACCAATACATGGTTCCCTGAGCAATGTTTTATAGTCAGGTAGGAGAGCTAACCGACCTACTAATTAGATAAGACACGCTCCAACGGACATCTAAGCTTAGGCAAAATAAAGCATGAGCATGTGTGTGAGTAAAACAAGCGAATAACGAGGAAAACCGCAAATAACACGGTTCTAAATGAATAATAATTATGGCTTTGGAACGTAAATGAATCAAAAACGTTTATAGTATTTCTAGAACGGGTATGAACCTCGATTGAATAATGATAGATGTCTTACTTAAGTTCATTACGTAAGTATATCTACTTACTTAACAACAACGGGTGTCGTTGGAAAGGTCGTTCTTTCAAAAATAGTGTGAGTATGCGAAAATCATTTTTGGATTCAGAGATAAAGGAAAACGATCACAGCTAAGTAGGCTCTACAAGCTACCGAGTAATAATAAACCAACTTACATTTGCAGTTGCAAAAACATCGTATGGGAGAAAAAGTTTTTCAACTGCAATGTTAAGGATAAATTCATCTCAACTACCGAACCCTTCTCTGTGCGTGGTTCGAAACGCACTGGGCCGGTTTTCTTTCTAAAATCGTTTTTTGGAAAAAATCGGCTTTGTTGAGCGTTGTCTGTGACAATTAAATACCTATTTAATTATAACTATTCAAAACCAACATGAAAATAGTTAAATGGGTTTCATTACATAAATTACTAATAGATACCAAATCACATAGGTGTTGATTATCTAGATAATCTTTTGTAAACCGCACACAACAACGGCATAAACTAAGCTTAGTGAATTGATTGCTACCGAATCTCGACGAGTAGTAATCCTCTTATAGCGGATTGATGATCCATTTGTAGTCGAGAACGGTTCGAACTTCGTGATAATATCACGAACTATACAGTTTCGATATACTAGAGGGCAAAGGCCTCTTCAAACTTACGGTTTCCTCACGATATTTTCCCTTATCTCGATCATTCATCAATCACCTACCTTAAATTATTTAGTCATTCTAATTTCCACTTTGATTAAGAGCGTTTATTCTGAAAGTTGGCAACGTCGCAAATAACAGTCAAATATTTACCTGATTTGATTAATTTGGCAATATTGTCTAAAATATTGATTATGAATTGCAATTAGATTTCATCATCATAATCATAATCAGCCTATAATGTTCCCACTGCTGGGACACAGGCTTCCTCTCTGTGAGAGGGAGCGGGCCGTAATCTACCACGCGGGTCCAGTGCGGGTTGGTAGATGTCACATGTCTTCGAATTTTTGGTTCTAGGACATGCCGGTTTCCTCACTATGTTTTCCTTCACCGTTTTGAGAGCAGTGGCGATGAAATAATTTACACACAGTAAAGCGCCTGTCAGGGTTCGAACCTACGACCTACAACTCATAAGTCGTGGCCATTACCACTGAGCCACCACTGCTCTCAAATTATTGGCAATTAGAGTTGTCTAGCCATATTTCATATTTTCATACAGTAATATTGCGATTCATACAGTAATATTGCGACGTTGCCCACTTTCAGAATAAACGCTCTTAAAATGCTCTATACTCCATTTGAAATAAGATTAGACATTTAAATAAACCTTTTTTACAGTCCGTTCAGCCGATTTTAACTTCTATTGCTTTGGGGGCACAACAAATGGCAGCTGCAGTAGACAGTTGGTATTTTGAAACATTTTTTGCTTTTAATGCCATCCTTATGCCTACGGTATAGGTAACATTTTCGTCACTTCTACTGTATGAATTCTCTATGGTCTGAAAATAAAGGTTTATTCTTATTATAAGCATTACGAGTTATTATGGTATTTTTTCTTATAATATTATGCCGTAGTTACATAAAGCTATTTAGTTAGGTACCTACCGAGGCCATAGTTCCAGCTGAACAAAACTTTCATGAACCCCTTTCACAATACTTCTGGAGTTCTGACATATGTAGGTACTTACAAAATCTTCATCCTTTCATCTGTTAACAAATTCCAAGGAGATCTCCGATTATTACAGCATGCAGCACTACTAAATAGAAACTTTAATGGCTGCTCAATGCATTTGACCGTAAATGTAGATTGATGCCCTCTGTATTGTGTAATACAAATCACAATACCATCACATTATTTATTAGCTTTAATTTCGACAATTAGTTTAACAACGTTCATTGCCCCGTGGGTATGTCCATTTATTCCAATAATCCGTCTTTCATAGCGTTCATTAATACCTACTGGTGCTTTTAATGACGTAATTTGAACTTTGGCAAGGAAAGAAAGCGATTTCTGCACCAAACTTTGAAGCCTTTATGGCATAATTTTATTGGTAATTTAGAAAGTCAGATTGCAGTAATTGGTTCATGTGAAATTCTGTACTATCCCAGAAGTTTACAATTTTTTTAGTTTACCCTAATATTGTGGAAGATGTAAGAGTAATTATGATGATAATGGAGTCCTTGTATGTAGCCTCTACAAGTGGAGAAACTTTTATGTACATACGATGTACCTAACTCACCAGCAAACCACCTTAGCATAATCAGCCTATAATGTTCTGCTGCTGGGATAAAGGTGTCTCTCTCTGTGAGGGAGTGGGCCGTAAACTGCCACGCGGGCCCAGTGCGGGTTGGTGGATTGTTTGCAACCGCTTTGTTGACAGGCTTTATTATTTACTAGATAGGTATTCTAACTAGGAGTTCTTGCGAATACGATAGTAGAAGAATGGTGATAAGCAACTGTAAACATCAAAATTGCTAGGTCATGCTCAAACTATCTAAGGCAGTAAGCACACTAGATTTTTTTTTGTCAATCATGTATAAAACTGTTTTGCCTTGCGATACAACAGGATTTTCTACGAGAATGCGTGGATTGTATAATTGCGTTTCATAGAGCGATGTTCTTTTCAATGGAAATTCTTGACTCAGTCTGCACACAACCTAACTCGCTAAAAAAACAAAACAAGATCGTAGATAAGATAAAAGCTAATATCTATTAACACTACTGCTATAGCGCGCTACACTTTATCCTTATCTAACGGTCTATCCAGTAATTGTTTTCCGAGGAACGATTTTGTTTACCGTGAGCACAATTTGAGCTTCCAGTCCTGAGTAGGCAAACTGATTAAATTCCCCCAAGGTAATGGAGAAGCATTTTTTTGATTTGATAAAATAACGGTTTTTAGGATTTCGTTGTTAGACCTTACACGTGGAAATAATTTTGATCTGTACGTTGGTCCGTTATTTCGTATATTACCGAAATTCTTATGTAAGTTTCGGTACTTACCAAAAATCTGAAAAAAAGTTTTTTGCTTTTATTCTTTTGGTTTCGAATTACCTACTTACTTTATTTTTAAATGCATTTTCGTCCTAATAAACTTAGGACGAAAATGCATTTAAAAATAAAGTGAATTCGAAAGCGTAATTCAGCCTAATCAGAATAGTCTTTAAACTAAATGCAGCGCTTCAACATGAGTTTTATTAAGAGAGTTAGAGGCTTTTAAAAGTCAGAGGGTACTTCGGGTGGTCTAAAAGCTTGTTTTTCTACAGTTTATGTAGAACATAGTATTAGTTCAGTAGCTACAAAGTATTTCTGATCACACCCGTTCATGCTACCTTCACAATTTTTTGGTTTTCAGCAAGCATAACATAAACAGGCTCTTCTTTAAAAATATTGAAAAAAAATACGCAATTTACGAAGTAAATGGAAAACTGATTCGACTCAAGTTCCGATTGGTCCATTTCCAGGGAAGCCGCAGGCATGCTTTAACGAATTAAATTTTCTAGAATTTCGCTACAATCTCGCTTCGAAAGGTTGCGATCTAATTTGCACCTTATTCACAAGCCATTTCGAGATATTAGATTTGTTTTATTTTATTATGGGGTTTACCAGGTGAATAAAGACATTTATACCATTCACCCTCTAAAAAGCTTATTTTATTCACTGAAAACAGTGAATAAAAAGCACTTTTAGTCACTGTTTTGGTGTTTGAATTTAGAACACATCAATATATTCGAACTCCATCTCAATGCTGTAGTCATGGTATAAAGTATAGTATGCAACTCTTGAATAAAACGGATTTATATCGAGGGCCATGAATCACTCGCGTCGCTCAGGATTCTAACACTTGAATCGCTCCCTACGGTGATTCAATCGTTAGAATCCTTCACTTGCTCGTGATGCATCTATGGCCCTCGCTTTAAATCCGTCCTTTATTCACTAATTGCATAATATACTATTTTCGCTTAAAAGAAGGTGACGTTCTTGGGATATATATATTTCCGTTCATAGCATGGTGAAAAATTAAGAACATACCTAGGTACTATTCCATGTTTCTTTATTCAGCAGTTTAGGCTGAGCGTTGCATTTCAGTCAGTCATACTTGGCGCCAAGGTATTCTAATTCTATCTACAAAAAAAAGCAATACCTTAAGGGAGATGCGCTTAGGTAACCCGCGAAATTCAAATTTTCTTACGTTTTTTGCAATTTGCAGCTCAGTGTCAGGTTGTATGTTGATTAAAATATGATTCGCGACCGTAAGAAAATTTGAATTTCGCGGGCTACCCTGAAGCTTTCGCCTTAAAATGCCATTAAACATGTTATTCTTACCAACAAAAGCTGATATGTACATAAATACATTTTTTATTTTGTTTTTTTGTCGCCCCACGATACACAGCAACGCCATTAAGCCACACCAAAGGTTTCAAACAATTTCTGGCAGAAGGGTCGAATAAATAAACAGAGAACAGAATTAAATCGTTTGTTGCTTTAATCGTGTAGTTCTGTTGCTGTTTCGTTTTGGGGTCCAATATAAACAACAGCGACACCAGTCACCAACGGCGTATACCTAGCTTTGTTTGTGTACACTGAACGTCGTAATTAATACGATGTCAACACCTAAAGATCCTATTACACGAGCACTCCATTATTACCATCACTCCGCGCGGCGTGGATTGCGGCCGAACGGAGCTCAAAAATCGAATAACCACACCAATACTCGCGGGTGAATTGGGCGCGCCACTGCACTCCATATCTTGGTCCTACTCCGGCGACGGCTGCGTCCTGCCAAAGTGCCAACTGCGAACAAAATGGATTATTGTATCGGCTACAGACGAGCGCGCAAAGCGTGGAGTGGGCGCACTCCGCATACGGATCTCGCACAACATACGATGAGTTACCACTATTATTTTTATAACAATATAACTATTTTTTTTCACAATATTTTTTACCACTCCACCCAATCCACGTGAGATTTCGCACACGTGGAAGGTTTTTGGAGTGTTAGCGTGGAATGTTATGGAGTGGAGTGCTCGTGTGATAGGAGCTTTAGAAATCAGTGAATTTCACATATTCCCCGTCGTATCGGAGATCTTCGATATGTAGGTGAAATTTTCCTTGTAACAGACGTATGGCAGCCTTGGTCTAAAGAACGTTATCATATTATTTGAAGCGTCGCTGGCGACAAATACTTGCACCCTCTTGCACCTAGCATATAGGTGGGCCTGGAATAGATCGTGGAAAGCTCTAAGGCCGCCTATTGTATATTTTGTAGTGTTTGATTTATTTTTTATCATGTATTTTTGTGGTGTACAATAAATTCTATATAAATAAATATATATACGGCCCACTCCCTCTCACCGAGTGGAGGCCTGTGTTCCAGTAGTGGGAACATTATAGGCTGTTATATTTATTTATTTTATATTATTTTCTTGGGAACAATGTACAATTAAAAGAGATATAACGCTTGCCCATCGAGCTTGATAACCACGGCAAATGTTAGACAGTTGATCAGATTGTAGCTTGGTACTCCTGCAGTTGCTATATTTAACTCAGACCCTTTAATATGTACCACAATCTCAGAACAAAGCATCCAAACTTCAGGTCCCTTCAAAGTATAATTTCTAAAGACGATATGTCATTTAAGATGAGGGATGTGTTCCTAAACTTCCACAATGGATGTCCACCCAGTTCATTATCATAGAAGTACATCATTTTGCTTATGATAGTAGCGTGACGTAATAATAATGGAGGTATAGAGAATAAACATTGCTTATATTAAGTAAGAAAGCAATTGAAGTTAATGATGCTTAAAGAAAACTTTCTAGGATAAATAGTAGGTAATATACCAATAGAACTACCCCATGTCTTCTGAGCCCATTATGGCGTGATTGAATAATATAACACTGAACACAGCTTCGACAACAACTACCACATAATAATGTTTTACATTCAAAAAGTTTCACGGCTCGAGTAGTGGACACTGCGATTCAAAGTGGAAAGTATGAAATTAAATTGAATAGAGGAACCAAACCTTAGACAAGGATAATCAGGATAAATGCGAAATATTAATTGAATCAGTCCCTGTCGAGCATCGACTGACTATCGAGCTATACTCCTTCAAGGTTGCTATATAAATTTATTATTCAACAGAACGGAACCGAGCTAAAGGGATCCGTATAATATCAGTGTATCAAAACTTCACAATGTACAACGTGATCATTACACGTCACCCAACTTCGAAGGTAATTACAAAAGTTTTCGGACCTTTGTTAAGACAACTTCACAGTTACCATTACAAACTAAAGGATTGCAGAATACATCTCACAGTGTAACAACGGCCTAATTCAATTTCGGAAACTTCAACTAAACACTTGGACTGAGATCAAGAAATTTAAGCTTTGATCAAAGGCGTATTAAACTAACAAGATCTTTGGATCCTTGTTTGAATAATGCTACGGTTACACAGGTACCTCTTGAAGCCATGTATGTAGAATGTGTCTGTGACAGAGTAACTGGAGAGACACCAATAGGTATATAGACAATTGAAGAGATACATACATTGTTATATGAACATTGTGAAAATATTGGCAGAGATTTTTATATTATTCTAGGAATATGATATAACAAGAAAACGAATAAAACAAGTGAATGTTAAAACCCCGCTCATAGTGCCGGTGACGTTATCAATACAGTATTCTATGTCAATTACGCTGAAGTTTGAAGATATGCATGTTAGTACCTAGTGCTCGTTAGCAAAATGGCACATAAGAGACGGTCCTATTTGTGTCTCCAGTTGGCTTACCAGTAAACTGTTCATCTGTCATCGTCTATTACCTCCACTTACATTAAACCATGACCATCATTGGCTTATTTAGCAATAATGTGCAAAACTTTGTTAAACTCAGGAAGGTAATAAAATAGAAAGACATGAGACAAGTGAAGAATTTCTTGATCTAGTAATTGAAAGTCCTTTTCTTTCTTCAACATGTCCAATTTCGGTCGGAAAAGCTTCGTCTGAATAGTTCATCGTATACCTACCTTAACTAAAAATGTTATACGAAACGTGTGAAATTGTTTCTGAAATTAAATGAAAACAGTCTTTTGTGGGTGAAGTTGACCGGTTTTTTTAATTAAAATAGTTACACAACTGTTCTAAAATGTACATTGTAATTGTTGTAATTATAAACAACTTTATAATAAATGTGAGACTGTATCCATTACTTACATTAAACTGGTTTCAATCCTACCTCATTTAGCACTTCCTACCTACTTACTTAACAGACCTCGTGTATTCGTGCGTATTACTTTCAGTTTAATAACAACTGTACTCCTTTGCATACATTACTTATAATTCACTTGCTTCTTATTAAAATCTAATAGCGTCTTGTGCTAAATTCTTAACTTATAAAGAAACAATGAGTTTTGATAACAAAGTCATTATAGTTACCGGCAGCAGTGCTGGAATAGGAGCTGCCACCGCGATAAAATTGTCGAAACAACGAGCGAAAATAATAATAGTCGGCAGAAACGAGACCAAACTTAAAAACGTCTCGAAAATATGTGAAAAAAATGGATGTAAACCGTTAATGATCATAGCCGATGTGACCAATGACGAAGACGCGAAGAAAATAATTAGTGATACAATAGAACACTTTGGGAAATTGGATGTGTTAGTGAACAACGCGGGAATATTTAACCTTGTGAGTATCCTCGACCCACAAGCTATAGAAAAGTTTGATCAAATCTTGGCAACCAATCTTCGATCAGGTGTATATTTAACCCATCTAGCGGCACCCCATCTCATTGAAAGTAAAGGGAATATAGTAAACATATCCAGTGCCGCCTCTACGGGAATATTCTGGCCGGAAAATTTTGCTTATTGTACGTCGAAGGCCGGTTTAGATCATTTCACGCGAAGTGTTGCATTGGAACTCGCACCAAAAGGAGTTCGGGTGAATTGTATAAATCCGGGTCCAGTGAAAACTGATTTCATAGAAAAGGTGACAATGGACAAAGGGGAGCAAGAAAAAATCTGGTCAGACATAGAGAAAAATACTGCTCTTCGTAAAATTGCCGTATCGGAAGAAGTTGCAGATCTTGTGCTGTTTTTAGCTAGTGATAAAGCAAAGAGTATTACAGGATCTTCTTATGTAATAGATAATGGTGCGTTATTGAAATGAATAATTATGTAAATGATCAATAATAAATATGATACAAAACTTGATTATTATTTATTGAACTGCACTTTTCCTGTACACCGATTTGGAATAGGAAAAAAGAGAAAATGGATGAATTTTAATCTACGGATTTATTTTTATTATTCGAGATATCTGCGATGTGGAGGCGTCCTTTGATGCCTAAGTACCTCTTTGTATGTAGTTTTATTTTTGACTGTACTCTTGTGTATTTTGTTTATTTATAGTATGTAGGTACCTATGTATCTGCACACCTACTCACTGCGCTCATTTTAGTTAGGATAATAATGCAATGTATTACGTGAATATTTTTAGTGTCAAAAACTTTATTTATTTGCCTTCCACTTAACGAAAAGACCTCCACATGAAGAACTGCATTATTTTGATCGTGTATGTCGTATTTGAATGCCGTAAAAACACCGTTTAAAAACATTACACCGACCGCTACTGACGGCTGTGCCACGAACTGTACGAGTTGCTCTATTAACCCAGTTTCGAAGATACAGTGTTATTTGAAAAGAGTTTTTAATTTTTTACTGATCTTGGAGAGATGAAAACAGTAGTCGTTTGTAATATAAGCATCGAAGGGGTTAAGACTTGCAATAGTTCCTATAATATGTCACTAATGACACTGTGGGTGGCTTGGCTTGTTATGGAATCGTATAATGTTAATGAGCGAGTGATAAATCCCTTTTACCCACATAACAGAATCCCTTAATCTATCTTCTTATTAGCGTGTCTATGTCATGTATATATTTTATGATTGTGTATGCTTGAAGTTAGCTTATAATTACATCAAAAATAAACATTATTTTAAGACTATACGTATCAAGAGGTACCACAAAATTTAAATTTTAGTCAAAGCAGCAAAAAACGATATTTTGTAATTGTATAAAATTGTTGTTACGCGCCTGAAATTGCATACGTGGTCGCATTGTTTTCGATTTTAGTATACCACACATATGTAGTTGCACGAATCACAATTGCGCAAATTTTATTCACCTGCATATTTTGGAATTAGTTAATTTTATAAAAGAACTCGCCTTATATCTGAGTATAATCCGTCATACATACACAAACGCCATTTTCCCTTGGAGATGAAGAAACTTAAGATCGTCACATGCTTCGATTCTTCCATATCTACAGCTTTTGCTTCATTCACGTTCATAAGTCTGCAGCCCTGGTCGTAAATGTCGCGCCTGCTGCAAATATTTCACATCTTTTTGGAAGGACATCACCGACGAACAGCTTATTTACATTAACTCTTGAATCTGATAAATTCTCCACTTTTCTTCTCCAAAATCTTTTAATTCAACAGCGCCGTTATAAGTAATCAAAACAAGTGATTTGAACACGATTAGTATCTTCGAGCTATCTAATCAATGCATCAATTCAAGCATGGGATTGAGTCGGACGAAAGTTTTGTAGACTACGGCAATTTCACGGTCGAACTGTCGCTGGTAGCCCCGAGCATTCCCGAGCCTGTCTCCGAACGAATACGCGATGCATTGGCGTTTCGACTACGTTTTTGTTTTACTGCCATGAATCGAGCGTAGTCTCGGGGTATTTCTATATTTGCTACAGAGTTTTGTAGCTCTTATTAGCTGTAAACTAATTGAGACAGAACTCAGAGGACGATGTACTATGGAAGAGTATGAAAAGATCTAACAAAGGAAATGGTTTAAACTTATAAGGTTAGCCCAGTTGCTCCTAGGTCTGTTACATTAACCAGAAGACAATCATAATGGCTCTATAGTAGTAGAAATTTTGTCATTATGTTTCAAGTATCAGCTATAAATGTCATACATCTGTTGAGATTTAAATGCTAGTGTCAATGATAAGCTCGGAAAAATACCTAAGTTCATAAATGTATTATGAAATTCATAGATCAAACTTCGTCATAGACACAAGAATAACGTTGCCTACTTTTTATTTCCAAAAGCATAAAGGTACGAACGATAAATTGTACATTGTACTTCGAGTACTTCGCATTGTACAGAAATCCTATACAATGCGAGATCAGCTTAAACTGGAAATGTATAGCTTGATGTGGAGCCTTGTGTACCTACATCGAAAAAATGAGAAAACACACGCTCCGTTGGTTCGTACGGTTTAAAGAATATCAGAGGAAGAAATATCTAACAAAACAAATATACGATGCGAATATGATAAGGCTAGGGGCCGGGGGATCAGAAGCAACCTGAGTAACAAGTAACATAACGCGATCAAAGAAGGCAGGGGAACATTATATGAAAATGTAGGAAGCAAAATATGTCAGCGAGATATTAATATAACATTTGTACTGTACTTTCTTGGAGGTGCTAATCTCTAATTGTGAAGGTCAGAAATAAAGGTTTTCCGACAGTAACTACGATTTCATTGGCATTTCCTTAAAGAGAAAAATAAATGCAACCATTAATTTAATGGAGGTGGTGATGGTACACGAGGTGCAGATAACGGCATTAGCTGTAAAAACCTATACAGAAGGAACAAATATAGGATATTCATGAAATATTATGTGAGTATTTTTTTATGAGTACTAGCACAGTAATGTTTTAGGAAAACCGTTACTAAAACACTACACATATATTACACTACTTACATATATTTGAAATAACCAAGAGGACAATTTTGAAAAGAGAATATTGATACCTATCGACCCTTATACAGTCCGTCGTGTTTCAACATTCAGAAGAGTTTTCTCAAGGGTATATTGCAACGAGCGACAAAGGGCCGCCCCTAGCCTCATCTGCATTGAGTGGCAAATTAGACGAGAACCACGCAGTGAACTAAAGTATCAATTCACAATTCAGCATAGCAGCATATGTGTTTGAATCTAAGTGGTTTATGATTGAAAAGGAACAAGATCTTGATATCACATTACCTTTCGTTTAATTTAATTACGATTGTAGGTCTAAGAAGATGCGGCGCCAATTAAATTGGAATAAGAGAAAGTGGATAATGATGATGTACGAATCATATAAAAAAAAACCCAGTGCCGTTAAGCATCTTATCTTTAATTACTTACTTGAATTCCACTAACATTTATTTGAGACAACTATTTTAATAATGGTCTGAGAACCCAGCAATAGCTTACTTCACGAACTACACTTCACTTGGTGTAATTGTTTAAATGTCCTACAGAGTACCAGCTTTTCTTCTCCTATCGCAGCACGCGACGGAAGAATAGACAAAATGACAGATAAACAATCACAATCTGTCATTTTGTCTATTCTTCCGTCGACAAAACCCGTTTCTATGGTGGTCATGCTACGCGTGCAGATGAAGTTATTGTTGAACTTTCTGAAGTTCTAACCATCACTTGCAATTACTTTCACTCCAAGCTTTCCTTATCTGTTGTCCGTTAGTTTTATAAACGTAAACTTTTCTGCATAATTTTCAGACTTTTTTTTTTTAAAGTGGCCAGTGCGTTCGGACTCTCACACGAAAGTTTGGTGCCACCGTACAATTATTATTTTATTTTTATTATTAATTTGTTGTTAGAGCGGCCATAGTGTCTACCTATTACGGTTCAAAAGATAGAGCCCTGTGACAGACTGGCGGGCGGACGGGCGGACGGCCTTAGTAATAGGATCCCGTTGGCACCCTTTGATTACGGAACCCAAAAAAACTGAACCGCGGCGTTGAAAAAATGTCACGTATTAAAAAAATAACGAACACACACGTATTCAAATCACGCTGTATCAACATTCCATTCATTATTAAAAAAATACGCACACAAAACTCCAAACGAAATTCGCTCTTTGTCATCCATTTTAAATAACACAAAAGCAATTGAATTAAATCACCATTAGATTCCGGTCAAATTATTTATTGTATACTTTTAAATTCTGCCAAGTTTAAATGTGCCTTTTTCGTGGGAAATTCAATTAAAGCAGAGTACATTCTTGAACGAAAACTTTTTACAGAGTAGAGCATAAATGTAAGATTTTTGTTATCGGATATTGTTTCTGAATTACTTTTTTATTTCTGTTTTATTTAGACTTTTGTCTTTTAAATCTGTATCATCGAATCATATTAAATTACTTCTGACGTATAAGTAAATATAAATAGGTATCTCGAGGTATTTTTGATTTCCTTGCCTTGCCTTTTAATATGGCTCCATTCTTTCAGCTTTTGAAAATAGGAAAATATTTATAGGTACACCTACCCATTAGTTTTTCTTTTGCACGTTAACATAAAGATAACTCTATCAATCCATATGGCACATTTTTCACACACATAATGAATAGTAATTATGATATAGATATCTATTCAGTTTTCGGCAGCAATGTCTGAACAATTTCTGCGAAGCGTTTCCACGAAGGCAAATTATTTACGTACCGATAAATAATTAAGTAATTTATGATACTTATGTGAGGAAAAGGGAGACTGATGAATATAAATACCTAACGAAGTAAGTCGCCGGAGCCGGAGCCGATCAGGATAGTCTGGTTTAAACTTTATACGGAATTCATTATAAACTCATATGTGTATACGTTTACTGCCTACTTATGTTTATTTTTGCTCCATGAAATATGGTTCGGAAGTCAAAAGCTCTTACTATTTGTCTTTAAATTTCTTTCGAAGTAATGAGGGCTTTTAAGTTATGTTGGAAAAACAAATTGTATGGTAGAAACTTTAAATGAGATATTTGTATGAAAATTTTTATCATAAGTTTTTAAGGATCATGAAGTTACTACAGAGGCTACACAACTACATGCAAGTTTACAAGAACATGGACAAATTCTAGAGTGCGCTTCTTTTTCTAAATTATAGGAGACCACCTCATTCACAAGACGAATATAAGTAGAAGTACTATTAGGTACGTACTATTAATCACCTCCTATAATTGCCTAATTCACAATAATTAAGGATATGCAACTAAGAGATATTTTCTCGAAAGCGCAATACAGCATCCTCGAAAGTCAAGAGTATTGAGAATAATGGATTAGGTAGGATTGATTATGTGAGAGTACCTGTATTCTCGAAAGTAAAGTGGGTACTATTAAACTATGAAGAATATTTTTAAATGATACGGATTTCTTAGATCTAACATGAAAGACGTCTAGCCAACAGTAGAACATTCTCATTCGATTTCTACCTAAACGCTGTTACAGCACTATAAAATAAAGTTGAAACGTTCTTAAAGAATTCGAGCGGAATACAAAACAGTAAAGAGATACAATACAAGCTCCATTTCATACACTCGAGTATTCGTAGTAGCACTGACTCGATACATAGGTACTCGGTAACTGAAATCGAATACGAAATCAAATCGCTACACTCACTGCAATACAGTTATCGGAACGTAAAATTGGAAAATGTGATTTGCAGGTCATTTCTAGATGTTTTTTTTTGCTACGCTCTAATTAGTTAGCTTTGCTAACTGGCTGATATTTTCACACGGCATAAGTTTTTTCTTATTTAGGTATTTTGTACCGATACGAGAGAATAAAACCTCTTTGTATACGTTTTTGGAAAATTCAGATAAGTTAGTGTTGAGTATTGACTCTATGGTATTGACCGATTAATTGAAGTACAGTTTGTTGTCAATAATAAACAAGCAATTTAATGACACTTTTCCACTATAGACTAAAACTATTTACACAAAGTTCTTATTTAGTGATTGGGCGACTCCAGGTATTCGTAAAAGCAGGGAAAATCTTTTTGAACTTTATGGCCTCAAGCAACATATGAATAATACAACCTTTCATCAGTATGTTGCAAAATATTCAAAAACTTTTAAAAATGTGTGCAGCATAGCTAAAGCTCTTTACATTAGCAATAAAATAAAATCAGCTGATGATAAAATAAAAACTACCTGGCAAATAATAAATAATGAAACAGGTAGGAAAAAACAGCGTAGTACTGAATTTAATTTAAATTCTGCAAATGGCCCCATCAACTCAGATGTAGAAATAGCTCAGGAATTTGAAAACTTTTTTGGTAATATTCCCGTTAAAACTACTGAAGCATTAAATTCTTCACCCGCGCTTTCTGCTGCCTTACTTAGAAAGAATGTAAAGGCATGCCCTTTGGAGTTTAGGTTTCAGCATACAAACCCCCAGGCAAGCTTTTAAAGATCTTAAAATTAAATCAACAGAAGATCTATGGGGAATGTCTGTAAAAGTCTATAGATCTATCATAAAAACCATTGCGCCCTATTTAGCTTTCATATTTAACACCAGTGTAGACCAAGGAGTCTTTCCGGATCTCATGAAACACAGTAAAGTAGTTCCTTTGTTCAAATCCGATGATAGTAAGGAACCCAACAATTATAGGCCTGTGTCAATTCTGCCAGTTCTCAGTAAAGTATTCGAAAAGTTGATGCTCAATCAAATGTTACGTCACTTTAATAAAAATTCCATCTTTCACGAACTATAGTACGGTTTCACCAAAGGGCGTACCACTGACGCCGGTGTCACCCTAATAAAGAACATTTTTAACGCCTGGGAAGAAGCACAAGACGCCATTGGAATCTATTGCGACCTCTCGAAGGCGTTCGATTGCGTCGACCATGAGACACTGCTGCTGAAACTAGAGCACTATGAGATTAGGAATACAGCTCTTGATTTACTAAGATCATATCTGAAAGATAGAAAAGTTCAAGTTCAAGTAAACGGCGTAAACTCATTGGGGGCTGAAACGGCAATGGGCGTTCCTCAAGGTTTGATATTGGGTCCATTCCTCTTTTTAGTTTACATTAATGATTTACCACTCTTACTACTAAATCAACCGAAGATGGTGTTATCTATGCTGATGACACATCATTGATTTTTTAAATAAACCGACAGTCACAACATCTTGACGACGTGAATAGCTGTATTCTTCAGGTTCACGATTGGTTTACGGTAAATAATTTGGTACTAAATGAAAAAAAAACCAAATGCATTCGATTTAAATTACCTAATGTTAGAAGTAGCGAATGTGACATCATATTGAATGGAGAAAAACTGGAATTTATTAATCAAACAGTTTTCCTGGGAATCACGCTTGACGAGAAATTACAATGGGGACCTCATATAACATCTCTCGCGAGGCGGCTAAGCTCGGCCGCTTATGCTGCTAGAAAGATAAGACAGTTAACAGATGTAGAAACCGCGCGTTTGGTCTATTTCAGTTACTTCGACAGCATTATGTCGTATTGCATTTTACTGTGGGGTCGGGCTGCTGACATTGAATCCATCTTTATTTTACAAAAAAGAGCTGTCAGAGCCATTTATAATCTATGTCGCCGCGAATCTCTCGGGGAACTATTTAAAAGGATTAATATTATGACGGTACGAGTACGGTATTAATCGTATTCTAGGTGCATCGTATTCACATGTAATTATAATTGATGTATACAAAATATTGTAAACCATTTTTATAAAAGAGTAACGCTGGTGTTTCTTGCCCATTCTTCTCCATACGAAAACTACCTTTTGGAACGGGCAACTAGAATCAGTTCTATTTCTTAGTTTTTTTGACATTCTAAAGTGCCTTTAATGTGCCTATTTGAAATAAATGATTTGACTTATATATATACAAACCCTACTCACTATTTTTCATTTAGTTTGTTTCAACTATATATCTCACCTCTTTTTGCAACAATTATTGTTTATATAATATGATTAAATTGTTATTGAAAAATCATCTACAAAAATTTGAAAAAAAAAATCAGCTGTTCCATACATTTGTGTTCACTTAAATCGAAAAAATTTATGGAACAGCAGATTTTTTTTCGCGATTTCAAAGTTGGTCTCATAGAAAAAGTTGTTCAAAATGATGAGTACAATAAAACCCCTTTACGGGTTTAGCATAAAGAAAAAATTATGTTGTATTTTTTTATACATTTGCTTACATTTTCATAAGATACATTTTGGGACATACCATACGCTCAAATCGTTCAAAGTTTTTCCACTTTGGGGAAAGTCAGATAAAAAGAAGAAAAACAATACCGAAATGGTGTCATCAACCCGCTTGACTTTCAATAAGCCCATTATAGGTGGACCACATACCAACAAATATGAGAAATACATCAAAACAAAGTGGTCAAGTTCTTATAAATATGAACCAGCACCTATAAAAACAAACAAACAATAAAATGTGTCATTACAAGTTTTCCATTTCAAAATCACTTTAACTTTGAAGTACACAAACTTTTTGACAAGTCCTCTTTACTTTGTACCATCGTAGTACTCTTAAACTTCATCTCCTTGTATGCATAATTCAATGGCTATTATTATGTAAATACACAGTTTCCGTGCTACACTGAAAAAGGGCATTTTATTTACTGAAACGTTTACAAGTTTGGTGCCATTTGAGATTTATTAAAACTTTAATTAAAACGGTTAAAAATTAATTGCATAAATAAAGACCCATAAAAGAAAAAAAATATAAAGTTGAGTTTAAAACATGAGATCGAGCAAAATGGAATAGTTTATCAGTTTATATCCGGAATCTAACATTAATAGCGAATGGAGGATATATTTAGCAGTCACTAGGTACTACAGTACTTACACACATCAAAAGCAAGCAGAAATCGCTTATGCTCCGTCGTCCTCCAAATGCTTGTTTAAAAAAGTATTTTAGAATGTGGCTGCAGCAATCCAACTACAATTATTGACAGCAGGTTTTTTTTTTCTACCTTAATATCTGGCTATCGCGGAAGGAAAAGGCGCTCAAGGCACAGCACCGGCAAGATGGTCAGACGCGATCTCTATCAAGCGGTCCATACTGCAGAAGACCGCATAGCTTGGAGACGCGTCATATCATATGTGGTCGCGATCCTCAGCATGGAGGGAACGACGAAGAAGAACGGTGCAGCGATGGTGAGTAGGAATTTAGCTATCGCTCACCTCCCGAAAACGAAAATTCACGGATGGCATTGCTGCACCCATTCCTTTTACATACAACACTATGAGGAAAATGTCGTAAGGTAATTATTGAGGTCTTCCTCCACATAAACAGGCAGGCTATAAGAGTAGGGGAAGACCAAAGAAACGACTGTCTGATAGATGATATGGCTAGAAAGGGGGTGACTACCGAGATGACGGTTAAAGAGAAGTCATCTGCTTAGCCTTTTCCCAACCATGTTGGGGTCGGCTTCCAGTCTAACCGGATGCAGCTGAATACCAGTATTTTACATGGAGCGACTGTCTGTCTGACCTCCACAACCCAATAACTGGTTAATACGATACCCTTGGTAAGACTGGTTGTCAGACTTTCGGGCTTCTGACAACCCGTAACGACTGTCAAAGATCCACGAATGACAGCCGGGACCAACTGTGTTCCTTCAGTTGCCTGTAAGTTACCAGACGCCACGGTATCCCTTTCGGACTGTCCCACTACTCCGGCAGCTAGGTACCTAATATCTTAATCTTGGTAGTTTTCTTTAAACTTAACTCTCCTTAACAAAACAAAGAAATATTTATAGAATGTAAGGCCGATTCTCTAATGATCCCGACTGAAGAATGAGGTCTGCTATCCAATTTGCAAATGTCGTAGACGTCATACCTCGCTGACATGTCCTAACGACCGGAGTCTTCGACTGAACTTCGAACATGTTACCCACTATCTCTGGACTTGTTGACATATCTACAGGAAATCTAGGTCATACGAAGGGAAAGTTTAAGTTTGCTGCAACTGTGACATTTGAACATTTAACTGTTTGTCTGTTTATTTTCATTACGGTCTGTGTCATGAAATTAAACATGCGGAATCCACCATTTTTTTTTTTATGTTCGGAAATCATCCATTGACTTCTCCCGTTCTGGACGGAGCGGAAGGGCGTGTCACACTTTTACTGATTAAAACCCACCCGTGTTCCTTCATTTGCCTGTTGCCAAGGTCCCGGTATCCCTTTAGGACTTTCCCGCAACCGTGGCAGATGCGGAATCCACCTGGGAATCGAATCTCGAAACGTGACTCTACACTAAAATAATCTAAACAATCTATCTATCTAGTAATCTATACGGATTTAATTATAGGTACCAATGAGTTGCAATATTGCCATATTTCTTTTAAAAGAAAATGTTCAATATGTATGTACACAGGACTCGTATCATTTCATAATTTGATACTAATTTACACAGTTTACATTGTCAGGCACACATCTTCTTATTCATAGTCTACATGGTATACAAGTATCCATTAGTACCTACAAGTATTCGGATACCGTTAAGTAGTCGGGTTACCTTCGGCTCGAAATTACCTTTTCTCTCCGAGCATAAGCTTATTCTGTTACCTCCTCCTTGGAACACTATTATCTTATAACCATGAGACTTAAGTTCATTACACATATAGTTTCAAAAGGTATCCTGAAAGCTTGTCAATAGATTGCCTTATATACCACTAGCTGATACCCGCGGCTTCGCCCGCGTGGATGTCGGTTATTATATACTAACACCTTCCTCGAGACCACTCTATCCATTGGTGAAAACAGCATGAAAATCGGTGCAGCAGTTTTTGAGTTTATCGCGAACAGGACGACAGACAGTCGCGGCGGAGGACTTATTTTTATAATATGTAAGAATTAAATAGGTAGTCAATAATTATAGTGTATTCTGTTTCAGCCTTTTTATCATCCTTTCATCGATTTACAAAGTTCATTTTGATAATTTTATGTAATCTTTTAAAGGCTGTTTTGAATTTGAACAAATATAGGTACTGTACCTACCTAAAACTAAACTACAATCTTATACAGGGTGTTAGGGTAGATACTTTTTCTATGGGACCAACCTTGAAATCGCAAAAAAAAAATCAGCTACTCCATACATTTTGTCGATTTAAGTGAACACAAATGTATGGAATAGCAGTTTTTTTTTTCGCGATTTCAAGGTTGGTCCCATAGAAAAAGTATATTATAAATGACACCAAACCACTAGTTTCAAGGATAACGGTATCTACCCTAACACCCAGTATTACAATTCGTCTGTTCTGAACTCTTTCTAAACGGCTGCACCGATTTTTATGAAATTGTGTGTATGAGTGGGTTCCGGGATGGTTTAGATTCACAATTTTGGCCTGCGATCGAGTTCTAGGAAATAGGACAACGTATGTCTGGTCAACTAGTATTATTTCATTTTACATACATACATACATAATCAGCCTTTAATGTTCCCACTGCTGGGACACATAAATTTTAAAACGCAAAAAATGCAATACACTCTTGTGAAAAAACAGAATTCAAAACTCACTCATTTTTGTAAAAACCCTAGTTACATCAGACGAATTCAAAGAAATATCGGAATAAGGAAATTCCACATAAAACCTTTGAACCACACACTTTGCACAAAGTCCTATTTATGCGTCACAGTGGACCACATTCCAATTGTCTTTCAAATCAGTTATTATATGGGCCGTTTGTCTGATGATGCGTGGAGGTCCTTTGTACAGCTTTTCCATCCTTTGTCCAATGAAGCTTTGTGTTTTTATATTAGGTAGTTATATGTCGCTTACAATCGTCTGTGAATCGTTTTGGAGTTGTAGGTATTATCTGAGGTCTAATTGTGTCACATAGGTACGAGTACCTAAACGTTTGAAATAGCTACATTTTCCCTTTGAGCTAAGTTTTTGTCACTTTGGGTGATAGTTAATTAATTCAGATGTGACTTTGCGGAAATCCATTATAAAACACAATAGACGCAGATATAATAAGTAACCTATTCCGCTTAACTTATAGTTTCGGTTGGTTGAGTTAAGCGGAATAGGTTACTGAATACAGGGTGTAAGGGACAGCCCTCCGCAAATTAACAGGGGACATTCAGCTCCTTATTTTGAGTCATATTTCACCGGAAAGTTTTTATTTTTTTTATCGTTTTTTCAGTTACTATTCCTTTATTTCAATGTAAAATTACATTATCTGTACGCAGCACTCTATTTATGTAAATAAAACAGCTAAAATAAAAAAAACCAGCAATTGATGTTATAATACTCAAGCGCGCCCGCCCCGACACGGGGAGTGCAGCTTCGCGAGTTTGGTCCCTTACACCCTGTATGGGATTTTTTGGGACCTATTGTATTTTTTACTTTGGGTGATGTTTAGACTGATACTATTTTTTATCGATCGTAGACTATAGTCTATAATGCAGTTTTTTTTAAAATATATTCTAATAAGGAAAATAATAAAGGCTGAAGTCAAGTGAGAATTTCCCAAAAAATATTAAAATCCGTCTAGCTCCTAATCTATAAATAATCGCTGAACATACATGGTCATAACGGGAAGCACTTGGAGAGAGGCTTCTAAAAAAAATATTTTTCTTTGGACGTCGTTTCACGGGCCACCCTGTATAAATATGTAGGTAGGTACATTATTGTAGGCCATGGAGTGAACAAATCGGATAGCGTGAAACGGGGGTCCGGTTGTTGTGGTGGAGTTGGACGTTTTGTAAATGAGCTTCTCGTAATGTCGATTACTGTTTCAACCACAAATGAAATATTACATCAACGACGACTTGGTAAACAGTTCAAAAGCTTAATCAACTGCTGCTAATGTTTATTTATTTACTTATAAAAAAAAGTTTACTAACAGCTTCTGTGTTAAGTATTACAATGTTTCTTAAAGATAACTTTTTTGGACAGTATTCTCATTTCTCTACCAATATTTTTGCTAAAATCCAATCAATCTGCCTAATCTTTCCCAACTATGTCGGGTCAGCTTCCAGTCTAACCGGATGCAGCTGAATACCAGTATTTTACATGGAGCTACTGCCTATCTGACCTCCACAACCTAGTTAATTGGTAACACGATACCCCTTTGCAAGACTTGTCAGACTTTCGGGCTTCTGACTACCCGTAACGACAAAAGATATCAGTAGATCTTAATTGATTGATCTTGATTGATTTTGTAAGTACAAATGATAACCGGAACGCCCGGGACCCAACGGCTTAGCGTGCTTTCCGAGACACGGAACAACACAAGAAAAACTGTAAACAGAAAATAATTGTAAATTTCCAAAACATTGACACGTCTAAGAATTTAACCCTTTTACTCCGAGCGAATAACCTAACGCTGTGCTGTCGACAGACTACTTCGCGATTCACGTTCGTCTGAAGAGCGCGTTATTGTACAGGCACAGGGTAAATAGGATATTGAATAAATTGAAATGCTCTCACGGTTCGTCTTGCATCCTGTCACTATTTGAACATAAGTACATTGGATAGGTATTTCAGAGCAATTTTATTGTTAGGTATAGTGGATTTTATATGTCGTATAGTTTTGTATGTATAGTGATAACATCTTTATGTTCAGTGTAAGTAGGTATATATATAGCTTTAAGTTTTTGATTGTTAGCTTCTGCAAATTTAAGAAATCAGTGGATACTTGTAAATGTACCAAAACTGAATATTTATAGTTGAAGCGTTCGAGCACCTACTGTACACGGATTTAAAAAAATCAAATATGCAAATTAAAAGTTCCGGAGATTTTTTATGGACTGACAAAATACAGTACGACTGCAGGCTGGTATATTATGGTACATTCCGTACATTTCCCCCAACTGGTTCAGAAATCACAGCAATTCCCATTATGAATGTACGATGTTCATGCATAATTGTGACAAGCACTCAAACAAATACCTAACCCCTTCATCATCTGGACAAAACAATCCTATTTCATCGGAACAAAGGGGAACGCGGGAAAGTGTGGGTCAACCCTAAAATGCCGACGCGCTGTACCGTCGAGTCATAAGTTCATTTACATACCACAGTTGTTCTTAGTTCTTGCGTTACTGTCCTAGTTACGTTACGGTTAGTTCGCTTTGCACACAAAACTCCTGCTTTGATAAAGCTATCGTCGGAGAATTGTGTTTCTAAGGCAAATGAGCTGGAACTAGGTAATGTTAGCAGCTTGAAGATGTTTGGCAAAATTTTTGTTTTTATTTTACAAGCTGTTAAAATATACTTTGGAATGAAAACAGCTCGATGTAAAAGTAATAATAATGGTATTGGTTTGGTTGACTTGTTTTGGAACGAAGTTATATACTCTGCATACATGGCGAATGAGAGTTGGACCGCAAAATGACATTTCGACCGTCACGACACTTTGACTAAAGTATGTCTGTTTTTGTGTTCTAGTACAACCGTATGTCTATGTATGTAATAGTGTTATTACTATACATGCAATATTTTTTCATTACCTGTAACATTTTTTTTCATTTTATGTATTATTCTAGTATAACACTAGAATAATACATAAATTTAAAAAGAATCCTTTTAGTATCAAAATTCCAACCGGGTGTCCAACGACAATTCTCGACTTTTTTTTTATTTAAATAAAAAAGGAAAAGTTCATTTAAAAAAAAAAAAAAAAAAAAATTTAACTAAAAAGTAAAAAACAAGTTGATAAAATTGTCATTGCAGTCGGGGGACCGTTCTGTGGAACACTTTTTAATCTAAGAGGTGACAATTTTCCCGACTGCAGTGACAATTTTATCAACTTGTTTTTTACTTTTTAGTTCGTTTTTTAGCAGGGCAGTCGTGTTTTTTTAATTTTTTCATTAATTGTTTTTATTTTATACATTTTAGTGACAAGTATGTATGATTTTTTTGTAGTTTAGGTACCTACATTTTTATTTACCGCTATGGAATAGTCGGCGTTAACAATTTTTTTAAATTACTTGCCTAAGTATTGGTACTGTGTGATTATGAATGAATTCTAATAATAAGTCAATTATCTACCAAACCATTCACTTAATTAGACATCTGCAGTGTTACTAAAGTCTGATTATCGTTTGCAGCCAAAGATGAAATGTTCTTTATTTGCATGTACACCCTACCTATGTAAAACTTAGGCCAATAAATTATATAGTTTTGGAATGTGCTCATCAAGGCCTTCAATTGGATACCCATATTGTAAATAATTGAAGATTTTTTTTATTTTTCACATTTGAAAATGGAGCCATACTGCCGTTATATTGATTTTTTCAAAAAAAACATGACCTATGTTACTCAGGATAATGTAAGGATTTACTAACGATACCCTATACATCCAAATCCGTTCAGGCATTTTAAAGTTATGGTGGAATAAAGAAACTCACATACATACATGAACCCTGAAAACATTACACTCCTTTTTGGGCAGTCGTGTAATAATACTGACAAAGTAAATAAAAAGTTATCTCTATAAAAGTAATTATTATTGAAAAAAAAAATAGAGGAAGGGCTGTAAAAGCAATTTGTCACTCGGAATAAATTGCTGCAGAAGTATTAAACAGATGTTACTCCGCAGGGTGGACCAGCGACTCGTGATCGCAATTTATAAGCAGAAACAAGCAGTAAATTCACTTTAATGTTATGAAGTGTATGTAAAAAGTCAGCGGAAAGAGTCTTGTGTCTATTTTAAGAGAATTTCTTGCTTCGTTAGATTTTCCGAACAGTTTTGCTTTTGTTTTGAGTGTCAAGAAAGTCTCTTGAGGCTAGTTCTACTTTTCATGGCTAAAAACAAAGATTAATATTTTTTCCTGCACAAGCAACCCTGTGCTGGTCTGTTATTTTATACAAAGCCACTGTTTGTCTATGCTATTTTACAGCTACAGCACGTGTCTTTTAAAATCCACGATAAAATAATAATACTTATTTGGTCATACCGGACAAGATTATCACTTCGGAAAGTATAAAAGTAAAAAATATAAATGTGACTAAAACGGAAGCCTGCTCGCTCACCGGGATAATTCAATGAATTTAATATTTAACTTGTTCCCAATGTTTCCGACACGGATGTCAAAAACAGCGGGATGACAGACCCTACGTTTATAATGAAACAGGAATTTAATAAAGATTTACATTTTATTTTAGGTGGAATTAACAAAAAATATCCGATATATATCAATTTGTTACTGAATTTTTCCAATAGATTTTTCATAATTGATTGGACTTCGAAATATTACCTAACACCTCGTCAATTCGGTTACTGCATGAAAGCCAAAAAGTTAGCATTGGAGGATTAAAAATTAAAAGAATAGAAGTAAACCTCATAGGTAGGTAAGTATTTCCTCAAGATACTATCAACCCTCTCAGTGCCGATAATTTCATATTAGTGTATGGTACGGTACACCCATTAAGAACTTCGCGGAACTTTAATGATCTAAGTGTGCGTTTAGTTATAACGAACAGGAGTACAACCCGACCTCAGAGTAATAACATAACATGCCTTTCCGACGGGGATACTATGTATGAACATACCAACTTTGAGCGAATATATCTAAATCTCAATACGAAAAACTACCAATCTATATGGGATTTAGAAATTAGGACCGACTTGAAGACACAATTCTTTAAAAAAATTGAAGGAACACCAAAAAGCTTACAAATTGGAGGATCTTATTTCGCTACAGTCTATTGTAATAAAACGCTTTAAAAACTTTTTAGACTAAGCTCTATTCTAGACAAAAAGGCCCACCAAGGTACGGTACAAAAATTCAATTTTGAACCATGTATTTAAATAGATAGGCTTTAGCTCATTTTAGCGTTCAATAAAGCGTTATACTGAGTTAAATCCTTGCTGGAGACAAAAACATCGTTCTTGTTCTCATCGTTCTTGCATTTTAGATCTTGTTGGCCCAAACTTCGCCACTTCCACGGCATCGGTGGCAGCGTAGAGGTTACTTTGACTGCATGCTTTGGGACACAGAGGGGAGGATAGGAATTGGAGCATAGCTTGCGAAATACCTCCACATTCACAACCTGCCGTTGTTTATTTCCACACATTTTTGTCCCTGAATGTGTCTTAACAAATCGTTGAATGTTATAACAAATAATGTGTTTAAACAGTGTAAACGCACGTTAAAAACCCGACGTAAAGGCTGCTTCACACGAACCGTTCTAATAATTAGTTCCCTGAAATAAAACCGGAGGCGCCTCGTAGCTCAGCAACGGTTAATAAAATACACTATTAATTTTCCATGGCGATGGTCACCATTATGCAAATTGCAATTTGCTAAATTGCTTCATGAATTATGGACCACTTTTGTTGGAAGAAATGCAACTCCGTCTGCAACAAATCAAAATGGCGAATTTTATTCTGCGTTGCATTGTAAAATTGAAACTAACGAGTTGTTTCTTTTTTTTTTCAGATTCAGGCATGATTTGAACAATCGAGGTGAGTCGAGGTTTCTGTTAACTTTTGTTGGAAAATTGCTTTTTGCAGGAAGGTTGTACCTCAGACCAAATAAAAAACCAAAACAGATAGCTGCGAACAATACAGTGAAGCATGCCATAACTAAACCTCCGGTCTGTGCATACACGCTCACAAGCACACATTTACAACCATTTACAATCAAACTACACCTCACTACACACATGTTTACAAAACCGGCCTTACGTCACTGTTGACAGCGATCTGTCTTGGTTTATTATTGGATCTGAGGGTTTTACTGTGCTTGTACTATGAGAATACGTAAGTATAAAAAAAAAAAGCTTTATTCAGTACAGAAAAAAGATACGGTACAATATGAAAAAAAACGAGTAACAGATTACATAGGAGCCGTAGGTGGTAGATTTTTACAAATTCCCTGAACCCCACACTAGGATTCCCTGTGTCGTGTGGTCCAGTCTCTTCCCAAGTATGGCAAACAATTATTTAATAAGGTGAATTAATTAATATGGAAAAACATTTTTTTTTTTTTTTTTAAAGAAAAAAAAAAAATAAGTACAAAGTAATACAAAAAAATACCTAACTAAAATTATTGTGTTGTAGGAATTAAAGTAGTAAGTAATATTGTAGCACGCCGAAAAAATTCTTCAGTTATAATTTCGTTGACCCCCTTTAAATACACTATTATACCTAAGTAAATAAATAGACAGAACAGAAGTTATACATAATTATTATGACCTATATCATTACGCTCGATTGATTTCCTTGGAAACAGATCTACTGAAATTCAAGTACCGTAACTGGTATTATACTTACTCAAACATTATAATAATAATATTATTATGCGCACTCAAAGTAAAAATAAAACCGCACAATAACGACTTTCAAATTGAGTATCTCATAAAAATAAGGCTGCCGGTTCGCAAGAAGTTGATAACGATTTTTTTGTTTAGCATAAAATGAAATTCTAGACGTCGAGGCCCTCAATGTGAGGGTAAGTTAAAACACTTTGAGTTCGTTTCCTCTTTGAGGGAAAATCGCCTTTCCCTTGTTCCGTGATATTGAGAACTGAAAAGGAGTACCGTACTTCGTTTCTCACCGCCTCTTTGGTGGAATGAATCTTTGTGAAATGAATGAATGGATTTAATTCGGGATTAAAATGTTGTTGTTTAGTAGCCGATTTCTGTTATTAAGTGGCTGGACCGGCTGGTGTTGTTTAATTATTTTTACTCCTAATCATAGAAAAGCGAATAAACACACCCCTATGGCTTCGCCTTGATTATAGGTAATGTTAATGCTAGGCACCTTCATATGTAGGTTCTATCAAGTGCCGGCTTAAAGGCTCCCGCAGACGTGCGACGTGATTCCGGTAGAACAATTTCCATAAAGTTTTCATAAAAAAGCGGTGCCTTTAGGGTGTCAAACCGAAAAGATACGGTTGGACAACGAGTAGGTATATTCGTTTCTGGAAACAGTGACAGTGAAAATCTACCAGATTTTGAAGGGTACAAGAGTAATATTATCTGATTGTACGTTTCATTTATAGGTAAATCGTTTAAAAATCCATCATCCACTTTATAGACCAAAATCTCATTACAAGAAAGGTCTTCAAAATATTCAAGAATGTAATAGAAATTCGATGTCAGAATAATAAATAGCTTTGTATACAGATAGCAAAAACAGCCTTCGGAATAAAGACAGACAAAGGAAATAAGGTTATTGCTACCTCCGGGCCTATTGTACCAGGGAAGGGCTAACGTTGCTAAGTAACCGGTCCAAATAGACTATTTATTCAACGGATTTCTTGAACATTTTAGTGCGGGAGACGGATTTTAAAAAACGATACTGAATATTGACATTTTTTATCGAATTAATTTCTTGCGGATTTTTTTCTACATTTATTTAGTATATACAGGGTGTTAGGGTAAACACCGTTATCCTTGCAAACAGTGGGTTGGTTTCATTTATAGAACGTAAAATAAATAGAAAAATATTTTTTTTTTTTTAAATCTTTTTTTTCCACAAGGTACGCAAGTTCGCTGCCCTATGCACTAGGGCAACGAACTTGCGTCTCAACTGTATAGGGTACAACACCAATTACATTAATTAACATAGGAATTTAGTTACGTAATTTTTTTCAAAGGAGATATACATTTTCGGCCATAAAGTGTACGCTAGTGAAAAAAAAGAAAAAAAAAATCCACGAATTGAGGAAAAATATTCTTTCCTGAATATTCCCCTGATTTCTTTGGCACAAAAAATAATAGTTTATCAAATGATTGCCATATTATATTGATCATGGCGTCGCCTTACTTGCACAATGCTTTCGTCCAGAAGTCATGTTACATTTAAACATAAAAAAATCACGTAGACATTATTTAAATAAATACGAAAGACATGTATTTCTCTGCTATTAAAATAGGAAAATAAGATAGTACCTTAAAAACAACTTTTTTGATGAATTATAAAGTGTGATTCATCTTTTTTTTTAAAACGAGCATTGTAGATTTGTAGGTACTTCTGGACGAAAAATTCAAACATAATGTCTTTGGTATTTGACATCACATCTTTGACAGTTCTAGATTTTAAAATAGAGATGGGTTGTAACTGGTTAAACACGATAACTGTTAACACTGTTACTGTTACAAAAAATAACAGATCCAAATATCTGTTATTAAATAACAGCCTGTTATTTTTGTACGGACGATAAATACGTATTTAAATCTCAATTGAATATCTTCTATATCTCTTTTGGTTTAAAGTCGATAATCGTATCTAACTGTTATTAAATAACAGTCTGTTACGGACGATAAATACGTAAGTAACAGCCACGGTAACAGTCTGTGTGGGGATTGTTAAAATGTATTAACAGTAAAGGCCGCGGTTACAGTCTTGAGGATCTGTTATTTTATGTAACAGGTATGGTTTATTGTTAGGAACAATAATTGTTGTCTGTTATTTTTTGATATTTATTATTTCTATCTGTTACGATGCATCGCCTCACCCCTATTGTATTCAGGGGTTCGTTTTCCAGGTTTTATAAAGTGCATGTTATGGCCGGAGTCCCATACAAAAACGAAACGTGTCTTTTCGTATTAGTCCCAACAAGGTTTTTAGGAAAAGAAAAATTGGAAAAGATTCCCGGACAACTCGAACATTCAGAAAAAACTTAACTGACTATGCTTTTTTTCTATGGGATTTTTGTATGAACTCAAGACTATATTGAAATTTTTCAGGACATCTGTCGGTACTAAAAAAAAAAAAAACATGATTACCAATTAAATTAATAACTCGCAAACTTTATAGAATCCTTAAAACGAAAAACAAGAAAAAATACGAATCTAATTCTTTTTGAAGTTAATTAAAACAGGGTCCTAGGAAATGGCTTCCACTTTCAACTTACGTAAGTACCTAGGAAAAGCAAAATGGCCGAATGTTTGAACCAACTCCTACAGAGTTGGGACAGAAACATTACACTTGGGAACTATACATACAGTGCGTATGCCGTGCCACATGGAGGGAAATTATACTTACCTAATTTATTTATTTTTATATAAAAAACAAGTCTTCTTATAATTTCTATAAATAAATAAAAAACAAGACCTTTATTTATATAAAGGTCTACAAAATATCGCACAGGTTTTGTTTTCCCGTTCCACGTGTTTTATTGTGTTTATTACTTGTTTTATTGTTTGTTTTTATTGTTATATTTCCTGTGCGTGTCCCAAATAAAATATTTTTCTTTCTTTCTTTCAAAATTCTTTGTCAATAGCATAACTAGTATTTTTTTAACATGTGTGTGCTGCTACATTCCTTGTATTGTGATATAAACTTATAGGTAATAATATTACCAGCCTATTAAGCATTTGCCCTGGCTGGGTAAAGGCCAACGCTTGCTCAAGATGGCTTGGCGATTTCAGATTTATATGTATTTTTACTATAAAGTCCAGGTTCACGATGTTTTCCTTCAACGATGTCAGTAACGCCCAAGGTAAACTTAGAAAGTACATCATGAGGGAGGCAATTTTCAAAAAGTCAACCTCCTGGCTACAATTATAATATTTTCAATATTTTAAAGTACCTACTTACTTTCCCTCTATATAACTTGAATGACAATGGAACGCCTTCATAATAACGCTGCATAATATATTCGTCGCTTACTGTTTAAACGATGCATATCGCATAAGACTAACATTTACGGATATTACATACTCAGAATATAGATTAATGTTTTGTATCCGAGCTATTAATATGCGCCTTGACTTTGAACCGAGCAATTTATGTCTCGTTACTAGGCAAAGCCCCGGTTGCGCCTGCCAGTAAAGAGCAATTTATTGGATAGCTCTTTCTTGTCCATTTTCCTTTTTCTTTGTGAGCTTTTTACTTACAAGCTTTTTTAAGCCCTATTAAAAAGGCTGCATAGAGTTTTGTCAAGAACATCGTCGTTTCTGAGGTGCTAGTACGGTCATAATCATCATCATTGGAAGCCTTGTTCCACCCACTGCTGCATATAGAGCTCCTCCCTTTTGTGCCATGCTTCCCTGGTCTGTGCGAGTCTCATCCAGAGACAAAGTGACATTCTATCAACGATAACGATGGAAAAGGCAAAAATGTATTGTCGCTTTTGTTGAAAGTCGTTGTAGAAATACGAAACGCTTTCGAAGCGATTGTCACTTGTCTAGGCCCTCAGGTCTTCCCCGTGATCTTCTGTAGGTAGTCCTACCAGTACCTGGCCTGGTCTGCCAACGCTGATGGTATTTATTACTATTCCAGCGAATTACAAAAGTGCAGAAAGGGATTCCCTAATTTATTGAACATAAAAACGTTAAAAAAAATTCGTTATTTCATTAAAGAATAAAATAACAATTTTATCTAACGTTTTTAATCAAATCTAAGAAAGAACATAATTAAAGGACATACATACGGACGAACTAAGTTGAAGCTGGCAACGATATTTCCAACATTATTATTTCATACAACCATGCGTACACATGCGGCGATGCATAATAATGTTTTAGTGATATTTTAACACTAAAGTCTAACCTTGGATCCGAAGGTCTTAGTCGAGAAGCCCATGTTTTATTATATTCATCCGTTTTCATAGAGATGAAATAAATTCCTCACTTTATTGTGACCCCGCTTTATGCGTGGAATTTGTTTAATTTTGTCTTTGTAAGTACTGGAAAAGGAGGAAAATACTGAAGGGTAAAGGAACTAATTTGCATTATAATTAAGAAAATAATCAGTTTTATAATAAAATATTTCCGGAGAAGTAGTGAAAGAGTGTTAAATATTTTTTTACACGGTGGGCGCTTTGTGGAGTAGTAAGTAAATAATTTTTGTAAAAAAAAAAATTGAATCATTTCATTTTAAAAATGTATAAAAGTACCTACTCCTGGCAGGTTTTAACTAAGTGATTCACAGCAATTTAATGGCTAAATGTAAAAACCCTCTTTGTTTCTTTGTAACGCTAAACTGCCAAACCGTTCGAAGAGTGGAAAGTCTTTCATTGACCGTACCTCTTCCTACCTATTGAATATGGACGACTGATTCCGGAACATTTAGAACCACACAGGAACGTTGCTAGTCAAAAGTAAATGGTATCACACGTACCTAGAATATAAATGTGAAAGTTCAAATGTGGAGATATATTTTTAACTCGTTCACGCCCAACCGCTAAAGGAATTTGGATGAAACTTGGCACAGAATTCCAACGTATGTAGAATGTTTCCGGTATTACCAATGAAATTTTTACTTCGAAAACCTTCTACGTTTTCATAGGATTATAGTCCTTAATGATCAACGAAAATATCGTGTATCGTGGGGAAACAAGGACATTTTTTTGTCTAAATATGACATTACAACATTCGATCGTGGTGGTCAAATATGCTTTCAAAATTATAAGTTGGTTTTATTACGATCCTGTAAACTTGAAACTCAGTACCATATAAAAATGTGATTACATTTCTACATCAACATATTTCGAGGAAAGACATTCCTCATATAAATTACGCTTGGAATTTTCTTCCTCGTAAAAATTACCTCGTCCTCGTATTAGAAGGATCGCAATAATGCTTGAAGAACTTGAGTAACTTTTTCCTCTGAAAGTGAATTTTCGTAACAGGATTTTTCTATAAGGAAGACTTCACGTCGGTAGATAATCAGATAAGCAGTCCCGTGCAACAAACAAGTAGGAAAGTTTTCTACTTTCTATAATATGATGACTAGGATTTATGAAATTGATTGATATATCCCACCTGATTAGATAGACACCCTTCCATTCTTCTTGAAGGTCGTAAAAGTTATTGTTTGGGCTTGGAAGATGATTGAAAACTGCCTTTAGTGCAGCAGTACAGGGCCGTAGGCAGGGGGGGGGGTTTGGGGGTTCAAACCCCCCCGAAATGTGAGAAACCAAAATCTCAATCCAAAGGTCGACCTTAGGGTATCTCCGTACTCTAATACAGATTGTAATCAACATAATTCGCTTATAAGGACTTCATAATCTACAAAAGCAGTAAAAGTACGCTTACATACTGTATTTTTATGGACTCTGACTTTGTATTGAATGAAAATTTTTCGAGCTCGCTACGCTCGCATCGCATCTTACATTCTCTCATTTCTCAAACTTTTCTGCTAAGTCGATAAACTTATAGGTAGTTCTATTTCTGTATGAACGGTCAAAGAGAAAAAAGAACCTAACATATTCGAAGCGCGATGCAAAAAATTTCGAGCTCGCTTCGCTCGCATGTGATGATAATATTCTCCATAGCGGCCCTAATACGTTAAAGTGGCCTTAAATGTTAAAGATGTCGCAGTTTTTTGTTTCATGAATGCAAAGTGGTGAGCAAAAAGAAACAGGGCATTATTAATTGATAATAACTCAGCTCTTCACCAATTTGAATTCTGACTTAGAATGTGTAAAATCGTAAAATAAATATTTTATTTATAATGATTTTTCGCAAAAATAACAAAAAATGCTGTTTTGAAAATAACATTAAATAATAGGTTTCTATCTAAAATATCTCTGAAATAAAAAATAGCGACGTTTTTCTTCACAAAAAAATTTTGCACGCCTAACCCCCCCGAAATCAATTCCTGGCTACGGCCCTGGCTCAGTATCATCAATTCATCACCATCAAATTAAAGAAGATGATTTAATTAAGCAACGATATTATATATAACATAATTTTATTCCTCGGGCAACCTATTCCCAATACTAATTATCAGTTTTCCAATATCTACAATGACAACTACCTACTTGGTACCCGATGACACTTGACACAACCGTTTCCATTCTATAGGTACCTACACACCCTGTATACAAAAGGAACGATGGATGCCTAAAACAAAAGATCCCGAACCCGAACGGCTTCCGGTACCTACTGAGATCTTTTGAGCAAAAGATCTCGAATGTCATGTGTCAATTGTCGTTCGCGTAGCGTCAATTTGGTACATCAAGCTTTAGTTTTATTTTATTTAAGTATTTAATTTTTAGTAAGCATTTTTGCTGAACTGGGCCTATTTGGCGCAGCCGCGAGGCACACTTCCTTCTGTTCTTAGGGTACCTACATTTTTGAATTGTTTTTTTTTTTTTTTTTTTTAAAATTTTGTTTTTTTACTTGTAGTTACGTTGTGCTGTGGGCTCTGTCTTTGCTAAATAAATGTATTTTCTTTCTTTCTTTCTTATCCATATTTATGTTTAAAAAAGAGACTTTCACAAAGGTACGACAGAGACAACGCTTTATTACGAAGCCAAACTTTATCCCATCCCGTATTTACGGCTGGATTTTTATCCGCCCGTAAGGCTTCCTGTTCATGACGCCGGAGCCACATCGAATGCACCGGACCGCATGTTTGTTTATACGAAAATGCCAGGGGAACATAATTCCTCAATAGTCCGAGAGCCAGTGAAAAAGATTCGTTTATTAAATGCCGTGGCTACGACCCGTAACCGATAGCACTCTATCCACAAATCCATCGTAAAGTTGTTACTAAAGTCGAATTGGGTCCGTAATAAAACCGTATAACATCCTAAGGTGTTTGTAAAGTGGTCACGTAACTTTAATGGTGTATACAGAGTTTATATACGAAGATACATAGAGATTTCTAGTTTTTTAATTGGCATTGGGAGATTAATTCATTTTGTGCACTATCTGTCGATTCCCAATTCAAGCCCATAACATAGCCTATTACAAGAAATAGGTGTGTATTTAGAGTCGGCCTAATATAGGTAAAAAATTGTGTTAATTTGTACATAATAGTATTATTGAAAATGTTTGGTGTAACGTTATTAACATTGACAAAATTAAATCAAATCATCACTTGACATGTGATTCAGAAATGAAGACAAATTCCCGTAATTTAAATAAAATTCAAAATCTAGTAGCAATCTCATTTAAGCCTCGTGCAGATTGGCGCGACTTGTCGCGCGACGGAACACCGGTAATTGTTCTATCGTGAAGTTTTCTCAGAACTTGTTTTGCTAAAGTCGCGTCGCGCTGTCGCGTCGCGCCTGTTTGCATGGGAGCCTTTAAGCGAAAATCAATATCAAAAACCTTATAAAATTGTCAGATTGAGACTGATATGATGTAGAATGCTAATGTTTTTTTAATTAAAAATAAATAATTCAAAAAATCAAAAAACACGACTGCCCTGCTAAAAAACGAACTATAAAGTAAAAAACAAGTTGATAAAATTGTCAATGCAGTCGGGGGACCTCTTAGATTAAAAAGTGTTCCACAGAACGGTCCCCCGACTGCAATGACAATTTTATCAACTTGTTTTTTTGGAAGTTACCGCTATGCAATAATTATGTGGCATTGTGTTAATGTTAACAATTTTTTTTTATTACTTGCCTATTACTGTGTGATGATGAAAGAATTTTAATAATAACTTGATCATCTACCAAACCATTCACTCATTTAGACATTTGCAGTGTTACTAAAGTCTGATTAAATCGTTTGCAGCCAAAGATGCAATGTTTTTTTTTTGCATGTACACCCTACCTATGTAAAAATGCCAATAAATTATATAGTTTTGAAATGAGCTCATCAAGGCCTTCAATTGGATACCCATATTGTAAATTATTGAAGATTTTTTTTATTTTTCACATTTGAAAATGGAGCCATACTACCGCCATATTGATTTAAAAAAAAACATGGTCTACGTCATTTGGGGTAATGTAAGGATTCTAACGATACCCCATACATCCAAATCCGTTTAGGCATTTTAAAGTTATGGTGGAATAAAGAAACTCACATACATACAAGAACCCTGAAAACATTACACTCCTTTTTGGGCAGTCGTGTAAAAATACAGGGACCTCACATTTTAGACTCCCGAAGTCCCGAGTTATAGGTACTTTTATGATCTACATTTTTCAACCAATGACATTTCCCAAAGCCGTAATTTTATGGCCTGTTTCAGTGCTCAACTACTGAAAGCTTAAACATGTATCCACCTGAATCTTCTTTTTATATCTGAAGTAGCTGTAATAGATACTGAAACCCAGCTCCAAATAGATAACATGTCTATGAATTAAAATCGTATGGTTATAAGTTCCGATTCTCGAGTTATAAGCTCTCATACGGACGGCCCGCGTGGTGGATTACGGCCCGCTCCCTCTCACAGAGAGGAGGCCTGTGTCCCAGCAGTGGGAACATTATAGCCTGATTATGCTTATGCCATGAATATGATATTACGATTTTCCAAACTTTTACTACGATAAACATCTACATTTAGTTACCGAAGTCTGTTGAAACAAGACTACGATTCTAGGTATAGTCTGACACTGCTTGAACGGGACGCGGTAGGTACTTGTATCAACCGCCGTCAAAACTCGTTATCAGATGAATTGTCTCGCTCGTAGTCAGTTCGTATTTATCTTCCACGAAATTGACAGGTTTATTTCCAAGTTGACTGTGTAAATATCAGTGCTTTTGAAACAAATAAACGTGTATTAAACACTATCCTTTTATTTCGATGTGGTTGGTAAACGGATTATTATTTTGATAGGAAGAGAGGTCAGATATATGACTACCCTAGTAATAATTACCGTTATGTAAGTATGTAATTTTCATGTCACAAAACCATAAAGCTGAGCACAAATGATAGATACTTACAGCCCCTCCAGGCTGACGTGCTGTAATAATTCATGGAAGGATAAGATGTAAGGATAAAAAACGGGTCACTATCAAAAGTTTCCGGAACGCGCTGGTGGATGAAATGGCGTTTTTATCATCTTTACGGCCATTCATTACTGAAAGAAGCCCCTTAAACAATGTTTTTTCTATTCTGCTTAGCAACAAAGAGCCAACTAGATAACTAGCCTACTTTCTTAGTACCTACCTAAGAGTGATCCGTCCATTGGAATTCGAAGGATACTCTTATCCATACTAATATTATAAATTCGAAAGTAACTCTGTCTGTCTGTATTACGCCTAAACCACTGAACGGATTTAGATAAAATTTGGCAAGGAAATAGATGGCCTCCCGGTGAAGGACATAGGCTACTTTTTATCGACATACCACGCGGGCGAAGCCACGGGCGGAAGCTGGTTTTTTATAACCAAGAGTCCAAGACTTTCTCCACATTTTCCATGGAATTTTGCTTACCCATAAAAGCGAGCGTGTGTGCAAATGTCGTAAATAGTCGGCAAGCAGTTTTTGCGTCGTGAAAGTTACATAGCAAGGCGTAGAGCTTGTCAACACAGTCGTTAACTAGATATAAAAGCCGTTAGGGCTAGTTTCAGGTAACATTCTGTAGCGTTCAGACTGAACCGTAAAAAGAGAAATGACTTTGAGTACAGTCGGCGTAGCGTTAGGGAGTTAACCATTTCAAAGTAAAGTTTCGGAATTTTGAATAATATTAAGACCTTTTTAGTGTTTGTGCAAAATGATCGTACGTAGGTTGGGTAGGCCGTCACTCAAAATATTATTTATAATAGGTACCTATTAGTAATGTCATATTATAATATGTTACTTTGTTAGTAAAGGAAAAAAGGAAAAACAGTTGACTATGATCTCATTTTCTGCGAAAAACTTGTTGTGCGAACTTATTTGTGCAAATTATACCTTTACCTGCTGTGACTAAATGACGGTTTCAATTAGGTATGAAAAATCAATAAAAACATTTTACTATTTGATCATTTGATTCAGTGGAGTTATGCTGACTACAGATTCCTGAAAAACTCGCAGAAAGAGTACTATTAACTTAGTTAACTAAAACGTTTATTTGAGCTACGAAATTACTAGAATGAATAACAAAAACTAAAAGAATAATTAAACAAAGGAAGTCTGCAATCAATTCTCGCAAGTCCTGCGGCATAAGCAGAACTGTAGGTCTCAACGGAGACACAATTACGTGTAATCGAATGCCTTTGCTCAGAGCGGATGCTTTCCGCAGCTCAAAGGGTTTATAATCAATGAATTCATGGGAAAATAGTCGAGCAGTGACGGCTAAAAATAGACTATGTGGATGTTAGTACGTGCAGGTTTATGTAGATAAAATTGTGGATAATCTGAAAATGGATTTTTTTATTTCGCATTTTCCTTTGAACAGTCAAAAGTCAATGCCAAATAAAGCCCGTAAAAGTAACATGAATCAATCAAAACGAGATACCGTCAAAAGGCATCACCGAATCTAGCTTTTTAAGTCTATAGAAGGATCATTTTCCTTCCAGATTCAGCTGTGAAAGACATTAACCAACCAATTTAGTTTACCTATTAAAAAGGTCAAACTGTACCTTATAGGTATCTCACATTACACTATGTACAAGTAGTTATGTGTTTATTGAGGCTTCTGTGGTATAGTTCGTCATTTCTTCAATCTGCCTAGCCTTTTTACCCGACTACGGCGAAGAAAAAAGGAGGGTTATGATTTTGACCGGTATATATGTATGTATGTATGTATGTTCATCTGTTCTCTCATATCTTCCAAACCACTCATCACAATTTGACAAGTGAGGTATCGTTGGAAGCCTCTTGATTGTCCGCTGGTAATAGGCTATGTGACGTCACATTAAATTAAAAATGGCGCCCTCTAGAGGACATAAAGTCAGGAACTAAACAATTTTTTTTGTTTAATCCTACCATTTGGATTTCAAATATATAATTATATAATAAAACCCCAAACGAATTTAAAAATAAAATGTAATAAAAACTAAAACCCAACTACGACTAATAAGGTATAAACAAGACACCACAGACAGACAAATTAAAAATCCGGAGTCACACGTGTTAGGGCATAAATCGAACAGATTACGTGACTCCGGATTTTTAATTTGTCTGTCTGTGGTGTCTTGTTTATACCTTTTTAGTCCTAGTTGGGTTTTAGTTTTTATTATCCCAACTATGTTTGGGGTCGGCTTCCAGTCTAACCGGATGCGGCTGAATACCAGTATTTTACTTGGAGCGACTGCCTATCTGACCTCCACAACCCAGTAACTGGTTAATACGATACTCCTTGGTAAAACTGGTTGTCAGACCTTCGGACTTCTGACGACCCGCACCGACCGCACGAATGACAGCCGGGACCAACGTGCTTTCCGAGGCACGGAGGAGTCTCGACTCTCGGTATGTAAAGATGGTCACCAATTCACGGACCAAACCCGGTCAGCGTAGCTTAACCTGATTGATCGACCCGCGCGGCTGTCATTACTTAGCCACATCTTCGTCACGCCCTTGGTCATTACTTATAGCTAATTAACTGGTACGGTTTTGGTAAATTACTGAGTCATTGCTTATGAATTGAAACCCTGATTGGCATTGAGAAGCAGATAGATAGATAATACAAATGCGGCTAATTGGTTTAAATACAATTCAAAAGCAGTCACTCTAATCACAGCTATCGTGCAGTTTCCATGCAGCCATTACTGCGAACTGCAATTATCAAGTAGTCACATTGTATAGATGCAGTCATCAAAGTCTCGACTTCGAGAATTGTTGTATTTTAGGAGCTCATATCAATCAAACCAGTTTGAACCTTATGATAAGGAGTTAAGAATCATGAGGCATGCTCCTGATTTGCAACTATTATAATTTAAACCTCGAATATCTTTTGTTCTACACAACAGCAATTGCACCGCCCAAGCCACTGTTTAATAAGTGCACTTTAACTTGAACTATAACTTTGTTAAAGAGCATTGTGCTGGCAGATTTAAATGCTCTTAAGCAGCTGTAGTGAAAACTGAGGCGAGAGGGCAAACTTTTCCATTGTATACGTGAGCTGAAGCTGAATGTACGGCTAGTTCGTTGTTTTAAGATGTATTTATGTGAATCAACTGGTGCCGTAGCACAGCGCTACGAAACGACTACGCAGCTACGAAAAAAAAGTCATTTTCAATTTGAGAACGAGTCAAAAGAATGAAAGTAAAAATAATCAGAAAGACAAAATTGTTTATTCAAATGAAAACGATAGTTATATAGAGAATAACAATAAAAACCAGCCAAGTGCGAGTCGGACTCGAGCACGAAGGGTTCTCTATAAAACCGGCAAAAAAATCACGTTTGTTGTATGGGAGCCCCCTTAAATATTTATTTTATTCTGTTTTTTAGTATTTGTTGTTATAGCGGCAACAGAAATACATCATCTGTGAAATATTTCAACGCGGAGTCTTAGTAATAGGGTCCCGTTTTACCCTTTGAGTACGGAACCCTAAAAACGATAGTTGTATATATAGATAGTGAATAATTCGTGTTCGGAATATTATGGCAACCATAAAAATAAACCGAATGTCGAACAAAATAATAAGTTGATACAATATACTGAAAACAACAATACAATAAATGTAATGTGACAAACAAAAAATAACTGTTCCAATAGTAAAAACATTTCGTATAATAGAGACGCAATAACAATAAATAGAAGTATGGGTTCTTATAAGCTTTCCGATCAAAGCCGGGCTGGGATTCGAGTAAATAAGTAAATAGTTTGAATCGCTCGTTCGTCTGAAATGAGACTGAAGTTCACTGAATTGTTTAATCGTCCCCGTAGGGAATAATCATCTTGGCACCTCAGTTATTTGCAATAAACGCCTTGTACTAAAAACATCGATACAAGGACAATCAAATACTCAAGAATCGAGACATAAATAATAATCGTTTGCTGTTTAAAGACACCCGCAGACAGGCACGACGCGACGACGGCGCGACACGAACAATTTCCGTGAAGTTTTTCCACCAGAGTCGTGTCGCACCGTCGCGACGCGCTTACAAATTATTTTCTTCATATCAAGTGTAAATAATTATTTTGCTCCAAAATTGGATATGACGAAAACCACGCTATTAATCGATTCTAATTCAATTAAATATTTTCAGGCAATTAACTTTGTAAATGGACTACCTACCTATACCGTAATTTCCATCAGAAACACTTAAAATCTTATACGAACGGAACGGAGAGCAATCAATAAGCTACATTATTTTTAGTAAAAACAACAGAAGCAAGTGGTAATTTATACAATATGCATATGAATCCGAAAACTCTGAGCTGCGTGGCTTGGGTTCGAGCTCGAGGCCTATGACTTTGCAGTCGGTTACACCACTAGGCTATCACTGCTCTTACAACGGCTATGGAGAAGAAGACATACAGCGCCGACCCCAAATAAACTGGGATACGGGCAAGAGAATGATGACTTTTTGTTTAAACAATAGCTTCTTTCGGACGTTGATTATGCTTTAATCAACCTATAATGTTCTCACTGCTGGGACACAGGCCTCCTCTCTTCGAGAGGAAGTAGACTGTAATCTACCACGCGGGCCCAGTGCGGGTTGGTAGGTCACAAGCCTTCGAATTTTTGGTTCTGGGACATGTCGGTTTCCTCACGAAGTTTTCCTTCACCGTTTTGAGAGCAATGGTGATGAAATTATTAATACAAAGTAAAGTGCCTGGCTGGGTTCGAACCCACGACCTATACAACTCGTAACTCAGTGCCGTTACCACTGGGCCATCACTGGTCCACACACAGATTGTAATGATTCAACCAAAATTGTGACGTTGTTGAGTGACGTGACCTACTAAAGCCTACCGTTGGGAGTCTGTTGAAGGCAACTCAAGTTCGAGGAACAATGTTTCTAACCCAAACAAAACATAGCTTTGTTAGCGAACCTATTCACTTTTAAACATTGGCTGTGGCTTCGAAATCCCGTTACGACACATTCTTTGATAGAAATCGCAATCGTAGATCGCGTTGTCTCTAATGTTGCAACAGTCCCACTGTCGCACAGGTTTCTTGGACTAAGTTAGGTATTCAGGTTTAGGAGGCAGTAACCCTGCCGCCTAAAAAAATTAAGGCCGTACCCTACCTCAGATTTTATCTCCATACTACTCGCGGCACGAGTGAGAGCGAGATGGAGTGGGGTGTTGGCGGCTCTCAAGCCTCGAATAGTTTAGTCCTTTTTACAACTAATGGTAATTCAAAAAAAAAACATAATACCTGCTATACAGTTAGTTCAGTTGCAAAGTTTCATGATCTAATTTGAAGTATTTTTTGAATACCAGCGATTTATAGCTCGGTTTAGAGGTAACTTTGGTTTTTTTTCTATCGAGATTTTATTATGTCATCTTGTTTTCGCCAAACATAGGACCGAGCATCAATCCTCAAGTTTAACATATATTTATTTCAAAATTAATGCTACAGTATTTTCCACATAAAGGAGGATCATGCTAAGCAATTTGAGGTAGTGTAGGGCCTTAAGGCAATTGCACTTGTCTATGTGAATTGCTTCCCAAGACCCATTTATTTTCGCTCGTGCTGGCTCAGAAGAATACCTCCAAGGAAGTAGTAGTAGATAGAAAATGAATTCTTTGACATTTTACGCCACCAGTACCTAATATTTTTATTAAGGAAAATAACGCTTCATGCCCGTACCTCTGCCCTCACCCCTTTACGGAAACCGAAACCAGATAATAGAAACCATTACTGCACTGTCACACCCAATAAATTAAATACCTACCCCTTTTGCGACCACACTATCGCCGGGGATAGGATCAGGAGAGCCATTAATTCCGCACTCACTAAGTACAAATCTGATGTAACAGAGTCCTTAATTAACGGGGTTTCTACCCATCGTATGAGGGGGTAGTGATATCACATTAGTTTGTTTGGGAGTCATTGAACTTGGGAGAATGTATTTCTTTAGCTTCCTGTTAATAGATGGATGAGATTGGCCGAGTTTATGTTCTTATGGCCTTGTCGATTTCACGCCACTAAACTCAAGCTCAAACTTCGACCATTCTCATCCATCTATTAGACCATCCAGTAGATGATCATGGTACCTTTCGTACCATAGAACCTGGTAAATCAACCTTTTCCTCTTCGGTCCTGTCGTAAAAAGCAACATAGCGGATAATATTTTATAGTAGGTACACACGGCTACACATCAAGTTATACATTTCCAGTTTATGCTGATCTCGCATTGTATTAGATTTCCGTACATTGCGAGGTCAGCTTATACTGGAAATGTATAGCTCGATGTGTAGCCGTGTGTACAATCGAATGAAGGATTATTTCTGTTAAGCGTAAATCCGGGGGAGAGTGTAATTCGGGTTACCATTCTGAGTCAACCTTTATTGTTTTTTCATATACCATGTGACCTGTGGTTTCACCCGCATAAGTTTCGATTTTGTGGGAATGTCGGGATAAAAAGTATCCTATGTCCTGGTTTAGGTCCTGGTCTACCAATGTGTCAAATTTTATTCAGATCTACCGTTCAGCGTGAAAGCGTAACAAACAAACTCACTTTCGCACTCTGATCTCCTAACTTATTTATAATATTTATTTCATCATCATCATCATCATCAGCCTATAGCAGTCCACTGCTGGACATAGGCCTCTCCAATTGCACGCCATTCAGCTCGATTCTCGGCAGCTCTCATCCAGCTGCTACCAGCCACCCTGCGAAGATCGTCGCTCCACCTAGCCTGAGGGTGTCCTACCTTACGTTTGCCGATTCGCGGTCTCCACTCAAGAACACGTCTACCCCAACGGTCATCGGTTCTACGGCTAATATGGCCGGCCTATTGCCACTTAAGCTTGCTTATTCTGTGAGCTATGTCAACAACTTTGGTTCTCTGCCGGATTACCTCATTCCGGATTCTATCTCTCAGAGATTCTCCAAGCATAGCTCGTTCCATAGCTCGCTGAGCGACCTTGAATTTATGGACCAGCCGTACCGTGAGTGTTCACGTTTCGGCTCCGTAGGTCATGACAGGCAGGACGCACTGGTTGAAGACTTTAGTCTTAAGGCTCTGCGGAATACTCGACGAGAAGACTCGACGGAGCTTCCCAAAAGCTGCCCAGCCCAGCTGAATTCTTCTGTTAGCTTCCTTCTCAAAGTTGTTCTTACGAAACTGCAGAGTTTGCCCGAGGTAAACGTATTCACGAACAACTTCGAGAGCACCGCCATTGACAGCAATCGGTCCCGGACTAACGTGGTCGTTGAACATAACTTGGGGTTTGTCCAAGTTCATCCGGAGACCAATGCTTACTGAAGAATCAACTAGGCCGTTCAGCATCTGTTGCAAGTCATGCAGCGACTCAGCCATTATGACGATGTCATCTGCAAATCTCAAGTGTGAGATGTACTCGCCGTTGATGTTAATGCCGCGTCCTTCCCAGTTCAGCGTCTTAAACACATCCTCCAATGCGTAATATTTATTTATTTAATATATATTATAAACATGTTAGTTAGAATTAGTTAGGATCGTGGGTTGGCAAACAAGCTGACAGCTCAGCTGATGGTAAGTGGTCTTTACCGCTGGATATTCTGCAATACCAGATGTATCCCAGGGCCAAAACTGAAAATATTCCTCTTATGCTTTTATTTTCTCTTGTGTTATCTACATCCATATTCTTACAAACTAAATACCTATAGCTATTTACGCTGCTTAGCGGCATATATGGCTATTGTATTCTACTAAAATTACACTACATGCTTGTAAAACTATATTAATGAGTCGGATATGTTTATTTATTTATTTTATTATTTATGTACACACAGTAAAATACATGGAGATACGACATAATTATAACATGAGTACAAAGGTACTGCTTATTTCTGTTTATGTTAATATTTTTCATGTTTGATGTGACACTATCAAAGCATCTTCGGTTAGTAAAATATACGACGAGTACATTTGACAAGTTACACATTTGATAATATTATTGTAGTCAGTATACAATAATATTGTCGACTCTACTATGTGGCAACATAGATATACAAGACGAGAGGTTATTCCACGACAGAGTGGTAGAGAATTCTACATATATATAGGTTTAAGCAACACCACAACCTGGCCTTACGATATTGGAGTTATTTCCTGATTCGGTTATCTCCGTGATTCCCTTCGAATTCTGATTAGCTGTCGTTCTCAACTCACTTTGAAGAAGGAGTAAAGAGGAATCAAATTATAACCAAAAGTTTTATGAATATTCTAATATGACTTATCCTCCACTTGTAGCATGACCACTGTGGTAACGGTAGAAACGAAAGACAAAGGGAGAGAGAAATCTCAAATCCGCGCGATAATGTCACTTTGTATTCGTATAGTAGTTTTAATAGAAGTGGTGGTGTTTTGCGAATTTGATCCGTATTACTACTAAAAACTGTCCAACTGACAGGTTTCGACGGTGTCTGTCACACAGTCGAAACCTGACAGTTGGACAGTTTCCAGACGCATTCTCTCTGTAGTCATTCATTTATGTTTAAACAAAAGAAAGATGTCCATCAGAGCCAATGGTGCCGATTCTCTTGTACACCGAACTAAACGAACTAAAGTATCACTAAAATTCCTTACTTTTGACTATCGGAATCTCGGAACTATTCTGCCAAATAAATTCTCTAAATTTAAAACTTATTTTGACACAACTAAAATAGAATTTGACAACCACGCGCCTCTTCTTGGTTCTTGTTTTCCCTAGCCCGTGTTTTTTTTTAGAGCCAGAGTCGCGCGTGCACGGCAGCCTCGACGTTTTTATAATGGAATTTTTTAGCTTTTGTATGTAAAATAACGAAAAAAAATAAAAAATAATTACCAACATGTTGAGAATTAGGGGTTTAAGGGCATCCTAAAGGGGGTCGAAATTTTAATTATTTTTGCGATAGGACACACCGTTTTCGAGATATAAGCAAAAAAAAATAAAAAAATACAGTACAGTTTTTTGTAACTGAATTCGAGGTGTTGGTTTGAATTTAAGTTCATGACATCTAATTTTATACCACACATTTTTAATCGCGATTAAATATAGTCAGATTTAGTAAGAGGATTTTAGATACAGGACAAAATTTTAGGTTAAATCGTCAAATTCAGAATAGCATTTTCACTAAACTAATCTCAATGCCATCTTAGTGCTGTCAAACTAAATTATAGTTAAGTTGTGTCATTTATAGTATATTTCAGAATGAGTTTGAATGTTTGACAGGACTAAACTAAATTTTAGTGATTTTTAGTTTAGTTTAGAGAATTTTGTGACAAGAGAAACGGCACCAATATCAAATTAAAACTAACTAGAACATACAACTCGCTAGTTTATCCGACTCTTGTATTGAATCTAAAACGCTCGCGTGGGAGCTACAAAGCGATAAGCGCCCTATTCATTGGTTAACTATTGGTTCTACTGCACAAATATAAAATATATTAGCTTGACTTTGATCGAGCGGTTTGCTCTAAGCTCATACTAAAACCGCAAATATTTAACCTTACAATGAGACTCGGTAAATCGCCATTTTAAATATTATGAAGTTATCTAAAGACTATATGGCGCCACCGGGTTATTTGAATTTTACTAAACTTAAACTACAAATATTTGCATGACATTGATAGGGGGACGTAGTTGGTAAACAATTGTGAAATTGTCACAGAAAATGTATTGAATAATCAATTTTGGCCGCGCGTCAACAGCGCTCTACTGACGCGCGCGCGCGGCCACCGGGTGTACCGTTTTAAATAAAGCTTATCACAGACATGTAGAGTACTTATCAATAATAAAAAAACAATCATTAGTGCTGACAATAAAGTGATTCCGAAATAAGTTTTTCACCCGCATCACATCAAACAATCTATCCTGGAAAAGGCATAACACCCCGAATTATGAACATGAACGACTACGACAGTAAACAGTACAGTTTTTACACGCAGTTTACTCTTATAATGTAAAATAAATGTTACCAAAGGAAAAAGTCCACGGCCCACACACAAGCTATGATTTCGCTCATGAGAATTTTACTCATTTAAAAATTCGTTTGAAAGAATGAATACGTAACGAAGTAGGTCAACCGCTTTTATATAATTTATTTAATACATTTTTAATAAGGCACGAATAATAATGCTCTCACCTTTGATTAAATTCCTTAAAATGTGAAAGGAAGGTTCGCTGTTTTTTTTTTGTTAGAGAATACCAACAATTTTCCATATAGCTATATTTTTTAATTAATGTATGGACCAAAGACATTTTTTTTTTGACATAATATGTTTTATTTATAGGTACATAATATGGTTGATGGATACTTTGACTGCTCGAAAAAGTCGTTCATACTTTGTTAATAATTATGTTTCATGCTTGCCAGGTAGACCCAGCGAAGTAGGCATCCCTTCACACGAACGCGACTTTATTTTATAATATTTCATTATTAAAAGAAAATAATTAAACTATTTTGCAAAATATGTCCATAAATTATTCTTCTATATGTTATTAACTTTTCTCATATTAGGTCTTTACCTATGAAATTGCCGTTCTGCAGTACTGGCCATTTCAAATCAAAATAATTTTTGTTTGGCTAAGAATTCTAATTTCAAATTAATTTTATTTTAAAAACATGGATATTTTTTTCCAAAAGTAGTCATTTCTTTATTGATTAGTGTTACATTTTCATCGCATTTCAATCTTTTTCGTCATCATGGATACGTTAAAAATTCGAGTAATTATGGAATATGAGTACCGTCGTGGCAGCAACGCGGCACAAGCGGCACGCAACATCAACGACGTTTACGGAGCTAACACTACAAACCAACGCACCACCTGTTATTGGTTTGCTCGCTTCCGTTCTGGAAATTTCGACCTGAAAAATGAACCTCGCGGTCGTCCGAAGACTTTGGTCGACAATGACGAATTAAAGGCGATTGTGGAAGCTGATGATACACAATCTACGGCTGAATTAGCAGCAGCTTTCGACGTTAGCGTCAAAACAATATTGGTCCATTTGCGTCAAATTGGCAAGGTAAAAAAGCTTGACAAATGGGTGCCCCACGAACTCAATGATCGCCAGCGCGAAGTACGCGTCGAGACGTGCCTTGCACTGCTCAACAGACACACAAATGAAGGAATTTTGAACCGCATTGTTACCTGCGATGAAAAATGGATTCTGTTTGATAACCGCAAGCGCTCAGCAAGTTGGTTGGATCCTGGTTCAGCACCTAAACAATGCCCTAAACGAAAACTTACCCCTAGAAAAGTGATGGTCACTGTTTGGTGGTCTAGCGCCGGTGTGATTCATTACAGCTTCTTACCAAACGGGGTGAGCATTACTGCAGATGTGTACTGTGAAGAACTGAACACAATGATGGAGAAGCTGGCGCATCTCCAACCAGCATTGGTCAATCGCTCGTCTCCGCTGCTCCTGCACGACAACGCGCGACCTCATACTGCACAGCAGACGGTCTCCAAGTTGCAAGAACTGGGGTTGGAAGCTCTCCGTCATCCGCCCTACTCACCAGACCTTGCGCCTACAGACTACTACTTTTTCCAGAATTTGGATAACTTCTTGGCGGGAAAAAAATTCAATACCCGAGAGGCAGTACAAAATCCCTTTGAAGAATTTGTTGCCTCCCGTCCAGCTGATTTCTTTAAGAAGGGCATCAATAAACTGCCACTGCGATGGCAAAGATGCATTGATTGCATGGGTGATTACTTCGATTAATACAAATAAAAAATTCATGAAAAAAATTCGTTTAAATTTTTTCATACAAAACGGCAATTTCATAGGTAAAGACCTATTATATTTGTTTTGGAAGTAAAGCTTTCATCAAGAAAAATAAGAAAAACATAAAATATCATAGATTTAGCCTCCGCTTCCGATTTTTTTTGATCGAATGAAGTATTCGATACTTTATTGAACCGCAAATAAACAAAGTCGGTATAGTAAACTACAATATACATTTATATACTTTTTTAAACCCTAACAATCCTTTAAACAATATTATTTGTTTATTTATTACCTATTGAATCAGTGATGTAAAATTGGGAATACCTGGCCTTAACAATTAAGTTGTATCTTCCTTGTTATGCCCCTAATAAGATCGCCCTTCGGTAATTAGCAAACTTTTGTTATTTCACCGTACTCTTTCACAGTACTTCAGAATGATTGATTTACCTTCCAGCAAAACCTTTTCCCTTACGTCAAACAAGCAGCCATCTTTTTTACAGTAACCTGAAAACATGCGGTAAATAATTTAGATGGTAATTAGCAGATCCCTTCAGGGGAAAATGTATAATTTACTTACTTACACAGACATGTTTTCTAAGAATCATTAAACTTTCTCTAATCTATACAACGGGTGTAACAAGACACTTAAGGCGCTGACAACAGCCAAACGGTAAAAGTAGGCTTGACTTAAACAAAACAAATTGCCAAATCTATATAGTTTGTGATAGCGGAAAAAAAAATGTGTAACTTGAACATATTTCTCAGAACTTCGTTGTTTCCAAAACACGTTTTTAAAAAAAAACTCGATACAAATTAACGGTAAACTAACCTCTTACCTTGAGTCTTAATCCAAAATATCTGTATTAAATATTAACCTACGTTGGTGTTTTAATTAAAAACAATAACGTCTTATTTGAATATAGAACTTGGTTGTTTTTAATTTTCGATTATTCAACTCATTTTTGAACAAATCGATAATTGCTTCATATTTTGCAATAAATTTCAAGCTTTATGTCATCGCGCTTCGCTTTCTTTACTATGCAATCCGACAGTGATCGCGGTTTATCTGTTGTCAGCGTCTTAACGATTGTTATTCCCGTCATTGTGATCGTTTTTTTGTTCTGGACCATACTTCGGAACCTTCTTGTTACGGAGGTATTGAAGGTCTAAGTTCCAACTTTCCTGACGTTTTTTAAATAAAGCAAGTTGCAAATGTTATAACTTAATTTTAAATACCCCCACGAATCCTGAACCGTTGCACGCACCCATAAACACAATTTTTTTCGTGCGTTACGTTTCGCACTGCAGTAAACAACGATTTTTCACACGAAAAATAAAAGTCGTTTCCCAGCAATTATTTTTGTGCAATGAAACTTAATTTGATGTACCTACAGAATGCGTAATTGACGGCTATTGTGATGGGTCTATTTACACCCTGAATATTATGTCCTATCTTGTTAATAGGTAGGTATGTGCCCTTGCCCTAAAGTAGGATATAATAATCAGATGCGAATATCATAGGTACGGGCAATTTTTATGAGAATATTCTCAATTTATACTTGCCATAATAGCTGCGAAAAGTCTTCTTCAGCTGGTAACGTTTTCGCAGCTGGTATTTAATGTATGTACCTACACAAAGTAAGATTGCTTCCCGAAAGCGTTCATAGGGTAAGCTTTAATACACCCTCCCGAAAAAATAAAGCTTTACCCGCACGCAGACTATGATCACAGCCAGTATTATAATAGTAATGAGTATCTGACGCTCAACAAAATGAAACTTAGGCTCATCCCAACAAGAAAATATAAAAACGTACAGAAAATCAGAGACAAACACGATCTCATGTAACATTTGACACTCTTAAGGAATCCATGCCCGTCGCACATCATGAAAATGAAAGCGTCAAGAATAAACATAACAAAGAGGAAATACGTTCACAAATATACGGAATCCTATTATGTATTCCCAGATCTTATTTGTATTAACAAGATTATGTGGTATGGAGCCTGAATGACACTGAGCATCTCATCATTTTTCGAGGCTATTCGTAATACGCGGGATATTAGGGTTAGATAACCACATCGGATCGAAATATTCATTTGGGAACGGACTAGAACCTTGTTTTTCTTCTTTAATTAGTGGGTGTTTACGCTATGTTGGTGAAAATGTCGTAGTCATCGGATTTGCTGAGGGCTACAAAAAATTTGATTAAAAATCGATGTCAGGCGGAAAAAAAATAACAAAAAAAAATACGCATCATTCAGTTTCACCGTACTGCAGCTACCTATTTGTGGACTTGCAGATCAAGCTTTTTTAGAGGTATGAGGAACAGGGTGTAAAGTTCACTCATACTCCATAGAAAAGGGAGGATCCTCCGACCAGACCAGACGGGTGTTGTGTCTGGCAGGCAACTGCCCAACGATTGATGTTGGGTTCTCGTATATATGTCCACTGCACGGTAAACTTTAATTGCGCGATGCAGGATTTATGTGACGTCTGTCTGACGTCAGGTCTTTGATGCGTAGTTCGCATGTGGCGATGTAGATACCGCCACACTTTAAACCCCAAAAGACAAATTGCTCCTTTTTAAGACCCTCATCTCATCAATGTTTGGGGAGAACAGTTGATGCAAGCTTGTTCCAAGATTTAGTAGTACGTGGCAAAAGTGGTGTAGTTTTGGACCGCCGACAATTTAAATAGTGAGAATGAAAATTCGATTTGTAGCGGGTGGCGCGGCTGCGGAAATCAGCAGGTGGTAACAGTATCTATCTAGACTGGAAATTACCAGTCTGTTAGCCCATTGTGATCGAGTTGATGTTTTAAATAAATGAATATTATGTGACAACTGTTGAGTCTGTAGCTGTCTTTAAATATGAGTATAGCCTAAATCCTTGAATTTGTAAGCCAAAGAATTTCCGTAGATAAATGGCGTAGAACTGTTGCAAAAAGTTACCAATTGAAAAGTCAGGAAGTTTCCCAAGAAGATTAAACATATTCATTAAAAGTAAATCACAAAAGTACCGTTAAAACTTTGGACAGTCCAACGAAAGCGCTAAAATGCTGCATTTAGTTAGTGGGACAGAACGTCAGATATATCCAGCTCTTACAAAATTTCGTTGGAACGCTGCCCGCGGCGCGACACCAAAGTTGCTAATGTAAACCATTTTATAATATTAACACTAAAATTGAGTAATTAGAAAGTCCCGTGCTGATAATGTGTAGTCTGGGGCACTTAAACTGAGGATTTTACGATTTTGCTCACAATGCCCAACTGTTTCAGAGCTAAGTTATTCATGAGAGGGTTTGCAATGAAATTAAAAGTTTGTACCGAGTTAAATGGTTTAACAACACGATAAATTAATTTAGATTTTGCAAAACAATGCGAATCTGGCTTTTACTGTGACTCCTTGCTGGGAAAGGGAAGGGGTGACGGTCAAAACTTTTGACCCCGAATACATTACCTCTAAGGGCCTGATTACATGTACCACAACCACACCACAACGGCATCACGTGGACGGAGACGGGCACTAATTTGTATGAAAATGAATACCCAGTCTATTAACATGCACTACATTCGGCCGTCAAAATCAACCGTATGCATACATACCGACCACATCAAGGTGACGTCGCAGCGACAACGCAACCACAACGATCTGTCTGTCTGCAAACACTAGCCACAACTTAACCACATTGCAACTACTAGCGACAACGCAACGACGAAGCAACCAACGGCAAAAAGTTGCAGCGACACTATTCCTATGTAACCATTGCTTGCCCACATATTGTTGCGATGTGGTGTGGTTATGGTACGTGTGAACGGGTCCTTATAAATTCTTTGCCTTTTCTTAGCAAGTGGATTAAAATCACTATGTTACTACAAACCCGCACTTTTTTTTCTAATACAAATATAACTTTTTTAAATCTTGCAATTCCATTACTGACCTATGGTTGAGAACAAAATAATGGTAAGGAAATTAGGAAGCATAGCCTTAAAATATCACAGGATAACAAAAATATCCAAAATTGATGTACCTACATGGCGTACATGGTGATACAATGCTCATGCCTTCTTAAGTGACTTTGCCCTAAAATTCGATAACTACAGGTTAGTAGGTATTATTAATCCTCACTATCTTAACTAATATTATAAATTGCTAGACCATGACCTGGGTTAGGGATTAGGACATAGTATACTGTTTTACTTAAATTTTTTTAGTACCTACGTTCCCGTGGGATAATTTTAGTCGCAGGCCAAAGCTCGTTTATTATCGTGAGTTAATTAATATTAATTACGCACACATTTGTATAAATATCCAATAACCAACAGTATTTGTTCTGTTCTTATTACCGACGATCAATACTATGCTGTGTAATTACCTAATGTGCGCCTGTTCCATTGATTTCATCTGCTCTCACCTCGGTCACTGCGGATTCTGTATCCCTGGTACATTTGCCGTGGTTCTCATATAAATAATGGATGGCTTAATGGCTAATTCGGTTGCATAGCTTAGAATAATCGCCCTATTATAGAATGTTTAATTCATGATTAGCAATCGATGTTTATAGGATGATTCGTTTAATGCTACCTCCAACAAACTCTGTTTATACTTTGATTAATTATGTTGCTACTTGTTGTACGCTATGAAAAAATTGCGTAAAAGTTGGTTTTTAACACGTTTTAAATCAACCACAATAAAAATAAAAAGGGCAGTGTAAAGATCACTTTTTTAATTGTTATGTTGTTAGATACTTTTTTTTCCTCATCATCTTCCAGAAGCCAGCACATTGGTGGAAGTTCCTAAGTTCACATGGATGTAGCAGTGAAAAAACATTACCTCTCAAATTCTGCAAAATCAATGACGGGTGTCAAAGTGCTTCCTGTATATTGGTCGGATACATAAATATGGACGGCCCTTACAATTAAGTAACTGATTCTGATTACCGAGTAAAATTACATTACCTTTGTAACGCTGAACATTATGACGCCTTATTTGCAAGAGCAAAATTCAATAACAGGAAAATGTTGTTGAATAATTCATATTTCCACCTTTCAATGAAAATAATTCAGAATATATTCGACGTACTTCTGAATTTAAGACCGCCATCAATTTTGGAACTGAAAGGACGTATTTCGATGCCTGACTTCTTTACTGAAGGGACGTATTTTGATGCCCGACTTTTTACTGAAAGGACGTGTTTTCTGTCATAACGTATTTGGTAAAGAAACACAAGAAACAAACGAAATCGTAAGTTCTTCGCATCATTCACACTTGAATCTTATGATGTTTGCAAAAAACGTTATATTTATTTTGGAACGCAGTTCATTATCTCACTTGATACTCTCTGCACACTTGGCGATGAGAGCCAGACCGAACAAAGTGTAACCTTTTGACCGTCACGATACTTTTGTTACGTAGCAAAAGTGTCGTGACGACTTTTGTTGAATGACTTTTGTTTTTATTGTATTTTTTTTTTATCCGTTACGAGGAAGCTCTTGGCCTGCATCTCACCTGATAGTAAGTGGTGATCAGGCCGAAGTTGGAAGCGACCTTTACCCGGAATCCTCAACCACAGAGGATTTGGCTATCTTACTTCTAACTGCCGACATACACCAATGCTGTTGACTTTGTTGTTATGGCGACACACTTAGATACGATGGTGGTAGCTAGCCAGGTGAACTAAGAACAAGCCCTACCACCAACAAACCGAGCAGATTTTTTTTCCCCCACTGGGAATCGAACCCGGGACCTCTGGGTTTGAGACATATGGTTTAACCACTAGACTACAGAAGTGGAATATCGGGCTGGTGGCCGGAACTCCACGTCGATAGCGCGTATTTTGCGTACAGTGCGTTATATTTTAATCCACTTCAAATTATCCATTTTAAGACATTATTTTATTACTGCAAAAATGAAATATCTCAGAGGGCACGCCATATGTTTACCAATTATTAAAAGTAAATAAAAATACACTTTATTTATAGCTTCTATTTGATTGCCTTTCGTTATGTCTCTGGGGGTACAACATGTTTGATTTTCGTTGACCTTAGTTGGTTTTCATTCCGATAAGTAAACAATACGTAGATGAAAAATATTATTTTTACGCTATTTTCCCATAAGGATAGGAATAATATACAATGGGAGGCGACAAGACTGTATAGAGTCTGTCCAACGATGTCCAAGAAATATGTCGGCAATTAAAAAAAATCAAGAGCTGTCAACCCACTGCTTCAACAGAGTCGATACTATTTATTATTCAAGAGATATTATGCGATACTTACAGCAGTATTTCATATTTATATAATAATTAGACATGTTATATTGTATTTAGAAGTGAAGTAAAATATTCAACAGATAATAATTCGTGGTCAGGTTTCGTTGGACAGACTCTAGGTAATCCCCATTCATTAAATTCTCGTAATTGTCGTTGTAATTGTTGTTAAAGTGTCTTATTTCACTGTGCAATTTCGCTTCTCTTCTTGTATCCTTCCTCTCATATTGTTTGGTGTTCACACTGATTCTTTGGTGAAGAGGCCCACATTCCGGACTAAAGATTCGTACAAACTATAGATCAATCTCCGTTTATTGCATTTTTGGGCAGACACTTTTCTCTGTCTTTTTGAAGAGATTAACGATCTAATTCTAGTTGTATCTTTGTACGCAAGATACATAGTTCCTTCAAAGGAAGCAATTCACTGTTGTTTGTTTAATCCGAGCTGCTGAGAAGCTATTTAAAGCTCCATTCAAAATGAGATATATTGCAACACAAATCCTCATTTTGTTAAGAAGTCGAGTCTCTTGCAATCAATATAAAGCTAGTTTAAACATCAGTTTTTCTCTATGAAGTGTTCGAATTATTTTCATATTCAAGAATCGTTTTACTACAAAAAGTCGGTTAAATAGTATAAAATATTTGCATTTGACTGTAATGCCATGCAGTTACTATAAAAAAAACATTATTACGCCAATAGTACCCGCGAGTATAGATAAAAGAGGATTGAAGAAAAATAAAATATAGCCGTAGCCGCTAGCCGGCGTAGCACTACGCTACGATATGCTACGAGGGCTACGCTCCAATTTTTACGCACTACGCCAGTTACGTTTTTTTTGTAGCTTAATAGATTTTTGAGGACTGTAATGTAATAATAGCGTTATTAAATACAGTCATGAATGTATCCAGTAGGGCAATTATTATTTCTGTCATGTGACTTGGCTCAGTATCAAGAGATTCCGTTCCATACGGGATTCAACTTTTGAATAATGTTACTGCAAGTACCGTGTGGTTTGGGTGATAATAATATTGCCAGGAAACTGGCAAATAGTGTTGCCTATTTATCTACGCCTGGAGGCGCACTATACTTTTGTTTACGGACAGTTCGGTTCGCAATTTAAAAATAAAGTGATATTGACGAAAGGTCAAAATGAGATCATATTTTTTATAGAAAATTCTTACAGAAAATAACAGAATATCAAGAATATAAAGGCAGAGATATATATACATTAATTCTCAATAGCGTTTGAGGTAGCTGATTTTGAAGTGTAGTACCTACTAACCACACCGAATAATGAAATTATATTCGTCCCAGGACGAACGAATCCCACATGAATTCATTGACTTCGGGAAGTGTCAATATAAATGAAAAATCTAGAAATAAAATGTATATGACTACCCACTAATCCACCAAAAATACAACCTTTCCGCTGCGATATAAATAACGAGGTATAAGCGGCTCAAAATTGATTCTCTCACAAACTGTCGTGAAGAGAGGTCGGCTTTAGACGGAAGCGCCCGAGGCAGTGGTCGGCCGTAACACAGCTGACCTGGATACCAAACCACCCGACGATCACCTGGAGCAATTTCCCCTTTTTAATTTACCACAGCACCCCGTACAATGTTATCTAATGGCGCGTTTTATGTAACAACTTTTGGCGGTTGTGATTTTCCAAGTAACGTGTATATTGGGTGGCTTGGTGAAACACTATCGGCTATGTAACTATCATGGAAGATTTTCAGTCTATGCTTGTGCTTCTGTTGGATTGCTTTCAATGTTCTCGTCACTGTTATCACCAATACATTTGGATTAAGTTCATTAAATGGATGAGACTAGCACAGGAGCAGCACGCGTAGCATGACAACCATAGAAACAGGTTTTGTCGTCGGAAGAATAGACAAAATGACAGATAAACAATCACAATCTGTCATTTCTCTATTCTTTCGTCGAAATAACTCGTTTCTACGGTAGTCATGCTACAGGGAGAGAACTATGCCCAGCAGTGGGTGAAGTTGGGCTGTGGATGGTGATAATGATGATAATTAAATTTTTAAACAAAATAATTATGTGATTATACACATTTCCAGTTTATGCTGACCTCTCATTGTACGGAAGTCCTATACAATGCGAGCTCAACTTACACTGGAAATGTATAGCTTGATATGTAACCGTGTGTACGACATAGGTAATATTTCTTATAAACTTACGTACGCATAAAGCATATACGCGTTTGGACGTGGAGTTGCGCACACCAGCCCGTTATACATTACAAGCTGCGCCCCGTGGTTTCACCCGAAGAAGCCTCGATCCCGTATTCCCGTGGGAATATTGGGATAAAAAGTATCCTATGTCCTAATCCAGGACATGTTCCAAATTGCATCCAAAGCTATTCGGCCGTTTTAGCGTGAAAGCGTAACAAACAAACAAACTCACTTTCGCATTTATAATATTAGTTAGGATTAGCCGTTCTTTTTAGGAGGGAAGAACGGCTGGTAATTATTAAAATAATTAAAAGTTTTCTGGGCATTATGATACAAAATGATCCCTTTAAAGCGGGTTACTGCGAAATATATAACTTGATATTTTAGCGATAAATCCGATCCCATTAAGGATTTGGGGGATCAAGATTTGTTGATTTGGATAATTTGATACAACATCAGCCCAGCCTAATGGTCGAATCTCGAAGTTAGAAAACAAACTTGTGTGTGTAACTAACTTAGCATTTAAATGCTTTGATTTATGATGGATTAACTAGAGATTATGGTAATGTGGGATAACGTTTGTTCAAATTTTATTATTAGTTGTGATATTAAATCGAGCCCGAACAACTTATTACTCTACAATACTATATCCAGATAGATAATATACTCTACTATACCATCGCATCAGCCAGGTCAAGTTATATTCAACATTTTCAACAGTGCCTATTTCAAAACAACTTAGCTACCATACTATATGCTGCGAAATACCATAAATACAAACTATACTGTCTTATCCGCGAGTTACACGACTATAGTCAAACCCACACTTCCATACCAAACTAGTAAACAAGTCCCGAGAAAACTTCATCGGCTGTCACAAAAGTAAAATGGAGCCACTCGTAATAAAATTGAGACCTCTATTTGGGAAACAACACCCACGTATAACAGTTGGAGAATAAGTTAGTTACGGGTGATTGACACATTTTTTGTGAGAAAATAATAATAAAATATATGAGAATAATGGAACTATCTTTGGCGCTGTTACGTTGGTATGTTTGACACATTACGGGAGGAATCTTTTTCATTTACAAGTTTTAATCTTGCACGTTTAACAGCACATGCTTTTGATTAAATTATGTAAATGTTTTTTTTTTTTGCAATATTTGATTAGTTTAATCATGGCCAGCATTACCATATTTACTATAGGTTTTACTATCATTGACTAGTACACAAAGCCCTTTATAACTTCCAAAATTATATTAGCAATCAAAGAAATATCACAAGAAACACACTGTCTTTTTCTCAATTCAAAATTTCGCCATCGCGTGTTTCGCCACCTGAAATACGTCGCAGCGGCAATTTATTCTATGGCTTCTGTGCCAACCGTCACCGTGATAAATAGCGCTTGATGAAATATATCTTTCACCAACGCGAACTGTTGATGATCGTACCATTACACAAAAAGCCGAAAAGGAAGGTTGTTTATTTGATAGGTATAATGTTTGTGACGGAAGTATGCCTATTATGTTGAAGATTCCTGATGATGTGCATTGTAGGTTCCAAGGAATAGATAAGAGGTTTTATCTATTCCATTATTGTTGATCGAAGATTCCATGGTAGGTTCTAAACCTTAAAGTAAGAAGTTTACCTACTGAGTCTCTCTCTTTTTTTTAAAACATTTAAGCGATGTGTCGATGTGCCCAATCGTTGGGGATCTTTCGTAAAACATGATCACTTTACCCTATTAGTATTTTGTGATTTTAATATAATGCCAATAAGTCGTTACCGCCTCGGTCTTTCCGGTTCAGACGGTTCGATTTTAGTTGAACAACTTTTGTTGTTCAACAAAAATATTTTGGATTGATTGAAAGTCTATTCAGGCGGTTCAAATCCCTTTCAACTTAGCAGTTGATCAACTAAACTCGAACCGTGTGAACCCGGTATTCGATCGTCGATTCTATTCTATAGTGGCGAGGCGAATACAATCTTTTGTTTTGCTTTTTTGTTCTGTCCGGTACCACGTGTCTTGATCCAAAAATATAGTCGTATTCGATCTAAAAAACTTCAATGCTTTGTTGCAGAAAGGCGCGTGTGCGCGCGAATGGTGGGCAGTGATGGGGGGGCCGCGGCGCATGTCCAGTGCGCTGCTGCTGCCCTTCGCGCTGTTGTCCCTGCCACCCACGGAAGCTGCCAACACTACCACCTACCGGGTACGTAGATACTTTGTCGCCACATCATGACATCTGCTATGGGAACCATACCAGGGCCATCTCAGAGACAGTGCTGAAAAGTTTTATGTGTGTGTGTGTTTTTTTCCCTATTTCAGGCTTGCTCCCATATTAAAAGTTGTTCGTAATTATGAGTATGACCCCTTAAGAGGTTTTCAGTTTTTGCATAATTATATACACCTTGTATATTTATATACTCTTCAAACCGGAGCACAGCAACACTGCTTGACGGCAGAAATACCTAGTTATTTTTGTAGTACCTGTTACCCCGGATGAACTCCTTCACAAACGGCTCTACTACTCAAAAACCTTATAAGCCGACCCTACGCTAAGTACAACCCATCCTTACTAATATTATAAATCCGAAGGTAACTCTGTCTATCTGTATGTCTGTCTGTCGCGCTGTCACACCCAAACTACTTAACCGATTTAAATGAAATTTGGTAGACAGATAGTCTAGAGCCTGAGAAAGGACATAGGCTACTTTTTATCGACATACCACGCGGGCGAAGCCGCGGGCGGAAGCTAATATTATTATAAATGACATTGTGGAGAGAGGGCACAAAAAACAATTCTTAGGCGTTGCAAGTTTGAGCAATAACGCACCGATAGTCTGTGACGGCAATTATGTGAAACCAATACAATATGCGACCAACGACTTGGACACTGTGGCACGTGTTGGCTGTAACTTACACTTGGTTTAACCATAATGAAGCAACGTTTGAGACTACTACTCTTTGAATTCTATTATTAGCCTAGAAACTCTTTGTATTTCACGTCATAATACTTACAAATATTACCGAAGTTGGGTCGTATTGCCAAATGTAGGCTCTCATTTCACTAGTCCAAAGCGGCAGAGTTACGAGTACCTAAGTTATTATACAGGAGTCAGACCATCATTGACATAGATAACGCTAAAAACCCACGAAAACTCGATGTTCCATATTTACGGCCAGATACTGTCCCTAAGTGAAGTTTTCAGTACGAAATTCTGCATTGGACTGATAAAGCATTTAGGCCCATTTTCACACCTGCATCGTAGAGCCCTGTTCATTCGTTATAGTTTCAAATTGGATTACGGTCATACGTGGCAAGCTGCCTGTATTGCAGCTTACCGACATTTTAATTATAAAGCCATCATATTGATTGAAAGAGTTAGAATATAGGTGGGAAGGTATAACAAACTATTTCGATTTAAATAAAGTGATAGTAGATTGATTCGATTAAAATCGGTATTGTATTGGGTATATTTCAGTTTAACATCGAGTTAGTATTTAAAACATAATCCTGAAAAAACGCCCGGTTTGTTTTCAGATGATTGTAGAATGTAGGGTCACCAAAATTTTATCGCAGTCCACTGCTGGACATAGGCCTCTCCCAGGCTGCGCCACAACACCCATCCTCCGCCTTCCGCATCCAGTCTGTCCCAGCCACCTTTTTAAGGTCGTCGGTTCATTTAGCGTTATTTAATTAAAGCGTTAATTAGTTAATTCAAACCAATTCATTACCTACCCACATATAATGAAATACAAACAAACATTCCACCAATCAGTTGAACAAACTATTCTCATTAATCACACGGACGGCAACTGCCAATTTAATAGAAATGCAACAGATACGAGTATTACATACTGACGCAAACCATTGTGACTCTGAAATGCTAACGATCGCCCCCTCCCCAATGAGGCTGGTGTTGCGTAGGTATATGTCACCTACCTCCAATGGCTCATCGGGTTTACGTCAATAATTATGACCACCCGAGGGGTGCGTCTACGTAGGTACAGTCACGGACTTTAATTGATCAGCCACCTGGCTCTGTTCGTATTTTAGCCGTGTAATGCAAATCGGGTTTATTCGGTTCCCGACACGGAAAGTCATAATGTCTTCGTATTATTACAAGGACATTTTATTTAATAACTTTACCGGTTGGCTAACCTGAGAGCCAGAACTACAAACTTGACAGCAGAGTGACTACCCAAAGTCAACCAATTGCAGGTCTAGCAACAGTAACCTAGCAACGATTGTTTAAGCGTAGCGATAGTAACGTTAGCGTACGGAGAAATAATAATAGTCATTTCGACAACTTCAAAATTAACGTCTCTGACATCGATATTTCAACTGTCACTATCTTCAGATATGTTTTCAGAATAATCGAGTTATTGAGCTCTGATTCAAAGGAGGTCAGTATCAAATAGATTGGATAAACTTAATGCAACATTTTATTTAATTTTATAATTGAGAACTTATTAGTCAACCTCTATGGATAAGACTATTTCCGATTATAAGTAATTTATTTGTCATCTTGTTTACGAGCGTGCGGTTTGAGTTCGTGTTTAATCGTGTAATCTCGTGAATGTATGAAACTGTAAAACTGAAAAGTTAGAAGGTGGCTTATCAATTAAAGTCCGTGACTGTACATCAAAATAGGCATAAAAGGGATGTTTTTATTTAATAAAGCTCCCTAAAACCTGCGGAGAGCTGGGTTATTTTTTGTGTCAACATCTTTCTCGAGTACATTTTATGTAAATTCTAAAAAAGGAGAGTGCTACCGTTTGTTTTAGGAGATAAAAATACGCTGGTGTTCAGGGATCTTTGTACTTGTTTTATGATGATCTGAAGGCACGAAAAGAGTAAAATAATCACTAAATTGTACACTGTATTTGTGCTTCGCTTTTACGGGAGAGAGAAAAGAGTTGTCAATGGACTTTCTTGTCCGTTCTTCTCCATGAGAACCTACTAGGTACGTACGCTTTGGAATGGATAACTATAGTTTCAATTTTCACTGACGCACACCTTGACAGTTCAATTGTGCTTTTAAATAGTTTAATCAAAATAAATGCTTTGAGTTTGAGGTTAGGTAAGCTATAGTTTGGTCGATCTCGGAAGGATACACAGAACTTAATAATAGCAAATCTAATTATCAGAAGTGTCTAAAACAAGATCACTTCATGTACCTTGTTTACAAGCTAATAGTTTGCTATTACTGTCTTCTAGTAAAGCACCATACTATAGCTACAGCAGTTTCTATTAAAAACATCCTACAACACCTATGCCCCGTTATGTATCGACAAATGTCAGCAGTCTGGCAGGTCTAATCTACCAGAGGCCAGCTCTAGTATTAGTTTCAGGCCGAGATCTATAAACGTAGACATGTTCCCGTCTGCACTTGCAATTTGACAATTGTGCGACAGTCGTAGGAACGACGCTTAGCCAAAGTAACGTATGTAAATCTCGGCCTTAGTTTCGATGAATGTTGCGGTACCTATCTTTGATATTTTGCTATAACGCTCCATCAAAATACATAACTCAGGACATCTGACATTTTACATATCTCCTGTTAGACTGCTGAGCTGAATGGAATAAGAGTACTCATTTGTTGGTAGTTGGACCTTTACCCTAAACTCAAGTAGGTATGGATGGGAGGATATAATTATGCCAGTGCATTCAATATATTATTAGCTTGCCAATTATCTGGCTTCCCTGAGGTTTGTGTAATCGAATATTCGGTGGAAGCATACGATTTAATATTAGGTAGGTAACACAAGGTTATTTTGATATATGGTGGGTGAACCGGAGGTTTTAATCCAGAAGAAGAACAAGATGCCAAGTAGAATTTTAAGAAAAATCGAACGCAAGGAAATGAAATGAAATCGTTTATTCTGTAAATAGGATATCAGAATCACTTTTACACGTCATATTTAAAAAAATAAAATAAGCTAGATGAGGTCGGCGTTTCCTATCTGACTACTCTGAGAAGAAAGGCCGAAACAAACTCAGAGGTCGCAGAGTCTTTTAAGGTATACATAATCTTGGTCAGGCCATATGAGGACCATGTAGATTAGAGTCTGAAATGGTCTTTCGAGGAAAGAACCACACAGATTTGGGTGGACCTGTCCAGTCAGTGCAAGCATTTGTCAGTAACCGAGGAGCTCAACTCAGAGCTTAAGGAGCTCAACGACTCGACGAACAATACCAAAGAAAGGACATTTGGGTAGGCCGCAAAAAGTACTCAAACTGCCAGATTAAAACTAAAGTAAGAGGAGATAATAAAAATGATCCACATAGTCCTCACATTCACAATAATTAAAATAAAATAATACTTTACAAAGTAATAATGTCATTTTGTATAAAATATAAAATATTCAACAATGTCAATTTGTAGGTTTAAAGGAATTGTCAAATCTAAAAAAAAGACTTATTGGCAAGCCTGTCAGTGGTTTTTAAATAATAGTTTTTAAAAGTAGGTAAAACTATTGTGTACTTATAACACATTTTACCAACATCTTATACAAACTGATTTCGACCAACCGTTTTCTGCACATTCAGCACAACTTCAGCAGGTGAAGGTTGCTTTTAGCAGATCCGACAATATTATTAGAGCATGACAAAAGATTTATACTGGGTGTAAGGGTAGACACCGTTATTCTTGAAACTAGTGGTTTGGTGTCATCTATAATATACTTTTTCTATGGGACCAAACAAGGATAACGGTGTCTACCCTAACACCCTGTATTTCAGTTTTGTTGTAATGCTTTCGTGATGTCTATACTAACAAGAGTGAACTATTTGAAAAGTACCTACTATTTATATAACTAAAAGTATTTTTAGCAATACCAGTGGTAAGGTGACTTACGGCGAATTTCATCAATGAAACTGAACTGTGCTGATCTGTGTTTCATTGGTATTTGCCATAGATAGTTAAGTATAAAATATTGCACAATATAACAGTAACGTTGAAGCGCTACAGCGCTGCAATATTCCGCTTTACATAAAATATGTACGGCTTCTCAATGACTTTCACGATGCCTGATATCAGCTTCCTTAGTGGACGGTTTTAAATTAAATTGAGAACATGACGACCGACCGTTTCAAATTAAATTCTTTAACGTGTTTTGCTTAGAGGTAGGGGCAGAACGAACTTCCTGAAATCTTTTACTATACGAACTTCAGCGCTTTATTAGATATGTGACTAAATTGCAGAGTTTAAAAAATGATTTTTTTTTTCTAAACTTAGACATCTAAACGTCACGTTAAAGACATCTCAAACAAGACATCTAAACATCTAATATAGATATCAAAAAAAAAAATCGTTGAAATCGGTTATTATTTGCGCGGGTATTAAATAACTGCTCAATTAGCACAAAACACAACACAACGATAATAATAAACAAAAAAGTTAGAGTCTCAGAATTTTCTAATTTATTTAATTATAGTAGGTACCTACCTATGCGTACATGTGTATATGTCAATATCATTTTTAATGAGGTACTTATTTTTAGGTACTTTCTAATATCAGGTAGCCCCCAAAAATAAAAACGAAACAAAACAAACCGTAAAACATTGAAAGCTTCAAATAACAGCACTAACATTATGTCGTTTCAACAAGTAAGTACCTACCTAACAATATTCCGCCAAAATTAGGGATAATTAAGTAAGAAGCGAAGACTTCGTGTTGGAAACTCGTTAGAAACAAATGTGGCATCCGATTTTGAACCAACACCTACTGTCATAGTTAATTAACTAGACACGTACACGTTCCTTTGATAGAACAGTGATGTAGTAATTAGAAAGCAATTGCTTCCGTTCAGGAAACTCTATCTTATAATTTCTTAGTGGCGTTATAATATCACTAATGAAACAGTATTCTATGTGCAGATGGGAACCTTTTATATTGATTAGTGATACTATTACTTATAACATAACATCACGCCTGTATTCCTCGTAGGGTTGGGTAGAGGTGTACCTATAGCACACCCACAAAGTGAAACAGAGTAAGTAGTAAAGTGTACCTATACAGGTATAGGTACACTTTACTACTTACTCTGTTTAATTAGTTGGAAAGGATTATTATTGATGTTTATCTTCCATGTTGCCGTATTTTTTAATATCTTTGAAGAGGTCAACAGACGTGTCTATAGGTAGGTAAGTACTTAAATACTTACCTACTAATAGGTAGGAACCTACCTCAGTGTCAATGCATCAGCATTTGGCTGGCGAGAGCCGATATGATTCTGCTCACTAAATGGATATTTTCCTAACAAAGACTTGCTCAAACCAACTAAGACCAACCTCAAGAAGGGGCAGTAGTTTCTATTCAAATACAAGTTTATGGAATCCATTTATTTGCTACTTATATGAGAAAATACGTTTGTTCTTTCAATAGATTTTCTTTCATTATTGTCTTCGTCTTTCAACATTAATTTACTTTTCTACGTCGAAGTCAATGGGCGTAATCCTAAAAATACTCGACATTATACTTATTGAAGTTTGATTCGATGTGGCGGTACAAAACCTCCCATCTCAGTAATAGAAAAATAATTACGTTATTGTTGCTCCGTACTTCCAACCAGGTTATGGGTGATCCCGAAATGTGATTAGCGTCGAATCCTGCATTACGGCATGGCGGAAAACGGGAAAATATGTTTATCTCGTATGTTATTGTTGAAATTACAACGGATATAAATATTGTGGCCTCTGTCCCATCTCTTCCCTTAATTACAAGTCCTGCTGTTGCAAATGTACCCTTTCTGCTGCCGGCGACGTTAATACTGTGCTATTTGCTATTAAAACAAGCGCTTCCCACAAAAACATTCAACAAGTTGAATTCAATTTTGTAAACGAGTTTCGTGCTCATCTTTCGGGATATGTTAAACATGTTGGAAATGGAATTTGAATGAAAGCGAGATTAGTACCTATTCTTGCGAATGTTCTTTTTGTGGGTAATGTGGGTTAGAGTGCTTCAAAGCGGTACCTATTGAAACATTCAGGGATCTCGCGCACTAGACGGCAACGACTCCAGCCAGTCGTGGCTGTGTGTTGGATCATTCGGTTACCTACAAAATGGTTGAGCTGGTGCTGATCCACGTGTCATGTTCGTGAACGGGCGCCGTCAGTTGAGACTGGTCATCTATTATTTTCCAGAGCTTATTTTTATTCTTATATTTTGAATTGTTTTTGATTATTTTTTGTTTTACATTGTTCTCACATATAGAAGCAACAAGAATACTGTAGGCAGCCAGGATTTTGTAATATATAATCCATAATATTTAAAAGAGTGTCCTTGGAGTTTCTTGCCCGTTCTTCTCCATAGAGATCTACGTTTTGGAATGGGCAACTAGCTTCAACTTTCTGACTAACTGACCGACTCTTTGACAATTCAAAAGTGCCTGTAAATGGTTTAATTGAAACAAATGCTTTGAGTTTGAGTTTGTCTAGTGATATTTTATGGTGTGCGGGACTAGTTGGCCGTTGCAACCAAGTGCGCGAATAGTATCGTTTTCTATAGTTTAACTGGTCGCGGTCGTGGTCGCGGTCGTGGTCGTCTAGTGAGCGAGATCCACAAGTTGCCTTCTGTATGACTTGCGATTGCGATATTATGACTACACTCGCGACAATCTAAGAAGTCCGTTTTGACGTTTCGTTCTCGTACATGTAATAAAACGTTATGCCTTGATAATCAGTTTTAAGCAATGTAGATAAGTAGTCGATTACAAACTCTCTAAGTATGACCAATCGCTAAGTCTCGAGAATCTGTTTATAAGAAAACATTTTTTTTTTTCATCGCTAGACTAATCATTTTTATAGCTGTCAAAACGGACTTCTTATATTGTCGCGAGTCTAGGCAACTGTTTTAGTCTGATCTGGCGTTATGCATCGAAAATATCCTATAGATCTCCTTTTTTTTCACTCAAACAATAAAAGTGCAAGTTCTTAAGCTTGCAGAACGTTATTTTGTTTCCTTCACACCCTCATTTATAGCATTTTTTTTTTTTTTTTTTAAACTTTGCCCCACACTAGGAATGTATTAATAGTCCACCACCACATGACCCTACTCTTGGTCCTTCAACAATTCACTTAAAAATTACAAATTCTTACCGTGAGTTATTGGTTCGGTAACAGCAAAATTTCTTGTTATTTTTCAGGCTCAACGTTACTGAAGGAGAATGTTGTAACTAATCAATTCTTGTTAATTTACTTGAAAGGCGAGGCGTCCATACCTACAGAGATATTTCGAGCCTTTTTTCTTTATTTGTGAGATTTTCCAAGAGGGTAGGAAAAATATTTCTTGACAATCGCACCGATCACACGATGCGCGCTGGTTAAAGTAGCTAAATTAAAGGTAGAACTCACGCTTTGACTGCAATCAGATTCCCAGATTTTTCAGAGATTCCCAGAATAAGTAGCTCCTTGAATGACAAAGAAAGGGTAGTGATAGAATAGCGTGACGGTTGACAGTGGAGAATGGAAGAAGAAAACGTGTTGCACCGACCCCAAGTAACATAGGACAAGGACAGGAAGATGATAACCGGTTCTTCTTAGAAAATATTTTCCTTCCCGTCACTTTTAAGGCAATTTTTACAAGTTTTATATTAGATAGAAGATAGATAGATAGAATACTCTTTATTATGTACTTACACCATAAAAACTACAGATATCAATGTAGAAAAAACATAGGGTGACACAATGGGCGGTCTTATCGCCAAAAGCGATCTTTTACAGGCAACCTTTGGATGGATTAAAGCGAGAAGGAGAGATAATACTGCAGTTAGTCAGTGGTGTGGTGTACCATTTACATATACAATAAATACATACATACATACATAAATATACTAGCTTGTTTTGTTTTTATGTATTTCCAGTTACTCCAATTGTCATCCATTTTTTTTTTAAAACGGCACGCTTTTTTTATTAAAATTAAATTTATCTTACAGGAAGAAGTGGAATCGTCACTTCGTCTGGTGCACGCAGTAGCCACTGGAGCAACAGGAGCGCTGTGCGTCACACACCGGTATGGGCGGCTAAAGGCACCACTCCACGCCGCGCGATGGGACACTGCGAGAGCCAGAGCAGACCTCGCTGCTAACCTGCTTCACCAGCTGGGACTTGAAAATGCAGGTAACATACATCTAGAATCATCACTTAATCTGATGCACGCAGTAGCCACTGGTGCAACAGGCAACAGGAGCGTGGTGCTGTTTTGCATCACATTTTGGCCAAAATCGAGATAGACTCTTTGCACCCTGCGTGATAAGAGTAACATTCTTGCAGTAAAGTACCATGACCTTCAATCTATACGTTGCCTTCCTGGACTTTAGACTGGAATTGAACTGTCGTACTGCAGAGCAAAGCATCACTGCTCCCGGAATAGAGAAAAAATAATCATATTACTGTTGGTTTATTAAAGCATCAGGTGGTAGGTATACCTACTTACTAAATTATACCAAAAAACAAAAGGTTTTCAGGCTGTTATAACACCCGTCAATATTTTCACGAAAGTCAGAATTTGGGGTACGAACAAGTCTCGATAAACAATCGTTCAACGAAGGGCGAATGGGATCGGCGGCGGCGCCCCGATGCTAAACAATTTTGTTTGATTTGATTCTGCGCCGCCGTTAAATGGATTGACGACCCCAGAAATCAAACAAACGAATCAAAATTATGAACGTTTTCGGAAAGATAGAGAGAGAAAGAGTAAAGGGACGCATTATCAAATTTCTTTTATTTTATTTTTGGCAGTAGCGGGAATTTCTTCTGGACGATCACGCTGGGGTAGCCTGAACAGTGTCGGACTCGTACAGAATAAAAATCTAACTCCTGGCTGTTACCCAAAACCAGAGAAACTGTTAGGACCGTGCACCATTTTTTTAAATAAAACTGCTGGAGTCACAGACAACAAGGCTTGATTGGCTGATAATATCAATTTGAAAACAATCGCTGTGACTCAATATTTTTTGCACTGTGTTAAATAAAATTGCTTTGCAAGATTTACCAGAACTTTTTGAATAGGTAGTAACCAAAACCTGCCTTTAATCATATGAAGATGCTACTTTCAAAGCAAAGGTGTTCACAGTTTATGACGAAAATAATTTATTTGCCGTCTGTTACCCTCAGAAGTCCTAATGGCGGTGTCCCAAGGCCTGGTGTTAGGCGCGAGTCCCTTGGAGCGGGCAGTGGGGGCGCGAGCGCTGGCATTGCGAGCAGACGGCGTGGTCAACAGTGCCGTGGCCTGGGAGAGATACGGCACCGCAGATCCCGTCGCCGTTGTGTCTCCTCAGTTGGAGAAACCGCCCGATCCTGGATATCCATGGTAGGAAAGCACATTACCTATGCGTTTTGTCTCCAAATACCTAGTGTATAAACTGTATAATGGGGACAATATGGTTGACAGTAGATGGTCAGTATTTCGGAAGAAAACCTAAAATAGAGACTTAAATAAGAGACTCGCAAAATTAGGAATAAAATTCGGCTTAATCCTAGAGTGTACTTTGCCTCTACAAGTAATACAAGCTATGAAAATGCGAAATTTTCAATGCATCTTGTAGATAGATTCTATGTCGTTAATGATTCTTGATTGATAATGCAAGTTAGGTTCGTTACTAATCTATTGTAACTAAAATTATCATCGAATATAGGTATGTGTCAGCACATGAAATTGAAACGCTTCGGTCCCCAAAGTTTATGCCATCTCCGCCTGGTGCGACTATGGAAGGCTGGTGGACGTATCCCTACTACAGCTGCGAAGCAAAACGATGGTTGTTATCTTACACCGTGCCTGTGTCTACTATCCGAGGGTAAGTACATAATTCAAAACTTAGATTATGTCTTTATAGTTGTTGTCATAGATTTAGAGACAGTAAACTCCATACTCCTTAGACCAATTCGCTGCCTTCATAGTAACTCATTCGAAAACTAAAAAGTTTCAAGTACCTACCCACCCAGAATGTTGGGCTACTGGAATCATCGTGCATGCTATCTTGTTTTTTACAACTATTAGGTCGGCTTCGAATCTCATGAACCCTTCTGTCTGGGCATCATTATTATTAACTTAAATTGACTAGGTATAGTTACCTCCAGAACCCAACTAGCGGGAATTAGGAAGGCCGTGAGATAATAAACCAAAATCCTGACTTTTACATTAGTTCGGCACTTCGGCCCACCCTATTTGGCCCGCATTAGAATAACATTTTAGTACCTTTTACCCATCTCAATTCTCAGTATACCTAACATGGCCGTAATACATTTCCCTCTTACAGATTGAAAGGTATCGTCTCGCTCGACATAGACATATCTAGCTTGGAAATAAACCAGTGCGAGGCGGATACTGAAGATGTTAATGATAACCAAATATATTCCTTTCACGGGACACACAAATGCCCTAACGATACCACTTACGTAAGTATACCTAGACCTTGAATTTGATTTATTTATTGTAACAGAATTATCTCTACAGCACTAAATCGTTTGTGACTGTTTTATTTGTCTAGTGTGAATACAGGCCAAACAGAGAAATGAGTGTACGGCACGCTGGTTGGGCGAGAGGATCGTATATTTGCCGATGCCGTCCCGGCTACTACTCATTACTTCATCGTGAAGGATATAATGGATCCCTTGTTGAAGGTAATGCTGATACATAACACAATGCGTTTTTTCTTCATTTTCATGGAAAACAGAAAACTCTCGTACCACTTAGTAAAATAGATGATTAGTAGTTTTTGGTAAAATAGATGATTACTTACTTACTTTCACACATTCGGAAACACGTCGTTGGCTAAGTCCAGCAAAAAAACACTAAATAATTGTGTATTTTTATTAACTGATTAATAGAATTTTATTTTGAGATTTTTCATTTAGAGTCGCATCGTGGTAAATACAATAAGCAGTTTTCATTTGTTTTTGGTACGCTTTGAAGTTTTTGGCAACAAAAGTGCCAAAAAGTCAAAACATTGAGAAATGGACATTAGGATCTGTCAATGTCATTCACTCAGACGAATCATGAATCCGCTTCTTTGCCGCTGTTGATACAAATTCATTTGTTTTTATTATTATCATTATACGCTATGTGGAAGACGAGACGACGTGACCCTCTGTCCGAATTTAGGTACGGACTGCGGCTGGCGCCGGGCGGCGGCGCCGGCGTCGTCAAATGATTTACTCAAGTTGTAAAAATTGTAGGGACGTTAAAACTTATGTTCATGTTTTCTGATTGCTCTCTTCCAGTTGCATACCAAGAATACGAAGAAAACGATTTAGAAAACTGGAGCGAGCCATACGAGTGTTTAAAATGTCAGCCGGGCTGCGAATCGTGTCAGGGACCGGAGCCATGCCTTGCCACCTACAACTGGCCATTCCGGTAAGAATATCGGCTAATAGATCCTTTTCTGGGTTGTGTACTGTTCATTTATTCACTGTTGTACTGCAACCCTACCTACCATAATAAAGCTGAATGTTTCTTTGTTTGCCAAGAGGAACTGCTTTGTTCAAGTTTAATTAAAATTATGGGTGCTGGTTCAGTCTCATGACTTTTCAATTTAACTTTTTGAGATTCATTCAGTAAAAAGAACACACACTCATTTACTATAAATTCTTACTATCCAAAATTATATAGACTTTTGACATTTCCTGGGATGTTTGCCACATTATTTTCTTTATTTATCTTTTATATTTCAGTGTATAAGACACAAAAGAATGGAGACCAACTTGTACTACTACTACACTTTACATTAATCTTTTTTAACTCTTCAGGATATCTTTACTGGTGATATCAGTGAGCTGTGCAGTGATGACAGTCTGCCTGACTATCTACACTCGTCATCACCGCAGAGTGAAGGTGTTCCGTGTAGCTAGTCCCGTGTTTCTCTCCATCACACTACTCGGATGCGCTATCATGTATATGGAAGTGAGTTTGTTTTTTTTTTTTTAAATATTTATTTTATTATGCACACTGTAAAATAAATACAGATATGACATTATGGGTTTTATAACAAGTTTACTTTTAGCTATTGTCACTTAATTAATTGGTACGTTAAGACTAAAAACTTGCCTTAGATATCCATGTTTAGTAGTTTTATAGTATACGAGCTCTATGAGACTGATGTCAATAGGGATTTGTGGAAGAAACGTAAAAAAATCCCCATTCCCTTCCATATCCCATATCCCCAGGGGAACGTGAATGGGCATTAGTGGAATAAACCGTTTAGTAAAAGGCAGAATGCTAGGCTGTCTTTGTCTACTTATTTTAATTTCTGAACACACATCTTTCCTTCATTGGTTAATAAGAAAAGCCAAGTGCTTAGCCATTGTGCTAAATGTGATTAAAAATGAACTAAAAATTAATATTATTTTATTTCTAGATGGCAGCTATATTCCCGGTGTTGGATAGATACTCATGTATTGCTACAAAATGGACTCGGCACATGGGATTCTGCATCACTTACACAGCACTTCTGATGAAAACTTGGAGGTAATATTTTTTTGTTGTTATTATCAAATATTAAATCTAAGGAAGGCGACAAAAAAAATATACTTCTTTTTATAGATATTGTCATGTCCTTCTACAAGTGGAAAATAACCTGAAGCGACATCTTACTTTTCTGAACATCAACCTCATACAGTAGACAATTACTTACAATGCTGCAATGCCAACAAAAGCAATGCAATTAGTGTCCAACTGAAACTTGTTTTTACGACCGAAACTGAAACCGAATTTCGGCAACAGTCTCAGTTTCGGACAAAACCGAAACCGGAACTTCATTACAAGGATCATGTTTTGAGGAAAACATGATTCTTGTAATGAACAACCAGTCAGGACATGAATAGGCACGTAGACACGGCAAAATGTCTTCGTCGCTTACTCGCTTGGATGGAATTTAACGCGCTGAACATGACCGATCACAGCGCGAGAACTCCCGAATGCAGTTTCGGTTTCGGTCGTAGTTTCGGCAGTTTTGCCGCCGAAACCGAAACTCGTTATTTTTGCCGAAACTCGACCGAAACCGATACCGAACTTTCGGTCGGAGTTAATATGTGCATATTGTATGTAGACTGAAATAGGTACTTCAGTCTTAATTATTTCAGCACGCTTAGCATGACCACAATAGAAACCAATTTTTTCGACGGAAAATAGACAAAATGACAAATAATCACAATCTGTCATTTTGTCTATTCTTCCGTCGATAAAACCCATTTCTATGGTTATCATGCTAGGCGTGCTAGGAAACTCAATAATTGCTACAATTCTTTTTAATACTTTCAGAGTATCTCTAACATACCGAGTGAAGTCAGCGCACAAACTGAAGCTGACAGACAAACAGTTGCTGCAGTGGATGGCACCCATACTACTTATCATGCTAGTTTACTTAGGAACCTGGACTTTGTCTGCACCACCTGATGCTGAAGTTGTAAGTTTTAATTATTTATTTATTTATTAAAACTTCACGCGCAAGTAAAACATACTATACGAAGACGGATTTAATGCCTGAGGCATTTTTGTACTAACCGACGTTAGGTATTCAAGCTAAGCCACTTGAAAAAGCTGCCATAATAAATACATTTCTGCCAGTTTTTTGTTTTGTTAATATAATTGCTTGATAGAAAACATGTATGATTTTTTTTTAATTTAAACTTTCGTTATTTTTTAATTCAACTTGTATAATATGAATAATATCTATAAATTTGTATTATTTCGTGTTTACAGATAACGGATAACAAAGGACTGAAATTCAAGCAGTGTACTTACAATTGGTGGGATCACAGTTTAGCAATAGGTAATTGAATACTTAATTAAATGATTATAAAACGTATTTAATCATGTAACATCACATAAATTTATTAATTGAAGTGTGGAGGTACTTTGTAGTGATACCTTTTCATTTTGACCAACTTTATTTGTTACCTGCAGCGATAAACAATATTCTATTCTAAATAAATAATTCGATTTTTTTTCTATAGTTTTATCATATAATCCTGTACTCTATCTACTGAACACGATCCTCTCAATGATTAATGATGACAATTAAAAATCAAATAACTTTTCGTTTAACACCATAAATGTCATTTAAAATATTTCTAGTTTTCGTTTGATTTTTCCGTCATCTTAGGAACCATTTATGTTTTCCAGGTGAAATCCTGTTCCTACTATGGGGCGTGCGCGTGTGCTACCGCGTCCGTCACGCGGAGAGTCTGTACAACGAGGCGCGACTCATCTCTATAGCCATCTACAACATATTCACCGTCAACTCCCTCATGATAGCTTTCCAGTAAGTATTGTATATTATCAGAATAACTCTGAGGTGCTACACAATTATTCGGGTCGGCATGATTTGGGTGGCAAAATCGAATAACTGTAGTAGTACATGTTCGGGAAAAAGCCGCTCCCCGATTAGCACGAGCCGAATGAAAGCTGAATATGTGTAGTAATTGCTTGGGCTGCCCCAAGCAATACAACACATGTGCCCAAATATTCTTTGTTGTTCAATAAATACTGCCGAATGAAATGTGCCGACCCGAACAAGTACCCTTTACTAGGAGTTGTTGAGTCACATGATTACAAAAGCTCGTTGATTGTCAGAATCGGCTTTAATTGTTTGTAAATAAAAACGCATTTCGGTAAATAAAATTATAGTTGTTAATTCTGTTGTCGTGCCATTTATGTCCATGTCTCGGAAACGATAAGTTTCTAAAATCATATTTTTTCTTCTTGTTACAGTTTACTAATATTGCCTCAGGCAGGACCAGATATAAAATATCTTCTTGGATTTATAAGAACACAGTTATCAACGTCAACTACAGTGCTACTGGTGTTTTTACCTAAGGTCAGTGTAGTTTTACTACATTAAAAAAATACAATAGCTGTAGATATATTTAGTAACCTATTCCGCTTGACTATTCTTCAAGAGTCCTAAAAAACCCTGTAAGAAATCGACACGTGTTTGACCTCTCAACGAGGCATCCTCAGGATGACGATTGACCAATTGCAAACCAGAACGCGACGTGTTACCACACCGAGTGCTGGACGCAACGAAACTTTGCGTCACTTCTAGGACTCTCTCACTTTTTAGGACTCTTGAAGAATAGTCAAGCGGAATAGGTTACTAAATATATCTACGTCTATTGTATTTTATAATGGATTTCCGCAAAGTCACGCCTGAATCAATTAACTATTTTACTACATTAGTAGGTACATTTTGGTGCTACTCTGAAAATCATTTAGTAACAATAGAAACGCAGACAAAAGGCTAATTGCCAGTTTTTGAAAAACCAATCACTAATGTTCCTTGTTGTTTATTTACCTCAAAACATGAATATTTCAGCGAAATATTAACATTAACATCTTATTTTTCATTTTTTTAATGTAATTGCACCTACCACTGTTTGTCTCTGCATCATCCAAACTGGTAGAAAATGCCTATGGTATTACGTCCGCCTCTGTACATTAATTGTTTGTTTAAAGTCTTTAAAGTATTAAATAAATAAATAATTTGATTTTGACTGCCTCGTCTAATTTTTTCCGCGCGATCTATAAAATGGGTCCTCGCGAGTCCCTTAGAAACAAATTCAAAGAAATTGATATACTGACTCTGTCTTCTCTCTATATCTTTGAAAGTATTTTGTATTTTCGCAAAAACTTAGGAGTTTTCAAAATAAGAAGCGATTTCCATAATATAAATACACGTAGTAGACATGAAATTGTCATACCCAAATTTAGATTAAACTAAAACAAGCAAGTCATTTCTTATAAACAGTATCTGCTTTTATAACAAGTTGCCAAAGTCGGTTACAGAACTTAGCGATGGAAAGTTCAAAACCCATATCAAACGTGTCCTTATCAAAAAAGCATATTATAAGATTAAAGACTATGTTGATGACAAGAAAGTTTGGCAAGAAGATGACAAGGATTCCCTGGTACCTTATAAGCGGCATAATTATGTAAGAGTCTATTAACTGCTCCCAAATTACCATGTTTATTTTCTTTACATTCATCCTTGAAGATGTTGAAAATGATTATGCATTGTATTTGACATTATTCCTATTATTATAGATACCTCCAATTTAATTACAACTCTTAGTGACTTTTGTGGACATGATAATTATTCAATTTGTTACAGTTGTAATAGCAATCACGTCATTTGGTTGAAATAGGTTTTATTTTTATTTTTTTTATTGCTTGTCTTTTATATAGATTATTTTCTATTTTGTAAATGTGAGAACTTTGTAGGCTTAGTGGACTGTAGATTGATTGAACATCTTCTATTTTGTTAAGTACCTGGTACTTACTTGTTGAAAGGCCTACATTGCCCATGCCTACTAACACTGTAATTTGAAAATATTGTAAAAGCCAATTTTTTATTATTTTTAACTGCCACATTGTACGAGAGGGACACACTACCAAACAGTGTTACTTCCAACACCATTCCTTATGTACGTCTATTGGTAATGCAAAATAAACTTTATGCCCAAAATACAAAGTTTATTTCTAGTGCGAAGAAGGGTCGGGTCGCTAGTTTCTATATAAAAATTACTACAAGATAAGCTCGCAAAACCATAACAAAGTAGTCGCATCCATTTTTTTGCTGATATCAATTAATAATTATAATTACCCATGGCTCCTTCTCCAGGTCTTGCGCGTGGTCCGTGGCACGGGCGACACGTGGGACAGTAGAGCGCGCGCGCGCGGCGTGCCCGCCTCGTCGTCACTCAACGGCATCGGCCTCGTGCCCGACGAGCCGCCAGACCTCTACCAGGAGAATGAGGAACTCAAGGTACTGTAGAGTACGAGCACTGCCGATCTAATCTGTAAAAATGTGAAGGTGAAGTGGGCTGTCAATTGTGTCAAAGTGTGCATCAGTTGGACTGACAACTCACTTCAATCTCACGTCAGACTTTTACTGCCTAAAACCCACCCGTGTTCCTTCAGTTGCCTGTTGCCAAGGTCCCGATATCCCTTTCGGACTTCCCCGCAAATCCCACTTCACCTAACATTTCACAGTGAGGTTTTTACAGAATAGATCTGCTGGTATCGAAATAGACAGGTGTTCCCGCTAAATAAAAAGCAATAATTTTAACTATTTATTTCAAGAGCGCCTAAAAGATGATGTCTTGTCTTGTTGTGTTGTTGTCTTGTGTTTTGTTTATCTTGTATTGTTCTTTTATAATTTCTTTGCCTTGTCTTGTCTTTAGTTTATGTTTTTCTGAAATAGAAATGATTATTATTACTTATTATTCCATAACAAACGCTTTAACAATTTTGAAACAGATTCTAAATTCATTTGAGTGTTCAAATGCAACCAGAATTATTTTTCTGCCAGCCTGTATGATGTTAGATTCCCATTTGCAACATATAGTTTTACAAGAACTTATTGACAGTCACCTAAAGCGAAAACCACAGATTATACAAAAAAAAAACTGTAATTCTTTCTAAAGTATATTTTCCCAAAATTACAGGAAGAAGTTCAAAAGCTAGCAGCTCAGATTGAGTTCATGAAAATAGTGCAGATGGAGATGCACAATCGCCACCTACGGCCGCGGCCGGGCGGCTACTTCACTACCAACGCCAACTCGAACGCGCCCCAGAGCCCTATACACCCTAAGACTGTCAATATTTCACAGGTAAACGAACATTTATTTATTTTCCCTCTGACATCTATTACTACAGGGCAACCTACTGCGGTAGTGTACTTATGTACCAATTTACTCTGAATTTGTGCCCGGTTGATGGCAATAGGCTCGCCTCCTATTACATGGGACTTAAACATAACTAGCGAAATGTGGGTGGTACTATGGGTACAACTCTGCCTAACCCTTCGAGAATTACAGCCGTGATTTTATGTTATACCATAAATTCTTATTTTGATAATAATTAAAATTATGGAACCTATTACAATCAATGCACTCTTTGTGAGCTCAATCAGATAACAAAAGAACACTATATGAGGTTGAGAGTGCGGAATGCACGCGTCAAAATAATCTAATAATATGGTCCATATTGGATTATTTTCTTCCAAAAACTGGTGATGGATAGTTCTCGCCAAGTCAAACATGAGATTATTCAGGCATCATAAAATAGTGGAGCCTCACCGTCACCGTATGTTCTCGGCCTAATGCGCTTTTGTGATGCGAAGAATGAGTCATATCGGCTATAAGAGTGGAGGAAGACCAAAGAAAATATCTATGACGTCTGTGACGGGGAAAGTTGATGATAGCAGATGGAAAATGGTGATAATTAATTACTAATACCCATATTAATTTCTTCCAGGACAACACAGAATGGAGTGGACCGGTGTGACTGGTAGCACTGAGCGATAGTGGGTGGTCGTGGCCCGGGCCGGCGGCCAAGCGCGTCACCACAACCGTTGACGCGCGCCCGCCGGCTTACGTGTGACGTCACACAGAATCCGATGCTTTGTTATACACACGCTCAGTTCAGTGATCAGACTTTCATTTGCATGTTTTAGTGGCTAAGGTACTTTTTTATTATACAGTTTATCCATATATTTACTTGGTACAGTTGGAAACATACGCGGCTTTTGACGGTATGATGTCCCGACTTCCCGAGTTACCTACCATACATCAACTCGGGATACAATGGATGGGAGGTCATATTTGAAGATGAAAATGTACCACTGTATCGAGTAGGTAGTTAAACTGTGCTATTTATCTCAAAGTATATTTCTTTGCATTATTGGTTTATAGTTCGTAAATCTATTTATATTTTCAGGCGATGATGAATCGTTACTGTTAATTCTTAGATAGGATACTTCATGAAATAATATCGAAATAACAATCCTTATGTTTTTGATGAAACATTTGTATTTATTACATCACTGTAGAAAAGGCTAGTGGTCAATACCGATTACCGTTAAATACTCATTAGTCATTACTCAGCTCAGGTAGATACTATTTGTAACTTATACCAAAGAAATATTTGTAATAATCAATTTAACATCTTTGTACAATGTGTGCCACCAAAAGACATGATTATGTAGTTGTCGACAACTACAGAAAACTGTGTTCTTGTAAGACTTGTTATTATTTATATCGCTTTATTCTAGTTATATCTTCCATACATTGTAATATTGTAAACATTCCAAATATTATTTTAGAAGATTTATGCTATGAATTAGTAATAGTATCTAAAGTGTTATTTTTTAATGTTATTTCTGTGGTAATGTTACCAAATCAATTAAGTCAAGTAAATTTATGAGAAAAGTGAACATAAAATGATTTATTGTTTGTAATATATTCGTAGTTATACATTTAAATGTTGGGCACTGGGTGTTCATCTTTAGGACAGACAATAAGAAATAAAACTTTGAAAAAATTTAATTTCATAAGTCATACGGAATTAAAAACTAAAGAAAGTCTTATTTAATTTAGATTAAAACTTAATTACATAACACTTGTTATCAATTATGTGTTGTAAACTAGGAGTACTTACATACATCTTAATCCATTTGTATAGTTTTAGGCGTAAAACAAATTGTACATATGAGTCAAGATAAAGCATAAATTCTAAAGTGTTGTACATAAACTCATTAGATATGATTAATTATTGTTTTTTATTATTTACCATCTGTGATAAGCAGTATTAATCAATTATGAATGTTGTCATGTTACAAAGGTTGTAAGAATCTTTATAACAAGTGTTTAGTCTGAGTTCAGATTATTCTGTGTACAAAGTTAACCTTACAAGTTAGTGCAATTTTTAAAAATGTTGTTGAACATAAAAAAAAATACTTGCAGACGAACATAGAAACTACTCCTTTTTTAAGTCGGTTAAAAAGAAAAACTTGTTACGTTATTTCTATTTTGCTATAGACGAAACATTATTATACCCTAACTCGTGAACGGTGTTATAACGATTCATACATCATGTTACCATTTTATAGATTTATTGCATGAGTTAAAAATATAGTACTATAAAAAAATGTCTATCCATTGATTTTTATGGCTCGGCTTTGCAGTAAGAGGAGCGCAGAGCAGAGGATTTTTTACAATTTGAATGATGGACCTTATTTCAAGTGTGGTGAGGCACAAAAAATACCTTATACCACCTTATATAATTTTTCACATTACCTAAAATAAAGTTGTCAGAAAATCTTTTGCTCCATATTCCTACTTCGTCTACGCAGAGCTTTTAATCTTTCGTCTTCACTTTCTAATTATACATAGAATAGTTATTGTTTATTTTTTTACGCTAGTTGGCTATCCTATCATTATTTTGATGTAGGTATTAACTGTTACTGTGTTCAGTGTGTATAGAATAATTTTTCTAGCTCCTTTCTAAGCTGATTTGAAAGATAACTTAAAATAGCGGGTCAACCAAATAGGCAAGTGTAAGACTAAAATAAAACAGATAAAATGCAGGTACTTATGAATATTTATTTTATAAAATTTAATCAAAGTAAGGAAAAGTGTTACAATAATGTTTGGCATGATTAATTTCATACCTCTTCACAGTTTTTGAAGTATTTAAAAACAATTTTGTAGATGAAATATACCAACTATACAACTGTATTCATTTTAAAATCTGTTGTTTGTTTTGATCAAAGGATAAATCGAGAAAATCAATGTTCTTGTTACAAAGATAAATAGGTAACTGAAATTCTCAACTACAATACGGCCGTTATAACTTGGCAGGTCTGAAGTTCAGACCGAATGCGCGAAAGTTATATGTGCCTATGTTCAGACTCAGAACATAGGCGCATACAATTTTAATGTGCAGACTTCTGCTCGAAGCTCGGGACTGCCAAGTTATACCATAATACTACATATATATCACAGAACCTAGAATTATAACAATTACATTACATGAGAGAATATTTAAAAATGATAGTGATGCTTGAATTTAAGTAAGAACAATTTCTTTGTAATGTGGGTTCGCTCAGACAGCAAATAGGGTTTTTAAAATCAAAATCATTTGTTTGAGCTATTGAGCAGAGTAAAACTCTTCATTTGTAGGTGTGCCAGTAGCTTAAGTTTTAAATGTGATACAACTAAAACTAGTACAATATAAAATTTTATTTTATTGTCTTGAATATAATTTTACTCTTTGAATCTCTTTAGAATTAAATATTTCATGTTCTATGTGCCAAGTTATAAATTTTTAAAGTGAATATATAAATTAAATGTATCAATTTTTGTATAGTTTTTTTTTTGAGATTAAATACATTAAATAGTAATCATGATGTAACATGGGTGTTATATTAGAATTGATGTAATAAGTATTGTTAATCTATGATACTCGTTTCTAGGTGAATTTTATGTAAGAGGTTCTGTTTTTACATTAAAATAAAAATGACTGTTTGTGATGTTTTATTGATGCACTGATCAATAGCACAATAGCTAGGTGTGACCATTTATTTGGTTAACTGATAATATTACTGATAGTTTTGATTTGCAAGTACTTAAACATTTTATGGAAAATTTGACATATCAACACCAGTTTCCTTGGTGACTCAACACCAGTTTTGTACCAAAACAATCGAAAGTGTGAGGTGATGTTGGTTAACAAAGTGAGGCGATAACTCACCAGACAATAAACACCATTTAGCTTTTTATTACAGAAAAAACAAACACCTAGACTTTTTTCGGATAGTAGATACAGGGTTCGGTTTTGGCTAAATGATAACAGCTACATCGGCCAATTCAAGGATAAGCTACTCTTGCCTCAGTTGGTTCCTATTATTGATGGGTGACCATTCATTAAATATTGAGACCCCTCCGTGCCTCGGAAAGTATGTTAAGCCATTGGTACCAGCTGTCATTTGTAGATCTTTGACAGTCGTTACAGGTAGTCAGAAGCCCAAGTCTAACAGTCTTACCAAGGGGCATTGAGTTACCCAGTAACTGGGTTGTGGAGGTGAGATAGGCAGTTGCTCCATGCAAAATACTGGTATTCAGCTGCATCCAGTTAGACTGGAAGCCAACCCCAACATAATTGGGAAAAGGCTAGGCAAATTGATTGATTGCGTAAAATGATATTACATTTAAACAAATACATTCATTCTTATCTATAACCATCAGAAATAACACTTTCTTAATGATTTCATGACACTTTACACGTATAAGTAAGTAAGTAGATTATTATGTGTCCAGCAACATAAAAAGCCACATTAAAACATTCATACATCAAATATGTTATTTTGCTTCTTTATAAACGAAGCACTCGCACACAAGAACTGTGTTTCACTTTGCACCACTTTCAAACTGTCACCATTATCAGCACTCTTACAAAGTAAATCAATTGCGTCCATGTCCTTCTTCGCTGTTTCACATACTTTTTCCACTGAAGCGAGCTCCTCTTCTTCCGCTGACAGTAAAGCTTCCAATAACGCACCTCTTTCTACTCTCCTCCTTAGTGAAGCCACCTCCTCTTTTAACTTTTCAAAATCCGAATCAGAGGTTTGCTCAAGTTGAACTTCATCTTCAGGTAACAAAACATTCTGTGGGATTTTCAACATTCGTTCTATCTCTTCATCAATAGCCCCCAAAGACGGTCCTGCACGCTCACAGTATAAACGAATCAACTTGTCACAAGATCTTGTTAGTGTCACTTTATCAGTTTCATTGAGATTCAACGATTCTTGCAAATAAGATTCCATACCTTTGACACCGTTTGTTATTTTTTGTTCAACCATTTCTCGCACCGCTATTTTGAGGCGTTGAGCCCCAAAACCGAAATGTTTAGTTTCGTATTCTTCATCAGTACCTCCGGTCCATGGGTTGGTTTTAATCATATTGTTTGAAATTAGTTGAAATCTTTCTCACAAGCAAACAGAAGTAACTTTAGAATAACTACTTTGAATTTCCGTTTTCGTAAGCAATGTTTTGAATTTTCAACCGTAATGAAATGAGTTGACAAATGACAATGTTGTTGTTGACACTGACACCTACCACCAGTACTGTACCTACTCTGCCCACCAGCAAGCTAAAAATTGCCAGGAGAAAAATATGCACGTTCGGATACAAACTTCTACAAATAACCGCTTTTTTTTGGAGCTAACTGGGAGCATTAGGTACCTACCTATACTGTCAATTTATGGTCACCATAATATTAGAGAAGGAGACACTAAAGTTCTGTTTTTTTCTTTGAAAACCGAGTTTTTAATGCATTTATTCTTTCTAGTCGTACTAAATTTTAGATAATTAATTCCATGGTTGAATGTCAATCTCACACAGAGACAACTTATTATTTTTGGATATTTTTCATCAAATAGTTCCTATGCCGTAATGCTGGCTCTACTGGTAAATTGAAAAAAAAACGGACAACGGCGAATGGATAACGGCGCGGCGTAGCGTAATCAGATTGGTCCTACATCAGTGGAGCCAACAGCCAACATTACGGCATGGGAACTATTTGATGAAACGCACTCTATTCGATCGATTTATATTTAGATAACAGATAATACCAAGCTCTCGGATTGAATATTGCCAGATTGATCGTCTTTGGTCCCCCTTAAAGATAGTGGCGCCTCAACTGCTCATGGAAAGAAAAAAATCTCGTAATAAAGATTCTTCCAAAGATAAGCAAATTACTATAAGAAATGAAAACCAGTTATCACGAGCCGAAAGAGGACTGACTTGAATCTTTAATTTCCTTGGACTGTGCTTGACCAGCTAGCTTGGCATGGTTACCTTACACAATTATATCACGCATTCACGCCCACAAAGTTATGAAATAAAGTCTTGAAAATTTATTTATTTTTTGGTACCTTCCTTTACACGTAAAGCGGGGATGATTTCTTATTTACTCGTCCATTCCAATAGGTAGGTCTCTCAAAAATATTGTGGTAGGTACCTATGTATTTAACACTTTCGATTCAGAGATCTTAAAAAAAAATTGTTTGCGATCAATCAGTCATTTTTGTTAGATTAGTCAAGTGTTCCCCCCCCCCCTTTCCTATCAGCTAAACCGTTGTTTTAGTCATGATGGTAGTTAGTAATAATAGTACATATTTTAACGAAGTTAAAGGAAAACTTTCACAGCTGGTCTCTTCCGATGATCTTCTCCGGATAATAAACTAAATATTCTTGTTGTTTTCCAGATATTATACTTACTGAATAAACTTCTTCCTTCCTTCAATCATTTTATAACCGACTTCTTATAATTTAGGACTGGTTGTTTGTTTGTGTTATATCTCAGTGTTAGATAGGTTTCCTTAGATCGACCTGTACGTTAAAATACCGATCTATTGTTTAAAATGGTAAAATGTGCGCGTAAACAATTTGACATTCTGAATTAGTTACCTCGGTAATAATACTACAGTCGATAAAGTCTTTGCAAACTGCAATCAAACATAAAATTAACAAATCCGCGCACCGGGAATGAGTTTATTCAAGTGCGTCATTCCATTCTCTCGCCAACCGTTTTGCAGTTCGCAATTCACTTCAGTTCAGTTCGTTCAGTAATAGCGCGGAGTTCGTACTGTGTCGACGTTTCCGTTACATCACAACAATAACATAACCTCTTCGTGGTTATCGCGAAAACTTTCACTCGGCAGGTTTCGAATGAGTTTCTCATTAGTTTTTAACTTTTATTATTCGTTGTAAGGGTGAACAAGAGTTTAATTAAAACTTTTTAGTTATTGTTCTACCGCGTGTGCAACCAGTGTTTACAAAGTTATTCGTTCCTTGGTGTTGTGCTCAGTTTGCAGTTTTTGTGTTTTGGCCGTGAACTTGTTGCTTTGAACCCGTCTTTGTGGTAAGAATCGTTGTAATTATGTACTTAATTTTTCTATTTATTGACACATAGTTTGTTATTTGTAACTTTTGTGTAATATTTACTTTAAAATTAACGCGTGTTTGTAATACAATGTAATGTAATGCGTAGTACATACCTAAGAAGTAATTAAAAAAACCGATACTTTTGTACATACATTACACGCGTAACACGTAGGGTCATGAAACTCGTTTCGAAGTGGCCGTAAGATCATTAAGTATTAGGTAGGTACCTATTGTTTGCGGTTTTCTACCTGTTGGAATATTTTAGATGCTATGTAGGATTGTAGGGCAATAGGAATTAAACGCGGCGGCTAAGAATTTAATTAGAAGACTCAACACGTATGAATGTCTGTCTCTAGTACTTCGGTAGGTCTAGGTAGGTATTATTAAAATTTGATAGGCAATTTTAGAAGGAATGTGCATTGTGCATCTTTGTAGGTACCACTTCAAGACGTGTTGCTTGTAGCTTGTATTTGTTTCTTTTTTCAAAAGGTAGGTAAGTAACATGATTGTGTAGGTACCTATTGTACATAGGTAATCATGGTAGCGAAGTGATAGCGTTGCTAACGACAGTACCGACTAAGGCCTAGCGCGCACTGCGTGCGTTTTGATAACGCAAAATCTGTGAAGTATGAATCACTGTGGAAGCACGCGCACTGCGGGAAAAAATCACATACCAAAACAAAGCAAGATTTTATTCGTTGCGGCGAAAAAAAAGGCACCGCAACTACCGCAAGTCACCGCACCGCAGTGCACACTAGGCCTAAGCTAGTAAGCTCCGATCTAAATCTAACCGAATGCCTTTACCTTTGCTACATTTCAGGCTTTCAAACTGTCTACTTTCTACATCCCAAAAAACCTACCCCGGACAAAATATCAGTGAATTTCCAAAAAAGATTCGCTCTTCACCACATTTCGCCTACTTATTCCGTTCTAGACAATTATTATGTAAAAATAACTACATATTATTTGCAGTTTGCACTAAAATATCATTCAGCGCTCATAAATTCGCTTGCCAAGCATGTGGTTTGTCGCAATTCGACGAGGTCGCGATAGTAATGTACAACAAAGAAATGGAAGAAAGAAAATATTCTGCACAAATAAGACCTACATAGGCTACATACTTATCTAAATATGGAACAATAGGTATTGAGACAGCGCAGCGTCAAAAAAGTTCAACCACTTGAATCACCAAAACCTTCTGGAACCTGTCGGGGCCGATTTTGATGACGTTGTAAAAAAAAACTGTTCATCTAAATTCTAAAGTAATAGAAGTCTAAATAGCGTGTAGAATTGTAAAACATTTTAAAGAGTGACCTAGGAGTAGTTTCTTGCCCACACGCATCACATGCCTCGGATACCGGTTAATTTTTCAAACCGGTATGATGTACTTGACGCAAAATCCTTTACAGTCGGTTTCGTTCGCATACACCGGTTTAAAAGGTTTTACCTGTAGAGCAATAAAAACCGGTAATACTTCAGTTTTTATTCAGCGCTGCGTCCTCACAGTCACAAGACGTGCACGCTCGACAAATAAATCGGTTAATTTAGGTTAAAATAAAGTTCTCTAAACGTTCGTGTTCTTTCGAAAAGTTTGGAGGAAAACCGAAATAAACCGGTATTAACCGGTATTTTTTAAACCGGTTCCGAGCCTTGCTTGCCCATTTAAATCAGTTTTCTTGTTTTTGACTGTTCTTACTTTTACCCTAAATTACCATAATTACTTTAAATTACATTACTACAAATCTTACGTTGCACGATGTATCGATACGATAAAGTTTAATCTACACAGTAGTTAATCAACACAAGCACACACATACACATAATTTGTTATTGATAAAATAACTGCGACCATTGCTTAATAACTTGAGTGAAGAAAAAGGTCAATGATTTAATAATAAAGTGATGTTGAAAGACAAGAACTATACAGATACTTAATTTTAATATTAAAACGGTTTAATCTACCTGAATTAAATGAGGACAAGTTTGACTTAAAAAATGCAAGTTACAAATCCAGATCATTGCCGAGACAAAAGGGCCTTGAGTTTCGATGTTAGATGTTATTAAACTATTTAAATATTTAATCAATAATGAAAAATTATACCAGCCTATTTGTCCCGAGGGGCAGGGCAAAGGCATCTTCTCATACAGAGAAGACACGAGCTTTGATCACCAGTTCACCACGCTTGCTTGTTTAGAGGCCCTAGACAAAGTGACATTCTATCAGCGATAACGATGATGGAAAAGGCAAAAATGTATAGGACTGACATAAGCTATCGAAAAGCTTATGTCAATCCTGTTGATAGTCGTTGTAGAAATACGAAACGCTTTCGAAGTGACTGTCACTTGTCTAGGCCCTCAGCACTCTAATTGCGTAATGCACGATCGGCCAGATTTGGAATCAGTTTGAAACAAATGTCTAATCCATTGCTTCATAAGTTTAAAAAAAACCGCTTAACAACGTAACTTACGAACTTATGAAGCACTGGATTAGCATTTGTTTCGAAACGTTTCCAATTCTGTTTGATTGTGTATTAAGGCTCGTGCAAACAGGCGCGACAGGCAGCGGTACGTTTGTCGACAAAGGTACCGCTGCCTGTCGCGCCTGTTTGTACGAGCCTTTACGCAATTAGGGTGCTGCTTTCCTCCAGGGTGCAGGCTTAGGTATATCGATGAAATATCATACCAACTTACCAACATATCATAATAAATCGTATAGGTATTGACAACAGTAAACCTACCTTCGGTTTATGTTTCGTCAAACTACGTTTTAATACTTACTTCATTACTTGCAAAATTGCAACTTACGGCCCTCAATTTTCATTCTATAAACATTCTCAAACAAGGTCACAAACTGACTTACAAAAACGTTCATTACAAAACTAATTAAACCGGCCCGCGAACGTATCTGAACAAGTTGAACACAGGAAAATTTGGCACCAGCGCATTGACAGAATCACAATATTGCATCATCATAATGCAACCTAGGCCTTTCCCAAAGGAATTGTTTGTGATCTCAGAGAAATCTGACAGTTATCAATGCTACGAGTGCACCATTGCGGACTTTACACCCCTTATCATTGCATCGTGTGACGTTGATGCAGTCTTGGCCAATGAAGAATCAAGATTTTATATACTGAAAGGTCATCGCACCATTCCCACAATGTCATTGTCATTAAGTAAGTAAACTGTAAATATAGCAGAATTTGGCACTGCGTACTTTGCAAGTTAGAACTTAAGAAAATATTATCTTATTATTTTAGACTATGTAAGAAGTTATAGGCTAAATGGTCCGACCATTCTATGTACAAAAGGAGTCAGTAACAAGATACGCGTGAAAAACATATCCCTTTCTTGGCAGTCGGGTAAAACGGCGGTGAAATCCAACAGAAGATAGTAATGTAACCCTGTAAAATTTACAGAGCCATAATTTCGAAGTACCCATTACTTTTCCAACTATATTGGAGCTTCCAGTCTAACCGGATGCAGCTGAATACCAGTATTTTATAAGGAGCGACTGCCTATCTGACCTCCACAACTCAGTAACTGGGTAATACGACAAACATCACTATTGAAAAAAAAACATGCCGCAATATCCCAAAGGCACGCGCTTACTTATGCGTATAAAAATTCTAAAGTTCTGTAACTGCCTGGCAGGTAGGTAATGGCACCTAGCCACACATGCTAGATATTATTGCGATCACGTGGATTATCACGAGCGCGCGATGTTTTTCCTTTGAGACTTGTCATAAATCCTGCACCTTCAATCATCATAATTAAATACTGTACCTAAGTATGTATAACATATACGACAGTATAACATACGATGAGGACCAAACATAAGGAGACTGGTTGTAAAATTGTAATTGGTTAGTTCAATGATAAATGTCATTTATTTCTGTAAATTGGTTAAAACAAAACACTTTTACACGTGTTTTTCAAACTAGATGATTTCGGTGTTTCCTAAACGACGACTCTGAGAAAAAAGGCCGTAACAAACTCAGAGGTCCCAGTCTCTTTTAAACCATATAGGATCATGCAGCACACCGATTTAGTGGACCTGTCCAGTCATTACACGCATTTGTCAGTAATCGTGTAGGTCAACACAGTAATCTATGTATGATGTGATTGACTCGGTAATAATGGCGAAATACGCAAAAACATTATTTATTATAAACATACAACTTAGTCACGCGGTCTGCTTATCATGTACATACAAGATGAAAGGGGCAACTGAAGGAAATCGATTACGGCTCAATTTACATTGCCGCAAACGGAATGGAGGATTTTTTTGTAGAAAGCATAATAAACTTTATAGTGCAACGCACAAACTAGATATGCCAAATAACAGGTCGCGCGTCTTCTGGAGAATCCTCGCGTATTCTCGGGAATTCCCGCAGTAACAATCTCTTATCTAGTATGTACGTTATGAAATTGACATAAAGTTAATTTTCCTACGTACAGTATCGGTACAAAACTAGCTTCGACTCCGTTCCGCGACAATGAAAATTGAGCCTAAGACAATGCTCACTCACAGCCGTCAGAAATTAAACGAACCGAAATTCCTTGTTACGTTAATAAGAAACATTTAGGTTGGATGATTCTAGAAAAGCATATATTGAAGTATCGAAAGACAAAGAAGTTGGCGTTAATACTGGAAAGTGAAAAGACCAGAAGATACGACTTCAGAACAACTGTACTGTAATATAAGTTAAAAGAAAACTATTCAGTATCAATTGTTGGATAAACATCAATATCAAGCGGATTGCCGACTACAAAAAATCGAAACATTTTCCATGCATATAGACAGACACTTCTATCGCCCACGCAGCAAGAGAAAACAACGAAAGAACAACTGAAAGAAGCACAAATTATTCATTTTTCTGTAACGTATTTTATTTTTATACGTATTTTAATCTCGATTATTGACATAATGTGAAGGCTCAGTTCATCGAGCTTAGACACCCGTAGCCGTCATTACGTCCTTCCCGGCCACTTCCTTGATTGCTTTTCGACGCCCCGCCCGTTCGAACAATTTGTAGTAATCCTCACCCGTTATACTTAACGTTGGATGAAATTTTCCATAAAATCGACATTATTGAACATAAAAGCACGGCCGCACGGGTACAATCAAATTGTTGATGTAAACAACACTGATCAACTTTAATGTTTTTGTTGACAAATCGTTGGTGATGCGTTGTTTGTGATACTAGTAGATGCTGATGCTGATACCCAATTTAAACGTTATGTCTGATGTACGCAACTATTGTTATCGAGGATAATACGTGATCATGTCTCTGTCGCGTAGACAGGTTGAAATTATTTCTGCCCTCGTAATAAAAAAACAGTCGACTTCAACTATGTAATACAGTGGCCATAATAATGAGATTGTTATGGGTAATATTTTAGTTCTTTGCTTGGCATTCAGATCATATTGTTTATTATTAGCGTTCCACTATGCCCTATGGATATGCAGTATGCACTTGCAGAACCATCATAATGTTCTGTGGCAAACTATAAACTCGTTAATTAATGCAACGACTGTCCTACATAAACTACAATAGCCCAGCTGTTTGAGAATTTGCGATCCTGCGCTTTGCAATATCATCTTACAAAGCACATATTATGGAACTACCATATTAGGTAGCTACGAGGAAATTACATAGCTAAGTATGAATTAGAGAAAAGAAACCCCTGCAATACCAATAGAAAGTGATGAGGCCATAACATCCTGGCATTGCTTCATTGTTGATTGTGCGATTCGAAAACGTCTAGTTTCAAAACTGAACAGGTTCTTTCTATAACATGATTAATTTTATATCAAACATGCCTTGTCCTCCTGGACTGAGTTCACGATCAAGGTCCAATTGTTCTGGAACTAGTATTTCTACTTACGGACTATGTAAGCGATTAGCGTGTTCTCACGTATAGTTCGCTTTTGTGTCTTGCTGACTAGTTTCATTATTTTTTACATGTTTGATTTTATTCCATTTGGGATTGTACATCAGTCTCTGCGTTTAGTAGTAAGTAAAGTTGTTAGCCTCTGCGACACAAATTTTATTCTTGCATGCTTTGTATAAAAGTTGAAATTTTAATTTCTCTCACTCTCATAATTTATTGCGTCGGCTTTAAAGTACCTACCTAAATAAACTTCAACAAAAAAGTTAAAATGGACGGTAATAACACTAATTGAGTTTCGTTTGGCTCAGAATTTGCTTGCCAAATTGGCATTTGATATGCAAACGAACACACAACTATTTCTAGTCGTCTACACGTGTGCGACATATTCATATTTTTGGAATATCTACTGGAAACAGGCTAGGATTGTGTGGTCATGCTTTGTCTTCGAGTTTGATGCAGTTCGGTCCAATTTGTACCCCTGCACACTAATTGCGTAACATTCGAACAATTTCAAAACAGTTCAGCTTGAGATTTCAACAATATTGATTGATACATCTATTGTATCAATCAATATTGATTTTAGACATGAAATTTTGCTCTTCTGCATCCAAATCAAGACAATCACTTATTAGGACGAGTGTTACAAAACCGTAGTCCTTCAGTATTCTACCATTCTGTGCCACGGATTACTTATCATAGAGATAACAAATTATACATTCTAATCTACGAATACAAATTAACAATGTCGAATGACTAATAACCGGTCATAAAGTTGGAGATCAAAATATTATGTTAGCTTGTTTACGAGGTCATTTTAATCGACACGTGTTGCACTATCAACAATTTTTTAAAATATTAATTGTTTAGATGTACTATTTTGCTCTATAATAACATATGTTTGAATGGTATAATGATGACGGAGTTTTGAAGATTTTGATGAATCTTGATTCGTACTTTTTTGCTCATTCGCCCACACCGTTCTACGTTTCTTCCGTCTGCAACCTTCTATGGTGTTTTTTATTACCTCAAATTATATGGTATGTCTTGTTCTGTTTGGGATTCTGATTAGCATATACTTGTCTTAGTGCTACTCATTCACATCATCTCAGCTGCTCATTTTGTTGTGCTATCAATGGATTTTGTATAGTGGGACTTGGCGTCTAAATAAATAAATTATATTATTATGTACCAATACTTATGTAATCGAATCGTAATTTTATCAAGTACCTTCTCTGTCATGTTATTAATGATTGAAAAGTAATCGATTAAGTCGTCGAAGTTAAACAACTTATAATAACTAAAGGAGAATCCCGACAAATGGTATGCATGATTGTTCAAGAATTCGATGGTGGGTGCGAGCCAAAACAAACATGGTTTACGGCACTGAAGTGATCAGAGAATTGACAGAATCATGTTTTGCACTGAAATGAAATTGTTCTGTAAATAGGATATCGGAATCACAAATAAAAAAGCTAGATAGAGTCGACATTTCATTATATGACTAGGTAGCCGAGACGAAAAGGCGAAACAAACTCAGGGTCTCTTTTAAAGTCCAGATATAATCTTGGTCAGATCATTAATGAACCACACAGCTTTCAGTAGATCTGTCCAGTCAGTGCAATCATTTGTCAGTAATCGTGTAGCTCAACTCACAATAGTAATATTTTTACTTTGTTAGCTAGCTTACTTGTTAACTGTGGATTCTGTGGTTCCTATAAGTGAAGGAGTACACCTACTTAATACCTGATTTTTATTATTATTTGGTTAGTTAGACACACTAGCAGTTCTAGCTAGCAGCGCTAGCGCGTGGAGTGGCGACCGCGTATCGGAAGACGTAGCGTTGGAAGGTCTCCACAAGGTGGACCGATGACCTGGTGTAGGCCGCGGAAATGAGCTGGATGCGAGAAGCACAGAACCGGTCGAAGTGGCGGTGCTTGAGGCCTATGTCCAGCAGTGGACGTCGTTCGGCTGAAATGATGATGATGATGACTATCAGCTAATTAGGTGATGCCTGTGTATCAAATTGCTTGGAGGTATTTAATCTGTCCAGTTCAAACTCAAAATCAAACTCAAAGCATTTATTTCAATTAAACCATTTACAGGCACTTTTGAATTGTCAAGGAGTCAGTCAGTCAGAAATATGAAGCTAGTTGCCCATTCCAAAGCGTAGTAGGTACCTATGGAGAAGAACGGGCAAGAAACTCCATGGACACTCTTTTAAATCAAAATATTGTTACAATATAATGGTTTCATCATTCATGTTGAAACTATACATGTGAGAACAATGTAGAAAGCACGCAGTAGATTCTTGAAGCAGTTTAGTGAGGGAGCCGTTACAACAATTTCCGAGAGCCTATTCCATGCTTTTACAACTCGGTTAGACAAGAATTGCTTCAAAGGCTTTTTCTTTGATGAATTTTCTCATAACTGTAAGTATTTTGTACGTTGCAATATTGCCCTTTGTTTATGTCTTGTATTGTGTACATGTATATCTTTTGTTGGAGATCCTAAATAAATAAAGAACTTAAGGAGCTCAACGACTCGATGAACAATACCAAAGAAAGGACATTTGAGTAGGCCGCATAGTATTCAAACTGCCAGACCATCATTAAAAAAGAAAAAAAAATGACCCACATGGTGGTCACATTCACAATGAATAGAAAACTAATTATATGAGGGGTCTACTTAGCTTGGTTGCTTGCAGGATGAATACATTAAATTGGACTGTAAAAAGGATCCTCGGAAATCGGAAAATGTCTAGCTAAAAGCACGGTTGCCATCTATATGCTCAGCCATGATGAATTTTCATGAAAATTCGCGCCTCCAGTTGGCGCCACTTTGACAAGAGGTCTCCCATTTCGACAATGAATATAAATAAAATACATGATGACGTTCATCATTCGTTTCATTCATTCATTCGTTTCATTCATTCATTCGTTCATCATTCAGTCACGACTAAAGAAAATATAGGCGCTTTGACACTTGACAGATGCCTGAACCTGACGTCTCAGTGCTGCCACCTAATGAACGTCAGGATTTCATTAAACCCTCGTATCTTCAATGACCGATCGACCAAGCTGACATGATTTAAGATGAGGACTTACTTGAGTCTATTCTATACTATACTCCATTTGAAATAAGATTAGAAATTTAAACAAACCTTTTTACAGTCCGTTCAACCAATTTTGACTTCTATACCGTAGGCATAAGGATGGCATTAAAAGCAAAAAACTTACACAATACCAACTGTCTACTGCAGCTGCCATTTGTCGTGCCACCAACGCAATAGAAGTCAAAATCGGTTGAACGGACTGTAAAAAAGGCTTATTTAAATGTCTAATCTTATTTCAAATGGGGTATAGATGTATTCGATTTCATTCCAGAAACACATTGGATATATTCACGGAACCCGGACATAACCACGAAGTAGAACAAGAACTGTTATTCAAGGGATAGTAGTAAAGTAATCCATCGACCCCCACGTCAATAACCTTCTACAAATAGTCCACAGCACCCCTTAACTAGTTATGGTCCTCGTAATGGTCGCCAACGCCTTGCTTAGATAATAAAACGTCTTTTGTTACTTAAGGTACTTACTACGGCAGTATCGGTTATGGAGACTTATCCCTCTTTATGTGTATCTGTTCGTAATGCTTCCTGAATTGTCCTGCAGATTGAGTCATTACTGTAATCATTGACAGCTGAATTCATGATCATAATCTCTCCTTCTCTAATTCAAAATTATTCGAAGTCGGCGCACCACGTCTTCGTTTATCTGCCGTCATCTTAGTTATTCATACCCTTTCCAATTAAAGTTTTAAAAATTTCTATGTTTTGTGTAAAGTTCGGCTAATTGTGTTCCTTGATAAACACCGAACCGAATCTCCAATTTATTGTCATGTGGGCGGTCGCTGTTTCCAAGCATAGCAGGTGAACGAACGATAACAAATCAGACCTGTTTCTTTGGCGCAGTGTATACGACTTCGGACTGTGACATCATTTAATACGAAATCAAAGGAATAATGTAAACGTGGTCAACATTTAGATCAACATAACTAATAACTAATATTCAACATAATCTTTCTGCCCTTATCCCAAATTAGTTAGTTATTCAATTTAATCATTATCTCTATCAGTCGTCACCTCGGTATAAAACCTTTTAGCCAAATCATCATGTCAGCATTAAACAAACAATACGGCCAATATAACTTGGCAGTTCAGAACTTCACGCAGAGGGTAGTAACATTTTTAGGAACCAAATGGTGATATGAGGTAAGTGTGTGTGAGAGAACATGTGCGAAAGTTCGCAGAGCCTATGTTCAGACCTGCCAAGCTATATCGGCGTATTGTACATTGAAATTTTACGATGATCTAACACTACATAAGTCCACTCACGAACTACTTAAATAACACAGGCTTTGGCTATATATTTCTTTTTGGGGACTATTTACATTTAGATTAAAGAATGAGAATTCTAAGCTGTATTAACTATTCCTTTTAGCTCACCGTTTTCAACGTTACTTTGCCAAAAAATACTTTAAAAATATTGTGTCTAAAAGTTTGGTATGAAGAAGGTTTTGGACCTCATATACCCTAACATATATTATTATAAATGCGAAAGTGAGTTTGTTTGTTTGTTTAGTGGTTTGTTTGTTTGTTTAGTGGTTTGTTTGTTACGCTTTCACGCGAAAACGGCTAAACGGATTTAGATGAAATTTGGCACATGGGTAGACCATGACCTGGATTAGGGATCGAGACTTACGCGGGTGAAACCACGGCGCGCAGCTAGTTACTTATAATGTTATTCTTATTCTTATTCTAATGTAGTTTAGACCAGTAGGTAACCAGGCCGAAGTTATTTTTCCATTAAGTTCTTTTCCCTAAATCTTCAGTAGGTATAAAAGGTTTAATGCGATGTGTTTCGAATCGTAATCTTGGGTTTTATTGCATATCCTTTGGGTGCCATCAACCTATATTTTGTATTGAAGGTCGTGAAGTCAATTTCGGAATATGGGCATAATTCACAACCCAAATGGTTAGTAGTGGTATCCTATTTTAAGCAGGGCATTCAATTATTTATGATCTATCTTTCCTAGAAAAATGTAAAATTTTCTATGATGCTTCCTTACATAATCAATTACTCATCAGTACGTAATTGTAATTATAATAATTATGTAATAGGTATTTTAACGGCTTGCCGTCGTGGATTATAAACTCAATGTACACATACTTGTACCTAATCATAATCAACCTTATCGTCTACTACGACTCCCATACTGATTATAATCAGCAAAACATTTGAATTTGCGTGCTCATTTATGATTGAAATGTGTTATGCGTTTCTATGAAAATACTCAATCCATACTTGTTTTATTGTAATTTGAATAATTGTCGTCGATGTATGTCCAAAATGTTCTTTGGTTTGCATAATATTTTCAAAAAAGTGTGAATAGAAGTGATACCCACGGCTACACATCAAGCTACACATTACCAGTTTATTCTGATCTCGCATTGTATAAGATTTACGTACAATGCGAGGTCTACTTATACTGGAAATGTATAGCTTGAGGTGTAGTCGTGTGTACAGTGACAATACAGTAGACATTGAAGTAAGAGAATTTAATTGTATAAACTCAGAATTCTATTTCGCTGCAATAGTACAGTACAATAGATTGCTGCAATCCATGCACATGAATGAGAACCATGAATGTGGAAGGATCAATGAAGTAAGGAGCTTGCTCCGCAGCACGAAACTACAGACCCTCTGTCGCACACAGCCGACACACCACCTGCTTCAAACTACGTAGATTTATCTACAATAATCTATGTAGTTTGAAGCAGGTGGTGTCCTGTTTCGGCTAACTCCTTTGTGGTTACAATACATACTGTGTATCTAAATGTATGAATGAAAGGTAGATTTGCGGTCTGGGTTTGTTTGTCTAGTTAATTGAAGTCTTTGTTTAAAACTATCTATTTGTTACTGTCTTCAATATTAGGTCATTATTTAGGCCTATATCATAATAACGATTGGTGGTATTGTTCTTTATCTTCAACTTTTATCTACTAATATTTAGGGTATCAAATAAATGTCCGAAAAAATCAGTACCTATCGTATCGATTGAGTGAACAATAAAATTGTATAACTTAGCAATAACATGAATATTGAGAATAGGAACAGAGGCGGACTATGAAAATAAACCAAGACTGGTTAATTTTGCAAAAATCATAAGTAACAAATAAATTTACCCAAACAGTTGGTTTTCATTTCCACAGCGCCATTTTTTCAACATTTTTAGAAGCTTCTGATAATACTCGTATCAAACGATATTTTGTTGATGCTTGGCTATAACTAGTGATAATTGGGGCTAAAATGAATCTAACACGGACTTACTCAGTGAGGCTTGGCCAAGGTTATGTTATGGGAAAAACCGAATCTGTTCAATAAACAAAACATTATGTGCGAACTGCTGTTACTCAAACAAAAATAAAGCATTTTCCTAGAAGACCGGAAGTTATTGGAGTGCAAATTTTGAATCTCAAGGATGCAAAGTTTCTACAATTGCTCATAACGAAGGCACTTCAAGGAGTTCTAGTACAATACTGAAACTACTTGTCCTTCGTACTAACGACGATATTGTTAGTATTTTAGAGTGTATACTGGGTTTTCAAACTAAGGCTTCTACACAGATTACTGAAATGGAATTCGTTACTCTACAACGTTTGCGTTGAATGTATTCATCAGCAAACGCATACATACCGCTTCGTCATGTAGGTAGTTTGGTCTTTCGGGTTCCGTACGGAAACCAAACGGAACCATATTACTAAGCCTCCGCTGTCCGTCCATCGATCTCTTGTATCTCACGAACCGTAATAGGTAGACAGTTGAAATTATTGTATTGCCGCTATAACAATAAATAATAATATAATAGGACGGGTGTGATACCGAGTCAAACGTGACCGGTTTTTTTTAAAGCCATGTGTGAGCGTAATTTCAACATTTCAAGAATACAATTATTTGTAATGTAATCTTGTAAATCGATCTGTGAGATTAAAATCAAAGAGCCTTGGTACTGTTACGGGCGTTGTTTTTATGTCAAGATAATAATTATGTCCCTTTTACGTTACAAACTGATAAGTTTTAGATATTTTATATCATTTGGTCCTCAAAAGCCTTCACCTTTTAAATTCTCTTTCGGGTTTTTAGTCCACGACCATGTGAGTCCGATAACGAGATTTAAATGACGGAAGATATGGCGCTTTAAATTATCTTGCGCCTACGCCAAAGCAATCAAATAGTTTCGATAAAAACAATACAACGGAGTTAATGGAATGGAGTAGTTTGTTTTGGCGATCATGAAGTTCATAATAAACATTGGGTTCGTAAATTACGCTCGCAATCAGTTCCTGGTTGATACCTACTTACTTATGAATGATAATGTGTCATCGGGTTCATTATCAATTGTAAACAAACTATGGCTTAATTAACAGTTTACACGTGTTGATATTCGTGTAAAAAAATAATTTTGATAAGTAATTTATTCAATAATAATTTATTTATAAGTAATTTTACTTTATTTCAATGCCAATTAAATTAATTTGGTTCAATTAGGCACGTAAAAGGCACTTTTGTATGTCGAATTGATTGATTCGACGCCGACGAAGAAAGAAAAGAAAGACGAATAACATAGAATTGATTCTAGTTGCCTCTGTATATTTATTATAATTATGTATACATATTATTATTTTTTTTATAAAAATTTATGAAGCTAATGCTTGATGCATTGGACTGCTAGAATAAATACAAAAAAAAAAACAACCGAATTCCAAAAAAAACACTAAAAAAGTGAAAAATATATTTAATTTCGGAAGTCGGTGTCTTTGCTTTTCAATTTCCGTTTTTTGCCAACGACTTCCGAAATTAAAGTTATTTTTCACTTTTTTTGTTTTTTTTGGAAGTCGGTTGTTTTTTTTTTTTTTGTAAAAAGTTTTTATTTTTCACTTTTTTGTTGTGGTACCTACCCCACACAAATCCGAATACCACTGCCTGCTGTAAATAACAGTGAAGGAGTCAAACAGGATATCGTCTAGATAAACTAAGCGGGAAAAATACGTAATATTGAAGCTAACTCAAAAATTACGCAAGCAAAGTTAATAAAATTTATATGGGACCACCTCGGAAGCATGACCTACCAAACAAAAAAAGAATCATCAAAATCGATTCATAATAGGCGGAGTAATCGAGTAACAAACATACAAAAAAAAAAAAAACATACAGACGAATTGAGAACCTCCTCCTTTTTGAAGAAGTCGGTAAAAAAGACCGGTTTATATTCGATGTAAATCGATGGTTTATATCCGTAATAGTTAGTAAAAGAAACTTCTATTTTTTTTTTTTTTTTCTTAACTAAAAAGTACATTTCGTGATTACATACATATTATGTTGTAGATCTATTTTGTTAATTTTTTGGGATTACTCTTATATTTTTGTTCGCACATGTTTCTGTGACAAATAAAACCATTTTTCTTTCTATCTTTCGGAGAAAACCTTCTTTAAAATAAGAAGGTTTTTCGAAATGAGAAACAACTCATTAATACTTACCAAAAAAATATTCCAAAACATTTCAAAGGAGCTTGGAAATAATTTAGTAATTAACAATAATATGAATTGTATTTTAGGAGCTCGTGGCTAAGTAATAACAGCCGCTCGGGTCGATCCATCAGGTAAAGCTACGCTTGCCGGGCTTGGTCTGTGGATGGGTGACCATTTTCACATACCGAGACTTCTCCGTGCCTCGGAAAGCACGTTAAACCGTTGGTCCCGGCTGTCATTTGTGGATCTTTGACAGTCATTACGAGTCGTCAGAAGCTTGAAAGTCTGACAACCAGTCTAACCAAGGGGTATCGTATTACCCAGTTACCTACTGGGTTGTGAAGGTCAGATAGGCAGTCGCTCCATGTAAAATACTGGTATTCAGCTGCATCCGGTTAGACTGGAAGCCGACCCCAACAAAGTTGAGAAAAAGGCTAGGCAGATTGATTGATTGATGAATTGTATTTTACTAAGCCTACTGTTATAGTGATGATAAAACCATAGATACTTTACCTTAACTGCATAAAACATAAGGATAGCTTGATATAATAGGTCATGTATCTACCTATTTAGTAATTTTCCTACATGCATGTAACTATTAGGTTCTAGAGAATTTGTAGTACAGTAGGTACATGCATCCAATATCTATAACAAATTATTATTACCTAAGGTATTATGCAACAACTATAATGTATAATAATCATGTAGAAACTACATAATGAATATGTGGACTTTGTTCTAAACTTAACACATTTATTAAATCGTTAATGTACTTCTGTAGGATAGGTATTTGATTGGCTCGTTTTAATCAATTAGTCACAATTAGCGATAATTGATTGGTTTTGCAATCATATTATGTTTCTTCATAATTGAATTGTTTGGCATGTGCGCATAATTATGATTGAAAGGCAGCCCGTCACAAAAAATATTTAACAATCTGTGGAAATTGTATGACAGTAAGGTAACATTAAACTTAATTTCACACTGAGGAAGAAAACAAACATATGTCGACCAGCTGATGGATTTAGTTTTTATTAACAGACTTTTTTAAAAAGGAGGAGGTTCTTAATTCGTCTGTATGTTTTTTTTTTGTATGTATGTTACGCAATTACTCCTACAATTATGAATCGAATTTGATGATTATTTTTTTGTGTCGTAGGTCATGCTTCAGAGGTGTTCCCATATAAATTTTATTAACTTTGCTTGCGTAGTTTTTCAATTAGCTTCAATATTACGTAGACGATATAATTATTATTTGACTCCGTCACAAACTTTTTACAAAAAAAAACAACAGACTTCCAAAAAAACACAAAAAAAGTGAAAAATTACTTTAATTTCGAAAGTCGGTGGCAAAAAATGATAATTGAAAAGCAAAGACACCGACTTCCGAAATTAAAATTATTTTTAATTTTTTTTTGTGTTTGTTTTGGTCGTCGGTCGATTTTTTTTTTGTAATAAGTTTTCATAACAGAACTCTTCCAAATTGTATGCAAAACGCTCATTATTTTGTGAGACTCAGTCGCCATATTCAGACAAAGAAATCGAAAGAAGAGGTCAGTAACATAGAATAGAATATAATAGAACTGCTAGTATTCCAATATCAATACGTTCCGCAAGTTTATTATATTCCGCTAAGGTAATACAAGATCTTGCCTTTACAATCTCATTATTTCAGATCTAAAGGAAAATTCTATTAGAAGAGGACCACCTGCGGACTGTTAAGGCTAGACTTTGTGTGTGTTCCTCCTTTGTTGTTCAACAATGACTGGCCATATAATTAATTTATTGTTATGTGGCAGGTCTGATCATTAAGCCTACTTTGTATCTTACCATGTTGGCTGAAGAAAAAGTCCTGGTTGAGGAACTTTTGCGAATGGAGTTGATGGCCCACCTTAATAATTTGAGAGGCCTTAGAAGAAAAAAATCACCTATGTCTAACTTTCGGATTGCGTGAAATATTGTGACGTGCTAGAAATAAGGTAATACTAAGATGACGAAACGATGTGGTATCGACGAACAAGACTTGCTGTGCAGATCTTAAACAAATTGGAGAAAGGGCAGGAGAGTGATGATTTTAAAACCTAATACGCAAAGATTTCAGAAATGACGTACTGTTTGCAAATGCGTTTGAAAAAAATACAAGAAGGCTTCGACAAATGACGTACTTCGACAGAGTACGTCATTTTAAAAATCTTTACACCTTGGATTTCTCTTCTCTTCTCTATGGTTCGTGCGTCATTGGACGAATTTGAATAAAATTACACGAATTGCTAATTAAGTCTGCTCTGTTGTCGTGCAATATGGGGAAGACGACGGTATCTACTTGTTTCGATACAAAATGAAGAGTTCAATATACAATAAATCCGGAAATGTCACCCAAATGCTATGTTAAAGATACTATATGACCATCGCAACGTCGCTTCGGTGTTTGATGTTAATGAAACAACAGATAAACAATAAAACATTCGCAGTCATTGATTAAATTAGAAAATATATTTTTTAAGCAAAGGAAAGAGTATTTAAATACAATACAATGTTTTAAGTAACTGAATTTTGTTCGCTAATTATAATGCTAATTTCATGCAAATATGGAAGACCGTGCCAATGGCAGACGGCGATATTATGCAAATAAGGCCTGTAAGCCTATTTAGCTACGTATTCGGAATTGTAACTAAATGCTCCTTACAAAGGTTACAACGATCGTATTCGTGATAGCCACGAACAATGCAATGCAAATTGGAACAGAACACTTGCTAAAAAGCGAATGAAAATATATGGAGATATGATGATGGTTGACTTGGTGGAGGTCAGAAAATCGAACAAAATATACATCCATTACCCAATAGACGTCCAATGCTGACTTTAAACCTGATTTCCTCCTAAGTAAAAGACCTTGCGTCTACAAGCTACAACTAGATGTGAATGTTGCTTAGAAACCGATTTAAATAAAAGGAAACGAACTTCGAACTCTTGATATTTGCTGACGCGAGTTAATATGCGTTCCACGTGGAAAGAGGACATTGCATCGACGGCGGCGATGATGTAAGCACGGATTTCTGCTTTGATGTGAGTGACCACGGTACTACGGCTTTATTAACAAAAGTGATTGACAGAGATCTGTAAAGATACACAATCGACGACTGGCAAAGCTCATATATGTTTATATAAACACTTCTTCGAAGACTTTGCATTGCAACACGGGGTGGCAAAGTTAAAAATATGTTTTCATTTACACGACTTTGTTGATGTTTGTGTATTTGAAGCTATGCCAGTCGCTAGGTTTACACGAACTCCAATTTCGCTAAACCTTGGAACACAAATCGAGTTTACTAGTTGTCAAATTCGCCAATGTCACTGGTAAACTCATTAAGATAGGTTCCAGATAAACTGAAATTAATCTATCTTCTTCCCAACTCGAGATTAAATTGAGAATTTAATTGACTGCCTTATGTTTAGGGGTTATCCATCAGAAATTTCTCAGCAGGACCCTCGGAATATGGCCATACTGGCAATTTTCACGATCATGGCCAGACTAGTGCCTACATTGTATAGAATCAATTTTTTTCTAACTGAACAGACAGCTGTGCTGCTGGGGAGTTTGTTGCGCCACTTCTTCTTCACAGTCAAAGCACTGGAAGTGGTGGAGGGCGGGCGTTTTGGGGGACTGTCTTATATCATTTTGGCGTTCGAAAATTGTTGATTCTCAGCCTAGTTTGAATAAATGACTTTTGATTTTGATTTATTTTATTCGCCAACACACGAGGATAACAACATGACAAGTTCGAAAATAATTACACAATCCACGTGTCCGGTAATAAGGTAAACAACCTACCGAAAAACAACAAGTTTCTGCAACTTGGCGCCTACAACGAGACTATACTGTGCTTACGTTACATGTCATGCATGTTTCAGTTTAACACATTCTTATACCATAGCGAATTCACGAATTGCTTTTTTTGCGGTTTCAAATGAATTGAATATACAGACTACCAAAGCAAGACTTATTATTTGTACTGATAGTAGTTATAGTAGTTATACTATTCTTAACGTAAACAAGTAATGACTGAGCCACCGAGCCTAAAACAGAGAAACGAATACACAACCTCGCCGTAAAGTCTTAACGGATTTAGTTGAACATATAGTTCAAGATAATAATATATTCTGCGTTCAAATATCTTCTTCGTGGTTCAATTGCATACTTTTATGTATAATCCTAATAATCCACAATCTGGTTGTTGTGTGACTTCGCTACACCAAGTCACAGTTAACACACATCTAAGGCCTGTACATAAAGAACAGATATAGTGTCAGAAACACATGTCTTCCGAAGCTCATAATCAAACCTCATGGTTTTTTTAAGCCCCATTTATCCGATGCAAGTTCTTGCCTGTGGCATACCTTAAGGCTACAAAATTGAAGCAGCTAATGATCTTGCATCGTCTTAATACTGTTTAGATGGTGAAACAATTGTATTGTATGCCTCAGGCAATTACAACGTACCGTGTAAATCAGGCTTTAATGACCAGCGAGATACGAAAACGCCAAAATAAATGACAAGGAAACATACTCAGATGTAATGTTCTTATTGTTATTGGATCTCCAAATATTCCAAAACAAAGTCTATCCACCTTGAAGTTGACAAGCGATGTGTTTTCCAACAAGGTGAATCTCCTTGACCGTCCTTCCGTCTGTCTATAACGATTTGTACTCGGTGGTTGGTAGTTCGTACACGATTTTTAATGTCATCGATGGTAATCATTATTTGCATCGCAAGCATGCTAGTGATAACTGGTTTTATGTTCGCTTGTTACCTTGCCCACGATACACGATGGAGGTTGCTCTAAGAGCGGTTGATTGACCTGTATAACTGACTACCAGATTTTTAGTATCGATTCGGAATAGATGCTTTTTCTTCTATTCTCGATTTATGTAATGTTTGAAATTGGTGAGAAGCATAGAAGACATTTTTGAGTTATCCTAATAAATTAACTTAAAACCTTAAAACCAATTTACGTATTTTTCGGTTCTTTTCTTCTTGTCTGTTTATATTTGTGTACAATGTCCATAAATGACTAAATAAACCAATATTAATAAAAAGCCGTCACGTAATTCTGTTGGTCACATTTTTGACATCATATTCCTAATATCTATTGACATCATTATAATGTGTAAGTATTTCGCAATACCACAAGTATGAAAAACCTAGAAAAACCCTCTAATCACGTGCTTCCGTATTGTAGGCAATTCGCCATTTTAGGTACACGGAAATGCACAAAAATGTTATCAATATAAATATGCTGCTTATCACATATGTATTATCAAAGAATTCGTTTTTAATTCAGATCTTATCACAGAGAATATTGTGCACGCAATAATTATGGTTTAGTATTTTCCGCTAAGAAGTTGTTATTTATATAATGAAAAACCCCGTCATATTTATCTTGATCTAGAGCTCTTTTCATTTCATAATAAAGTTGATAATAACGGGTAAAATTGCGCAATTCCATGTCCTGACTGTTCGCGACAAAAAATACTCTTGGATATTATAGCACATGTGCAACGTTGAAGGGAAAACGCATCGTTCAAACAAAACCAAACAATTGCACTGTATTCATATGCACAGTCACGCGTCTTTAGAACTTTTGTCTTACAAGAGATACAATTCGACGTCACAACACATAAAACCTAACACCACGTGATGCAACACTACCTCAAATTCTCAAGTCAAAACCAAATGGGACAGTTACTGTAATAATCATTATTTCTGCATCGAGTTTCTCGTTCACGTACGATGAATTAGGCACGTGCTTGAAACACTACGTTTCTGCAGCTGCTCTGGATTCTTCTGTTAAAGACTTGGAATGTTCGAAGAATATGTGTGGGCAAGCTTCTTATCACGGCTGCATCTAGTCATTTGATAGGTATTCACGTACTAGTTTATCTCATTAATTTATTTCAACTGCTGCACGCAAGGTATAGGGAAATAGACTTTCTTGTTAACTGTGGATGTTGAGAGGTTCCTACATCATGTGTTTTAAGTTCTTCGAATTTGTATGTTTATTGTAGTTGGCCCATGACCCATGACTTGACTTGGTCGAAAATGTCAACTCTCTAACTACATATTTTGGCTGATCCTATAAGCTGCTCCCCAATTGTTATGAGTTACGACCATAAATTAAACTGGCGACCAACTCAATGCTAAATGGATGGTGAAAATGATGTGACATGTAATGAAATATTTTACGAGTATGTAAACAATTACGTAGCTCTTCACTAAAATGAGTCATTTGCACACATACATATTGCAATAAAGCTTCGAAGGTCAGCTATGTAATCGTATGATATTAGAATCACATGGTTTCATCTCAATGTTTGGTATTTACCCAACGCAGATGATCTCATTTTGCCGTTATGTTTAATTTGCTGTGATAACAGAGCGTTTGTCCATGTACGCTTTTACCTATCACGTACACAAATGTCTAGACATTACTGGACCAACTAAATCAAAAAGATGGCAGAGTAACCAGTCTCGTATAATCTTCCTTGCCAAAAACAATTAACACCCGATGTCAGCAGTTGCAGTCTTGCCTCCGGCTACTTACTTAGCGTAGTAGCTACGGCTATTATTTGCTTTTGGAGTTCTTGTATGTCCCTTCAATTAATGCGGAGGGTTATATCCACGGATATGTTATATCTGACTTCAACCGACTAAAACCACACGGTGGCTGTCCTCAGTACATGTGGCGGAGCTCCGGGATCTTTGGTGAAAAATACTATGTCGATGTCGTTATATCGTAGGAAAGATCTTTTAATGTAAGCTTAGAACTAAAAAAAGGTGAAATTAGTGGAAATAAAAATGTTGAACAGCGAAATACAGAATAAAACCCTTGTTATTATTTGGGGAGGTTTCGTTAGCTGTGATCAAACTTTTACGAAACAGTACACCTTATCCAAATATTAAAACGAATTATGGAATCCTTTAGTTTCTACGTTATTCGGGTTATTTTCTGATCATTCGCTATAAAGATTTTAAAATACCTTTAAACGACATTTGAAATTATATTCTAAACGATGAGTTTTCTTAAATCCTGAGATTTAATCAAAGTTCTGCAACTCACTGCCTCATCCCGTTTTGACAGGTTTTCTGAAGGACGAAACGAAAAGAACGTCCGATACATCAGAAGAAAAGATTTTATCAAGATATTAGATCACACTATTAGAGGTTGGTATGTCTAGTGAGCACTGACGTCCACTACGAATGATGCACTAAGTCCAAAGTAGGCGTCCCGTTATAAAAACTTTATTATGATATGGCTAAGGCATGTGAGGAATAATAAACAGCTGAATGTATCCTCCGTGCGTACGACTAATCGTAGCATCGATACTCAATGAATATGACTCATCACGAGGGACCAACTTTCACTGCCTGCTTTTCTTACTTTCATTGTTTGGTTGATATAATATAAATTTTTATCTTCCGCTTAACAAGTTCTCTCAAGATTTTTCCTGTACATGAAAAGCAGATAAATTAAATATGCATTTGCTGTGGTGACGTTGATGTGAATTGCGATTTTCCTCAATACTACCTAGTACGTGCCTACCTATAGCAGGCAAACCGATGTTTTGTTTACGTGTACCAGACCCCTAAAACAGCCATCTGCGGTACGGCGGTTCCCCCATCCGGTGCCGCCTCCCTACGTCGAATGTTTAGCATTCGAGTAAGGTACTCAGGAAATTCGTCTTGTGATTTTTATTCACCACACCTTATTGATCATTCGATTCCATTCAAAAACTTCATTTGGATTCGGTTCACGATGTTTTTGTTTCTTTCCGCTTCGTGAGTACGGTTGCGAACGACTTTTTTCTAAATAACGGAACTGTATTAGTGATTTTTTATTTCCTTACTAAAATTACTGAGTTCTTGTTTTGATTCGGCAGCCTTGTTCCACCCACTGCTATGTATAGACTTTCCCCCTTTGTGCAATAATTCCCAGGTCTGTGCAAGTCTCATCCAGGTCCTGCCCTCGGTCCATTGTAAGTCATCCTCATATGCTGTTAGTCTGCCAACAATTCTTTTACCATCTCTTAGCAACCATCGTGAGATTAAGAATACGTTGCTTAAAAGTCCCAAACTTTTACAAAAGGTACCGTACTTCCCTAAATTCTACGTCTAACACAACAAAAAATAATATTCGCCACATGAAACCTTTACTTGGTACTTTGCCGGTAATAAACAAGTGTGGTCTTTTTTCACGGCGCACGGACCCAATGTGGGCGTAAATACTTTAAGTGATCCCAAGCTTTTCCCTGCAGACATTTGTTTTCATCTAGCCGCCTCTTCGCTCTGTTTTCTTGACCTTCTACGGTTAGTTGTTTGCTTACCGGTGACTTGTTGCGTGGGATTGCACGTGAAGAACAGTTTTCATCCTCTTTTAAAGAACACATGAAACTAGAGGAAAGATCGATTGATGTCGGTGGATAATTTCCGCCCACTAATTGAAGGAGGTGAGCTCCGGAAGCAACTGTTCCGTCTTCCCTCCAAATCCGCCATATTGTATAGCTGGTGTCAGACTTATAGTATCCGATATCCGTCGGAAGATAGACAGGAACATGATGGAAGTGGTTTTCATAATTACAAAATGACTTTAAAATAGGAAGAAATTGGACGCTAAGTCTAGTCATGAACTCATGGTATTCAGCACGAAAAAATACAATTTATAGTTTAGCCACATCTGGTGATGGATTCCCTTCAGTTCATTAAGCTAAGACTAATAACTTGGTGTTAAATTGAAACCTTAACATGCACTGCTTGAATCAGCTAGTTTAAAGAACTTGGTGATACAGTCATCCTGTGTAGTATACGATACATACATAACACAAAATACTTTGTTGGAATGCAAAAACTACAGAACGCCCACGTTTTTTTATCCTTTCCTTACCCTTATTCGTGTATACATACATACATTTGGTCATACTACGGTTAGCGAATATAATTTCTAAACAGTAAGGTGCCGCTGAATTGATAGAAAAATATAGATTTTTATTCATTTAGTAACGATCTAGTTTTAGACCTACGGCAGACAGCCCAAATACTCGTATCGTATATCAATCCTCGTCAAAGCCCAGTTCATACAGGGGTCGGTTTTATCGTCTCGCGTCCAAACAGCTTCTTATATTTCCTTTTGGCTGAAACAGGTTTGATAAGTAGTTTGTCCTCGTTTCTTGTTAGAGGGTATGATCAGAGCAAATATATGTCACCAATGCCAAAATTCACAAATCTTTCTGTAGTTTTTCTACAAGTTTTATTTTTTAGGTGGTCATGGTCACTAGGTACTGTGAACAGCGTTAAATCGTTATCGCCCCAATTATTTAATTGATGTAAATTGACGCAATAAACTTTTCGATAAAACAGTGGCCTGTCAAAAATCACTTAGCGACTGACAGTTTAATCAACGTTCCAATAATTTCATAATTTACTCTGTCAGTCGGTAATTACGTCGATTCTACAAAAAGGCTTTTTAGATAAAACCTCTGCATCAACGTCGAGCCCTCGATTAAGCGCTTATCTAAATCGCGATGTCAGATTAACTTGTTTATACTCGTAGTTGTACTCAAATCTTATCTAAGGTGTTACTGTGATACGTGGGCGTGAGTGATAAGTATGATAACATAATTTATTATTTGATTTTTTCCGGGTGATAACGACGCAGTTTGCGAATCTGGATCATTACATGCTTACTCGTTTTGATTATTTTACCGTCCTTGATAAGTCTACATCAAGTTTTTTTTTCTATTATAATAGGAAAACTTACCGATAACATAAAAGTTACCGTACCTATCCTTTGGCTTAAATAAAATACAGAAAAATCATTTTCATTTAACTTTGCCAGCGAAAAAGTTAGGGATGCAAACACCAACTTTCATCGGAAAGGCGGAAACTATAACAAAACTGTGGGCAGGCTAGCTCGCGGGAATAAGGCAGTTACAGACATACTTATTTTCCCCGGTGCGGTGGTTTTGGCACGTAATCATGGTCTGATCAACCGCAGACAGCAGTGTACGAGTCTAATATTACTTACCGTATTGTGGCGGACCGATGCTTGTTATGGCCTCAGATTATAGTTTTATAATCTGAGATTGTGCATTACAATTTGTATTAAGTTTCTGAACCAATGTTTTCTATATGAACCTCTGATTATACAGACTGTTGATTTAGTCACCGCTCACCGGTATCCGAGGGATGATTCTACAGTTTCTCAACAACTTTTCCTATGAAACCCATTTACGATTCGCAAAAATTAGTCGTAAGACCGCTAATAGATAGTTTTAGTGATAGATATAGGATACTTTGATTTCAGTTCAGCCTTTTTAATGGCAGTTCTATTGTTACTTCCTTGCTAGTTGCTAGTATCTATGAGTCGTCGGAGAGACACGTTTAAATTGAAAAAAATAACAAGCCGTGGATGATGACGGTGTTATAATAATTAATAAGCGGCACATCATTTAATTTATGCGACTTAAGAGACGGTCGATAGTGATTTACGACAACATAAATTCTTGACTTACGAAATGTATAATTAAAACATTTCGTAAAAAAACTACTTTTCATTACTAATCGACAATTCCTACAATATTGCCAGTCGACGTGACACAATGGATTATATAAATATATGTTTTCTATGAAGTAGGTAGGTAATTTTTTATTATAAAGTATTTAATTAAAACGCGAATGAAGAAAACTTGTTTTATAAACTTATTAATGAGCGGAATGTTCCTCAAGTTTGATCACAATAAAGAGGGAATATGGCGTAGGATTTTTTTATTTAAGTACTTCGTTTTTGTGTCAACCCTGGCGAAGGCACGGCCGATATGACCTTTGAGATGCAGAGGCAGGAAAAGCTTTGCTTTACAACACACGCTTGTTAGATGGCTGCAGAAGTAAACGAGGTATGCAACTATGCATGAAGTCAAAGCCGGAATGCGGGAGAATGATGAGAGCTGGCGTAGGTAGAAAGGAAAGGTATCTTCGTCAGCAGCAATTTGTGCGCTTCGTTTATTCAGAAACAGGTCTACCCCAGCTATTTTCTGTCAGGCCTAAAGGTCACACGTTTTTTATACACCAATCTTTGATTAAAAACAAGAAGATTGTTAATAAAATAGTATTATTTACTTAAAGCTTGGGATTTTCTTTGGTTTCACAAACAAAGCTTAATGGGCTGCTTTGTTATCTAAACCTCTTTAATGAGATCAGGTGAATCGAGATCTGTGAGTAGATAGTAGTAGTCGTTTTTCCTTTTGTTTAATTTTCTTAGGGTTATGGAACAATAGGATATCTTCAATCAAAAAGATTCTTTTTTTTTTATTGACTTAAGCCTCGCATTTCTCATGGAATGCTACAAGGAACTGTTTTTGGTCCAATGACTTATAAAAAAGAATACTTTTCACATTAGTTGAAGCAAAATTATGCTATTGAAATACGATGAAAAAACCGTTAGAATTTCAATGCCTCCAAATTAACTTGATTCTATGACTACTGCTATCGATAAAATTTACATTTTTCCCGTTCTATTGATCAGGAGCAAACTCTGCCATGCATACGAAATTATCTTTATTGAAACTCCCTCGGCTATTCCTGTTTTATTCAAAAAGCCAATGTGTACATATCGAGGTAATTGGAATACCACAGTGTCAAGGGATTTAATGATTGGTCGGGTTGGCAGTTTGAACATCCTCCTTTTATTGGCGGCAGCTCGTACAAAATGCCATGACTGTTTTTCAATTAAGGGTAACACTACACCTGATGTAATGTCCCCTGTGTGTGCCTTTTCGGTTTATTGCTGTATCATTTACGGTTACTTTAATATCATGTTGTATATAAAGTACTCATTTGAGGCTGGTTTTCTAAAAATCTCTTAATGATTAATTGTCTCGGTACTAATTAGTAGGTACTTATTTAATGAGTCGAAAACTCACAGTTGTGGACGCACAAATTAAGCCATTTATACAATCTAATTAAAACGCAAAGAAACAATTACAAAAACTTACGGTTTTTCCTTATAGGCTCTTGTGTCTTGTTTATTTTTTATCCAAGTCAAACGAATTGGACTTGGACAACTGACTTGTTGGTAATGCTCTTAATTACCGCACTGATGAGATTGCTAGCATACCGATCGGAGGAAATGACATTGTTATGAGTCTTGATTTATTTCGTGGAAATAAAATTACTCTCATTAAGATCATTTATTTTCGTTTAATTATTTCTTAATGACTTAATCTTATATTAAAGAAAATATTTTTGAACTGTACAGTAACTAAAAATATACGGGTCGTTGAGAACCTCCTCCTTTTTTTCGTCGATTAAAAATACTTCCCGCGAAATTCAAATTTTCTTACGTTTTTTACATTTTTGCAGGGCAGTATCAGTTAGTATGTTGATCTAAATTTGATTTGCGGCCGTAACAAATATGGATTTACAAAATTATAAACATTAGAATCAGCAATACAACTCTCTAAGTTCATGTAAGTGCATTGAATGACTATTTCATGAAATCATGACATTTGGCACTTATATGAACTTAAGGAGTTGTATTGCTGAGTCTAATGTTTATAATTAAAATTATATTTAGAGCCGCAAATCATATTTAGATCAACCTACAACCTGACACTGACCTGCAAATTGCAAAAAACGTAAGAAAATTTCGCGGGCGCATCCCCCTTAAAAGAAATCTACAACTCGTAGGTACGTATGTGTGGTCCAACAATTTCTGTGGGTCCGTGGGTTTAACGCTACCTTATTAGTAAATCAAAAACGTGACGTGTTTAGCATACCGCAATCCTATCCACCAGGTTTCCTCCATTTCATGTGAATTTCAGTCCGCGCGATGCGTCGCGAACGTCTGCCCGAGGAACGGTAATAGATTCTTTTCAAAATACAACGCTTTGAAGTTGAAATTTATTCAGATTCCTACGCTTATTATTTCCATTTGAGTAAATGTCCGTAGGGTGCTGTTCGTATGAATGTGAAGTTTTAAGTAATAATTAATTTAAAAGTTGAATGAAATGCCAACGCAACAAGTGAATGCATTAATGTCGAATTGCATTTTAATTTAAGTTGTGACTTGATTACGGACACCGTCCATTTTGGAAACTATTTCAACGTAACTAATTATCAAACTTATTTTATCTCCGGTTCTTAAATCCAACCCTAAAAAAATCCTTACAGTTTCGCTTTATTTTTCAGTACCTAACGAACCAAAAAACCGATATGAAACGCGAAACAAGTTCGTAAAAGTCGTCCATTTCAAACAATGCACTGCCGACATTAAACAGAAAACTGCGATGTTCGCAGTTCCGAGGCCGTAACAAACTAACAATGTGTTTAGCAAACATTAGGTGCAGGAGTTAATTTTATCACCAGTTTGAACCTTTGAACTGAATGTGTAACTTTGTAGAACTTTCATGTTCTCGTGTAGATCTAGTCATATCTAGGAGTGGAGATAAGACACTGAAGATCTTAAAAAAAGGGTTTCAGTTGAGTTCAAAAGCAAGCCGAGCATCTCCGGAAATACACGAGGGTAAGATTCGTTCGTGTGTTTTAAATATCATCATCATTGGTAGCTATTTTTCACACACTGGTGAAGTTTGTGAGAGTCTCATTCCGGTCTTAGTTTACACCAACATTAAACATCTGGCTGTTGTTCTACCAACATTGCTCCTTTTATCGTCTTCTTAACGTAAGTGCAGATATGATTAGCAAAATCATGACCAAGGTACAGATTCTGCTAATGTGTTTACTTGGTTCATGAAACACACTATGCGACCCGCCTACATTCGAGTGCTAATTTGCTAAACGATGGACCGTTTAGCGGTAGTCATGATAACTTGATTATTAAGATAATTATCGGTTTTCGATCATGAAGGGAGTTGAACCTTAGCGTAGCATAAAGTAGATTGGTTTTTACGTCTCAGGGAAAGTCGTGGCAGTAGCATTTTCTTGTTGTGAAAGGGAGAGGACTAGAATGTAAAACGTTTGACAAAATTACACTAATTACATGGGCCCAGTCTCTTGGGTAGATACTTACCCGTCGACAGCGATGTGGAAGAATTTTACGACACCATTTTTTAGTTTGTTTAAGTTTTAGTTATTATATTTAACGGCAGTTGGCCATTATCAGTCAATTCTGGGTTCATTGCAGCTGCCGAGCTATCGTGGGTAGGCGGGCGAGGAGAATTAAAACCACGTATTGAAGATAGTCAACGATGTACGATTATTATTCTAGCAAACTATTATAAGAATTACAATCAGCACTTTCTAATTAAACGAAATACAGTCAGACACATAAAAAGACAAATAAAATATATATATACATACAGACACTCCACCGAACACGTCTTGCTTGAGCACGATGCAAACGGATTATCTCGATCCGTCTGACCGCCGCGTGCAAAAGAGCTCGGAGTTGTGTCAGAGTGAAGAAACGTCTATCCACGCTTGTCAAATGTCCGCTGTCATTTTTGACGTTTCTTGACACTCTCAAAACATCGAAGCGCCGTCATATATTTTTATTATAGTAATCTGTTAATTAATTCAGAATTGGAAGTTTATCCAGTGTCTATATTTTTATCATCTTTAATAAATATGTGTATTTATAAACATTATAATATTTAAGATTAATTATACATTAAAATGACTATAGACAATATACACATATCACAAAAGTTGGTAATATTTTACCCTGTTTTCCATCGTAATGTCACACTTAAATAACGCCACAAAATTACTAATACCTAATTAATTTGTTTTGGATTTTCCGGTTAACAGTAGTTAACCGGAAAATCCCATCAGAAGTTAAAATAGGATCATGTGCTGTATTTAGGTTAAAACCACAGCACCTGTATGACGTGAAAACGAGCGCTATCTCTATCAACAACTGCTCTACATAGGTACTAACATCTATGTAAATCAGTTCGTTCATTAGAAGTTAGAACTATGAGAACTATCTACATTTCACAAGATATTGTAAATCAATGATAATACCTAGTTAGAGTATTGAACTGGCTTTACCGTTATTTGTGCTAAAGGAAATTCTGAAAAGGAAGAGGGTCGTGTCGTCACTGTTGTGTTTTCATGCTTGACTTCATAATTATGAAATTGACAAGCAAACGGGAAACTTGCAGTCTCGATCTGTCGAGTGATATATGGACAACGTGCCTGCAGACAAACCTGCTACAACCAATTTTCTAACCATCATTATTCTCCTACCCTTATACTTATCAATTTTATTTGGGGTCAGCGCCACATGCCTTTTTCTTCCATACTTCTCTATTAGTCGTCATCTCTGTAGTCACTCCCTTTCTAGCCCTATCATCTTTCACACAGTCCATCTATCGTTTAAATTTTCTAACCATCTCGGAAATTAATTTACGCGTTAGTACCAATTTGCAAAATTTTACATAATTTACGCATATATGTATAAACACAGACACAATCTGTCCTACCAATTGTAAAGTTTATGCTAACAATAACAGTAGGTGTGTACGTTAGCACCATTGTACAGTCGGGGAGGTACAACTGCCCCGTTGGTCTCGTGGTCGCAAGCGCGACTGCTGAGTGTGGGGTCCTGGGTTCGATTCCCGGGTCGGGCAAAGTGTTATTGGGTTTTTCTATGGGACCAACATCGAAAACGCAAAAAAAAAATCTGCTGTTCCATACATTTTGTCGATTTAAGTGAACACAAATGTATGGAACAGCTGATTTTTATTTCGCGATTTCAATGTTGGTCCCATAGAAAAAGTTGTTCAAAATGATGAGTACAATGACCCCTTTTCGGGTTTAGCATAATGAAAAAATAATGTTGTATATACCAAAATTGGTAACTAGCTAGTAGTTGAGTTGGTTCAATTATACAGTGTTGAAATTCACAAAAGGATTTGTGCGATCTTAAATTGTGCAGAACACTACATAAATTCAATCAATAGATACTTTTGGATACAAATCGAACATAATGTTGGCCCTGACTGTACGTATATTTACACAAACTCAATGTTAACCACTTCGGTCTCCTTTGGGGATGACGTCAGAGTGGGACAGGATCGTGTTTTAGCGTAATGACCCAAAAATGTAGGAAATTCACCGCCATCCGCCCACAATAACTATTTAGTGGTTGTAAATGTCCTTTTTTAGGAGGACAGGAAAGGAGGTTGATGGGATTTTCAAGTAAGTACGGTACCAGTAGCGAAAGGACCATAGAACACGATTCCTACCGGCTTCCCTTTGGAGGTTCGCATCAGCAAGTCTACCGCTATTGAACAATGACACAGTCAATAGCGTCTACTATTGCCAAAAAATATAGTTACTTACAGGGTATTTAATTTACCATAACATTCAAACAACAAAAACGCCTATTTCTAGCTTTGAATTAGCAAACAACAAAAATGTCCTATAATAACCCGGCGCCAAAACGTCAGAATCGGGAACTAAACATTCATACAATAGCGATCCCGCCATGAGGTCACGTGGCACCGCTTGATAAGGACGAGAGAAAGCCGATGTACAACGGGTTACGATAGAGACAGATATAGAAAAAATGCGTCACCAAGAAAGAGATGGAGGAATATTGCACATTTTATTTCGTTTTCACCTGTTCAAGTGTAATTTATTAGAATCTACAAATTCTTTTATTAATTTTAAAATGATATTTGTGTTTATTTGTGTAAAAAATTGAAAGTTATGTTATGCGTTTCAATATTTTTGGTTCTGTTACTTGGCGATAGATGGTGTTAAATTCAGTTACGGAAAGACTTTTATTTTTAAGTTATAATAATTAATGTTTACTTTATTCATAATTAAGTAAGTTAAGACCAGCATCACTCCGGCTTCCCTCGCATAAAAATTGACCCCTCGCCGCTGGTAAATACTTATTTTGTAAAACTGTTAAGGCTCTTACATATTGGCGCGACATGTCGCACGACGCGACTTTTAACAAAACAATTTCTGAGAAAACTTCACAGTTCACGGCGAACAATGTAACGGCCTCGCGTCGCGCGACATGTCGCGCCTGTTTGTGGGAGCCTTTAATAACATGTACCTACTCAATCCTTAGTTTGAATAAATAAATAATTATATTTTAGGTACCTACTATTATACTCTGAATTAAAGAGCTATCTATAATTTGTGGCTTCATTCTTTTATTTATCGATGATATAATAATCATCGTAGATTGTTATTGATTTCGTAGTAGGTATTTTTTAGAAACAGGGACCTTTAGTTTCCAGAAAAACATCTGGTGCTTGAACTCGTTTACGTCAAAATCAATATTAACATAATTTTGTAACTACTTGTATTATTATCAGATATCTACTTAATTCTGCAGCTGTGTTAGCTTTTTGTCTATAGTAAAATCGAATCTTGTAGTGTATGGTCGAATTACGAAAACCTTAACCTTGTACTTAGAGAAGCTTGTTATATTATGCGATTCAAATAAAGTCAGTAGTTACTTAATTTGCCCGTATATTCAAAACAGAACTTCTTTGACAGTTATATAAAATGGCAATACTTACACACTTTTTGTGAAAACATTATTTTTTTGCTATTTGTATTTTGTGTTTCACGAACCGTGTCCAAATAAACGTTATTCTTTCTTTTCTTTCTAAAACATGGCAAATTGACGTAGAGTGTCAATTTGCTAAACAATTAATATCCCTGACTGAATATCAATTTTGTCAAGTAACGAGTTTAATGTGGCACATTCCAAAAGTGATTACTTACTACAGTTACTACGCTTTACTTGTAACCAACATATTTTAGTTAAACTAAAATAATAAAGTCAATATATTCAATACGCCGCCGCAAGCGCATGGTATTGATTTTTCATGCAACAGTTTGATTTGAAGAAAACGCGTTACTAATCTTAGATTTTTACGACTACTGTGAATTCAACCGTTGGTTTATTTATATATCCAATGCGCTTTTGCACAACACATGCATTGATTTGTTTGGATTTGTGCCTGGTTGATGGCAATAGGCTCGCCCCCTATTACATGGGACTTAAACATAACGAGCGAAATGTACCTATATACCTATATGGGAAAAACAGGCTTATGTTACATCATGCATTGATAGCCTCTTTGGATTCGCTATCTCAGATTAATTTTAAACCAGGATAATACGAAATTGTTATTCGATAACTGAAATGTCATAATCTATGTTACCTGTTACTTACCTCTATATATATACATATTATTAATTAAAGTAAATTTTCATGATTGTCTGTGTGACCCCGTTGTTCTTCTAAACTACGCAACAGATTTTGATACGGTTTTCACCATTATTTAGAGAGAATTTATTCCGGAAGGTTTATGTGTATAAAACACTTAAACACACAATTTTTCTTGATCATAAATCATTCAAAAAATTCTCTCACATATCTCATAATTTTACAATCTCTGAATTATTCAAGAACAACGTACTTTAGCTGTCCAATAAAAAAAAATCTTCTTAACCAAAAAACATTGTTGAGGTAGGTAAGTTCAGCCTCATTTCCAGTGGCTCGACAACATTTTTACTATCGCGGGGCAGATCACCCTGTAATCAAACACAGTTGGTGCCCGTCATGGAGTTCACTAGCAACTTATGGGATTCCTGTAACTAATGGCGAATTGATTTTCTGAGAGTTTTGCTACAGAGATTACCCACTTGTAATTTTAAATGATTTTGCAGTTCAACTGCTTTGTTTCTTCTGAAAGGAATCGTTTGCCATTGATCTATTGATAGATAACCGTAAAAAAAATCACCAGATAGCAAACTTAACTTGTGGACAACATTGTAAACAAACACAGTATGGGCCCTTCATGGGATTCCTGTAATTATCGGGTTGACAACGAATAAATGTAATCGGCCGATAGCAATCGAACATAAGGCTTCGCCAAATTTTCCGCCTTTCGCATGGAAACTCTGAATAAAGGCTCGTAGAGACTGGTGCGATATCCCGGGTGCGACAGGCAGCGCGCGACCCTTGTCGCTCCCGCGATGCCGCGCCAGTTTGTACGAGCACAATGAAATCGCTCAAACCTTGGTCTTGCTTGACCTATTGTTATATCTATGCGATGCGATAGTTTAAATGGGATTCACGTGTTCAAGTTTTCAGATTTGCTGCTCAATTCTCAATTCCTTATTCCATTCCATAATGTTGTTAAAAACAGTTGGTAGGCTTAAAATTAATGGTACAATTATGGACCCTGTCGGGCACAGCATAGTAGGAGAGAGGAGGAAGAGCGCTTTGTTGGTTTATAATATTATGTATGTATTCTGGTAATCGCATTTTTAAACATCTGCTATTTGTTAAACATTCCCAACCAACTAAGTAGGCTAGGTACTGAAACTAAGTTTATTTTTACATTATTAGGTACACACGGCTACACATCAAGCTATACATTTCCATTTTATGCTGATCTCGCATTGTATAGAATTTCCGTACCATGCGAGACCAGCCGTGCGTACTACCGAGGGCGAGACCATACTATAAGCCATACGAGGAAATTGGGTAACACAAATAATGGCAACCGATCTCAATGCCTTTCATTTTGACATCCATTGTTTCGTAGGTTTGAAAACTTCGTCTGCTCAACATCGTAAATAAATAAATAACGCAATGAACGTGTGTGAACTGTCAAAATGAAAGGGATTGTGATCGATTGCCATTTTATGTGTGTTACACAGTAACCCCGGCTGGTATGGGATAAAGTAGCTATATTCTGAATGTTTAAGTATTTACTAACACTAAATCGTGAGACGTGACTTACGATTACGATTTCCCATTATCGCTATTATTCGCTTCTATTTACTATTCCGAGGATTTTGCAATGACTTCATTTTCCTGATTTCATATTTTTCTTTGTTTTTTTTTTAAATTGAACAACCGGATCCCGGTCTCCCGGTCTACCGGAATGCAGCAGAATATCAGTATTTTACATGGAGCGACTGCATATCAGACCTCCACAACTCAGTTACTGGGTAACAGGGGTATCGCCCTTGGTAGGACTGGTTGCCAGACTTTCGGGCTTCTGACAACCCGTAACGACTGTCAAAGATCGAGGAATGCCAGCCAGGACCTTCCGAGACACGAAGGGGTCGTGATATGTTGTGAATGGTCAATTGGTCACCCATCCGCGGACCGACCTCGGCAAGCTTGCTTAACCGTCGATGACCTTGCTTTTCTACATATCTTGACATCTTGTCTGTTTGTTATTCGCGAATTTCGAGACAAATATTACGAGTACGGTTTTAATTGATCATGAATAATAAATCTAACACTAGTCGATAGATATTGGTTAATAAATTATTATTGTGTCAGAATAATTTTATCTATCACCATATTTTATTGGTAGCTGAGAGAATTATGTCAAAACCATTATTGTTAATAATTTAAGCTTAGTATAAATCCAATTTTATTCCCAATCCATCACCTTCTATTCCCTGGGTGCTTGATTACAAATGTCAGCTGTACTAAGTGTGATGATAAATTGGTCATTATGAAGAGTAATTAGAACAATATGTGTTTATGTAACGTTGCAGTGTTTGTGAGCGCAAAGTCAGAATCTATCCTGTCCTGAAACTGTTAATTCGGGAGGCTAATATAAAATAAATTAAATTAAAAAGAAAAACAGTTAGAAATACAGTAGAATAAGGTTAAGAAAATTCAAAACATTTTAATGAAATTAATTTTTTGGAACGAAGTTCTATAACGTGGCGTACGGTAGGAGTTGACTGGTATAAATCGACATCACGTAACAAAGGCGTTATTCCCGTTTCAACTTTCAACTGTCAAAACTCAAATATTTTGTTTTTTTAATACAGAGCCTTCTAGGATTCTAGTACCTATAAGTTTCCTAAAACTTGGGTACACTAGATGACTCTGTATTAATACACAGTGCCGTAATTAGCCTTTTATGCGCCCGGTGCGAGCTGCTATAACCGCGCCCTTGAAATATTTTCTAATCATAACCGGTTCTGACAATAAAATGGATTGTCTATAAAAATAAATAATAGGTATTGTTAGTGGCCCTGGTCTGGTCATTTCTGCGCCCCTCCAGGGTCTGCGCCCTGTGCCTGGGCACCGCTGGCACCGCCCTATTTACGGCACTGTTAATACATAATATAGAGCGAAAACAAACTTCGTTCCAACCGGTGACCCACGACACCTTCCGACTTTCATCGTCTCAATACCAATTTGAAAATATCCAGATTTTTTATTAAATTCTACTTACATTGTAAAAAGTCTTCATTCACTAAGGCAGTTATATTACTATGCATTGATATTACTGAAGGAAAACCCATTTTTTTTCATTATTGTTTCTTCTATATTTGAAAACGTAATTTGCCGATACTTCGATTTGCATAATTAATAAAAATGAAAAAATGACGAAAGTTTGTCTTTATAAATAACTGAAATTCTTCGATATTTTATTTATCTTTTGTTTCTTCCTTTTTCTAAGAAACATTATCAATCCTTTTGAATATATTAATTCCCGTCTAAATCTTATTTGAAAAACTTTACCAAGAGACTTGTGTATAGACATCTTATCAATGGAATTGAGAGCTACAATTTGAATTAAATTCACGGCAAATACTTACATATTTCAAGCTGATTCAAGCTGATTATTATGAAAAAAAAAATACCGGTTTGTTTACATACTAGAATTTAATCTAGAATAACTCCCACTTCTTCATCTATTAACATTATAATAAGTGCGATATCTCTAAGAAACAAATGGCCTTCATACAGAATAATTCATGCTAACAAATTCAAATGGTAAATACCAAAAGTGTGACCCACCACTGAAGCCTCGTGTAGTTTCAGTAATAATATCCTTTGTGTTCTAAGTACCTACTGAAAACCAAGTTTTGCATGCGACTTAGCTTGCGTGTAAACCAGTTAGTTGACGTAAAAATTCAACGTGACTTACAAGTTTGCAGCCAGGTTTCATAGAACTGAAAATAGTGGTATCTTATTTTACATCTCTAAACGACTTTGGGCAGTGAGCGTCACTAACAATCGTGGCGGTGTAGGCCCGCTCGCCCCTTGGATCTTGCCCCTAATTACCTAAGTGTACTCACTCGCCCCTTTCAATATTAGATGGCGACAGTCGCCCCCGATTGTTAGTAGATCAAAAGTACAGTCAGCACTCTAAGTTTTAATAAAATTAAATATTAAAATAAATATTGTTTTCTTAAAACTTCAATCAAAACCTAACAAAAAATACTACTACGAAATCGAAAAAACACATAGTTGATATAGCATAGTACCTAGTACACACTGTGAAAAATTTCAAGTGTCTACTTATTACGGTTCAAAAGATGTGACAGACGGATGGACGGACAGCTGAGCTGCGCCTTAGTTATAAGGGGGTCCCATTGGCACGCTTTGTATACAGAACCCTAAAAAATAATGAAAGAACGCTCGCAAAATGATGATAAAATGCTTTTCCTTGTTCATTCTTTCATAATGTAGCATAATATTATGAGACCAGTGGAAATGTGAAGAGTGGGGCAGACGTTTGGGCTTTATTATTATTTGCATTCAACTGAGCCGCCAGAGACGCTAACTGAATTTTAAAAAGAACATCTTTAAGGTTGATGTGCTAGGGTGGCCCGCGAAATTCAAATTTTCTTACGTTTTTTGCAATTTGCAGGTTAGTATCACATTGTATGTTAATATAGTGATAATATAGTGATAGATATGATACAATACGATAGTGATAATATAGTGATAGATATGATACACAATATAGTTCATGGAAGTGCATTGAATGAAAATTTCATGAAATCGTCAGTCAATACACTTCCATGAACTTAGAGAGTTGTATTGCTGATTCTAATGTTTATAATTCTGTAAATCCGTATTTGTTACGGCCGCTAATAATATTTAGATCAACATACAACCTGATACTGACCTGCAAATTGCAAAAAACGTAAGAAAATTTGAATTTCGCGGTCTACCCTAGCGCATCCACCTTAAGAAAGACTTTATGACGAGCTTGCTGTTGTTTTTTCTGTGGTACAGCATCTACAAGGTTATTGGTAAAACACCAGCAACCTCTTAAGGAGTCATTGTACTCATCATTATGAACAACTTTTACTATGGGAACAAATATGAAATCGCGAAATAAAAAACAGCTGTTCAGTACATTTATGTTCGCATAACTTTTTTTGCCCTGTATATCTATAGGTTTGGAATTCCGTACTCAAAGTCACAACTCTTTCGCTGATTCTTGAAATCCCGGTACTAATTTAGAAAGAAATAACGTCTATACTGCTCCTGATATTTTATTTAACAGACTGTTGGTAATATATGTATTTAAAACAATACAACGTCCTTGAGACATTAAAAAACAGGTATAATATATGGAAAGAAGTTTTCCACTGAGCATAGATTCAACGGTGGACTATTTCGAACTAAACGTTTTACTGAATTTCCGTCTGTATTTTTTTGTAAACTGTGTTATTCATAAAGCGTTTGTACAACTATCATTTCATTAAGAACTGCGTCGAGGAATTGACTTCCTTAAGTTGTCACAACGAATTCTTTAATTAGGTCAGAGGGACTAGTTGTGTCTCCTTCTAATCTAGGACAAGACATTGTAAAGTAACGATCAGGTTACACGAGATAAAGTTTTGTTTTCTATTTCCTCACGGCTATAATAATTCAGGTTTATTATAGGCCTACCTGTTAAGAGGTACAGTGACTTGGCCTCCGAAACCCAATTATTGGGGATATCGATTTCCTAAAACATCTTAAATTCATTTAGCTTTAATGGCTGTTATATCGGTCCATGGTAGATAGAGCTATGAGCCTGCGACATACATTTATGAGAAGTCTACAATTGCAAAGATAACACCATCATTTGCAATGACATCATACCTACCTCATTTTACGTAAAGCTATAGTAACAAAAGTTACCGAAATCTTGGTTACTATGAAAGAAATAGGACAGGGACTTTATCCATGTTGACGGTTATCCTGAATTTATCCCTTGTAACAACCGGGATTCTCTAAGTTTTCAAACATTTCGCTAGGTATAACCGGTCGACTATCCCTTTTCGATCAAAATAAATAACATTTTCTTTTTACATACATATCTACAATACGAAGGTGCTAGCTACACTGCTTTATTTTAGTTTGCTTTCAAAACTGTGCTAGCATATGATTTCCACTGACTTACGGTAAATGAAAACTCCCAAAAGATGTATTTATTTTCTGCTTTAAAATCCCTAATCTAAAATGTAAGACTTGAAAGTAATTCCCACTACATTTCCACTCCATTGAACCTTAATAAACCGGGAAGAGAAACTTCTAATTAAATCTCAATTAGATTGTGCCTTCAACGTTTACACAGGGAAGGGAAAATACGGGCCGGTGTAAAAGCGTTTTCGTGCAGATGCACAATTTCATTCGCCGGCGGCAAATTGCCTACCTCTATCTTCCTATCTACTTCCACCTAACGACCTGATATCCCTCTCCCGTTTTATTGACCGCTATATCACGCCTCTTTACTGTTCAATACACACGCTTTTCAAACAGTTCGTATTGCTTTTTCTGTTTGGAAAATGGGTACCTATTCATTCGCTTTATTTTCTCACAGGTATTGCTTGAAGAAAAATTTGATTTATTTTCGTATTTGAATCCTTTTGCTTGTACTTAAATGGTTACCGGAGACCATTTTCATTAGAATTAGACATTTAATTATATATATATTTTATTTTTCAGAATGAATTCCATTTCATCTTTGATACTGTTCAAAACAGTAAAAGGCATGTGTAACCAAAAAACATTTGTGGAAAATCAAAAAGTAAATTTTTCATGTTTGCGGCGTTCAGTAAATGGGTTGCAAGTGTAAAAGCGTTACAGCGTTTTACATTTCGTGAATATATGACGAAATGTGAAACGCTGTAACGTTATTATAATAATATCGATGATTCAACTGTTCAATTTATACAACTGTTTTGCTTTGTCTGCAAATCTCAGCTGTAAATAATTTTAGTGTCAATTCAGAAATTAATTATCCGTCAGTCGACCCTGTCAGGATAAGATGTCAATGGAAAGTGTCTTAAAGTCAGGTTCAGTTATTTGATTGACCCCATTCTAGCCTATCTGCCTCATACATTACGTCCTAAACTTGCTTGAAGTTAGCACGTGTTGTCAAACAACTTTGCCGTGATTAGTGCTTGTGAACGGAAGTTAGCTGCTAGAACACTATTCTTTGAAAACTTAATTAGAAACGCCCTGTTAAGTCTAATCCACTGACTGGCTGTAATGCGAAATGCGATTTTTTTTTTAATGTGATATTTAGAAATGTAGGTGAAACTTACGATATCAAACGTTTGCCCTTTTGAGAAAATTAATTGGGAATTACAGGTGGTTCGGTTACCTTTCATGCCTTTTTCCTATTCAGTCGAGAAAAACCCCAAAAAGTTTTAGGGATCAAAATAATCCCTAAACGCTCAAAGGCGAACACGTAGACGAAACCCGTCTCGAGTAGAAAAACCGACCCATTTCTCTTAATTTCTCCGGCAGATACGGTGTGGGACAGATGTTGTTTTGTTTTTCTTTCTTTCATTTCAGATCAGCATGACAACAAATGATATCATTTTGAACTTTTCGCGACGAGAAAGTTGGAAGTTATCGCAAGTCATAATACTCGTTGTAAGGTTGACACCATTTTCCTTAAAAACAAATATCTGGAAATCCAAATGGATCCCTCCGATAAGCAAGTCAGCCGTCGTGAATATTATCAATCGCGAATATTAGAAAATGTTTTCTCTTAGAGTGTTAAATCTCAATAAGCTAATAACTTCTTTTCATAAGTGTTTCACAAACTGAAATCATTGTCCTTGAAACAGTTAACTATGAATCTATGATGTAACAAAATTGCTTTCGAAAGTTTTATTGAACAAATAAAAAGTGTTACCATTAAAAGACACTCCTGAAAGACTTTAAAAATTTGATGAGAGCACCTGACCATTATTAGGGGTTAATGATATAATATTAAGTTTCCCAACATTGTTTAGTACGAAAGTCACGTTGCCACGCACTGAATAGAAAATTCAACAAGGGCCCCGTCCGCCAGTATTGGTAAACAATAAACAATGGAGTCAAAAGATGCCATTCTTTAATCCAATTATTGGGTGGAAAAATCCTCCTTATCGGCAGTAGGCATTTTGAATTTCTGCTTTGACTACTAGCTCTATTCAAGCGTTACTGTGCTATGAGATAAGGCCGATTTCCGCGTGTAATGAAACTCATTTTCACATATGCGTAATATCAATGAACGTCGTCTCTTGGGAAGGGAATTGCTTAGTTTTATCGACAACTACTACGTTCAGACTAATGTCTGGTCGTCTGGAAGCAATACTATCTACATAGTCATATCTTCATGCATATTGTATCCGGCAATAGATACTGCTATCACTTTTTATGTTTATTTTAACCGTTCTATGCAAATGTTTCGAAGATATTCACTATCTTGAAATTACGCTACAAATTGCCATTAGGTTCAACGTTTTAACCTTCATTCATCAAACCTTTATTCTGTAGCTGATGTTTATGATGTGTCTGTTATAACAATGGGCCTACAAATAGTACGGTGAGTGGTTTCACATCAAATCCATCAGCGAAGCTATGAAACTAGAGTATAATGGTTTTCACATTTGCATCGTTGCCTCAGTTGTTCATTCTCGTATAATAGTAGCACGGAGCTATTTCTACTATTTGCGTACGCTTACATTCCCGTCAAAGTACGGTTTAATTAAAACCATGAAATATGAATTTGAGTGAGGCAGCAATTCGGTCGACTGCGTGCGCTCGTACTCTCCACCACAAACCTTTTATGTTTCTGTGGCGTAGCGTAGGTATATTTTAGTTAGTTTGACATTATTAGAATTTATGAAATATTCTATACATTCTATGACGGATACATCGTTCTTCTCTTTTGGAAATATATTCCCCATTGACGCTACTATGGATACTACTAATTCTATCGATTTTATCCGAAATCTACCAAATCTATCTTATCCAAAAAAGGCATATAATTATGTCTTTAGTGTTCTTTCATATTTGGCTTTGTTTGGTTAGCTGTTCACCCTCAATTTATATACATAAATATACATATAACATTAGTGAAATATAAACCTATCTATAGTGCACTATAGGTACACCTAGCCCTTCGGGGATTACAGGCGTGATGTTATGTTATATTATAACAATATAGGACTACAGTTATTTCTCTTATTTATTAGTGCCACTCGTTAGGTTTTTAAAAGTTTTTGCTGTTCAACATGAAACTTTTAGAAAAATAAATTAAGGGGCGCCCGGCGGAGCATCGGCCGCAACTACAAATAGAGTGGTACAAATGTTGCGCTAGTGTGCCTGTCGGAGCGATACACACAGCTACCGTGAATTGTACGACCATGCACACCTTGGCATTTGCTTGACGCGATAGCACTACTAGCTGTTGAAAATTTGTGATTTTGGATATGTTCCGTAGTACCTAAAATGATGAATGAAAACTTCAGGTTTTTAATTTTTTGTAACTTGATAAAATAAGCTTGGTTTCTGCTGAAACAATATTACAAATGTTGTTGTTTATAATACAGAAAAAACAATATGAAAACATGTCATTTAAAAATGTACGAAATTCAATTCGCTTAAACTTCATTTTAATTAAGTTTTTTGGGAAAAAGAAAGATGTAGGAACCTAGATAAATACTGTCTAAATCCGAATATCAACATAATATGGTGAAAATATACTCAAATTGCAAATGATTTGGGTATTACGTTCGTATGGAAAATTCATCGGTCGCCGCATTCTTAAATGTTTGGTTTTGTAACGAAACGTTAAAAGTGGTAGTTTCAGAATTTGAAATTTGTACATTTTCATTAATTGGAAGGTGTCGTTTTTGTGAAACGAGTACTTCTACAAGAATATTCTATACTATACCTACTCAACCAATATGTATGTCTTACCCGATCTTTAGTTTATAATCCGGGTAAATCTACGTCACCTACGGAATCCACAAAATATCAATAAAAACTCATTTGAAAATCTACACAACTTGTTTTGTTATTGTTAACCAACAAGATATTATGAACTTCGTTAGTTTATATAATCCATCCATGGAAAACCGATATTGTGAACTGGTATCAAACTTGTAGGTACTAAATATGCTGCCTAGCTGAGAGCAACTTGGAACTTGGTCACAGTTCTAACTCACCTAGTACACAATTTTTCGACAGTTTATAACGTTACGGAAATAATACCGATATATTAACTAACGTTTCCCACAATCTTAAGGTGATTAAACAATTAAACATATATTAGAAGGAAAAGATACTTGCCAAACCATTTTTTTTTTTTTTTGGTGGGATATCATCATATGACTTCTCCGGCTCTGGGCGGAGCGGAAGGGCGTGTCAGACTCTTACTGACTAAAACCCACCCGTGTTCCTTCAGTTGCCTGTTGCCAGGGTCCCGGTATCCCTTTCGGACTATTCCGCAACCCTGGCAGGCATTGGTCCTAACGGACCCCGTCAGGTGTGCTGACATCTCTTTGAGGCGCGCGTGGAACACGACGCGCCATCGACCCGGGCCTGGTCCTTATCGGACGGCGAGCTACCCATTGCTCGCCGTCCGCAAGCCCGCGCCTATGGTGGCCGGGAATCCGCCTGGGATTCCCGACGCCCAGGGTGGCTCCAGCGGCGGCGGTTAGGGGCGTGAGGGCGCAGGCTTTGCCTCTTATACTTGCTAAACCTGAAGTTAGTTTTGTTAAAACTCAGACAAATTTTACCTAACAACATATTCATAGGCTCTTATGAATAATGCAATACTTGTGCTATTTCAATTTTGCCGTGGGATGTAGGAATATTTTATTTTACGGAAGCAAGCACATGTTATTTTTACGACAATGTCTGCGTAGAATGTAAGGTTAGCGAGGCAGATGTTGGAACACACATTTTTCGCCTTTATTCTGTAACTAATATACTGGTATATATGCGGATACCTACTCAAGACGAGATTGTTGGGACAATATTGGATGGAATCTGTGTTTTTTATGGAACGTTTTATTGCGGGAAGGCAACAAAAATAGGCTTATAGCTAATTATGATTTGCTAAATGGTTATTTGAGAGATGAGGAGGAAAATAATAGATTTCTTTAATGGTTTATGGCCTGCTTATGGAGTCACGGTTTTCTTTTTGCACATTCATCTATTTATGTATTCATTTTATTACTTGTAGATAGAGATGCTATTTATTGACTATTGATTGTTACAGTATGTTTTGTTTGAGTCTATTATACCTACACATTTGCTCTTATCTCCTCTGTTTTACATTACTTAAGTGTTAATGCTCAATGAAATCCACCAATTCCCTTTACACTGGACCTCTTTGCTTATTCAAACGTTCAAGCATACCATTTTAAAGTCAACTATCGGGAACATTCCGGTTTTTCGAACAACCCCGAGTTTTCCCGAACTTGCACGAGCAAAACAAATATTTTGTCGGTTTCTCGTCAATTTGCTGTGTTCACATTTGCGTCCCGTTTAATTTCCCGTTCGTCGACAGTCCCGATGTCGGAATTGCTCGAATACTCACTAAATAAACGACAATGTCGTAAGTTTACAGGGAGCAGGAGATTGTCTGTCTTCGAATCCTTCATGCATCTAACTTGGAAGAGTCGTGTCTATACTGTGATCGTGCTGTAGTAATTAAAAATATATTTTTGTATTTATTTACAGTGTTGCTTGGACATTTTACTCTACCTACTGGCATTTTTATTGCATCCGTCTTGTATTTTTTTATTAATGTGGAAGATATTATAATTATGAAAAGGAATAATAAATAATAAATTGTAAGTTTCCAGATGTACCTCAAGGTTAACCTTGAGGTACATCTGGAAACATACAATTTATATCATAAGTATACATATACACCCAAACATTTTTTTATCACAGTATTCAGACGGAAGGAAAAACACCGTGAACTTTCACGTCTTTAATAAAATGTAACGACTTCCATGACGTGAAAACGGTATGAGGTTGATAAGGATATGTTACATCTGGGAAATGGAGAAGTGTCTCAGATGTTCGTCTCAATGATTATCTTCTGATTAAACACCCTATACTTTCTCCATGTTGTTCTCATAATTATTTAATATTCCATATATCTTATTATTAACAGTACCTGGTCGAGGGAGCTCTGCTCGGGTGAAATTAGAGAAAACGATTTTTCGCCCCCGTAAACCTAATCTAAACCTGATTATCTCTGCATCACCCTAAGGTTGACTGGTAGAAAATGCCTAACGCCTTTGTACAGTATTTTTTTACTTGTGCATAAAGTTTTAATAAATAAATAAATAGTATAAACCCCTATATTGCAACATTCATCTAAATAGTTAGAGCCGTTTTTGTAAGTGATTATAAATATGCTCATTTAGTATATAGGACACGTTGTTACATGGAAATCACGTTTCAAATCCCTTTATGGTAAAGTATCTGATTACTTTCAGGCTGTGTATGTCAGACGGCAGTTTATCTCCATGTTTTATTTAATAAAAGCATGTCAGAATAACATTCATTTTACGCATACATAGGGGATCGAATCATAAGGAGGGCATACGAGCTCTTTTTGATAAGGTGATGATTTCAATCACCAAAGAATATGAATGTTAATCCTAGAAAGAAAGTTTCAACTTGGATAAGCGTGGACCTAATCAGGTTGTTGCATAAGTTTTTTATTCGCAGATTAATTTAGTCATCCGGATTCTGGAGACGATTCTGAAGGATTTTTAATCGTAATTGCTGGGCTACTAGGCCATTGACACTCGAAGTTTAATAAACATTTCACTACTGCTTCTTCCTTACTACTGCTACTCCTTGGCGAAAGAATATTTTCATCTACCTAGTCAAAGGGATAGTTCTTGCGAGAGCGGACGACCCTTCAAAGCCAGGAAACGCTTGGACGAAGAGACGAAGATTACAAAGACCCTTTGTGTAACATTTCATAAATCTGCTATGAAAATTCAAGTTCATTAAAACAGGACAAAAATAGACGTCAATTTATACGACAAAGAAATAAATTATGAGGTCGGGAGAGTTCGTTGCTAAAACCGCTGTTTCGGGATATTTAGGGTCCATCCGTTTGCTTTGAAACTAACTTTGTAATTAACGGAACGGGCCAAAGAACTGTTTCGGTCAACTCTAATAAACTTAGTTAGCTTCTGAGTGCTTAACCTAATTAAAGTTGTCGTTGACGTTGTTGTACAGATGTTTTGAACCTACTGTTTTTCCCTTCCCTGTACCTAAAGCTCTAGTCACATGTTGAAATTGTTTTTGATGAACCGTCTCGACATCAAATAACTGTCGGATGATTCGAAACTAAACACGAAGCCCTCATGATGAACCTGGCAATTTATGGAGCTAAAATCGCAAAGCAATATAAGCGCTGGTTTGCATTTGGTCAATCGTCATCCTGAGGATGCCTCGTTGAGAGGTGAAACACGTGTCGATTTCTTACAGGGTTTTTTATGACTCTTGAAGAATAGTCAAGCGGAATAGGTTACTAAATATATCTACGTCTATTGTATTTTAATATAAGCGCCGCCAAACACTACCTACCGAAGTACCTATCCTCTACCTACCTGAATCTCAATGTGGAGAGCTCAAATCGCCCATAATTCCTGGAACGTAAGACCATAGTGACAGCGGAGCGAGGAAATTGAGGTGTGCATGAGGAAAAGAAACCGCCGGAGTTCGTATCAATCGACGTTACTACGCAAGACCCTGACATGGGACAAGAAGAGGTGTATTATAATATTTTTACATTTATTTTTTGGAACGCTTAGTTACGCGTTGCTTATCGTACATTATACTGAATGGAACTTCGTTCTAACCAGATGTGCCAGGACATCTCTCGACTGTTTTTTTAAATGGCTTTTCATATCATAGGTATAGCTTGTCCAGTCTGAAATTATGCGCCCCCTACCACATTTTAAGTACACGGCCGGCGCGGCGGCGCGTCGTCTATTTGTGCACTCGCTGTTGCGGCCGAGCTAAGTTCTTCGTTTTCTCTCTCTAGTCTTTAATTGCACATATTTTTATCCACTTGAATGGTGGAAAACCACTCATATGCACATTTCGCTCTGCTACCACTCTGCGTGCACACTTACGCCATCACATATTGATTTTAGTGTCGGAACGGTGTAGGGATGATATCTGACCCGTATATGCTACCCAGTCCTAAAGTAATCGCTTCATTCATGGATCATGCGATATATCTGCCTATAGCGTGACTTTAGCCGCTTATGAGCGAACCACCTGCTACAGAGAATGTCTCTCGATTCGCTGTAGTAGTAGGCAATATATTATACAAATTATTTCAAATTAACTGCTCCTGTGGCTGTTCTAGCTCCTACAAAAGTTGTTTTAAGTTTCCTGAATGGAATAACTCCACAGGTGCTTAACCCCTAACACTGCAATGGGCCACTGCACCTGGTCCTTTTTAACCGACTTCTTCAAAAAGGAGGAGGTTCTCAAGTCTGTTTTTTTTTTTTTTTTGTTTGTTTGTTACTCGATTACTCCGCCAATTGTGAATCGATTTTGATGATTCTTTTTTTGTTTGGTAGGTCATGCTTCCGAGGTGGTCCCACTTAGTTTATCTAGACGATTTCTTTATTTACTCTTTCACTGTTATTTACATAGCAGGTAGTGCTATTCGAATTTGTGTGGGATAGGTACCACAACTAAAAAGTGAAAAATAAAAACTTTTTACAAAAAAAAATCAAACCGACTTCCAAAAAATACACTAAAAAGAGAAAAAATAACTTTAATTTCGGAAGTCTGTGTCAAGCCGGTTTGGATGCCGGTTTGTTTTTTTTTGTAAAAAGTTTTTATTGCTACAGTTGTTCCAAACAGATTTATGTACAAATTACTGAAAGCGCGAAAGTAAATGTAACTACCTTTCACCTCTGCCGATCTATCAGATTGATGGCAAAATCTTAGAAATAATCGAGATTGATAGTGACCGAATCAATCAGGTATTAACTACCTACAATCTGAGAGACCGTCCCCACTCTACGACATTTTTTATATTTTAATTTTTCAAGTCAGGGAAGCGATCAATTGTCTGATTAGTATTGAAGTCTCAAGGGCGATTGTCGGGATTAGATTTTTTTGAACTGACAGATTTGATCTGGACTTAGACTAGTTTAGAATCGGAATTCGTCATGACTGAGATTTGTTATATACTTCTAGAATATATACCTATGTTATAATTTGTGTAATATTTTTAGTAAAGTCGCGATAAGATGCATGAGTCGATAAGTTTTGGTTGGATTTATGCCTTCATAATTGTCGTTTTCGAAATCGATTTACAAATTTAAATTTTTCGCACGTAAATATACGTACCTTCGTATGTAAACAAGTAATGGAATAAATCCATTGCATCATTTATTTATTAGCGACCCGCTCTTGCTTCGCACGGTTTTTACGACTTGACAAAACATCGAGATTTCTTACTTTAATATTAACGTATAATACACATAAACCTTCCGGAATAAATTCTCTAAACAATGTTGAAAACCTCATCAAAATCTGTTGCGTGATTTAGAAGAACAACGTGGACATACAGACAAACCCTAAAAGCGACTTTAATTTATAATATGATATAGATTATTATTTATTGTTAGCCTATGTTGTCCCACTGTGCCTCTCTATCTCCTTTTCACTCCTCTTTCTCCTGAACTAGTGTGGACCAATCAGTGTCTGTCCGCGTCAAGCTTGTTTCGCCATCTTCTCCTGTGTCTGCCTTGATGACGCCAGACGTCTTCTGGGACCCACGTGGTGGTAGATTCGTCAATCAATCAATATCTTTATTGTGGATCATAGGTACATAATACAGGTCTAAAATAATTAAATTAATTGTCCGGTCCGGTCTGCTTTTGCAAAATAACTGTTCCTAAATAAGTAGGTAAGTGTTTAATTTTCATGTGCTGATTTAAATAAGTAATTACTTAAGTACCTATTGCACATAAGTCTGTTTTGTAGTGTTATTATAAGTGCTATTTACGAGGCTTGAAACCATCCTGCTGAAATTAAAATAACATTAATTTTCTTCGTGTTTGTAATTAAAACTTATAATGCATTTACGGGTGTCATTACTCGCGTTATTGCCAGTGCCATTGCCAAATCGGATAACTCTTAAAACCCGTATTTTATTACAAATAATTGGGATAATGAACATCTTAATGGACACCTAATCAAAAATTTGGAAGCAATAATCTCCAGTTAATTTTGTTTGAACCGTAATTATTCGTAGTGCTCTAATTAATGACCCTCGTATCGCTCGTCGCACAGACGAATGTTGGACATCACTTATTTAATCTATGTTTAATCTACGGTTAGTCCCTTATTATGGTCGACTTAACAAAATTATAGAGAGCGATGCTTTTACGTGGATTAAAAAATATAATCTGCCCAGATGTAAGGTTAACGGATATTGGATCCCTCTGCGAATGGCCAAATTTTCCTTTATGAGACCGAAGTGCCATTTTATATTATTTTTCGTTAAAACATTCCAGCAAGTGGGGAGAGAATTCTTTGTAATTTTTGCGTTACTCAAGATCAAAATGAGATATTATAGAAATTATCATTTGAGCAAAATGAATGAAATTCGTTTGTTTGAAACGAGTGTGTTTGAATAATGACCACAACTTGAACTTCCCACGTCGTTTCGTCGTGTGGAAACTTTGTGGGAAGTTCTTGACCTTTTTCATGAACTGATTTCGAAAAGTATTATGAAAATGAATAAACATACTTAAGGGCCTACCCAACCTCAGATTTTATCTCGCTCGCACTGGACTACTCGCGTCCTGAGTGAGAGCGAGACGGTCTGGGCCCGCTGGCGACTCCAAGCCACGAATAGTTTAGGTAAATTGCTTTTTAAGGTTAAAATAATAGTAATTAAAAAAAATACCTGCTTTATAGATAGTTCAATTATTATGCAGTTTCATGATCTAATTTGAAGTATTTTTATAATACCAGCGGTTTATAGGTCGGTTTAGAGGTAACTTTGGTTTTTTCTTCTGTCAAGAAAATTTTACGTACTTAAACGGGTTTTCGTCAAACATCCCATGATCCCAACAAGCAAAAGTCTTTACTTAAAACTATCTCAAGACTACTTTTATATTCACTTATAAGAAACTTGTATCATGCTACAAACCTGGATTTGGGCGCAGTTATAGGAGCGTTTATTTCTATAACTATCTTATAATCAACTTTTAAAATATTACTAGGTCCTATAATATACTTGACGAAGCGCAATAGCTTCTACAATGATATAAGACTACACAATTACAAGCACAAACGCTCTTGTTAGTATCTGACCTAAGTATCTTACTAAATCTTGTTTATTATGCACTAGTAATGTGCTTAGTTACTAGTTATAAGTATATTTTAATAGAAGTTCGAATCGAAGAATCTTTGTTTGTTGTGTTCGGTAAATACTTAATAAATTTTTAGTTAGTTTCTATTACTTTTATTTTGTATGATTGTAGAACATTAACAACTAGTATATATTGTAAATATAGTGTATGAACTCATGGGGAAGTCATTTTTACTGTAAATGTGTACCGCAATTTAGCTTATTTCACAACCCCCTCCGAAAAATAGCTCATTAGTATATTGTTGTAAAAAAATATTTCATCGATTCTTAGGAATATTCGCCATGTTTTGAAATCGCTCTTCATTAAGTACTTTATAGAACCAATGTAGGTAAATTAACAACTGAATCTCAACAAAATGGCTGACGTTTACTAATAATGTTATTGATCTAGTAGCTTATAAGCTTTTTTGATCAAATAGCGCTCTTACTAAGTACTATTTGATTTAAAAGAGTCTCGAGCAAAACTATAACGGCGCAAACTTATAGTGATCTCAGCTAAGTATGTTATAATATCTCGTTTTCTCACAAAATGCTACTATGGGATCAAAATATTATTCTGTATTATTTAGTTTTACTGTAAACAATTATAGGAGACTTATTCCTAAAAGTGTCCTAAAAAAATCTTGTAGCTAACTATAAGACTGAATTATAAAAGCAAATGCTCTTGAGAATATATACGCTTGTGAAAAGCTATTAGAGGTCAGTCTTGTAGCGAACTATACGACCAAGATATAAAAACTAATGTACTAGAATATGTTAAGGCTTGGCAAATGCTATTATAAGTAAATAGTCTACTGCAATGCCTTTATAAGAACGTTATTAGTAGTGACAGACTTATAATCTTTCTTTATAGGATTACTTTGCTTGTTGGGATAGAACCTAGCATCAATCCTCAACTGTAACATATATTTATTTCGAAATGAATGTTGCAGTATTTTCGGCATAACGGTGGATCATGTTAAGCAGTTGAGGTAGGGTAGGCCTTTAATAAAGAAAATTTTACGACTTAAGTAGTTTTGTTACTTTGAATAGCGAATGTGAAAGAGCACAACAACAAGCGAATATTGTATAAAAGGAGAAATGTTCGACACTTTATTCTTATAATGGCCTACCGACATAAACGAAAGTGTCACAAAATGTAATACTTCGTGACACTTAATTATGAACGTACTTTTACATCAAAAATGGGTGCCCTCGATGTCATTAGATAACGGTATCGAGATAGACTGAATACCCCATAATAATGTGAACGTGAACCTTTATAATATTACTTATAAATGTGATAGTTTGTATGTTTGTTACTCAATCACGTAAAAACAGTTGAACGAATTTGGCACACAGATAGCTGCACCCTGCGTAACACAGTTTCAATCACAATCCGAGAGTTTGAAGGATATTTTTAATCCATTGCTTCATAGGTTTAATAAAGTTTGCAACGTACATAACGCAATGAACGTGGATGAACTGTCAAAATGAAAAAAAATACGATCAATTGTCACTTTAAGTATGTGTGTTAAGCAATTACCCAATAGGATTTTTATAGGATTACACATAGGATTTTTATCCCGGTAGTACGTTCCCGTGGGATAATTTAATTTCCCACCGACACGCGAGCGAAACCGCGGGAAAAAGCTAGTAAAGTTACTTTAGTAACTAACTATCAAAAACCGTCCGTTGATTAGGTAGTTGCATTTACCACGTGAATAGCATTTTGTCATTTTGACAAGTTCTCTGATGTCATCCGGTGTCTGTGTGGCGAATTGGTTTTTTACATAAACCATGTATACGTACGTATGACTATGGACATGTTGACGTTATATTGTATTAGGAAGTAAGTACAATGTTTTTTGTAGAAGGCATTTTGTTTGTTTCACAGAATATTTAGTTAGATTTAGAAAAACTAACATTTAAATTGTTTTTTTGCCACAACGTCGTGGAGTATCTAATTACTTACCCATAAACATACAAAGTTAAACATTCGAATCTGCCATCATACTTTATTTTTTAATGTTCCAAAACACCATGTTCGCACTTGATTTCGACTTAGCTGCCACAGTATGAATGAACAGTTGTAGGGGGCCCTGTCGCCATGAAAGTATTTAAGGTTGATGCGCTAGGGTGGCTCGCGAAATTCAAATTTTCTTACGTTTTTTGCAATTTGCAGGTCAGTATCAGGTTGTATGTTGATCTAAATATTATTAGCGGCCGTAACAAATATGGATTTACAGAATTATAAACATTAGAATCAGCAATACAACTCTCTAAGTTCATGTAAGTGTATTGACGACGATTTCATGAAATTTTTATTCAATACACTTACATGAACTTAGAGACTGACCTGCAAATTGCAAAAAACGTAAGAAAATTTACCTTAAGTGTTTTCGCTGCGATCTGTCATTGCGGTTAGGCTAGCTTCAAAATTGTATACCTATAATAACGAGTAGAGGGTTTACTTACACCCACTTAAACAATCAGTAGGTACTAATACTTTATTATGTTTGATGGATGTGAGATCATGTGTGTTTCATTTTGATCTGTCTTATTTCTTATTACAAAACTTACTTTTTAACAATAACTCAATTGTTTATACCAATCTAACTTCTCTAAGACCATAGCTTGAATTAAAGGTTTAAGAAAAGCTAGTTAGGGTTCCGTACCCAAAGGGTAAAACGGGACCCTATTACTAAGGCTCCGCTGTCTGTCTGTCCATCCGTCTGTATCTCAGGCTGTATCTTATGAACCGTGAAAGTTAGACAGTTGAAATTTTCAGAGATGATGTATTTCTATTGCCGCTATAACAAAAAATACTAAAAAACAGCATAAAATTAATATTTAAGGGGGCTCCCATGCTACAAGCGTGATTTTTTTGCTCGTTTTTACTCGATATTAATAACGGCAACAGGAAGACGCTTGAAATATTCACAGAATATAAATTCACTTTAATAATCACCTTAAAAATAAATAATTGAATTAAAATAAAACAAATATTTAAGGGGGGCTCCCATGCAACAGACATGATTTTTTTGCTGTTTATAGATAATGGTACGGAACCCTTCGTGCGCGAGTCAGACTCGCACTTGGCCGGTTTTTTTTTTTTTGATGAGTTTGAACTAAAAACTTTTTACACTAAAGGTACCTAATTAAATAAATGGTCCTAACAGTAAAGATGAATCAGCGCGCCTACCTGTTCCAGATTTAACCTACTTAGGTACTCCGCACCGTATTGCAGGCTGCAGGAAGTGGTCCAGAGCCTATTAGAATTTCAAATTCATCCTATATTTACAGTTTATCGAGCTATTAGAAGCATTTCAATGTATCGACTCCATTATAAAATGGTTCTAAACTTATATACCTTTTCATCATCTTTATTGTTTACGCATTTTACGTCTTGGCGTGCAAGAAATTTCAATATGGGTCTTTCAGCCCGCCATTCTTACGATGTTTTCATTTATGTTCATCGTAGCTGAAAAGTGTGTTTCTTTATACATATGTATTTCTTATTCAAAACACGTTCGTTTTAAAGCCTCATTACAGTTTCGTTTGCAATGAGAAGAAAGATCTTTGAAAAACAATGTAAGCATTGAACAAAACTAGTCATCTACGACATTGACGTTGAACATAAATTATTGAATTTATTATTCAACTACTAAATATTATTTTGTATTTGTCTAAAGAAACATAGGATAATATGTACCTTTATGTTATCGTTCAGGTTTGACTGGCGCCATCTAGCGCTGTCCGTATTCACTACCTTAAAGCGTTGGCAGTCAAGCTTGGAACTAGTTCAGCTGTCCACCGTCAAGTCGTGTCGCCTGCTCTGCGCTGGCTTAGTTGAACAATGTTGGCAATAGATGTCGTTAGATGAAAATAAAGTTAAGATAATCGGTTTATTATGCGTCCCCTCTCCTCGCGCCTATGATGATTAATCTTAGAATTAGTAGTTCGGCAATATTTCACTTAGCAGAATTTGAAGCAGATTGCTACTGACATCAGCCATTTTAAAAGTCTTCATTAGAAGACTAGAAGTCCATATCAAGTCCATGATGGTAAAGCGAATTCTCCACTTTTTTGGAATTGCAATGTGACGTAGTTTATTGAATGAACGACTAGGTTATAATCTCAATCGTATCAAGATAGATTCTTCCTCTACCCAAACATAAACAACATTCTCTGTTGATCATAGTCCAGGATGACGACATAGCCATAACAATAATACATTCTACAGTCTACACTTAACAGTCATACTCATAATATAGTACTAAAGAAAATTATTATTGTTTTCAGGTGACGGCATCAAGCTGGCATCGTCGGGCTCGGGCAGCCCGGCGCCGCCGCCGGTGCAGTGGCGAATGCGGAGAAAGCCAGGTAACCTGAGGTTCATTACAATAAACATTATGAATACACTGAGTGAAGATATAGTACCATAAACTGTAAAATCCAAGATCCGGTCTATACAAGCCAAGCTCTAAGGAGCCAAGTATCGGCCTAAAGAAAAACGAAAGTAGGGCTCCGGATTAAATATAATCCCAGAAAACCTTAAAATTAAGTCACTTTTCAGTCATTTACAAACCTGAAAATAATGAGAAAGTTCTTTTTAAGTTTCTAATTCAAACTGTGACTTGATTTTCGGAACGTAAGTAATGAACTCGATTCATCAATGTGCTTGATCAATGAACGAAAATCTGTGTCAGGCAGCTCCCCACTCCCTACACAGTTCACAAACTATTACCCAAGTATTTAGACAGCTATAAATAAACAACTGATGATAGATGTGTAAATAACACTCCAAAAGCGATAAAACCTATACGACTACACTACAATGTATGTATTTATTAGATTATATAATAACACTGCAATATTTCTCGATCGCGTCAAAGATAAATCTCTGTTGACCTATTTTTCTGGCATCGTTTATTATATCGATGTATCTGAAGAGAGATATCCAACTGAGCTGGTAGATATCGAAGATCCAAATATAAAATATCGGTGAACCAAACATAGAATCCGACTAAACATAGATTTCAAAAACATCAGTCTTCAAATACAGAAACTGTGTTTATGTTTATATGTGTCTACTACATGGTAGGCCAAAAACCTGTACCGTTTCAATGAAACTTGGCAGCTAGATGAATCATACTCGGCACTGTTGGGGCTACATAATGCATAATGTTATATATGATTTTCCATCTCTATTTCGATAACGAAGACGAATCACTCACCAACTTTCATCGTAGTACTGATGACATGGACATTAGGTACTCATATTAACCGCGGAATGACCGGGGATGTACTTGTACCGTGTATTTTGGTTTACGGGTTTGCAACTATCGGTTGTCATCGTAGACATAGAAAACGACGGAAAGTTTACATTTTTCTTTTACAACCATTATTTTAACCTTTCCCCTGTTGTAAAACTGATTCATTTTACGATTCCCGTGAAACGATGATGTGATAAATATGCCCATAAAACCCACAAACGATTTCCTCGAGAACTGTTTCATGATTCATAAAATCCTTTATTTATCGTAGAAGATTATGCGATTTGATGACTGGGAATGCATCTGAGAGGTGGTGTAAATATGTTTATTGTTAGTCTAGAAAACTTGAGTTATTGGGACAGTTATATGCAACCACAAACATTTAAGGGCGTCCGTTGAAGTGTTAAATTTTAGATTTTTATCATTCATGAACTATTGGTTTATGAAATGAATCATTTTAACTTTTCCCACGTGTTGGCTGCGGTGTAGCGAGCGGTTTGCAGCTAAATGCAATCATTAGATGCAAGTAATTAATTCGCCTGTTTACCATTAGTGTCAAACAACCAGTTTCCCAACATAAATAATACAACTTTCCTCTTGCCATCTGATTCGTAGAAAATACTATTTTACTTTGGCCAATAATTATAACCTATGTATCAAATTATGACAATAAAAATGAGTGTTCATTTGAATAGAATAAATTAGAAACATGTGTTAGTTCAGGTGCAAAATATACTGTTGACCGAGCTATTAACCTAGTCGCATCATGTGAAAATCCAAAATTGTCACATGTGAAGTACCCCGCATATCTATTTCTAGTAGCTATAGTCTAACCAACTATTTACATACAAACTCTATGCATATAAGCTCAACTAGTAATCAACAGGGTAAACTAGTTAATTTGATGGTGTTATTAATTGCCATCCACCCTACGTAAATGTACCCTTTTAATCACTAATAAACGTAAATGGTCTTCTATCTTCGAGATAACATCTCGTAATTATATTTGAGTGTTACTGAAGTTTTCCCCGAGGTCATTATGTGGCGATACTAGAAACCATTGCGTGATAGTAATTTTCCTTTTACGTCATCCGAAGTGTTTTCGATATTCCTAATTTGTGTGGCGTAGCGAGAAGGTTGATGGGTATCCTGATAAATTTGTTTTCCAACACGTTTAGGAGGCCCTCGACTCCGAGGCAATTTAATTACTTGTCGCTCCACTTCATATTGTAAGTCATTATTTGGATTGCTGGAAGCTGAAATTGAAATTCATTTTTAATTCCGACGCTAAAGTTCGCTGTACACTGCGCAGGTTTAATTTTTAAATAGTAGCAAGATTGTTCATATTCCGGGCGCGAGTGCCGTGTACGTGAAAGCTAAAATGAAAATAAGCTGTAGGTACTAAATTTCTGGTAAACGATTTAAATTAAATGGGAACACCACAAAGTGGTGATTAAAATAAAAGGCGCAATTGCTATTGTCTAATTTTCGGTCGCAAGACTAACGTTAGCTACAAACAGTCGAAGATTTTTTGCGGTAAACGAAGGCAACGTTTCCTGAAAAAAGACTCCTGCTGTTTGAATTTAAACGATTACTATAAGTATGTATATACGTAGAATAATCAAACAAGCGTGACGTTTACTTACTGCGAAGACCGTTAAATAATAACTCAGGCGTAAGGTCTACAAATCTTAGCGGAACACTGGATAAGTAAATGAAGCCCTTCCTTCAGATCTTTAGCTTTGGGAATTTAATTTAAAGAAGTATTTTCTTTAATTGTTTCGCTGAAAATATATAGGCACTGTAAATTTACTGAAGGACAGTCTTTTAAGCAGTCACATTTGGGTTAATGCATTAGTTTGATACCGACATTGTTCCAGAGCGTCGGGAAACTAATTTCAGAATTTTATTTTTGCTGAAGTGAATCCGAATTGTTTCTATTTTCATGAACTTAGTTTAAAATTACTTACGAGCTCGTGGCTACGTAATAACAGCCGCACGGGTCGATCCATCAAGTTAAGCTACACTTACCGGGGTTGGTCCGTGGATGGGTGACCATCTTTAGTTGAGTCACTTCAACCTTACATCCCTCGAAAACCGCAAGAAAAATTATGAATCAAACTATGCTCTTTAAAATTGTCAATGGACTAATTCATGTACCACGACTGCTGGAAGACATAAATGTATCTGTTCCCCGTAGTAGTCAACCCAGATCCGACCGCAAATTAGATGTGTTTGCAGCACTTACAGCTCGAACCAACCTCGGGCTATCAGCGCCATTGAACCGTTTCTTGAGGACGTATAATGAAAACCACACTCGCACCAACTTTTTTTGACATTGACATCTTTTCAAAAACGCTGGCTCAATCTATACATATAATAAATCTGTAGACGAGGCGTTTCTGTACAATGAAAAAACAAAAAAAAAAAGTAGGTGGAGTGTTCAAGAATAACCAACAGATGCCATTTCTATCATTTTTGGAATTTTTGTCTGTTTGTCTGTTTGTCTGTTTGTCTGTTTGTCTGTTTTTCTGTTAGTTTGTTTGATTGTTCCAGTATCACGTAAAAAGTACCAAATCAATATGGTTAACGTATACACTCAAATATTGTGTGTAACTCGATGTTTCATTTAGTCTTTGTTTCATCGCAATCGCTTCAAAATATCAAAAGATATAAGAGTTTAAAGTATTCAAGAAGGAATTTTCATTACGTACGTAATGTAGATACACGTAACGACATCTATTGTATATCTAGCGTAAAATCAGGTAGGTTTGTGAGAACGTGTGTAACACACGATCATAATCATCATAAAACAACAGTTGTTTTATGATGATTATGTTCACATACTTCGCGCGGAAACATAACGCGATACATTGTGGATTTACCCAATCTAAAGTTTGGTTAATTCAAGTTTTCCAAATCCATTGTTTGGTAGTAGTGCCATAGGTGGCGCTATCTATCTTTTAAATCATGATACAAATTAATCATGAAAAAATGGTGATAAATGTTAATTTCTTAAAAATTGTTAAAAAAAAACATCGAGCAAAAAGTGAGTAATTAAGGCACGAATGCGCTTACTAAATTAACAGGACTGCATTAATTACTCACTTTAGCAAGGTACGTAATCTACTTTTCTTTCAACTACCAATGTACCTGCCGCGATAAAATATACCTGCTCAAGGATAACTTAACTCAATCCAAATCAAGTTAGGTCAAGTCAGGTCAAGTCAAGTCAAGTCGGGTTAAGTCAGTCATGGAACCCTAAAAACAGTATTTTCTACATAGCTTACAGAGTGATCGAACGTTTTCCCCATATATTTTGACAGTATCACTTCGTGCTCGATAGATGGCGTTGTTCATTTAACGTCATTTTCTGAATCGCGGTGTTAAGAGTCTCCGTAGAAGAATGACTTTCGCCGAATTCATAATTAATTTGCTAATTTTGAATTGCACACATAATCCATACTAATCGATGCTTATATAAGTTATAAATTCGATAGTATCTCTGTCTGTCTGTCCGTCTGTAATTCTGTATGTTACCTTTTCACGCCTGATCCACTGAACGCCGTTCAGTGAACGGATCTCGATAAAATTTGGTAAAGAGATAGATGGCATGCCGGGGAAGAACATAGGCAATTATTTTCTCAAAACAAATTTAAGGGGCAGGGGGGGGGGGGATATAGGGGATGAAAGTTTTTATGGGAAACCTATCATTTTTAGAGTTCCGTAGTCAACAAGGAAGCTTTATAGTTTCGCCATGTCCGTCTGTCTGTCTGTCTGTCCGCGGCTTGGCTCAAAAACTTTTAATAGACCAACTCACATGTGCAGTTGCAAAAACCCAATCATTCTGTATGCGAGAACAAGTTTTTTAACTACAATGTTAACACTTTGAGGGACAGTAAACGCCCATAGACGTAATAACAATAAAACTTTGCGAAAGTTTGTTTGATAAATTAATTCATCCCAACTACGGAACCCTTCATTGTGCATGGTTCGACACGCACTTGGCCGGTTTTTTTTTAAGTTAGGGCTGTGAAAATTTATGCTTTTTGTATAGTTACAAAAAGCATAAATAAAGAGTTACGTTTTTCTAAAATTATCCCTCATGAGAGTAAAAACCCTTCTTTACCCTCTTGATTTTAAAATTCACATGTAAGTACTTATTATTGACATTTTTGCGTGACTCTCTTCAAGAGCGTTAAGGGATTGAGAATATAGTCATAGTCCGTATCTTGAGAATCTTTCCACTCAATCAAAAGTTATTACCTACTACTTGGCTCTTGGCTTGGAACGAAGAGTTTGAGTTTACCAGTGAGTACTTACTCGATAGATGGCGTTGTGCAAATGATGCGATTTTCTTAAGGGGTATGCGCCGGTAGCTCGCGAAATTCATTTTTTGAGTTTTTTGCATTTTGCAAGTCAGTGTCAGGCAGGTTGTATGTTGAAATGAAATGAAATGAAATTATTTATTCTGTAAATAGGTTATTGGAATCACTTTTACACGTCATAATAATATCAAAAAATTGTAAAATTAAGCTAGATGAGGTTGGCGTTTCCTATCTGACTACTCTGAGAAGAAAGGCCGAAACAAACTCACAGTCTCTTTTAAAGTCCGGACATAGGTACCTGAAATTGTATAGTACCCTTTTTAACAAAGTTTGGTTTTAATACAGCTTTTAAATCGTTTAATGGGTAAGTTTCGAATGTCAATATGATTAAAATATTATTCGCGACCGTAGCAAAAAAGCTTTACAGAATAATAACCATTAGATACAGGAATACAACTCCTGCAATATTAGTTAGATTAGATGAATAAATATTTGATACAATTGCGACTCATTATTTAGATCAACATAAAACTTGATACTGACCTGTAAAAAGCAAAAAACATAAGAAAATTTGAATTTCGCTGGCTCCCCCAAAGCTTTCGCCTTAGTTTCCATCGTCCATACAATATGCCATAGTTTTTTCATTAATCTTTATACAATATTTTTTCATTAATCTTTCCGACAGTTTCATACTGCTGTCCATACTATCCACACAATCACCACACTATAGATATGGACTACCACTAATATACATAAAGTTACTGGCTGTCTCATATCTGTTACTTTTACGCCGTAACGCCTAGGTCGCCTAGACATACCACGTGGGTTATGGGACATAGGATACTTTTTATCCCGGTAGCACATTCCCGTGGGATAATTTCCGACATCCACGCGAGCGAAGCCGCGGGCAAAAGCTAGTTTCGTAATAATCTTTTACGGCAACTCGTGATTGCCAATTGCTGACAAATGATTTTGTTTCCATTTTTCCATTCCATTCATTAATTCCATTTTTTTTTTTTATGATTGTATGTTTACTGTTTTATTTGGTTTTGTTATTATTAATTTATTTGATTTGATTTCATTATTTTTAACTTAGGTATTGATCTTTATTTTTATTTTTATCAAACAATTAAATTAGGAAAAAATATATATATACATTTAAATTATAATTAGGCAAACTCTGCAAGTGCTGTGCACACCTATAAGTGACAAGTTCGCTGTAGTTTGTAAGTTATACTATGATTATGCTTTCTGTAAATGTTTTTGCGATCTAGTCGTTGGAGTGCCATAATAAATTAATAAATTAAATTAAATTAAATCTTTACATACCGAGACTCCTCCGAGCTTCGGAAAGCACGTTAAGCCGTTGGTCCCGGCTGTCATTTGTGGATCTTTGACAGATTTTACGGGTCGTCAGCAGCCCGAAAGTCTGACAACCAGTCTAACCAAGGGGTATCGTATTACCCAGTTACTGGGTTGTGGAGGTCAGATAGGCAGTCGCTCCATGTAAAATACTGGTATTCAGCTGCATCCGGTTAGACTGGAAGCCGACCCCAATATAGTTGGGAAAAGGCTAGACAGATGATTAGTTTAAAATTACTTTTTAGTACTACCGATCTGCAATAACGTAAGCTTTCTCTTATGCATGAGCACATTATTGAATTCAATTAGTTCATAGGTACTATGTAGGTTTAGACTGCTAAGTACTTTAGATTTCTTGAACGCTTTGTGTCGAGTCTTGCCAACATAGTGCTCCATTTATTTTCGCGCGATAGTGTTTACAATATTTTTCCAATAAGATATTTAAATTACAGTTATTGGAAGCAATGAGTTGTATGTACGTATGTATCCAGGATCCTAGATTTACCTCAAAGCTATTTTCGCAAATGCAAACCATCAGACATTTTGTTTTCAGGAAAACGTTTATAATTAATTTCTTAGGTTATGATTAATCGTTCGCCACAAGGCGGGGAGGAAAACTAGCTAGGATAATAAATTATCCATATCGCACGCACAATGGACCGGCGGCGTTTTGTTCCTTGGAGAATTGAGTGCGACGGCATTATGATAATCTGGCTCCAATTCATCATCTGTGGACTTTTCCTATTTTCGTACGGGTCAAGGTTGCCGCGAAGGTCAAGTTCGTAACGTCTGGAGAGACGTCATGTAATGAATAATGATCTTTTGAGGATGCTCGCGAGGCTTTTTATATGTAGAGCAATGAGATACATTGGTTTTCTTACATAACATAATTTAAATTGGAATTGGTCTGATAAATTCAAATAATGAAATTAATTTGATAAACAAACACAATAGGGTAACAACATCAACCTCTAAATGGATTAATGACGAATGAGAGGTCAAAAGTTTCAAACAGTTTCCATACCCCATTGAAATATGCTAAACGTAGGATTTAGTTGTGCCTTGTGAAGAAATGATTTACTTATTCAACGAATTATAACAGCTAACATGAGATTAACCAAGGCCAATTTCTCTTTAAAAAAATGTTGAAACTTGATAACAGACGCCGCAAAAGCTTTAAAACCACAACTTAGAATGTAGTAAAAATTGCGAATGAAAATTGAGATCTTTTATCGTAATAAAACAAGAATTAAGTACGCAAAAAAGTATGATACTTTTTTATAGTTATCTTTTAACTCGTGTGTTTTAAAACGAATAGTTAATTTTATATCAAATTGTCGACGCATTTTTATGTAAATGGTAACATAAAGTCATGTTTGGTCGTTGTTGTGGTCAATAAAAGCGAGTGTTATGTCTTCATTATTATAGTTATCATCTGGCAAGGCTATAACATATTTTGACATTATTACAAGCTTTTATTGTGTTTATAACTCATCTGCTCATAGTTAAGTAGCACTTAGAGATAATGTAAGTATTAAAATTCTGAGTAGTTTGATGATTTGACATAACAACGTCGGATTTTATATTCATAGCTATGCCATAACCGGAATTTGTGAGCAATGTGACTTCAAATCGATTTATTTAGTTTTTTTATTTTTATTATTTAGCTACTCATTTTTTCCCAAGTTTCATAAGGCACACCTATGAAAATGTATAAAAAAACTAGTTTCCGCGTTCGTGGTATGTCGATAGGGTTGCCAACATTTTTTCAGCGAAACACAGTATTTTTCAAAATAAGCTTTAAAAAAATATAGTAGGTACATTTCTAAAAAATATTGTATTTTATGGAAAAATAGACAAACAATTTAAAATAGACAAAGATATAATTGTTACTTATTTATTTTTATAAAAACTATATTTCTTTGCACTTCTTGCATTTTATAACAATGTTTTGTCTGAAATAAAAGTGTCATAGGCTTTATTACATTCAATTTCTAGATTAATATAATTGAAAATTCCAAATCCCGAACAAAAATAAAAAGGACCAAAAAATTCTTTAGATGTTGTCAATTTTATTATTAATCTAACATGTTATCCACAATTTATTCATTATAATTATTATACAACTAACTATTATTATTATACTAATTAAAGAAAAAAAAAATACAAATAAAGGGGAGGGGTTCATTGGGCATCAAAGAATTCGTCCGCATCGCTGTCAATGGGAAAAGTGCCCAAAAGGCTGGCAGCATTGCCACGTTGAATGGCAATGCTGATTCTTTGGGCTAAAAATAGGCCAGCCTTCTGGTCACGTGATGAGTCGACCAATCGCTTATCGATGTCCCGAAATACTCGATGAGCACTCGGACCCCACGGCCCTAGTGTTTCAACCCCAAACGGCTCAAACATATAGCTCCCAATAAGGTTGTTATATTTGCGCCTTTTGAGGTTTTCTGCTCCTGTAGCAGCTGCCCCAGCACAGCACGCCGTTGTCAATTTGATATTGATATTGACAACTTTGACCTGCTGCCAGCGCCTCCAGTTAGTATAGAGATCAGTGGGAGCCTAAGACAAAAGATTGTAGATGCATTCGGAGTCCGTAATTCGGTTGCACGAACTCGCCTCACTCAAAATTTAATGTAAAGGCGCGTAAATTACAAAAAAAAAAATGATTGTTCGATTTCGTTCGGTGTTGAAAATATAGTATTTTTGCGTACTATAAATTTCTTCAACAGTATATAGTACGCCGACCCGAAATACAGTACAATACAACTGTATTATAGTACGGTTGGCAACCCTATATGTCGATAAAAAGTATGTCCTTCCCCAGGATGCCATCTATCTCCTTGCCAGATTTGTCGAAATCGGTTCAGTGGTTTTGGCGTGAAAAGGTAACATACAGACAGACGAGAATTACTTTCGAATTTGTGTTATTAGTATGGATGATAGTAATTATAAATAGACTGCTCTCCTTCTTAATCAATTACGGTTTGTAAATCGTTATGACAAAGAGTGAGCCAAGAGCTTTTTACTTTGTGCCAAAAAATCTGCCGATTTCGAATGTCACTAAACTTGATTCAAGTCTCCTTAACTGATACTAAATCAGTTTATAAAATACATTGTCTGATCGTTGCTGGTATATTCAAACAACCTCATAAAAGTAGCCCCTTGGCATAGGCACGTATCGCCGGTACTTCTCGACGTAATGTGACAGGCGGCACTGACTTTAGCCATAGATAAAGAAAACGTAGAAGCGAAACTCAGAAGTTTAATGGTCGTGGCGTAAGATATCATTTACATTATAGCTTGAGCGAGAACCGGCTTCACCGCTCACAAAGAGGAGGCCTGTGTCCCAACATTGGGAATGTTATAGGCTGATTATGAGCGCCGGTAGCAACCTGAAGTGTCGTGGGCTATCCCTGTCAGTCAAAGTAAGGCGATTAGAGCAGACGAGTCCTCGAATGGAGACCGCGTTTCGGCAAGCGTGGGTCACACCCTGGGATAGACTGGATGAAGAAGGTGGCGAACCGATTGACGCAACTTGAGAGTGCTCTATGTCCAGCAGTGAACTGCGATAGGCTGAATTAATTGATTAAGCGCGGATCGTAGCTAGGTTTTAGGAAACCGGAGGTGGTTATTTCGATAGAATCGGCTCAAACTCACAAATGCTTCTGTATGGTATTTTTATTCTATGCTTCAGCTAAGGACTATGTTGTACACGTCTTGCCCTCTTCAAGAATATTACGCTAGACCGCGTTGAATTTAAAACGAACGTAGTTTCTACTTTGTTACTTGTTGTAAGTCAGTTTTCATGTTCACAGGTCAAATAAGTTAGTTCCTATTTCTTGGGAGCAGGATTAGTTTTCTCGGATATCTTGTGTTTATTTTCTAGATTCATTGAGACCTTCTTCTTTCGAGAAACCTACATTAGGACCTCATTAGGAGCTATATTCTGTATGTTAAGTTCACTTCAACCCAACTTCAAAGAGAATCATCGTGAATCCTACCTCAACACACTTTTTCATGTTATTTAAATAATAATTCTTCTTAAGATACGATATTCAAGCTTTCTTCAAACTACATTCCATGACAAAATATTCGGGTTATGCGGAGGATTTTTAAATAGCATCTCTTCATCTCATCGAGCCACAGCGACGTCAGAATGGAGAATTTCACATTTATGTCGTTTTTACTGGCAACTGGTACTACCGCCACTGCAGCAAAGGACTATAAATTAATTCGGCTGAAACCTCATCACTTACTCAGTGGAAATACTGGCTTTGTTGGACTGAATTAAACCATATTTTATCATTAGTTACCATATAATGGTAGCACGAAAGTAAAATAATCGTGAAAGTGTGAACTTTTATGTAACGTATTCAAAATTGCTAGAAATATTGCAGAGTCTGGGTATAAACCTTCTTAATTTAATGGCTTTCTGAGAATTTATAGCACCCATATTTGTATTGTTTATTAACGAAAAGTTAAAATTAATTATGAATCTAGACTTAATGTTTTATTAATACTATTTAGATTAGACCAAGTTTTCTATTTTCTACCAGTCTGATCTTTCGCTTCCGTATCAACCTGACCTTACACAACACTGTTTTCTGTTTCTGAGGCGCTACTTCTGACGTCATTAGATGACAACTCTTCGGACATCTTTATGAATGGTAGCATTTCGTGCTGATCTTTATAATCAACTGAACCTTATTCACAAAGGAGAAGATACTAGACCGATAGTGTCCGAAACTTTCTAGAGGCACTCGTGCTGATTCCCAGGCACGAACTATCTACTTCATTGAGTTTACCTAATTTCATTGCAGTTGCTGAATATTAGAATCAGTGCCCCGGATTGATTTTGTTTTACTATGTTTTTTTTGTTGTGGGTGCTATAATTCGCGGTTTCGTATCGAGCGAAAACTATGTCGCGGCTTACACATTGTTTCACTAAATAATGTGAGACAGTCACAAATTCAATTAATTTGAAAAGTTTGGTGCGGTCAATGTTCACTTTTAACTTTGTTATAATAGCCTGACGGATTAGTTGATTATCAATCTGCATAGCCTTTTCCGAACTATGTTGGGGTCGGCTTCCAGTCTAGCCGGATGCAGCTGAATACCATTATTTTACATGGAGCAACTGTCTATCTGTTCTCCACAACCAGTTACTGGGTAACACGATATCCCTCGGTAAATCTGTCGTTGTCAGACTTTGGGCTTCTGTCTACCCGTAACGACTCTCAAAGATCTACAAATCAGTCAATCTAATACAGCCGGGACCAACCTGTTACCGTGCTTTCTGAGGCACGGAGGGGTCACTCTCGGTATGTTAAGATCACCTATCTAAGAGCCGACCGCAGCAAGCGTAGCTTAACCTAATCCATTGGCCCGTGTGGCTATTATTACTTAGCCACGACTCCCGCTAAGGGGATGCGCTAAGGTGGCCCGCGAAATTTAAATTTTCTTACGTTTTTTGCAATTTGCAGGTCAGTATCAGGTTGTATGTTGATCTAAATATTGGGTACCTATGAAATTGGCGTTTTTTTCTCACACATAGAGAACCTCGTGACTTCCATGATTTAAAATATTCATCAATTGCTTGGTATTATATTGAATAATGACCATCATAGACAACTACCAATAGTAAAAAAACCTTATTACTTATAGTTTTCTAAACATAAAAAATACCATAAAAATGACTCCTCATTTTGTTAGCAGAAATTACCAATATTTTTTTTTTAACTTAGCCATAACTTATTTTTGTCGCTTAATCTAAGTGGCATACGTTATCTTAGTTTTTAAACATTAGTCCATAAAAGTTTTAAAACATTAGTGTTGTTATATAAATTAAGAAAATGTTACTATGAAAAATGCAACTTCTTTAAAATTCCCCATACAAAACACCAATTTCATAGGTGGGGACCTAATATTATTTGCGACCGTAACAAATATGGATTTACAGAGTTATAATAATTAGAATCAGCAATACACCTCTCTAAGTTCATCTAAGTGCATTGAATGACAATTTCATGAAATAGTAGCAAAAAACGTAAGAAAATTTGAATTTCGTGGGCTACCTTATTGCATCCACCTTAAGGAAGTAATGTTAAAGCACCAATAGATCCGCGCAATTGCAGGAATTCCGTAACTCGTAAGTATATGGAAATAAAAATAGGTACTTGCAAAAGCTGTTATCAGATAAAGCTATAAAATTTTATCACAGCGTGTGTGCCCTCATCAAAGTCATCGATGGCTTAACGGGATGTTATTGGCGGAAAACCAATTATGTGGATACTAAAAAAAAACTCTTTGCAATTTGAAAGTGAGCCGAGTATATTGGAAATCGTCGATAGGTATATAGCTACTGTGTTCTGAAAACTGTACTAATGAATATAAGTACTTACATATAAGTAGCAGGTATTGCATTGGTTGCACTCACTTCCGAGTTGTTTTAATAAATACAAAAATAAGTGCTAGAAATAAATATGTAGAACAAAAAAGGAAATTCAAGGATCCTTGTACATAATTCAGTAAAAACAGGAAGGATAAAAAAACTTGTGCTTCCTTGCGATGTAAATTCTCTTCGGCTCACTGTAGGTATAAAATGCCTTCAACCATAACTAATTGTTAATGGTTTATTTCAAAATAATAGAATCATGTAACAGAGTGCAGTCTCAAATAAAAACATGTCTAGACTAGAAGCAGTTTCTTAACGAACTAAAATAGTAGGTAAAGCCTTCCTTAAGTGCACACATCCGTGAGTAAATACCATAAAACTGAATGAATTTATGCTATAAATGCAATTTACGATTTTAATTAACCTGAAGGAAAAAAGGCTTTATTATGTTGTAAAAGTAAGTTTCTACCGCAAATTGAGAAATAGTTTGAACTGCATTAATGTTGCGGTTTTCTGACTCTAAAATCTTGAATCTTAATTTTAAATAAATTTTATAGAATGTTAGACCTATCTATACTCCATTTGAAATAAGATTAGACGTATAGATAAGCCTTTTTTACATTCCGTTCAACCGATTTTGAATTCTATTGCGTTGGTGGCATGACAAATGGCAGCCGCAGTAGATAGTTGGTATTGTGTAACTTTTTTTGCTTTTAATGCTATCCTTATGCCTACGGTATAGAAGTCAAAATCGGTTGAACGGACTGTAAAAGAGTTTGTTTTAATGTCTAATCTTATTTCAAATGGGGTATAAAATCAAAAGTTTTCCGGTCAATTGTCTTACTATATTAAAGTTGGTTCATCTATTTGGGAGCTACCGAATCTCCCAAACGGAGGAACCTACTTTTACACTTAGGTACTACATACTTGCACGTAGAGACAAACGTACAGACAAGGTTTCCAACATATAACAACCCTCTTTTGCTTTTGTTAGTAGGTAAAAGTGAAATCTAAACTTTGTTGCGCAAGGATGCTGAACAAGTTTTTCAACAGGTTTTTTATTTTTATTTTTTTCTTTTAATAATGAATTGTTTATTTATTTTCTTTCTTATCTATTTACATTTTTAAATATTTTTATTTAAAAAAAAACATGAGGAAAAACATTTAAAAATATAAAAAATAGAAATCCGCCGGTGTCGGGAGCAGGGTCCAAGCTACCGGTGGTTAGGGCTGCAGAGACAGGCTAATAATTAATTATTGTTAATTCATTTCAAGGGCAATGAACCAACGAGCATTAGCTAGGTATTCAGCATACTGGAGAAATTACATGCCAAGTTACAAACTTATTGTTTGGTCGGTTGGCACGCTAATAATTCTCGTCAGCTAACCACTGACTGTACAGCCTTTGTACTGTGTGAAATTATGTTACTTAAGTTATACGTGGGAGAAGGTTTATTGCAATGAAACTTACGGTGGAAGGGTTTCTGCTTATATTCTTGCAAGATAGTAAACAGCCGACATTACTTCATGTATTCTTCTGAGCAGAGATGAGGGTAAAGTTGGTTTTAAATAAGAAGAGAAGACTCGTGAAATATTCTTTGAGCGTAATAAAATTTCAAAAACATCAATCCTGAAATGCAACTTCTATTACTAATGATAATTCTATTAATAATAATAAAATAATTCTATTAATAGTAACTTCTATTAATAATGATATAATATACATAATCAGCCTATAATGTTCCCAGTCCTGGGACTCAAGCCTCCTCTCTGTTAGAGGGAGTGGGTGGGCTGTAATCCACCATGCGGACCCAGTGCGGGTTGGTGGATGTCACATGTCTTCGAATTTTCGGATCTAAGACCTGCCGGTTTCCTCACGATGTTTTCCTTCACCGTTTTGAGAGCAGTGGTGATGAAATAAAATACACAAAGTGCCTGCTTGTTCGAACCGTAATTCGTAAGTCGAGACGATACCACTGGGCCATCACAGCTGATAAGTTAAATTTCCTTGAATGTAGTTTCTATCATAGACATGCTTTGTACAGTCGTATTTATTATCTACAAACATAATACGAAATAATTGTTGATATTGTATACGCTTGTATAACAAACTTCCCATTGACATTCGAAACTTACCCATTAAACGATTTAAAAGCTGCATTAAAACCAAACTTTGTAGAAAAGGGTACTATAAAATTTCAGATTATTTAGAAGACAAAAAAGCATGGGATTGAGCTGCTCGCTCTGCTAAGCATTGTAACATTTTGAATAATATGGAAAATCATCAAAGTATATCAACCAGTTTTATTTACAAATTGACATTATTGAATATTCTATACAAAATGACATGATTACTTTGTAAAGTATTTTATTATTGTGAATGTGAGGACTATGTGAATTATTTATGCGGCTATAAGAAATTTTTATGCGGCCTACCCAAATGTCCTTTCTTTGGTATTGTTCGTCGAGTCGCTGAGCTCCTTAAGTTCTGAGTTGAGCTCCGCCATTACTGACAAATGCTTGCACTGACTGGACAGGTCCACTCAAATCTGTGTGGTTCTTTCCTCAAAAGACCATTTCAGACTCGAATTTACATGGTCCTCATATGGCTTAACCAAGATTATGTCTGGACTTTAAAAGAGACTGCGACCTCTGAGTTTGTTTCGGCCTTTCTTCTCAGAGTAGTCAGATAGGAAACGCCGACCTCATCTAGCTTATTTTTAATATTTTTTAATATGACGTGTAAAAGTGATTCCAATATCCTATTTACAGAATAAACAATTTCATTTCATTGAATTCGGTGACACTTTAGGTCCAGTTTGAAATTTTCTTAACAAGAAAAACGATATTAGTGCGAAAATGGAATTATTTGAACATGAATCTTACACAAGAATTCATTTAAATGTCCTAAATCAATCAATCGTAATCTTTGTTCTTTATTATTGTATCAATGTGTTGCCACAAAACATATTACACATTAGGGACTTAAAATTGTAGCTACACATTGATATAATATTATGGAACACAGATTGTAGTCAATCAAATGAATTCTTGTCGATCGATGTTGTTCTGTTAATTCTTGTTATGGACCAAGTGATTATTAGGGCATTATAAAAAATGCCCGGGCAGTTTGAAAAATGCCCAATATGAGAGGGCAGTATGATAACAACTATTGAAATAATCAAATCGACCGGGCATTTTTTATTATGCTAGTCACCTATGGGGCAGCACAATTAAAACCAGGTTTTAATACTATTATTTTGATATTTTGATTTCAAACGTAGAATCAATACTTAAAATCAAATAAAATCTTTCCATTCGTTGACACTCTGCTGACTTATGATGACTTTACCATAATTAAATACCTGTGTATTATCAGATTGCCCAAAGACCACACGGCAATATTTATAATGACGAGGCAATGTGATAAATAAGGAAGTTCAAATTATAATTAATTATTTCGCCCTAAGTAGCTTGTCATTTAAATAACTATGAAATAACTATGTCTGTCATGATCAGTGATCGGAAAAGGTAGAGCTAATCTACCTAAAGTTCGAAAAAGAACAGAGTAAAAGTGGAGACGCCTTCCGACAAAATATTTTTTCGGGACTAATGTCCCGGGTTTCGGAACATTACTTAAGTACATTTAATATAATTGCTAAAGGTGTGGAGTAAAATTAGATGTCTCTCACGTGATATAGAATATTTTAATTTTTGTGTGAAAATATGGATAAAAAATCCTACATGTCAAGTATTTGGGTTTTATGGGTTTCATAAAGGGGGTCGAAATTATCGTTATTTTTGCGATAGGACATACCATTTTCGAGATATAAGCAAAAGAAAATAATGTTTTGCAACTGAAGTCGAGGTGTTGGTTTGAATTTTAGTCCATGACATCTAATTTTACTCCACACCTTTTAACATTTATATTAAATGTACTTAAGTGATGTCCCGAAATCCCGACATTAGTCCCGAAAAAATATTTTAGTCGTAAGGGAAGTCTCCATTTTTAACCGACTTCTTCAAAAAGGAGGAGGTTCTCAATTCGTCTGTATGTTTTTTTTTTTTTTTTTTTTGTGTATGTTACGCGATTACTCATTGGTAGGTCATGCTTCAGAGGTTAACTTTGCTTGCGTAGTTTTTGAGTTAGCTTCAATAATTACGTATTTTTCCCACTTTGTGTATGTAGACGATATATTGTTTGACTCCGTCACTGTTATTTACAGGCAGGCACGTATTTTAATTTGTGTAGGTACCACAACTAAAAAGAGAAAAAAAAAAACTTTTTACAAAACAAACACAACCAACTTCCAAAAAAACACTAAAAAAGTGAAAAATCTCTTTAATTTCGGAAGTCAGTGGCAAAAAAACGTTAATTGTAAACCAAAGACACCGACTTCCGAAATTAAAGTTATTTTTCACTTTTTTAGTGTTTTTTTGGAAGTCGGTTGTTTTTTTTTTGTAAATAGTTTTTTTGTCTCTGTTGAACTTTAGGTAGATTAGCTCTACCTATTCCGATCACTGGTCATGATACCTTACCTATAGCATCTATAGCAAAGAATTACGTGGAAAAATAATCAGAAAGACACGTTGAAATCCGACGATATTTCGTTTGCAAATCCTTATTGACATCGACGTATTAATGAGCATCGTATTTCCATAACTTGGTGATATTTTCATCATTCCATGTCACATTACAGGTGCTAAAGTGACATGGATTTGACGAAGGTTTAAGAAGGTCCATTTTGAATGAGACCTATGTTATTTGATATTCAACGTAGATAGCACTTGTTTCTCGATCTATATCTGTTTTGTTTTTTTTTGTTTTATAAGCTTTAGAGAGCGTTATCACACTGTCGATTTGCCAGCGTGTTTCTAGCGAGGCAATATGTGAACGTGCGAACTGCGAAGCGAGCTTTTGCGCGACTATGCGCCGACATATACGCCGCATATGTTTCATACAATACACTCGCTTGTCTCGCTCTTTTTTGTACACTCACGCAAATCGCTTTCGTTACGCAAACGCGGCGAACACGTTACGCACACGTGGCGTGCTCGCTACGCACACGTAGCGAGCGCTTTGTCCAATCGCCTCGCTGAGATAACTCGTTCACAAATCGCCAGTGTGACAAGGCCTTTAAGGCCACATACAATGTCTGAGTCATGCTTACTGGCCAAATATTGGCTAAGTAGGTAATTATAGGTACCTAACATATTTTTTTCTGTCGATAAGGTCTGATATTTACTGAATCGAATCTTTACACGCTCTAATTATGTAGGTTATACAATCATTCTTACTTATAGATAGAGATAGATATATATTTGATACCTCTTTATTGACATAATGTTCACAGAATTTTGAGTTTGATACAGCAAACTCATAAGATCCTAAGGCTTTAAGATTTTATTTTGACAGTTTTGAAAATGTACTACTTAAGAAGAATAACTTCCGGAACAGGCCTTTATAAAGTTTTGGTTTGTAGTTTCATAATCGAACAATTCCATTTTGTTTCTGAAACTGTTTATTTTGTGACAAACATTGTTTCAAAGTGGACCAAAACTGGGACCAAATTGAATATCAAACATTATTTTATATTTTGTAATATGTGAAGGCCTTATGCGTGAATAGGTACGGTTATTAACAAACCACTATAAACCGCAATTTATCGCAGTTTGCCAGTTTCGATTCCACGTGTAGGTATATGTGACGAATTTCCTTCAACGATACCCATAACTTGTTATTGTATTAATACTACATTGTTATGTATTACTTACACACCGAAATACATAATGGAATTTTACCGCTTCCCGTAATATTTTTGTGCTACAAAGTAACGAAAGTTCACCAAAATGCATTAATTTCCACTCGAGTTAAAGAAAACATAAAATTCTCAACATGAATTATATTCAGCTGCGAAGAAACGTAGGTACTATGTTGCATATCACTCAAGGTTGAATGATTTGTACGATGATAATAAGGAAATCAAAATAAAACCACATATGCTGTTGAATCGACTGCGTAGTAAAGGTGCTACGAAACGGTTTAAGGTTGATGCGCTAGGGTGGCCCGCGAAATTCAAATTTTCTTACGTTTTTTGTAAGTGTATTGAATGAAAATTTCATGAAATCGTCAGTCAATACACTTACATGAACTTAGACAGTTGTATTGCTGATTCTAATGTTTATAATTCTGTAAATCCATATTTGTTACGCCCGCTAATAATATTTAGATCAACATACAACCTGATACTGACCTGCAAATTGCAAAAAACGTAAGAAAATTTGAATTTCGCGGGCTACCCTAGCGCATCCACCTTAAGCACCAAAGCACAGAAATAAACATGTTAGGTAGTCGATTTCACAAATCACAACTTATTAAAAGGCCAGGCTACATGGAGTACCGTATGTAATTCAGCCAAAAGCAATATTACAATTTTTTTAAAGTGTTTTTGAAACCATGGCTTTTAGCCTTTTTTTTTTGATGGTTTGAAATCATCAAAAGATTTCTCCCGCTCTGGGCGGAGCGGAGGGCGTGTCAGACTTTCACTGACTAAAACTCACCCGTGTTCCTTCAGTTGCCTGTTGCCAAGGGTCCCGGTATCCCTTTCGGACTTTCCCGCAACACTGGCATGGCTTTTCGCCTGCTCTGTCATCTTCAAAGGAAACTAAATGTGGAATGAACTCTAATCGAAATGAATTGGACTTTGATTAGATCTTATACTTACGCTCTACAATAGCCGGATTGTATCCGACTACAAGAAACAATAAACAAACTGCAAGATGAAAATTATAAATATAATACACACATAATATTATGAATCGGCAAATCTCAAGATTATGATACTGTATGATTCATAATCTTTCATAAATTGTTACGAAATATGAGGATGAGCACGTGCGGCCCTCGTGGCTCACAGGAGGGCTCTGTTTGTGTTTGTTGTGGCTTATTCCAGTGACGTGGTTAATAACCGGCCGGCAACGTATCCAAACCAAACATACGCTTCTAGACTTTCATCCGAGTATATAAATACCGTAAATACTCCGTTTAGTACACACTTGATGATCTTTCAGAAAGATCCATAGTTAGTTCCGAAATATTGGACGCTTTCGGAAGCTCTTCTTCCAAATTGTAACATTTGGCTGGTGCAGTTGCAGTGCTTATGCAGCTGATAAAAGAAAAAAATATCTAGAGTATTTTTTTTCGCTTTATTAGTTCAAAAACTTTTTACAAAAAAAAAACAACCGACTTCCAAAAAAACACAAAAAAGTGAAAAATAACTTTAATTTCGGAAGTCGGTGTCTTTGTTTTCCAATTTTCGTTTTTTGCTACCGACTTCCGAAATTAAAGTTATTTTTCTCTTTTGAGTTGTGGTACTACCCCACACAATTTCGAATATCACTACCTGCTATGTAAATAACAGTGACGGAGTCAAATAAAACTTCGCCTACATAGACTAATTAGAAAAAATAAGTAATATTGAAGCTAACTCAAAAACTACGCAAGCAAAGTTAATAAAATGTATATGGGACCACCGGACCACCTCTGAAGCATGACCTACCAAACAACAAAAGAATCATCAAAATCGATTCATAATTGGCGGAGTAATCGCATAAAATAGAAACAAAATAAAACAGACGAATTGAGAACTTCCTCCTTTTTGAAAAAGTCGGTTTAAAAAAAACAAATAGGGATACCCACCATTGGCAAACGTGTATATCTCCTAAAATTACCGACCAAACATTTAACCCTGCCACAATCCAAGTGCCAGCCAAAGCCATTACTGTAACCCTATCTCACAGAGAGAAGTCTATTCGGTTGCTAACCCAACTACGACTAAGGTACATTGTATAGGTAAAATACAGAGGTATTTCGTGATTAATCCGTGGAAAGCTCAGTCTTAACATTGCTTTACGTTAAATGCTTTACCTTATAGGGTTGAATATTCTGAGGTTTTTATTTGACTTTTTATCATCAAGCGTCATCATGATGCACAGCCTTTTTTGTCTCACTGCTGGACATAGCTTTCTCCCTCATATGTCATTCTTTCCCACTTTGTTTCAATTTTGTCCAAGTTTTCCCGAAAAGAATCCTTGTGATCTGTCGGGTTCGTCATTGTTATTTTCTTAACCAAATCACTTGATTATACCTACTTTTACTACGTGTCATATTAAATATATCTCTGTCACGTCCTGTATAACCTGTATTATACATAACATTATTATCTTCGTACATTGTTCATTCAAAAAGTATTATACATTTAAGTCGGTGTATTGTTGTTATGTTCCTTGAATATAAAACATCGGTTACGTTCCCCCTTCGTGTCGGGCAAAGCTGTATTGGACTACATAAATAGGCAGCTACTGTTTATACCTACGGATATATTTCTACGGATTCGTGAACAGATGTTCATGTAAGGGTTAGAGGTATCAAAACACGTGTATTTTTGCCCCTGCTTTTGTAGTCAAGGTCTTGTACGTAAATCCAACAAAGTGAGTAAAGTTCTGTACAAATATTCTGAAATGTTTATGATCCATCACAATGTTGTACCTACGCGAAGTTTTTAGTGGATGAAAACTTTGATAGTCTAATCATTGGCCTAGGTCGCCTCACGTTGTACCTTGAATACACTCATCACAAAGCGATCTTTAACAGTATCAGATTAGGATACGTTTTCGTGTACACTTTCGAGTTCACTGGCAACAGTGTTCATGTATCAGTGTCAACGATCGTGTGACTACTCAGCTTTTACTTGTTGGGACACGATTTCATCGCAGTAGCGATATCGATCAGCTGTTTGTTTGCATTGCGCTACAGGGGTCGCCAACCCACAATCCCACATCACATGCGTGGCGATGACACCATTCCGATACGAACGGCAAGCCAAAAATACATTAGTGAATGAACGAATCCCGCCAATTCCGAGCAATCCTGAAGCTGCTGTGGAAAATTTCACATCCGGCGACCGCCTGGAAACCTTCCGATAGCGTCAAGCAAAAATGGACTTTGTTTGTGTGGAACAAGGGTTTTAGATATCATGGAGGGTAGGTCAGGAATTGTTTTTGTTCATGCTCATGCATTCGAAATTGGATAAGCCAGGTGTGAATAACAAAAGGCTTGATATTCAATATATGAAATGAAAGCTAAGTGCTTCACGATACTTGCAATTTCAGCTGGCATTTAATTTAAACTATCAACACTCCACCTTCCTAAACCAACATTTTTATTTAAAACGCCTCATCGTGATAAATAGCTTGGTATATCTGAGTAATTTCAGTGTCGGCAGGACCGCAAATCCCGGTAATTTGCACGGAACCGTTCGCCTGTCATGATGGGGTGCTTAATCTTCAGCTTGTGTCGCACGTTCCTCAGATGTAAGGGTGTGCACATAACGTGTAAGCTCACTCTATTTTCAGAACACTTCGCGTGGTGTTAGTGTCATTCCTGACACTGGAGTTACGTGAAATATTTTACAATGTGAAGTGAAATTCGAGATGTCTGGCGCGCGGAAATTTATTTCACGTTAATTTACACCCGGTGACGTGTGATAGCTGTAGAATGCGTTTACACGGCGAATACCTCAGTGAAGCTCAAACATGTAGGTTAGGTACATAGAAAAAACATTTACATCCTCTTTGAAACTTTTATCACCACGCAAACATGCCTCTGAAATATATTTATATACAAGCAATGAAAATAATTATTTTTTTAAGGGTTTGCGTAGTAATGTAAACTAACTTATAAAGGATAGACCCCTTTTTACAAGCTTTATTAATTGAATAGATATCACAGGATTTTATTCAGAATTTTACCATTTATTCAACGAGATAACGAACTCATAATACTCACAATGTAATAGCCTCGATGTAATCAAAATAAAAGCGATGAATCCAATTAGCCGAAGAATTTTAAAGGGGAAACTTCCAAGCTGTTATCCCACTGGCTAATTACAGTCTGTGCAGAAACTTCAGCAGTCAATCAAAACTGTCCCTTACTTTAAATAATGTAACTTGAGAAAATATTGTCGATAATTTATTAAAGTCCCAACTAAGACGCATGTCCTAGAACTCGGATAAATGACTCTAATTTATTAAAACGATATTATTTCCAAAGGAGTCTCTTTTCAAGATCCCTTTTGTAAAATTACTAGACTGGATAGTCGTTATTTATTTTGGACCCTTATTAAATATCTTTGTTCGGAGTCTACTTGAGAATTTATTAAGGAATCTTTTTGAAAAGTGTCAAGTATTATTATGGGCTAACGAAGGCCTCTGATTTCAGGGACAGCTCCAAAGATAGTCACGTAAAATATAAACTTCGGGTTTGGGTGCGGTAATTTTGTACATGAAAAGGAGCCGCAACACGCGGTTGTATGTAGTTTTATAACACCTATATATTCGTGGCGTACTGTAATTTATTTCAGATAAGGATCGGGAGCATGCTTGGCTCTGTTCTGCGGGCGAATGAAACATGACGTAAGCACTGCCAACATCTAAAGAACCTGCGAGCTGCGTTTGTTTCGCACTTGGCACTTCTACCACAGTAAAATTTTATGAAAAAAAAGTAAAATTCTCACTTAGGTACGTATATTTTCTGTAGAATATCGCATTGACCCAAATGTGTAACCCGATAATACTGATTCTGAGGCAATTCCTTGCCAAAAACCGGCAAAACTTATGTATATTGTTATTTCATTCAGATGTTGTTGCCTGAATTTTCTGCTATGAATTTTGTATGACGACACTTATGACGTTTTCGAGGGGCTCGTGTATTACTAATAACAGCTGCACGGGTCGATCAAAGGTTAAGTTACGCTTGTCGCGGTCAGTATGTGGATGGGTGGGTGACTATCCATTACATATCGAGACCCTTCCGTGCGTCCCGGCTGTAATTCGTAGATCTTTGACAGTCGTTACGGGTAGTCAGAAGCCCAAAAGTTTGACAATCAGTTTTATCGAGGTGTACCATGTTACCCGATAACTGGGTTGTAGAGGTCAGATAGGCAGTCGGTAAGACCTGCTGCTAACCAACATAGATAAGAAAAGTCTAGGGAGAAAGAAAACTTTTGACATTTTAGATGTCTTTAAAAATATCAGATTTATGGTTTGGATTGGTTTGGAGTAGCCTACAATACGACACTTTTAACGTGTTATCGTACATGTTTATACAGTTGTTGTTGTTGTACTTAGTTATCGACATTGAAATAAAGTACAGTAACCTATTTCATGGAGTAGTTTAGGAACTCTTGTTGGAGTACTTTGGGAATAAGCCTCTCAAGGTACCTTGGATTATTTATCACTGGTTTAAAATTATAGTTGTCTTATTTACAGAGGCCCCCCGCTAAGACAGGTCGAAATGTAGTCTTTAACAAAAAAAAGCAACGTAAAAATATTCAACATGATAAATTATTATTCGTTGTCTTACTTTATACAGGCTATTGAACTATAATGTCCCAAATGTAGAGGTAAAATCGAGAAAATCGAACAAATGCTTTCTCTGTTGTAAATGTATAATTATTCCCAGTAACAGAGGTAGATATTTCAATGCAAAAGTGTCGTGAGTTCGCGACCTCATTATAATTTATCTATAGTAGAGGTTTGTCACATATCCAGGAACCTTTTCTTCATAATATGTTCATTGAAATATACAATAGAATAAGAGCCATAGAAATATAATATATAAAAAAAATATTTTGAATATTTAGACTTATGTCGCTGCCTAAACTCTTTGTAGTCAGCATAGAAAATGGTTCTTCCAGTTAAAAGTACAAAATGAAAAGGGTCCAGATTGGTTTCATTGCTTTTTATCCACGAAATAATCATCACGATTGCATTGTCTAGTTTTAACTGTTTCTATTTCAGTGAAGAGAATCGGTGTACTGTGAAAACGATACGAAAAATTCTTTGCAATCGTTTTGATATTCCGTTTTTCTGAATCCTTTGTTGGGTTCAGTGGAGCTTTTGTTGAAAAGCACAATCATTTTAAACATTGGAAGGTATTAAATGTTTTGTCCTTTTCATAGAACCTCCCATCTACAGGACCATTAAGTTTTATTGTACGAAAAACACCCGTTTACGCGTTTTTATTGGAAAGAGGCACTGTTCTCGAGACTGCAAGATATACAGAAACGTCCAAGATCTTGTCTACGTCCTTGCATATATTTGCTTTTAGTGCTAATAGTCTAGTATTATGGGTACTAAACAGTAGTAACAGAGATACAAAACATTTTTATTTACATTTTCGTATTGAATTAGATTCATTAACTGTCAGTGTTTTGTTTACAAACCCGATTTCTAATTTACTGAACTATAAAAAAGCTCATCATTTTCGAAATCCAGAAAAGGTTAGCATTTTCACATTTGATTCAACACATCTTTAGCAACAATCGTTCTTTCCCAGATTCGAATGAACAAATTTTTACTTAGATACATAAATAATTATGTTTCAAGGAAAAGCTGGTTGAGAATACTTGTGCGAAACACGTGTACCACCTATTGGATAAAGGATTATCCCGATTAGATTAGTCACACACCCGAGATCGAGTGTGTGATCTGAGGAGTTTCTCCATTGCTTTTGTATCTACATACAAAATACATAGTGTAGCTACGTCTATATATTTTTTGTCCAACCCCGTGGTCCACCCCTTTCCCATACTAAGTGTCGACTATGTATAATGTATTATTTATTAAGTTTCTATAAAATGTTTTAACCGTTTGTCTTTAGAATTGTCGATTTTTGCTATTTTTGGGTCATACCTAGAATACCTACACGTATCGTGAATGATCATCTGTTCTAATTTTTTCGTTCATATTTTACCCTTTCATGTCTCATAATTATACCGGCCATTATCAACGTTGTTGTTACGAATCTATTTTAACTAGTAATCAATTCAATGATGTTGTAATAATGTTAGTGACTGTGTAGTGTATTCGTTTCAGTTCAGAAAGTTCTGATGTCCTAACTTAGTTGGACAAATTATCATTTGTTCTTGGATCTAGATCTGAACTGTTAGCTGTAACTTTATTATTTTGTTAACACATTATTTAGTAGGGTTCTAATTGTTTGGTTTTCCTATAGGTAATTCAAAACAATTCAAAGGATCTATTTTAGAATTTGACTGTTGTAAAATTGGTAGACAAACGATGTATTTTCAGAAGAAGCAATAATGATACAGCCATCTGTTGACGATAGTTAACTGGAGGGAAGAAGAAGGATATTTTGTGGAACACCTTTGTATAAATTACAGTCTTAAGTCCGAGAATTGACTTAAAAAGTAAGGAGAGAGGTTGAAAGTGTTTTGGATGACACGTGTAAATTCATAAATTGAGCAACATTCAAATTCCAGAAAATGTAATCAAATCTCGAATGTTATTCCAATAACAAGGAATATCTTCCAATTCTAAAATTGATTGACAAAATATCTTTTCGCTATTCCTGTGTCTGACAGTGTAGGGGTGACTTGAAATTTCATTTACTGGAATAAATTGTAACTAAGCAATATTTCTGTTCATGTACTAATATTTAGGATGGTACAGAGTTTCTAATTCTGCCTAATCGTCGTTGAAAAAGTTTGAATACATCCATCATCAAAATCCACCTGTCCTATTAGTAATTGGCAACCTTTTATAAACGACTTGCGAAGTTCTGAAGAAATTCGGCACACTTATTATTAGGTACCATCATTTATTACAACTTTCCCTTTCGTATGTCACGTTGTTTCGACTATTCAATGCCAATGATAGCACATCCATTGAATAATGAACAGGTTGAAGATTTATGAGTTTTTTATTATGTAGTTACCAGGCCAACTGTTATGCATTATTATTTATTACTATGGGATTTTGTTCTACAGTGTGCCCCACGGTTTTTTGTTTGTCATGATTATACCCTTTGCCAAACAAAGCCCGACCATACAAACAATATGGTTAAAAAAGTTATAATTATGCCAATCAAAACATTTTTAATTATAATTCGAAATGCAGGTGACAATAAGATGAGAGCTGAGTACAGACAGATAAATCAATTTCCAACGATCTTTTTATCTCTAGACGTGTGTCGAAACACAAATAGAATTTCACGAAAGCTGAAATTGAATTTCTGAAGGCGACGTCGCAAATAGGACCGTTTCAAGAAAATACCTACCTTCTAAATAATAGGTGATGCTTCAATTGTTTTCGAGCTGTTTTGGATACAAAATGACAAAATTGACACGAACATGATTATGCTTTAAGAGATCAAGTTACAAGAAATATAATTGAGCCATTATTTAATTCTTAGGTAGTAAAAGAGTTTTCAGTAGATTTAAATAATGAAAAAGATGACGAAGATCGATGATGATGAAGATCGTTACCCGTATTTAAGAGACTTGTGAAGGAGCATTACTTGCTGTTGTGATCTTGTTCTCATAGCTGTAATAATCTGTAGTAGTCATTTATTTTTCGTTGCTTACATACTATTCTTTTAAAGTTAGTATGTATCTATTATTATATATATATATATCTCTCTCTATTATAGTATATTGTATCTATTGGTATGTTTAAGTTCCTACTTATTATTTTGCACCAATGATAACCCCATTTTTTATGTCCACGCAATCACTGTCCATTCTAAGGTTGCCTGGAAGAGATCGCAGAAAGCGATAAGGTCGCCCATTGTATGTTTTGTAGTGTTAAATTTGTTTATTTTCGCTATGTATTTTCTGGTGTACAATAAAGTATATATAAATAAATAATAAATAAGATGGATGATTTTTTAAACACTGAAATAGGGAAGGGACCTTTTAGAAGAAAAAAAATAAGTGGTCTTTGATAAACAAGTAGAAAATCGTATTCGCATTTTGTCACGTCAAGTTTAAAATAAGAACAAGTTGTTACAACGCCAGTTCCTCCAGAAATCATTAGACATAAAGATCACAATAGAAGAAAAGATTGGCATCTCATACGTTGACCCTACTTCGTTCAAGTTGAAGATAGAATCATTTTATAAAAGGCTGTAGTGGAAAAGTTTCACGAATATAGAAATCACCCGCCATGTCATGTCGGGGATAACAATACAAGTTTGGAGTATTGTTCAAAAATATACAGTGCCTACCAAGACCAACATAAATGAAAACTATTAAAGTTATCTTAAATGATTGTGTCTTTTTAAAAGTTCATAAAGTTTATTTTGTGATTTCAGGTAATTTCCGTACATGCGAGCAAACAGATGGATTCTATTTCCGTAAGTATTATTTCTGATTATAAATCTTATTGCATCTTGATCATCATGCAAAACATAACTAACATCTGTCATGCGCAGTACATTGATATTGTTAATGAAAGGTTTGTATTTGTTTATTTTTTAATGAATGGTGTCATAACAAGTAATAAAGTTACACAATAGCTTCAAATCGTTATCACGATCACTGTTATCACTCTTATCAGAATTGTGGTAATTATTACGCAGTTAACCCGGTGTCCGGACAAACGTTGAATAAATAATTTCGAAATGTTTATTAACATTTGGAGTGATGTTTATTCCGTTGGGTATCTGTCTGAAATACTACAATGGGAGCAAGTAACTACGAATCGTCGCATAGATTAAACCTTTGCGTAACGTTGAATGCAGCAGCATCTCCGGACTTCATTCATTAGTCCATCTCGTCGTCTCCTATCGCGTCTACTGTTGATAACTGTCTCTATACGACACGCGGCTCACGTACCTACTCGTATGTTAAAGAGTGAGTGCGTGTTGCGTCTCGTCAATCGCTATTCGACCTCTCTGTTTATTGTCCGTGTTTTCCTGCTCCGTTTGTGTACAATGTTCCGTTGCGCACAGTGCGATTATATTCGCGTTTTCTGCTAAACACTCACCATTCAATTGTCAGTGGAAACCGGTTTTAGCTTTATATGTGGCTATATCTTAGAGTTTGTGTCACTTAGATTAGTCACCCGCTAATGACTTTTCCTTGCGGTTAATGAATGATTTCTATTCGATATCGCATGTTTCTGCTCCAGTGTCAAACACACAAAAGCAGGAAAACGTGGTATGTTTATATGTGCAGTTGCAGAGTGATGTTGTGTTTTTATGCTGTTTATCAGTTTCGGATTGAGTGTGTGTGAGCCGTGCGAGTAGTGCGACTGTGCTTATGATGCGGCCGCGTATGTGTGTGGTGTGGCGTCGGTGTGGGTGTTCCTGTGTCGGCGCGAGGCGCGGCGGACGGCGGAGCGCGGTCGGTCGGCGGCGCCAGTTCACTTCTGAGCGCCACGGGGCTGCCGCGCTCTTGTCGCGTAGAACCCTAGTTCGCGATCCCAATAACTTTGTGCACTGGAAACTTTTCAAAGCGATTCCGGACGGATCCGATGGCCGCGGATCGCTTTCGTTTCGAATTTCGAGTCGCGTCGTAAAGTAAAACGTGCGAGCGATCATTGTTGCGTGTTTATACGAGTCGGTCGGTCTATTTTTGAATATTCTCTAAACGCTTGACGGCGAAGTTTTCGAAACGCAGCCCGCCGGAGCCGGGTTAACGTCCGCTGTGTATGCAACACGCCTGCATCACGTCTCTTGTGTTTTTGTTGATGGATTTTTGTTGTTAACCTCCACAGTTTTATCTGACAAACGTTATCTGTAAGTATGACCCCGGTTGATTTACGATACTAGCTTTGGCTGTGTTTTAATTCTAAACTGTAGAAATAAGTAAAAAGCGCAATGTTGTTTATTTAATATAAAGTTTCATATGGAATTGTGGCTGTTTAATTACCCAAAACTGAGTAAAGGTTGATAGCAAAAAAAAAAACAAGCGACATTCATATAGACGTTCATACATGTGGTGTGCGAGTTGGTACAAGTATGTGTGCACACAAACATACACGTCAGTCCATAGTGTCGGCGATCACTACGTGCATTTTAGCACAAACATAATAAAGCATTTATTACGTGAACCTTTATGCATTATTGCATGCACTGCCCATACGGAGTGAAGGGCTCCTTCTAATTAGAATCGTGTAAAGGAATAAGGACGGATTCTGACGAGTTTGATTCCACTTCTAGTTCACTTACGCTTCCCCTCTATCACAATGATTCATAGTTGTTTGGTCAAGCGAGACTGACACTGTACGGACGTTTATCTTTTTAACACACTTCTTCGACAGTGTTTTGTTTTTATTATTCGTGTTGTGTCAACTCAGTTTATTGAATTATTAACTCGTTCATATTTAAATTAGTCAAATAGGTATCTACGCTAATGTTTGACAAATCATATTTATAAACAAAATTATGATAATCTACATAGATTCGGGTTTTTTTTCTGAATAAAATTAAATGCAGACTTGAAAACAAAATAGAAACAGGTCTACAAACATGATTAATATAAAATTAATAATAAGCACATGCTTACTAATTGTGGAGGTTCGAAATTCCTTACGAAGGTCTGTGAGCCTCTTCAAACAAAAGTCAACATTTACTCCATGTGGTGAGCAAGATAACACACGTAATGACTTAAAGTAATGTGGGGTGGCCAATTTGTTTTATTATTTGGGTTAGCAACCGTAGCAAGCAACTCCTGGCACTCCTAAGCAAAGATTGAAGCAACAATTTTGCTGGTACATGGAAGGGTTTAAAGCGTTTTCTTTAATGCATTGTGTGACAGTTGTAAACCCGATGTTTACGAGCATCAACGGAACCCTTTTCCCTTATTCGTCTTTTACGATTTGCGCACAATGATACGCACGACATTCTCGTTGTAGGTCGTAGTTGGATTACTTTTTTCAATCATTTGATTTGGGACCAGAGGACATAGACCTATTCCTATATTATATACCTACCGACAGTTTGTTTTGCGGACGATTGATGGAAAGGTTTAGAGGATTATTTAATACAAAAAGTCAGGGAGCTAGAGACATGTTTTATGTTAATTATTAACAGATTAAAACACGTGTTTGTACGCGTGGAATAATTATCGCCAAAAACTCGTTGGTTTTCAAGGTACATTCAAAATTATAATATGATAGTGTAAAATATTCTCAAAAAATGTTATTAAGCTATTTTGTTTCGAGTTTTGTAGTTGTTCATTGCTAAAATGGCATAACCGGTTTTGGCGACCAGCAACTTTCAAAAATGTTTTTTTTTTATAACCTTTGGAATTCATTATTATATATTTTTTGCGTGTTCTTCATTTATTGGCCAAGGTTTTAGAAAACCTACTTTGGTCCTGTTCCCGGCCCTTATCGACAATTTCAGTTCTTTTTGTCAGAATCATTTCACGAGTAAAACAAGAGAATCTGAACTGGCTGAAATGAAACACTGAAAAAGTCGCCTAAAATTTAAATCTCACAAGGAAATCTCTATTTCTTACAGTCTAATGAAATAAAATGAAATGATGATGAAAATAGGTTTATTTCTGTAAGTAGATCTTTTTTTTAAGACACTTTTACACAATGCTAGTTTCGCGCTCAACCTAGTGCTAAAACATGTCACTTTTTACGGAGTATAAAACCTAATAGGCTGATGTAGGATAATGGTATAGGTTTTTCGAAGCGGATATTATTTCGAATTTAAATGAAATAACACATGTTTAGTTTAATCATGCTAGAGTCTTCTTCACGTTTTCCGAAAAATTTACAAAATTCATCAAAAATCATACACACATACAGAAAATACAGGACGCCACCTGCTACGATACTTTTTTAAACAAAAACATCACACATCATCATTAACATCATTCATCGAAAAAATTATAAATAAATCTTAAGAACACGAACATACTTATTTAATTAATGATAAAACCTCAAGAAAATAGGTTCAGTGGTTTTCAAGTTATTGGCACACAGACAGGCGAATAATGTTTTAGAACTTTTGCCCTATAGTAAACTTTTTTGGCTTCGTATTACAAAACTGTTTTTTTAATTTATATTTTTTCTTGTTACTTGAAAAATAAGTTTCTTTTATCAACGCCAAAAGTTCCTCCCATTAAGATTTACTGTTGTACTTATTCATTTTATATAAAAACCTTTCCCAATAAATCATTTGTATGTATACAAGAACCGTGCACTAACAAATAAAATATAAATACTATACAGTAGGCACATGAGTAGGTATATGGTATATTATCGTGACGCTGTTCATTATACTATCTAAATATTATGCTAATATGTAGGTACCTATGTACTAACCCAAACAATTCCATTCTAACGCGTAGTGTTTTGCGGTTTATCAATGTACATTACACAAGTTCACACACACGCGTAGCATGCGCACACGCATAGATTGAGAGTCGTTGTAATACACGTCTCGGATGGACCCTCCCACTCTCACCCCTTAGAGGTCATCCGTGTCAAAGATATTATTGCCTATGCCTCTCAATGAATTATATGTAAAAAGGTATAATATTGGGAATGAATATAGGTACGAGGTGTATATGAACAAACCTGATTTTATCCAATTAGGTATAAAAATATAGTTTTGTACGATAAGTACCTACACGATTTTTGGTACTATTCGAAATTCCCATTAAAGGCGCAAACAACTAAATTAATCTATATCTATCTTATTCCGATATATTACATTATATAATAATAATTTCCATGTGGGGCCAGGGGAAATCCATAATTAAGGTATCTACATTTTGTTCATTAATCATCATCGCATGTGCTTTGGCTTGCATCGGCGCAGCCTATCTTAGTCTTGTTTATAAGTTATTTATCGATAATCGATAATGATTAAAAAATACTGCAATTAATTACGTTTATCATTATCAGTCACAGCGTTCTATAGTATTACGAGATAGAGATAGGAATGCAATTAGTAAGAAAAAATACGAATTGTTTTCAGATTCTGAATGAATATAAATTATCTACTTACATAGTTTTTATAGAGCACATTATCTTCTAAGTTCTTCTATAAAAATTATAACGCTAAAATCTTAGGATACTTCCGTAAAACTTCATCAATAATATTTCTTAATAATCTGACTTGACCTATCTTTATCATTATCATCACTGATTAAAAAACTATCGTATCTATACTTATTATAAATTAAAGCCGCTTTTCATGTCTGTTTGTCTGTGTGTCCGCGTTGTTCTTCTAAACTACGCAACGGATTTCTATGCGGTTTTCACCATCACTTAGAGATCTTATTCCGGAAGGTTTATGTGTGTAATACAATAATAATAAACTTACATATAATTAAGAAATCTCGATGTTTCATCAAGTCGTAAAAACCGTGTGAAGCAGGGGCGGATCACTAGTTATTTCATAACTTTCACACGTCTGAATCTACATAATTGCCTCATAGATTTATGCGATTTTCATTGTTACCATCTTGAGATTCCAACTAAGTACCAAATATGACATTGTCATACAAAGCGCAAAATTATGCGTCTGCCAAATTCGAAGCAATTGTTATCGAATTTACTGGTAACTACCAGAGACATCGTGTTCGGGGTACAACAGAGTATATAGATAAGCCCGTACATTTTGATTCTATCTCTTAGACTATTGATCATTATGACAATTTCAGAAACTAGTTGGAAGCTTCTGTATATCTTCACTAATGTATAGCTAACACACGCACTCTCTCAGGTGATCTAACTTTTGCATAGAAAATAGGACAGATTTGACGACTTTAGTAGGAAAAAGATAAACATTGAACTAGCCTAGCGCTTAAATTACGTAACGAGTAGCAGTATTGGAAAGGCGATGAAGAAAAGCAACCTTCCCAACCTTATCTTTAAAAAAATCTTTTTTATGAAGAACCAGGACATTTGACACGAACGTATCGAATTCCACAGTTCCTCACAAATATATGGTAGTAGCTAAAAGTGCAAAGTCGTCGAATATCGAATACGTATTTAAAACGGTAATCTGAATTATTCATAAGACAAACATACGCCACACCAAGTTAAAATATATACGAGATGTTCCTTATCTCGATGCTCACTAATTTGGCACATTACGAGAATTTCGATTCGTCTCTTGATCCATTTTCATATCAATAAGGATTAATCAGAACTCGGGTTAAGAGATTCGTAATCACGAACATTGTTCGCAGTTCTATTTCTAGACGATTTTGCGAGGAAAGAAGATGAATGATCGCATTATTATAATGAAAAATATACTCGAGATAGTAAGATTGTACGTAACCACGTAAATGGAGTTACCTGAAATGAAGGACTCTATTTCATTAGGTCTACATTGTTGGCTGGGCCTGTGACTGAGTGTTTGGGAATGGCTATTGTAATCTCAAATTGGCTTGGTTCAGCCTGTGTTTACTTCTGTACCGCAGAGTCCGCAGACCAATCAATGGCTATCGATGAGACCTTTACAGTATACACAAGACAGAAGCATTACGGAATTGCTGTATAACTCAGGTGGAAGATTACTTAAAACATTGTCCGACTGAATTTTAGAATACTATACGGAGTAACTGAATAATTTAAGTCAATGCCAAGAATGTTCAATTTACAGATCAGTCAGAAACAGCCTGTCCCAAATATGAACAAAATCTGTAAAGTAGTACCAACTAATGCACTGCGATTTGAATGAAGAAAAATTTGTAAGCCAGAAATTGTTTCTAAAAGCCGCATCATAGTGCGGAAGCACTAAAACAGTAACAACACAAATTAATTCAAGGACCACAAAGTGTCCATTCAAACAATATGACACTTTATGAACGGCCATCGTAGAAACTCCAATAGGAATTTAGTCGAGAAGCTATTAAGGACGGATAGGCCCCTCGTGAGTCTTAGAACCATTCAAGACGATGTAACGCAAATGATAATTGACAATTTGGCTCGGACTCCGGCTTAATTGACCGAACGATTAACTTTTATTACTATGAACATCTCGGTAAATATTGATAAAGATATTATTATTCGCGCGTTTCGAGGGAAATGTTGCTTGATGATCTTTCTATTGGCCCTAAGTGATTTTTGATGGCAGTGTAGCGTTTGAGGGCGTCGATTATTTGTTTAATCGCCACCTAAATAAATATTGCTTAGGTTAAACAAATTGATGATCGGGTATAAGACTTAAAATGGTCTATTGTTACAGTTTTCCTCTGCACTTATTCTTTGCGTTGTGTTATTATGGTACTGCAGTGATGTTGACAATTTAAACGATAGGGCGCGAATATGAATTGTGCTTTTGTTCAGCCATTATCGTTGTTTAAGACTATGATGTCATTTCAAAACACGTGGAGTAATATCATCTGGTAATTCTGAAACAAATAAGTTCCGGGCTCCTGAAGATGATCGAAGGTTCACCACAGACTTTCATTCATTTTCGAGTAATGAGTTTCTGGTTGCCAGTTTGCCACCCACGATACCAAGAAAGAGATTTTAATTAAGATGAAAACAATAATTCTTTAACGGCTACAAAACTTTCCCTTCGTTAGTGCAAGCATGTGTTGTCAAAGCGTTTTCTATTTAATAATACAGAAAAACGCAAATGATATACATACCGACATCGCACATGTAATGTTCTAAGTCACGCAAACCCATGTAGCTGTTAACAATACTTCGTAGTAAATTTTCCACAATGAGAAATTTGTTTACTTATTCGTGAAACAGTAGTCTCACGAGCACTCGGGCTAATGAATCTAAAAGAACTGGCAGACGTAAAAAAATGAGCCGTTTAAGGGTGTTTTTTTTGGTTTATATGGAACTAGCAAGTCTTTTACTACTTACTGATTCTTTTACTGAAGCTGATTGGGATGGCTTTGTACCAATATCCTAAGTCTTAAGCTTCTGAAATTCTTTTTCATTTCCTGTTGATTTGTTTGAAACTCAATTTCAACGTAACAGCTGCACGGATTTGGGTGAAACTTGAGACAGAAGAAAAATATATCCTGGATTACCACATATGGGACTCCGAAAATTAAAAAGTTTGCACTTGGGTAGAGCCACGACCAAAACCAGTTATCGTTTAAGTTTAACAAGTACTTAGAAACTTGTTGTTATATCCGATTCCTTAAGGATATATTGCGCGTTTCTATGAAGTATTATGATACAAATCTTAATGCGTAGTACGTGGATCCGTGTATCCATCGATTTTCGTACCAGTTTCGATACATTCCCAAGAGGAACCGGTAATCGATAGCTATAAGTTACAACAAGTAATTCTACTGTATAATATTTTTGTGACGGCTTGATATTGAATAATAGGAGTGACGGAGATGTAGATACAAATCACGTGAATTCGATTTTGGCTTACAACTTTTCCAAAATATTGGGAAGATGGAATGTGTAAGAGCTCGTCGCAAATGGCATCTTTGAAAATATTGTTATATATTGAACGTTTTTATTTAAACATTGATCTGTGCCAAATAATATCAGCCTTGAAACTGACAGCTTTGAACCTTGAAACGTCATTCCTTGGTGCTCAGTAAAATGATATTTCATGGATCGATGTATGTAGTTATGATTTTGCAAATATGTCAAACCTGCGATATCAGTAAAGAAAATACTAGTTTCGCAACAAGCGGATTTCCCTCCAGAACTGTGTCGAGGTGGGTCTGCCGGCCTCTTCACTCTATAAAGTCTGCCGCTATCTCATCCATGGCGTATATCTGGCGCCTCTTAATTGCTTCAGACTAATAATTATTATCAGTTCGCGTGCGGCGCCCCGCCCCCCGTCCGCTCGACTACTCAGATACGCAATATCTAATGTATGTTGCACACACACATAAGGCAACACTAAACACGTGCTGGCTAGCCACCGTTTTACCACCGCACCGGGAAAATATAACGCGGCGACGGATTACTTTACAATGATGATAGAGTTATGAAGTTTATTAAGTCAATTTTCTTCGAAGTCACCTGATTCAGTTGAAGTGGAAATGGAATCACGTGTATTTAGAATAATATTTACATTAAAATACACTTGTTCTTCCTCTTCACATGTCTATGCCATACATATCTAGTGTAATGAGATAGCGCGAGTTTGGCTTGGGAAATTGCATTGATATAGTGCCAAACCGTTGCATTACGTATTATCAACTTGTTTGAAAACAGCTCTATATGCATTATTTTCATGACAAAAGCAAAACATGGCATCGTCATTTCTGACCATATTACAGAACTCTTCAACAATCTCCGGCCGTTTTAAAAGTCGCTTTTACAAAAAAGCCAACTTTTAACGAAAGTGAATATTTTAATATTGTTTACGCCTCCCCTTGAGGAAACCAAGATTAAGTACCACTAAAGCATTAGTAAGTCGTGCCATTAATTCTTTAACGGGTGAATAACCTTCGTCGTTCTCGAAGACGTCTCGTCTGGAATAGTAATTATTATTGTTGCTTTGAAAACTACTATGTTACTCTACTTCGTGTCAACGGCCAAATAAAGTGTTGTAGTCAAGGAAACTTTATCTAATGGCTCTTGTATTGATTCTTCAAGTTCTTAGTATCATGAATCATTATGCAGGTTTAAGTCATTGCATCTGAATGTGATCTTATCCTTGTCTCGGTATTTTTCAAAAACCGTTTCATTAATCATGGAAGTATCTGATTCGAAATGATTCATAGTCAGTCGTGATTTTAATTGGATTACTGGGGTCTTTACTATCCAAGTTGGTGATTTTTTACGTGTTCATGCATTATTATTTCTTCGAAATGCCTATCTTTGTTACTTGTTCCTTCCTAATCTTCCTGTTTATGGTCAGGTCGGTTTCGGTCTAGTTCCATTCCCAATTTTTCCTTTAGCTTTGCCCAAATATCGTAATGGAGAGCCCTCAGATGGAACTAAAAGCGACCGCCATAAAGTCTTCCATGTGATCCGGTTGATATAAAGTTGTCTCGGCCTTTCCGCTATCGAGTTTCTCGAGATCTAAGAAAACATATGTAGTAGACAACATATTTCTAGTAGTTTACAATTTGTAGGGAATTCTTGCGGGTTTTTTTACCACCTGACTAATTATTTTCCACTGTTTCTCTTGGTTTTGGGTAATATTAGCTGGCGACGCGACGTCAAGTAGACAAACTATGGACCTTTTAAACTCGCTTATTTTAATGTTTGTCTGATTAATAATATAGGCCATAAATAATGTTTCGCCCAATGCCATAGTTTTTATAATATTGAAAAACTTCGTATATGATTGAATGAATATCTTCAAAAAGTTGAAGACATCACAGGTTTTATTGTTTCATCAAATAAGTTTTCATCGACGCAATATTGGCCGATGGATGATTCTCCCTTACAGACTCCATTACCGTCTGATCCATTTCGAGTTCCAACGTCGATCATGAGGTGTTCTTATCAGTCATAAATTATGTCACGAGGAAACAAGTATATATGGAAGAAAGAGGTCGTTTTAAAGTCTGCACGAGTAGGTAAATCATATTCACGAATACAGGCGTCTTTATTGTACAACAGAACGGTTTATTGGCTGTCTGACCTCGTGTTATCGCGACAAGCCTCCGTCATCTTCCAAGTCATCGCTTATCGCTGGCTGTGACGTATCGGTTGCTGTTGGCTTCTTGTTATTATTTATTATTATGTTATCCTTCGTAATATTGGGTTGTATATAAGTATCAGGGACAATGGATTAAGGTAACTCTTGTAGGTTACTTTGACTCGAACAAGCGCAAAACGCCCACTTGGCTAGCCTTATCTTCTCGAGTCTGTCGCGAAAGGTGACTTTAATTGCAATGGTCTATAAGGGTCCCAGTATTGTTGTAGTTAGATTTAGGTACAGAAAACTAGACAAGTTGCTAGTGGCTTTCTTTGTTTTACGGAAAAAGTCCTAAAATCCATTACACTTTTTTCTGGCACAAAACTTAAAAGAGTGTTGTATAATATTTATATTCCCTGGCTGCTTAAATTATGTACTACTTCGTTTCCCAAGTTTTTATCACGGCTAACAAAATATTTTTATAAAAAGTAAAAAGAAAAGAATACAGGATTAACACCATTCTAACTTTCTGAATCCTGTTAAAAATGTAGTGACAATGTTTCGCATTTTATATTTACCAGATGCCAGTAAAAGGAGCGTTAAGGCAAAGTGTAGTTTTTAATAAATATATGAACATTTTTAAACTCTGCCGCCCTAAGGAGTGTTTTTTCCCAACTTTGATTGCCGCTCGGAATTATCTACTGCGAAACTGGCAAAATTGTGTTCTTACTAACTGGCAACAAAAGTTACCTACTTGTTAAATTATAAATCCAGCAATTCTGAATTGTTGATTGTTTTATTAGGTAGGTTCATGCATATCAAAGTGGCTTCCCACATTTTACTAACACCATTGAGAAAGGAAAGTTATATTATTACCTTATCTTACCCTTTGACAGATATAAGAGTACCTTTTCCAAAACCAAGATAGCCGTACCATTCAGGAATATAGATTCTTCTCACTAGGCAAGGATTTGTATCCTTGACAGCCCTATTTACCTGCGCCGCTAAATCTCCTGAGGGATCAGCGAGGACAACGGTCCTATCAACACTCTGTCGGGTTAAACCCTACCCGTCTCTGACCCGAAATCGAGGTCCGATTCTTTTTCTCCGAATTCACCTCTATGAGTCACGTGTAAAAATTTGAATGTCCAAAACTGCACAACATTTATGACTATTTTGCCACACAATTAATAGCGTCCATAAAGCGTTACAAAAGATCGCTTACTATTGTTCCTAAATCATAAAGGGGCCATAAAGCGTCCTTATATCGATAACCCGGCCATTTGCAATCGCATCCACAATTCTACACACGGACCCCACGTGCGGCCACATCTCATTAATGCAATCGATACGCCCTCACTAAAACATTATGTTAGTAACGCTATAGCACTACTTTATTGCTGTGCAAACCAGTTCAGTTCAGACGCTTTATCTCGCCGTGGACATCCATACTCAGAACCGGCTTCTCGTATGCGTCGCTTGTTTTATGATTGTCAATAGCGACCGCCGCGCCACGCCGATACGTTTTATGTTTTTCGTCCATTCTATTGTCTATAAAACGTGCTCGATCGGATTCGTGAGTCCTTTTACATCAGGCTCAGCTATTTGTTTCAATTTCATTCTGAAATGTATCATCATAATGTATATTTTTAGAGCAGCACAGCTTCGAAGCGTTTGTCTACTCAGACGACAGCTGCATTCAAAGGGCATTATAAATGCATTAGCCTTATAAAATCCTCTAACACACCACGTTTCAGGTTCACAAACAAGCTTACGTTTTGAACAGCTTTTTAACGACATTGGTTTTAGTTTAAACGACATACGACCCAAAATGAAACTGATTCATACTAAGTATCAAGAGTAATTGGAGTCCTAAAAATTCCTCGCCTTAATAAGAAGAAATGACCATCTATTAACTAAAGCGTGGCTAATCAATCAGTGTCTACGAACTTTAATTAAGGACAAGTGTCGGTTACGCTAGATCGACGGTAATTTGATGATTCTCTGAAATGTAAAAGTGTAGCCAAAGGTCATGTTGATATTCAGCGAGTTTTTTTCGTCGTTTATTCTCTTGGCGGTGTGGGCACGCGAGGGCACGACCTCGCGCGTGACGTCACGCCTCAGATGAATGAACATCCACCCCAGCCCCATTGCCCCCTACCCCCCATCCCCCGACGACGGTCAACTTGCTAGCGATGTGCACCGTTATTACAGTCAAAACATCTGTCGTTGAGTCAAAACGACTTTTACGTAGAAACCGTCGATGTTTCAACACTTTTCACGTAATACGAAAATTCTGGGAAAGAATTGGGGAAAGGTAATGTCATGATTGTTGTGACTGAACGTTTCTCTTGGATAGTAATCAGATGAGCGCAATATTGCCGGCTTTTAGATTCCTGCGTAGGTTGTCATCTGGGTACAGGTATTTAACAGAAACTTGTATTTAAATTATTGGTATGTTGTCGGTTTAATATCAATTCATCGATATAATGAGACAAGTTCGGCGAAATAACGCCATCGTAATAGAACTCGCTAAACTGGCCATCGATAAAAATCATGTTTTAACTAAAGAATCTGCATGATCCTTTAAACTGTGCAGTAAATTTACAAGTAAGGTTAATTATGCTAGCATAAACGATACTTGAACAAAGACATGTTCAACATGTAGTTGAATAGAAAATAATAGTAGAGTCGAGTAATATGGTGAATCCGGCTCCGTTTCTCGGTGCAACAACGCCCAAGGGTCTTGGTCAAGTTCCATATTTGGTTTACGGTGAGTCATCCAAGTGTGCACGGACTCACGTTAACTGTTGCTATATCGAGGCCGTTTTAAGGAGAATCTAAATCGATAGATATACTCGTACGAATGAGAAGAAATGTTGATAGATGAACGTTCGGCAACCTCGTATATTTTATCCATTTGTCAGAATGGGAATAGATAGATTGCATGTAATTTTTCACTCAGTCTTTATATTCTCTCCATTTTTACCAGTTTCTTTTTTTGTTTTAACAATTACTTTTGCTTACTTAACGTTGTCTATGGCGATTATTTTAAAAGCTGTCCTGGGATAAGCATTAAAGCGAACAAACAAAAAAACGTTATACTTCTTTTCATGTTCATGAACTTTTATTGTTTCTTACTACAGAAGCTTCTGTTTTGTTGAGTAGAATGTTCTTAAATCCGGCTATTCATCTTTCTTTATTACAGGGAGATAAGTTTGCTCATTAAGCAGAAACTTCGTCTTAACTAAGGTTGAAGCAAAAACTGCCCACACTAGCGCTCAGGGCACGATGACGTGGTGTCTCCCTAAAATGGAAACGAGTTCGTGGAAGCCATACCTCGACGATTCTTAGCTAGTGCATAACATGTAATTCTATGAAATAAACGGACGATAAACTCTTCGACTAGGAATGGTTGGTAACTTAGTAACAAAGAAAATAGATACTTCGACGGCTATCCATAAGTTGTTTAGAGATTCTATGAGTATTTCACTGTCGATAATATGTTTCTTAGTATTATGGAAATACCAGAAATGTTGTAAGTTGTAATATGACATTATTTGATAAATTAATCTACATATATTAGGTATACCACTATTAATAAAAGCATCAAAAGTTAAGTTAAATGCTGACATAATTAATGCACAATGCAAACTATTGTATCTTTTCCCGTATTGAGAATATCATCTTCAATACACACGTTGCTTTTATAAAGTAAACGGAAGAGCGATAAGGTTGTCCTTGTTTAGATACGTGCCTGTGTATGCATATGTGGATTATACTGAGTGTATGTATGTGAGAGCGCGCTTTGACCTTCCGTGGCCGGTGGACGCACGCTAAACGAACCCACCGAATGATTTCGTTAACAGCTCTTTGGGTATTATGAGACAGACCAATGATTTCAGTATGGCTATAAAAGCAACGTCCTCTCTATCTTTTATCTCTTTGACTATAGGCTAGACTCCACCGCTTGCAAAATCTCTTTTGGAGCTACTATCATTCTCACAAACATCCTCCTTCGACATTTCTAATGTTGATTTTTGACCTTTGGCCCTAGAAATTCTTAATCCTCATTACATATGTTTTCACAACTGGGTTGAAATATATCTGCTCAGTAGAGTAGTACAATGTACCACGATAACCTTGACTTTTTGATAATACGTCCTGTGGTATATGCTATATCGCAATAAAACGTTATTCATTAAAAAATGATAAGAACCATACCGGTAGTCGTTGATCGAAAAGCGGAGTATAGTTTTTTTTTTGGTATGTATGTCATATTCAAAACCACAATCCTTGAAATTAAATAAAAACACGTGTAATTCGAGAAAAAAAAAACTAATAAAATCAAAGCTCTTTGAGAACCATGAACGCATCATGAATAAAACAATAAGCACATAACATTTTTGCCACTTTTGTTTCAGACATCTGTGACCTGGGTTGGGGAACAGACGAAATAAGAAAAATACTGTTTTGAAACAGGTTTCTTTGCCATGCCTTCACGTAACGAATTCAGACCCCTTATAACATCTGCTTCGCATTTAAACGCTCAAATTAATTCTTATATCACAGTCATCCGGTCGATTTTATTGTCAAAAGGTACATTTACAAGTTAATGTCGCGTTAGACGAGTTGTGTACGCGTCATTATGTCCTCGATTTCGTTTCTACGAACAGCTATCGCCACTCTTGTTTTTACTACATTGAGATCTGTCGGATAGGAATCAAACTAGTCCTGGCGACATAATGATCAAACAACATTGACGCAGACTTCCACTTTCAAATGTAACGGCACAAAAAACGCTGACTCGCTGCTCAAATGGCTTTTTTGTTTCACTCTGTCTTGACATGCCACAACGGAAACAACCGTACATTATGGAGCACTCAGATAGAACTATTCAATGTCTCCGTCCCACTTAAGAAGACAAGAGAACATGCAATTTCATATCCCTATTTTGTTGTTTTTCTGCCTATGGGAGGGGTTCAAAACTACATTTTTCTTTTTTTTTCTTTTCAGTTACATTTGTGCGGGGCCTCTCCCATGTAGTCTTTCACTCGGACGGTGATGGCTACGGATGACCTTGATTTAGTGGTTATTTTTGTGATTGGTGTTAGTGAGTGATTGGCAGCGAGAGTGCTTGTCGGCGGCTAAAGCCAGTGTGGTTAGTGTTATGCCAGTGGTGCCAGTGATGTGACAGTCTATGGAAGCGTCAGGGTTAACTCGGAATGTTCACGAAGCACGGCAAGCCCGCTGAGCGGTGCCACCACCCCCACTCGCATAGGGGCTGTAAGAAGAAAAAGCCGGCTCCGCACACGCCCTGGAAGTACTTGATGAATTGCCCACTCGTTAGAAAATGTTTTGGTACGGTATTTATTTTTCATTTTATTTTATTTTCTGATTAAACCTTTGACGTTGGTGTAGGTGAACTAACTCATTTTAATGAGGTCAAGATTGTAATCGATGAATTTATAGAGCACATAATTGCTTCATAAATTAACTGGATTGAATTCAGTAAAATTGATACCTATGATAACAAGGTGTAAAACAAGCTTGAATGCAAATAATAAAACGACCAACAGTGAACAGGCACTAAAATAGTCTACGAACGTAATAGTAATGGAATGGTTTTGTAATGGAACTATAATGATTTGATATATGAAGTGCTGTTTTATCTGTGTTTCTGATAGTCCGAGATAAACATTATCGGTTAGAAATCGATCATTTGATAGTGCTTGTCATACAGTTTGACGACAGTTGAACAGTTCTGAAGTTTGGAAGTTTAATAAAATTCTTGTATAATGGTTTTTATCAAAAATGATCAATGATGAAGGATCAATGTTCGAAGTTGGCGTTAAATGGGTAAAAGTTTTGCTTGGCCTCGTCGCGGATAGATTCTGCCATTAAGGGTTAGAAAGTTCGATTGATACCGATCTCTTGGATTACAGTTTTACCGACATTGAGCAGGAGCGATAATTTCTCAAATGTACGGTCTAAAATCAGTTTTTCTTCTTTGTCGCTGAAATCTCCATTGTTTTTCGTGTCATGATAACATTTATGAACAAATTCAACATCAATGACGAACTAATTAATTATGTAAGAATGTCAAGTGCGTACGAGTACATTGCTGTCACTGTCACAATCACTGTTTGTTTAATATTTGAATTCATTTTAAACGGTCATTGTACTGAATATTTAATTATAATTATTCTTTGCAAAAGTTCATGTTTCCCGACAAGTTCATAGAATAGTTTATTGTTTGAACTTGAGTTTTTGCAGTTCTTGCATTACGGTCCGAATGACTAAATAATGTTCTCATTAAATTTTACGAGTTTTCTGTGAATTGATTGGCCCAATGTTATTGCTCGTACTTTGTTGCAGTGCGTGTAATCTTGTAATAATGTACGTACTTACACTGAAGCAATGTAGTGGAATTGTAAAATTACCCTTAAAAGTATCTACTATGTTCATTATCATGAAAATTTCGTTTCAACACAGTCAATCGACTGTTGAATTTCATGAGAATACGATGAAACTAAACGACCATGTAAAGTTTTAGGTTTTTATAGCAGAATGGACAGTACTTTAGTGCAGTAATACATTACATATTCAAGGCAATAGTTGTTACAATGTTCGTTGAAATGCGTTTCATACAATTTTCAATATAGAGCAAATAGCATTGTTTTAATGTTTTTGAGAGAATAGACACAGTCACGATTTCATTGTTTTTCACGTTTTTCGTGAACACTTTTTGTACTTTTGAAAGCCGCTGGGATTGCCCAGTTTGGAAGCAAATATTGGGTTTGCGTCCATTATCAATACGTTTCGTTTTCTTCATTAGTTTTCTTACTGGAAATTGTTTTTCTGCTCAATTTTCTCTTGATAATGACTGTAAGTATATTGTATAAGAAATGGATTTCTTTTTTAATAACGCCAGTTCTCGCCAAACTTGTATAATGACGTCGATGTATTTTAATTAAAATACCTACCTTGACTATTCGAAATTAATATCTTCTAGACTACCTACTCAATTAATCAATCTAGCCTTTTCCCAACTATGTTGGGGTCGGCTTCCAGTCTAACCGGATGCAGATCAGTATTTTCGTAGTGAAAGACTATTGATGTGCATCTAGACTACCTACTCATTGAGGTCAATATCCTTAGCTTAAAAGAACTGTACTTTCATAACGACACATATTACTTGTGCAGCCAATGTCCAGAACAATTGTTTTATTTTACGTTTCTACTGACTTGTAATGATCATTATCGCTTTGCTTACGTTTCTTACGTAATTCAGCTGCGTCAAGTGAAACAGCAATAAAAGTATATTGTTTCTTTAGCCTATTGTTTTATATAGTTAGTACGATCAACTGCACATCAGTGGTAACAATTTGGAATTGAAAGCGCCTTTATTTCGTAGACGTATGGGTGATTTTTGTAGTGAAAGACCACTGATGCACATCAATAGTCTTTCACTACGAAAATCAGGTCTCGACTGTACATTCGGTTCCCATCCAATGTCCAAAGTTGATCGAGTCAGCATGTCTAGGTCTATAGTCCGTAGACATACATATATTATGTCATTTTAGGTTCAATGTTTAATCATCCAGCGTTCTGTTACATGTATAAAGTCCAATGATGTGTGTAGCGTAAATCTCGGGCGATCTACGGCCGATGATCGTACTCGACCTTGTGGCGGCATTCCGGCGCGTCCCGACTGCCCGATCGACGTTTAACTCGACTTGTCGCAACTACGAGTACCTACCATAACTACCATAAGAGGAGCTGCGTATTTAAATCTACAATTTCTAGATATTTCTTCTAGGGATTAAGGATTCGTTAAGGGACAGTGCTTTGAACTGCAAACCCGTCTGATAGGGCTTCGTCAATTGACCAAAAAGAAATTGCGCTACAAATCAAAATCCTTGTGTATTGTGCCAAACAATTACGATAAGGAGAGAATTGGATTCAACAATTTCGTCAAATTCAGTTTTTATTAGGATATAGGGGTTGGTTATGATTTCGAAATTCAAGAATTTATGCAGTTCAATTGTTGGCGTATCTTCTTGCAATAGTCACGCACCATTGTTTATTGGCACCACTGAGTAGGTACTATGCTTTAAACTAAACTAATACCACTAAAGACCACTATCACAGTATTGCTCTATCTCATTACGGGATAGGTAGGAATTCAGCCGTATACGGCTATAACAGTGCTGAGCTTAAATTGCAGTGGTGTTAGTGCGTACTTGCACTTTGCTGGGCCATTTGCTTTGCCTTCGACAATAGTATAATTGACCTTCGATATTCCCACATAAATATCCTTATTAAAAATTAGCTTTTGCCCGTGGCTTCGCATGTGTGGAGGTTGGAATTTATCTCACGGAAACGTACTACCACCGGGATAAAAAATTATCCTATGTCCTAACCCAGGTCATGGTCTACCTAAAGGACAATGGGCAAAAATGTATGGGACCTGGTACAACTGTTCATCCAAATCTGTTCAGCGTTAAACTCTTTCGCATTTAAATAGGTATTAGTTGGGATGTCATAATTTAACCTGAGTTATATTATGACTAACTCTCAATTCCAATCAAGCCAAGCGATTTCTGTTAATTATTAATCTTATTAGTTATTTTTACGCAAAACTAAAAATATTATGTTAATTTAAACCAAAGTACCAATTTATATTTTTTTTAATTTGTAGCATGAATTGTGCTACATTATCCAATTTTTTATATTAAATATTACCTATTCTGGTTGTGATCAATCTCACTGAATACCTATTATGTCATAAAAGCTTTTCAGTTTTGACAATAAAACGTATTGAGTATAAAGGTATAAAGTATAATCCTGTATAATAATTTCTATATAATATCAAGATGTTGACGATCGGTCGCTAAACTTGCGACAATCTAAGAAGCCCCTTTTGGCGTTTCTCATCATACATGCCGCGATAACTTTGTATGAACGTCTACGTAAGAGACCGAAAAATCAAATTCATAATCCTAATTAATTACTATGTTATCTATACACTATAACAATGAGTATCATTCGAAAGCACCAAGTTTCACTTTATATTGGAAAAATGCACTCAAAAACACGAATTAATCGTTGATTAATATTCTGATAGGATGTTATTACAATTTCATGTCTTTTGGTTCGTGGCTATGGCAACGGTAGTGTTGTGAAGTTTTAACCCGTTTTTTGACCGAATAAAATCGATGTTCTGAATATCGATACTTTTACAAACATTACATTTAGAAAAGAGAGTAACATAACAAATAAAATCTGATCACATATATGTTTAGCTTTCTTTTGATATTTAATATGTCATTAAAGGAAATGGTTAAAGGTTATTGTTATATTTCCTGACTCGGCTATTATGTGATTTTGGTGTTATCGTGGAAACTCGTTAACATGACTAAAAGAGGAGCGACGATCTTCGCAGGGTGTTTGATCGCAGCTAGATGAGTTACCGAGAATCGAGCTGAATGCCGTGCAATTGGAGAGGTCCAGTAGTAGACCGCTGTAGGCCGATGATGATGATAATGACGTGTAATAAAACGATATGACTCGAGAATCAGTTTGAAGTAATGTAGATTTTATTGTCGATTACAAACTCTGAGTATGATAAATCGATATGTCTCGAGAATCGGTTTTTAAAACAACCGATTTTTTTCCCCCATCACTACTAACAGTATTTTGATAGGTGTCAAAGCGGGCTTCTTAGATTGTCGCGAGATTAGTTCAATGACTTTCAAAATAATCTTGTTCCTATTAATCACTAGAGCAAAAAGTTTGACATCTTTTTCAGTGAAAGCTTGGCTTTATCAAAGTAATATATTATTGACCTTGTTTATCAATATACAAGTACCTACCAACATGTATTTTTAGGTTTATTTACTTTTTCTTTCAAACACATTTCGTTCATGACGTGGACAGAATTTCTGTGATCAGTAAGAACTTTGTGTAAGAACAGTAAGTAAGAACGGTGGCATTATGTCATAATAAGAGAAGCGTTTGTTTACAGATGTCATATTTAGCTACCAATCAATTATCCTAATCCTAACTTTTATAATATTATAAATGCGAAAGTGAGTTTTTTTGTTACCCAATTTGGCCCATGGGTAGACCATGACCTGGAATAGGACATAGGATACTTTTTATCCCGATATTCCCACGGGATCGAGACTTACGCGAGTGAAACCGCGGGGTGCAGATAGTTTATTATAGTTTTAATAACCTAACTGTAATTAACTTTTTAAATTAGGACACACACATACCATTACCGGTGTGTTTATCGTAGAATGTTCGCGATCATGATTTGAACGAACTCTCAAAACGGTTATCATTGCTCATTGTTTCGAGTATTGTATGAAGACAATGACACCGTTCGTTTTATTTCTTCAGGGAAGTTCAGTGCCAAGGGAACGTTTCAAGAAATAATGTTCGTCTGTATGATGTCGAGAGCACTGGTGGCCCAGTGGTAACGGCCGCGACTTATTGTAGGTCGTAGGTTCGAACCCAGACAGGCGCTTTGCCTTGTGTAAACTATTTCATCACTACTGCCTTCAAAAACGGTGAAGAAAAACATTGTGAGGAAACCGACATGTCCAAAAATTTTAAGACATGTGACATTTAACAACCAGCACTGGGCCCACCTTGTGGATTACGGCCCACTCCCTCCCACCGAGAGAAGGCCTTTTTTTTTGAGGGTGGGAAATCATCAAATGTCTTCTCCCGCTCTGGGCGCAGCGGGTGGGCTTGTCAGACTTTTACTGGCTGAAATCCACCCGTGTTCCTTCAGTTGCCTGTTGCTAAGGGCCCCGGTCTCCCTTTCGGACTTTCCCGCAACCCTGGCAGGCTTTCCCGCCACCCTGACAGAACCTATAGAAGGCCTGTGTCCCAGCAATGGGAAGATTATAGGCTGATTAGGTATGTATGTATGATGTCGACTAGTCGAGCGATGTATTCAGCTTTCCTTACGAGGCGACCGCGGCCTCGCAAACAAAAACTGGACTTGCGTTTGTAACATACATGATTCATTCGCTTTTTAGAGTCCCGCATGTGAAATATTTTTTTTTTAACGTAATTGGACTTTTTTGACATATGATATACCTGCCATTCATTATTTTTGTTATTAACTAATTAATTAATGTTCACATTGTGGGAATGGATTGTCATAAAAATTCGATATTACTGCGCAGGTGCGTTTTTGTGTTTCATGTTCGTAATGTTCTTCAGTTCCCTAGTCGATTATATTTTGTAATTTATTTCAGTCGCGCTACGACCTGCGACATATAAGTTCCATTTTGTAATTAACTTTTATTACATCATTTCGTACTTTTATGTCCGATCGGTATACCGATGGGAGTAATCAGACCTCTTTAAATGTCATTTGACCTTAAAAAAATTAAAAAGTTCTATCCACCCACTGCCTGATATTTTCGCCAGTCCTTTTTCATACTTTGGCTTGTGAACATGAATTTACTGAAAAAATGTAAGTACCTATTTATTTCTTTGTACTTTACCCTAAAAATACTTATTTAATTAGTGGGTGACCTACTAAGAGACAAAAACAGTATTTTTTTATTATTATAAACCGGATTTAAATGTACATAAGTATTTTCCGAGTCATTACTTACTTAGGTACAGAATTTTCTATAACGTTAGACAAATTAGTAATTAATTTATTGAATCAACAAAACTAATAAAAAACTCTGTGCGGAACCCCTTCTAATCTCAGTGTTGTTTATTGACTTGTTGCGAGATTAGTCGGGCGAACACACTTGTTGCTTCGCCAATAATGCCACCGTGTGCCGAGTCCATCTGCAGCTTGTTCTCAATTACATTCACCGCAAACCTGATGAGACGTAACTACAGCCTTAATCAAATCTAATCTCAGATTCACAAAGTCCGGAACTCCGGAGTTCCACAAAACCCGTACATTTTACGAACTTTTCATTTCCCTCCTCTAATTTTCAAACACAATCACAATCTACGTGGCTTGACTATTAAAACAAAATTACTCCGACTTCTTTCGAATTTATATTTCCGGTATTTTCAACTGACTTATATGGTAACTCTACTTGTGCCATTGCCAATACTGGAAAGCATTTTAACGAGATTTTAATGTTTTCGCTTGCAAAATTTATTGCCCTCGGCGCCAAGAGTGGTATCTCCTGGGATTTACTACTGAACGCAATTTGCTGACACTGCGTATTTCTTCAAAGCAAAATGCAGGAATAGCACATATTTTAAAAAACTTTTTGCAGTTTGTAAGAATAAAAATTACATTTGAAAAAACTTTTAACACAATTTCAAAGTTAAAGTTGGAGTTAAAACTACTGTGGTTGGAAAGTACGTAAGTATACGGAATTTAAATTACTTTCAGTTCTGTTTATTTAATTTTTAAACATTTATTTATTTCTTAAATGCGATACTTAGTTTTTGCAGACAAAGAACGGTTATCACATTAAAAACGGTTGCTATTACAAATGCAGTTTTTTCAGATACATGGCGTTTTCTCACAATTGTTTTACGCGAAGTGCGAATAATTATATTTTATCTTCAATTAAAAGCACTGCTAGCTAAGGAGCATGATCCGCTGCTGATGATCTAATACAGGAAAATAAAACATTATTTTCTACATTTTGAACCACTTGGTAAATAAAAAGTCCATAATCTCATCGCTGATAAAACCAACTGTCGAATGTCTTCAAAATAAATAATTTGGATTGTATTATAACCAAAGACAAGGTTTGCACAAAAATAAAATAACACAATTATAGTTTGATAGTTTCGTTACTTTTTTTACTATTTACTTAGGACCTGACTCCGACTCGTACCTATTCTTAATTTAAAAAATATAGGCAAACTATCGACCGATAGTAGTTTATGTAATGCGCTCAACCGAAGCATAGTTTTTCTGTCTCTGGTTGGTCCTCCATGCAGATACATACAGTCGACAAATTAGTAAATCGTGCGTTAAATGCGACATCCGTTTCTGATGGTACAAAACGTCACCCAAGCATAAGCGACATTAAAATCGCAGTGTCTTCGCTCCAACATGAAATGGTTGATTTTAGATCAACTATTTCATGGAGGACGAAGACACTCTACCGTTCTACTACGATAATATCGTTCATAAACTCATCTTGATGTTGAAAATAGACGTAAATAATCACGTGTCGATATTTTTAGAACTCTTCAAGTAAATACAAACGGATATTGGGTCCTTCTTGTCAATCTTTAAGTTTATTATTGCTGGAAGCTTTTTTTTAGTTGAGAGAAATGTCATCATGGAATATGATTTGACTTTTATAGCGTTTCTATTTCAAGATTTTCTAGGTCTCTTCTTTTGATAGATTAAGAACAAGTCTTTTTATAAATACCCAAGAGGTGTTGTCAGCTATTTTAGTTCAACTTTATCCTGACGTTTTTATTTCAAGGGCTGTCTTCCTATCTTAAATGAGATGGACAAGTCTTTTTATAAACGCCTCTTACTTTTAAGACAGAATAAATGTAAGTGATTCTTATATTTATTCTGTCTTTGGAAAACTGAAGCCAATTCGGTAAGCTCGACACGTACAGCTATCATACTTACAGGTACTGATAATATTATTTTATTATCTGCAAATCCATGTCCTTTTATAAACACCAGCTTTACTTGCTCGGAGAAATATTGGTGGAGGGTAGAACTAAGATCTCCACGGCAACGGGGTTTGGAGTTTTGGAGGGCTCACGTTATGTAAAGAACGGTTACCCATTCAAACCGTGACCCACTTTGTAAATTGAAATAATCTGCGTGTATTGTAGGTATATTCAGTACAATAAATTTGATTTGTCTAATTGTAATCAATTATCATGGACAATTAAACGAATTGACTGTTATCTTTTACCTTCACCATTTATAATTTCGCGAATTATTTCTGACATTGATTTGATCACGACTCCTGGCTAAGTAATAACAGCCGCACGGGTAGATCCATCATGTTAAGCTACGCTTGCCCGGGTTGGTCTGTGGATGGGTGATCATCTTTACATACCGAGACTGCTCCGCACTACTCATCTTTACTCACTCCTACCACTCATCTTTACATCTTTGACAGTCGTTACGGGTCGTCAGAAGCCCGAAAGTCTGACAACCAGTCTTACCAAGGGGTATCGTATTGCCCAGTTACTGGGTCGTGGAGGTCAGATAGGCAGTCGCTCCATGCAAAATACTGGTATTCAGCTGCATCCGGTTAGACTGGAAGCCGACCCCAACATGTTGGGAAAAGGATAGGCAGATTGATTGATTTGATCACGAGTTAAACACCGAACCTAATACACCGATTTTTGTGTATTAGGTTGAGTTCTATTGCTATAACTATTCGTTATACAACTCTTACCAACTTACCACTAAACCGTGTTTATCAATTGTTTAGTCTAAATCTCAGAACAATATTATTGTTCTGAGGTCTAAATACCTTTTAAACAAGACATTTCAGTATGGAGTTTGACATAAAACTGACATTAAACACGCGTTGAACAAGTGTTTAAGTTGTTGTGGTAAGGCCCGTAATGTTGATGTGTATATCTAACTGAGGCTCATGAACCCCGGAACTCTTTTCATTTCACCAGTTAATTTAGCTTTATTCTCCCACATATTTGAATGGACTGCTGCCAGCTGCTTCGTTAGTCTATTGGTCGCAAGGGCTTCTGCTGAGCATGAGTTCCTGGGTTCGATTCAAAGGTTGGGCAAAGTGTTATTGGGTTTGCCCGATTGATGGCAAAAGGCTCGCTCCCTTTAACATGGGACTTAACCCATAACTGGCGACATGTGGGTGTACTAAAAGGTACACCTCTACGTAACACTTCGGGATTACATGCGAGATGTTGTATACAACATTCGTTTTTGTACGCTAAACCCGAAAAGGGGTCATTATACTCACCATTTTGAACAACTTTTTCTATGGGACCAACCTTGAAATCACGAAAAAAAATTCAGCTTTTCCATACATTTGTGTTCACTTAAATAGACAAAATGTATGAAAGAGCAGATTTTTTTTTTGCGATTTCAAGTTTCGTCCCATAGAAAAAGTTGTTCAAAATGATGAGTATAATGACCCCTTTTCGGGTTTAGCATAAACAAAAACTAATGTTGTATAGATGTGTGTTTGTGAATGTTGTATAGATTTGAGTCACAGTATTTTGACCCTGGGAATTCTGCTCTCAAAATTCCACGTTTGACTTCTACCCCAGATGTTGTACAAGTGATCCACAATAAGTGTCATATCATATTTTCGATATTACATTCAGGGGAGGGTTCGCGACCGTGATTTTTCCAAGATGAATACATTACGGTCGCTTAGTATTCAGCTCTGCGGTCTCAGATTGCGTTACCTCGTCTCGTGGCATATTGCACGATGCCGGTGAAATACTGCTGACTTTGAAATATGCACCTCGGCTTATCAGTACCGAGTTGATAACAAATAATTGTGTTTGTTGATTAGACTTGTGAACTATGTAGTTACTGCAATGGCTGTATAGATTCTTGCTTGACATAGCTTTAACAGTTACCTCTTTACTTATGTTACTTGCGGTGCTTATATCCACCGTATGTAAAGTAATTTATTTTTTGAAATTAAAAACCTTTCTTCAGGTAGGTACTGAGACAGCCTTCAAAATTGGTTAAGTAGATCAAAAGCAGGGTGACTCACTTTCGCATTGATAAAAGGTATTATAAATGTGGATTCGTCAAAGTCCATGAATGTTTCAATATCATAAATCTTTAAATACCTATGTGGCCGATGCATAATATTTCAGTACAAAGTTTGCCAATGCATATATACCATCCATCTGAACTCAGTCGTGCTTAGTTAAACTTGAAGGCGGTCTCGACAGAGGTTAGTCTGATTACAAATGTGTGCTGGAAGTGGAAACGACATTCCAAATCCAATCTTGATCAAGTTACTAAGAAGATTGATTTAGTACATACTAAGAATGAAATTGAAAATGGTGATGAGAGTGCGACCAATGAACCAACTATGTCCTAGTTGCTGGAGTGTCCCAAATGTCTGTATGTCTCGTCCACTACTGGAAATAGGCCTCCCCCAAGCACCGCCACTTTGATCGGTTCTGTGCTTCTCGTATCCAGCGGATTTCTGCTGCCTTCACCTAGGTCATCGGTCCTCCTTGTGCCTTCCAATGCTTCGTCTTCCGGTACGCGGTCGCTACTCCAGAACCTTTCGGCCCCATCGGCCATCTGTACTGCGAGCAATGTGCCCTGCCTACTGTAGTTTGGCAATACTTCTAGATATGTCTGTTACCTTGGTTCGCATATGGATCTCTTCATTTCTGATTCGATCCCCTAGGGAAACTCCAAGCATAGCCCTCTCCATTGCCCTTTTGGTGACTTTCAACAAAACACTATCGATTCGAAAAGAAAACGAATGCATACAGAATTGTAACTCTGTCTGATCTCTCGGCTGAACGGATTTCGATGAAATTTGGCACACAGCTAGAACATGGCTACCTGAATTTGGCTGGCTTGGACGGACTTTTTTATCCCGATAGTACGTTCCCGTGTGTTAATTTCGATACAGACAAAAGCTAGTGCTAAATAAAGACTATTTGCCTTCTCCAGAATAAGTAGTAATAAGTAGTACAATGCAGGTTGTTTACTCAAGACCTTTGCTCGACAGTGAATTGAGACCTAGTGCAATCATGCTATCAATCAATCAATAAATCAATTTATTTATCAACGCGGGTTAGGTTTGTTTCAATTGATTGCAAGTTTTCCGATGTGGAATTTAAGATGGTGGTTCCATGGCCTCTTTTTTAGGGTAAATAGTATCATTACTACATAATGTTATATTTAACCTAATTATTATTTATTTATCTTTGAAGTCAAATCTTATTATTATATTAGCCATGAACTTTCATGCATGTCATGTAGATGGTGTTTGATTAAATTCCTGAATATCTTTCTAGACATTTGCAAAAGCCGAAGTATGTGAGGGCGTGCAGTCTGCTCATGCAAAAGAATCTGGTTTAGGATCCGATTTCTGAATTATTCATGATTTTTATAGAGTTAGTCCAACAATAAATGTTTGTACAAAAATCGTTTTGAACTTTCACAGATTCCTTGGATTTTGTTTATAACAATTTCTGTATACCTATATTTAAAAATTATTGTTGCCGCCCGCGACTTCGTCCGTATAATTTGATGTTATAACATACAATATATTCTATCACACTCGGCAATACTGTAGCTACCTATTAGTGAAAGAATTTTCGAAATCAGATAAGTAGTTTCGAAGATTACTATCTACTTACAAACTCACAAAATGTACCTCTTTAAAATATACGTTGATTTTATGTATTTAATGAAAAACTAATGTTTAATTTCAGATGTATTGACTATGATAGGAACACGTAACAAGAATAGGTTCTATTGGGTTGAACTTTACGGGTCCATTATCCCAACAGTATCACTTACAAACTGATACGATACGTAACGAGATTAATGGATGCTGCCCTTTCCTGGCTTATGACTTATGAAACATGTCCAAACACATCAATATGGTTTAGTTACTGATAGTATTAGGCATAGAGATCCACGGTCAAGAGTCTCTACTAAAACTTACTTTTTTCGGCCTTCACTTATTTTCAAAAGTGTATTTATATATGTAGAAATAATAAAGTTTGTGAGGTAATATATGGGTACATAACACCTTATTACTGATTAATTAATAAAAATAACAAAATTCCTATATACTATACTCCATTTGAAATAAGATTAGACATTTAAATAAGCCTTTTTTACAATCCGTTCAACCGATTTTGACTTCTATTGTGTTGGTGGCATGACAAATGGCAGCTGCAGTGTCTACTGCCGATTTTGACTTAATACACAACAATACCAACTAGACAGTTGAAACTAAAACTATTCACAAACTAAAATATGGCATACCTACAACGTGGCAATGCGGCCAGTCTCTTGAGTACTTTGTAATTATTATATACTCTAAGCTTGGGTACATTACCGGTCGACAGCGATGAGGATGAACCTTTCGACGCCATTATTAGTTTGTGAATAGTTTAGTTTAGTATATAATTTCAAAAGTAATTACGAGGTAATGTATGGATAGGTATTATTACCTCTTAATTGCTTTTCATCCTATGAAAACGTTTCCCAATAAAAAAAAAACAAAATACAGAAAAAAAAAAGTATATAAGATATATTTAGAGCGAAAAGAGAACATGAGAAGCATTTGATGAAATGATACAAACAAGACCTATCAAATATTGATATGCAATGTCACCAACACAACACTTTCTTCGACTAAATAATCGAATGAAGACTTTCAACCTAACACGTGGCCGCAAGCGTAGGTCGTAATGGACATAACTGTCGTAACCTCTAAATAAGTCATCAATTACAATTGTCTAACAGACATTGTAATGGCACTGTAGACCTTAGCCTACGCGTTTTTCTTAACGCATTGCATTGTCCTAAATGCCCTTAGTTGTCAATTCAAAGAAAGAAAAATTGTTTATTCGGTACAAACAACGAATAATAGTTTAAAGTTTGACAATTTTGTCCATTGCTTGATGATGTCAGGGCAGGTCACATCAAGACTGAAGACAATACATATTGCGTAATTACTGTTGTGTTGTGATTCGAATTCTATTGTGTTTTGTTTATTTTGGATGATTAATATTTGAAGAGAATTTGCGCAAAAGCTATAGATGAGTTGGCCAGACATGAGAGTCAATAGTTATCACCTTGAAGATGCAGTAGTCTACAGCCTAATTGCATAAAAGAAATCATAATCGTAATAAGTCACAATGTAGGTCAAAAGAATTGTTTGCACAAAATGTAGGAGGAATTTTCTTTTTGACAACGCATTGAATATCATGTGAAAAAGTGTCATTAGAAATTGTAATATGATTACAGCAGTTTACTATGAGAAGAGGAAGAACGTTTTTACATACCAATGACTGTAATGAAAACATAAACTGTAGCCCCATTCCTTCCCTGAGTGAAATGAGGTACCTACACAAATTATGTGGTGGTTACAGCGCTCTAATCATTTCTACGTAAGTACCTAACTGTGGTCTGCGGGTTTCAGAGGCGCCGCGTATTTATACTATTTATTGCTGCATGAGGTAACTGTGAATGTATGAGAGGAAATGTTTTGGAACTGGTAAAAAAATAGGGAAACATAAGTACAGGAAAATTCATTTTAGGATCAGTATCAGTGATTTTAGTAGCTATTTTTAACCCCCGACTGAAAAAGAGGGGTGTTATAAGTTTAACGTGTGTATCTGTGTATCTGTGTGTCTGTCTGTTCCATCGTAGCTGCCAAACCGCTGAACCGATTTTGTTATTTTTTGTTTGGTTTGAAAGGTGACTTGATCGAGAGTGTTCTTAGCTATTATTCAAGAAAATCGGTTCAGCCATTTGAAGATTATCAGCTCTTTTCTAGTTGATGAATGGATGTGAGCATCTTTCACAGGTCTAATCAATTGGAAATTTAGAATTCTGTTACTTCAATGATATTAGAAGAATATAGTAACCTTGAACTGATGCTGCAGCATCACCTGGATGCAGGATACCCAACTCCCTCACCAACTTACAGCAGAGGTATCGTGTTTGGGCTCATTGGAAAGGTCTCAAAAAATAGGTTACAGATGGATGGTGATCAGGGTCTGATGATGGAGTAGGAAAGAGAAATGAGACTAAATTAGAAACTAGCTTCACTGTGGCAAAAGTACGTACAGCTACGCAGATATCGGCGAGCCGCGGGTTGATCATAGCGTTTCTACTAGTAATAGAATATGAAATTTAAAAGCTGGAAATAAAAGTTAAATTAAAAATTTAAAAAACCCCCGACAAAAACAAAGCATTTAAAAAGTAAACAAATAATATGTATTGGCCCTTTAAGTTTAATATAAAAGTTGTAGGTAATATTTTGATCCAAGCGTCGTCGCGTCGGGGGACGGCTAATGAAAACGCCAACATACACTAGGAATAATGAATATATGCTATTGTAGAAAGGATAGCTGCTGTTAATTTCCTATTTTCATGAGTCGTCCCCCGACGCGACGACGCTTGGATCAAAATATTACCTACAACTTTTATATTAAACTTAAAGGGCCAATACATATTATTTGTTTACTTTTTAAATGCTTTGTTTTTGTCGGGGGTTTTTAAATTTTTAATTTAATTAATTTTAACATTAATTATTTTACTAACATATTTTTTTAAATAATGTTAACCAAAACTAACTATTTACACTATAGGTACTACATTAAATGAGTAACTATCCAAATAAATACAAAAACAAGAGGATACATAAGGCGTCGAAGTAGTCGTCCGCATAACTATTTTAATATGTAGGTGTGCATAATTATTTATTTCGAAATAATATTCAACTTTTTAAATACGTAACTATCGGGTTGTAACTATAATCGATAATCTACATATATATTGGAACTTATTGGTTTACGTAAAACCTTTTCGGTTTGATTTAAATCTATGTCAAGTGACTGCGTTGGAGCTCTACTAAGTGTATTTTGGTATTAAATTCTTCACGTAACTTCTAGATTTAAAATACAGGTCAAAACCCGTATTTTATTAGGTATCAAAATCGGGTCTGAAGCATTTTGTAAAAATAATAAAAATCCCTGAATTATAAAGTTATTCCAGGTTTTTTGCAAAGAGCTGACTGTAAGCCGTATTCTGAATATATAATCCCCGACCTGACGACGTTTATATCGCAGTTTGCAGTGTCCAGGCCCGCGCGCCACCTCCGCCGTACTATGGACCAGACTCACTGTTACGGATTACCGAGATATTTCAAGTTTCAACCTCCCGTACTTTACTACAATCCTGGTATAATTTCGCGATGAAATTCCCATTAAATTGCAAGCTTTTAAACTAGTAGGCGCTCAAGTAAATAGTCGTGAACTATTTATCGTTAAACGTAATTTAATGTTATACTGATGTGGGATAGGCAATTTAGAACTTGATTAAAGTTTAAATTGCAGACATCAGCTTGTAATTAATCGAAAAATTCTTTACAGAGACATGCGTTCGTCATTCGTTTTACACAAACTATTGTTCAAAACGAATGACGAACGCATGTTAATTCAAGTCATAAGAGCTACTGTTGAGCATGAGGTCCTGGGTTCAATTCCGGGTCGGGCAAAGTGTTATTGTTTTTTACCATCTGGAATTTCTCAGTAGCAGCCAGGAGTCTGGATTTGTGCCCAGTTGACGGCAATAGACTCGCTCTCTATTACATGGGAATTAATCATAACTGGCGAAATGTGGGTATTCTATAGGTACGCCTCTGCCTTACCCTTAGGGGAATACAGGCGTGATGTTGTGTGTTAAATTGTTTTCTTTGAAAGATAATTTATTATTATCTGTGAGCACGATCAGTCACAGATTTTTTGAAAAGCCTACTACTGACAGGTCATTTAAAAAAGGTTCGTTGGCGAATAAATACGAATAAATTAAGACAGATATCAGTTGTATGTCAAATCCGAGCAAATGTCACGGTATAAATACATTTTCATAATTAGGCAATATTTCTTAGAGCCATAACATAACAGGTTAATTTTTACTCAAGGGTTCGAAATGCCGAACAGAGATGTTGGGAAATAACAAAACAGTCGTTAGCGGTTTCCAGAAAATTGTAAAGCGGAATAGACTTATCTTCATTAACTAATCTACCTATATAAATAAAAATTAAAAGTTGTTCGTTTGCAAGCGCATCACTTGAGAACGACTGGACAGATTTGCCTATTTTTTTGAATGAATAATTGTTAATTATAATAGTAATAATTTGGACAAGACAACGTTTGTTGGGTCGTATCGTAATCAAGCTCTTATGTAGACATGTAGATGTATGTCACATTTTCCAAATTAAAGCCATTGTGATTATGTAATAAAAACTCGTAAAACGGACAGTTGATTAATTTCCTAATTGTAATCGAAACTTCGATTAAAATCTTGGTCTCCTAACCTCCTTTGTCTTTTGGAACGAAGTTCCTTAAGGGGGATGCGCATGAGAATTATTAATAAAACTCTCAAAGTTAGAATTGGCCTCAAATATCATGATTTCATGGAATAGTCATTCAATAGGGTATTTTGAAATTCGAGAGAGTTATATTGATGATTTTGACTTGTTACGATCGCGAATCATATTTTTTTAATTTTTCTGTTATATACGAATGAGTGTGTAAGTGCGAATATCGCGTAAAGAACTTCATTCCTGATGGGGGGGTTCCCCGACCGCACACGAACTTTACTCCCGAACTTTACAATTTTTTGCAGGTTTGTTTTATTTAACCACTAAAACAGACAAAGGGCAACAATGAACAAATCTGAAGGTTTTGGACATTTGCCAACGAAAACGTGAACAATTGTTACTGACGCTTTTAATTAGCCAGTTCCTCGTAATCTTTGTGAAATTAGTTACATCCGTACCTACGTAAAAATATATGATCCTCGAAGGAATGAGAAGAAACCACGTTCTTACACTATCGTGTCAAGTTGGTTAACTTATACTGAAATGTAACTTTGAACTAGTAAGTAAGTCAACTTTTGCACAATCTCAATTAAATTGATATGTTTCGAAAACTATGTAGATTAACGCTATGAATAATGTTCTTATCTTAAATTTATACGATTAAGCTGTTGCAGCTTAATCGTTTCGCAATCGTAGGTTAAGTGTTTTACGCAATGAGATAGCAGATGCACTTCCGGATTATTTACTATGTAATAACTTAATTAGTATTCAGTAACGTAGTGGTGAAGGACAGAAAAGTTGAAAGGAAATCGTTTGGCTTGGTATGGGCATGTGATGAGGAGGGAGGAAACGCATGTGACTAAAAGAGTAATAAATATAAATGTTGATGGATGTAGAGGGAGACGAAGGAAAAGATGTACGGATTGTGTGAGGAATGATAAGAAAGAGGAGGGAGTGAATGATTGATTGCAAACTAGCTGCGCCCCGCGGTTTCACCCGCGTAAGTCTCGATCCCGTGGGAATATCGGAATAAAAAGTATCCTATGTGTTAATCCAGGTTATAAACTATCTTATTATTTTATATATTTCATCCAAATCCGTTCTGTAGTGTTTACGTGAAAGAGTAACAAACATCCATCCATCCATACTTACAAACTTTCGCGTTTATAATATTAGTTAGATTAGATACAAAATAATGATTATGTACCCAGTTATTGATAAGAATGCTTGCCCCCGCTATAAAACCGGACTTAATGAATGTCACTGCTGGGGAAATGTAGGGGTAGTACTTTTCCCATACCCTGTTTAGGTAATACAGGCTGATGTTATTATTTTGTGAAAATAATAAAATCTTCTATTCTTTATTGTAAACGCCAAAATGATCACCGTCGAGGTTGCGTTAGAAACGCCTCTAAACCTTTCTCTAACTCTCTCTCTCTCTACTGTCAACTCATCGAAAAAAAATCTTAGAAGTGAAACGTGAACTTGAACTCATGATTCATAATTTTATTTTCTATTGACACAGGTTATTGCACTTTTCCAATGCCATAATATTAATCATTATTATTAGTCACGAATATTATTTTTAGTTACATAAACAAAACATTGATACTGATTTTTATTATATACTTATTATATATTATTTAACACAATAGCCTATACAAAAACTGTACGTGCCTAGAGCATTTAATAATTACATTTTTCATTCAATTTATTACATTAATTAGTATCAAGAGAACAACAATTAAATTAAGAGACAGTTTATAAAATAATCGGGATTACTATACTTTTAAGAAAATTATACACTCTGGAAGACTTTCATTTCTTAAAATAAATCTTTAACTTTGTATTTCCAAAAGTTATTAATCTTCATCTTTGTAACCCTGTATTTGTTAGGTTAGGATGTTAAGATAAGTTTATTATTCCCCAATGTGTAAGTAGTAGGTACTCAATATCAATCTGCCTAACCTTTACCCAACTATTTTGGAGTCAGCTTCCAGTCCAACCGGATGCAGCTGAATATCAGTACATGGTCGCTTCATGTATAAAATGTAAGATCTAATCCTAACTAATATTATAATACGAAAGTTAGTTTGTTTGGTACGCTTTCACGCTAAAACGGCTGAACGGATTTGGATGAAATTTGACACTGGAGGCCTTGCCCTGGAAAAGGATATAGGACATTTCATCCTGGATCGCAAACGAAGTCTCGGGCAACAGGTAGTGGTTCATAAAGTTATACTTACTTATTTTCAATTTAATGCGAATAATAATTTGAATAAGTATTCAATGATTGTAGAATATTTGATCACGTTTACGGTTTTATTCACGTGTTAATGTCGAAATAGAAACGTGTTTGAAGCCTTATAAATGTCGAGCGGAAGTTATAATAGAAATATATCCAATCAAAAGCGGTTAAGTGTTGCTCGAACCAAATATTAATGACAATTTAACCTTAGGAAATTCACACTGAACCCTTATGATACTAGCCAAAACTTTCCCCTATAAGTTTTAGTATGATTGTCCAGTGCGTTCCCCGTCTGTTGAGAGTTAAGGCGGGGGCGGAATCGATCGACAATGATTTACTACTACCTCCTTTCATGAATGACGTTCCATTCGACTCGAGTACGATTCATCAATGACAACTGTTGTTTTGTGTTGTCATTTGTTTTCGGGATATACTCTCTCTTTTTCGGTGTTATTCACCCTTTTGTAAAAACGTTTCATCTTCAACTTTACTAAACTTATGATGTGTTTTTTGTCTTTGTCACAATTTGCACCTGTTTTATATCGTTGGTATTCTTTTGTTTTGTTCTGTTGTTCTGTCTTATGGTGCTGTTAGGAGCTGGATAGTTTATTTTGCATCTACAAACTACAGATATATTAATCTGTAGCTGCCTTAACTGCAATAAAAGTTTTAATCTGTCGGATAGCCTAAAAGCCAGGCTCACACACTCTTGAACAAATAGTTTAATCTTTTAAATGAGGTAAATAGTTTAAGCCGTGTACTGACCGGCGTTACGGGGCGTAGTGTACCATTCGCAGCGAGCATGTTACGTTACGCCGTGTTCTAAGCTCCGCTCGTTGCTCGCGTGTTCGTGCTCGTTTCCACGTACTGACTGCACGAATGCGCGCTTTGTAACATGTTACATTACAACCCGTAACACCGGGCAGTACACGGCTGTATAGGTATTTAGCTCGCTAGCTGAGTAACATTAAAGTTTAGGACGGTGAAATTAAAGTTTAAGAGTCTTTAAGACGATGCCGATACACTGCGCCGTACGCTCCTGCTTTTAAGAAGATTAAAATCTGCATAACTGATGCCTTTGTTGTTCGTCGACATACTGAAGTAGGCAAACAATCTGTGCTGAATTTTGTTGGGGTTTCCCGTCTATTTAAATATTTTCTTTCAAAGAAATATAAAACAGCATTCACTTGAAAGCCTTTTACTAAATTAAAACCATGAGCGTGGAACCTTTTTCAAGAAATACCAATTTCTAGTTTTTTTTTTGGTTTATTTTTAGACCTAACTGTGAATACGCCTTTGAAGTAGATTTCCTCTACGTACGTAGATAGGTCGAGTTACCTGATAAATGTGGGTTATACAAGCGAAGTTTGCTAAATAGATTCAGCACGAAGTGAATAAATAATTAACTGGATTATGCCTGACTTAAACATCATATTGTACAATGACGTCATCTGTCACTGTCATCAGTGTGTCATGAGATTCTAAGTAGGTACCATAAGAATACCATAATCTGAATTTTATCATTATTTCAACACTATTAATTGCTGACCGATATCGATCATTGATACAAAAGAGCGTCTATAATATACCGTCCACAAAACTCAAGGTGCTCAAAGCCTCACAAACCTGATTGAGGGATGACACACCAAAATAGTTTATTTTATTATTACTAAGCAAGAAGGTCATCTCTGATTATTTCGTTACTCTAGTAGAGTAATTAACGGGAATTCCACAACCTAAAAAGTAAACAAGAACAGCCAGTATACTAAATCAACTGCGGTGTTTTTAGTGTACAAAAGATGTTAGGTGTGACGAATAGTGTTGTACCAGTGAAGTGTTATGGAGTGTCGATAAGGATCGAGATGTAGACTGGACTGGAAGCGTCTGGTGGCGCGCGGATGGCGACTAGAGCAAGGTAGCGCCCGCATGGGGCAAACGGCGAGCATGTGCCGCCTCCACGGATCATGTCTGCACCACAAGAAAAGTACGTATTTAGATAAGGTAGAATTGTTTGCCAAAAACTGAGGTTTTTTTTATCTATCTTTTATTATTCTCCTCTGATCCACTGGTACCTACAAAAAAAATTGATGCGCCAGTGGATCAGATTTTGGGGATAAGATCGGAATAACTCGATCTTTTTGGTCTATTTAATTTCTTAGAGGCAAAGGTGCTTTAACGAAAGTGGCCATCACAAAAAACTTTTATACTAAGCGGTTGTTGAAGAATAATACCCCAACGTTGAGACAATAGCTTGATTAATACTCAGTCTGTTATATTCCTACTGCTGGAACTCAAGCCTCAATCTATCACTAATTGATAGACCAAGCGTGGTGATTATACGGTATAATCCGTATAATAGATGCAACTAGAATTATTCGTTTCGGCCTTGTTCAAGCAAGGCCAATGTTTAGTTGTAGATTGTTATAATATGATAGTTATTGTAGAAAAAACTGTATTAGGTGACAGATTATTGTAACCTGTGGCATTTTAATTATTCATAATTATAAAGTTTGATGGTTTACAAAATCTGGTAACACCCGGTTTAAACTAGATATGTATTACCATTTTTATTTCCTTTTTCAAGGAGGCTGTAGTAATTTAGTGTCAAGGTAAAGGACTGTCATTAAAAAGACATAATTTATTGTTTTTCGAACACGACCTACAGCATAGCATGGTCATCGATAACTGTGTCGATATTAACGTCACTTTTCCGAATACTTGAAAAAAGTTTTTCTTTTCACGTAAGTATCTAAACAATTCGCTGACCTCAACGACAGGCGAACGCAATTAGAAAAGAAATCACAAAACAATTTAAAACTTAAATGTATTTAATGCATTAAAACTAACTGTGTCACGAATAAACGTCAATCAACATAAATATTCAATTTAAAATGATATCGTAACGTTATTACGTAATCGGATTGAACCTGTCTGTCATCGGGCGGTGTGGTCAGTAGCTCTATTAAATAATTTATATCTACTGCAAAGTAATCCACTGAAAGGAATCTTCCATTCGAGCTGAGGCCAAGGCTATGATTACGCAGCTTTAAACAGCTGTGTAACGATTATTGGGTACACTTCTGGCCTCTTTTTACGTTAAAAACTATTTAGTTTTTTTTTTTTGTTTGGGTAATTTATTTTGTTTTAGTACGTTCGAAATTCAACTCAATAGTGCTACCGTTTCCTACAGTGATGTGTACAGATTGTATGTACGTACAGTCACACTATGACAACTGCCGATTTCTGTAAACATTTCACTGTGAAAACTTTGCTAAAGTGAGCTGTGATTTCATCTGATGCTAGGGATAGACACAGAGATTTTACCGAATAGATCGTCTGGAAGAAGACGTGGGATTATAGTATATAGTGTATGTACGGCTGGCCCGGTCACGACGGCGCTGTCAGCGAACAGATGTGACAGAACTTGTCACTTTTCAAAGTGATTTTAACAAAATCCACTTTCTGTCACCGGCTCAGATAAGTTTGTGGCACTATACAACTCATTCCATTCACAAATTGTTCGCAATCTTTTCCTTCTGTTTATTTTCGCGCCGTTACGTATAGAAACCTTGTGCGCTTATTATTGTCATTTGAGCGTAAGGTCATTGACTCTGATAAGACCATTACTGTAACATTTTATGTACCCTAATGTAAAATGAGTACAATCGGATATATCTGTACTTACATTTGTGTATGTTTATATATGTTGAAGGCAGATGACAATATTATTGACGAGTATGTGATAATTTTATTGCTTTCGATTCTTTACCTGTAATTATAGGTATACTAATTTGTGCTAGTGGTCTTGTCACGATTATGCTCACGTTCAAACAATGATAGAATATTAGCACTGATTTAAATCAAATTTTAACATTGTTTCAACGTTGATATATTCTAAGCACAATTATATAAACGATTCTTGACCTTTCATAATGTTTGGTGAATTGGGAATTTCAGCTAATAAGGCTGATACGCCATATTTTAGTTTGTGAATAGTTTTAGTTAAGTTGGGATATAATTTTGTTGATTTATTTATTGATTTGGAGGGGCTCGTGGCTAAGTAATTACAGCCGCACGGGTCGATCGATCAGGTTAAGCTACGCTGGTCGCGGACCACTCCGTGGCTCGGAAAGCACGCACGGCTGTAATTCTTGCATCTTTGACAGTCGTTATGGATCGTCAGAAGCCTGAAAGTCTGTCAACCAATCTTACCAAGGGGTATCGTGTAACCCAGTAACTGGGTTGTGGAGGTCAGATAGGCAGTTACTCCATCTAAAATATTGGTACCTATTCAGTCATAGTTGAGAACAGTCTAGGCAGACTGATTGAAACATGGTTTTCGATTTGTATTTAAGGTTTTTTAATTTTAGTTCCTAAATTATTATCGCGTTATCCTGAGAGACTGTAATATATTTGTATATGCTCTAGAAGCTATCCTATATATTTCTCTGAAAAAAATATTTTATAAATCCCACCCCAACCAGGCGATCTGTTCTCACGCGATACGAGCTCTGGAAAGTGTTCAACGCGTTTATTCAAAGAGCTATTTATAAACGTTGAGATGAATGTGGAAGTAGATGTTACTGGTGTGGGCCCAACCACCTTAAAATGATTTGTTCAATACTTATTGTTGGCCCTGGCATAAAATTAAGAGTGGCAGAAAGCGCTCCTCTGATAGTCACCACTAGCAAGGAGACACATATCACCGTTGGGCACCTGACCCACCGCCGGCGATTAACGAGAAGCTAGTAAAGCTAGCAACTAAAACGAGCTTGCGAGCAACGAGAGCGCGACGGCGACGAGCGATTAATCGCTGGTATGCATATGATGTAACCAGTGAGTAGTGAGGTTCTCCAACTCTTAACGAGTGTTCTGTCCGCAAAGCGAGTGTCCCTTTTTTTTTTTTTTTTTTTTTTGGGTGGGAAATCATCATATGACTTCTCCCGCTCTGGGCGGAGCGGAAGGGCGTGTCAGACTCTTACTGACTAAAACCCACCCGTGTTCCTTCGGTTGCCTGTTGCCAGGGTCCCGGTATCCCTTTCGGACTATTCCGCAACCCTGGCAGGCATCGGTCCTAACGGACCCCGTCAGGTGTGCTGACATCTCTTTGAGGCGCGCGCGGAACACGACGCGCCATCGACCTGGGCCTGGTCCTTATCGGACGGCGAGCTGCCCATTGCTCGCCGTCCGCAAGCCCACGCCTATGGTGGCAGGGTAGCCTGGGATTCCCGACTCCCAGGGTGTCTCCAGCGGCGGCGGTTAGGGGCTTGAGGGCGCAGGCTTTGCCTCTCCCTCACGCGTTCCGCCTCCTCCTTCGCGAGCATCACTGCTTCGCAGAAGGAGGTGACCGCCTCCCATGCCCTCTCGCTCCGTACCATGGCCTGGACCAGGGCCGGACGCGAGAGGTCAGTGCCGCCAATCGCCTCCACGAGGACACGGCGGTGCTCCGCCCAAGCAGGGCACACCTCCACCGTATGCTCCACCGTGTCCTCCGGACGATCCGCACAGTGGTGACAGCCAGGCGTAAGCGAGTGTCCCTGAGCGAGAACTCTCTTTGATAGCTCTTGTCGCTGCGAAAGAAGAGTATTTAACGGCAGCGGTGTGAACATTAGGTGTTTAATATAGGTGTGTTTAGGTCCCCATCTATGAAATCGGTGTTTTGTATAGGGAATTTTAAAGAAGTTGCATTTTTCATACTAACATTTTCTTAATTTATATAACAACCATGAACACTAATGTTTTAAAACTTTTATGGACAAATGTTTAAAAACTAAGATAACGTATGCCGCTTAGATTAAGCGACAAAAATAAGTTATGGCTAAGTTAAAAAAAAAAATTGTGGTCATTTCTGCTAACAAAATGAGGAGTCATTTTAAAGGTTTTTTTTATGTTTAGAAAACTATAAGTAATAAGGTTTTTTTACTATTGGTAGTTGTCTATGATGGTCATTATTCGATATAATACAAAGCAATTGATGAATATTTTAAATCATAGAAATTATGAGGTTCTCTATGTGTGAGAAAAAAACGCCAATTTCATAGGTCCGACCCAATATTTATGTTTCTCTTTTACTTATACGGAACCTACAATCTTTTGTACGTTTCTTGAGCGAAAAAATCGTTGATGGGCTAGTCTCTTCGTCGTCGGCGGGGGGACAGGCAGCAACGTTCTAATTTAAAAAAAACCACTGAAGAACGAAATTGAAACATGTTTTCCTCTCAAGCTGTCGAGTGCAAGACAGATTACGCGCACACACATAGAACTGCATCGATTCGTTCGAAGAACCCCAAAATGATTTGGTAGCCAAGGTTTATGATAGTAAGAACATATTTACACCCTGCTTCTGAAGAAGCTGCTATTAATTAATCATAAGTGTATCCCCAGAGAGGGGGATGTATTATTTGTGTTTGATGTACTGTAAGTAGAGCATCATTAATCATGGAGGGAACTTCTGAAGTGTATGAAGAGTAGCTTTCAGGATGTTAGGCGATGGTTTTTTGTGCTTTCATAGTTTTTTTTGTTGGGATTATAATGTTTGAGATATATTATAAATAGGTTCTTATAGAAGTCTAATCACAACGATTGAGGGCATAAAAATATCCGTTGTGTAGTAAGCCCATTGGACCACATACTGTGAATTACGTTTTTGATCAAAAATTTATTCTATTCTATTCAAAGTTGTTTTGCTTGCTAAACTAGGCTTGTAAGCAAATCTACTTACAATGAATCTGTTATACAAAGTAATGGTGTTCTTTTTATCTGAATGTAAAATATATTCTAAAGAAAATAACATTACTTCACAGCGTTAAACTTTAAGAAATTGATTTCTTTTCTTTGTGTGTATCAATAGCTGAGTAATACGACAATTTATTGGTATCCTTTGTGTAGTCTCCATTATTTCATGGTCAAGAATCTATGCCATCTATAAATAACTCCTAATTTGTGGTATCAACAAAGAAAATCCCAGTTAGATTCAACTTTGCAGACCCTGAGATGCTTTATCTATCGTTCACATTGGAAGACAGATCGTAGCTTGTATTATACTTTCTATTGTTAGTAAATCCTTTTAGGATTCTTGCCGAGATGCCTACTAAGATAACAATGGACGTATAAAATTTATGATCAGCTCCTACTTGAGACTCGGCCTCATCATATTTACATAAACTAATAACAAACCTTTGACGATGATGTTTTTCAAACGTTCACACCTACACGCGAATTCGTTTCTATACGATTTTACTTTTCCAGGTGGTATTTTAACGCAATTTTTGCGGTTTTCGCTTCATAGTAACACTGATTTATTTGTTTTGAGTGTGTCCATAAATATTGGGCATAAATCTACGTCAATTTAAAACACATTTTCATTAGATCTGAAATTGGTTACGATTTGAAATGCCTATTGGTGTTTTTAATTACGTCAACGAAAGCACACTGAATTTATGATATTATTTGAAGATGAAACCGAGGCAAAATTTAATTAAGAATGAGAAGCACTTTCGATGCTAATTAGCCGAAGAGCCGACAGATGTCGAAAGAACGAAATGAAAAATGTTGCGTCTTATAAGTTAAATATTTTAAATATTAATTTATTCACAGAAAATCTGAGGACGAACAATATCAGGGCGGAGTTCAGAAGGATACTGTTGTTAATATCCTCCTTTGATGCTAATACCTTTCAGTTTATCCGTAACCAGATTACTGGTCACGGATAAGATATTGTTCCTTCTCAAAGCTGAAATAGATCCCTCTGTTTTTTCAGACAGAGGGATCGATTTCAACTTTAGATCCATGCACTGTTAAGTTAAGGTGTCAATGATGATAAATTCCTAGTAACATCGGTTAGCTTGATCGATGTTCCATCATGTTTCAGTCGAAACGAATGGTGAGTAAATAAGGAAGATACTACTAGATACTCAATACTACTAAGTACTAGATAAGGAAGGTGGAAGATCAAGTATTCAAACGGCAACTTATACTAAACAACTAAAAGTTGCCAAGAAGACTCTCGGAAAGAGTAGGATCCCATTGATAAGAAATTAAGACTAAATCTGAGTTCATAGATTCAGAGGTGATCTGTATACAGTCGAAGAGTTATGATTCGTGGTAAAAGTACCCTGAACAGAAATGGGAGCTCGTGAGCAGATAGTTTACTGCGCTGTAAAACGAAAGCGATAATCTGAAGAGTATATTGCCTATCGTAATTGCGATTGGGCTGAATTCCTGTATTGGATATATTTATTGGTTCCATCGTAGAGTCGAGCTTTTAAAATATTAGTTTTTGTTCATTTGTATACTTTTTTGGGTGTTGAATTTTTTATTGAATTCAGATCACAACCGTGAAAGCCAAATACTTTCACGGTTGTTATCTGAATTTCGCATTGATATTTTGTTTAATTTTCTGTATAAACATGGGCATACAGTTTGGTATTTTTAAAAGCGATGTTCATTGTTCATGACAATTTTCTTCCTTGTTTATTTAATTAGCGATACAACAAACGTTTCATTTGGTTTATGTAAAACAGTCCGTTATGGTGTAATTCATCTACTAACGTTTAGCATTTCAAGCGCGCTGAAACATGGCTGTCTTAAAAAAAATCAACCCTCCAGTTTTCCGCTTGTTTTTATCTTTTAATTTTACTCCATCCCATTTTTCTAGTTCGTCCTTTTTCCGAAAATAGCTGTTCTTTTTGTTCTGTATTTGTATTCAGATCGTTCGCGTTTTCCACTCAAGTGAAACCGAAACAGCGAACTTTCCTTCGGGTCTATTTAGAAATGTTGTTGCTAAAAATGTGTGAAAATATTTAGAGAATTTTCCATTTGTTGTTCACATATCACATGAGTCACATCAGCTGGTCTCGTTGTGTACTCCGAAAGGATGTGACGTGGTTGTAAAGAGAATCAAGTGCACTTCAATCCTTATACAGTTTTCTGGATTCTTACTTTGTCTCCTAATACATACATGACCAAGTCTTTTATTACGTTACGCGTTGGCGGGAATTTCACTACAGTTCTTCTTTGTGTAACTTTGTAAACTGATGGTATAAGTTTATATTTGAGAACTTACGAAAGCAATGGGATTTTAAGAAGGGGATTATTTCAGCAACTTACCGACCTATCTAATTCCATTAATACTTAGTTGGTTTCTAAAACATTGTGCCCATTTCCGACAAGTATACTAAAAACTTATCTAAATATCACGAAGTTTTGTATCTTATTAACCCCGAGGTTCGCTACAAAGTTATCAAAGCAGTTTAAGGCCTTAACTAAGTAACGAACGTCGAAGGCCACAAACGGTCTAACTTTCTAACAAACCTGGAGTCAATTAGAACAGTTGAGGGTTATTAAAGCCGTGTGACTCATTAGTGGAATTAATGGAATTGGAAAGCCATAATGGGTAGCGAGTAGGGTAGATACGAGTGGCCGTCACCTGGCCTGGGACAGTTACGTCGCCACAAAGCAATTTAAACTTGAAGAACGAATAGCTCTGGTTCGGTTCGCTGGTTTCTGACGAAGTCCGACCGTGATTTGAATTTAAGAAAACATGTGGCAATCTGGGATTCCGCCCCCTCATGGCCTCAACAGTACATTCAACATAGGAATAAAATGCTTGAAGTATTTTGTCTGTTCCGCTGATTGACCTGAACCAGATACTAAAGTGAGGTTTTATTACTTAAGTTAAGCTCCTTTGATAAGAGGCTTCTGATAAAATTACGCCTCAATTCGCAAGAGTATTTGAGGCCAGTTTTTCTTAGAAGAAATTTGTCTCTTGACAAAGCTGGAGTCTATTTTCGTAAAAAGTAGAAGGGACAAAAAGGTTTTGTCAAATTACTCCAGTCTATTTTAGGGACAAATACTCGGTGTTAAATCTTTGTCTAAAGAGTAAACCACGGCGATTCGTTGAGACTTTAAGATTTTATCACTACGGATAAAATTAGAAAAAATAAATTTAATTGAGGTAGGAGTTAGGAGATTTGCGTTATTCTTTTAAATAGAATGCAAAGTCGAGTATCTGAGAAATTTAAGGTCTAAATCGATGTATATATAACTTGACCTATTGACGATCACAAATCGGAACGTAGCAGAAACGAATGCAGAGATTAGTATGTTGAATACAAACTATATAAAACTGATATTTATTTGAAACAAAAAGTGCGAGATAATACAGGAAGATAATGATGATGTGAAAACACTAGACACTAACCATTATCAATATTCCTGACCTTACAACAAAGTATCGTATTAAATTCGCAAAAGCACTAGTTATTGTTCTTGCCAGTCATAACACAATCATAAAGTTATTGTTACTGTCGACTATTTGAAATAACGCAGACAGTTCCGAGTAGCGACTGCAACTTGATACTGGTTACTAGTTGCTAACTTGATATGTTAACGATTCCGGTGAATACAACCGACCGTAGGTGGTCTCAGTTATAAGATAACTAGCAACTCGCCCCTGCTTCGCATGGTTTTTACGACTTGAAAAAACATTGTGATGTCTTTATTTATTACTAGCTGATGCCCGCGACTTCGCCCGCGTATATGTCGGTTATTATATACTAAAACCTTACTCGAGAAACTCTCTATCTATTGGTGAAAACAGCATGACAATCGGTGCAGTAATTTTTGAGTTTATCGCGTAAGTACAGGACGACAGACAGACAGACGCGGTGGAGGACTTTGTTTTAAAATATGTAAGGATGCAGTAGCGTGCCTAGGGTTCTAAATTAGGGCAAGCCCACAGACTATATACGATAAAAAAAAAAAAAACAGCCAAGTGAGTGATTTACGGATTTTCTTTGTTGTTCATGATAACACCATTATTATAAGTAAGCGCCATCTATATTAACGAATGCGCGTTACCACACCGATTAGGACCTTTTCACCATAATAAATTCTTTCGCTTGTCACCAAAATTATTCAATCATAAGCCGCTAGATGGCCCCAAATTATCGATTTGTTGTTCTTTTACCGTAAGCATAGGTACTTAGTTTTATGAATTATAATGTCGATTGAAAATGTTAAATGAGATATTACATTAGGTACCTATATAACATTTTATAATTAATCATAATGACAATAGCCAACTCTAATCTTTATTTCAAAACACCTAGTTACGAAGAATATCTTCGATAAGAAAATTTTTTCAGTGGTTTACCGAAACTACAATTGCCATACAAACAACACTATACAAATTTTGATGTATTTCATGCCACCAGCTACCTAAGTTTGTCATACTCATCAACATAATAAACAATCGAATGCCAATTTCAATTATATTCTTCAACTGACAAAAATACTTGTTTTTTTCCAAATTTTATTAGGTACATTCATTTGGGGTTGATTACGGTGAAGTAAAGAGAGAGTTACACTGCCAGAAAACTCAATGTAGATACTTACCTTTTCGAACACAGTTTCCGAATTCACATTTTGATGATAAAAATAACACTGTACTTACTAAGACACACACACTTACGAATTACAGCCGCAATAACTATCAAATCATTTTAAATAGTAAAACTAATTCATTATTCCAGCACTTGGAAATAAAATACTGATCTCAAAATATTAATTTCAAAACAATAACAAATCGAGTCGCGTCGACTATCGTGTCACGGACTTGCAACTCACTTTACGCGGGTCAACATCGCGGCTAGTGCATTTGCGCGAACTTAACTCTAAAAAAGCCCGGCTTTTCATTTCATACAAATCTGCGTATAAGTACTTACCAATATATCAACAAATGTAAACGTTTCTATAGCAATTTGTAGGCGAAAACTGCTAGACAAAGAAAGGTAAGGCAAGCCCCATTGAAAGCCGACGAGTGTGAGCGAGAAGGCGCATTTGAATGCATTGTAGTGGCGCGTAGGTTTGGCAACAAAGCGCGGTATTAAAAATTGTATTCTTATGAATGATTGAGTTCAATGAGTGCGTAGATCTGGCACCCTTGCGCAGTGCGCGCGGCAGATAGAGCGGGGATTTCGAAATTTGATTATTCCTATGACATGAATGATTGAGTTCGAGATTATTGACTGTTTTTTAAAATTTATTTTTTATTGGTAGGCTTACGTTTGTTCTTGTGAATAATGATTTTTGAATATGAAAGTACCGCCCCTGGGTAATACCATTATTATATAGTGTTATTTTTTATTTTTTATTGATAGGCTTAATTTTGAAGGCAAGCCGGGCTTTTGGGCTTCTATGGAAGGAACGCCACTGTAAGGATGTAAGTTAAATATTAATGTAATAAACACATGAATCTTCCGGAATACCTAAACATAAACTAACTGCTCTAAATTATAGTGGAAACCATATCTGAATCCGTTGCGTAGTTTAGGAGAACAACGTGGTCACACAATGTAAAAAATATGTATAGATAAAGAAGTTATATCAATTGATTCTTTTGAAGGATATTCGAAATTCATTCTCTTTCATAAATTATGTTCCAATTTCCAAATAATGAAATTAATACGATTGTACGATGATGTATGGTTTTGGTCATTGCCGAAGCCATACAGCATCGTATAATCGTATTATTTCCATTGAAAAAGATAGGGAAATTCTGTATATAAAACAGTGTGTTCAGTGTGCTCATGCAATAGGTAAGTAGTCGCATTCATTAATAAAATTATCAGGAAAGTCCATTTATTGGAACGTTCATGACCAATCAGCAAGTCAAGCGTGATGATATTGTATTTGTAGTGGACCAAAAACCAATAGAGAAGATAAAATTCAAGTATTTAGCGAAAGTGGTAAATCCTTACTTACACCTGCCATAGTATTTAGAATATACGTTAATTTGCATTAGATGAGCGACAAACAAAACAAAAACTTACACAACTATAACACCAAAGTAACATTTGGCGTAACTCAAATAAAATCCAATTTCCTCAAAAACATTTCCAACATTCCGACATATCATATTTGTTAATAAACTTTTATTAAGGAATTTTCCTCGGGCGCTTCCAAATGTTATAACAAATTTTATTCGTTCTGCAAGCCACACGATCAACGTTTCCATTGCACTCAAGTAAAACAAACTTCATTTTACAGTGCACTCACACAGAATTAAATTACTGAAGACTGCAGTAGGTACTCTGAACACCCTTAACTTTGAATTACGAGCTCGGTTAAGATTGCACGGCTCTTGATAAAAACATCTCTGAGTGCTAGATAGAGACGGTGTTGAGTGTGTTACAAGTTTATAACTAACAATGTAACACAAAAAATAATTATGTAAAATTGTTATAATTCAGCTGGTTATCACGTAACGCGACAGTTGTAAAATTAGAACTTAGGGACATACAAAAAGCATGTTTATTTGTTTTTAACGGGTCTTGGGTTATGAATTAATCTTAATCATATGTAAATTCTAAAACCAATTAGTATGATAGCACAATATCTGATCAGTACACTGGTCTAAACTATAGCTATAACACACAATACTTACCGCTCGCTATGATAGTTATTGTACGCAGTTATGCAACACATCGGCCGTAAACGAAAATGCTGCTCTAACTTAACACTAATATGGGCAGAGCGACTAGCGCCGCGCCGCATACAAAGTGGTCATTGGCCCTAACACGAAGCATATTGGTTGCACCATTGATTTTAAACAAACATTGCTGCTAACTCCTCTAACGATACATTGTTAAACATTCCAGCTCCTATACTTTTACGAGGCAATATTTTTCTTTCTTACCAACTAAAGCAGGCTTAAAAATACCCATGTGGGAACTTCTAGTACATTGCTCGAGATACGAATTTTATGGTCAACTTAATTTCCTCTATTGAAAGCCGTTTTATGATGAATAAAAACAAGCCTCGTTTTACGATGCCATATATTTCGGCATGGGGGTTATCAGTCGATATTCCCTTTTTGTGAATCGATAAATTGATCACAGTTTACGCTTTCGTAACGACGCAAAACAAATGTAATAACGTTTTCGAGTTCTTTGTCTGTGCCGTACTGACGTCGCTCATGCGTGTGGCTGCGTTCAGCTTCGAGGTTCTCATGGAAATACCGATTATTTATACGTTTCTTATGTAACGTTTTTCTCTGACAGTAAAATTCCACTAGAACCCACTGGGGGGATTTCCATAGTTCTTGGATAAGATGGTATATCTTGTAAAGTTGTAATTAACGAAACAAAAAGTTCCATCTGAATATTTTAACGATTATGTACCTACTTACCTATTATTATGAAGTCTGTAATTATATCTAGATCATGATGGTATTAATACGATGGTATAATAACTTCTTTTAAAACCACTAGTTTCAAGGTTTTTAATTTTTTTGTGTTAGAACTAATGTACTTGGATTGGCTCTGTATAGACTTTTTAAAACAGATATTAAATCATGTAGAAAGAGAATTAAATTGCTCTCAAATCTTGGGTCGAAATGGGCTAAACTCAAGCTGCAATTTGAAATTATAATGTATGAAAACTTTGAATGAAAAAAACTAAAGTTTCTTCAGTCACAAATCAAAGTTCACTTGAAGTCAGAAAGTTGATTCGTTCCATAGCGTTTCAATTCACGTAATGTGCCACAACTTGGATCAAGTTCACTCTAATTTACTAAAATGTTTCTAACTTTTATCTCATTAGAATTCGTTATTTCAGTTTTATTGAAATTGACAGTAATATATGTGCGATCATAAAGTTGAAAGACGTTTTTACTTAAATAATAACGTGAATAGAGTTTTCTCACTTAATATTTACCTTTATAACTATTGATCAATAAAAGAGAAAACATTTTAGGCTAAAGCAGTTTATATTAGATGTCAGCAAAAAATTTAACTTTTACAAATATTAACTGCGCCCCGCGGTTTCATCCGCATAAGTCTCGATCGGGAATATCGGGATAAAAAGTATCTTATGTCGTATTCCAGGTCCTGGTCTACCCCCATGTGTCAAATATCAACTAAATCCGTTCAGCCGTTTTAGCGTGCAAGAGTAAGAAACACAAACAAACTCACTTTCGCATTTATCATATTAGTTAGGATTGTTTTGTTTGACTAAAGTCCATCATTTTCACAAGGGAATTAGGATATCCTTATTTCACAATAGAGAAACCCTCCAACCGCAAAAAGAACTACATTTTCCTTATATTTTCCTCTCCCACACTCATAAACAAAGTACATTATCACTAAGCCTGTTGTCTAGATCACACTAAAGATTAAGATCTAGATAGCTAGCACTACGTCAATATGTGGGAGTCAAACTCGCCACATCGTCATGTCCTAACAGTATTTATGTCAAGTCCGTAAGATCTGATCTAATATAAGAACAAGTGTATGAAAACTGACACGTGCAGGTTTCTAATGTTCTCATGGTTTTAATTGAAGTAATGTAATGACTACTGCATTTATTAGTTATAAGCAAAATATTTACAGCGACTATTTTAATTTTCATCTTCATAAGAGCCGCTATTTGCACTGACTGGGGTATTTTTATCCAATTTTAAACAAATCAATGACATATTTTTTTAATAAATATATTTTTTATTTCATAAATATGCCAATGAATTAACTCGATGCCCCCAAAACAATAAGTATAATTTTATTTCCAACAAAGTTTCGTTACAAAAAAATCACTGAACGTAAAAACAAAAGAAAATGAGAGAGGAAACAATTATTTCGGCGACTTTGGTCAATATGGACTTATGAAATAATAATTGCTTTGTCAAAATAAGGCCGTTGTTCGTTACGGAAAATAGGACTGTTCTTACAATAATTAAATTCAGTAATTCTGTGGTATCAGAATATGAGCCTTAATTAAATCAAAATACGCACAACCAGTACCAATTTTCTCGATTTCTCTACGGAATCATAGAATTTTCTTATCAACTTTTTGGTAATCAATGGGGTGAAAATGTACTTTGTTCCAGTTTTACTTGCTTTAAACATATTTGGAGTATACCTAAGAACTTTCAGCGCTGCAGTGTCTATTTACCCCTCCTGACCTATTTTTGACCGCCCCGCATCCCGTTGGGTTTAGTGAGCCCAACTTATAAGTTTGTGGTTTACTTAAGAAATTGTCTAACTAGCTTTTGTCCGCAACTTTGTTCGTGTTAATTTTTGGGGCAGCTAAAGTTTTAGTGAAAATTTATCTTGGACTAATTCTGTAAATTACTACATAATTCTGATAAAACAAAGTTCCTCCGCCGCAACTGTCTGTCTGAACGCGATAAACTCAAAAACGACCACTAATCACTCCGTCCTCAATGGACGGAGTGATTCATAACGGCAGTTGTATAAGGTTTAGAACCTACCCTAGCACATAGGGTACCTACTTTATAAACCTCGAAGTACGTTTCCGTGATATATTTTCCGATATCCACGCGGGCAAAAGCTAGTGTTACTTTAAACGTGGGTCACACGTTTCGACAAAGGTTTATGACTGTTTATTTGCGGCATTGTTTGTATAGTTTTTTGCTTTTATACTTTAGATAAAGTTAAAGTTTAGCGGAACGTGGTTCAGCTAAGCTATCCTTTTATCAACAAAAAGCAAAATAAAACCCAATTTTTTCGTGGATTACCATAGCTTATTCTTTAAAAATACCTACGTGTTTTCCCGGAACTGCTAAATATCGTCCTTATTTCCTTCCACAAAGCAAAAACCCTCGCACAAGAACCCCTTGTGTTACATAAGCAAACAATAAGTAAGTTAACAAGCTTATATACGTGTGAACATTATCCAATATTGAGTAGAAGAGCCTTACATATTTTAACATGGCAAACAGGCTTACGAGTTACGGTGGAGATGGAGTAACAAGTCATGTTATATTGCTACCCTTTGAGTTTCGCTAAATAGCTGTGATGAGCGTTGAGGGTGTTTTTACCTATAAATAAATTAAAGTATGAGAAATTAACCATTACATACAAATTAATAATTAAACAAGTATGTGTTATTGGAAATCAATGCTACGTGAGCTCAAGATAAAGCAAGTAAAATAAATCTGCTGTACTGTACCGAAGATGCTGCAAAACATTCACGTTCCGAAAATATGACTAATGTTTTTACTGATAGCATTAAACCAAAAAAATATCGGACATACCAATTCCATTTTATAAATGAAGTGTTTATCTTGAATTTTAAAATAACCAAAGCGTGTTTCATTCAGTGTTTTTATTACAAACTTCCGCAATAAACATTATAGCTTTTAAACTAAACGCGTCATATATTTTTCAACATCTCGAGTAGCGCTTTAATTCATTCATCTATCAAAAACCTAAATGCACTTTTGCAGTAGGATGGTTGGTATGAATTTCAGTAACAGCATAGATCATCCTTTCGCTATTTTAGTTGTAAGATTTCTAAACTCAATGTCTATGAATTTGCGCATACTTGCTCGACCCCTTTTCTTTACCAAAATATAATCAAATCTATTAATAATGCAATAAGTTCGGGTACTATACTCGTAACAGCTTACATACGCGGTATAGTTTGACAGAAACTGCGCAAGTTAGCAAGAATTTCCACATAAGTTCAGTTAAGATGCCTTCCCTTGCTAGTTATGTAAATGTTAACAATTGCCCTCCTCATCTCGCAAAGGGCGCTATGCAAACCTCTAGAAACTTGGACCAACAATTTTATGTATGCAGGCAATGTTGTTAGAACTTTGATACTGTCTCCCTCTAATTTCAAATGTTTGCGATTCATTTGTTTTACCGAGTGAGGTTAGATGTGTCAAAGAAGGAATGCGAAGCATGAGAATGTTATGTTGTAATTCCCTTTGTGGTATGACTGTTGTGGTGGCGCCTAGAGAAATGGTTTTGCTTCTACAAAAATATATATGAAATTCTTATAATTTGTCTTTCTCCATCAACAACTAGTCTATTTGTAGTTTAGGTCCTAATTGCTCTTAGCTTTCAACAAACATCAAGAAGAGTTCTACTCAACTGTAAAAATTTAATTATACCTACCTCTCTCTTCGAATATTTAGGTAGTTCGTTTCGTTCTCGTTTGATGCCTCTACTCTACTCATAGTAGTAACGATATAGTATTTTCATCGTATCATGTTGTTTGGAATAGTAAACATTGTTGTTGTTGATCTTGGATACAATAAACACAATGCTTTAAACTTTGGTACGAACCGTTAATGATCAATCTTTGCAAAATGCCCAGAGGCTTAGAGCAACGCCAACTCCCACCGCCCGGTGGTAACCTTGTTCATGTCGACTTCTCCCTTAACATTTTTTATGATTTTTATATTTCTGTTATATCGTATAAAAATAGAGAGTGCTCTCAAACACTGTAAGAATAGAGTCCATTATTTCCACAGGTGGTTTCTAGCTCTTAAAGCAACAAGACTCGCTACTTTACAGCAAGAGGTGGATTATTTCTTAGATTTTATATTTTCTTCATGTTCGTACGTATCTTGTTTTAGCTACTGTAGTTGCGAACGTATCATACCTACCACAACGTAATACTTATTGGCTTTATAAAAAATGATCCTTAACCAAAGCGGGGATGGATAAAATTAAATCAATAATACCTTGATCTGTTCTAAGTAAATATTACTCTATAGGTACATGCAGTATCAAAGAAAAAGATTTTATAATTTTTATATATTACAGTCTCTTTTAAACGATACCTGATATTTCTGTAACAAAATCGACCGAAGCCATTACCGCAACTTTATACATTTTTCATGATGTAAAGGTTAAAAAGCTGTGGCTGTATTGATAGATCTAAAGAAGACGGGAGGCTTTCAGCTGTCTAAATAACAGACCAACGGGTTAGAGGAATAGAGGTACTCTATACAGTAATAGCTTCGTAGATCGTATTACAGACTTCATGATAAAGATGGGTACGTAAGCCGGGAAAAGTAATTTATTTTCCATTAATGTACAAAGGAAGGACGAAAAATCAAAGGATAAATACTTTCGCAATCTTGTTAGATATAATCATATAATTTATTCTAGTATGAGTTTGTGTCTGTGTAAAGAAGATAATACTGCCCTTACAATACATTATACTTAGAAGACGTGGGAGTCCATATTGGTAATCTGTAATCTCTGGAACTAAAACGATTATGTAAATGTGATTTCTTCTTGAGATTGAGGGATTATGAATCATAGCGTGCTATCTCAGAAATGATCAGATATAAGCGAGAATAAATTGTAAAATTATTCTGTAATCATCTTGTAATACAAACAGCTTCTGAGCTGTTTGTATTACAAAAAGATTAAAGAGAAGTCATACAAATTGTTGTTTAGTAACGCCACAAAAGTGTGTACATAAACGTAATATAACACTATAAAATAGGCCGATTCAAAATTGGCCACGATATACGATTAAGGCGGATCGCGAGCTATCGTCTAACAGTCTTCTATTCACACTTAACTCCTGATCTAACAACAACATAACATCACGCATGTCATCCCCAAAGAGTTAGGCAGAGGCGTACCTATAGTACAGCCACATTTCTCATGTTTACTTAAACATAACTGGGACTCCCTATGTAATAGGTCCAACTCTTAAGTAATCTCCTTTATCAAAGCCGAGTTTAAACTACGACTTAGCGTTTACGATGAGACCAAAAGATAAACAGAACTTAAATTAGCTAGTTACAACTTACAACGCGTACATTTGTAGCCCTTCTTCTTTAAAAAGTCTTCAAAGAACTCCTTCTTACCTTATTTACTCAGCCTATGAACTAACTTTCTTCAAAAGAAGCGTTCGTGAGCTCGGCGGCGGCGATTAGCAATTAGTCCTTTCAAGGTTTCAGTCTTATTAGCGAATTCGTTGTTTATCGCGAACTGCCTTCTGACTTCCACAACCTTTTGGAAAACCAAGCCGGGTTTTCGCTGCAAACATTCTTATTTACTAATTAATATTTCTCGTGAATCATCGTAGTTACTTCAGACGCCCTCGATACTAAAAGTTCCAATTCCACATAAACCCGACATATTCCTAAGATTGCAAATATCACTGGAATTGTCCTTCAGTAGAACAATTAAGCAGAATTAAGTGTTCTAACTTTTCCTGCCACCCTTTAGAAAACCTGGTTCGGGTTTCGCCGTTAACATTTTCATTTAATCATTTACAACATTCATGAATCATGAAGCCTACTTGGGAGTTTTAGCCCAGAAATTCCCAAGATTGTAAAGATCACTGGAATCTCCTAGAAGAACACAAACAGAGTTGATTGGGAGTGGCTTTCCTGTGTTTATGTTTTAAGAGAAACCCGTCGTTTTCTCGGAAAGCAAGATCTTTGCTTTGTAAGATGCAGCGATTGCTTTGTTTCCCAGTATATTGTTATACGATAACAACACGTTAACGTTTTTCATTACCAAGCTAATGGAAGCAATGTTGGATTGTTACGGGATTGTGGATTACGTCAGAGCTGTGTTTGCAATCTTGTGCACATATTGTGTTTCTTTAAAGCAGAATTAATTGCTGGTGTTGCTAACATACGTACATACTATACCATATAGGTAGGTGTGTGTATTTCTTTTACCTATATTATTGTTTAAGTTTTTGTCCGTAGTGTCTTTCTCCTCCTTGGTGTACTACGTTATGTATTAGGTACCGGGATAAAAAATATCCTTTTTCTCTTTGCCGAGTCATCAAGAAATAACAGAAACACTCCCATTCGTAGTGGTAATGTTAGTACGGATGCTCCAGGCGTGTTCAAGAACGAAACTGGAACCATATTTCTTGTTTGAAAAATTCTCAGTCCTGGCAGAAATATGTCTGCTAAATTGCAAAGGGTTGTTTCCCCTTTGTAAAGGACTTGTGCCGCTATACATATACAATTACATAAATATGATGAGTCAGACATGTTGCCATCCAAAGTTATTATGTCATTCTAGTATCATTTTCCAGCATAGATTTATTCTAGGAAATAAATATATGTCACCGACCTGAGCATGTAGGAATTTATATTGGAATCAGGTGAAGAAGTTTATAGATATTGGTATTAATAGAAAGCCCGGTTGCTAAGGGCTCATGGCCCTACTTTTATTATATAATATTCAGGCGCATCTGTTTAGCCTGAAGGCACATATGGCAGCCGCCTGAATATGAAAACACAAGATTTTTATTTGCATTGATACTATAATAATGCGGCGCCAGTAATTAATCCAGGATTAATTGGACCAAAGCTCTATTTTAAATAAATTCAATAAATATGCAAACAACAGCCACGCCGTAAAAGCTGGAAAATAGTTTGGAATATGGAAATTTAATAAATATTAAACGCAGTCCTGTGGGATTCGTTTTAAATTATGTATCATACCGGGATAGTGTTTCGTTAATTTATAGGATTGGGCTCAGACAATGAGTGGACCTCTGGGCGAAGAGATGGTAACATAGTACTTTCATGAAATTCGCAAAGATACTAATTTATTATCCACTAGCTGCGTCCCGCGTAAGTCTCGATCCCGTGGGAATATCGGGATAAAAAGTATCCTATGTGTTAATCCAGGTTATAAACTATCTGTTTGCCAAATTTCATCCAAATCCATTCAGTAGTTTTTACGTGAAAGAGTAACAAACATCCATCCATCCATACTTACAAACTTTCGCGTTTATAATATTAGATAGATGTCTATACCTAGGTACAGACTAGGAACAGAAGTAGTGTTTTCTTAGTTAAACAAACCTATACAATTGAAAACGTTTTTGTTGGCAAACAATCTTGATACTCATCTAATAGAACCTTTTTAAGGTTGGCAGCGCTTCACTTTACATTTAGAAGTTCGTTTATGTCTCCTAGACTAATGCAGCACTCATGTCTAAGAAATCGGGGAAGCAATGTAGTTCGTGGACAGAATTTGTTAAGGTGTCCTTCCCTGGATCTCTTGACTGGTTCTACAAGGACTACAACTAGGAACTTATTGTAAGATTATTTCTTGCAATTCCAATAAAAAAAAATAACCTTACGGGCCGGTTTTGGGGCATAAACATACCACATAATTAATAATGTGGTATGTAACCACATCATTAGTTATGTCGCTAATAACTTGTTTTGGCGTGTTTAACAGGAAAGTCTCCACCCTTGTTTCCACGTGTAGATACACGTGGATGGCTCTTGAGATGTATTTCTGTATTTCGATCATGTACACAATGAATAGAAGATTTGATTATATCTAAGATGGTCTCTGTATTTTTGACGATTGCTTAGTGCATGAAGATTGTTAAGATTTAAGATACCGTAAATGATCTGCTGGGGAGATTGCAGTTGTGCTGTCTTTTTCCACATAGATTTATAAATGTATTTATTAGCTTAGTTTCAATAGATTTTATTTTCATTCTATAAAAATCTATGATTGGGTACAAAAATACAGTTAAATCCACCAGATAGAGTATTAATTACTTTTATTTTTTCACACACTTTTCAGCCTTATTAACATTGTCAATTACGTTGAAGCTAATTAGAAACTAATTTAATTACCAAAACATTTACTCGGTAGCTAAGCGGGCTATCTAAATTGCCTATATCTCCCGTAATCTGCATAAGTAATTAACGCTGATTATATTCATTAATTAATTGACATGTGGACTATTTTCCCACGCAAACGGATAGTATGTTTTATTGGGTAAACATAGTTTATCGTTGGAAGCCATATTTCTTTAGTACTAGAATCGTGATAAATTGAAAAAATCATCCGGTTTAAAATCGTATGTTACTAATGTTTTTTCGATATTTTTCTTAGTTGATAAAAAGTCATCTATACTAATAATAAAGCTGAAGAGTTTGTTTTTTGCATCGCGGACAAGAAATTTCATGCGGACGAAGTCGCGGGCAGAAGCTAGTATATTATAAAACTAAAATATAAAAAAATCAGGCTTATGTTGAACATTTTTGCTATTGCATGAAGGAGATAACTTAACAACAAATCTTTGGCGTAGCGTAGCTTGCTACGCCAAAAAAATGTCGTAGCACTTGAGCGAAATGGGAATAACCGCGACGCTACGTGCGTAGCAGCGACTTTCGGCAATAACCTTCAAAACAAAAGCACTACGGAACGAGTGTGAGCGCGACCACACGGTCATCTAAAACGACATGTCATGCCATCATGGTTTTAGATGTGCGGTTCTTGTATACCCTTTTTTTGATAACATCCTAACATCACGCCTTATATAAAAATGTAGGTATAGTTCCGCAAAAAGGCTAGGTAACAGATTTTTTTTTATAAACATACATTTCCCAAGTTTGTTGATCTATATAATAGAGGGCTTTTTGTCACAATAACATTATTAATTACGCCTGCAATATATTACGACGTTAGCTAATATTAAAAGTTTTTTTATTACCGAAGCAACACGTAATACCTACCATCCAATTATATCTGCCATTTTCAATTACGACGCAAATCATCCATGATACCTTGTGTCAATTTCAATTAGGCAAAAGCAAATGTTTATCCTCGCTAGCACAATTAACAACACGTTTGATATAAATAATAGTCCTCCAGACCGAATTTTGACCTTGGCGACCAATCTCAGCGGAAACGTGCAGCTTCTGCGCAGGCCATAGGTGCACTCATGCACTCTCTCTTGCCTCACTCTTATAGTCCGATGGGACGTCAATCCGACATGTCCGGAGAGAGATCGGCTTAACGTTTTTTCTGAGACACGCGCTATAAGAGGTCATAGTAGAAGTACCTTTTAATCATCTCGACTTTACGCATCGACCGCGCTCGGCGCTCCGATTGTCCCTTCACTGGCGTTTGTGAAGGGTCAATCGGAGCGCCGTACGAGGTCGATGCGTATAGTCAACTAGGGCCTCAGATCGCCAACTTCCAAACTAAGATCAACACTTTTGATATAACAGTCTATACGACAGTCCCATTCTATTGCAGTTATTGTATCATTGTGACTATTACAACTCTTACTTAGTTTTCTTATACAGGGTGTTAGGGTAAACACCGTTATCCTTGCAACCAGTGGTTTGGTTTCATTTATAGAACGTAAAATCAATGGAAAATTACAACTTTTTATTTTTTAATTTTTTTAAATCTTCATTTTACCACAAGAGACGCAAGTTCGTTGCTCTATGTGCTAGGGCAAGGAACTTGCGTCTCAACACGGGTGGGGGGTGCGGGACGTGACCTTACCGGCCGCGAGCGCGACCCCTACCTCAGTCAGTCAGCTGTTTCGCTAGCGAGCACCGTGTCGGATAGAAACTTTTTAAAATCTTTTAATGAAAATAACGTTTTTTTTTTGTTCGGTTCGGTCATTTATTTTTATATTTAAGTCAACTACCCACCCATGGTTTGAATAACAACGGTGTTTACCCTTACACCCTGTATTTCTTCGGCGAACTGTTACCTCGGAATAGGGAGTACATTCATCAGTTATATAATATAGCTCATGTTTGGACACTTAGTGAGCATTATAGCTATCGTTATAGCCCAAATATTTGACAAATATATTGGCCGTACGTTTTGCAACGGCATGAATCTTCGCCGAAGCTGTTTCGAGTAAGTGTAGCCCTCGGGGTAGTCTAGACATTATTTAGGTGGCCACAGATAAATGGCGAGGCGGGATAGGTACTGTTACAGATGAAGCGGTTTCTCCGACATTACAGTTTAGCTTTGAATTTCTTTACACTAAGGAAATACCTATTTATTTCATAACTCGATGCATTTAAAAATATTATTGTCTTCATTCTACATGGTATTACACACAAGATATTGGAACTGACAGAATAACATTTTACTTAGCGCTCCTTCTCGACCATATTCATCTTTAATTATACATACTATAAATTAAAGTCGCTTTTCGTGTGTCTGTAAGTCCGCGTTGTTCTTCTAAACCACGCAAGAGATTTTGATGAGGTTTTCACCATCGTTTAGAGAATTTAATCTGGAAGGTTTATGTGTATAATACGTTATATTAAAGTTACATATAACTAAGAAATCTCGATGATTTGTCACTTCCAAAAAGCCCTGCGAAGCAGAAGCGACTCGCTAGATATCAATAATAAGGATGTCACATTTTGTTTCTCAATGCCAGCAACCGTTATAATGATTGAATTCATAATAAGTATAATGACTTACTTGCACTTAATAAAGTAACAGAAGGTCCTCTGACTTTAAATGAGCAATCAACAGGTGAACGCCGGAAGGGTGATTCTGAAGCACGTATAGCCACCAAAAGTAATGTATGTCACGTTCGATCCCAGTAGGAAACGAGTAAAGGTCACAGAGTCACAGTATATAAAACTGGTAACGTTATTACCGAAGAACGAGGCTTTAAACTAATTATTGGAGTACCTATGTATTGTTGCTTGGGAAGAGATGTTACTCTCTGAAATACTGTGGTGGCACATTCTAACAAACTAGGAACGTGTACCCAAGTTTTATGTGTGCTTAGAATAATTAGCGCTGCTGGAATTAAACATAAAGATAAAAGCCGCTGTTTGCCCTCGCAAGTACATATAAAACAGAAAGAGTAAATGTTCTATTATAAGAAGGAATACGAATAACAGCGTTAGCCATGGTATTACAAAAAGAAAATTTCTATTATAAAAGTAGACTGTGCTAACATAGATATCTATGAGTCGTTAATGAGTTATCTGTGTTGAAAATCCGTCTTAAGTGAAACCCACGGTTCTTGATTAATTCCTACCTTAATCCCATATTACGTAAGTCTTCATTTGAAATCCCTAGTAAAAATTTAAATCTCTAATAATCCATTTCACCGACCTGATTTGGGAATTGGAATTCCAAAACATTTTAGTAGTCTGAAGTGTTTCGCCATTAGCCCTATTAGATGGTAGGATAAAGTAATTATTTGGAATGTTAGTTGTACAATTTATATTTTATTAGGTTATTTTTCAATCGAACATGTTACTACCACGGCACGTTTGTCGAGAGCAGCTGTAGCTGAAGTAGTGTGGGTGGTATATAATTAGTAAATAAACTGAATTCTCTGTCTTGAAGCTAGAGAATTTATGGAATCAATTAAAGATCTCCTGTTATTTATTTATTATTCTTATTTATTAAGCCTATGTTGTTTTAAGTTCAATAACTTTATCTTTAATAGTATTTTGTTCCGATAAAATGAAAAGAGTTTGAACTTTTTGGTTGAATGTTTTATGGTATCGAAACTCCATTGACGATGACGTTTAAAATGTCATTCTGAATGTTTGACGTTCATCCTCTCATCTATTTTGCATTTTGATTTTGAAGAAGTTTGGTTAAAAATATTCTATTGATTACAATATCGTATTACTCAAATTGTATAAATAATGTCGATTTGTTTCAAATGTTGTGATTTTATATGTTCGTGGAAGAATAGACATCAGAGTATCTCAATCCCAGGTGCGAAAAAAACTTAAACTGATTTATCGCTTCTTATCATATTTGTTGCCGAATTCTAGTACTTTGTTTGCACCGTTTGTACTCTCAGCTACGGTGCTTATTCAGCAATATTTTCCATGTCTTTGCCAAGCATCGGTTTTGTAATCAAAATCTCATTTTCCAATTTTATGTTTTCTGTACGAGTCTCGTGGGTTGTAACATTTACCTCGTGTTTATGTTTTGATGCAAACAGTAAGCTCTTGGAATAGGTTTCATTATTATTCCCAGAAGAGCCTCATTAACATCGCTCGGGAATACTTGAAACTATTCTTGTATAGGTACGTTTATAGAAAAGCTTACTAGTGTTTATTATGATGCAATTATGGTTTTAAGGTTGCAATCGGAATATACAGAAATATATCCGTTTTTATGGTCTTTATTTGTTTTGAATAAAACTGATACTTTAATAGGTTTTGTTTTTTAATTCATGCTTTTTTAACACCATTTCCATTGGCTTAATAATGCCTAATAAACTTTATGTCTTACTGCTGCAGTATCAAATCTTTGTCTTCTCTTCGTCCAGAACAATTCGGAAAATAAAGTTGCAATTCAGATCAAATTGTGTCCCCATCGAACATATCTCTGACCTCTGAACGAATTATTATAAAAACCTAGCACTAAGCCGGGATTCCTAGATATTTTCAATGCATACGAACTTGTAGCTCATGTTAAGTCTCATTATGTGTAAAATTGAAGCTTATTTTAAGTACCTACCATTAAGTCCATAACTGAGTGTCGTTCTGTATTGTCGCAGGCCTACAGTTGCGGAGCATAGAAGAGCCGGCGGGAGGCGCGGGCGGCGGCATGCCCGCGCCTACCTGCTATGATGCTGAATGTGCGCGCACCGAAGCCTGGCTCGACGAGAACCAGGAGTTCGTGCATGACTACTTCTTGAGGTAAATAATAAATATTCATTTCTTTTTCTCATACTCGTTTTTGGTGGATACGAAAAGGATAGAATATGATTTGATGACAATCAAGTTTTTTTTCTTTCCTAGAGCAGTGTCTAACAGATGTATTGCTAAGTCATAATTGGCAAACTGTTTTGTGACGTATTCTTTCTATTTAGTATATACTTTTTGTCCATCATTTTTTAGGGTCTATGGCTACTCTTAATAACTTTTTCAGGTAAAGAAGGAAAGTCTCTGTAAGCCGACTCTTACAACCTACGCGTGCTGCTAATGTCCATGCGTAAGTTGTAAGTGCCAGCTGAAGGAAACGAATTCGATCAACATGGGGGCAACCGGCGGAAAAGCAGAAGATGACGTACTCAGCAGCAGCGTCTTCCAAGCTTTGCGATCACCGACGCATCTTCTCTTCTGAAGATAATTTGCCATTACTCATAAGCAGCTTATATGTAGTGTACTCACTACTGTGTGTCAGACTTTCTTTCTGCGGGAAGGAGTGGACTGTAATCTGCCACACAGGCCCAGTACGGAATAATGGATGCTACGTACATGTGCATGTTGTCGATATTTTGGCTCTAGGATATGCCAAACTGGCATTTTTCCATGCTAAAATATATTTTCATTAATGACAAATGTTCAAAATCAAAATCAAAATCAAAATATTTTATTTCACATAAACCTACATGGGCACTTATGAAACGTCAGAAGCTAGGTGCACGGTTCCAATTGGTCGTTTCCTATGGAGAAGAGCCGGCAAGAAACTCCACGGTTACTCTTTTAAAAATAATTGGCTTTTACAATATTTTCAAATTACAGTATTAGTAGGCATGGGAGGACAATGTAGGCCTTTCAACAAGTAAGTACCAGGTACTTAACAAAATAGATGTTCAGTAAATCTACAGTCCAGTAAGCCTACAAAGTTCTCACATTCACAAAATAGAAAATAATCTATATAAAAGACAAACAATAAAAAATAAAAATAAAAACCTATTTCAGCCAAATGACGTGATTGCTATTACAACTGTAACAAATTGAATAATTATTATGTCCACAAAAGCTACTAGGAGTTGAAATTAAATTGGAGGTATCTATAATAATAGGAATAATGTCAAATACAATGATTATGTCAAGGATGAATGTAAAGAGAATAAACATGGTAATTTGGGAGCAGTTAATAGACTCTTACATAATTATGCCGTTTATAAGGTACCAGGGAAGCCACATGTGCAGAAGGAATTATTGCCAAACTTCCTTGTCATCAACGTAGTCTTTAATCTTATAATATGCTTTTTTGATAAGGACACGTTTGATATGGGTTTTAAATTTTCCATCGCTAAGTTCTGTAACTTTGTTGAAACAACTTGCAACATAATAATCATGTACATAGTTGCTGTTAGGACCTAAAGAGCGACGCGACGCTTACAGAACTAAGCTTAGTGGTGCCAACGCAATTAGCGGTAGCACTAAGAGCACAGGTTACCTAATAGTTGCTCCTAATCCTGGTAAGTAAAACAAGCGTTTAATGGTGTTGAGACAACTAAGTATAGGGACAGACATAACTCTGTAGGCGTATCATTTGTATCTTGATGTGGAAATTTGACCAATGACTCGACAAATCCAATGCGCTTTGCAATGATTCGGCCAAAACCTGATACGAATTTCGATTTAGGATTAGGACGCAGTGCAACGCGAAACCCGTTCATTGATTCTAATTTGAATCCTCCATTAAATTTTATTCAAATCTCTGAATGTGATGATGTAATGCCTCATTATACAGTCATCCTGTACGCCAACTATCACTGTTTTGATTGAGGTACAAGCCTATTGTAAACATTATCATTACAAAAGGCACCCACATTAATTTACGCGCTCTCTACATGCGGGGCATTTTGTTGAAAACGTTGCCCGAATGTGTACTATTCAGTTCATACGGATTCGTATACAATGGCTAATTCTAAAGGCTCGGTTGCAGGCCGGCGAAATGCGAATTACCTCTGAAAACTGGCTTTAAGAGATTTGCTTCAAATATTAATTTAAAACTTGGGTTTATTTCAAGAGCTATCTGTTTGGAATATAAATGAATTCGTTACAGTTACACTTATATGAATGACACTATACTTGATTGGCTCTCATAATATGTGAGTCATTCCCATGACATCGACATCTTAATCATATAAATCCGATCAAGTGACAGTAATATGATAATGACATACATATCTTCACATGTTGGCACGATCCCCTTTTCATAATAAGAGTATACGCCTCAGAATACGACGATCTAAAAATGTTCGAGCTATGAATACAAATTTCGAAATTTTATATTCGAGTCATTGACGAATACCCACGCATCCTGACCTGTTGTACAAACGTTCTATTTTCGATTCAGATTTTTGTCGAAACTACAAATTTACTGTACAAATAAACCATCGCTCGGCTCGTATTCATGGGCTTAAATGGTTTTATCTCATCGTACGTGCAACACAGACATAGTTCTGTTTATCATCGAAAGCTTTCGGTTAATCCCGTACCGCATGTCCGTTGGGCGTTTGAGGACCAATAGCTTGTGTCAATAATGAAAACGAACTAGTTAATTATTCTGAAGAGAAAAGGAATTTTATTAGAGAAGCTTACCGTACGTGCCTGATTTGTTACTAACCGTACCTAACGTGTGGTTGTTTGCCGATTGTTTGTTTGGTAACTGGGTTCAATCAACAATCAACTCAGCCTATCGCAGTCCACTGCTGGACATTATGCCTCTCCCAGGCTACGCCACAACACCCCGTCCTCCGCCTTCCGCATCCAGTCAGCCCCAGCCACTTTGTTAAGGTCGTTCATCTAGCTGGCTGATAAATGAGTTAATTAAAAATACATTTTGACAAATATTTAATTTATCTCAGCCGTAAAGTATATTTCCAACTTTAATTTAAATACTATTTAAATGTCTGGAGCAATATCTTTGTCATAATAAGATTCGCAGAACCTTATTTCAAAACGCTCATTGTCCGCTTAACTAATGAAAGCAATGAAAAACTTTTCTCAAAACATCATTCAGCAAGATAACAAGTTTGACTCCCGTCAATCATTAACTAGCTTAAAGCAGAAGACAGTCCGAAAACCGATGCTAACAAGAAAATATCCAGACAGAACACCCAGTTAGCCGCATGACAGATGAGTCTAGGCTTGACACGTCCTACATAAAACTAGACCTGCAAACTAGTTCGAAGACATTTGTTTCGACAGAAAGACAACAGACATCGATTGATAATGATTCCTTGACGGCTATAGTTACACCTTTTATCTACACCCATGCTATAAATCCTCTATAAAAGTTTCTGAAACAGTTAGCTTATTGCCAACATTAGAACACTGGTTATTTTAATGTTGTCATAATAACCATAATATCATCGAAACGGGTGTTATTATGTTGTACTATATTTCATAATGCAACTCATTTCAAAAAAAGAACATTGTCATGCAGGCACGTTTCACTAACAAAGCACCGTAATTTAAAACAAAAAAGCATCTAGTACTCGAATTCGAATTCACGTGCGTCGTATCCCTCCATTTTTGTTCGATATTAGTATTGCAAAGAACCTTTTATAGAGGATTCATATCATGGGTGTAGATAGTCTTATATGCAACTGTAAATAAATAGGTATTAAAACACTCATGTGATACTATTATCACACATTCATGTTTTAATACCCCTTATTATATAACAGTTGCATAAATAACTATTATTCACCCTCGTTTTAAATCCATAAGACGACACGTAAGTTATCTCATTCGACAAGGTAACGAAATTACTGAGGCCTTTTTCAACCATCATCACGCAAATTGTAATCGTCAAAAGGGTAGGCAGATGATTTTTGAAGATAGAAATAATGTTTGTCCAAAGTAAATAGACGAGTTTATTATCATGAAACAGGCTCAAATTCGGACTCCAGGGTACTATTGCTAAAATTGTAAAACTAAATTTGACAACGCGCTTAATTAACTTCAAACCTATTAACAAAATGCTTTAGAGAAATCAAAAGGGCTTTCAGTGATATTTTAACTTTAAAACATTTTGTGGCTTTTAAATGAAGATTAAAGTTTGTCTCGATTGGGTTGAACTAAACGTTTAAATATTGAAAGAGAATAATGACTGCGCATTTACTGCTTTAAAAGGAGAAGATTACAAATGTAAATCATAACTTAATAATTATAACTGCGAAAGTGAGTTTCTTTGTTTGTTAGGCTTTCACGCTAAAACGGCTGAACGGATTTGGATGAAATTTCGCACATGGATAGACCATGACCTGGAGAAGGACATAGGATACCTTTTATCCTGATATTTACACGGGATCGAGACTTATTCGGGTGAAACCGCGGGGCGCAGTTAGCATAATGGAACAAATGTGCCTTAATTGAAGTCATAGCTCGTTAATTGGTCATACTATCAACACTTTATCAGTTGCTAGAGGTACTCATAGCTTATTAAGAGCTTGGCAGAAAATTGCATAGTACAAAGCGCAACGCTGCAGGTGGTAAAACATTATTAAAAGCGGGTTTTCCATGCACTAATTAAAACAATTCTTTACCTTCATATAATTTATAGCGTCGTTCATATATTGCAATTAAATGCTGTAACCTTGAAAAAGGTCATCTTGTTAAGATTTTAGTATTCAGTAGTTTATTTTCTTTGCCGATAACAATTAGAAATTCATCTACAGCCTTCATTGTTCTCAGGAAAGATTACAGCCATCATAAATTAAATTTGGTTTCACTTAGTCGTAAATCTTTGATTACTGAATGGACGGTTTCATACAATTTCTGAACCCTTTTGTTGAAACTCAATTAATTTTCAAAGGCTTATCTCAATGCAATGCGTATTCAAATGTCTTGTTGTTTGTTTTTTAAACAATCGACTTAAGGTTTTGTTTTGAAGTTTTAATGGTCCCATTGTGTCATAATCAAATTGTCACCAAAATGTAGAACAATAGAAATTCTTCGACGTTAATGTGAACTAGCGGATTGTTTGGATGGACAAGGACGATCGAATCTTTAGGCTATTTTATTTTGTTAGTCATAGTAAAATTTCATTAAATACATTTCATACTTAAGGCGAAAGCTTCAGGGTAGAAAATTCGAATTTTCTTACGTTTTTGCGATTTGCAGGTCAGTATCAGGTTGTAAGTTGATTAAAATATGATTCGCGAGCTTAACAAATATGGATTAACAGAATTATAAACATTAGAATCAGTAATACAACACTCTAAGTTCATAATATAAGAGTTTTTTTATATTTTTTGTGGGAAATCATCAAATGACTGCTCACGCTCTGGGCGGAGCGGAAGGGCGTGTCAGACTTTTACTGAGTAAAACCCACCCGTGTTCCTTTAGTTGCCTGGGTCCCGGTATCCCTTTCGGACTTTCCCGCAACCCTGGCAGGAATATAAGTGTATTGAATGACTATTTCATGAAATCATGACATTTGGCACTTATATGAGTTTAAGGAGTTGTATTGCTGATTCTTATGATTTTAATTCGTTAAAGCCATATTTTTTACGGTCGCGAATAATATTTTAATCAACGTACAACCTGACACTGACCTGAAAATTGCAAAAAACGTAAGAAAATTTTAATTTCGCGGGGACCTTGACGCATCCCCCTTAACACGACATAACTCAGTAGTCAAACAAATAAGTTTGCTAACAGGTATAGTCTGTTTGGGGGTAAGCTGGCTCCCGAAAAGGGTTTCAAGAAGCTTTCCTTTCTTCAACTTTGTGAACTTCAAAAACTTCTCAGCTGAGTTAGGGTTACCATTCAGCCTAACGAGAAGCTACTGAATTTTTGTATTTTACACAAAGCCACTGCCTGCATTTGACCTTACCAGCCCAACTTGTTAAAGTTTCTAGTATCCTATACAGTTAAAAGACAAACTGTACTCTTCACAGATAATTTGTAGCGATTGCACAACTTCATATAGGTTAGTCCATTGTCTGATTCAGTTACTGTTGGCAACTGTAGTACACTAAGTTAGCAACCCACGTTAAATACTAACTTTATCAACTAGATATGCCAGTTTTGTCTAACCCCTTTAGTGTCACGGACTCTTTGTAATCTTAGCTTTATTTGTAACGTTGTTGTTTTTATTTTGTAGATAAACCTTTAACTTACGTTAAGTAGCCCGCAAAATTGAATTTTTCTTACGTTTTTTTTTACAATTTGGAGGTCAGTTTCAGGTTGTATGTTGATTAAAATATGATTCGCGGCCGCAACAAGTATGACTTTACATAATTATAATCATTAGAATCAGCAATACATACTGTACCCAGGATTTTGTAATATCTATATCCATTTTTAAAAGAGTGTCCTTCGAGTTTCTTGCCCGTTCTTCTCCATAGATATCTACGTTTTGGAATGGGCAACTAGCTTCAACTCTCTGACTAACTGACCGACTCTTTGACAATTTAAAAGTGCCTGTAAATGGTTTAATTGAAATAAATGCTTTGAGTTTTGAGTTTTTTGTTTAGTTTTGAGTTTTTTGTTTAGTTTTGAGTTAATAATTCTGTAAATCCATAATTACAAAAAACGTAAGAATTTGAATTTCGCGGGCTACGATGAAGCTTTCGTCTTAAGGAATGTACGTCTGCGGCTTATGCGTTGGTCTGGGTTTTGGCATTGATTCAGTGCCTTCAGTATATATCGAAGTTCGTATCCTTACGTGTTATGCTAATTCTGAATTCAGCATAATTGTTATGATAATTGTTTTTCATTAAAACTTTTTCGTAAAATTATTAACACAACTATAACTAATAACCCTAATAATATAACACTATAATAATATATCAATAATGGGTACCTACAGTTGGTAGAGTTGGTCAATATTCTGAACAAAACTATTTTCATAAAATAAACATATATTTGCAAACAACTTTTATCGTATTCGAGTTTTCTTTGTAGTGTTATTAAATTCAGAGAAGCAAAGCGGCGATACGGTCGATTTCTGTACCAAAATATTACTTTCTCATTAATTTAAAAGAAATATCTAAACAGCAACAGCCCTAGACAAAACATAGCGTAATATAAATTATAATTTATTAACAGAAGGCCACAAGTCTTAATAGTTTTGTTTAGGTCTCTTAATGACTGTCCCAGTTGTTGAAACCCTCTAGTCTTGTCACTTAGCTTTTGGTTTGTTCAGGCCGTTCAGCAATTTCGAGTTTAATTAAAATTAGTGTTATGTAGATCAATTTATGGGTACAAGCTTCGTTTATAGTCGCATGCTACGGGGTTTTGTTGTAACCACTGTTTCCTTTAGTGTCAGATGTGCTTACATTATAATTATGGTGTTTGTATAATGTAATGAGATTTGTGTGCCTAAAGAGGAAATTATAGCTATATTAATTTGTGTAACTGTTTTATGAACTTCATTGTTCGACGACGCTTGTAATTTTCTCTTGAACTTGTTTCTAGTATAAGTAAATTCCTTACAGGTAGTTTGATTTTCATTTTCAGTTACAAGATTTGTATTACGCATTCAAGCATATTTGTTATATCATCCCGTGGCTTGTTACTTCTTGTGTTAAAATATAGTCCTGACTTCTGCATAGATATTCCAACTTTCCAGCCGAAATATCAGAATAAAAATGTATTCCTTGAAGCAAGAAAAGCTGCTTGAAGAAAATCATTGGGACACCTCTACCTAACCCTTTGGGGAATACAGGAGTGATGTATGTAATTTACAATTAATAAGATTGTCGTGATGCATGTTTTAATCTGATAAGTTATCACAGTTTAGAGATATGGTTCATGACCCATACAAACAACCAAGTGTCATATCAATCCTAAACGCATTAATATTGCATGAGTTATCTAATAAGGCTTGCATGTACAATTGATATTAAATTTTCGTTAACATAATTTAAAGTATCAAGAGCTAAATTCTTTTGGCTAGAAAATAGTTATAAATTATCCACTAATGACTTCACGTAAAGCATTTACTAATTTGACGCTATGTTTTTTGAATTAGGCATGTCCACGCTCCAAAGAACGTGAGATCGTAAATAAAAAAATTAATTCCGCTTTTTCGGTAATAAATTCACTGGTTTTATGGTTAAAAATACTTCCGACAGATAAAACAAATAAACGGGGACTGGGCAATAAGGAAACTTGGATATAAGGAAATTGACTGATACTAGTTACTGACCAGTCGCATATAATATAAAGTTTATAAGAACAATATAAGTAAACCGCTTTTTATCGGATCATACAAGTTTCTTGTGCTTTGTGTGAATAAACCACAATTCTACTTCTCGTGGGTGTTGGAGACAAGAGATTACATCAGAGCTGACAGCATCGACGTGTTCTATTAGCCTCAAACTATTATACCTGTTGTGATTACAAAGTCGCTATAAACAGGATTATGTATGAACTCATGAACTCAATCTACGTCATCATTCGGTCACTGGGTAAGCCTCGTTTCAGTCACGGTTTTGATCTGTTCCGTTGTTTTATTGGCGTCATCCAAAGCATTTTCTTCGTATCGTCTCAAGCAGTATCTAGTCCAAGGGCTGTAGCAAAAATCGTTCTTGAATTAGTAAAAATCTATCATCATCATAACCTAATATTTTTCTCCTTTTTTGAAGCGTTTAAAATTAAGATTTCTCTAAGACTCTTTTATTCATTAGCCTCATGTTCACTATTAAACTTTAACGGTACTGACTCTAGTTTTCAACCAGTAAAAGTACTTCATGCAGTAAAACCTGACATAAACCAACTTATTCTGGAAGTTATGATTTTTATTGAAGTTTATAATGACAATGCTCCTGTCGGTCTCGAATGGGCCATAAAACGTTTAAGATATAGACACACTGATTAGTTTTATGAATGGATGAATTGGCTTGAATAATTACGTTGATGGGTGGCACGCAGTAGTATGAATTATAATGAGGCAGTTGGGCCTATTCAAAGGAATGTGATTTGGTGTCGAGATACTAAAAGTTTTGCTGCGCTATTTCAGGTCATTCTGATCATAATTCGGCGTAGGATTTTTATTGCACTTATCTCAACTGAACACTCCGATTAGAATTACGGAGACGTATGAGCAATAAAACCTAATATATATTCTCCAGCACGTAATGTAAATGTTTCAAATACGTTTAATGTAGTTTTATCAAACCGCATTGAATGTAAAATGCGATACGCTGCATAAGCATTTTAGTGTCAGCTTATAACATTCTTAACTATCTCAAGCGCATTTCAAGTTTCGCAGACTCACTGAAATAAATTTCAAAATATACGGACCGTATGTTATTGTTGAACTCTACTCCCGTATACAAATTGTCACATTGGAGAATTTCCATTTGTCCTTTGGTTCGTCGCCCGGAAAATGGGAAGGAGGATGTCAGTGCTATTCTACCGTATGGAATGAACATGCTGAATATTTATTAGTTTAATATGTCCGTCTTTGTGCTTATTTTGTATACAGCTTAATTTGCTGTTGCTTGTCTTTCTTTATTGTCTGTGTTTGTCACAAGTTTGTTAAAGTAACGAAAATAATTTGCTTCTACTTTGTTTTTATCTTTTCTGCTACACTATTTCAGTGTAGTGCAAAGATCCGCTTTCCTTGCTACTAAGTAGCTTCAGTACCTACCTAGTTTGCAAGTTTTGATATCGGCTTTCACAACATCCTGCTAGAGTTTCTAGAGCTTCTCGCGGGATTTCATTGCGGTCCCAGTTCGCAGTGCATTGATATTTAATAATGCAGGTATGCTAAGACCAAGTCTTCTTAGTCTGTTTGTGCAAAGCTGAAGTTTGAAGCTCCAACGCTGTGTTGACTTCGAACTTCGAAACCTCCGTTAATAATTTTACTACCTTAGCGAACTTGTCATCCTGACAACTAAGGCGACGCCAAAAAAGCTTTCTTCTGTTGTAAATAAACATGGAAATGATTATAATAACATTAATACTTGAAAGGCCTGTTAGGACTAACCTTATTATCCCTGAGTGCTTTTGTCTCTTCAAGTTAACTCATTATAATTTGGAAAACAAAGGAAACGCGACACGGTTCGTGTAATTTTAATGTACATCCGAACTAACTGAACCCATGCTCGACATTTTTTTTATATTTTTTTTTAATTTGAAATCTACGTGTAATGATGTTCAAATTATCGTCGGAACAAGGGTTTAAACTGTGGAGCTATTTTAAAAGAGTGTAAAACTTGCATAAATTGTTGAACTCTGAAGGTGTAATTACAGGCACGTCAGATATTTCAGCTTATAACTCGCTGATTGACATGCGATGCCTCTAGTATGCAAATGCAAATTTTCATACGGCCGGGGACTACTTAGTACTTACCTATAATCAGGTAGACGGCCTGCTTATACTGGGTGTTAGGGTAGACACCGTTATCCTTGAAACTAGTGTTTTGGTGTCATTTAAAATATTTTTTTTCTATGGGACCTACATTGAAATCGCGAAAAAAAAATCTGCTGTTTCATACATTTTGTCGATTTAAGTGAACACAAATGTATGGAACAGCAGATTTTTTTTTCGCGATTTCAATGTAGGTCCCAACCTAGGTCCCCCTAACACCCTGTATGTGCCAAACTTTAAAAAAGGTGAACTGCATTGAGGTACTATGTATTGAACCTCAATGGTGAAATGCCTACTTGTTTGCCAACAACATTTTTTTTTAAGTCTAGGATCCCAAACTTCAACTGTCATAACGCAATGCAAATGTTCGTATTATTTACAAATCATATTTACTTTACACCAGTGCAGAGATATTCTCGTCCTATACAAACATTGTCGACGATGCTAGTTAGCGTCAACTAGGTTATATGAATACTATTGTTATCAAAGTTTCCGTTACAATTACGTTTGTGTTCATACGTATGTTTCTAGTAGGATGATAGCTTTGTCCTGCTCTAGTTTAAGATGTAAGATAGGGATGGAATATGTTTAAGATGCATACAATGTGTCGATGATTGTATCATCGAATGCTTTATATTAAATACCTAACTGCTATGTAACGTATTTCTATGATTTGTAACTTATTTGTTAATCTGATTTTCATAACTGTTTCAATTGCTCATGCACACAAAGAACGCGCAACATCGCAGATGCGCCAGCGCATTGTTGACGAGTTAACGTTTAAATCTCATAATCACGCACTAAACAGTCATTCTTGGAAGTCTTGAAGTCGTTGGAGTCTTGGAAGTATTTAATAAGGTAAACGGCAATTGTCGGCAGGAAGGCGACGCGGCAAGTGGTGGACGCGTGGTTAGTGTCGCACGCGACGCCGCCGAGTGCCGAGCTTGCGTCGCCGTCGCGCGCTGGCTCAGGCTCCGGGGCCACCACACCTGTCAGGTAATATCATGTACAATATTTATCATAGTTAATAAGGCCAAAGAAAAGACTGTGTGAAGAATGATATGAAAGAAAAGGGACTGAATTGTAGATAGCATGACTGTTGACAGGGCAGAATGGAAGAAAGAAACGTTTTGCGCCGACCCCAAGTAACATGGGACAAGGGCAGGAAGATGATTTTATAATTGTTAGTAAGGCTAAAAAAATATCATCAGCCTACAATTTTGACTAGTTTGGTTAAAGCCTGATTTACACGGTAGGATTTAATTGCCTGTAGCGTACCTAAGTTGAAGCAACAAATATATAAAAGATGCACCGTCTACATAATGTTGAGACGATGCAAGTCATTTGTTGCTTCAATTTTACTGTATGCCACAGGCAAGAAACTTGCGTCGTATAAATAATGTAAATGAGGCTTTAGGTATACTAATTAAATATTAATCCGTAAAGACGTGTCAGTCCTGCTCCGTACGCGTTCAGAATTACAATTATAGTTTCGGGGTGAAAGCTACGCCCGTTTCATTTATAATCCATGTATGATTTATTGAACTTCTCATATGTTAAATCTCATTTTGTAGTTAAGAAAATTCGAAGAATATAATTATGTAACATTTTTCTTAAAGGTTTACCCTATAATATTTCGCAACCTACCACAAGGTGGGTACCTAATGGATAAAATATAAATACGAAAAAAGCCAAAAGGATTATGATGTTCACATGACAGTGACCGATATCGAAAGTCTTGGCCCGGCTTTATTTGCCCGTTGAAATTACTGAAACATTTTTGGTAGTAATTAGCTGCCCTTCATTGTCTTACTTTTCTTAGAACATTTGTACACGTAGATCATGTAGACATCAGGTTTTTCTATACGTTGTATTGTAATTAATCTTATCAGAGTCATAGGAGGAAAATGGCCATAAATCATACAAGTATTTATTTAATCTGCTTGCAAACATGTCATTGTGTCTTATTTTCTTCAATGTTATATATTTTATTTCTTTCCACATTTTTGTCTCCGGAAACACGTGGCAATTATTACACGTGCAGAAAAAAGTTATTTTGATGTAACAATAATAATTTCCTGCTTATACAGAAAAACAACAACAATTAACATTCTTACCTATACTTTTATGTTATTGTTGTTATTATGGAATAAAATGTGTAGTCTGAGATAAAATCATAAAAATGTTTTGGTCAGAATCAATAGCCATCTGAAAATATGGATGATGACAAAACATTTTTTTTGTTGGTCACGTAGTTTATTAAAAAACTTAGGACACGTAGGTATTTTTTCTTTTTTACGTAATCAAAAGATTACGGCGATACATTGATTTAAAATGTGCCATGACGTCACGAGCATGTAGATTTTATACTTACTTGTGACTTGGCGAGCGCCAACTCCCTAACTTTAATGCGTTTTATTTATGTGATGATAAAGCAAAAAATACCTACTAGTCTAATATGTTTTTATTATCTGACAGACGGACAAATAGTTTTTTTCTTTCTATCTAGGTGTCATCCATATTATGCAAACAGTATCAATTCTGTACTTGACATGGTAAACGATGTCTAAGTCTAATTAATTAATGTGTAGGCAGCACTTTCTAGTTAACTAGTCCTAAATAAATATACCGTTCACAGCTGGGAAAAATCCGATCCGTTGGTTTAGGAGAAGCAAACACGCTTACAGAGTCAACAGTTAACGAGTTAAGATAAATAATTGAAGTAAATAAACAATTCGGATAAGTGGAAATTAATATTACAGTCGTTAGAGATATATCTTATGAACAAAAACAAAAAACAAAAAAAAAAACACGTTTAAAGGCTCCCGCAGACAGACGCGACGCGAACTTCACGGAAATTGTTCAACCGGTGTCGCGTCGCGCCTGTCTGCGGGAGCCTGAAACCACGGTACTGTCGCTATACAATTTGAAAGATAGGTAGCCTGGAGAGAGATATGGCTACTTTTAATTCTAATTATTTGTATTTAAAAATTACAAAATACACGCAGGCGATGACGCGGGCAACAGCTGGTACATAATATGGTGTTTCGTAAGGAAGGTCCAATGTACATACCGATACTCAATTCTGGCTTAGAAAGGAGAAACCTTATAACATACTAGTTTGCTGCATAAAGGCCAAACACAGGTGCTACGCGACTCTAGTAGAACAATTTCTATGAAAAACTCACGGAAATTGTTCTACCAGAATCGTGTCGCACTGTCGCGTCGCGCCTGTCTGCGGTAGCCTTTATTCCTCGATATCTGTAATTCGAGATACCTCCTTCCTGTTTTCAATGTAACGAGGTATCGAACTGAGGAGGCCTGTGTCCCAGCAGTGGGAACATTATAGGCTCATTATGAGTTGTCACGGGCTTCCTTGACCTATCGAATTCGAAAAACTTAAAGTATATTTGAAGATCCGTAGGATCGAAGATACAAATCTTGTATGTAATTATTTAAACACACTGGAGACAACATTCCCATTGTGATGATAATGATTTATCTTAGGGCTCTGATATTTAGGCCTTAATCGGTACACGTAGGTATAACAGCTTCCTGCCAGGGTTGCGGGAAAGTCCGAAAGGGATACCGGGACCTTGGCAACAGGCAACTGAAGAAACACGCGTGGGTTTTAGTCAGTAAAAGTCTGATACGCCCTTCCGCTCCGCCCAGAGCGGGAGAAGTCATTTGATGATGTCCCACCCTCAAAAAAATTAAAAGGTATAACAGTTTTCTAGTTTCTGCCTTCCCTTCCCCATAAAAACGCGTGACTGGCAATATTCACAAAATGAAGATAAATATTAGTAGCTTAACCAGAATCACCATATCCATAAGAAGTATAGAAAAGAAAATAAATTCCCGTCTCCTGTCCTGGAAATCCTTGCTGCTAGTCTCCATCAATCTTATGTCATTGTCATTGTTATCTGCCAGTGTAAACCACCCTCCGTAGATTAGGAGGACTTTGCTGAACGCTAACCTACATGCATAAAGATGAGCTATTTGTAAAGGAAAATTTTGCGGAAGACAAGAGAATTTGGAGATGGGAATATACCTACTTCTTGTAACTTGTAACTGGTCCATTTGGACAGCAAGAATATTGAAAATGTTGTCAGACATATATTTTAAGATAAATGGTGGCAAAATTTTTGAAATATCCTTTAAGAAGTTTGCAATTTAAAATTATCAGATATGTAGGCAAAAAATATGAAGAAGTAACTTGAAAGTTTTCTCCCTTCATTATCTTCAAACTTGGAATTCTAAACATGGAACAAACTTTTGTTCATCCAAGATATGTGGGATTGCAGCAAAGAAAAGACAGATCTTAAAAACTATAAGCGCAGTTACTTTTAAAATCTCATATTTCAGAAAAACGTTGGAAAATAACACTAACAATACCGATTGTCACCTTTAACTCTTAATTTTCTTGTGAACACAGAGAATCGCACTTAAGTTTATTTTTTATCTTACTTTTCTCAATATGTTAAGTGAATTATAACGTTCTTTTTTTTTGAGAAATAAATGACTTTTTACCATTCCCCCTCTAAAAAGCTTATTTTATTCACTGAAAACAGTGAATAAAAAGCATTTTTAGTCACTGTTTTAGTGTTTGAATTTAGAACACATCAATATATTTGAACTCCATCTCAATGCTGTACAACCTCCGTGCGAAAAAATACTCGATACAAACTCCGATGTCATTGGTTGACATTTTCGACAAGGAGTTTAGCATTAGAATAAAAACTGTTTTGTGTTCTTTGCTGTCATTAGTAAATTGGCGCTATTTTAAATACTTTTAGTTGTATGAACACAAAGTTTAGAGTTACTTCATAATAAATCGATTGAAAATGCATTCAAGTGATGAAGAAGATGTGTTAACACCCGAGTTTATGAAAGAGAGGTCGGCCGATAAAGTAGAAAACTTGATACCCAACAAATCACGGCTAGTTTACATCAAAGCCTACGATGAGTTTTGCAAATGGAAAAATGAAAATCAAGCTTCTGGAACATTTTCAGAGTCTGTTTTCCAAACTTATTTTAATGAGTTGTCGAAGAAAAAGAAGTGTGTACCTATGTATTTATATTGGCAGAAAGCATTGCCATGACACATAGACGAAGGAGATCGCTAACATATTAGTTTTTACACATAAGTATTTGTATCTTTAACGATAAGGCTCCCAAAAACAGACGCGACATCGCGGGTGCGAGGTAGCGCTGCCTGTCACGCCTGCAGTATTGCGCCAGTTTGCACGAACCTATAACCACAAAATAGTTTGTAGGTAAATAAGTAGTTTACGAAATAACCAACACTTCTTAGAACTATTAAATGAGAACAATCATGATTGTCTTGTATACCAAATCGCTCCCAGTTTCATCCGTGGCCTGAGTGTCTCCGTCCTTAATACATATTTCAGAGAAAATTGGATATGAATTCGTGGAAGGCTGCTTGTTCTTAGAATTATTTTAGCTGTAGGTACATATACTTTGTCTAATTATACTGTTTAAGTCTATAGGATGAAATTGATTATTCTGATGTTGTTTGATACGTTAGTTTCTAGGTAGGTACGCGGACAATTTATTTTGTTATGTTTTGAAATTTTCATTTAAAATGTATCATAATCCAACATCAATCAAGGATTTGATGTATCAAGTCCTTGCGACTGATGAATGAATCAGTCTCCAGCTGCGAACAGTCAAAAATCCGACATGAGTATCAAAAAGTTTTATTAAACAATTTTCTTTATTGATTTCTTTCTTTACAAACGGTGCCACCCGTTTACGTTCATTTATTATCGCCATATTTGTCTCCACATATCTTTTCATGACTATTCCCCTGAAAGTACTACTCCCTAGTTTTACAATTACCAAAAACTAAAACACACATCTCATTCGGCAGGAAGATCTCAGCGCACGAATTCGAGCGTGGCGGTCTCCTGAAGCCGTTGGTGACGACGGTCGACGGCACACCCACCTTCCTCGGAGACCAGCCCCCTCACGCCACACCTTCGCGGCCGCAGCGGAGGTCACGGCATGAGCTCAGGCAGCTGGACGAAAAGGAACTTATATTTGAATTAGTGAGTAGACTTTCATTGGTTTATTGACTTATGAAAACAAAAGCAAACACTTCTGCCGAACCCTTCGGGGAAACAAGGCGTAATGTTATGTGTGAAAACAAAACCCGCTTTGTTTTTGTTTTCCAATCGTTGTTACAGTTTTTAGACAAATTCCTCACTCGCACCCAGGAACTGCCAGGGTGCATGTGATGTATGTGTCTGTAATCTGTACCTTGGATGCTAGGAGGAAACTAGTATAATAATAACAACTATATTTTGGGCTTCAGCCATTCCAAGTAAGACCGGTGGAGCAAAGATGGCCGTGTCCAAGTACATTTTTACGCACCCTCGCGCAAGTTGCGATAACACTGTAAAGTTTCAGTCCAAAGAGTCTAACATAACCCCTTGTCTTATCACCGAGGGTATAGAAAATTACCTCTCATAAAAAGGCTATAACTGGCTATTAAAGTATTTATTCTGTGCGGAAATGTTGACTGCCCCTAGAGATGACGGCTAGTCAATTTATTTATTCTGGGCCAGTGCCCCAATGGGTCGTTTTTTTTGGCTACGTCACTTTTGATCATACATCACGAGTCCGAGAAAATTGCCTTTGCTCTTACGAACACGGCTATTTAGTAGCCTTGGGAACTTGGGACTACTGAAATTTTCCCCCATGTCCCGTTTAGCTTTAGATAGCTCGCATTGGATATCTTCTTACATTCACAATATTTCAGTATTTTAATTTTATTTTCACGATACTAGAAATTATTTCTTTAAGTTTCAAAATGGTTTCAAAGTTAATTTGAATACGCGTCACTAATGATCTTATAACATCTTAAGTCCCAGCTGACTTAACAGTCGAATAATTTCAGAAACTAATTTACTTGTATTTTGAATTTAAATTGTAATTACGAGTGACTTGTCTATGGCTGTAAGCTTGGAAAATTTATGTTTTAGTTTAATTTCAAGACTAATTTATTATTGTATATAAAAAAATCATTAGGATAGGGATAGGTAAAGGCAGTCGAACAAAAATATGTGTAACTATACAGGAGCTAACTTGCAAATACTTAAAAAAAAAACACTACGCTACTGAAAATATAAATATTTTTCCCCGTATACAAAACTATTAAAGCACAATCTCGTCTGTGGTCTGAGTTAGCCGCGTCAATGAGTATCGCTTACAATTTTATAATTGAAAATCTACGTCAATGAGTACCACTTATAATTTTATTATTGAAAATCTACCGCTAAGTATAGTCTTGTTGTCTGGACTTCGGATAAGTTCACCACTCAAGTGTCAGGAGACGACAAAGGACTGTCAAGTATCTGTATAATCGGCAACAAGCACCTGTTTAAGTTCTAAAAAGGATTAACTCGATAACAGATGAAAAGTTTCTATGTACGCGTGTGTGTGTATGTAAATACTTCTTGAGAAGAGGTATTCTACTCTTAGCATTAATTTCAACAGCACTTGTCCGAACCGCACCTGAGCAATTCCACAAACAGAGAATACGAGTAAAAACATGTTGGCAAAGTTCCTGCTGGCCGTAAATTTTCGGCTGGTTAGAGCGTCGTCTCTGTGACCAATACATGTGTGACAATCTAAAGCTCCACGTGTCTATTGACACCCTGGTACTATTATCATCGGAGGGATGCTAACGGTAACCGGATAAAAACAAAAAAACACGCCTATTTATAGTATAACGCGTAATTATTAGAATCTTTACAGTTCTTTTATATATATATATTTTTATATCATGCATGACATACGCTTTTCAGATAAATTGACTCCTACTGTTTTTTTCTTCTATTTTCAATACAAATCAATGTTTGTCTCGTAATTAAGTCATCAACTTATAACAGACGCGAGGAGGTTATTAAAACAATGTCAGGTTACAGCCTCAGCTCTACAGTACACACTGTAGCGGCTGTTGATAGTCCTATAACGTATTATGCCTAAAATAGTATTTAGGTATTACTTTTAATGTATCACAAATTATAAGCGTACGTAATATTAAAAGATATCGGACAGAAGCTGCTTTCTAACCTAGTAGTAAAATAAAACTAGTTATGGAACTAAAGTAATAGTAAAAAAATGAAATAATGAAAAAAGTGAAGAACACAGTGAACTGGAAATATATTTGAAATATTATTGTAGGTTTTGCCATTAGGTACTAAAAATAACAACGAAACATTATTACGTTGAAACACGTGCGGCGTTTAATGAAAAATTCATTTAATGAAAAACTCTCGGCGCAGAGACTACTCGTGTATGCAGTTTGTAGGCACAGCCTCTGTTTGAATACTCGAAATAAATAATGAACTGTCCGGCTTTACAATTTACGTAGGCATAAACAGGCAGGTATTTAATTTAGTAGTAGTAGAGTTTTATTTGTGAAAGAGCTCGTCCGGGGGATGTAGGTAACACTAATAAATGATTTTATGTCACTAAGTAGGTTTGTACAGCTCCAGGGGCTCGTGGCTAAGTAGTAACAGCCGCACAGGGGGCCAAGTCTACTAATTTACAAACGTGTCAGTGATCTCACAATGATCAGTTTTTGACAGATTTTGTATGGCATATCTGTCAAAAACTGATCATTGTGAGAACACTGACACGTTTATAAATTAGTAGACTTGGCCCCCAGGTCGCTCGATCAGGTTAAGCTAGCAAGCTTAGTTGCTGTCAGTTCGTGGATGGATGACCATTTTTAAATCCAAAGTAATTATTGATCTTTTTATGAGGTTTTAAGTGTTTTTTGGCTTCGATACTTATTTCCGCGGATCTTTTATTAAATACTTGTAAGTAACTTGTAAACTATCACACCTTTCTGTGAGACACCTTTATTTGTATAAAGCAGGCTTCTGTCTGGTGCTGCATATCGAGACACCTGGTCCTGGCTATCATTCGTTACGGGTCATCAAAAGCCCGAAAGTCTAACAACCAGTCTTCAGCCTTACCAGGGGTTATCGTGTTACCCAGTAACTGGGTTGTGGAGGTCAGATAGGCTGTCGCGTGCTAGCTATGGAAGGTATTTCGTAGAAATACATAGAAACCAGTAGTGTCGCGGTGATATGTCGCCTGCTGTTGCTGTTTGCAGTCGGCTACGGAATTGTACCTTTACAGGCACATGACACCTTTCAGATTTGTCTCGAAGATGGTAATGCACCTACGATGCGTATGGTATTGCAAATGTCTAAAGGTAGCGGTGGTGTGACAACTTACTATCAGATGGGCCGCCTCCTTAGTTTCCGTTTCCCGTAATAAAAAAGGTTATTTAACGGCATCGGCACGGCACGGTAAAGCAACGGCACGGCAACGGTTTTAAAACTAATTTAATTTACAGAAATAACAAACATTGTAATTTTAATGTCCTAAGTATTCAAATTATTCAACTCAACCTTTTAGTGGAAATCGTGTTTTCTCACGGAAAATCCCCTTAGAGAAATTAGGAAAGGTTATCCTAAAAGATCCTAAAATACTAAGTTCATACTATTTTGAAGGGACGCTTTGTACAAATTGATTTATGTCTCTGGATTACCCTTTTTCTAAGAATTTATAACTCTTCAGCTTCGAGTTATTTTTTTGGGTTCTGTGCTTAAAGTGATTTATTTAATGAATTGTCTTAATAACAATTTGCTTAATTATACAAGACGTTATGGTATGTTAATCGTACCCTGGGCGAGTACGATAGCTTTGCATGGTAATAATTTTTTAATTGAAATTTTGTTCGGGCAAATCCGACCGATTTGCTTCTCAGAGCCTAGAGATAAGGTAATGCCTATATGTACGATATACGCATTACAACCAAAATTTCAGGACGCCATTAACCCGGCGTGACGTCAATTAAAAGTTAATTTACGAAACAATCGGGTGTCGTTTTACATGGTAGGTACCTAAATTAGGCCTCTGTCGGCTCGCCACTGACAAGCACAGAGGTCAGCTCCGATAAAACAGCGGGCCGGCTTGATAATTACATGTAAACACACCGCTTGACCCCACAATACCCATAGCTCAATGGAAAGGACATCGTATTTCGATTAATTTGAACGAATTTTCATGAGGATGGGGAAAATGTCGGTATAAATCTGCTGCTTATCTATCTTCACGAACGTGACTCATGTTTATGGAGGATAAAACGAAACACCTGACCGTTTGTTGTTGTTAATATTGTCTCAATTGAATTTTATCAAACACGTGAAGTGCTCAAAAGCATGTCTCAATAGCATAATAATCATAACTTGACTGAGATTGGCGTTGTTATCGCATCCACTCAAGATTACACCTTTCCCGCCACGCTGTCTTGTCACCGACTTATCGGGTACTCGTAAATAAAATTATCACGTACCTTTCTTTCGTCAATCAAGTTAACATTATTGTGCGCGTTACCAACACCTGAATTATGCAGACCACGTCTGGTTTTCGTAAAAGCGGTAGCACTTCACTTCCAGTAACTTTGTTTCTTCGTTCCGGCTGGGTTGCCGACAGTTGCCCGCATTTGATAAACGGGCGCCATACGCCGCCGGTACACATGCACCCAATGCGTCTTTAACGAGTGACATTTTAATGTAACTGAATACTGTAAATTATCCTGTATGAATTAATTTTAATGGCTATTTAAGCCTAGTACGCTGACTAAACAATTAGGTGAGTACCTAATCGGTATTATATTCTCATTTTCACATAATAATGGTGTTGTTATGTCATCATAAACCTGCAACATAAACGAGGAAATTGCGGTTATATTCAATCGTGCATTACCAACTCGGCCTTCAGGAATTACTCTTTAATTACACGGTGATATTTAATGCATGGGCATCCTCTTAAGGGGTCATTGTACTCATCATTATGAACAACTTTCACAATGGGACCAACCCTGAAATCGTTGAAAATATAATTATACACAGAGGTTTCTGATAAATAACCTAGGAACATCTTCCTTTACGATTTACGTTCTTTTGACGTCTCTCGTATAAAAGCAGTTGGTTGACTGGACCGATATACATAAACACCTCTATACTGCCCGCGTGTGTGCGTGGGCGACCGTGAATTTTCATAGCGCATTCATTGATGATGCCTGATGTCTACTCAGGAGCCGTTTATCTGCCAGCTATATGTAGATAAGTACGTACTCTCGTAACCTTTCATCGTTCGTCTCTTTTCGACAGTGTTCGTGCAGTTACGAGCTCGTTAAATCTTGGTACGGTTTTGCTTGTGTATTTCAGCTTTCAGCACCGAGGTATGGTTTATAGTGTGTGCATATAGCGAAAAGAAATTATATAAAAAGTCATTTAGAAAAAAAAGAGAAGTAAATTGTCTTGAAACGAGATGAATTAATAATTTATACAATCTTCTTTGTATGAAGTCCTAATATTTTCCGCTTCAATCGAAGATCTGACAATGTGATCTATTAACCGCTTATTCTATCAAAAGATGGTATATTTACGAAGAAAGAATAGGCTTTCTCGAACGTAAACGTACGCCTACACAGCGCAAATATCTTCCGTTCAGAACTCCTTTCTCGATTGAGTTATTAAACGAAGTTCCTGTCCTACCTAAATGTTTGGTTGCTGGGGTCTCGGATTACTAGAGCGTCACGTTCGACCCAAATTGACTATAATTATTCATTTCGTGTACGTATTAATTGAGACAGCGGCGGATCGAGGGGGTTTATACTTTATTCTCATACACCAAATGTTGAAATTAGAACTGCTCTAAAAAAACATGTTATTATTAATTGAATCGAGGAGTTATGGAGGAAAATTGATGACGTCTTCTGAGTATTAGATCCGTGTCAAGGTCGTGTTTCTCTACAAGTGCATGGTTCTGAATTATTGAATGAAAATCAAACATTTAATTTTATAACACAATGTAAATCCTATTAAACCGATGACCTGCATTTTTACTCAGAAAATGAACACAGTATAACACAGTATGTTCAAGGTGAAGTTTAAATCAATGGGAACGGGGCCAAGCCATATTACCTTTAATCAATTATCCCCAAAGTACCTACATACAGTACAGTATATATTGACAAAACCAACATCCACTATAAATGAAACATTTACAAAATATATTAGTTTATTCAGTAAATAGACGACGCTAGTAGAAACGTGGCGGAAATTAGTTCGGAAATCATATTCGACGTTTGGTTTTAACGAAACACTCGGGTTGGGATGTTACGTGGGTGGACAGCGTTTGTTGACATCCCTCCATTGCAGCCTGACGTCGGTCAGACATCCTTCGACGAAAACTTATATCCTTTTTGTGACACACAATAATCGTATAGAAGTTTTGGATTTCGAAACTTGTTTGTGTCGAACGTTTATTTAGTTGAATTGGGGAGGTTGGTTCTAAAAATATTTACTATATTTACTGCGGTTTCTTCTCGGTCGTTGATCGCTATTGTTTATACAATTTTCTATTACCATCTGTCTATTGTAAATAGTTACTTATTCTTTCCTTCTGGTCTTGAAAATTCGCACGTCTCTTGCTAACAACGTATTAGACTAGCAGCCTAACTTCAGCAGTGATCTAAAAGTCAAATAACCCATATTAAGGTAGAAACTTGACTTAACTTTTTTCTACTTTCAGTACTTTATTGGCTTCACAAAAGAGTGATCCTTCTCCTTCTAAATATATTCTAAATAAATTCGAAATAAAGTTTTGAACTGACTTTTGCACTGGTTGTATTCCAAAATTTTATGCCCCAAGTCCCGGTAGTTCGTGTTGTTTTATTCATTGATATGAAACTGGGTTTACACTTTAAACTAGTTTCTAGTTTTATTTGACTTTTATCCTGGTACGAATCCAAGGAGAAAGTTTATGCTATAAGTTTTAAGTATATGGGATTTACTTTTGGTTGTAGCAAAAAATAGGTACCATATAAGGACAGTCACTGACGAATGAGGCCGGATGGGGCAGAAGCGACTTTCTGTCTGCTCATAGCAACATCATCATCAAACTGACTGTGGCTTAGCTTGTCCTGTCCCAGTTACTTAACTGCTTAGGTGTATCGACATACTTTTCATATACAGCGTGCCGCTACAATGGCGACATTAATTTAACACACAGGTAGGGCTATTGGCCAGTAAACATAAAAATTATAATAAAATAAAAAATTCGTAAATTGAAAAATTTTAATTTTCATACAAACTAAATAACAAAAACATAACCAAAATTGAGATCACTCTATATAAAAGATTCATTCATGAAGCTACCTACCAGCTGGTTTACGTTCTATCGGTACTATGCTTTGTTGGCATAATTTCTAAGAAATTGCGCGGCTTTCCTCTATTCGCCTAACATATTATTATGATCCATGACCCCGGCAAATGATCTCTTCGCTGCAGTTCTTTAAGTACAGGTTGCTCCAGGATGGTAATTTAGAAAATTGTAAATAAATCAATAAATAATAACGTTTAATGAAATTCAAATATTTTCATAAAGCGAATACGCGAAATCGTATACGTGTGTTAAATTAATGTCGCCATTGTAGCGGCACGTTGTAGACAAAAAACTGCCTGTAGCACTTTGCTGACCACAGCGACCACATATTATGTAACCCTTTGATTACCCTGGTTAAATGAATGAGATCTTACTGTTACAGACCTCTTTTATTTCATTATTGATATTAATAAATCTCCTTTCTTTTTGTCATAGGTGAAGGACATCTGCAACGAGCTAGAAGTACGGGTGCTGTGTCACAAGATCCTTCAAAATGTATCAATACTGTTGGATGCTGATCGAGGGTCCTTGTTCCTGGTGCAAGGAGAGAGGGCGTCACCTAACCCACAAAATGGCAGGTCAGTACAGAAAGAAATTCTCTTTTTGAGACACAATTCATTCGTCTAGATGGGAGACACAATCCCATTTCGACGAATGAATTTAGATGATAGTTGGACGGTAAAAAATGATGGACCTGCAAATAGTCTGTTGTAATTTCAATGTGTTTTATCTCTAATGTTATTGTAGGTTGTAGTAGGCAATATTTGTAGAGTTTTTACTTCGCAAATATTCTGTAGTGCCTCTTGATTTTTGTTTACTAAGATTAGGTTACGAATAAGCACTAACCGTATTTATCTATTCATACGCAATCTTCTTTCTTTTCATATCATAGCTTCGTTGGTGTTTTTATTTTTATCTAAAATAGTATTCTTTCTAAATGCAAAGGTATGTTATCTTATCCATTTCGGTTAGAATTTTCCTTCCTGTTATCCTGTACGACCACTTTTGCCTGGCTTAAATGTCCCTAGAGATTGTCTTTCGCTTACCGATCTAAAAGTTGAGGGCAGTCGCTAGCTGGCCACTTAGATCCGAATAGCCAATGGGAACGATTGACATTTTGAATAAAGTATGCGTCTCTTGGGTTTCCCACGCGGTTGCTACAGCAACCACAAAGTTTGAACAACTTTGATTTAGTAACAGTGTTACAAACAGTTCCTACTGCCGTTTGTGGTTTCGGTTTAAATCATCCGAATGTTACACAGGATTATTAAAGGGTAGATCATAAAGCCAATCACACGATCCAAATTGTGAACTAAGTGCTTCTGAATAGTTAATGGTTCAACGATGCTTACATCTCGTAAGCTCAACCACTGAAATCTTAGTTTCAATGTGATCAGCATAAATTGACGCATGCAATTATCTATTTAACACGAATATATGTATAAACAAGGAAATAAGTACAACTTTTGTATAAATTAATTGGAACGCTATTGATTAGAAAGGAGTACCCACAATGGATTCAAAAACATTTCCAATAAGAAGTAGAAAATCGAAATGAGAATTTGCACTTGAATGCAAGTCACCCGTTTGTAATCAGAATTTATAGCTTCAAGAACGAGTTTGTGCTACTGCAGTGCTGAGATGGATGCCTGTGTAATTCTAGAGACGTTTCAAGTTGCTATACATCACTATATCTGTCTCTTTTCTTTTTACGAAAAGCGTCTTCACGAAAAAGAAAGAGTATGTAATTTGACCATGGACCCATAATACGTTTCTCATGGACACTTGCATGAATCTACCAATATATATTTGATTGCTGCTTTCTAGATCTACGACAGCTGTATTTCTATCCGCTTGAGTGGTTTTACAGTCTGTGTGGACGTTTATGAGGCGCTTGATTCATAGTTGATGAAACCATTTCTAATGAAGAATAGATGGGTATAAAATCTATACGAGTTCTAATGGTTTTATTCCTCGAGCAATAAAAACATGACTTGTCTAAAGTCTAGACGTTCATAAAAGTTTTCTTGAATGCATTCCCCTTTACAAGCACTCATCAAATTATCATAAGAGAACACATATCAAGTTTGAATTTCTTATAACTTCACTCAGACTTTTTATACATTTAAATATGTATTTCGTCTTGTTTGAATTCACGTTTTCATTCGCCGTTGTAAAATTTATATAAAAGAGTGAATACTTCAAGTCTATTATGCTGCTCAGCCTTGCTCTGATTTCAGTGCCAGGATTACTTTTATTTGCCCACACAATCGCACCATGATGTCATCCCGAAAAATCTTACATTTAGCTGTCTTTTATGTTCTGTATACATCACAGGATTAAAATAAGATAAAATGTAATCATTCTACCTTTCGCTAATTCTAATAGCTTTCATTAATGTGGTTGCGCAAATGTAAGAGGATCTAGAGGTAATGAAATTGTAAGGAAACTGCTTAAGAGATAATTACGTCTAGACATCAAAGTGAAATTCGCTGTCTGAAGGGTCAAATTTAATTACGAAAATTAATAGCCCGACGTCTCCCGTCGACGACCTTCAGCGATTGAACCCTTGGCTGACACTGCCGGACCATCGAGTGCACAATGTGCAGGCGTCGTAAACTTTATGGCAGGTTTATTTAATATTCAGAAAATAATCATTATGCTAATGAGGAGTGGAGAGTTCATGAATAGAGTGTCAGTTAAGTCAGCTGTTTTGTAGCAGTTATAAATCGAAAGTTGTTGTGCTGGTTTCTGTTTTTATTTTATTTTTTTACGGCTGCATTTTGTTTAGGGTTCCGTAGTCAACAACTCCTTAACCCTTATAGTTTTTAAATTCTGATACGGTTGCCATCTAATGAATTCAAGATATCAAAACACTGATTTGTATTTTATTTTTTTATTTTTTAACAACAGACTTTCAAACTCTTTTTTAATAATAGCATGCATCTTTGATTTTACAAGATAAATGTTAAAAGTATTCAAATTTTCCACATTTTTTACAAGACATTGCTTCGAAATAGAACTTTTAAATTCGCATGTTCTCACGTACTTTCTTGAACAAAGACTAAATAGCTTCGCTAAGAATTGCCAACCGTCTGAAAGTTAAATTAATATCGTGACTGTGCATAGTTGTGTCATATGGAAACGACTTGCATATACCATATTGGTCTGGGAGCTAACGCAATTTTGTACTAGTTTGTATTCAACGTGGCTCCAACCAACGGATGCACTTAACATATTGACAAAGTTCATAACAAACATGAATACAATGCTTTATGTATTGCAAATGTATTATCCTTGTATTGATTATGGAATCTTGTTTATTATGAGAGATGACGGATGTTTGTAGCTAGTCCAATCTAGTTCACAGATCTGAAATATACAGTATGTTATGTAACGAAGGGCCTCCCGTTAACCTGCAATAGTATAGCGCCTATAGATGCCAAAAATAATATTACCATTAAAAAAAAAAGTTTTTTATTTTATTTTTTTATAGTAAAATATTCACAAAATATATTAAATTGATACGGAAAATAAACACTCTGTACACGCACACTTGCTACACTTGTCTTTCTGTGTGCGTGTAGGTACAGAGTGTTTCATTACGTATCAATTTAAAAGTTATGTGAATATTTCACTACAAATAATAAAAAATAAAAAATAGTTTTGGTTCAAATTGTGCCAAATTTCATCCAAATCCGTTCAGCCGTTTTAGCGTGAAAGCGTAACAAACACTTTATCCTGCGGTATCACTCGAGTAAATCTCGATCCCGTAGGATATCTGCATAAAAAGTAACTTAAGTCCTATTTAAAGTCATGGTCTACCCATGTGCCAAATTTCATCCAAATCAGCACTCACTTTCGCATTTATGATTAGTTAGGATATAGTTAGGATTGCTCAAAATGCTCATTGGTGATAAGTGAATTGGTCAAAATGCTCATTGGTGAAAAGTGATTCAGTTAAAACATTGAAACTATAATAAAAACCTGCTGCTTTTACTACTCACACGAACTCTGTATTTTTATGTGCTCATCTACGTTTACGCGTATCGTAGGCGTTAAAAGCAAAAAAGGCTTCATACGTGTCTGTTGTATATTTTCTTTCATGCTACGGCCTCTATATCGAGCCGAGTACAAAAGCGTTCATAAAATATTTTCAGCGTATTCCCGGTTTGCACCTACATTTGTGTATTTTTTTTCTCTGAGTTTCAACGACTCTAACCCCTTTGAGGTTTCTCTAAAATGGAATTTCGCATGGAAATTCATTTGGAAGCGCGCAGTAAAGGTGCTTTACCATTAGAGACCGCTGTGGTTTCTGTTTTTGTCTATTCTTTTTTGACTTCATTCCGAATTCCTGACGTTTTATGCGTAGAACAAAAATTTAAGAACGAAAGTCTTTTTTTCCTTAGGTATCGTTTTTTGGGATTCCGTACCCAAAGGGTAAAACGGGACCCTATTGCTAAGACTCCGCTGTATGTCTGTCCGTCTGTCACCAGGCTGTGTCTCATGAACCGTGATAGTTGAAATTTTCACAGATGATGTATTTCTGTTGCCGTTATAACAACAAATACTAAAAAACAGAATAAAATAAATATTTAGGGGGCTCCCATACACTTGATATTTTGCCGTTTTTTAGATAATGATACGGAACCCTTCGTGCGCGAGTCCGACTCGCACTTGACCGGTTTTTTTATTTATTTACATACTGCGGTTACTGTCGATTAAATGAATAAAAACAAAATAAATGGGCAGGAAATAATATCATGTTATCGCATTAATGTGCGCGGAAAAATATTATTCCTTTGCATTATCTGTAATGTCTTTGCTTTGCCACTGATGTATTTTTAGAAACATTTAATGTTTTAGAGGATTGAAGTCTCATTCCTCCCTTGCGTCCTTTCGTCGCATTGGATTTTATTTTTTTACAGCAAATATAATAAATAATGTAGGTATTTTGTTAAAGTGCCATTTGTATTACCTACATGATGAGGTGCTTCCCTGACTCCTTACCACTGCCTTGGGACTAAAATAGACGAAATTGAAAGCCGTCCTTTCAGAAGGCTTTCAATTTAATCATTTTTATTTTTCAACTCAGATTAATTTATCACATAAAAGATTTTATTGAACACCAATTATTTTTGGTTATATCGGAAAAATTCTAACTTATCGAGAGTTTTTAATAATTTCGTTTTATTATAGGATAATAATCTTTAATGTTATACAGAAATAGCTCGTCCAGGATCGCGACGACTGTCTCCCACGCTTAATCATTTCAGACATTTTCATGCATGAATTTAAGCTCAGTGATTGTTGAAAAACGTCGTCTGCTAGTTTTAATAGAACTCAACTTTGTTATAAACTGTCCCTTGTTATAAACTACTGCCCACAGTTCGGATATCTCTATCAAAACTTGTTTCTAGCTGGTATTTCACGATTTGTGTAAGTTTCAAAAACTATGGCGATGTCAATTTTGTGCCATAAGCTTTATGACTCAAACTCCTGATTCATGAGAATTGAAATATTTTCATTTATTTGATCATCAGTCCGTCCTATACTCCATTTGAAATAAGATTAGACGTATAGATAAGCCTTTTTTACATTCCGTTCAACCGATTTTGAATTCTATTGCGTTAGTGTCATGACAAATGGCAGCCGCAGTAGATAGTTGGTATTGTGTAACTTTTTTTGCTTTTAATGCTATCCTTATGCCTACGGTATAGAAGTCAAAATCGTTTGAACGGACTGTAAAAGGGTTTGTTTTAATGTCTAATCTTATTTCAAATGGGGTATAAGTTTACCGCCTAAGTTTATACATGAGTGTAATTAAAACCATATAATTATACAGCATTGGACATAGGGAAAGCCCACATCGTGGTTATCTGCTGCAAAGATAAATCATACCCCCATGGGAAGCCTGAGTTAATGCGAATTACCGTTCTCTAGGCGCAAAATGTGTCCTCGATCCGACAATTATTACTATCACATATATTTATGACATGCTTCATGTACATCACAACTGTATTCTTCGAAGGCGTTGTCAGGGTGTGAGAGGGTCTGCCAGGGTTGCGGGAAAGTCCGAAAGATACCGGGACCCTTGGCAACAGGCAACTGAAGGAACACGGGTGGGTTTTACACGCCCTTCCGCTCCACCCAGAGCGGGAGAAGCCATTTCATGATTTCCCACCCTCAAAAACAAATAGGGTGTGAGAGGGTAAGTAGGTATACACACCCACCTTCAGTTTTTTTATTCAGTTATTTGTATGTCCCACTAGCTTCTGAAATTTCTTGTTTTAACATATTAAAATATCCTATAGATACTCGGCAATGCTGTAAATCCCATTAGTGAAAGAATTTTCGGAATCGGATCAGAGTTCCGACCGAAGATTGAAGAAAATTATTTTATAAGGATTTTTCTAGGGGGGTAGGGATTATTCCCTACATACAAACAACCGAAGTAAAACTTACCTAGTACAGGCCCTACATACAAACAACTGAAGTAAAACTTACCTAGTACAGGCCCTACATACAAACAACTGAAGTAAAACTTACCTAGTACAGGCCCTACATACAAACAACCGAAGTAAAACTTACCTAGTACAGGCCCTACATACAAACAACTGAAGTAAAACTTACCTAGTACAGGCCCTACATACAAACAACTGAAGTAAAACTTACCTAGTACAGGCCCTACATACAAACAACTGAAGTAAAACTTACCTAGTACAGGCCCTACATACAAACAACCGAAGTAAAACTTACCTAGTACAGGCCCTATATACAAACAACTGAAGTAAAACCTACCTAGTTCAGGCCTTATATACAAACAACCGAAGTAAAACTTACCTAGTACAGGCCCTACATACAAACAACTGAAGTAAAACTTACCTAGTACAGGCCCTATATACAAACAACTGAAGTAGAACTTACCTAGTTCAGGCCTTATATACAAACAACCGAAGTAAAACTTACCTAGTACAGGCCCTACATACAAACAACTGAAGTAAAACTTACCTAGTACAGGCCCTATATACAAACAACCGAATTAAAACTTACCTAGTTCAGGCCCTATATACAAAAAACCGAAGTAAAACTTACCTAGTACAGGCCCTATATACAAACAACCGAAGTAAAACTTACCTAGTACAGGAGAAAAGTAATAACAAATATAATTAGAAAATGTGGGTTAGTTTGATCCTTATTAAATAATTTAATAGCATCCGAGAAAGGATGTAAAATTCCTAAAAAATCTACAAAACAAACCACACGATAATTATTAATCATTTTATTTCCCAACAAAACAGAAAAGGATTTGCACATATTTCTTAAAGCAAGAGTAATTACCTAAATAACGAGCTTTTAGCATTATTATCTCATTAGCGCCGAGTTTATACGATTTCAGCGCAATGCAGCGAATTATGCGGCATTATGCCGTAAATATTATCGTACTAGCTGTTGCCCGCGACTTCGTCTGCGATCCAGGATGAAAAGTAGCCTGTGTCCTTCTCCAGGTCTAGGTCTACCCCTGTGCGAAATTTCAACCAATTCCGTACAGCCGTTTAGCGTGAAAGCGTAACAAATAAACTACCAAACTCACTTTCGCATTTATAATATTAGTTAAGATTTTAATTTTGTCTCACCAGCTAAAAAGGTTTTCCTAACTATGAACGAAAACGGCTTTTTAACCCGATATTCCCACTGGATCGAGACTTACGCGGGAGAAACCGCGGGGCGCGGATAGTATTAGTATAAAAGCTTCCAAATGTCGCATTAGCACTTCAAGGAAATTAAACGTAACTCAGTTTGGCAGCCATCATGGAAAAGGCGGAAAGGGTAGCGGAAACGTGTCACTACCTAACCAAAAAGGGCTCCCTGTAAGCCTGTAACGTTAAAGGGACTTTTAAACTTCGTCCCCGCAGTAAAACGTATTTTCACGAGTTTACCGCAACTCCTCTAGTCACCATTAAAAATAAACTAGTTGGCCTTCTATTGTAAACGCCGACAAATAAGTAACGTAGAAAGTTTTAATTAAAGATCGTGGTTTTCATTAACATTACAAAGTCGAGAGCGAATTATTTACCATGTTCTACAGAGAACAGTTGCCCAAAGCCCAAATAACATGAACCTATTAGCATATCAGATGGTAATTTGTAATTTGTCCTTAATGAAAACATAAATATAATTATGTTAATATTCCATTATAATTTTAATCTGATAAGGAAGCTTTTGGAATTATAATGAGTTGGAAAAATACTTATGACTTACTCCTGTATATTATTTGTAGGACTAACTTTTTTAATTATTTGAGATCTTTTGTAAATTGTTTCTTAGCATATTTAATTCCAGATTTCTAGTCCAGAATCCGCCCTTGGGTGTTATATTTTCATTTCGCTTTTATGCTGCTTTTCACGTAGGATGCGTCGTGGGAGGTTCCATAAAACATCCGACGACACATGTCAAACCAAAGAAACATCCTCACTCACGTCCACCTATAATTTATTGAGTTAACGTTGTCTCACAAAATGACAACAATCCAACTCCTGAGAGAAAAAGAAAAACCTATTGGTATACATACCTATGTCTTGGTTACAGACTCATTTTCTCTTACATGTCCAGCGAGCCAATCCTTTAATCCACGTGCCGACGTTACACGTTCAATATATGTAGCTAAATGTACAGTGAGTTGCACAAGTAACCGTTAAAGTGATGACGAAGCCACGCTTAGGATGCAATTAGGGTTACCCAACCGTTATACGGTCAGACTTACTTCATTTTGTTAGGTATTAGTCATTTTACAGCTGTATAAAAGACTAACGGTGCTTTCGGAATCGAAGTGTTTGTTTTGGTAATGTTAAAGTAATCCAAAAGATGGTCACTTGTCTGTGTAAGATAAGTTAAAATAGGAGTGTATGAATCAAAGCTGAAATATAAACAGCTCAAATCACCAACTGAACAAGCTCAACAATACTAAGGCTTCCAAAGCCAATGAATATAACATGCCACCACCCGAAGAGCACATTATCCGAACCGTTTACATCTGCCGTCATATCTCGGCTGCAGTTACAGTCTTGGCGTTACATTTGTTCGTTCTCGGTTCGTGAACAAAGTGGTTGCTCGATTCCCAAGTGTATTGCCGAGGAGATATGTGTAAGGGTTTTAGCAGACATGCAACTTTTAGCATCGAGTTTGCGACTACATCAATGTTGCAAGGCGTTTTGGCGATTCTTTGCGATTGGTCCTTAAATCACATTAGAGATTGTTTCGATGCTGTATCGCGTTTTGGCGTCGCTGCGTTTGATTGCGGTGTCAAAATTGTGATTATTTTAGATACTGCTTTGGTTGTCGATCGGTTGCGTTGAGCTTTCAAAAGCCACAAAATGACTGACTAAATTGCCGTTGCTAAAAGTGGCATGTCTGCTACAGCCCTTACATCCCTGATATAACTCGCTGTCACGCGACAGGCCACTCAGAGCCTTTGTTTTCATAGACCCGCAGAGGCGTTGGCGTGCAATTTATTTTGACAGCGGAGATAGAACATTTCAGATGTTTGAACATTGCCCCTTGATTGTTGGAAGGTTTTGGTGAATGTTTTACTTGATTGCTCTTGCTTGACTTGTTAGAGTTTATCGAGCAGCATTGCGTATGAAGGTCATGGCAGGACAATGTCGCAAACACAAAAGGTAACCAATAAGGTAACCGCTGATTAATCCTTACTAATGCAATCTGCGTATGACTCTTAAATTCTTCTGAAGCAATAAAGGTGTTTAAACAAATGCAGTAAATTATGCTCAATTTCTTTGTGCTACTCTGCGTTGTCTGGTAAAAGTGTAAAAGTAGAACAAAAACAAAAACACTTGCAATTTAGAGGCCATTAAGCCAATATCAGCCAGTGAATATTTAAGATCTTGCGCATAACCGTTAAAATGCGGGGTATCGGAAGTAGCCGAAAGCCCGAGGGAATGTCCGGTCGCCGCGATTTTCATGTAGTTCGGGTTAACGATGTGCCGACTACGCCTTGTTTTAAATATTCTGTAACGGTATGCGATCGAAATCTAATTAAATTCTGATATAATTAAGGTTTTCGAAGTATCAGAAGCCATTAAAAAAAATTACAAGTATCGATTACTTGAAGGTATGAGGTAAAACATTTCGGCGTTCGGAATTATGAAAATTTTGTTACGACACGAGCGATGTCTTAATTTTCAATTAATTTCACGTAATTAGATTGAAGAAAAATAGAAATTAATCTACTATCTGCGGGTAAAACCGACAAAGCAAGTCAACCACAGTACCTAGATGCTTGTAAGAGTAAAAAACAAACTCGAGGAAATAAGTTTCTGTGGTTCAAAGAGACGGGCTGCTGGGTTACCGATCTCTGTGCTATTATTGTATTTATATCCTGCACTCGACTGTGAACATTATAGATATTATTCTGTGGTACAATTAATGTTGTGGTTTCTGTAAATTAGGGCTTTACTTGCCATGTCTGGATGCTGATATAAATATTGCAACAACTATGAAATATTTCATAGACTAAAGTTTTTCATGTAGAATTGTAAATGTTAGGTTTAGTTGTTATTATGTATTGAGACCATTAAATATTGATCATTTTTTTAGGTTGACAGAAGAGTTTTTAAAAGAGACTTTGCACCCTGAGTTTTTATCGCCTTTTCTTCTCAGGGGACAGATAGGAAATGTCGACTCCATTTAGCTTAGTTTCATTTTTTAAATTACGAGTAAAAATGATATCAATATTCTATTTAAAGAATAAAAAAAATCATCTCATTTAAAAAAATGCGTATGGAAAATTAATTTAATCAAATATTAATCACGATGCGATATATTAGTAACTACCAGTATTCATAGTAACATCAAAGGTACACGTAATTTTCCTAATTGATTTTTAGGGAGCGTTTTAATGTTATTTCAATAACGTTATATTCGATCCCACGTTTCCAATTTAATTTCGTACAAGATACTCCTGTGCTTAGAATAATCAAAAGCCTTCAATGGCCCACGTTTTCACTAGGGTTGTACCCACAGATACATTAATAAGAGTGACATGGTTAGCTAGGGCTAATTTTACCAAGTTATATTCTATCTGTGGAATAAAATTTGTATGGAAAAACCGTCTAAAGATCAAAATTCAATGGCAGGATAAAAGTAAAAGTATAAAAGTTTTGTCGGATTCAGATGATTCAAAAAAATTTGTTCTTATTGGCATCTCTACACATTTCCACGATCTTTGGTTGTTCTTCTATTCCATAAATCGCATGGAATATTTAGAAGAACAAAGCCGGTTGCGAAATTTAGCGTCCATGGTTATGTAGCTTTTGGCGTCAATCCAATACGCAATACGGTTATTTATATTTATGTTATATTCGCATTTTGAATAAAGGGCCATACAATACCTACAAGCTTATTTGGCAATAGCTCTTCGTACGATCGCTATCATCGATATGTGGTTGTGGCCAGTCGTAGTGGGACTAATTAATTAGTGGTCTACCTACTAGGCACGTGCTAACGATCGTGCAATTATTCACCTGAATTCCACAAATAAAATTGTAATTATTATTTTTATTCGATTCCCATTTGTATGTAGCAAAAAGATAAAAGTCTGCCGTTCCCAGGATTAACCATCCCACGCTACTGTAGAATCTATTGAAGGGAAAATGTGCCTAACTTAATTAAGTTCTTGAAAGAATGTATACTCCATTTGAAATAAGATGAGACGTATAGATAAGGTTTTTTTACATTCCGTTCAACCGATTTTGAATTCTATTGCGTTGGTGGCATGACAAATGGCAGCCGCAGTAGATAGTTGGTATTGTGTAACTTTTTTTGCTTTTAATGCTATTCTTATGCCTACGGTATAGAAGTCAAAATCGGTTGAACGGACTGTAAAAGGGTTTGTTTTAATGTCTAATCTTATTTCAAATGGGGTATAGGTCGATCTATTTTTACTGTCAATTGCCTAAGGATTAGAAGTCATTAATTATTAAAATGAATAAATCAGTCTGTTGTCCCACTGCAGAACAAAGGCCTCCGTTTCTTTTTTCCACACAACATGATCCTATGCGCCAACCTGGATCAATTGGAAGTCGTACCTACAGTAAAAAATATTACACATTAATAACAGGTACTTTGTAGTCGTAAATACTCGTATATTACTGTGGTTAATCTTGTGGAAATCTATATGACGCAAGATCGGAAATGTGCTAAAGAAGTCAAACGATACATTATTGATAATGTTATGCAAAACGACTTCCGCCATTTTATCTTAGATCAAAATATCTTGATAACAAATTCTTGGTGTAGAATGATTTAATATAACCTACTTGGCGGTTTCCTCTGACTTATTCCCATTCCAACTTCGACACCAAGTATTTCACCCATCAGAAGGCGTAGCATGACGGTTTCTATCTCTACGAAGAATAGACATAAACGGTTATCTACAAAATCATGATTTTACAAGGGAGCGTTTTGAACGCAAAATTGTGATAATTAATAGAAGGACAAAGCTATCTTCTCCTATTTTACATCATTTAGTTAATAATAAGTAGTTATAAGTATCAAGAAAATAGTTAAGGCCAATATTACTGTGAAATTGTTTGATCCAAAATACGGTACTTCGACACTTTAAGATTTTTTGTTGTAGTTGACTTAATCAGTAAAAATTGAGAATCAAACAGAAAAAAAATCCTATGACCAAACAAAGAATTCTGAGTCCAATTATGTAAAAGAGTGAATTTCGTAAAAAGTGCAGTTGACCCTTTCTACTTTGCTGCCGTCGTACTGTCTACACGAAACGTCATTTTTGTCTACTCTTCCGTCGACAAAACGGTGCTCATGCTACGCCTGCTGATGCTGATTTTATCAAAGTATCCCTTTATACCTATTTCCTTACGTTTCAAGCTAATCGAGTTCCATGCAAATCGATTAAGCGGTTCAACTGTGAAAACGTAAAAAACGGGTAGAGGGACACATTCTCATTTATAATATAAGTATGGACAAAGGATCGTACATCATACAAAACTGTATTTCTTAGCAAAACATACGATTATCCTTCTTTTGTTGTTATGTCTGGTGAACCCCTTTCATATTTGTAGATATTATTTATGGCTGAACTGACCCTTGGCGAATATGTTAAACGGACAGACGCGATATAAATTACAACGGCCAAAGGTCAAGGTCTTTTAGGATATCTACTACTTAACAGAGAAAATCGTTAAATATTTTCACTATTTCTATTACTTTTTTATTTGAATAATGTTTCTGGGCAATGCTACTTAAATCAAGAGAGCAGTTGTTATAAAAAAAAAATCGCTTGATTAATTGTAATATCCAAATAAATAATAATCAAAAGACCAAAAACTTCCTACTATTTTTTAGTTAAATTATTACTTGAAGTTTGCATCTAATTAACTCCGTCTTTGACGGGGCCTTTCCCTAAAATGAAAATACTATACAATCTGAAAAATCTGTTTTAGTAATAAAATTAAGTGTCAACTCCTTTAAAGAAGTAGGTACCTATAGTTTCCTCATTACCAAAAGCATGCGACAAAAAAAATGTCATTCCGAAAATCTACACCAGCTGAATAATAAATGAAGAGTGACACTTAAAAGTTCCCCAGAGTCGCGGGTAGGTTGAAACAGTTGCCAACCCTCCGAAGGTCAAGGTTAAATAGGATCCTGTACGCGAAAATCATAACGGAATGAAACAGCCGATGAAGTTTGGAGGGTTATATCCTGCCCCGTATGTACTCATATTTGTCATCGTAACAAGGATTTTATTGCCTTACTTATGTTATTGCCCCTTTTATCGTATCTTCAGTTGGTGATCATAAATATTACTTTGCATACCATCTTATGTTGTATTACATTACCATGAGATCTTTTTTTGCTAGTACTATAACTACTAGTATAATAGATGTCGTAAACAAAGCCTGATTTTTGTTTTGTTTTTGACTAATAAAAAAACTTGTTTGGTAAGGAATATCGTAAAAATATATTTAAATGTACCAACAAGCAATATTTACTTGGGTTGATTGGTTAGATTGATGAGGCAAATTAATTAATTTTAACAAGTTACCATTTACCTTAATGGTTTACAATCAAATAACGTTATTTCTACTCATAACCTTTCGGTGGTAGTATGTCCTTGGTGGTCCTTTGTGTGATGTATCAATTTTCGTAATAAAACCTTTAGGCGCCTCAAAGGACCAATTTTCACTTGGGTTAATGATTCCATTGGTAACAAATATAGCTATAATAGTTCCTAAATATATATATATATATATATGCCGTAATGTTGGCTCCACTGTTGTAGGACGAACAAGAATACGTTACGGCGCTACCTAATAGGTCCGATGGTAAAGTTTAACAATGGAGCCAATATTATGGCATAGGAACCATTTGATGAAACGCACTCTACCACCAGCTATATTTGTTACCTTTTACATTTTGGTGACAATTACAAACAACAATCTAGGACAGGATTTAGATAACAAGAAGCCGGTACTGTAAAGTTACGGTTTCCTAGAAAAGCGGTGGCCATAGCGTTTGCAGTTTACCGGCGATTGGCGTTACTGAAACGTTTATGAAAGTAAGTTGATGTGTTTTTCTGGAGAGCGTGTTTGACAGTGTAAAGTCAAACCCCGCAGCCATCATGTTCATGACAGCCGTCACTGCGGTCGTTATGTGGCGGCCATCGCAGTTCTAGGCAACCGTAGCTGACATAGGCAAAAAAGAAAAAAAAAACATTGAATGACAAAATATACTTATTTGGTAAAAAGTCCTTAATACACCTACCCAAATCTATCAAGTGCGTTATGATAAGACTAAGTTCATTTATTTTTACGTACCTTAGTTAATCAAATATTCGTCAGTAGTCTGCACGAATCCTTTCTTCATTAACTAAATACACTATATCCTTCCACATTTGAGCGTACGAAAGCCGTCAACGTGTTTCTCTTATAAAGCTTATCCAATTATTCAATTTGACTGAACGAAAATGAAGTTACGTGTGTAGTCGCCACTTAAGCCTCCGTCTGAGGGTTTATTGAGTTTGAGTGCGCTCTTAAAGAGGAGGCTTCCTGGGGAGTCCAAGATTCGCTGACGTAATGTCATTGTGTGATGTATGTATCGTTGTAAGTTTGTTCGTCTGTGAAAGAACGTTTAGGGAAGGGAACTTCGAAATTTGAATACGTGTTTGGAAGGGTGTTTCTCATTGCGATTTGGGGTAGAACTATTTTTATTATAGCTTAATTTGAGTTCAATAAAGCTGTTGTAGTAAGTACAGGTATGGGAGTCTTTGATTAGGTAATTTTGATGCATTAATGATGGTGAAGTTTTATTCTCGTATGTAAACAAACAATAAGTACACCTGATTAACATAGTCACATTAATTAACTCGCAAAGGAGCGGCCATATCAACGATCATGGAGTATAAATCATGAAGTAGATAATATCATACAAAAAGCCACTACAAGATAATCTCATGCAAATAAATCTTCAATTAGAATCGTGTAATGTAATAGTTTGAAATGTCACGTGTATCGAGTTTTACTTATACGTAGGCGGAGACCACATGCGCCAACGACACATGGCTCTCGAGGTTTTATTAAACGGATTCTTCTTCCTATTTGCCGATTGGAAAATTCCCAGGGAGGGACTGGGAATTCGATTATGCCTGTCGTATGCCTCTGTAGTTTGCCTGTCTGTTTGATAGTAATGAAATATAGTGGCTTCATTGTCTATTTTTATTCATGTTTCCATTGACATTTTCATATCCGGCTTAATGCTAATAAAGCCTATACGAGTATTGAAAAATTGACGCCAATTGTTTTTATTCAAACACAAACGAATAGGGTTTCGTATTTTTTGGCACAAATGGAACGCGAAAATATTTGCACCTCTATAGAATTTGATATTGCGATGTTCAATACTCGTATTTATTCTATTTCAAAAGTCTGGTGCAGTGCACGGTCAATATGTGATAACTTTAACATTTTATTTCTGTGTTTATTCAAAATATTTTCCAGCTCGAACCAGTTTTAGCTTATTTTTTACTTTTCATACACGTTGTGTATTTTCAACTTTTCAAAATTAATGTTGTTCATTTTCAAAGATTTCAAACATGTTGTTAATTATTGTTGTTATTTCCAGGTGTTTGGTGTCGAAGTTGTTCGATGTCTGCTCGAAGTCAACACCCGAACAGATGGAAACGCTCGATGAGATCCGGATACCGTGGGGCAGCGGCATCGTCGGCTATGTTGCCGAGAGCGGCGAGCCCGTCAACATACCTGATGCGTATAAGGTTCGTGGAAACATGTATGATTAATGAAATCTCTGTTGATGATTTCTTAAAAACGATTTTCAAGACATGGTTCATATTGGGTTCGCAGGAACTGGGTCTGAGACACCTTTGTCAAAATCAAGAGAGGGATAGGAAATAGTCTTACTTAAAAACAGTTTTTTAAATCACCCAAGCTTTGAACTAATTATAATTAATTTTACGGCAACTGCGATAAATTATTCTGTGACACTGAAATGTCTCGGAGTACTCGTAATACTCAATGTCACAAATTTCGTCTGTCGGCTCTTTATTACGGGAAATTGACGAAGTTATTTTTTTGTCAGAATTAAAAAATATTTTACCAGAATTTTCCATTCCTTCCACTTGATCCTTCGAAATCGAAGTAAAACTAATCTTATCAAGTAAGAAAGGTGAGGTAATTGGATGTAAGGAAAAAGCATCGGATTTCTAAATGAAAATCCCGACTACTTTACCTAACGAACACTTAGATAATTAACAAAAATTTCACGAAGGAAAGTTTCTTACGAAAAGTCTATGTTTTACGTGTAATGAAAAGAGGTAAACACGGCTCGACTGAAAGCGACCTCAGCTTACGCACCACTTGATTCCAAAAATAGCATGTGATGAAAACTCGCATTTTATGAATGTTTGGAGAACTCGTCCAAAATAGCAATTACACCTCATATTACATTTGCATTTTTTTTACTTTATTACGTCCCCGAATAAGTCAGCCGATATTTTTTTAATTGGATTACCGTCATCGGAGTAGAAATGCCATGTTCGCTCTACATTAAGATACTGAGTTCGTACAGGAATTGACGCAGAAGTGAAGTCCAATGGAAAAGGTTTGCTATTCGCAAAAATATTGGACACTACAAAGTATGTGATGTGAGATAAAGTCAGAAATAACATGTTCTTGTCTAGTAAAGTAGTAAATAACAATTTCTAGGAAAAGTTATTTGCGTAAAGCTTCTGTTTCTGAGAATTCTGTTCTAATGGTTTTGATCAATCATGAAATTAGGTCTTAAAAGTGAGACCTAATTTCATTTCAGTGAATATTGTAAAACATTTTCTCGAATATTGAAACAGATTTCTAAAATATTGAAAGATACCGCTCGTCAATTTTTGAGTTTTGATTGACACTTTGACAAAGCCAATAATGCTTCTGTCTATTACTTTAAATGATTTTTTTACATTGTGTTTGGCCGCATTTAATTATAAGACCAGCACCCTAATTGCGTAAAACATTTTTCAAGGAAATTCCAAAACCATTGATTCATAGATTTCAAAAATTCGTCTGCTTTACTACATAAGTAACGCAATATTATACGTGGCTGAACTATCACAATGAAAGGCATTGCGATCAATTGCCCTTTTCCCGCAATTTATAAAGTCCCTAAAACAAATGACTGCGTTTAAAACGACATAATTTAATGAAGCAAAATAATATTTTGTTCCCGGCGACCCAACTCAGGGTCTCGTGGAACATATGAGACGCAATACAAAAAATGTTACAGTAATATCTTTTTACGACCGGTCATTAAACACTGACAGTAGCAGGACTTACGTACATAGTTCTCTGTATATTAAGCACAAAAGTGTTTGTATTGAGATTAATTATTTTTATCTGCTTAGCTGTTTTGCCGTTTATCTACAGCTCCAGTTTGATGTTACAGTACAGAAACTGAGCGAGACAAACCGTATTCAGGAGCTGTCAGTGTCAATATTTCACAATAATGATGACACTGACAGCTCTTGATAAGATGTCTCTCGGTTATGATGGTGCTGATCGCGTTCAGTTTCATTTATGAAATACACCTTAAATCATCCTAATCCTAAGTTTTACTATAAACTAGCTGCGCCCCGCGGTTTCACCCGCGTAAGTCTCGATCCCGTGGGAATATCGAGAAAAAAAGTCCTATGTGTTAATCCAGGTTATAAACTATCTGTTTGCCAAATTTCATCCAAATCCATTCAGTAGTTTTTACGTGAAAGAGTAATAATCATCCATCCAGAGGTGGCGGAGGACTTTGTTTTATAATATGTAAGGATAAGTGAATAATGAAAACACATTATAGGTACACGTACGTACCCCTAAGCACAGAGTATCGTTTATAAAAGATCAATTTAGCTTTTTATCCCGATACTAATGGGCTTAATCGACTCGAGACGAAGTATCTCTATGAGCTCATAATTTGTTTGTCTATTAGACCTTGATTTGAGATGTGTACCTATACTTGGCTTTTCCTTCTACGGGATGAATGGGTGCTATGAAAGATTCGCTTTTTGAGATCATTTGAAAGTGCTTTTTTAAACTGTGAGTGCTGTTTGTGATCGGTGCTGAATGATTTCTTCTATTTAAAACCATAATAGAGAATTACTCTGCTATAAAAAAAGTGCAGTTTCTCTTTGCAAGTAAAACAACTAGCAAAAAGATCTTTTCAAAACAAAAACAAGCCGCATTTTCCCTAACTTCGTGACATACGAATATAAACTACAGTCGAGCATTTTTCAGCAGACTGTCATTAGGTCTGCGTTTTATCACCTGGACATTTATCTACGCACATTCGTATTTCTTGCTCACGGCTGGGTTCCGTCAAATGATCGCGTTCAAGTTAATGTGGCATTTTTATCTGGCTGGCTTTGGTAATTTTAATTTAGCATGACATTTCTTCTTAACTGTCTCATTGATCATTGAGTTGGGCGTAATTAATTTTTAGGACTAGGTTACAGGCTCAAATTCCGAAAAACGGACAAGTCAATTTTTTTTTCTATACTTAAATCACGGGTTCCTGTTTAGGAACTGTACAAAAAAAAAATCTACAACACTAATCACTATCACTACATATTATAAAGCAAAGTCTGGGAGTTCACGTCTGTCTGTCTGAACTGAACGCGAGGAACTATCGAACGGATTTTCATACGGTTTTCACCAACAGACGAAGTGATTCATGAGGCAGGTTTGGGTGTATAATTTATTAAGGTTTTGTGTACGATGTTTTATCAAGCACTAGTACATCATAAATCTCACAAGCATTAATATCTAGACTAAGCACAAAATGGGAATTCGCGCAACCATCAATCGGTCTAACAATGCGAGACGTCTCTTGTCGACGAAGTCAAAATGATCCTTAACACTTGATTTACGTTACGCTTCAAGTAAACCGGTAAAGCTATTTCACCCGTCCAACATGTTATGGATAAAAGGATTTCAGTTTGAACACCCCTCGTACCGAATTTGTATACAATCCACTTATGCTGCTCCTAAGCTTTTAGGTGGCCTCTTACATTCAAAAGATTTATGCTGGGAAAACGTTCAAGGTGAAAGAGAAATGTATTACCGGTATTAAGATATGGACCCCTTTGAAAAAGTAATATTTGACGTATGATTTTAGGATACTCGCTGCAGAGTTTTTAGAAGAGTTAATAAAGTACGAACATTTTTAATAAATTCCCGGAAGATTCATATCCATCCACAGTTCACTAGAAAGGCTTTAACGCAATTTCAAACTTCCATTATTCAAACACTGTTGCAATTTTTATACCTGACACATTGTTGGCGTAGTCGCCCATAGTTGCCGTTCAACGGAAAACAAACTTTATGAAAGGTGTATTCAGTTTTCCGAGAAACGGTTGTCGTATAATTTCCTGTAATTGCGAAAAATAACATCAAAATTATTCTATACGAAATGCTGATAGATGTTAATAATGTATGATTAAACCTAAGTTCGTCCATATTTATTTAATACCTACCAATTTTCTATTTCCATTAAATAAAAAATGGAATATCAACATTTTTGACATTTCCAATTATTTAGATAGGATATCTCTGGAATTAACTTGGTCTGTAATCATTGCCATTAACTTAAGCAAATAAATGAACGAAGAATTCTGTTGGAATGAGTCTTCCCATGTATTATTTCTTTTAATTTAATGAAGACCATTTTTAATCCATTAAACACCTAATAAGATAAGATCGCATGGTTCTTGTAAAAGACGATTAAAAACAGATTTAAATATTTATGTTCGCGTAACTGCTAATCGAGGCATGATAACACGACAATTTAATGTCTTGTAGCTAATCTATCTATCATTTATATAGATTTTATAGTACTACTTGGAGCATATCCTTCCTAATTCACATTATAAATGCGAATGATAATCTCTCTTTCTCTCCTATACAGGTGTGAATTATTGAATGAAAATGATGCATTTTGAATGAGTTCTGGTTTAGCAACATTGCGTAGAGTAGGTACTTTTTCAAAAAGCTATTTGCAAAGCTATTTTATAAATAACACAAAAAAGCGAAAGCAAAAAACGTTTAGGTCAAGAACTTAAACACTCCTAAGTGGTTCGGGCCTTAAAAGCAAGTCAAATATTAATAAAATATAACAATGGATATTTGCCCGCTTGTATTTTTAGCGCAGTATAAATTAAGTGAGCGTCTAATAACAGCTCTCATAGATCAATTTCAGTCTTGCACCTGTCAAAACTTTCCCTTAACAGACTGCAGGTAATTGCTTGCGGTGTTTCGCCTTAAATACTCGAAAATTCCTAACCACTGTCGGACTTCCTGTCTGCGAATGTTTCGACGAAAACACGCACTTCGTCGAAACAATGATATAGGTAACTTAATTTATTTATTTATTTCTTAACTTTACTGTAATTAGTTTAATTCGATATAATCATTGAGAATTAATTAAAATTATTATCAGAATTCGGATTCAAAGTCGTATGGATTTGTTACTAGTGAGTGCTCCCAAGGTTGTTTCGTAATTTATGGCGTTGGGTACGCAATACGCGTGTAAACGAAATAATTTAAGAACTTCATTGAGGCAGATGATGCTGATTGCTGACGATGTATGCGTTTGACGTGTGGTTGCCGTAACATGCGTGTACGTGACATATAACATTAATCAATGTAACGATGTGAAGCCAAGTTAAAGGCATATGGGTGGCATAAAAACTTTGGCACCGTTAATCACTAATCACACGACAAAGAAGTGGTATCGTTTTACTCGGTATCGATTTCGGAACTTGCAGAGTGCAAACATTCAATGAGCAATTCCTGTCTTGCTCAAGATCACGGGCAGCGTTTTGAAATGTACGGCGCTCTGCAATTGGTTTTCCGATGCTGAAAAACGTGTTAATGCATACTATTTTTACGCGCCCTATGTTTATATAGTCCCCGGTTGTAGATAAAGTTTTTCATCTGGATCTATGCTTAAATCTTTAATAGTTTTATTGATAATATTAATCTTGGTCTGCCAATCGCAACATGAGATTTGACAGCATCAGAAAAATTGGTCATCGATATTATAGAAGGGTCATCACTCTCTTAATGGGGTCACTTGAAAAACGAAAAGTTTCTAAACACAAATAAATTTACAATTTATTGAAAAGCGGTGAAATTTAGACATCTTTTTGAACGTGTTATTAATATTTATGCATCTGTAACTAAAAATAAATCACACCGCATTTAATTCAATCGTACACGAAAAGAAAATCTGACGTGATAAATGTCCTCCAGTTTTATAATTGTGTTGCTCTATTAATATTCTCAATAAATCTATCATCGATTGTTTCTTATCCATTGACAATCACTTAATCCAAGTATTGTAATATATCTTCGTTGGACATGGCTTGATTTATGGGAACAAATGTCCATTGTACTTGCTCGAAGACGGGGCTTGTTCGTAGAACGTTGCCAACCTTCAAGCTTGAGTTTTATTCATCGATGTCAATTTTTCATTCTGCCCCGCAAGGATCAAGCGTCTCTCATTCATCAAGGTCTTCGAAGAATCTCTCTAGAGGTGATTTTACTTATGTAAGCGGTTTTTCTTGTTCGGTTTTCTCCCACAGGATTTTATTTGTGAATTCGTAATTTCGGATGAGAGAATAGTAGCAGTGGCTTTTGTTGTTGTGAGGTATGTGTAAGAGTTCGTAAGATTAGGCAATGTAGCAGAATATCTAAATTGACTGCGCTACTGGAGTTTGAATATTTATTGCCTTTCTGTGGGTTTAGCTGAAGTAGTATAATTCATCAGCATAAATAAATAGAACACGAACAATCAGATGGCTTACACAATGCAGAATTGCGAGCGTAAGAAATTTTCAGTATAACATGACCACTTTGGATTTATTTTTAACATCCCGCTTTCTTCAAGTCAAATTTCAGAAAGCACAAAACACTCACTGGCTAAAACAGCGCCCAAACGTAAGCGTCCAGATTTTTATCTCTCCCTGTGAAGAAATTCCAGCATTTCATGTATATCGTGGAGCGGGCACACCGCCTCGCTGTGATTCGTCAGAATAGGACGAGTGCACATAAATTATTCCCAGCGACACGATCCACTACTGGATAAATTGCGCGCTTAAAAATGCTATCCCTCTTTAGTCACTTCATGAATTCGCTGATGTCGACACAGCTGGATTTACCAACAGACTCAATAAACAAGGTTCCAAATACTATCTTTAGTTTATTCGTCTACAGATGGTGAGAGAAATAAATATGTGGTTTTAAAGATATCTTGACAAATAATAACGTGTTTCGGCTGATAGACGACAAATGTGCGGTGATAGTAACAAATGATTCAGCTAGCAAAATGTTTATGAAACTTAGACAAACGCCCAATAAATTATTCATTGTAAAGTTAATTCTAGAAAAACACGACTTTGAAACCAAAAGTCCAAAATAATATTCCGATTATATAAAAAAATTATGTTTCTCGTACGTGAGACTTATGTTTAGTACGGTACAATTCGGTTTATTATGAGTATTTTGTGTATGAAACGTACGTCTCCGGTCATGAATATTATAGCAGAAGAATATGTTTTCTTTAGGCTCTGAGCTCGTTTAAATTATGAACGTGATTCATTTATCTTTAACGTACTGGCATCCAACGAGTAGGACTTTTTTTTTAGACGTTTTGTATTTTTTGTTACTTCCATTTGGTTTCTTTCAAAGCTTTATGTTCTCTTGAAAGCGGATCCTTTTGTAGATTAATTCTCTGTCTTAACTAGATGGTATCTTAGGATGACTATGGCCTCCCATCCTGGCCCGCCTCCAAGCCCCTGACCTTGCCAAGATTCGCAGTTCATGCGTGCTCACGTATCCACTGTTTATGAAAACGATTTGCATACAAATGCCTCTGAAAGATCGCACTAAATAGATTGCGTACAATATGGCTACACTACTACACTACATTTTGTTTTGGTCTACTTCGATAGTCATATGATTATGTTTGAAGCTGGCAAACTTCGTTATCTTATGACAAAATGCGGCAATGTTCGTCAACTTGACTGGAAAATTGTCATTTAGTGTCACAACGTTTTCTATTTCATGCTCCGTTACATTGTGTGATTGCTGTTTAAAGAATACATATTTGTTCCATATTTGTCTCATTTCTGATAAATTATATTAGACCTAACCTTTTTAATTTACAGAAGGATTATTTAATTTCCTTTTCCTTTTTTAAACGTTTTATCTATCTATCTTTGATTTTATAATTTGAATTACTAAGAAGTACCCATTTGCCTACCTCATTGTGACCTTGAAGTAAATTAATTTCGTGATAATTAAACGCCGTCATGGTTTCTTCGTTACTTGACACCCGTCCTCGTAATGTAATTAAACATGCCTTTGCTCGCGGCTTCTAGCGTAACAATCTTTGTAAATTCTAGGAAGACGTAAAACAACGGTTTTCCCTTTGTAATCCTTTCAATGTTCATTGTGTTTATTCTTTTAATTTTCTTATTCATTAAAATATATTCAAGGAAGAAATCAGTTCCGGAATAATTTATAGAACAGTGAAACAGATTAATTTCATAAATATTAATTTTACACCATTCAGGCCACTTGTTCCATAGTTAAATTCTACTGATAATCACGTTAACGCCGGTAGCACACCTCCGCCGCGAAATCATAGCATCGAAACCGCAGTAGTGCAATTGTACTGACTCGCGTTATGTTCCGCTACGCGAATCCGATTCGAGTGGCGAAACATGACGCGAGTCAGTACAATTGAACTACTGCGGTTTCGCTGCTATGGTTTCGCGGCGGAGATGTGGTAGCGGCATTAATGGTATATTGAGGTAGGCACAAAAAAGAAACATAAATTACCATAACAATATTGAAGCTCGAAGGTTACAGGAAGTTAGTTGCCTTTTACGCTCCGTTGTAATACGTATTTATTTCCCAACGATAATATTCCAAGGAAAATTACAGTTTCGTACATCTATGAGGCGTCTGCTGTTCAGACATGAACCCTCGAAATCAGAAAATTTGCATATTAGCCGATAGTGATGAGCTTTCAGGTGGAAACAGCGTCATTCAATTGGTCTTTCCCAAAATATTTGCTTCCTCAAGGCCTAAGCTATCCAAAAAACATGAAACCTCGATAAAACAAATTCTATTTGTTAAAAAACCTAGAACGTTTATTTAGGTAGCCTAAAATGTTAGTTCTATTTGCCAAGTTGTTCCAAGTAGTTTGTAGACAATAGTGGCGGTGCGATTCGTGTAACTTTCAGAGGGGATAATGGAGCCTTTAGAAGAAAAGCCTAACATTAGCACTTTTACGCTAAGCCGGCCACGAATCTGTTACATGGCGAAATAAAAAGTTCTGCTCTTTGTTCGAGGTTTAAGGATTTCCGAGATTTTAGGTCTAATGAAAAAGAAAACGAAGTGGGCAAACTGCTCACGTGACAGCTTCAATTATAAGCTTGAAATAGTTTTGAATTCTTGAAATGGTTTAACCTGATTGATTTCATGTTTTGAAAAACCTACATTCATTGTGTAAAGAGCCATTATGCTCTTTGTCAATAAGAAGTAGAAACAATGGACATTCACACAATCGTCAATGCTTCGAAACCGATACAATTCAAAATAACTTCCTGAGAACGTATTACCAGCAAAATGGTGTGTAACGAGGTTTTACCGAGGGTCCTGCTGATAGATATTGATACTGTAGATATTGATAAAAGAAACTAAATAATAATAAATGTAAAGAATCTTTTGAATATTCTGATTGTTTGAGTGAACATGTCGTTTGACACGAGATTATACTGGGTGTTAGGGTAGACACCGCTATCCTTGAAATTAGTGGTTTGGTGTCATTTATAATATACTTTTTCTATGGGACCAACCTAGAAATCGCGAAAAAAAAATCAGCTGTTCCATACATTTGTGTTCACTTAAATCGACAAAATGTATGGAACAGCAGATTTTTTTTTTTCGATTTGAAAGTTGTTCCCATAGAAAAAGTATATTATAGATGACACCAAACCACTAGTTTCAAGGATAACGGTGTTTACCCTAACACCCTGTAGATGAATATTTTGTCAGACGAAAATAGAATTTGCGATGAAAACGCATCAAAGGGCTTTTATTTCTGTGATGTTCAATTTTGACACTGGCATAGTCAGTCGCTTGAAAGAATTTAGCATTCTTGATGTTCAATTTGTACCTATTACTTTTACGATCCGTCCAAGATCAGAATCGTAAATGGAATCTTCGATCGCTGGAGTTTTATTTTGATGTCAGGTTTGGATTTCTGTGAACTCTTATTTGGACTAAAAACTCCCAGAGATATAGTATACTTCCCCACGAAGATATAAAATCCTTCCTCGTGGAAACTTGTATCCGAATTGAATCTCTCGTATTCGATTTAAAGCTATTGAGTTGGCAAGAGCGAGTTTTTTATTTTAACAAAATTTTATAGTCGGTCATGCTCCGTTAGGATAGCTCTAACTTTGGAGAAGCTGATTATGCGGAAGAATTTTTGATCCCGTGCCAAATATTCCATAACAAAATTACCACTATGATATTTCAGCATCTAATTTGACAGAAATTCTAACACTGCATAATAATTTACTTAATTTAATGTTAAGGTGACAGTTTCATTTGCTTGTCTGTTTGTCCAATTTATTCACATGTCATGATTAGAAGTTTGAATACCTCTCAAAATTAACGATATACGTGCAAGTACGTACCTAGTCGGAATCAATATTAAATTACCGAATGTCTCAAACAGTAATGGCGAACGGAATTGCTACACGAATGCCGCAATCTGTCTTAGTCACTACTTCGGTATCGCTTAACATTACATTCTCATTACGAACGGACCAACCAGAATAATGCGATGTTTGGCGAAGATTGGCTGTACAAGTTTTGAGATTTGTCAACAGTGTTGTTGTTAGAAGATTTAGTTTATTGCGTGAAGGAATGGGGGCATCAAGGAAATGTTTTCCCAACCAACTAAAATGTCAGCATAGGCTGAAAAATTTGAATATAATTTAATTGAAGACTTTAGGTTCCAACTTAATCCTTTAACAATTTTGCAATGCAAATTTAAGACCAGAACGTTATCTTGCCAGCTATTAATATGCATATCAAGAATTTATGTTGCCAAAAGGTTTTATTGGTTCAATTTCGTATTTCGCAGACAGATTTATACCGGTCAGACGTTTGACAAACGGGCTTAAACTCCAAAATATTCGCTCGGCTTTACTGAAAGTGTGATATGTACGCGCAATGGATGGTTTAAGCCCAATCTGGCTGGTTGTCAGGCGTTGGTAATGAACGTTGGCTCGCAATATATGTACACACGGCTACACATCAAGCTATACATTTCCAGTTTATGCTGATATCGCATTGTATTGGATTTCCGTGCAATGTGAGGTCAGCTTATACTGGAAATGTATAGCTTGATGTGTAGCCGGGTACCTCCCCTTTTGGCTTGGCTCCATACGTTGGAGTGTGGTTCAACAAATGTTCGTGTTCTCACTGCATTGTGGCACCGGTACATCCAGTCATTCGAGTCGTAAATTCACCGATACAACGGATTCCTCAAATCGCATTCTTCACTGGCGACAGATTTACGGTGTTACTGTGAATAAATTATCCGAAACTAGCGATCGCCAGCGAATCGGCGCACGTGATGCCTTTCGCGTGTCGTTGACGATAGATTCTAAGATTTTAAACAATCTGTTGCTTCAACCACAGCACCTGGATAATTCTGAGTGAGATGAGCTCTACTGTTTTATCATAAGTTGTAGGAGAATTTTTTTATACTAAGAATATTTGATCCAGGCATAAAACGCTATCCAGATTGACGAAACACAGTCGCGCCTCAGTATATGAATCCATATTTGAGTAAAATGTCAACCTTAACTCATATTTAAAACTATACGTATAGGTACAAGAAGAATTTATTAATTCCGACAAGCCCAAATTAAGGATTACGCTATTTACAGTAGCAGTGTTTTTTTAGTAGTTTTCCCGGCTTTAAAATATATTTAATTGATATTTTCGATTTTGTAATATAAAATAGTAACATGCAAAACGCTCACGATGAATGAGAATGAGAGTTATTTCCAAAGTACGGTATGTTGCAGAAGAAGTTATAATATTGAGAGTACTAAGAGGCGCCTGCGCCTCGGACGACGGCTGCGGTCTGCGGTCACTACCACGGCTCCGATTACTCGGCCCAGTTCCTATTATGAGACTTCATTTAGAAGCTGCCCCATTCAGACGACTAATAATAGTTCAATTAAAGACTTGCTCAGTGTACATCGCCAATGTTACTCTATCCTAACCTACGAGAAATCTACTCTACGATGAAGATTATTGGATTGACACACAGATATCAGTGGACTTATTGTGTTTTCTTTGTTCCAGGATGAAAGGTTTAACCACGACATTGACCAACAGACGGGTTATAAAACGAGGTCACTTCTCTGCATGCCCATTAAGGACATTAATGGAGAGGTCATCGGTGTTGCTCAGGTATGTAGCCGGTTTAAATTAAATGAATACCACGTACTTTGTACATTGTACATTAAACTTTCATTACACCTCTTTTAATAACAAGATTTATTTAGTGTCGTTACCTAAATAAATCTTGTTTGCTAAAAGAAAATTTCGCCCTGTTTACATTCGAAATGTTGTTTCAAAAACATCTGGGAAACGGCGAAATGAGAGCTTGGCGAAGAAAATGATGAAAAAAAGTTTCCAACGTCCTAAACGTATTAAGTTATAAATATTCCGACGCGGAATTGAAATTGCTTGGCGAATGTTGGTAAACTTTGTATTATCTCGTGGCATCTGCCTGTTAACCAGTGTGTCCCAGTGAAAAGTGATTTTGAACGTCACTTCCGACCAATAAATATTGAAATACGACGAACGAGATTTTTCTAATCTTACATTTGCTTTTTTGCACATAAATTTTCTTTTGATTAACGAGCGTCAAATATTGTAACTGTTTTTCTTTTGTATTGGATGAAAAAATTTGTTTATTGTTTTGAAGCTATAAATCTGTCTCGGATTATAAATGTTTTCTCTCAATTTCCCTAAGAACAAAGTTGCATTATTCTTAATCTTTACCACATTACTGAAGAATTTCCATCATTATCGAATATTTCAACCGAACAACTAACACTTTGGAGACAAAAACTTTTACATCACTAATCGCAATATATCTTTCAGGTTATAAACAAACAGAGCGACGGTCCCTTCACGTCATATGATGAGAAAGTCTTCTCATCCTACCTTCAGTTCTGCGGCATTGGTCTTCGGAACGCTCAGCTTTACGAGAGATCCCAGTTGGAAGTCAAGAGGAATCAGGTGCTCTTGGACCTCGCCAGGATGGTGTTTGAAGAACAGAGTACTATAGAACACATGGTGTTAAGGATACTTACGCATACACAGAGCCTCATTAGATGCCAACGAGTACAGGTTAGTTCAATAGTGTTAATATTACTGGTTACATTGAGGTTATGCCAATGTTTTGGGCAAGTTAATATTACCTTCATTGTTGTATAATTGTTCAGTAACGGTAGGAAATCTACATAGTGGGGATTACATTAGGAATGGAGACGTTGTTATATCACTAAGTCATCATCAAACTCCTGTCCTTATCCCAATTTATTTTCCCATCATATTTTTATGATATTACCTTCCATTTCTATAGTTCAAGTTTTAAATTATTCCAATTTGTGTTCCTCAATTTTCCTTACTCATCTACTTGGCTTGATTGAATTAGGTTTGTAATTTTGTATCATCTACGTTGTAGAAAATCATGTTGCCATTCGTTCCGTCTCTAAGATCTTATCTCGTAACTCCTCCTTCCGAATCTGTTACTACATCAAGTAAGTTGAAGGTAAGTTCACTTGCACACGCCCCAGGTAACGTACCAGATAATACATGGTGAAACTTCCGAATGTTGTTTATCTTGTTAGCCCAAACGGAAACTTGGAAGAGGTAGGCATCTCGCTATCCGAAAAAAGTTGGTAATCCATACGAACTCGGGCAAAGCGAGCCGATGTGCGATCCCTGAGTTAACGCAACTATTTACATGTTTATTTATTGAAGGAAATCGAAATAAAACGTTCCAGTATTCGTTCTTCCAACGCAAAAGACACATAGCGGTTCCACTGAAAAGACTTCATACTCTTCATTGCTTCCACTAAAACCCTCAAAGACATCGTTCTTTGAAATACATTTAATTTAATTATCCCTCCAAAGATAGCTTTCCTACCAATTTCTTAGTGGTATTTATTATTTCCATAGCGCTCCTTATTTTATGATTGAAAACGAATTTCAATATCGAAATAAGTTATGATGAATTGATTCATTCAATCAACGAACAATTTGGGCCGACTCACTTTTAATATCAATTTCAATATAATTCGAAATGCTTTGAGTCGAGAAAATTAATTTTGCTTGTTTTCCTAATGAAACGTTTGAGTCGAGGCGTTTTGTTTACCATTGGTGTTATAGCCAAGGTTTGTTAAAATGCTTTCATATTACATTAGAAGTTGGAGATGTAATCATTAATAACTAATACTTGGGTTCTTTAAGTATCTGGTGATATTGAACTTTGAGCTTTAATTCTAGAATTCCAACTATCAAGTTATCTGACAAAAGCATGAGAATATTCTTTCATGTTTATTCTACCGTGTTTACTTTAAAATAAAGTCTAGGTCCAGCTGTTTTAATTCGAAATGTTGTTCAAATATCACAATAATATATTGTATGAATGGAAATTAATCCGCTTTCGGGTCCAATGAATTGAGCAGCTTTGTGAATTAACGACAAAAAGGGGTGAAAGGTGTTAAATTTACATCAGAGTAATTTACATTTATATCTTTTGTTTATTATTCACCGGTTGGTCGAATATTCCATTTTTGTTTATTAGTTAATGGATTGCGATATGATGTTTGAATGGAAAGGGAACAATACTCGTTATGGAATATAATGTTACGGCCATTACACGTTCATGCGAACATTATTACTTTTAGAGATATTTTTTCTTTTATTTCATTTATACAAGGATCAAGTTTAAGTCTTAACATAAATTCTAACTAACTATCAGAACTATTCGTAACCTAATATATTTTTACGAAGCTACCTTCAAAAGACATCCTAATACTTCTCCGACTATCCGTCCATGAACAAATAAAATACTTAACTTTATTCCTTTAAGCCCTATTTACGTTTCTAGAAAAAAGTTAACCGCTTTTTAAGTATTATGTATAACTTTGTGTTGGATAGATTAAATTGCTTTCAGCTCTGCCATGTTTATCATATCAAAAACATATTGTAGGTGAAAGCTGTAATAATTCCCAAGTTGTTTATAGACTGCCCAGCAATTATTAACGCCTCGTCGTCTATGGTAATAATTTAATAACAAGGGATTATTCAGCGTTCCCGTGCTCGGGGAAAATATAATTCGGATTCTCTAATGGGAAATTCAGACATGAAATTATCCGGAACGGACCAGAGTTACTTAACTGACATAGCTTGCAGAGTAAGCACGTTGAAGAGGCAGTGGCCTGGCCATGTTTGTCGAAGGACCGATGGCAGACGACTCCTGGGGGCCTACCACCACCGCCTACAGCAGTATTATTTTAATATTAAAGATGTAAATAATAGGAAAGAGATGAAGCTCTAAAGGACGTCTACCTCAGTCTCTTTCCCCCAATGAATGAAGTAAGATTAAAATAATACTGATGCAAGTGGTGGCGGTAGGCACCCTGCAGGGGAGACTGTGTCTCGCAAGCGAAGTGTGAAGATGGACCGACGACCTTAAAAAGGTGTCTGGGGCAGACTGGAAACGGGAGGAGGAGGACAGGGTGCCTGGGAGGGCCCTTTATCGAGCAATGGACTGCAATAGGCTGAGTTGATTGAATGGCAACATTAAAGACACTAACGTCGCCATTTCAACTGCAACTTCAATACAAGTTACGATTAAAACTCAGGTCTAGAAATGGCGACGTTAGTGTCTTCGAACAACTATATTTATCGATTACAAAGTTATCGATATCTATAATGGTTATATTTAATAGTAAAGGTATCCATCTGCTTCTGAATCTATCTGCCTAGCCTTGTCCCAACTATGTTGGGGTCGGCTTCCAATCTTACCGGATGCAGCTGAATACCAGTATTTTACTGCGACTATTAGCGACTGTGTATCTGACCTCTACAACCCAGTAACAGGATACCCCTTGGTAAGACTGGTTGTCAGACTTTCGGGCTTTTGACGACCTGTCACGACTGTCAAAGATCCACGAATGACAGCTGGGACCAACGGCTTCACGTGCTTTCCGCGACACGGAGGAGTCTCGGATGTAAACCATCCACGGACCAACCCCGGCAAGCGTAGCTTAACCTGATGGATCGACCCGTGCGGCTGTTATTACTTAGCTCGGTTCCCTTCAAAATGGTGGAGCTGGATGGTGCTGATCCACATGTCATGTTCGTGAACGGGCGCCGTCAGTTAAGACTGGTCACCTCTTATTTGCCAGAGCTTATTTTTAATCTTAAATTTTGAATTGCTTTTGATAATTTTTTGTTTTACATTGTTCTCACATATAGGAGCAACATGAATACTGTACCCAGGATTTTGTAATATCTATATCCATTTTTAAAAGAGTGTCCTTGGAGTTTCATGTCCGTTCTTCTCCATAGAGATCTACGTTTTGGAATGGGCAACTAGCTTCAACTCTTTGACTAAATGACCGACTCCTTGACAATTCAAAAGTGCCTGTAAATGGTTTAATTGAAATAAATGCTTAGAATTTTGAGTTTGAGTTTAGCCACGAGGCTAGCTTAGCTTCTAAGGACATCAACCAAGGACTAAGGGCGATACGGTTAATAAACCGTTCCTAATAAGGCACACAAGTTATTTGATATTGAACTATGACTAATCAATATTACATACTGGGAAACCCAATCATAACTAAGTCGATATCAATTGTTCCAAGACTATTGTGTTTGTTTAGTAAATCAATTTATTGTATCAAAGGAGGCTTTGCTATTGTTATCATATAGGGAGTAAATAAGCGCGGGTGAACACTGCTCGTAATGTTATCAATCTATGATATAACAATGGCTGTTATATGTTCACATTGTGACGTAACAGGCTAGTTATTATGTGGCCCTTTAATACCTTGTCGTTTGTTCGTAAAAGGTTCTGGTTATGTTTTTATGTTTTCCCTATGTGCCAAGAATTAGGCTATAGTGGTCATTTTCGTTTGTTGTATTAAGGTAGTTCTATTGTTTCCTTTTATTTTCCGGGTAAGACCGTCTATCCATCGCACCGGGAACGGGAACGTCAACGAGAAACAGATGACGACGCTATAGTAAATGTACTGTCGCTACTTCTCCGGCGACGTCATCTGTTTCTCGTAGACGTTCCTGTTCCCAGTGCGGTGGACACCCAGTGTAAGGCTGCATGTAGCAGTTTTGGAACCAATTTTGCAGTGTCGCTGTCAGTTGTTTTGTTTCTTCATTTTTCTGTCAAGATCAACAGATTGTAATTGTCTATCTGTCATTTTGCCATCTTCCGTCAAAAAACTCCGTTTTTACTGCTGCTGTACTTACAGCTCTGTTTAATTGCAAAATTTTGTCCTATCTAATGTTTAGAATACGAACTAAATACACGACCTCAGTTAATCTATTTTCCATTTGTCTTAGGTGATCATTATTTCATGTTTACAAGTAGGTACATCAAAGTTCATAGAAATTCATTGTTCGTCCATCAACTATTACACCTCCTAATATTATTTGATAAAGTAAAACATGTAAATGAGTACCCTCGCTGAAAGTTAAGTGGTCCTAAACCCTAAAAGGGATTGTTCTCATCAAAATGAATAATAAACTTTGTTCTATGGTTTAGGGAAGTGAAAATAAAATGTTTTACCGCCTCAACTATAGGGTATGAAAATTACGATCATTGGAATGAAAGTGGTACTCACATTTTTGTGACCAGTTTACCCAACATAAACATTAGAATAATTTTATTAATTAAAATTCAAAACGCGTACACAATATTTAAAGCCTAGTCCTTTGGTTATATTTTAATAAAAAACACAATTATGTCAGTAACACAATGTTCAGATATTTATATGATCATTATTCATTGTAGAGTTGACGGGTGAACCAGTACCAGGCTAACCTTGACCAAGGCCTACACAAAGGGCTCGGAACTTCGGAATTATTCATGAAGTTGATATTATTTTATCCAAACAATTTAGTTGCCTGGCTTTTGAGTACAATCGGTGACTAAGCTTAGTCATAATTCGGAATTCCAGAATCAGATCGAACTTTTCGTAAAAAGAATACTTTTCACAATTTGAATTGTATTTTTTTTTTGTAGTTGCCAGGACTTTTTCATTTTGGATGAATCCCTTGAATTCTATTCAGTCATTCGTGGATTCATTCAATCAGTCATTCTTGGATATTTGATAGTCATTACGCGTAGTCAGAATATCAAAATTCTAACAACCAGTCTTAACAAGGGATATCGTGTTACCCAGTAATTGGGTTGTGGAGGTCAAATAGGCAGTCGCTCCAAGTAAAATATTGGTATTCAGCAGGATCCGGTTAGACTGGAAGCCGACCCCAACATAATTGGGAAAGGGCTAGGCAGACACGCAGACACCCTTAAATTAGATTCCAATTATATTATGATATTTATATTTCATGAAACTACTTTATTATCCTCTACCAACCTAAACTCGCGACAATCTAAGAAGTCCGTTTTGACGTTTAGTTCTCCCTCGTACATGTAATAAAACGTTAAGCCTTGAGAATCAGTTTTAAGCAATGTAGATAAGTTTTCGATTACAAACTCTAAAAGTATGATCAATCGATAAGTCTCGAGATCAGTTTATCAAAACGGGCTTCTTAGATTGTCGCGAGTCTAGTGAATGTATTGTAACTTCGTAAGGCTATGACCATCAATTGTTTTATGATCGATATGTAAATGCTTAAGGTCTCACAAGTACACGATGTCATGGGTATTTGCGACGTAATCGCGTGTAGATAGCAAAGTTTTATTGCACCTGTTGGCATAGGAAAGAACCTAGACTAAAGACAATTCTCTCATAATATCCTGCGGATATTACTGCGCGGAATAAAGCCTGCGGAATAAAGACTTTTCGTTTCCTATAGGGAACCGTCTGCGAAGCATGATGGTTGTGGAAATATAATTATGTTAAATGGTCGTCCTAAGTTGTTAGTGGGATAGGATTAACAAGTGGTATGTATAGATAAATATAAAGTGTGTGCCGGAAATAGGTATTTAATTTTCAATCGAAAATTAATTGGAAATTTACTGCGATATTTCCAAAATTAATTAATGATTTGTACCTTTTTACGTAATCGAAACCTGAAATTAATTCTAATCTATTAAAGTAAACTCATTCAAACTAAATGTGTAATTTGTAGTTTATTTTGTGAAATGTATTTCGCTCCGAGTGTTAGGTACACTCAGAACGAAATACATTTCACACATTTTACTAACGGCTGCGGTAATGACGAAAATTGTTGCGAGCGTTTTAAAACGTAGAAAACTGTTATGTCAATTTAGTATGGTAGATTTATGCACGGCCACCATAACTCTTCCGCCTGTCCGTCGCCACTAAATTGTGCGGACTTCTCGGAGTATGAATGAGATATAGAATACCCACTGTTCGTTGGTATCTTATTATGCAAACTCCTGGCGCGTTCTATGAACAATAATTTTGTAACAACTCTCAATAATAATTGAGTGCCAAATTAATATTTTCTCGAAAAATAAATATATACTCTAGCAGCATTGCTTAAATACAAGCTTGAAAGCTAAGTTACACTAAGTTACAGACAATTTTGCGGGCTTTTAAAGTTAACTCAATGGTCTAATACCCCGGAGTGACCATTTAATCACTTTAAGATATCAACAATACTAGCAATCCACAAAAAAAAAAAACCGGAGTTTAGTAAAGTAACCCTTCAAAAGCGCTTAGATAATTTGTCTAGCTGTATTAGCTGATCTTATTAATACGCTAAGCTGTACATAATCGTACTATCTAATGATGATTGAAACGTCGCCGCTAGGTGGCGCCAGGCGCTATCGCGGTCATCTACGCAAACGGTGGAATACTAATTGAGACTTATCTCAGATCAAAATCTTGATGATTAGTCATTGCGTTTTGTGAATATGTAATTGGAGAATTTTCAATCATCGGCAATATGTAGACCAATGGTTGAGGCGCGGCTCCACCTGTTGCAGGTAAACCCATTTCTAGAACAAGCATATTTAGTTTAGTAGGGTAATTTAATTTAGCTACAAGCAATGCGCAACCCACTTTTACTGTGTGCTTACTTATTATAGTATTTATTTATTTAAACTTCTCGCACGCAATAAGGTAGAAAGGCGGACTTAATACCTAAGGCATTCTCTACCGGTCAACCAAGGACCAGACCACAGGTCCAGTATTATAGTAATCTTTTTTTTGCTAGCCTGCATCATGTCCCACTGCTGGGTAAAGGCATCCCCTTTCTCCTCTAAAACCACTTTGTCTTGTGTAATAAAAATAAAAATAAACTAGAAGCACACACAGGCGAATCCAACCTACACAATCTGCATTATTCATAAACGCTGCATAAAGTTAAGTTATGAATTAGCAACTGTTTAACCATACATTTTCGACGTGTATACGTCTCTTTAACTTTAAGAAACGTTTATGAATGAGAGGGTTAGTATTGAATCATTTTACAATGTTGGTACTACATTATACGGACTCAACTCAATGGCTGCAGTGATCCCGAGTGCAGTGCAGTGATAAAATTTAACAACGTGATGGCCGAACCACTATTCGCAAGTCATGCTATTACCAACAGCATAATCCCCTAAAATCGACAGCAGTCTACTTGGCCCCGCTTTCATAACCAATTGCATTTTAGTATCGAATGTAGTACTGCAATATTGTATAAGTATCTAAATTATATGTCAACGCATTCAAATAAAAGTTTCGAAAATTCCAAAATATTGTATTTGACAGAAAAAGAAACCTCTGGAATTTTTCAAATATGAGTACATATTAGGTCTTTACCTATGAAATTGCCGTTCTGCAGTACTGGCCATTTCAAATCAAAATAATTTTTGTTTGGCTAAGAATTCTAATTTCAAATTAATTTTATTTTAAAAACATGGATTTTTTTTTCCAAAAGTAGTCATTTCTTTATTGATTAGTGTTACATTTTCATCGCATTTCAATCTTTTTCGTCATCATGGATACGTTAAAAATTCGAGTAATTATGGAATATGAGTACCGTCGTGGCAGCAACGCGGCACAAGCGGCACGCAACATCAACGACGTTTACGGAGCTAACACTACAAACCAACGCACCACCTGTTATTGGTTTGCTCGCTTCCGTTCTGGAAATTTCGACCTGAAAAATGAACCTCGCGGTCGTCCGAAGACTTTGGTCGACAATGACGAATTAAAGGCGATTGTGGAAGCTGATGATACACAATCTACGGCTGAATTAGCAGCAGCTTTCGACGTTAGCGTCAAAACAATATTGGTCCATTTGCGTCAAATTGGCAAGGTAAAAAAGCTTGACAAATGGGTGCCCCACGAACTCAATGATCGCCAGCGCGAAGTACGCGTCGAGACGTGCCTTGCACTGCTCAACAGACACACAAATGAAGGAATTTTGAACCGCATTGTTACCTGCGATGAAAAATGGATTCTGTTTGATAACCGCAAGCGCTCAGCAAGTTGGTTGGATCCTGGTTCAGCACCTAAACAATGCCCTAAACGAAAACTTACCCCTAGAAAAGTGATGGTCACTGTTTGGTGGTCTAGCGCCGGTGTGATTCATCACAGCTTCTTACCAAACGGGGTGAGCATTACTGCAGATGTGTACTGTGAAGAACTGAACACAATGATGGAGAAGCTGGCGCATCTCCAACCAGCATTGGTCAATCGCTCGTCTCCGCTGCTCCTGCACGACAACGCGCGACCTCATACTGCACAGCAGACGGTCTCCAAGTTGCAAGAACTGGAACTGAACTCCGTCATCCGCCCTACTCACCAGACCTTGCGCCTACAGACTACTACTTTTTCCAGAATTTGGATAACTTCTTGGCGGGAAAAAAATTCAATACCCGAGAGGCAGTACAAAATGCCTTTGAAGAATTTGTTGCCTCCCGTCCAGCTGATTTCTTTAAGAAGGGCATCAATAAACTGCCACTGCGATGGTAAAGATGCATTGATTGCATGGGTGATTACTTCGATTAATACAAATAAAAAATTCATGAAAAAAATTCGTTTAAATTTTTTCATACAAAACGGCAATTTCATAGGTAAAGACCTATTATTTTTGCACTTCACTGTACACCAATAAAAACATAGAAGTAACTTGTTCGCATATCATTCAAGGGCTGAAAGCCTAACGCCCTAAAGGGTCTATGTATGTTCCAATTATATTGTTGTTTGCAGATTTATCGACTGAAAAAAAAAAAGCGTTTTCATGTATCCTTCTGTGTGTAATAAATAACATTTATCTCTTTAAACTAAATCTATGGAACCTATTAAGGTATCATGTCACACAGGTTAATTTTTTCATTAACAGTTTTTTTTTGACATTTTTTTTATTTCCTTAAAATTTTCCACTTTCGCATTGTTGGCCTAAGAATACTATCTCTGGCAAGTACACTGCAGTATAGAAGCCGTCACAACAACGCAGTGCCGCATACGCCGCATAGTGCTAAAGTCAAGTGATGTAGTGTTTATTAAATTTTGACCGCAATGCCTCTGGTACGGGGCAAAAACATTTAATAACTCTTGTATGGTAGCTCGGTGATATTAATTTTCTGGACGTCGCGTCGTTCCTCTAACATAAAGCGCTCCATATTTTTTATAAATACTTGGTGTAAGCAGATTATTTTTTAAATGGTTAGAAGTACTGTAAGCATGCTACGCGCGTACATTAATATTTAGATAGATTACAATAAATAAAAATCAACTAATAAAATACTCGTGGAGCTTACATTGGGAAGCTATGCAGAATAATACCTCTAGTACTCTCCTCTCAGTATGAACATGCGCATTTATTTAGAACTTGAATTTAAATTTCAAACTTCGGGAATACTAGTATCGGGAATTTAACGGTATTTAGAAAGACAGAGGTGGCCCTATTAAATTGTCTTCAAGTTTTTACTACTAACGGTCAGAGGCTCGAATACTGTGGTTTTACTATAGCCATAACTGTAAAGTAATGTTGCCAGTCCTAGTTCCCAAATGTTAAATTTTACGTCAGCCACAATAATTGTGTGGATAGTTACTTTTGTTAACGGTAAATTAAGTTTTATTGCGCACTAACCTGGAATTGGGTCCCTTATTTTAAGTTTTATTGTTATGTGAGAAATAATAAACAAAATTATTTAATTTTAAGTATGAAATAAAAAGACATGTGGCATTAAGCAACCCTCACTGGGCCGTTGTTGATTAGGTTTAGGTACGGCCCACTCTGCCCAGCGTTTCACGGGCAATTTTACCCGCGGCGATTCTTTCCGCGCATTGAATTTTCAACGCACTGCTTAGCGCTGAGAGTTGAACATCCAACAGTGTGGATTTTTGACGCACTGAGATGCACTCTGTTGGATTCTCAATGCTCGGCTCAACACCGAGAGTAGAAAATCCAGTGCGCGATAAAAGCCCGCCACGATATTTTTACGTACGTGCGAACATGGGCCCTTTCGCAGAGATGCCTGTCTCCAACTAGTGAGAACATGCATTTTAGCCATCTAGGCAGCTGATTATGTTTGATATAAAGGGCCAGTTTTATTACGAGGGTGGTTAAAGTATAGATTCGAATTAATCAATAGTTGAGAAAGTTGGTTCTAAAACTAAATTGCGCGCAATAAAACTGGTATTAGTACTTAATTCTGCACAAAAAAAAGAGACGCGCCATTGAAACAAGAAATTGGTTTAGTCGTCTGCGAGGTCTGCAATGTTGGCTATAAACATATTAGAATTATTCATAAGACCTAACATTTGCGGTCGAGAGATATCGACTTAACAAAAAACCTTTTACACGAAGTAGTCAAGTCAAGAGTGTCTCCACCCATATCTCCATACAAAACAAAACGCTAATTTTTTTACGTAAACAGTTTTGGCACTTATCCCTTAAAGGCTTCTTTACACGAGGGCAGCTTCTCACCTCGAAGATGAGATCATCGAAACGAGATGATAAAGTCGATTTAAGTTGACCAACTTCCATATTTTTCAAATCCGCATCGATAGTCGGATACCGCCGGTTATTTCAAAATTAGAGGCATACGTGAACCATACTATTTATTTCTTAAATTGACGAGTCTAGTTTTTATTTCTAACTTCAAAGAAAACACATTCACACACAAAATATTTTATTTCACATAAGCCTACATGGGCACTTATGAAACATCAGAAGCTAGGTACACGGTTTCAATTGGTCGTTTCCTATGGAGAAGAGCCGGCAAGAAACTGGTTACTCGGTTACTGTTTTAAAAGAAAATAATAATTGGCTTTTACAATATTTTCGATTTACAGTGTTAATAGTTATGGGACTAGCACTCACCTGGCTGTTCCCGAATCTTGTCTATGAGTCTCGCTAGGACATTCTCGTCTCTCGACAGACGAGAAACTCTCATCGTGTAAATGAGCCATAAGACTAGTTAGGCATACTCTATGTATTATGGAACCATGTATCAGTGTATTGGACTAACGCCAACGTTTTCTAACTTGGTGAGATGTAGCACACCATCATAAAAATATAGACAAGGCACTAAAACGAGCAACAATATCTGTCAGTCATTCCGAGACTTGTATGCAAAGTTTTAACTTAAACATCGCGCCAGCATGGCAGTAGGCAGAGATACTACTATAGGTACTATAAGTACACCCACATTTCACCAGTTATGTTTAAGTCCCATGTAATAGGGAGCGAGAAGATTGCCGTGAACCGGGCACTGATCCACACTCCGGGCTGCTACTGAGAAGCTACAGATTAAAAAACCCAATAACACTTTGCACGACCCGGGAATCGAACTTAGGAGCTCAAGCTCAGCAGTAGCGCTTGCGACCACTAGACCCACGAGGCAGTTATTGCACTTTTCTTTCACTACAGTCGTGTTCTAGGGAAATGGATAGAGGATATTGGAGATGACTTTTAGAAATTAGCTCTGTGCCTTGGTTCAACACCTTCAAAGCTTGACTAAAGGTTAAAGGTGACCCTTTAATTTAGTTAGACGGAAGTTCGCTACCGTTTTTCCCGCTTCGAAATGCACATAGTTAGATTACAGGGCGGGGGAAGCATAATGGTATGTCGTTTATCACTCCCACACTGCGTCGAATTCCGCTCCTGAACGAATACTCGCGTATGAGCACAAAGGTACATAAGGTACATTGTAAAAGCACTCTTCTTCAGCGATGACGGCCGTATTCAGAGTGCCTGAATGCTGAACGAATTCGCTTTACAGACACTGTTTGTACGAAAAAGGGCTTATGAATACAGAAGCAAGTAATTTCATAATAATCTCCATTAACTTCTACGATAACATGACAAATATAGGTAACTGGAAACCTTTCACATAATAAGTAAACGTAACTAATGAAAAAACTAAGGCAGTTACAACCTTGCTACATTTCTTTTCTTGATAAAAATATCTTTCTTTATTGAACACTAGCTGTGCCCCGCGGTTTCACCCGCGTAAGTCTCAATCCCGTCCGAATATCGGGATAAAAAGTATCCTATGTGTTAATCCAGGTTATAAACTATCTGTTAGCCAAATTTCATCAGAATCTGGTCAGCCGTTTTTGCGTGATTGAGTAACAAACATCCAAACACACAAACTTTCACATTCATAATATTAGTAGGATTTTTGCAGTAGGTATACAAAGACCAAGCGAAATAATCACGCGTTTTTACCCCAAGTGTCTTATAAAAACTGATGGATTGATATCATCACTCAAATAATGAGATAGCTTCGAGTGCCTTGAAATATTAGAAAAAATATGTCTGCCAACTTTCATTTTTATTGGGAAAGATGACTTTTATTTTTCAATATATGGATGTAAAGAACAAAGTTGTACCTACAGGATTTCAAGTGTATTAAAGGCTTATTGGCCCGATAGAAGGATTAGGTTCTCGTGTTTGCTAGCTATATTTTTAGTGATAAAATGTATTGACAAAAGCTCTTCACATTTCTGTTATAATCCACCCAATGGCCGGTATCGGATCGGATTATTTTTATTAAAAGTTATAACACCGTGTTTCCGTTGCTATAATAACATGTAAGCAGAGCGTCAAATAGTGAAATTATTTTTTTTGTTTATTTTTATCGTTTATTTGACTACAAACAAATGCTGACCGGAACAATGATAAGGCAAAAAAATGTTGTCTCACACAAACATTCTCCTTTTATACGTATTCCGTACTTTAGAATAAATAAAGTTCACCAGAGTCGGGTCGGGCCAGAGGATCAAGATAAAAGCGTGTCATGAGACCTAATGAGAATGGAAAGCGATAAGCTGGCGAACAAAATCTTCACTCTTGGGACTTGGAAAGGTTTCAGACAAGTATCAAGTTTATACGACACATTAACAGCACTTAGATTAACGTTTTTGTGGTGACTTTAAACTGTAATTACCTTTGAATTGATCACCTCGTAATATACAGGTGTGTAAAGAATGTTACTTAGCTAATGTATGTTACTTTTTATTACTGGTCTCTCTCCTAGGAGCCATTATTTGTAAAGTAACACATTGGGACGACAGCGTTTTGGCAAAATCATTGAAACGGAATATGACTCAATTTGAATTTAGAAACAAATCAAGCCTTTGCTTTACAAAACAACCAAAACAAGTTTGACGCATGCCCCAAAAATAACCCGTGATAAAACATCGCTATAAGCTGTAACTATCAAAATGGCTTAGCACCAGATTATCGCAGATCATCGGGACCCGATGACGTGCGTCTACATCCGATCATATTGCGCGACAACCCACTATCCCTCGGGCAAATACTTTATTGGATCGTTTCCAAGGAAAACTCAATTATGAACGAACAATGTGCAGAAATAACACGAAGTCCTTTAATGGAAGTTGGGGTTTGTTCTTATGAAAGTGGAACCTGAAGATCCGGTAAGGCGTTGATAGAAATTACACGAAGATGAAAATAATACGTTCAGGCATTTACCGATGCTGGTCTAGATGTTATTAGTTTTAGTCGGGAATTGTTCGTTAGTTTACCTTCAATTGAATACCTGGCGTTTTGTGAGAGCGTACAGAGAGCAAATGTATGAAGAGAAATTGTAGTTAATTTCCGTCGAGGTAGTAATTGAATATGTAATCGTAGACTAAGTAAATAATACTGCTATTCAGTTACTATTGTTTTATTTTATTATCCAAAACAAGTATCTGCTGGCATTTTGCCTTGAAATAAGCGCTCTAGTGTCAGAGAGAGTTTAACTAAGTAAGGACAACAAAGCGCATTGCAGCGAGCGTCCCTTTTGCATTATACTTGTATAATTTTAAATTACTATAGTAATCCTAGCGAATCAAGGAGACATCTAGAGACAGAGGAAATTCATTAAAGTAACGAGAAGATGCTTTAGTTAAAGCTATAAAGTCTAAACAGGATTACGGTAGAGATATTTAATTACTTAGATCCAGCCAGCTAAGCTGTAAAAAAAATCCTGCTGCTATAGCAGATTTTTTTTTAGCAAATCCTTATCAAGGTATAACCAACTAACTACGCATTGTGAAAACATAATTGAATGAACATGAACAGGTGTGCTCTGCTCGACACAATATTAACATAGGCAATTTCCCACGATATAGGCTACAATAAAATTAGCATTCAAATCGAGTCCCAAAAATAATTTTAAATCGGACGGCCGGCCAGTGTTTTAACTTGCCCGAAACGAATTTTGTTTTTGGCCTCCCAATTACCGCTGTTTGCAAGACAATATTGAAGTTTAATATCGCTTTGGTTACTTTGTGCTTCGCTTGTGGTAAATGCCAATTAAAACGGTTAGCTTATCCTATATGGTAAACAATTTGGAAGCGTATATAGTCACTAATCGATTAATGTTCTATTATAAACGAATATCTAACTAATAATATAAACGCGGAAGTTTGTAAGTATGATGTATGTGTGATGGTTTAGATGGATGGATGGATGTTTGTTACTCTTTCACACAAAAACGGCTGAATGGATTTGGATGAAATTTTGGCAATCAGATAGTTTATAACCTGGATTAACACATAGGATGCTTTTTATCCCGATATTCCCACGGGATCGAGACTTACGCGGGTGAAACCGCGGGGCGCAACTAGTCATCTATAAACGTTATTGCAGCTATTTTATGCTTCGCATTTCGAATCTCGTATATTATAAAGACTAGGCATTGAATAGTCATCATGCTGGTCGTAAAAATATCGTATAGCATTAATGGTCAGTTAGAGAAGTAATAACACATAACGCGGCCGGTTCTGTCGGCTCGAGAACGATCATAGAAGCCGTGTTCTTATTGCACTTGTGTGGCTATTCCTACGCGTCTTGCGTACTGGCACAAAATAAATGGGTACAGAAGGTCAGCTTCATGTTACATATGTACGTAGCCGTAGCCGCTGCGCTGTATCGCAGCGACTGCACGCGCATTTGCATCGCCCGCCGCATGTACGCGTCTATGTGGGCGTGTGCGTGCGCCTGTTTTCCCTCGTTGTTGTATGGAGCCAGCCTTCTGTAACTATCTATCTTATCGGACTGGTCGCTCATATCCAGACAGACATCTTTAATGTTTTATTGGTACAATACCCTCGGGCCCAGTCCGTACGTCCGCGACGAATCTCGGCGAGGAGGAAGTCACTATCTCTGTCTGTGTAAGAACTATTCTAATCTTGGATATTCGGCGTATTTCGATGAAATCTTTGTAGCTTCTAAAAAGTTACTGGAGATTACAAAAAAAGCTTTGCTTCATCTGTTTGGAAAATGTTACGCAAAATGCTATTATTTCATGTTAATTAGAGCCAAAAATGCAAAGCATATAACGTGAAAATAGGTGGTCTGTTTAAGATTCTTGCATAGCAGTTGTTATACCGAGTTCATAGTCAAGTTCCAAATTATGTAAACCTAATTTACATTTAAATAAAGGAGTCTTGAGGAGTAGGTACCTGCAATATTTAATCTGCTTAACATATTGAAATGCGCGGCTGCATGCCGTTTCGACTACGATTGCCCATATTACATTTATGAAAACACTGCATTAAATTAAAATTCTCTTTTCAATTTACATGAACTTTTACAATAAATTCTGTTTGGCTATTTGAATTTAGTATGTAAATAAGGTTTTAATGATGAAGAAGAGAATAAAGAAATGCTATTCTCATAGTCACCTCATTACTAAGGATCGTGACTTTTGAAGCGCTCGATGAGTCCTTGCTATCGACTCGGTCAGTAGTTAGGCGAGGAGCTGCCATCATTCATTTGTAGTGTTCCTTCAAACATGTTTAAAGGAGAAGTTTTATTTTTCTGTGATTTGCATTTGGAGTTCTTGTTAATTCACAATTTCAATAATTATGTATCGTGTTTTTAGCCTATTTTGGGGTAAACACAAGTTTGATGTTAGTGTGTATTAGGAAAAAATTGGTTTAAAAAGCAATTTCTTTGTTTGAAATTATTAAAAAAAGGATCCAGTGTCTATTATAGAATTGACCAATCTCTTTTTATTTCCAGGTACTATTAGTCCACGAGGCATCGAAGGGCAGTTTCTCCCGAGTATTCGACCTGGAAGCAGGCGATGACACCGATTTAAACGCACTAAGGACCTCACCTTACGAAAGTCGGTTCCCTATCAACATCGGCATCACGGGATATGTGGCTACTACGGGGGAGGTAAGACATTTCATTCGTATTTTTTGTTTGTAGCCGTAGTGGACCTTGGTACTGGAAATTGGAAAGGCTATAGGAAAACATAAAGGTACTTACCCCTTGCTGAAAACTAGGGACGCAAAATGGTAGGCCCTTAAAAAAATTAAGAAAGATAGCAAAACAAAGAAAAAAAAAAATTACCATCTTGCAGAAAATTCTCTATAACATATTTCTCTATTTCCGGCTAGACTGAAACATGGTAATAATATATCTTTCAGCACAAAAATAAAGGAAAAACGAAATGCTCGTAATTAGAAGAAAAAGTTTCTACCTCGTCGTAGATATTCTTAGACAAAAACAAAATGTTTTCTTAAAATTACCCGTGACAGTATCCGTCAGCTGACTTTTATAACTCCCGTCTCGCGTGGGATGCATACTGCTATTTTCTGTGGTAAACTTTTCAGCTGCAAAAGGTCACTATTTGATACTAAAATTTTTCTTGAAAAAGCTTTGTGTGTATATTCGCATTATTGTAATTTTATTTATGAATCCGTAACTTTTAATTTCTCTAGCCCTAGAGCAGTTTTGCAATGCCTATAATATATAAAACGTTAATATCATATTTGGCAATAGCATTAAAGTATCTGCCAGTATTGTTAATTATTTTGCAATTATTTTTGTTACAAAACCTTTACTTCTCCTTCTACTAGATGTGACTGTCCTAGAGCACTCCAGCTAACGACCTTAGCCAACTTCAGCGCGCCAGTGGTTGTTAGACCACATAGCCAAGATAGCTTAATAATTGTGATAAGAATTAAGGGGGACCACGGCTGTATTAGAGCCAATGGACTTATAGTTACAACTTTAAAGCGCTTAAATGTGTGGCTTAATGAGGAAGGAAGGGATAAGTTTCAGTCTTGGGGTTTATGATAAGGTGTAAATCGATTATGAAAGTCGTTGGAAGTTATAAATATGACTACAGAACTTAATTTATCTATATTAAGTTGTTGAGAAGAGTTACTCATTCTTAATAATTAAAAAAGAACTTAATTTAGTCAAATTAAGAATAAGAGCTCATTTTTCTCTGGACCTAAAAGTTAAAGTCTCTCCAAAGGAATTTATTGTCAACGGCTTTAAGATATGCAGCAATTTCCAAGTTTTCCCTAAGTGCTTTTCAACTAATTCGCGGTGGTTCATTAAAATTGTCTCACTGAGGGGTTTAGCACGTATTCTCTTGTATGTTGCGAGCGTATTAAGAGAGAGCTTGCGGGAACATTACAGTCTTTTAACATCGTGTCGGTAGAAATAACATTATCTGTACATTTTCAGACGGTGAACATTCCGGATGCCTATTTAGATCCCCGTTTTGATCCGTCGGTCGACGAAGGCACCGGATTTAAACACAACACAATACTTTGCATGGCCATTAAGAATTCCGAAGGGAGGATTATCGGAGTCATTCAGGTAAGTTAGCAAAATTTCACAGAAGCTCGTTGTTATTTAAGCTAGTCACACGATCAGATTAGCTTCCAAAATTTTCAAGGGAAGCGTTTAAATATTAGCCTAATTATCTACGTAGTTTGCCAAAAATGTGTTAAAATATGGTAATTGGATCCATAAAAATAGCCAAACGGTTCCATAAAGTGACCGGAGTTATTCGGCAAACGTGCTGTTCAAAAACTTGGTCACGTAAAATTTGTGAAAAATTCTAAAAAGAGTAAAGTAACAATTGTTATAGAAACAGCGCATTGCGGTCGTATGCGACAATACAAAACTGAATACATACATATTGGAATAACACAAGAGATGCATCACGACGTGGATTTTGCTAATTAACTCCCTGTAAATTGAGTACATAGACAGTTCGTTTCAAATGTTGGATTTTGAATTTACGCGTCTCCTGTTGAATATATTAGCGCCGAATAACTGTATACGCGAGAGCATAAATTAGTCAAACGTTAAAAGAACTTGACAGCAAAAATATTGAAGATTAAACATGTTGTAAACGGAAGAATATGACGAAACATCACATAAAAATATACTGGATAATGTAGCAAACGCGGATGTTAAAACCATGTTTATAGCAGAGTTAATGTGAATCTGTAGAAACGCATTAAAAATTTCCGCAATGCGACACATAATATTTTTTTAGTACAGTCTAATTGATTTGTAACTGCAGCTGCTTTTCTTATATTTATTTTTATATTACATAAGTACTCATTAGCGAAAATGTACGCCTCAGTTCTTGTGTGTACAGTTTCCTCTTTGTGGTAATGTTCTCTTATGTATTATCTGTCATGTTTGTTGATATGGAAACTTTCTTTCGTGCAGTATTGCAAAGGATCTGATACGTAACATTCTACCCAGTATAAGAGTTTTCCTCTTATAAATAAATAAACAAAAATGTTTATTTCGACCAACAATGAATCTTAGGCACAAAAAACATACAATAAAATTAAAAAGACTTAACATAAACATATTAAAAAAATACAAACATATTACAAATTTCGATTGCCCAGTACGTAAACCATACAAAAATGGTTCAGGTATTTAATCGCAATCGAACCTTAAACAATTCCTGAATATTTTCCACATTACAATACCTATAAGATTTCAGTACAAAAAATTCCGTTTAAACCGTTCTAATTCAATTTGCCAAGGAGTACTCATTTCACTTTACGGAAGTAAAATGAGTGAAAAGCTTGAAAGCATTTAATAACACAAATATTTTTCTTTTTAATTGTGTTTACCTTTTATTCGTCATTCGGACCCTAACTGAGGTGCGTAATGTAAACTTTTTTATTTGAGTTTTGTAAGGTAAGCAGAAAATTTTCTTTTTCAACACACTTGCTCGTAAAGTGGCTCTTATTGAACCGCTTTTAGGTTCATAATGCAGTGTATTACGGAAGCGTGCTTTTTACTTTATAATACCGCACTAGTGCGGTAATGTGGGCCACAGATAACTATTTACTAGTCGGAGTAATGACATGGCAGTATGGAATTAGTAAGTACTATCATGGCAGCATGGAATTTGTATCCAATAGAAATTGATTTTGGTGAAGCTTTTTACCAAAGACAAGCGCTCAAAAGCAAGTTTTTATACAAAAATAAAGAACCATAATAACCAAACTTTTGGGCTTCTGTCTACCCGTAACGACTGTCAAAGATCTACGAATGATAGCCAGAAAAGCTTAACGTGCTTTCCGAGGCAAAAGCTCATCATCGTATGAAAAATAATAAGACAATTTAAGGTTGATGCGCTAGGGTGGCCCGCGAAATTCAAATTTAATCAGCAATACAACTCTCTAAGTTCATGTAAGTGTATTGACTGACGATTTCATGAAATTTTGATTCAATACACTTACATTAACTTAGAGAGTTGTATTGCTGATTCTAATGTTTATAATTCTGTTAATCAATATTTGTTACGGCCGCTTTTAATATTTAGATCAACAAACAACCTGATACTGACCTACAAATTGCAAAAAACGAAAGAAAATTTGAATTTCGCGGGCCACCCTAGCGTGTGTTTTCTGATTGGAATAAAGAAGCGTACACATTATTTTGTAAAAGTCGGTAACAAATTATGAAGTAAAGTAGCTTGCAATTAAAATCAAGCGCTGCTTCTTTAAAAATAAAATTAAATAAGAAGCTCGAAGGAGAAGGTACATCCCCGTGGGTGTCGTCTGCTAACAAAGTTAGTTGTTTTCTTAATTTTGTTAACACAACAGTTCTTAATGAAAGTTTGTTGATGTAGCGAATTATACCAGCTTGGATATCGTTATTATAAAATATCTTACTTTGTAAGAGTATAATGAACAGCTGGTTTTTTTGAAGTGTGTTCAGAAAATCCAATATCTTTAACGAAAAACCAAACAGTCTCAAAATCAATATTTTATTTCACATAGACCTACATGGGTACTTATGAAACGTCAGAAGCTAGGTGCACGGTTCCAATTGGTCGTTTTCTATGGGGAAGTGCCGGCAAGAACCTCAACGGTTACTCTTTTAAAAATAATGGCTTTTACAATATTTTTATTAACAAATTACAGTGTTTTATATAGGCATGGGAGGTCAGTGTAGGCCTTTCAACAAGTACCAGGTACTTAACAAAATAGAAAATGTTCCACAAATCTACAGTCCACTAAGCCTACAACGTTCTCACATTCACAAAATAGAAAAGAATATAAGACAAATAATAATAAATAACCTAAGTATTTAAAACACATAGCCCCCAATTGAATCAAATGCACTTCAATGTTTTTCACAACAAGTTCTCTATTTTAATTTTAATATATCTACGTTTAAGTAGGTAGTTTTACTCCTAGGTTTGTTAGCGACTATAACAGGATACTCTCTAATTTGAACGCTTCCCCTTTGATAAAATAAAACTAAGGATATTGAGAGTAATTGCAATATCTTTAGAAACGTAATCGTATTTATGTTAGACTCTTAGTACCATAAAAGCTCATTACTGTCTTTTTTACTCATTATTCTTCCATGTTATGTTTAACTTCTAGTTAGTCAACAAATTCGACGAGCTCCTCTTCACGAAGAACGACGAGAACTTCGTGGAGGCGTTCGCGATATTCTGCGGCATGGGCATCCACAATACGCACATGTACGAGAAGGCTATCACCGCCATGGCGAAACAAAGCGTTACTTTAGACGTGAGTTTTACTTTATCAATATCATCAACAGTATCATCTTCACTCATATTATCATCATCACCATTAATTAGCAGGCTGTTTTTAATGCCTTTAGTAAGTAAACAACATAAATTATCCAGCCGTATAATACAATAATACTAGCTTCCACCCGCGGCTTCGCCCGCGCGGTATATCGATAAAAAGTAGCCTATGTCCTTCCTTAGAGTGCCATCTATCTCCTTGCCAAATTTTGTCGAAATCCGTTCAGTGGCGTGAAAAGGTAACATACAGACAGACAGATAGACAGACAGACAGACACAGACAGACAGAGTTACTTTCGAATTTATAATATTAGTATAGATGACACATACGAGGTTTAGTAAAGTAAAAGTTCGGCTAGAACGTTGTCTATGTTATTATTTTGTTGTCTTTATTTATTCCTGTGTGATAGTCTCGATGCGTCATTTTTACGCCCGGGTATAGTCAACTTTTTCAATATCGATATAGTATCTTAACTATCGCAGATGACTGGACTGGATTGTAGGAATGACATTAATTTGTCGAAATGGAGGATTTTTTTAGGATGCTTCCCAATCCGATATTATCACCAGTAAACTTTATACAAGTACTTACTTATTGAAAAAGATGGGGTGCCCCAATTTAAGCTAGGTCGTAGCCTTTTATTTCAAGTAGCTAAATAGGACTTCAGCCAACAGCCTTCAAATAGATATAATTGTCCATTGTGCCATACTGGAACGCCTACATGTATCTGGCACTATTCCAAATTCAACCTCCTCACTTAACGTATTATTATAATACTCCACTAAAATTTCATTGAGGGAAACTTAACTCCTAAGTAAAGTCGCCATTTTCCTCTAATATGTGTGCTATAAGGCTCATTTGATCGAAGTAAATGTTATTTATATGATTGCAGGTACTAAGTTACCACGCGTCCGCTTCATTAGACGACGCTCAACGGTTACGGGTGAGTTCACAACACAAATGGGCACGAATGCAGTAATCTATTTTACATTATCATGGAATTATAAACCTAACCTCTATAGTAATAGAGTTTAGAATTCTGTTTATAAGTAATAAACAGATGACTGCAGAAGTGTTCGATGTATGTACCAGGTCGTATGTTCTTGCATGCTGTAGTTTGTAAAGTTGGTAGCTCCAAGTGAAATGCCTCAGCCTGTCATATAATTTATAAACTCAAAGTGTAATTAGATGAACATGTTTACGTTAACAGGTTTGTTACCAAACTTGGCTCATAATTGCTCGCGGAAAGTTGGTAGTAACTACGTAGGTACCGGCGTTTGTTGCCTGTGGCGGTGTAAGAAATGAGGATAATTTTTAATTCGCTAAAATAATTGAAAATTTTAACAAGTTATTTTAGCCAGTATAATTAAAATCAAGGTTTCTTTGTCCATTAAAATAAATTAAATATCTATTATATTATGCCTTCAAGATATCCTCCAAAATGCTACCATCTTATTTCGTCTTCTAAAACAATTATTTTCTTCTCAAGAATTTAATTGGATTATAATCTTCTTATTTAAATAAAAGCTGTGACCATGACAATAAATTATTTTCAAAGCCTTTTAGATAATTACACGAAAAATATATTTTGTAACACAAGGTTAACTGTCTCATTCGACAATTATGTTCTTCTAAAAAACTTCAAGATGTAATCGCCCTAAACATTGAACCGCAGCGAACCTATTAGAATGACTTGAAGTCTGTAATTGAACTAAGTCACATTGTTTCGGCCATTCATAACTTGAAGACTGAATGCGAGTAATTAAATTCCTTGAATGTCACGTGGAGTATTTAATATTGCACTGCATTATGCATATATTGATAATAGCTATTCATTTTCTTTATGGGTGAATGTTAATTATATTACCGTGTTAATAAATAACGCGTTTAAATTAATTAGCAAGCTGTGGCTTGTGATTTCGTTTGCGTGGATATTTTTATTAATGGCAATTTTACCATTAAAAGCTGTTGATTTATTTTTACAAAACTGTTGATTTGTTGATCAATAAAATCTTGCGTTTTTACATCTTACTAATAGTAGTATTTTTATGAATGTGAGTGGAAAAATAGTGACCTAATTGCTGATGTTCTTCTGAAAGGTCGAGTGCGTAGTAGGTACTCGCAACAGGCGTTCGTGTATGACCAGATGTATGAACGTAAACGAGGCAAAAGGAATATGTAAGGAGCGTAGCAGGAGGTCTATAGTTTCTGCCTATCCTCATGGGGAGAAGGCGTGAGTTTATATATGAGTATGTATGTCAATAATATTATTTTTATTTTTATGAAACCACTTTAAATGTGTGCTGTGGCGGAATTTCGGTAAAATATTAGTCCCTTTTTGAGTTTAGGAAGCAGTTGGTGCATATTTTCACGACCGTGCATTAACATTTTAATTTAAACCTTATGTCAATGATATAAAAGTCACATGACGATGACGCGCGTTTGTGAAATGCAATGATTATAAGTAGGTACTATATAGCCCCATTTACACGATGCACTTTCTTTCCTGTGACATATATTGAAGCAAACAAAAAATGACTTGCATCGACAAACACTATTTAGACGATGTAACTTTAGTTGTTACTTCAACTTATGGTATGCCAACCAAAGACTTCTAAGGCAACGTTTTGCGGCTTAAATGAATATTGCGGACAATTTATGACCAATTATTTTACCTTCCACAGACATTAAGGATACCTTCCTCCGCCCACTTCAGTCTCCACGAGCTGGCTTTTGACGACATCGAAATGACGGACGACGATACCCTTCGTGCCTGTCTCCGTATGTTCCTCGACCTCGACTTTGTGGAGCGGTTTCACATAGATTACAGCGTGCTCTGTCGGTGGCTGCTGAGCGTCAAGAAGAACTACCGCAATGTAACGTACCATAATTGGAGGCACGCGTTCAACGTTGCGCAGATGATGTTCGCTATTTTAACGGTGAGTGATTTTGTAATGTTAGGTACAATTTTTCTTGATTTAGTATTTCTTACATAAATCGATTTTTTTCGTATTGTCCAAGATTCTGATAAAAATGCAATGAATTCATAATGTCAAATAATTTACATTCCATTGCCACTAAGACACTTGACCGTTATGTATTCTGAATAAGTATATTGATTTATGATTTTTTTATAAAAAGGTCCGAAAACCATTTTGTTTGCAATGGAATTTGAACTTTGTAATGCATGAAATTGAGTTTGGTGTTCCAAAACTTGATAATTATCTCAGATTCGGAATACAAATATAACAGCAATTTGAATACTTACTGGCTGTATTATTTTTAGAAGAATCTAAGCCAAAAAGCATTCCCGTACCTTCTTCATTTTCTTGCTTGAAGTTCGTCAATAATTGTTAAAACTAGTTGGTAACTCAACCTCGAGTAATATTGGGCCTTGCTTCAGGAGACGCAGTGGTGGAAGATATTCGGGGAACTGGAGTGCCTGGCGCTGATCATCGGCTGTCTGTGCCACGACCTCGACCACCGGGGGACCAATAACTCTTTTCAAATCAAGTGAGTAGCAACCTTCTTAGTATAGACAAAGAAAATAAAATGATAAAAAGATCTTGAACCCTACAGACAGGATTGGTCCACATTAGCTCGAGACAGGGCGAGAGGACTGGAAAGGAGAAAGGGAGGCGTTTGCCCTGCAGTTGGATAACATGGGGTAGAATTAATATTTATGTATATGACATGATAAATGTATATTTATATACTAAACATCTTAAACAAGATAGTTAAGTAAAAATAAAATGTATTTGTAACCCTAGCGATTATTTTCACTGTATTTCTTGTTTGTATGTTTTATATAGTAGATGTTTATTGTTCCTTTTGATTAAAAATACAAATAAAAATAGTTAGGTACAGTAAATAAATTCAGAAAAAAGTAAATCTTTATTTAACCTTTTGCGTTTGGGTCAGTAATTTAGCATCAATTAAAAAACTCGGTTAGACTTATGCTAAAAAAATCTAGAGGTCACCAAAAAAGGAGCACAGTTACAGATACTAGGTATCGTATATTATTTTAAAAGTTCGACATAACGATGTGTTGGAGTTCCGACCAACCATTATAATTCTGAATATTTCAACTCAACTTGTTTCATATCTTCGTTCCAGGGCCTCATCACCTCTGGCCCAGCTGTACTCCACCTCCACGATGGAGCACCACCACTTCGACCAGTGCCTGATGATCCTCAACTCACCCGGGAACCAGATCCTGCTCAACCTGTCCTCGGATGACTACGAGAAAGTCGTCAAAGTGCTCGAAGATGCAATCCTGTCCACCGATTTGGCTGTTTATTTCAGGTAGGATTTTGTTTAACATAACCTGGCATAGTTTTTTTTTTGGTTATGACATTGCTAATTATCAATAGGATGTTACAGCGCGCGTCTATCGTTGTAATTTAAACCTTATGTTAATAATGTAAAAGACACATGATGCGCGTTAGCGGCTTACAACGACTTTTTTTGAACAGTCGCCCATTCTTTTTTTAGGATAGCGGCTTCCTGTGCTACTTTTGGTTATCTAAGAACCCTACGTGCTAATTAATCTCTTACTTCTTTGTTGTTCTGATATTATAAGAGAAAGAGATGAGTCGATAACAGGCAGATCTAAGCCTACGGTGTATACAAAACTGAAATGATAACAGCCTCCGAAAGCTTGCAGGGCATTTATTGGCCTATCCTCAGCCACAAATCATCGGTCCAAAGTTTTTATAAAAATCAAAGTATTAAAACTATCCTTTCCTCACATTTCAGCAAACGCAAAGGCTTCATCGAGTTGGTCAGCGAGGAGCGACAAGTGACCCCCAGCTGGGGCGAGTGCGAGGACCGCCGCGGTCTGCTGCGGGCGATGTTGATGACCGCTTGCGATCTCGCCGCGATCACCAAGCCGTGGCCCGTTGAGCGACGGGTGGCAGCCCTCGTTGCCGGGGAGTTCTTCAGACAAGGAGATCTGGAGAGGCAAAACTTGAATTTGACGCCTATTGTAAGTACTATTTGGTTGAATTTGACAATGACAGTGCCTTTATGTTGTAGTAATAAGGTCGGTTTTCGAGAAAGTGTTACCTTTGATGTGCGATTGACTATGCCTAATATCTAAGGCTTTAATATCCATTTTCAATAACACTAGGCGACACCAAAATGAATGCCTACGTATAAGCTTTCTGTTGTATTTTAAACGGTCGGCTTAGCGCTATAAGTTGAATATCCAACGGCACGCTTTTATTTAGGCATTCATTTAGTTGTCGCCTTGTTTATAACAACCATGCAACCGTGATGACTCACAGCTTTATGATTTATGTGTGTCAAAAAGATAAATTTTATTTATAGTTTATTATCGTATGTTTCAGGACATAATGAATAGAGATAAGGAAGATGAGCTCCCTGCTATGCAAGTCAAATTCATCGATACTATCTGCCTGCCTATCTATGAGGTAATCATTTGTTTAAATTATTTGAGTTTATAGCAAGTTTGTCACTTAGAAAATGATGTAAAGATGTCAGCAAGTTACAATAAAAAATTGTTTCAATTCCAGGCGTTCGCAGTACTGTCTCCGGCATTGCAGCCAATGCTCGACCGAGTGAAGAGTAATCGTGGCCACTGGATCGACCTCTCCAACAACGACAGTGGTGAGAAATTCGACTACGGGCAACTTGACAAGGAGCTGCCAGAGAGAAACGACAAATCAAGCATCAGTTCCCAGAACGTAGATGACACAGAGAACACGTATGAGGGAGACAGCAGTGGTGCTGTCAGCCTCTCCTCAGAAACCAACTCCAAATACGAAAACCTCGAGAACCCCGTCGTAGGACTCCTGTGCAACAACGTCCTCACTCTCAGAGACCCCAACAAGTTCTGTCAACTCAATGACTTTTAAAAGTTCTATAGACTATGACAATGTGATAAAGTGAATAAGCGGCTTGTTAGTGCTCCCACGTTTCAAAGGCCAATAGCGAAGCCAAATCGTCCATTTAGGATGTTAGGATTAGAATACTTTATGTTTCTAAGTATCTAGCACAACTAACAATGAAATTTCAATAAGTTTAATTGTGATTCGTAAGTTGTATTGCATTTTAGAAAATGAATTTATTCGTCATTGCGTGTCTGTCCATTTGTTTATATATCGCATCATTATTCTCCTATTGGTCTGCTTGGAAAGTTGGACGATTACGCGAATAATATGCAGTTCGCGAGTTTCAACTGACAGCTGTGTGATATTCGTTTAGTAAATAGATGATTTAGTCGAATTTGAAATTTATCTAAACGCATGGCGTAATTATTCGATAAGTTGTCATGACCATCGCCGCACTATTTTTATACACTTCATTATGTAGCTTTACATTTTTAAGTACCTATAAGAGAAAAATTTACAAGTAGGTATGTAATGTTTTAATTTACCTCATTCGTCTATTCCTACTACGTATTACATGAAGTTGTTTCGTGTGTCGATAGTTTTGGTATCATTTAAGATACATTTTACAGCTAATGAAATATTCAATTTCTCATAGAAACAAAAATATTTCGACTTTTTAAAATACTCTAATCCACGCTAACCGCAGTAAGTTTAACAAAACAGGGCCTAACTGTCGTGACGTAGTTGTATGACCAAAATACCAAAAAGTTTTTATGTAGTTGTTGTACTAAAAATCTTATTGTTTTCTTTTATTCGGATTTATCATTAATGTTTTCATACTTACGTATTTCATGGAAAAAAAATACATTCTATTATTAAACCTCTGATTATGAGTATGTGTGTGTGCGGAAAATATGACGAACACTTGCGACAGTTCGTGTATGTCAACTAATAATTTTCAGTCGCACAACGTAATTTTTGTAAATAATTAATCAATGTTATAAATACTGTACCTAATACTAACATGTTGTAATTTTGGTAAGTACTTATTATAAATTCGGGTTTTCTCTATTAATTATACATGAATATTTTGTTCTATATCTGCTTATAGGAACCGTGGCCTCGCATTAATTATTTTCAAGACAGTTACGGCACCCGCTGATCCATTCCAATATTATTTTCGATTTAAAATAGATTTTTTTGCATCGATTTTGTTTGTGTTGTCCATCAAGTTTTTGTAGCAAACGTGTCAATTATAAAAGCTATCAGAATATTGTAACGTGTCCGTTTTTTAAATAAGGAATTCCTGACTTCGTTTTGCAAGTTTTTAAAAAACTGCATTATTTTGCATGTTTTTTATTTTATATAAATGGACATTCGCTAGTAGTTGTTCTTCTAGTCTTTTATTAAATTTGACTATGATCATGTCTTAATTTGGATTCGTTTTTGTACTTTATAATGTTTTTAAAATATTGCAAATTAATAAATGATAACATTCTAACGTTGTAAAATAAATTTCAACTCTATGTATGCTTTACATTTTGAAGCAAAACAATTTCGAGTCGTTACTTCACATTTTGGATCGAACTCTTCTTTCATACATTATTATGACCAAATCCTCCATAACGAAAGTTAAAAAAAATATATTTTGTAATTGGAATAATTCTCTCTATAAGCATTAGATATATTTACATGAAAAAAATCTCAAATTAATTGTGGTAATAAAACTATGTACAACATTAATTTTAAGATTGCTGTAAGTATTATTAGAAAGTAATTAGAAAATTAATAATTGTAATTCACTAAATGACGAGTTGTATGGTGTGTGAATAATTATGGAGGTTGTTTTGTTCCAAACAAAAATGTTATTTATTTATGATTAAACAAATTTTGAAATAAATAACGGCTTTTTACTAAAAGTAGACGTAGTAAGTCGCGAAAATACTGAAATTTTCATACGCCCTTGTAGAGGTCCTTTCATTGTCCTTGACCGTGACCTTTGTTTGTCATGAGAATCTCTAAGGGCCAGTTCACACGGAGACGCGACGATGCTTGAAGACGCACCGCCGCGAGACGCATCGCGAAGTCGCGAGGCGCTGGCCACTCTTGCACGCCGCACCTACCGGCGTAACACCGCTAAACTACGCCGTAGCGCGACGCATCGTGACGCGTTTTCTACTTATCTCAATAAAATAAGTAGGTATCTTTTTGTGTAGTACTTAAATAAAGTTATATTTTTTATCACTACTTATCTTAAAAAGTGCGCTCGTCTCTGTGTGAACTGACCTTAATTAACCCCGCCTTCTACATATTTATAAGCTATCGTTGCGCGTATGCACGATCGTTCGAACTTTTTGTTCGGTGAACCTGAACGCGTCGAATTAGGGCGCTTTCCGGTTTTCTGAACAAAAACTGTCAATTTGCACGCGAACGCGTCGTCGCCATCTGTCGGAGGTTTCCAACGACCAATAGCGTCGCTTGAAGTTATAATACTGCAGTCGCTTACGAGAGGACGACATCCGCTCGCGCGTCTGCGGCAGCTGCCGTCAGATGGCGACCACTGCAGTTACTTCTGTCGTCGACAAACGTTCATCTGAGCTTTAAGCAATGTTGGGCAAACAATTTATCATTGTGGGTGCCTTTACCAGTAAGGGTGGTTTTCGTAGCTCGTGTTACCAATGAGGAGCGGTTGAGTATACACTACGTGGGCGTGATCAAGTAGTCAAGAGAACTAAGGCACAACAAAAGACTCGCGCTCGCTACCTCCTCACTCCGACCGCCTTTTGTACAGCTGACCGCACGTCGGCGATAACACTAACCTTGAACTGGGCACTAGATAAGACCCTAGGCCTTAGGCCTTTCATACAGATGTCTATCTATAAATGTAGGTACGCAAGGTTATTGTTAAGTTAGGATGCCGTGCTCTTGGCATCCTAACTTTACACTTTCTGGGACACTCGCCCAATAGGCATCATAACGTCTTTTGTGTCTCGTTCAGCGCCCCGGAAAGTGTTATTAAAAATGCGAAATTGAGTTTGTTTGTCCCCAAGATACAGGCACTGCCTAGTTTGGGGACCACCGCATTACCAAATTCAATTTCGCCAACTCACCAACAGATACGGATAGAATTAGGTAAGTAATTTATTCAAATAATTGTAACAATGTTCAAATAAAATTTATTTAAGTATTTGTTACGGTTTCACGCTAAAACGGCTGAACGGATTGGGATGAAATTTGGCACAGGGATAGTCCTTGATCTGGAGAAGAACCTAAGCTACTTTTAATCTTGGATCGCAGATGAAGTCGCGGGGAACAGCTGTATAGGTCATAATCTTGCCATACGTAGGTGAGTATATGTTCCTTGGTCTTACTGTAGGTTTGGAATGTGTATTTAGGAAGCGCGCAACATCACAGCAATCGTTTATACTTGTTATACCTTAACCAAGCACCTAACAAAACTTTAACTTTTTGGTAAGATTCTCCAAAATATTTGAATGGGATTAAGAAGAAGTTTTATGTCAGTGTCACAGAGAATGTAATTTTAGTGATACTCTTGAAACTTGGTGATTGGTATGAATTTTAGTAAAACATAAGATAGTTAATTGATTCAGGCGTGACCTTGCGGAAATCCATTATAAAATACAATAGACGTAGATATATTTAGTAACCTATTCCGCTTGACTATTCTTCAAGAGTCCTAAAAAACCCTGTAAGAAATCGACACGTGTTTCACCTCTCAACGTGGCATCCTCAAGATGACGATTGAGCCTGAATCTATTAATGATGAAATTAATGACCTGAATCTATTAAGTGTTGAGCAAAATTAGATTTTTCTGGACAACTGTTCCTATAAGCTACAATATGTTCCTTATATCTTGTTTGGAAATTACGACCAGTCTGACCTATGTAAAAACCATTACAATCATCGCAATTTAATTTGTAAACTCCTGATTTTTTATAGTTTTGTAACGGAAAAGATCGTTTAGAAAACCATAAAAAATCAGGTGTTTACAAATAAAATTGCGATGATTGAGATTCAGGTCATTCATTAAATAATAATAACACTTTCAAAATTTTACATACTTGTGATAAAGGATTTAAAATGTTAGTATTAGAGAGTTTAGAAATTATTTAAAATAATACAGCGAACGTTACACTGTTGAACGAATTAAATACCAGTATGCCAAGGTCGCCTTTGTTGCGATTGTTCGCCCCTTATTGCGCTTATCGCACTGATAACGATTCTGGCCAATCAGCGCCGAGCAGCAATCCTATATAAGTGGGGGTGACGGGCGATTTGATTCACTTTGCGTCCAGCGCTCGGTGTGGTAACACGTCGCGTTCTGGTTTGCAATTGGTCAATCGTCATCCTGAGGATGCCTCGTTGAGAGGTGAAACACGTGTCGATTTCTTACAGCGTTTTTTAGGACTCTTGAAGAATAGTCAAGCGGAATAGGGTACTAAATATATGTACGTCTATTGTATTTTAGTAAAACATAAAACTTAAACAATATAAAATTGTGAAACATTTTAAAATAAATCAAAGACTGCAAACTACTTCTTACTTCCGACAAAATTGAGAGTTTCTGCTTAATATTTTACTCTAAACAAAAGATAATACCTACAAACCGTCTCGACAAAATGGCGAACATGGACATCACCAAACCGAAAATGGAATTATAGTTGGCGCATGGGTGACAGTAAAATGAAACCAGAGACTAATTATGGTCGCAACTGGGTCTAGCAAAAGACCTTGAAAAATCGTGTTGGGCCGGCACGGGACCCACATCATTACACGGAAGCCATAACGGGTGCCTTCGAAAAATGTGTGCAGTCTTAAAAGTAAAACAATTCATGAAACAACGGATTCATTGCTTAACTAAAGTAAAGAGATTGTAGTCGTTATTCTCTATAGGTATTATTAATTACAGGCATTCAAATAGGTTTTATTGTTATGGTTAAGTGGTTTCTAGGTACATCGCCACAAGCGAACACAAAACACAACAAAACTTCATCGCGCAAGCAGTGTTTACTGCGCGGCTAGCATAGACAAATACCTATACTTATGCAACGGCCCGACATCAATCGCCGGGCAGTAGCCCACGAGATACAACACCCGTCTGGTCGGAGGATCCTTCTTTTTCCGAGGATGATGAGAGGTATGAAGAACCGGGTGTAAAGTTCGGGTAAACCCTGTTCCTCATATCTCTATAGGTATTTATAGTTTGATTTAGCTAATAATTCCTTACTTTTGTTAGGTACCAACTACGTTAATTTTACTTTAATTATTAAAATTTATTATTTGTTTTCTTTTCTAAGTTTCAATATGTAGTTAAGTTTGTACTTAATTAGTGGATAATAATAACATAGTGTTTCAATATAATGTGTTATGTTAATTAATAAAGTCGTGTTGCGGTCGTGCTTTCTGACTCCCGATTTGAAATCATTAACATTGCTCCTTCTTTCTCTTTTGGTTTTCTTTCAATCAGAGAACGAAAGAACCTTTTTACAAAATAACTAAGATAAGCAAAAGCTGGAAACAAACCTACTTATATCATAAAACATGCAGCAGTAATTGGAAAATCTACTTTTCCACTTTCGTTTGCTTTTAGCCAAAATAGACTCGACTAATATAACAAACACTTCACAAGTGGACACTGGTAGGCAGGCATCAGCTCGTACCTATATCATTAAATATTACGAAGTGTTTTGCTTAATTTTTTAGGTAATTAAGTACTCGATAAATACTTGTTTCGTTGGAATACATGGTCACCCTATTTCAGTCGCCATCCGCCATAGTACATTTTTATAGATTCATTGTGAATTAACAAAAATACTGACACCATTGCACTGAAAACGTATAACACATCAGGGGTTTTACGAGTCTTCTGGCTTCTTCCTTGTGGAGGAATCGATAATCCTGTTTTGAGGTTATATGTTAAATTTTCATTTTACTATTTAAAGGGGCCGTCACAAAAAAAAATAAAGCAATAAAAATTCGTTTCAGTCTCGTCACTAAATATTTATACATTAACGGTTTCTCTCAGGTCCTCAGTTATGGAGATTACGTTGGCCGAACGTCCTGATGTTCCAGGAACTAAAATTAATTTTACTTTTAACCGGTGGCATTACGAGTAAAAGTAAAGCAGTGGTTGTCTGTCACCAAATCGTCACTAAATCTTTATTCAGTAACAGTTTCTCTAAGGTCCTCAGTTATGGAGATTCAGGTTGGCCGAACGTACTGATATCAGGTCGTTCGCCCATAAATAAATGCTTCTAACTTTCGAACTGTTCTGTCACAAATTCTTTGGCTGGCATCTTTATGCGTCACATAATCGTCACTAAAAACTGGAGTAGCAGCCAGCTCCCTATCTCGACTGGCCGAACGTTCTGATATACATCCAAAAACGACTAGAATATGCAGAAAAACATGTTTTTATTTATTTATTTAAACTTTTCGCACACAAAAAAGGTACAAAGGCGGACTTAATGCCTTAGGCATTCTCTACCAGTCAACCAAAGGTGGTGAAGAGATTAGATGGCGGGTGCTCTGATTGAGAGGAACAAAGAGAGAAAAAAATAATAATAAGGAAAAATATATATATCATTATGCATTATAGATAAAACAGATTTTACAGTACATAAATACGCAATCAACTTATGATACATAAATACTTACATACATATTTACTATAATATATACCTATAATATATATATATATATGTATACATAATATACAAATTCAAGGCAGAGAGGTGTATATGACTCTACTCTATTTATTTTGAAAAAAATCTCTGCAATTTCCGCTTAAATGCATACCGACTGGTGGCCGTCCTGATATCAAGAGGAAGCGCATTCCAAAGAAGAATGGACTGAATATGAAAAGAAGAATGAACAAAGTCAGAAGTATGAGAAGGGCAGAGTAGGAGAAGATTGTTAGAAGAACGCAGATTCTTAGTGTGTGAAGAACATAGATATTGGAAGTGAGACACAAGATAAGAAGGAGGAGTGGGAGAGTTGAGAACGGAGAAAAGCGTGGTCAGAGCACGCAAACTTCTTCTTTGGCGAATGGACATCCATTTGAGCTCAGACCTATAGCTCGAAACATGGTCATATTTCCTCAGGTTGAAAATGAACCGAATACAGTTGTTGAGTAGTCTGTCAAGCTTATCCAACAAAACTGCATTCAAGTCAAAGTAGCACACGTCACCATAGTCGATGATGGGGAAAATTAAAGTCTGCACAAGCATAGTTTTCGTCTTAGCGGGCAAAAAGTTCCTCAGACGATACAGGGATCGCAGAGTACCGCTGACCCTTTGACTAACACTAGAGACCTGGCGTTGCCAGCTAAGTGTCGAGTCCAGATGCAAACCGAGATCCTTCACAGTAGAAGTAATGGGGATGACGGTGCCATTGAAAATGAGTGGAGGAAGAGAGCTGAGCGTCACCCTACCCATCATGCGTGAGCTCCCAATTACAATGGCCTGACACTTTGAGGGGTTTACTGACACCCCAAAACTATCAGACCACTTTTTGATGGCATCTAAATCTCGGTTTACATCCGCTATAGCGTCCGATAAACCTTCAACCCGCCCAGCTGTATATAATTGAAGATCATCGGCATAAAGATGATACGAACACCGAAGACAGTGAGTTATAAAATTAATGAAGATGGAAAATAACAATGGAGAAAGAATACCGCCTTGCGGAACACCAGCATCCAGGTCGCGCCAACTCGAAGAACTCTCATCAACGCGAACCGACTGCTGACGTCCCCGGAGATAAGAAGAGAACCATTCCAGGGCCTCGGGTGAAACCATAAGATGAGAGAGGATAGAAAGGAGAATATCGTGGCTGACGGCGTTAAAGGCATTGGAGAAATCAATTAATACCAGAACGGTAACCTTGGTATCCTCCATCGCTTCTCTAACATCGCCAGTCACTTTAAGGAGAGCGGAGGCTGTACTGTGCCCAGGCCTGAATCCAGACTGAAAAGAGCTAACAAGGTTGTTCCGGTGAACAAACCCCGCAAACTGCTTGTGTACGCAGGCCTCAAGCACTTTAGACAGGAACGGGAGAATGGAAATGGGGCGGAAGTGACTGTTGTTGTGTGTGAAGTTTTTGTTAGGGTTAGGTTCTGAATACTGAAAAGGGTTTTGATAAACGCCACGCCGCGCCGCCGTTGTCCATTGTAGGAGCCGGCAGCCGATGTTTTTAATCTCGGCTGCCGGCAGTAATGTCATTGCCGGTTTCCAATGGCGCTATTTTTGGGAGCCGGCACCGGCAGCTGAGGCACTCTCTATTACTTAATTATACCTGTAGGTAACTGTTGGTCACATTCATTTTGGTAATGCGGTGGTTCCCAAACTAGGCAGTGCCTGTATCTTGGGGACAAACAAACTCACTTTCGCATTTTTAATATTAACACTTTCCGAGTCCCTGAACGAGACACAAAAGACGTTATGACGCCAATTGGGCGAGTATCCCAGAAAGTTAAAGTGAGTTAGGATGCCAAGAGCATGGCATCCTAACTTAACATTAACCTTGCGTAAGTACCTACATTTACAGAGGCATCTGTATGAAGGGTACCTATAGTGCCCAGCTCAAGGGCAGTGTTATCACCGACGTGCGGTCGACTGTACATAAGGCGGTCGGAGCGAGGAGGTAGCGAGCGCTACCTCCTCGCTCCGACCGCCTTTGGCGCCTTTTGGCGTCATAACGTCTTTTGTGTCTCGTTCAGGGACCCGGAATGTGTTAATATTAAAAATGCGAAAGTGAGTTTGTTTGTCCCCAAGATACAGGCACTGCCTAGTTTGGGAACCACCGCATTACCTAAATGAATGTCACCAACAGTTACCTACAGGTATAATTAAGTAATAGGGAGTGCCTCATGGCCCGGGAGCGCCATTGGAAACCGGCAATGACATTACTGCCGGCAGCCGAGATTAAAAACATCGGCTGCCGGCTCCTATAATGGACACCGGCGGCGCGGCGTGGCGTTAATAAAAACCCATCCAGTATTCAGAACCTAACCCTAACACAAACATGTTTTTCTGCATATTCTAGTAGTTTTTGGTCGTAGGGGTCACAGTGCTAACCTAACCTTTTATGCGATTAATAATATTTAACCTAATCTTACTAGTTCGGTTCCGGGTAGTACTTTATTACTGGAATATGGAAAAAAAATATACTCTATTACATGTATTTTTTTTAAATTAAGCCTACCCCGCTTATCTACTCCATAATTCCAAATGCCAAATTGACAACCAAAGTCAGCGCCTGTTGCTGAATTGGCTGCCGATTCAGCAACCGGCGCCGGCAACGGAGGCACTTCCGTTCAAATAATTTTAAAGTAATAATTGTAACAATATTCAAATATTTTATTTATTTATTTATGATACGGTTTCACATTAAAACGGCTGAAATTTGGCACAGGGATAGACCTGGAGAAGAACCTAAGCTACTTTTAATCTTGGATCGCAGATGAAGTCGCGGGGAACAGCTGTATAGGTCATAATCTTGCCATACGTAGGTGAGTATATGTTCCTTGGTCTTACTGTAGGTTTGGAATGTGTATTTAGGAAGCGCGCAACATCACAGCAATCGTTTATACTTGTTATACCTTAACCAAGCACCTAACAAAACTTTAACTTTTTGGTAAGATTCTCCAAAATATTTGAATGGGATTAAGAAGAAGTTTTATGTCAGTGTCACAGAGAATGTAATTTTAGTGATACTCTTGAAACTTGGTGATTGGTATGAATTTTAGTAAAACATAAAACTTAAACAATATAAAACTGTGAAACATTTTAAAATAAATCAAAGACTGGAAATTACTTCTTACTTCCAACAAAATTGAGAGTTTCTGCTTAATATTTTACTCTAAACAAAAGATAATACAAACCCTCTCGACAAAATGGCGAAGAAGGACATCACCAAACCGGAAATTATATTGCTTCTTACCGAATCGTATGAGAAAGAGAAACGTTTGCGGTCATATTGGGTTAGCAAAAATATAGATAAGATACTGTTGGCGGCCACACTCGCTAGAGAACCTACTAATTATTTTGAGCAGGATGTCATTAGGAACACCATGAACGAAGGTTTGGCTACAATCACTCGAGACCATGAAATTTCTTTTCGCTATAGGAAGAAAGTACCAATCCGCGACGTAAGATCCATACCTGGCATTGAGAGCATGCGACATGAGAATTCACTCATCAACCTTGGTGTGGGAAACGCCAAAGAGGATCCTCGTTTAGCGCGACCAGACACTGAATTGTCACCTGATCCATTAATGCGCCCTGTAGATTCAAATACTAAAAAAATATTATTCAAACTAAAGCCTGAGTTTGGTAGGGAGAAGTATCTAAATATCAGGTCCAAGCAAATGCCGGACAAGAGGTACTATCTTCCGGAATGCATGAGTTGGAATTATGGTTGGCGCATGGGTGACAGTAAAATGAAACCAGGGAATAATTATGGTCGCAACTGGGTCTTGCAAAAGACCTTGAAAACTCGTGTTGGGCCGGTACGGGACCCAGATCATTACACGGAAGCCATATCGGGTTCCTTCGAAAAATGTGTGCAGTCTTAAAAGTAAAACAATTCATGAAACAACGGATTCATTGCTTAACTAAAGTAAAGAGATTGTAGTCGTTATTCTCTATAGGTATTATTAATTACAGGCATTCATATAGGTTTTATTGTTATGGTTAAGTTATTTCTAGGTACATCGCCACAAGCGAACACAAAACGCAACAAAACTTCATCGCGCAAGCAGTGTTTACTGCGCGGCTAGCATAGACAAATACCTATACTTATGCAACGGCCCGACATCAATCGCCGGGCAGTAGCCCACGAGATACAACACCCGTCTGGTCGGAGGATCCTACTTTTTCCGAGGATGATGAGAGGTATGAAGAACCGGGTGTAAAGTTCGGGTAAACCCTGTTCCTCATATCTCTATAGGTATTTATAGTTTGATTTAGCTAATAATTCCTTACTTTTGTTAGGTACCAACTACGTTAATTTTACTTTAATTATTAAAATTTATTATTTGTTTTCTTTTCTAAGTTTCAATATGTAGTTAAGTTTGTACTTAATTAGTGGATAATAATAATATAGTGTTTCAATATAATGTGTTATGTTAATTAATAAAGTCGTGTTGCGGTCGTGCTTTCTGATTAAGGACTCCCGATTTGAAATCATTAACATTGCTGCTTCTTTCTCTTTTGGTTTTCTTTCAATCAGAGAATGAAATAACCTTTTTACAAAATAACTAAGATAAGCCAAAAGCTGGAAACAAACCTACTTATATCATAAAACATGCAGCAGTAATTGGAAAAATCTAATATTTTCGAAAATTCTAGGATTATTGCAAATACATTGTTTAAAAACTACCTACCGGGATTGTTCAATAAAACCATAAAAGCAATTAAAATTTATTCGTCAAACATTATTTTTCACCTCACAAGCTCGGAAAGATTCTGTTTGTCATTCGAAATCTGCGTGCAAAAGTGCATTTTATCAGCTAGCGTGGAAAGAGTTTTTAAAATTTGAATCTTTCTATGTGTTGAGTATACAATACATGGGCGTGGTCAAGTAATCAAGATAACTAAACACAATAAAGATTTGATTTATCTATAGAACTGTTATTTAATTGTAAAATGTGTAATCTAGTTTATCAAACTAACTAGCAATAAACACAAGAAGCTATCAAATCGATCTATCTTCTCTCGTGGTGAACCAATTTAACTGTAATTCTAAAAAGTACAAATTATTATGTACCTAACTACCTATCGCTTTTTTTGGATGATTGATTACAAATAAAGCATTTTTTAATTTGTGTACCTATTTATTTAAGTATTCTTGTCAGTAGTACCTTTCCACTTTCGTTTGCTTTTAGCCAAAATAGACTCGACTAATATAACAAAAACTTCACAAGTGGACACTGGTAGGCAGGCATCAGCTCAACGTTGTTTGTACCTATATCATTAAATATTACACGACGTATTTTGCTTCATTATTTAGGTAATTAAGTACTCGATGAATACTTGTTTCGTTGGAATACATGGTCACCCTATTTCAGTCGCCATCTGCCATAGTACATTTTTATAGATTCATTGTGAATTAACAAAAATACTGACACCATTGCACTGAAAACGTATAACACATCAGGGGTTTTACGAGTCTTCTAGGCTTCTTCGTTGTGGAGGAATCGATAATGCTAATGTTTTGAGGTTATATGTAAAATTTTCAATTTACTACATAAAGGGGCCGTCACAAAAAAAAAAAAAACAGTAAAAAATCGTTTCAGTGTCGTCACTAAATCTTTATTGATTAACGGTTTCTCTGGGCTTCTTCCTTGTGGAGGAATCGATAATCCCAATGTTTTGAGGTTATGTGTTAAATTTTCATTTTACTATTTAAAGGGGCCGTCACAAAAAATAAATAAAGCAATAAATTTCGTTTCAGTCTCGTCACTAAATCTTTATACATTAACGGTTTCTCTCAGGTCCTCAGTTATGGAGATTACGTTGGCCGAACGTCCTGATGTTCCAGGAACTAAAATAAATTTTACTTTTAACCGGTGGCATTACGAGTAAAAGTAAAGTAGTGGTTGTCTGTCTCCAAATCGTCACTAAATCTTTATTCAGTAACAGTTTCTCTAAGGTCCTCAGTTATGGAGATTCAGGTTGGCCGAACGTACTGATATCAGGTCGTTCGCCCATAAATAAATGCTTCTAACTTTCGAACTGTTCTGTCACAAATTCTTTGGCTGGCATCTTTATGCGTCACATATCTCGACTGGCCGAACGTTCTGATATACATCGCTCGCTACCTCCTCGCTTCGACCGCCTTTTGTACAGTCGACGGCACGTCGGTGATAACACTGCCCTTGAGCTGGGCACTATAGGTACCCATCATACAGATGCCTCTGTAAATGTAGGTACTTGCGCAAGGTTAATGTTAAGTTAGGATGCCGTGCTCTTGGCATCCTTACTCACTTTAACTTTCTGGGATACTCGCCCAATTGGCGTCATAACGTCTTTTGTGTCTCGTTCAGGGACCCGGAAAGAGTTAATATTAAAAATGCGAAAGTGAGTTTGTTTGTCCCTAAGATACAGGCACTGCCTAGTTTGGGAACCACCGCATTACCAAAATGAATGTTACCAACAGTTACCTACAGGTATAATTAAGTAATAGGGAGTGCCTCAGCTGCCAGTGCCGGCTCCCGGCTCGGGAAAAATAGCGCCATTGGAAACCGGCAATGACATTACTGCCGGCAGCCGAGATTAAAAACATCGGCTGCCGGCTCCTATAATGGACACCGGTGGCGCGGCGTGGCGTTTATAAAAAGCCTTCCAGTATTCAGAACCCCAATCAACTAAACCTAACAAAAACATGTTTATCTGCATATTCTAGTCGTTTTTGGTCGTAGGGGTCACAGTGCTAACCTAACCTTTTATGCGATTAATAATATTTAACCTAATCTTACTAGTTCGGTTCCGGGTAGTACTTTATTACTGGAATATGGAAAAAATATATGCTCTATTACATGTTTTTTTTAAATTAAGCCTACCCCGCTTATCTACTCCATAATTCCAAATTGACAATCAAAGTCAGCGCCTGTTGCTGAATTGGCTGACGATTCAGCAACCGGCGCCGGCAGCGGAGGCACTTCCGTTCAAATACTTTTAAAGTAATAATTGTAACAATATTCAAATATTTTATTTATTTATTTATTTGATACGGTTTCACATTAAAAGGGCTGAAATTTGGCGCAGGGATAGACCTTGACCTGGAGAAGAACCTAAGCTACTTTTAATCTTGGATCGCAGATAAAGTCACGGGCAACAGCTGTATAGGTCATAATCTTGCCATACGTAGGTAAGTATATGTTCCTTGGTCTTACTGTAGGTTTGGAATGTGTATTTAGGAAGCGCGCAACATCACAGCAATCGTTTATACTTGTTATACCTTAACCAAGCACCTAACAAAACTTTAACTTTTTGGTAAGATTCTCCAAAATATTTGAATGGGATTAAGAAGAAGTTTTATGTCAGTGTCACAGAGAATGTAATTTTAGTGATACTCTTGAAACTTGGTGATTGGTATGAATTTTAGTAAAACATAAAACTTAAACAATATAAAACTGTGAAACATTTTAAAATAAATCAAAGACTGGAAACTACTTCTTACTTCCGACAAAATTGAGAGTTTCTGCTTAATATTTTACTCTAAACAAAAGATAATACAAACCGTCTCGACAAAATGGCGAAGAAGGACATCACCAAACCGGAAATTATATTGCTTCTTGCCGAATCGTATGAGAGAGAGAAGCGTTTGCGGTCATATTGGGTTAGCAAAAATACAGATAAGATACTGTTGGCGGCCACACTCGCTAGAGAACCTACAAATTATTTCGAGCAGGATGTCATTAGGAACACCATGAACGAAGGTTTGGCTGCAATCACTCGAGACTATGAAGTTTCTTTTCGCTATAGGAAGAAAGTACCAATCCGCGACGTAAGATCCATACCTGGCATTGAGAGCATGCGACATGAGAATTCACTCATCAACCTTGGTGTGGGAAACGCCAAAGAGGATCCTCGTTTAGCGCGACCAGACACTGACTTGTCACCTGATCCATTAATGCGCCCTGTAGATTCAAATACTAAGAAAATATTATTCAAACTAAAGCCTGACTTTGGTAGGAAGAAGTATCTAAATATCAGGTCCAAGCCAATGCCGGAGAAGAGGTACTATCTTCCGGAATGCATGAGTTGGAATTATGGTTGGCGCATGGGTGACAGTAAAATGAAACCAGGGAATAATTATGGTCGCAACTGGGTCTTGCAAAAGACCTTGAAAAATCGTGTTGGGCCGTCACGGGACCCAGATCATTACACGGAAGCCATAACGGGTGCCTGAAAAATGTGTGCGGTCTTAAAAGTAAAACAATTCATGAAACAACGGGATTCATTGCATAGCTAAAGTAAAGAGATTGTAGTCGTTTTTTTCTATAGGTATTATTAATTACAGGCATTCATATACTTTTATTGTTATAGGTAGGTACCTACTATTATTATAGATAGGTATGTGGTTTCTAGGTACATCGCCACAAGCGTACTACGCATCACACAGAGATCGCGCCAAACTTCATCGCGCCAGCAGTGTTGACTGCGCGGCTAGCATAGACAATAATTATACTTATGCAACGGCCCGACAAACAAGTTAAATTCGGGTAAACCCTGTTCCTCATATCTCTATAGTTATTTATAGTTTGATTTAGCTAATAATTCCTTACTTTTGTTAGGTACTTAATACGTTAATTTTACTTTAATTATTTAAATTTATTATTTTTCTTTTCTAAGTTTCAATATACAAGTAAGTTTTGTACTTATTTAGTGGATAATAATAATATAGTGTTTCAACATAATGAGTTACTTATTTTATTTAATAATACGTGTTGCGGTCGTGCTTTCTGACTAAGGACTCCAGATTTGAAATCATTAACATTGCTCCTTCTTTCTCTTTTGCTTTTCTTTCAATCCGAGAACGAAAGAAACTTTTTTCAAAATAACTAAGATAAGCAAAAGCTGGAAACAAACCTACTTACCTATATCATAAAACAAAACATGCAGCAGTACTTGGAAAAAACGAATATTTTCGAAAATCCAAGAATTATTGCAAATACATTTTATGTAACAAGCGAACAGTCCCAGCTACATGGTGCTACCAGGTGGCAATTGGGAAAAAAAAATCCCAGTTGCCACCGGGTGGCCAACATAGTAATATATATTACGATATTTTATAAAAAACGGTAAGTACCTATTAAGGTAAGTAAGTAGATATACCTATTAATTATAAATACACCTCTACCTAATCTTCGGGAAAAAACAGGCGTAATGTTATGTTATCACCTGTTATCGATTTAAACTATGGTAACTAACCACCTACAATAAGGAGGTAGGTACCTATCTGCACAGTACAGCATCATCCATTGCTTGTTTTATATTCTTCAGCGAAAACGTGCTCGCATAAAGACGGCAGCTACACGCACGGCATTGCTTACTAATATTCAGCCAATCACGTGACGCCAAAGGATCACCTCAGATGGCGTGGTTTCCCGCCAAAATTTTCATCAATAACACTGCGCATGTTGCTCTAGTAAACACCTGTCTCTTTCCCGTAATAAGGAAAGTGAGAGGGAAAGTAGATAACCTCCAAGAATACACGCATGCGCGGGAAGAAGCCTTTTAGAAAAAAAAATGTTGGCTAGACAGCGCGTTTTCGTTTTCCGCGACTCACATCACTGGAAATGCTGTGTGTATAAAATAGTGCAGTGAAATTGTACATTATTGTAAATTTTACTAGAATGTTGTAAATAAATATTAGTTTAAGCTTGTAGTGTACGTAACTAGGTAAAATTTATAGAAATAGTGAGTATTTATTCATTTAAATTAGTGCTATAAATCAATTCAGCTGAAATTGCATTAAATCTGAGTTAACTATTCGGAATGGGACTGTGTGATTAAAAATAGAAAATCAAAGTTTAAATTTGGTGAGTATATTGTGCTTCAATTGTTTTTTCTAGTGCCAGACGGAATAATGTGCCACCTCATAACAACCTGCGTACCCAGTTCATTATCATGTACGAAGCTGGAATACGTCTGACCTTCTTAGCTTTGTTTATTATGAATACCGTTATTTTTATATTAAACATGTGCTCCACATCTCGATACTCTGCAGGACTAAATAAAATCGGCCGGGTCGATACGTTCGCTATCAATGAATTTTGTACAGCACCGTGATGTAAAGTATGGTGTAACAGTAACCTCATGGCTTTTTAATTATTTCGTGAGTATATTTTAATCTTGGCACATTATTAATTCAAGTAAACACTTTTGTGATAAGGTAGATCGAATTTTATAAATATAGGTAACGCAAATAAGCAATGATTTCAGTTGAGAAAGGAAAACATTAAAAAGTGTCGCTATAAATATACTTAGCAATGAAGTTTTGCTCAAAAAGTATTTACACTAAAGTTCAAACCTCTTTTCGTGTTAAAAGTTTTAAAAACTAATGTTGGTTGGATTTTTTTTCGCACTATAAGTCAAAATTATGATTAAATAAAAATAAATGTCTGCATTCACGATGTTCGATGATAATTTAATTTGTAAAATATTTGCTTCTAATAATGGTTAATTGAACATCAATTTTGTATACCAAAAATAGTGACTGGATAAATGTGAAAATTCGCGGATTCTGCAATAAATTTTGTTACATTGGTTTCCATTTCAAGGTAAATAAAATAGTATTGTTTTACAATTTACTAGTTTATAGTCAGCTAATTTATATAATATATATTGTGTTGCTACCTATTATTAATTGATGTATTTGCGCAGTAAAAGTTGATGGAATCTGGTAAAATTTCAGATATACGACACACGAAAACAATTACGAAATTACGTTCCATACTTCTCCATCGGAATTATTTTAATCACAAGTCGTAGGTAAAGCAATTTGCATTAGGTACCTATACTCAGGCATGGTTAAATGTCATGCTTTTCATGGGGTACAATTTCACAGCAGTAAAAATGATATGCAGGCAGGATAGGGAATACTCATAAAATAGGGCAAAAGCAAAAAAAAATCTCTATGAGATATGCCATACATCTTGGTATGGAAAAATGCTGCGTATGCTTAGCGATGAACGCTTGGGTTGATACTAATACATTGAATGATAATTTGAAAGGGCTTGTGAGCCTATCTCTAATATTATAACGACGGCTCCACACGTTGGTCCCAACTTTGGCCCCACCGCCACTCGTCCAAGGTGTGGAATTTTGATTGGCCAACGTTGGGAATAGGTTTTTTCTAAAGGTGGGGCAAGCGTGTGGAGCCGAATTATACATTATATGAGGTAGGTAAAATTTGTGCGTTTGTATGTGGCGGTAATCTCGGAACTACTGATCTGATTCTGAAAATTATTTCACTAATGGGAAGCTACACTATTTTTGACTGCCATAGAATATGTTTTAGGTATGTTAAAAACTAGAAACTTCACGCGAACGAAGTCACGGGCAGAAGATAGTTAGGTATATAGATGTCGTATACCTACCTGCCTAAGTAGCTACTAGAATGTTCATTTACAGGATAACTTTGACAAAGGTAGACAGGAATTGTTTACCAACAGAGGGAACAGTTTGAATAGAAACTCCACCGTCCTACCCTTTGAGTTTGGACCTTTGGGTCTATCTCCTGTCAAGTATTACAGAAATAGAATATTAACGCAACCATGATATTATCTATACAGGGTATTAGAGTAGAAACCGTTATCCTTGAAACTAGTGGTTTGGTGTCATCTTTATTATACTTTTTCTATGGGATCAACATTGAAATCGCAAAAAAAAAAATCAGCTGTTTCATACATTTTGTCGATTTAAGTGAACACAAATGTTTGGAATAGCTGTTTTATTTTCGCAATTTCAAGGTTGGTCCGACAGAAAAAGTATATTATAGATGATACCAAACCACTAGTTTCAAGGATAACGGTGTCTACCCTAACATCCTGTATAACTTACTTACATTATTATAAACAAAGTCGCTTTTCATGTCTGTCTATGAGACCAATAAACTAGGTAGGTACACAATAGATTTGATGCGGTTTTTACCATTATTTAGACCTCGGAAAGTTTTTGTGAAAGTATTATTAACTCAGATATAGCTTCTCAATGGTTTAACATAATTAGTAATTATGGTAATTATTAATTACCTACGTTATAAATAAATAAGTCTACTGTGCTGTGACAGCAGAACAATTCGTATTGGGGAACATTTGATTTTGTAGACTTGCCTACACGGCCATAAATTTTTATGGCGTTGCAGATATTTTTTTATACGCATTCACGTGACTCTGAGTCACCATCCTCATCCTCCTGCGTCTGCCCCAACTTGTTTGGGATCGACCCAGCATGTTTTTCTTCTTCCTTAGCCATAATTGCAGTATGTCGAGAAACTTCTAGTTTTCTTCGCAAATCAGCCTGTAATGTCCCACTGTTGGGACTCAGGCCACCTCTCTGTGAGAGGGGGTGGTCCCTTATCCACCACGCGGACCCAATTCGTCTTGGTGGACATCACAATATCTTCGAATTTTTGGTCCTAGGCGTGGTACTCACTAAGTTTATGTTTTGATAGCATGAAATAAACAACGTTACGTAATCTAATTGCTTAGTAAAAGTTAAAAACAACTACAGACGCATTTATATAATAATACTGCTCTTGAAATAAAGGCCATTAAGAGATTAATATGGGACGCTGTTACTAAAGAACAAAATACCCTTTTGGCATAATAAAATAATGATAAGAACCTGATAAGGAAAACAACGTTTAACTGTGTCAGAATATATTTAAAACATCAGTTTGTTACCTCTGACTACAGTCGTTTAAAACATTCCTGCACAATACCTAATGGTAGGTACACAGTTCTAAATTATCTTGATCGATATCACTGATGATAGCATCTGTTTACGCAATAGGCATATTTTGAACTGAACAAGATACGAATTTATTTTCACTGCATGCTATCCAGTATTCACTAGTTGAATATTGATATTATCAAACGCACTAGGTCAGTTCGTTGAAACAGTCGTAAGTACAATTATGACACGAAAAATATTACTGTTGTATTATTTATTTTGTTTAAATATGTTTTTTTTTTTCAGATTCCGTGTTGAATAAGTTGTATCCGGTCCAGCAAGATGTCAAAACGTGAGTTTTGTTTTTAACTTTATTATAATTTGGTATAAAATATAGAATTACAGTGGGATTGGGATTTGACCCACTGTAATTCTATTTTTTAAGCTTTGATAGAAGCTTTTACCAAAATCATGAAAATTTAATTTTGATTTTCTATGTAGTTTTCAAAGTTGCTTGAGGAATTCTGATACGAAACAATTTTGCGTTAATAACGGAAGTAGGTATTTGTAGAAAATTCTTCTGATTGTACCTGTGAAATATGTCGACTTATACAAGGGTCCGCCTTTTCATACAAATAGTCATGATGCGCGAGACATTTTCGTATCACTTTTGGTCCTTTTAGTTATCCGAGAAATGTCTATTTATTTATGATATTATTAAATTGAATATGGACTCATATATCACTGTTTAAGTAAGTCTCATGTTTAAATAATAATTATAATGATTGTTGATTGCACAATAAAGCGAGCTATCCGGTAAAATAGGCAACGAGGACATAGATAGTAAATATTTGCTTTGGCACTTATCATCTTGTTTTTATGTGCCGATAGTATTATACAAACTTATAAATCTCTCTTTTTGGAGTTTACTCCTTAAGAATCGATTTTCACATAAGGATTTTCGTACGGAAAAATGAGGAGTGAAATTAATACAAGCGTTTACTCAAAAGCGTTAGCGTAGCCTCGCCCCTATTACATGGGACTTCAACATGCAATAAATGGGGGGGGGGGGGGTATCATAAGTACACCTCTGTCTAACCTTTCGGGGAATACAGGCGTGATGTTATGTTCTTGTATTATAATTTTTTGTCTATTAACAATGTCCATCTTCTCCACTCATCACATCCCATTAACCAAAATGTTGGACCACCTGAAAACTCCGTTAATTATACCTCTTAAATTGAACATGATGATCGTTTTAAATATATCTCCATCATTATTCAACCGATCAAGCTGTTACTGACAGCTTCAAATTATTCGAACAATACATCTATAGCACCATTGTAATTGCTTACCTATCTATTTGTTATTTAACATCCATAATACACGTAAGTCAGTGATGACCTCGGGCGAAACAAATGTAGATACAAAATGGATACCACAGTAGCTGATCGATGATAAATGAGCCACCTACTGACTTGCGGCAAAATGTCGATAGTGTATAGTCGATCTCGAAATCGCGTTACCACCCTGAATTTTGTCATTATGCACGTCATAAAATGACATGGCCTATCTTGTGACAGTAATTATATAGTTTAAACTAAGTAAAGCGAAGACAAATTCAAATTAAAAAAAAAAGCATTATGAAACGTTAGCAGCTGTCTGTACTAGCGTCAGAAGCTAAGTTTCATTTTACTGGGATTGTTTTTCAAAATTGGTAACACAATTACGAGGTTGGCTATACAATACCGACTGTCTACCGCTGCCCCACTATTATAATAATTATTTCACGGTCAACGTTTATGAAGCATGAAATTACCGCACTTGCAAAAATATCATCGCTGTATAATTATTTTGTTGTTAGTCGTATTGGTTGAGCAGACACAACTTTACAAATTATGTACTTACTTAAAATAGAACTGGGGGCCAAGTCTACTAATTTACAAACGTGTCAGTGGTCTCACAATGATCAGTTTTTGACAGATATGCCATACAAAATCTGTCAAAAACTGATCATTGTGAGACCACTGACACGTTTGTAAATTAGTAGACTTGGACAGGTCATTGGTCTGGCATGTACAGTCATAAAGAAAATATGTTCGTCACCTTAAGGGCTATTTTTGTCTGCTCACTGCACGATATAATCTATACCGACTCAGCATTTCATTATTGCATAGTAATGCCAATACTGAATTACATTCAGCCATCTTCTTTACATGCCAGACCGAATTAAAAACAACAGTTACAAGAAAATATGCTAACAAAAAAAAAAAACATTATATGACAGGCCATAGATATTTATTATGTGTCCTGACTTGATAAAGGAAAGAATATGAAAACCGTAGATATAAAAGACTTCACTGTTCCCAGGTAGGTTTAACTTAATTTAGGGTGAGTTAGCACTTGATTCCCATTTTTTCATGAACTTTATACTCCATTTGAAATAAGATTAGACGTATAGATAAGCCTTTTTTACATTCCGTTCAACCGATTTTGAATTCTATTGCGTTGGTGGCATGACAAATGGCAGCCGCAGTAGGTAGTTGGTATTGTGTAACTTTTTTTGCTTTTAATGCTATCCTTATGCCTACGGTATAGAAGTCAAAATTGGTTGAACGGACTGTAAAAGGGTTTGTTTTAATATCTAATCTTATTTCAAATGGGGTATAGTTTGTACCAGTAGTACTTAAGTTCTCTTACTCAAACCACAAACAACAATATAGCGAAAGGTCCTACGTTCTTGTCACTAAGGGGTTTATTTATAAACGTTGCTTGAAGGTAATGATTAGTGACTGTTTAACCATACATTTTTGACGTTTGAACGTCACTTAACTGTAAGCAACGTTTATAAATAAAGCCCTAAGTGACTGGAAGGGTCACACAAACTGGCAAACTGGCACTGCAGACCGCGATGTCGTTAATAATTTGAATTTGGAAATGAAATGTTGATGAAAATATATATTTATTTCTGTGAATAGGTACATCTTTCAAGTCACTTTTACGCATCAATTTTTTGGTCAAAACTGATCCCTCAGAAGAAATGCCGTGACAAACTCAGAGGTTATGGTCTCTTTTAAATTTCCAAACATTAATGTTATTAAGATTTTATATGAGTTTAGTTTAACAATGCAGCGCCATGGAATAGTTCAATAAGCCTGTCCCTTATCATTTATGGTACATAATACCGTTATTAGCTAATTGTGGGTGTGAAACAGCAGCTATATTTCTTTTTAATTCTTTACTACTCAATTTAATAGGCGTGCTAATAAAATCTTATCGTATTTATTATCAACTCCTTTATTTGTACTCTAAGCTGCCTCTATCAGTTGGAAAGTTTTACATAAATCCCCCATAAATTTAATATTTTCTATATAACATAATTAGTAGTTCATTGTCCTACGCAAGTTACGAGAGTCAACTACTAGAAACGGGTTATTATGGCATTCGTGAACGATAGGTTGGCAACCTCGCGGGCTATTTGCGGATTTGAATTGAGATTTCAATCTGTTTCATTCATATGAGGTTGAACAGAAAGAACAGTGTTTTATTTGGTGACACTGCGTCTCTGCTTTCGATTAACTAATACTTAGGTACAGGTTTCTGTTTTAGAGCCGATTCAACCAAACCCAGCTATCTTTTATTCGGGGAATAAAATTGACGTCTGACAGTTTTTGTATTGAAAATCTGTCAAAAATTTAATATTTACTCGCTGGATTAGACTTATACTAGGGATAAAAGTTTGGTCGAATTCGCCCTTAGAAGAATAGGTTGTTTCAATAAGTTTATATTCGTGAAGTTACTCCATTAGCAAAAAAAAGTGTAATATTTATGGGGGCCATGTCAGCCATGTTTCTAGTTCTTTCATACAAATACATACATAAACTCTTTTTCATAGGAGTAAGCTGACACGACAGATAGTCCTTAGCTTCTCCGGTATCCGTAAAACTATCAGGCCCAAGTATCTAATTGCGTAACTTATTTTCATAACCGATTAAGACTAATCTTTCTTTGCGTTATTTACGTTGAGCAGTTTTTTTTTCGAACTTATGATACAATGGATTATTTCAAACCGATTCAGATTGTGATTGATCGTGGATTACGCAATTAGGGTGCAGGATCGAGAAATCTGTTGAATAATGCCAAATTAGCTTGTGTGAACCAATCAGTTGAATTGAATAACCTTTCAGAAACAGGTGTATAGACAAGGATACCAATAAATAGATCTGTCCCGAATCATTATCATTCGCCTGCCCTTATCCCAATCTATTTGTGGTCAGCGCCACATGTCTTTTTCTTCCATACTTCTGTATAAGTCGTCATCTTGGTAGTCAATCCCTTTCTAGCCATATCATCTTTCACACAGTCTGTCCATCTTCCTTTATTTATAATTCCCGAATATTGTTGGATTTTAGACATAACAGCTAATAAATAAATGCAACCTTCAATATGTATCACTTTGAATTCTGCTCACCCCAAAACGAAATTATAAAAAATCAAAGTACAAAAAATAAGGTTATGTTGAGTCACGGTTTGGTCCGCTCCAAGGTTTATCGCCCTTCCCACTTAGTTAATGTTTAGGTGTGGAAAGTGGGGACACAGCCCCGTTGATTGCGGAGAAAGGGGAAACGTTGACTTCCACCATGTTAGTATCATTAACAATAGGTACTTAGTTGCCTACAGTGTAGTGTTTCGTAGCAACTGGGATTAGCACACCGACGAAATAAACCTTATAGATTCTGGAGGTATACTCCCTCAGCGCGAAATCCATAGTTTCGACCGGTCCCGTATGACCTACCGAAATAAGAATGAATGACACTACGATTTGACAGTTGTCCCTACTCCCGATGTGTTTTTGTCCTTTCGAAAAAGTTGAAATACCTTCCGTAGCTAGCGACACGTCGCCGTCGGCGTCGTCGCCTGCAGTTGCCGCCTGCTTTCGGCTACAGAATTGTTCCTTAACGTTGTGATTTCAGTTTTTGATAGGGAAAAATAAAATAATAAACTCAGATGACTTTTTTTGGATGCTGGGCTGACAGTTATGTGCGTAGTATCAAAAAAAAATTTTCTCAACATTCGGGATGAGGATCTTAATAATATTATACTTCCATTTTATTACAATAGAGTATACCGTTTTTATTATACCATAGAGAAATAGGAGAAGATGAGAATAGATGCATAATAAGGTGGGCGGGGCGGATCTTTTACGAATAAAATTGTCGGTGCTTGCTGAGCATGTGAGTGCATGTTAATTGCATCTGAGTTGATGTTAATTGTTGATACTTGCAGTTCGAGCATATGAAAATCAAACGAGAGATAAAATTAGCATTCCTACTGACGACGGTACTTAGCAGCTAAATGTAAAGTATCAGGTGTCCGTAAGGGATGTCTGTAGGAAAGATAACAATGATTTAACATTCATTTTCTGTAGTGATTTTTGTTTTGGAAAATTTTTCAACCCATTTATCATGACACAATATCGGCAGCGTCGAAAGAAAGCAGCGCTATTTAGTTAATATTATAAAGCATTTTAAAACGGCAAAAACAATTTAGAAATGCACCGTACTGTGCAAAAATACTGTAATCATGAAACGGTGACCAAAAGTTGACGCAAGAAACCTCGATACAATTCCTTTTTTTAACGATAAATCACGTCTCAAAAGCTGACTCAACACTGGCTAATTCCCCTTTTATAACGTGCACGAAGTAATTCGGGAACCTTTGTGTAACGCACCGTACTGAATAAAAGTACTGTAACCGCTTAAAAACTAAGAAAATTAACGCAAGAAACCAAGATTCAATTAGGTACTCTTTTAATTGTAAACGGCTCAAAAGTCGACTCAGCACCGGCTATTTCCCTTTCGTAACGTGCTCGAAGTAATTCGGGAACCAACGCGAAATGCACCGTACTGAATAAAAGTACTGTAATGGCTTAACAACAAAAAAAATTTTTCTCAAGAAAGCCCAATACGCAAGAAATTCCTCTTTTAACCGTAAGCCACGGCTCAAAATTCGACTCAGCACCAGCTAATTCCCCTTTCGTCATGTGCATGAAGTAATTCGGGGACTGTTTGTTTTCGCGATCGTCGACGAAGATTGCCGGTCGTTGCACCCGCTGCAATTATAGTGAGAGCTCTGTCGGTCAGTGCGGGCTGTGCACCAGGTTTCTGTGTCAGCGCAACCGGACCTGCAGTTGGCAGCCTCCGATACCACCTACATCATTGTTAATTGCTCGATGTAGCAGGTGATTTTAATTGGGTACGGTAAAAATGAGCGAGGTCGCAGATACTTATAGCTATCTTCTAACGAGTAAAAATGTCAGAATTTTGGTTTTAAGTTCATGTTTGGAAAGAAAAACTGACCTAAAAAACTAACCTATACACATCTTTTATTTTCCGTACTAGGCTAGTTAACATCTGTGCTGGTGTGCTGTGTGCTCGATCCATCATTTATTCATATATCAAGATTATGAAAATCTTACAACAGACAGATTTTCCCGATTCTGTAAATGTATTTCTACAAAGTTTTAAATTAGTTGTCTTAGTTTGAAAGTGTTATATTTGATTGGTTTTATTATTCTGTTGAGTACGTGATCTCTCTCATGTATCCCCTATGATTTCCTTATAAGTATTCCAACATCTATTAAAGAACAGTTTACCCGGTTGTCGGTACTCGTAGACCTATGGTAATTCAATACTTCCTTTATTAACACAACGAAATTAATCAGATAAATTCATTTCGTAATTCCTTTCATTCGAAATGTATTCATATTCTAACAATTACGTGATTCCATTTGAGTTGTTACTTCCACTGTTTCACCTTTAGCTTTGTCTCAATAACTCACTATATTTGCCTATCGTATAATCTCATAATACATTGTTTGCTATGAAAATTGTTCGCGAAATCGTTTCTCATATCGAACAATGTGCCACTTTCTAATCTTATAAATCAAACTACGTTTTGTCAGTGTATGATAAATGTTACCCACGGCCACGCTGTGAACTGTAATTTTTCATCTAACTATGCATAATTGTGACTCCTTTTCTTTGTCGTTTTATATGTTAACACTTAACACATTCAATTTGGTCTTACAAAACCCGTTTATCATTTCTCATCAAAATTATTTATTTTCTGCCACTTTGAGTTTATCTAATTCTATAAAGCAAAGCGTCAAACCGAAAACATCAGATGTTGCGGTCATCGAACTCGGTTCTCCGGTCCTGCCTCACAGATGATATGATTCGATAGATAACTGTATAGATTTTTTATTGCTTCCAAATCTAGGTTATGCATTTGATTCGTGATCATTTTTTTTGCCCGCAAATAGTCTCTTATACTTTGTAACTGTTTGGATATGTGACGTCGGACATTGTAATGTTATAGTTGATCTTTTTTTTGTAGTGTAATTAGAAATACACGTCATCCTATAGAATTGGGCGCAAACTATAGGTTGTAGAGGTTTTGAACAATTTCATTTTAACATACTTTGTTGGGAAAACTCATATTTTTTACATCAATTTTCGAAATTGGTGTGTCCATTATACAGCATTAATGAAAGAAATTACATCTAACGGATCGGTGCAATTACTTTAATGGGTTTCAACACTAAAAGAAAGGAAAAAACATAATTTTTGACCATTTTCAGTAGAAAGCTTTAGAATTTATATTACCTAATTCCATAATTTACAATTTGTGAAACTTTAAAATCCTAACATGTTTTCTGGGAGGTATTTCTATCTTATTTAATCTTTGTTGACGTGTTAGGAAGGTCATTAACTTTACACCTCCTATACTGGTTGACGACGCCATTTAAAAATTAATAGCATAAAAGATAAAAGCGAAGTTCATCAACCAAAAAAATAAAAAGATTCCCAGACGGTACCTATTCTTTATAAGTCCGTTCCATCTGACAGTGTGAACAATGGTCAATGAGGTTTTTTGTGTGATTTACAATGAAGTGGGTCACAGGCATCACATAACTGCTCATGACACAACACTCCTGCGCAAGTTCAACACTTTGGCAACGAATGCGTATGCACACAGACTTTTATTAACGTTTCACAGACAAGCTATTAGGTACAAATCTATTTTTGGTATGAAGTGTGAATTGAACTAACGGACCGAAAGTAGTCTGTTTTGAGAAGAAATGTTTTGAACTTTCTGAACTTCAAGTTAGTATTAAGCTTCAAGTTAAAGGCGGTTCTTGTTCCTATGGAAATAAACCTTCTTATTCTTAAGAAGCTTAAATTCTAACCCAAGTCTGCGATATCGTTTTTATTCAAGCACAGTATGATCTAATTTATACATATGCAACACGTGTTTAAAGTACATCGCCTCTACAAAGGCTGATGATCTATGTTTCGGTGTAGGCGCGTTGCCTCCATCTGCTGTTGTACCGTTACTCGACACACTAACCGCAAACCGGGAGATTAATGTAACCAGTCTGCTCTGGCGCATAGAGGGCGGCTGCGAAGGTTCATAGTGCCATTCCGACACGAAATAGGTCGAAGATAGATGTGCAGCTCTATGATTGTAATCATGCCTCGTCTTTTTTTGTTCTTGTTGAAAAAGAAACGAAACCTTCAAAGGGCTGCTATGATTATGCGCGGTTCCTATATCGACGTACGATTCGTTGATGCTATGGTGGACGGGTTTAGTATCGGCAAATGAAGAGACTAGCAAGTAAGTTAATTCTAGCAGTGAATATCTTTTATCTTTCAAGAGAAGGATCTTCTATCATTATTCAAACTAAATGTAAAGGTGAAATCAACACTTAGTATTAATGTGCAACCCACACCACATCACCTATTTCCTTTAAAAAATAAAATGTCTGCTAGCAGCATTTTCTATCTAATCTTACGATCACAGTAACACAACCCTTACCCAATACTCAATTCCATATGTAAATTAGAAAATAGTTTCCATTCTGACTTCACAGAGCCTTGCTTTCAGGCTGATTCAATAACAATAAAACTGTTTACGACGTACAAACGCTTTGCCGGGAAATTAGCAAATTATCCCTTCTCTTTCAGGCGAAGTAAGCTTGAAGTACCTATGTATCAAAGTCTTTGAACTGACCACAAAGTAATAAACTTTGAAAACTTTAGAGAAACTTGACGATAAATTAGTTACCTACTTCGTTTTCTAGATAGTTGCTGAGAACGAGGAAATGATTGCAGCGGAATTACAGTTTTTTTACGTGTTAAGTCTGTGCGGGAATGATTTTATTGGAAAACCCCGTAAATTATTACCCTGTAGTGTTTGGGTCACTAAGATACAGGCTGTGCCTAGTTTCGGAATGCCGGGTTTGGTGCCTAGTTTTTTTGTTGGTTAGAATATCATGCCATGTTACTTGTATGTTTGTGAACTATGTATAAGTTTAATTTTAACTGCCCCGTTGGTCTCGTGTTCGCAAGCGCGACTGCTGAGTGTGGTCCTGGGATCGATTCCCGGGTCGGGCAAAGGTTATTTGGTTTTTCAATTTGGAAATTCGTAGTAAAAGTCCGGAGTTTGGAAGTTGGCAGTGTGATACGCCCGTGCCTCGGAAAGCACGTTAAGCCGTTGGTCCTTCGCCTGATCTCTCTCCGGTCGTGTCGGATTGCCGTCCCATCGGACTATGAGAGTGAGGGAAGAGAGAGTGCACCTGTGTCTGCGCACACACTTGTGCACTATAATATCTCCCGCAGGCTAGTCTCCGTTGAGATTGGCCGCCGTGGCCGACAATACGGTCAGGAGCACTATTATTATTTTTATTTTTATGTGTTGCATATCTCGGGACCATGGGGTCCCGGTCTTTTGGAAGGCGTACGAGGGGCCGAAGCCAACTCGCAGAGGCCCCTTAGACAATTTCAAAAGGAATGAGGCACCAACCGACGATTATCCCTGTATGCACTATGCAAGTGCACCCAAGGATAACCCCCGGTTGGTGTAGGACTATTGCAGAACATGGAAACAAAACATATTGGTTTATGGGTTTGGATGGCTATAGTGGACTGGATACCAAGAACTATGGAAAGATTATGGCCCCTGCCTGATCAATGTTTTATATATACACGGATAAAATGACAGGGGGTGACTTGCACACTCAATAATGGGCCCCCGAAAACAGTCGCTAGCACATAGTGACGTAGTGACAAGGGAGCAACACTTCTTGAGGTGCTTGAGGAGTGGAGAGGTATTCCACGGCTTTCAGAACAATCCCAGAGCCCGGAAGATGGTCAAGAACCCTACGAGCACTTACTGAAATACTTCCTTCTTCCGAGCACGTTTGCTCTTGCCAATTTCCACTCAAGCCGGCCAATCAAGGCAAGGATGAGGTGGGAGCTCTGTTCCTCGTCATTGTTCACTCCAGCCGGCCGATAAAGGCAAGCCAGAGGTGAGGAACAAGACTTCTCCCGGGAGGTAGGGTCCGTGGGGTCGCAACTGCCCAACAGCTACCCACATGCTGCCCTGCGGGTTTTCGTATCTCTCTTGGTCTGGCTCCTCACTCTAGACCCGTTCCAGCAAAGTAAACTCTGCCGGCTCAGACCCAGAGTTCGGAGCGCGCAAGCCCCACCACGACGTCAACGTAGAGATACGGCGGTGGGGTATTATTATTATTATTATAAGTTTAATTTAGAATTTGAATTTTGCGTTTTTCAAACGACTACGACGTAGAGCTTGCTATGTTAATAAAATATTCATAAATGGGATTAGTTTGAAGCATACTCGTAGTACACATACTTTAGATACGTATATTAAGAGACATGACTTTTAATGACGAATGAGATTTTATTTCTGTACTAGCAACTCGCTCCCGATTCGCACGGTCTTTACGACATGACAAAACATCGAGATTTCCTATTATTTATTATTATAGCTTTATTTCCACATTAGTGGTCCCCAAGGGTATAAGCCTCCTCCATCATTTTCCACTTTTCCTTATCGGTAGCCATATTTAGCCAGTTTTTTCCTGCTGCTTCTATGATGTCATCTACCCATCTCTTTCTTTTCCTTCCAACACTTCTTTTTCCTGCTGGGCCCCGCATTTTGTTATTTGGAGGGTCCACCTTTTATCTTTATACCTCGCTATATGTGATCTGCCCATCTGCCCATCGAGTTTTCTTAGTTATATGTACCTATTAACTATATTAACGTATTTTACACATAAACCTTCCGGAATAAATTCTCTAAACGATGGTGAAAACTTCATCAAAATCTGTTGCGTGGTTTAGAAGAACAACCCGGAAATACAGACAAACATGAAAAGCGATTTTAATTAATAATATGTATAGATATAGAAGTAGGTTTGTACACAAACTTTTACACGTCAATCATATTTTTATAAACTAGATGAGCTCGGCGTTTCCTATCTGACCAACTTTTGAACTAACACCATACCAGGCATTCCCAGCAAAGTTTAATTTATAGCGTAGCTAATTTGAACGAGGTAGGCGGTTCCTATCGAGGTTGTAACACACACAAGGGAAATGCCTATCTTTGAAAATGACGACATAGACAATGTTGGGTGGGTTTATTGAAAGTTTAGTTGTTTATGCAAGCTGGTATAACCTTTAAAGTTGTTTTAAGACAACCACAAACACAAGGGGTTACCTATCTTTACCGCGAAATAGTGGAAACCGCAGGATAAAAACTTTTTTACAACAAAAAGAAACAAAGGACTTCAAAAAAAAAAATACACAACAAAGTGAAAAATTACTACAGTGACAGGAAGTATTATAACATCATCAAGATACACATAGTGGATTAAATACGTATTATCGAAGTTAACTCAAAAACTACCCAAGAAAAGTTAATAAAATGTATTGATATATTCTTTGATGATAAATTCTTTTTTCATTTGGTAAAGGAAGCTTGCGCCGTGGTCCCATGCGCAAGCTTCCTTTACCAAATGAAAAAAGAATTTTCAAATTCGGTGCACAATTGGCGAAACTATCGATGAACATAAATTAAAATAAATAAAAAGAAGTACATAATAGAGATGAACATATAAACCTCCTCCTTTTTTGATGTCGGTTAAAAATATAGAGTTCTTAGTGCCTTGTAGTCATAATTCTTTTATTAGCATATTTTTAGTTACATTATTTTAATTTAAAGGTCCCGTACAGGTGTCCTCAATGGTTCATAAAATTAATTTGAAACGTCTAAATGCCCTAATCGGGCTTTAAATCAAACTTAATTGCCTGTTATATCTATTATAATTAGATAATAATATTATGATAATAAAAAGAAGCTATTTATGTACCGTTTAAAAATATTTTAAAGCTCCGAGAATAACATTAATTCAGTTTATTATATCGTGTGATCTCTTTTTTGCATTTGACTATGGTAACATTAAATATTGTAAAGCTGGGAACACACACTAAGCGTTTGTACACAACTTTGCTTTGCTTTCTGTGTTGCCTTGCACTTTGTATATATACCTACGTTCACTTCCTTCTTTCGATTGTACCTTCCTTAAAATATTTGGTAACCATCGAATTAATATTATGAACTTGCTTTAGGATAAACCAAGTTTTCAAGTCATTCGATATCTTAACTTGCTAAGTAATATTATAATTGCGAATGTGAGTTAGTTTGTTGGTTTGTTTGTTACGTTTTCACGCTAAAACGGCTGAACGGATTTGGATGAAATTTGGCACATGAGTAGACCATGACCTGGAGAAGGAAATAGGCTATTTTCATCCTGGATCGCAGACGAAGTCGCGGGCAACAGCTAGGCTCTTATAAATATGATGTGCTTTTCAAAGCAATTCCGAGTTTTCGTATAAGTCATAACATAAGGCCCGACCACGTTTTTCATGAATACTAGAGACATAACCTAACATCACGCCTGTATTCCCCGAAGGGTTAGGCAGTGATTTACCTGACACTTTGCCCGACCCGAGAATCGAACCCAGGACCCCATGTTCAGCAGTAGTTCTTGCAACCACTAGACTAACGAGGCAGTAATACTAACGTCCCAGACTTTAAATTAATTTAAAATCTTTAAGCACCTCATTTCATAAATCATTAACATGTGCACCTACACTTAAACGTCATCAGAAATACTTCAATAGTATCCATAAAGCCTTAATTTAAAAACCCTCGATGAAAACTTATTATTGAAAATGAGAAACAAGCCTACTTCCTTAAGACAGCATAATTTCACCCGACACGAATTATTTCTGAGAAATAAACTATGCAATATATTAAATCCTTAACAAAGTTATTAACAAGAGAATTTGTACTCCAATAACACGGAAAATGTTGGAGCTACCATAGGCCAATACACACACGTTTTTCTTACCGTGAAAAACTACGGTTTATTCGTTCGTCGTGTAGTCATCAGTGTTGTATGGATCACTATGGAAGCTTGTTAACAGACGATTTTTTTCTACTGCACGGTTTATACGCCGCACCGTAATAAATCTGTGCCGTGTGTAAAGGGCCTTATATCATTAAAATACTTTATGGAGTGTGGTGGGAAGCTTTTTAATGTTGCAAATTAATAAAAGTTGATAACGAGGCAAACAAAGAAATAATGAGAAAAGTGTTGCCTCTATTATTATAATTAATTTATTGTTTTTGTCAAAGATATAAAAAACTGCGACAAGAGATGTGTCACGACGGCAGATTTTTATCAAATATCTAATTGGTAAAAATCGTACAAATTGTGACACATGTCAGTGTATGTGATATGCCTGCTGCCATACTGAGAAAATAGTTTTATGGTAGATGCTCGCGGTCTATTTTAATTGAATGTCACTTTTGACGTAGACGGTACTGGAGAAACTGGAAACTTTGCAATATCCTTTTTCGATTCAAGTGTTGCATGCAAAATGATTGGCTTATAATTTTCTATTTATGTGGCGTAAAGACAAATGATTAGAGGTAGTGACAGATTGGGAGATGCATCTTAGAATTATTTATATCAATGATCTGTAACAATCTGGTGCCGATATGGGAAGATGTTTTTGCCTTATAGTGAACCAATTACGAGTAGATTTTATTCTACAAGGCGGAGGTGCTGTAAGAATTTAACCTTTGACATTGAGCTGAAAAAACTCGTAGCACAATGCTTAAGAGCAGCCTTAGCATGTTCCGAAATCAGACAATGGTTAAGCCGGGATCTCTCACGTTCTCCTACTCATTTATACTAGTTGTAATAGCTTTGAAATGTGGGCCAAGTTTGTCTCACTATGTCCGCTCGGCAAAGCTTTAAGCCCAACCGGTTGGCGGGTCGTTGACCTCGCAACCTACTGGCTGTTTACCCCGTACAATTCGCGAGATCGCTGGAAAATTACTAAACTATCCTTTACTTAACTCTCAGAACGCGATACGTATATTTAATGACTACCGAGTAAAGCCAGTAACTACATATCTAAGAATCCACAGTTTCTTATAAAAATATTGTTAACAATTTCGGCATTGTAAATGTTAATCGACTAGTAAATAGATGTTAATGATGATGTAAATACTGAATCTCCAATAAATAAACATCGTCAATTTCATAGTTAAACCGCGATAGCTTACGAATATAAAAATGTAAACGCATTAACATAAATCGCTAAATGTCCTTTCTTTAGAAGCACTAGTGAAAATATCTTTAAAACCGACTATAACTTACCATGACTTTGACATTTATGTATTTACTAAGATTAGTATAAAACACGGGTATTTAAGTGTAAAAGTTTTATTATTACCAACTGCTTGGCTCCTACCATTTGTTAAAACGGACTAACAAGATGAAACAGCCATTTCACTTCAAGCCATCGATTACACAGATGCTTAGAGATTTTCAACCACTCGTGATAAATGAAATCTATTTATTCAAACATATTTTATAATCTATTGGTAGTCTTCACCGCTCATAACATGTTGTATCATTTCAGTCGGATGAGATAATGATCATAAAATGCGAAAATACACGTTTTTTAATTTTAAATTAATTTTTACGAGGTATTTTACAGTTATGATCTATACCTGTTATTGAAATGGTAGTAGAGGATTATATTTATCTGACGAGTGCACTTAGATACGGCGTCGTCAACGCTTAATTAACATATTTCAGTGTTATCGGCCGGCGCACACAGTGTTACACAGATGAAAGCACGGAGTGCATTTAGTCCAGTGCAGTGGGAACGACGCGTAGGTGCGTTCTGTGTCCGGCTAGTTGGAAAATGCCGCGTGTCGGGTTTTACGTACGCGTTACATGACGTGCCGACTAGAAATGGCGACTGCTTTCGCATTCATCGCTTGCATAGAAGTGCATGCACAAGTTCAAGGCTGGTCGAGTCCCGCTTCCCATTGCATGTGCATACGCATTAATTCAGCTCACAAACACGACTACCACCATTGTCTATCACTCGAGAACCGGGGTCGAGGAACCCATAAAGGATTAATGACACTATTGTGGGGAGTTATAATCGTGTCTTTCATTTTTCTGCTACCACCTGCGGGTATGCTTATTTCCCGCGGTATGGGTTTATTGCTGAACTGTAATTTCAGTATAACTAAGTGTGTGGGTAGCCTGCACATAAAATTCGATTCAATACAATTTAATATTGGCCATTTCTTTAAAGCTGGTTGTACACCTTGCGATTTATCGTGATTCGTCAGGTAAATCGTGATTGGCTTAAGGAAAATTGCAGTCTGAAAAGGAATTGAAGTTTGTACTGAGGGTTTTTTTATTGTCCTTTTTTATAGCCTTTACATTACCTAGTCTTGGGTCTACTGAATTTATCGTCCATTGATTTAGAAATAACATGTAAATTGACGAGTGATCGCTCTGGTTTGTGAAAGGCTTAAGTCGTCGCCACAAAGAGTATAAGAATTATCGAACTGCATTTTGGATTGTGTTTATCAATTAAAAAACGTTTCCTGTCATGATGTCTATTTAAAGTTTATAAAAAAAATATATGGTATAATTTTAACAGATCCTTTTAGATATATTGCTGTCTTTAATGTTTTTCTCATTTATATTCATATCGTCCCATTAATATAGGTCTAATTATTAACTTCATTTGTTTTAACGATATTGAAAAACTGCAGTAAAACGATTTTACTAAAAGGAAGCTCTCAGTTTTACGAGTATCGATAGAGTGGAGTTTATTCTCGGGTATGCAAATGTTATGTCGTCATATCAATTAGGTGTTTATATAGACTTCCTGTTTATAATAATGTTCTGCATTATTTTAAGTAGGTTGTTGAGGTAGGTCCGGTGTCTGAACTTGAAAAGACAGACGTGACTTGAATCTACGTAAGTGTCTCGAATAATGTATATCTAGATGGGAGGTGAATCGCCTTAATTTGTATAGGTACCTACCAGATTTATTTAAGAGAGTGCAGTCTGGAAGGTGGCAACGTCGCAAATAGCTGTCAAATATTTCGCTGTTTTACTTGATTATGAATTACCTAATCATACTTTCCAAAACCTTTTTTTATACCTAAAACTGTTACAACACCTGATTCAATTTTCTTAATGCAATTCCTAAATAATTATTTTAGTGCACTTGAAAGCGGTAGAACATAATTTCATTTGGAAAACAGCGAAATATTTGATAGCTTTTTGCTGCTTTGCCAACTTTCAGAATGCACCCTCTTTATTTCTGAGGTCGATTTTGGTACGTTTTTCTTTGAGGAAACTCTGTCATAGCATCCGGAGTTTGGAATTGGAGCCGATAATTGCAAGGCCCGGTCCCTCTTACTATCGGAGGCTGAATTGCGTATTCTACGAATACAGACTGGACGTATATGTTACTTATTGTGATTATGGTTTAAAGTAATATTATGAAGCTTTTTCCTGAAATTTGGTTAGGGATCCGGTCATATCAAAACATCTGATCTACTGTAATGGACAATTAAGTGTATTGATACGTGACAGAGATATAAAACCAAATCGAGTCCCTACGTTAAAGGTATAATTTATATGTAAAACAGTTCTATTTACTTATAAAACGTGAGACAACAATAACGTGGAGTCTTTGCAAAAATCGCCGCTCACGCTAGCCTTGCGATTTAGATAGTCAACGTCGGCGTCCAGGCGTTGCGCCAAACAGTTTACACGCAGCACGAGATTTGCAGAGTTTATTATGTGCGACTACGGATAGGGCTGGCGTTACTTGATACGAAGAAAATTTGTCTTTTCGTATCTAAAACTTTATCAGATAGATTATAAAATGATATCAGAGAGATTTCGAATTTTGGCACAATATGTGAGAATCTTGTGAAATATTCTATTTATCTATTCACAGATTTTAATAGTAAGTGTCCTCTTTTTCTCCCTCTCCCTTACCAACCACTTCTGATATTAGATTTCATTTTATTTATGCGATAACTATAATGGTTCATAACATAGCTATGTCGATAAAATTCTGAATGATGGCTGTCTCTCTATTTTCGCCAATATCATTGGCTGTTTGCCTTATTTTATTTTGCATACAGAGATTGCACGTCAAATTACACCTACCAAGAGTACCGGACCGTTGGCAAATCACTGAAGTTCCGCTATATAGTTCCAAGACAATATGTTTTTAATATGCAATGTCTTTTATATGTAAGAAGGCAATTCAGCTTTGTGAGGATTTTATTGCGTACTGATCTCTTGCTTGTTTTGAACTGAAAGAATCAAGAGTTGGTTTATCGGGGTTAATCTCAAGCATAATTGCAGCAATATTAGTTTCTTCTATTTTTTCAAATAAGTTTTAACTGTAGCTACTGGTTCATCTGGAGCTGGAAAAGATAAACGTGAAGATATTAATCACTTCAGCCTGTTGATCCTGATAGCTATTTTTGCGGCAAATCAGGCTCTATTCCGGATTAATCATAGCAAATCTCATCATGTAATTCAACTTTGCACACAAGTCGCTCTGCCGAACTACCGGACATAGGCCTTTACGAAATAAAATGTTAAGGCTCGTAGTCACTACGGTAGAAAAGCGGGTCAATGACCTAAGCCGGTCCTTTTGCATCGATGATGCTAGCTGAACTCCGAACGCGACATACATCACGTTCCTAATATATTCGTCTAAACATTTTCATGTATTTCAAATACAAATTAGCACCGAATCTGCCAATATGTTCGGTCTATTTCGACGCCCTTGCGAACTGTACGTCTGTTTGTTTTACTGCATTGACACGGTTAATGCCTATGTCAATGTTTATATTACGGATTTCGTAAGAGTTGCGTGTATACGTTAATGTTCGCAAAGGAAGTATCAGTCAATATCTTTGATGTCCTTATACATAGGTATTATGTTTATGTAGATATCTGAAGCAAGCAAGTCTTAAGATACGTTTTTGTAAATGTGGGAAGGATTATCTGCTTTATTGTTATCGTTGATTCAACTCGAATCAAGGACAAAAGAAAAAGCGCAATTCATACTAATGTAAATGTCTAAACAAAATAAGTTAGCTACAATGTTTACCGTATATGCCACAATCCTTTGAGTTTAATAAAAATTATAAATAACTCCTATTGAGCTGAAAAAGACAGAGACGTGTTTCTGGGGAGATCTTTTGCCCTACATCTTCCCAGCTCAAACACTATGAAGTACCTTGTTTAGGGTGATTTTTTTTGTGGCTGGCTTTTAAACTTTTGACCATCAAAAAGAGCTGATTCTCTAATCATTATTTATATAAAAGATTTTGGTTTTGAGATTGAAAAGTTAACTAACATCAGCATAGTTACTCCAATGGTATAGGGCGCTTTAGAGAGGTGGAATCTCAACTGCAACAGTTTAAAGATTCTGAGTGACAGTGCGTGGCAGGGCTAAGCCATAATTTTTAATGTGCTATTGTAGTCTGAGCCACTGAACTATGCGGTCTCCACTCTACGGTTTCCTTATACTTATTGGAGTCCTGTTTTGCGTTGAAAGGACAACATTCTTAAGTATAGAATTGCAAAATCTGTCTCTTCTATATACATTGTTATATTGCCGACTATTACTGAACATTGGCCATTCCCGTAAATCATTACAAGGCAAATTGATGACGTCAGATTACTGATTGCAAATTACAATGATGATGATGATGATTGAATGAAGTATGATACAAGCTTCCTACTCTTGTTTGTTCTATTGTACGTTTAAATGTTTATTGCACGATACCTATGTGTCATCAATTCATTCAAACGAATTTTCTCGTATCTCAGCCAATATTGAAACCACATTTTTACTTAGCATAACCTTTGTAGGGGTATTCTGTAGGCATCATTCACTCCAGGTTTCAAAAGATCATTTAGACTTTAACTAGTTTGCAGTTCAATTCATTTTAGTAAACCACAGGTAAATGACGACAGCTTGATACTAGCAGTATCGATATGGACCTTCGTTCTTTGACATTTTACTGATGAATAACTTTCTGAACGCAATATTATGAAATTTTGTTATCCTCCACTCATATTGTGGCAAATTGCACTTCAGTTTATCTTTAAGTGTTTCTCATTAACATGTAACAATTTATGTATACGTAAATCTAGTCATGTATAACGAAGTAGAATATCGGCTAAAGATTTGTGATTAGCCTAAATTAAACAAACAAAGCGGTATAGCGGCTTTTTAGTACAACTCGCTGTTGATAGTAGGGAAACTAGGTAGATTGGGAATGCTATCGGAGACGTTTTATATCCAGGAAACCAAGTTGGTCTACCATGAAACAATGTGGGATATAGGTGAATAAATAAAAATCTATTGAAGCAAACAAAACGGTATTTATATGATTAGGGTGTCGTCAGCAAATTTTATCAATATTTTTATTGTATCCATAATCAATATGTCATAATGACGATCATTCAGGTTAATTCTATTCTTTCATGAACATGGTTTTCATTTCGATCGATCTATCTCAATAATGTTATGCGCACGAATTCTGCTCTATTTCACCTCGGATTTCACATGATTCTAAACACGCGATCAAATGGAAGCCTAAAATATTGCTTAATTAAAGTTTTATGTTGACTCATTTTGAAATATAGCTGTTTTATAACACAAAGGATCCACAAGCCTTTATAAAGTGTTTCGTGACTCCTCGTTTCATATTTCATTATTAATTTCGGATATTAATCAAAGCCATGTTCAGATTTATATGACACCCTTGCAAATACATCAAACGCTTTCAACACTGATGAAAGATAGCAAAGTGCGGGCCCGAGTGCTTACCGTTGGCCAGACCCGTGACAACTCAAAAGAGAGAGGTGGCTAGGCAATTGGTGAGACTGGGGGAGGCAGCACACGGCAACATGGAAGCGCATTGTCGCAACGGACGGCCGGCGCAACGGCCGCGCGTATAAGCCTGCGCACGCGCTTACCGCGATACCGCCTCAACGGCCCGGTAGCTTTGACGACCCATACGATACTAGTGACGATTACCGACTCGCGATAACCGAAACTCTGAGTGTTTACAAATTCTATAGGTAAAGTGTACGAGTTTGCCGGGAGAGTGTATGTTGTCGCCGCTCGAATGTCGCAATGTTTGTTGTCGTGTTTTCTGTTTTGTGTTTTCCTTTTTTGCATGTTGCCTTAATTTTGTCATTGTTTTTAACTGCAACTACAGACGTCATGCGGTTGATTACGCCTGCGTTAACTTTTATATTTTTGTTATACTTAACTATTTTTGTTGCGTTATTGCTCGATTGCGGAATCTAATCTCAACTCTTCGTACCATTTAATATTACTATTGTTTTTATATAAAAAAACAATTATATTAATATTAATTGAATTTTCATTGATATCAGAGATTGTACATATCAGCATTTTGTATATGATATCATTATATAATTTGAATTTACCACAAAATTATTGTTTCACGTCCAATACTTCAAATTATATCGTATTCACTTTACTAACTTGCATAGCCAATTCAAAGCCAGCAAATATTCATAATAGGCATTACTCATAAGGCCCATAAGGCTTCGGCGATTAATTTTAATACGCAAAAAGCGATCTAATGCAGTCATGCTTGAGGCGATCACGACTTGCGCTAGCTATGGTAGAAATTCGATAGCCATTGTGCGTTTGTGGGTCACCAGCGCTCTGAAGAGAATCTTTGTTCTGTCTCGCTATAAATTATACCCACATGCACTTAGAGACGTAACGTCTTCGAGGAGCACATCACGAATAATGGCGTAAAATGTCACTTGAACTTAACTGCCTGCACTCATGATTCGAGTGGCATTGTTATAAAGATATAAAATGCTTCAGTTATATCACTTGACAATGACACTGAACTTGATCGTATTATCTTTTAATCTAGATTTCTCGAAACTTCTATCGTCGAAGTAGTTTCTCCATAAAATGGGTATGAGTCTGAGCGAGATGGGAAAACTTCGTTTGATCTGACATTAGGGCCAAATGATACTGGTTGGCTTGTTAGCACACACCTGCTTTCTCGAGGAGGAAAACGATGAATAAAACCCACTCCTGCTCTATTTGAGGAAAAGGGAATTATAAATACAATGCAACTGACCTATGTTTTCATGTCTAAAAATGGCATTTGAGTAATGAGAGTTCTTGATTGATGAGAGTTCTGTATTAGTCATGCTGTATTACTTTAAACGATATAGGACGAAAGATCTTATTTCTTATTAACTTATAGTTTATTCTTGCGTTACTTTAATTATTGCTTTATTTCAATATGTTTAGAACAGATTTGTTTCTACTTAGCTTTTGCATTGTTTATTATTTCTCACTCGTTAGTGTGTCTGTATTTGGCTCGGTCACGATCTATCTAATTTGGCTGATAATGAACCAATGAATTGCAAGCATCCAGTCACAATTCAGTCCAACTTTCTGTCAATAAAAAATCTGCAAGGTGCGATGACTCTGTACACAATCAAAGCATTGGACTTACACGCTCCCATCAGTAATAATACGGCTTGGCGAGTGAACCGTTCTTATTATTACTAATTATATCCATGTCATAGGCCTTGAGCATTGCCAAAGAAATTGCAACGTATTCAGTCAACACGATGTCTCACGTCCTGTACAACGAAGATAAATGATCTAAAGTTACCTTGTTGTCGGTATGAGATTCGAAGGTTACTCATACAAATTGAAGGGAACTACTACATGTAGACACACAACAAAACGATCAAACCTTTTTCTCGTTTAAGCTCGCCCCTGACAGAAACGATTGACCTTAAACTTTTAAACGTTGAATTACGTTCTTCGCTTGATGGACCCTTCAAAATATTGTACCTTTTTTATCTGCAGCTGTCTCTATAATTAATTGGCCTTTATTTCTGACAGCGTTTTGCACATTATCGTAAACCTAAGTGGAGATGAGTGAATCGTTATAAAGAAGCCATGCCATACAAAGTTGGAACAACATTTTTAGCCGTGCTAATATTAGCCCTAAACGTTCTAAGAAACAGTAAAGACATCCTGCAGACATTTAATATCGTCATTTGAACGATGAAGTCTGTACAATAAACAACATTATTGTCTTTGCTTGTACATAATGTATGTACAATAGTAAAGTAGGGCCGGAGGCGCGTGTGGACGTGACTCACTTACCGTGGGTGTCTCATTTCGTATGCGCAGGCGCAACGCCTAGGAAGTGCATTCGTGTACGTACATTGGTACTTGCTTGCGTAATGTTCTGTGCGAAATCATTATTGATGATATTAATTTGTTTCAAATTATTGACAATTTCATCAACATTATGCATCTCAAGTTTCAATGACCGCGCACATTTAATAATGGCGCTTACTCAGTGTTTCGTGTTTTATTTGATTTCAATTAAGCTAGAGGTAAATCTAACCAAACACGAATCTTGATTGACAACCATAAAAAATAAATGCAGTCATTGACTTTTCAATGGTTCCGGATTGATAGATTGGATCATTCGAAACTGTAATTTTCGATATGTGACTGGTATTGCCGATTTATCCGCTAATATTCCTTGTAAGGTTATTGACCAGTTAATATTTTTTTATTTAAAATAAAGTTCTTTCTTTTAATGTATTTTACCTGAAACACTTTGTACTCGAAAGTACATAGTCGGCTGCGAATAGAATGGCGATAGTTTGATTTGCATTTAAACAGTGCCGATCGACACATTAAGTTATACGGACGGCAATAAAAATGTTAATCAGTTTAATTACGTATTTCACCACGAGGATGTGTTTGTTTTGATTTGGTAAATGCATCGCCAAACTGTTTTTAACAAGGCTGCTTGCCTGTTACTACCCATAAATTGTATAAATAATTGTATAAAAGTATGGCATGATGGCGTATCTGATTGCCTGATTGCTAATATACGGTATACCGCGATTCTCAAAAAAAAACGTGGGTCCAATATCGAACAGCGTCCGGTTTGTCATATCACTTTCCATTAACGGTAAAATTTTACTACAAGTACGTGACTATGAAGTAATTAAAACGGTCCGCGTTTGACCGCTTAGCGCTTTTTTAACTGTAACTGCGGTTCTCTCGGAAAAAAAATCGCGGATGGCGAATTGACGACCTTATCAAAACACGCTACGATCTCGGGTCGTTGAACCCGCGTTTTGTTATTGCCTGATCTAATACTACAATGGTACTTGGAATTCCTATCGAAGTATTTGTATTATTGTCGTTGAATTTGCACTGCAATTGTGTAGGTACACCACAATGCTATTCCACATACCGATTATGTTCATTGGCCTCAGTAGCACTATTGTATATGACAACGATGCAGATTAATAAGCTTGTAAATAAATGAGGGTGATGACACTTGAATAGGCCTACGGTATAACAAGTTTCGATGACAGGCATATAATTTTATTGTTTCGTGAACCAGATCAAAATGTCAGAGTCACCGTTAGGTGTGAATGTGCCGATAGCGGATAGTTTTATAAGTCCCTATTGAATGGCTTGATGGTTTTCTGTAATGGGGTAATTCACGGTAGCTGGCTGGCTGACAGAAATTGAGGAAACTGACTAGAAACTCTTTTAAAAGAAGTTCGAAGAAGGAACTATTGAACTCTTAAAGCACAACCTAAAATCAACCAATACATTATGTGTATTTATTTAAATTAATTTGTTCAGAAACTATCACATTATAACAGCTACCATCTGCTGTAGGTATTTGTTATCAATTCCGAGAACTATATTGGCATACGTGGACGATGCATCACTGTTCATAACAAAGATAGGAGATTCGAATTTCCCAACTAAATTATTATGACAATGAACCATTATGTGAAAAGTACTGCTATACTTTTTATTGCATTTCAGTTTTCACACAGTATAGTGAAGATGCCTTAAAATACAGATGTGTAATTAGTATGTAATTTTTAGGTAGGTATGCCTTTAAGGATTCAAGATAAATCCGTTGAAAAAGGCACCCCAGTCAGTATGATATTTTTAGGCAGCTTAGAACTTGCAGGCACAACAATGTCACAATTTCAGCACAAAATAAATTAATCATTTACCAAGAACAAGTCACGTTACCAAACTCTTGTCACATTCACGTCATAAACGAGGAATAATACCGACAAATTGTGCGTATAAACCAAACGTTCACTATTTCTAGTTTTAGTGCGAATAGTTAGTGCCAGTTGTTAGATGAAATATGGCTTATAGGCGGACGTAACAACGGGCCAATTAATAACTATAATGCCTGCTTTGTTCCTGTATTATCGGTGTTGACCGAACACGTGCCCAAACTCGTGACTGATGTGTTGAAAGATCGAACATAAAGATTATAGGGCTAACAATATGAAAAACACTTGCTTAAATCTTATTGTTTCGAACAAAAATATTTTAGGGCTGATTTTTCAATAGTCAGATAATTTTTATCTGAAAAACACCTAATTGTCTCTACAAAATCTGTCAGATTACAATAATAATATTCTTTTGAAAAAAAATTTATATGGCTATTTAAAAAAAATTGCAATTGTTGAGAAAGTAGACTTAACTTGTAATAGAGTATGCATCAATCAAAATACAATGAGAGTAATCACTAGCACACTTTCCCAGAATGATTATACGATTGAGAGACAGTTCGAAAATCGTTCTTCACATTCAGTAAATTAAATCAAATAATACAAGACTTGTTTTCAGTATACGTTAGGTAGGTAACTACGAATATGGAAGCTTTTATTAGGTCAACGTGCTCCTTGCATCTAATGCATGGATTAGAAGCTTGTTGTCCCTCGCGAATTGAAGTTCGGCATAGGATTAGACACGAACTGTTACAAGTACTGGGCTTGTTCGTTACATCATAGACTTCATCCATCGCTTTCCACTAGGCGAGACCGAAGTCAGGAGCTGGCCCATTTCGAAAAAAAAAACCTAGCTATAGTCAACCTCGTAATTGCTTTAAGTACCACTTGTGTCGACTACAGTTATAATATCAATGTCAAACGGATTCAGAGTACAAAATGCCTATTTGCCTGAACAAAACATCACAGAACTCAATAATCAAAGCTGTTTTCAAGGAAACATTACGGCACTCATTGTGATCGATTTTTTGTTGGCAAATAATAAGTGCCAAGGCACAAAAAGGCAGTAGCGAAAATATGCAGTTTATGGTTTATTAAATTATCATTCCACGAGCTTGTAAAAGTTAATCTTGTGCCGAGTAAAATCACAATAGACATTTACGGTTGTCATCATCTTATAATTTAAACAGATTAATAACGGATAACATTGATTTATTGAGTCGACTTCAATATTATCATAATTTTAAGCCTCGTGCAAACTGGCGCGATATCGCGGGCGCGACAGGTAGCGCAACCCTTGATGCGCCCGCGATATCGCACTTGTTTGTTCGAGCCTTTAATCACATGTTAGTTTTTAATCATTTCAACTTAAAAACATTTAAGTGCACACCATAATTATCTCGCGGATAATCCAAGCAATTATACCTGCTATTCCGAAGTAATCGGCAAGCTAATTTAAATGATCATAAAGTTTTAAAAGCACTCTGCTTATGTATCATTGGTCATGTGTAATTGAACCGTCAGCCATTAATGTCCATGGGAGTATTCATGGTTGTATCCCGAGCGCGCCCACTCACAGAGATGACGTTTAATTATGTGAGATGTTTAATTTTTCCGCTTTTAATAACCGCACTGAGCTCATAAATGCTATACGCGGCGACGTTTGCTTTATCTTTGTTTTTGCTTATCAATTATTCTGCTCGACAGTGCACCGATGAATTTATTGTAATAAAGATACAATCTTAGGGTCTTTAGTGGTTTCTTCCGTATTCTGTATGCCTTCATCACACAACAAATAAATGTGAATGCAAAAAAAAACGTTTATTATTATAGTGCTGTTAATATTGCACGGTAAAAATAGGCATAACGGACAGTCCTCTGTGCAGAGGGTGCATGGAGGCTGAGGAAACCGTCGCGCACGTGCTCTTTGAATGCACGGGCGTCGCCCAGATTAGAACTGAAACCCTAGAGTCACCCAGATCTTACACGGAGGTTCTGTGCAAACCGGGAGACTTAATAAACTTCTGGAGGGAGGTGGCTGGATGGAATAACCCCCAACGGCCGCCATGGCCCACGCACAATGGTCCACCTTAGGGACTAAGTGCGGAAACCATAGATAGAACTTTTGAGCCTGAGTGAGTGCATATTTAAGTCGGTTCTCAAATGTCTAAACTATCCAATCACAACCACAACAGAGCATTTGGTACTCACAACGAAGTTGCAATCTCAGAATTAAATGGCGAGCCTTAGATTGATATTTACAACTGGATAATACCTGTGTCGTGTATAAGGGTCGCGCTTCACTGATGTGGAAAACATCGCCAATTTACATTATTGGATCATGAATGATTATTTATCTCGTCTATAACTCGAATCACCGATGCGCAAATACTATGTAAAACGCACCTGATTATCATTCCCAACTAATTTCAATTTCACTGCTCACCTAATCGGTTCAACGGGAGTGACTCAAACTAGATAAGCAACCGGCGGAATCAGGTGCTTGATTATATTTCAGTTATCGACTGAATAGTGTTAATGAACCTTACAAGGCCAAAGCCTCCTCGAGATAACTCTATAAAACCTTTTAGTTTTATGGATTCCGTTTCATTCCGCAACAAAATAATTCGATATCGAATATCTTTACGACACTCGAGTGGCGAACGTGTACTTATATAGTACAGTCATAATTTTAACATTTTAAACAATCCAGCCGACGCAGACCATGCCCTAGGCGTCAGTGGAAAGGATAATGTACCTATACGTATACACTGTGCTGATGTGAATCGAACGCTATGTGCTAAACTGATTAAGATGGGAAGCGGAAAGTTCGGTTTTCAAGTTAAAAAGGACAAAGTGAACATGGGAGCCCCAAAGACTGAGTTTAGTGTTAAGGAAAAGTGTCAAAAAATACAGAAAAAACTAAAGAAGACTGAAAATAAGAAGACTGAAGAAAATACACGAGAAAAAACTATCTGGTGGAATCAATGCAACAGTTGTAAGTTATAGTTGATGTTTTAACTTTCTTGTGCCATTATAATACATTGTAATCATTCAATTATTTCTGAATTAAATCACTATACTAGCCTAGACATGTTAAGTGAGAATTAGCGCGATTGTTGGGTTAATCAATTAGGTAAGATGCTTCATTAATTGTAAACGATTCCCAAGATTATAAAATTTTATACCAGAGCAGGGAAATAATGAAAAAATATAACAAAGGAAAAGTATTAGAACAATAGAAATCAGTGATTACCGGTTTGTATTAATGGAAGACTAAGGGCCCCTCGAAGGGCCGTCATGCTTGTTACGTCCTTTGAATGCTCAATGAGGGGAAATTAGATCACCAAGGTTCTAACTTTTGAAATCGACGAGTACTTACATTAGCTGTACAAGCGACAAGGTATCGAGGCCAACAATGTGACCTTAAACGTTGCCTTCAAATAATTTGAGCCCTTCTAATGATTGAAACGGTGATTACGACATTGACTTTTGCGATTTGTATAACCCTGTCCCTAATTTGGTACCTTTGATTTTAATCTTGCTTTATTTTGGGGATAGTATCAAACAAAATGATAACAAAACAATATTATGCAATTTTATATTTTGGAATTCTTGACCATGTTAGTTATTGCTTGCCTAGAGAGTATTAAACACTGCAACAGCGACGCTTCTTCATAATTTTAGTTACGTGAAGTCTTGATAACATATACGCATTTATAGTAATGCCGTAAATATCACCGTAAAAGTATGTCAGTGGAAAGCGCGAGAGAATCCCGAGAAATCTATGCGCTAATGCGTCGTCTGTGCACGCTCCCCAGTTTCCACTTTCTAAACTGGCTAGACTGCGCGCGCGGTTTATAGTTCAGGAACTACTAGTCGCTCGGGCGCATGAAAGTTGTTTTATTGACATTTCCTTATGCGGAGGATCATAATGTCGGCGCAGGCGTATGCTAAGAAGCCACTGCTCCAACAATCATCTAAGAACGAACAACTTACTTACCTTCCCACAATACCTACAGCGGAATTTATAAAGATATTAATATTTCTGCAATGTCCAATGGTTAAAGATGTCCTTCAAGTATTACTTTTTCCGCCAGGAGTCGATTTTTTTTTAAGAATTCTTCAATCTTCATTAGCGTCGTCACACACACGTCGAGATTGACAAGGAAGGTCGTTTGCAGGCAGGTCATTATCGAAAGTACCAGTTGCTCAGATAGCTCTTTTGTTAAGTTTGATTGGGTTGTCATTATCATATCACCATATTTGGCTTTAACGATTTATTAATCGGTGCCCTGACGGATTGTTTGTTCATGTATCGAGCATCTATAAATTTTATTTCTTATGAATTATCAGCAGGTATCAGTTTATTATTCTTGAGCTATTTTTTCTCTGTACTTCACTTCGTTATGTCAATAATTCTCGTCCGTTTTTGAAGTAACGATTTCGAAGAATAAGCTACCTAACAGGTACTTTATTTTCATAAGTTTCAGAGTGTATCTGTGTATTTTATCTAAAGTAAAGTTAATCCCAATAATATTCAGAATAATTAAATATTGTTTGATTCCTTCTGTACTACTCTTGTTAAAGATAGTGCCTACTAAATTAGAGTAGAACATCATAATCTACCTGCCTGTTAAAATGATCTAAAATCTGATTCTATCTGATTATGGGTCCAGTGGTGGCCCAGAGGTAACGACCCCGACTTACGAATTGTTGGTCGTGGGTTCGAACCCAGGCAAGCGCTTTAACATAGTAAAGTGCAAATAATTACATCACCATTGCTCTCAAAAAGGTGAAGGAAAATATCGAGGAAACTGGCATGTCCTAGAACCGAAAATTCGAAGTCATGTAACATCTACCAACTCGCACTGGGCCCGCGTCGTAGATTAGAGCCCACTCCCCTCGAAGGGAGGAGGCCTGTGTCCCAGCAGTAAGAGCATTATGAGTGATTATGCAGCAATGGTTTTCACGGTAAATCAACGATGTTATCAATTTTTGAAGGATTCAACTTTGGTCAAAATCGACTGATTACCTACCTGGAGGTAGGACTTTATTCATATCTCAAGGAAGGCGGATCCTAAGACCCTAAGTGAAGAAAATAATAACTTTACATATAGGTACATTAGTTCAAGTCCCGCCAGAAACACATCTAAATCCACCATTCACATAAACGTAAAATCCAGAAGAACCTTTCGATATCAATTTAACTTTATAACTGATCTTCAATCTTTTCTTTTGTGCAGTAAGCGAGATCGACCAGTACCTATGGATGGTTGGCGGGTCGGCGGGCGCGCTGGCGCTCACCGGCGTGGCAGCTGCCTCGGCCTTCTACCTCAGCACGAGGCCGAAGCCGGAGAAGCCACTCGTCACACTCCACGAACAGAGCCTGCTTGAGCCAGTAAGTACGAGGCAAAAACTATTTCGTTAAGACAGTATCACGATCAAGCCAGATGAAATCACGTAAAATTGGCAGGACAGGGTGAAGAAAAACTGTCACTTAAAGATGTATAAGTCAGAAAGATTTTGAAGTATTTTATCCAGCTGTTGGTTAACGTTAATAGTACCATAACAGTATTCGTCGATGAAGCCGAGAAGGTAAAAGGTTAAAATTACGCATCTTCAATTACGCAATGTTTGAGAATTAAATGTCCTGGGCACGTGTTATTTTAACACGCAATAAAAGCGCACAATTTGCAAAGACCGATTAATTAAACCAAATAAACGGTATAAATAAAGTGTACTACAATTCTAATTTAAATTATGGGCATGTAACCACAAAAAGTGTGGCGATTACAAAATATTGATAACATGGACTATTGTTTCGGTGCACGTATTAGTGGGGGTCAATGATCGATAAACAAGGCTTACTACAAGTAGGTGATAAAATAAAACATATTCTTCCTGCGTGTAAAATGAAATAAGCTGAAATATATTTACAAAGATAAAATATAAATAAAATTAAATAGGAGACATCTTTTGTCAACATAGATAAAAATATTGTTTAGGTGATTCTTTAAATCCAATGGAAACTTACATATAAAATTATGACGACGGGGTATTCCTCTTTATTGCGGTATCAAAGTTCGAGTTGTCCTAATACCAACTGCCGACGATCGCGAGTTGGCAGAGCGCATCTTCGAGCGATATTTTTAACTCATTGTACCACGCGCAGCCCAGCCCGCTGCTCTCCTGACAGTACCCAAAAGTCTCTAGCAAAGTGACGAGATACTCGCAAACTCCGCTAAAGTGTCTCGGCCAAGACGATTAAACGGGACGGACCATTCCCACAAGGATACCAATTGTGAATTCTGAAAAGTGTAGTGAACCTAATGAAAAGTTGAAACGCGCTCAGTTTAATTCAGCAATGATTGCGCAATATAAAACGGTTTAATAAAAAAAAACAAACGGTGCATTTTGTTGTGTGATAACATTTAATTGTAAAAATGGCGTGCTGTAATTGCTGCATCGGAGTCTCTCCGATTCGACCTCCGATAAGCGTCAGCGAACAATCGGATGCCCTTAGAGTGAGTGATATAAACGTTTCTACGTTCGAAGGCGCAATAAAAGAATTAACGTTCATCAAAGAATTTAAAATAATGAGACATATAATTAACGATCCTGAGTATTTTGTAACGAATAGACTTGTTACGAAATTATCGGCGTTTATATTCTCCTCTTCTTTTCGTGTGCTTACCTTGACTAACCAGGTGTCAGAGTTTTAAAGCCGCCCAAGGGCCTTTGACTTGGCTCCACATGCCGTAGAGAAATATTTCTCAGGCATGCCGGTTTCCTCACGATGTTTAACGCTGAAGGCGTTTATATTGTGAAAGTAAAATCAAATGGAGAGTAACATTCAGAGTCTTCGTCGTAATGGTGATTAATAAGTCTGAATGAAGAGAAAAAGTATTTAAACAAAACGGATGCTTGTAAGAAGTGAAAAAAAGGATATGTAGGATGATATTGTTATATTTGCAAAGTGTTGGGTAAAATTGATATGTATTGTAGAGGCAGGAACATTGTTAGACGTTGCTCACACCCCGACAGTTGGCAAAGCTCCGTAACATTTAGATTCAGATCATTTAAAAGTTCCACCGGCTGAGATACATGGTGCTGCTGATTAGAAATAGAAGCAACATTTGATTCTAGATTATTCATTTCAGATGATCTTACAAACACTAAAACTATTCCAAATCAATCTAAATCAGTCTACATTAATTCAAATTCCTCGATCATTTGTTAAAATACCAGAATGCCACCCTTTCTGTCATGTTCCTTACTTTTAAATATCAATCCAAATGATGATATGTTGGATTGGTAAGCATTATTTAATGTAACTGGCGTTAAGCAAAGAATTATATCATTATACTTATTTCCTATATCTTTTCGAAAGTTTAAATTCTTCCCGAAGTTACCAAATGGTATTTAGATAAATCCATTTAAAACTATATGATTTAAAAAACCAAAAGTAATTTATTATAAATGAAGGTTAAATACTTAAAATATCGTAAACCTGTCTTTATACTGAATTAGGTCGAGTTAATGGATACTGTTGTTCAGATATTAATTTATAACAAAATGGTCGTCTCGAACGGATATCTCATTCGTTGTTAATGCCTGAAGATTTAAAATGCTTCAGTCGTGAATCATTGATTCGTTTCAAATCTACATTTCTAAATAATTCATTTATGAAACATGATAATGTATCGTTTCTCTAATTCAGAACATGAATCCATTTACATCTTGCATTTTGAAATTTGTTAGATATCGCCTAACCTTATCTCCTATATCAATATATCTCTGTTATCTATTCAAGCAGTTTAGAATATGTAGGAGGCATTCATTATGAATTATGTTAATTTACATAAAACCACCACTTATATGAAAATATTTATACTTTTCGGCAGATTAACGAGCAAATCCTCTAATATTAAAGTAAATAGCAGCTATAAAACGTAAGACGTAAACATAGAAGTAATTTGTAGAGACTTTACATAAAACAGGCGATCTTAGGTGTTACAAATAGTTTTACTAATGTTGCGAATAAAATATGTAATAAATTTTGAGGAAGTTGCGACTTACCACTAGATTCGTCTTCGGTACGTTCTTTGATGTGTCGGGGAATTGTATGGTACCTAATACTTTTTATTAATTTAGAAGTGTTATAAAGGTTATCCGTTGGTGAATAGGTACTTCATCGTTATTACCAGCAGCCGGCAAACCTTCTTGACTATGCAACTTCCGTATGCCTTTATAAAGAACTGTTTATCAGGTCCATTGATATTTTCCAGGATCAGTAATGGTTTCTGTCAACAAAATATCTAATTGCGTAACACATTTACGGTAAATGATTAAGACTAATCTGTTTCATTTGACAGTTCAAAAACATTCATTGCGTTATTTAAGTTGTTGAGCAAATTTTTTTTTCGAATTTATGAAGCTATGGATTACCAATCTCTTTCAAAATGATTTAGATTGTATGCAATTAAGGTGCGGATGTGATCATGTAGAGCAAATGACAGTAAATACGAACCTTATTACCACAAAACCGTGTTTATGAGAGTATTTAGCCTAAACACCTTTTAAGCACGCGTTGAACAAGTGTCTATGTTTTTATGGTAAGGCCGAAAATGTTTATCTCAGGAGCTTGTGAGACGGCTCTGCCAAATGCTGACAATTACCGATCTTGTTATACAAGAGACATGACCGAATATTGTAAATAGTCTTATTAGATAATCTAGTGTTTCAATTATAGTAAAGGGAAATGTTCTCTCCAAAAACTACTAACGCTATCTGAACTTATCTACAGCGTGGATTTTTGAGACGGTAAATGTATGGGAAACCTTTTTGTGGATTCTGGATTTTCTAATTCTCAAACCTCGGATGGTCCAAAATGGTATTTTATATATAAAAATATATATATAAATATGGGAATTGACATTTTTCTTGCTCAGTGTGTCATTTTTCTAAAATCTGTGAATGTAGATTTTGGAAAATCCTCCTCCAAAAATCTTTTAGAGTACTTGGTCAAAAAGTGAAGGACAGTCTCCTTAGAACGTTTTCCTGCAACTCCGACGGATAAGGCTCTTATTACCCCGTCTCCAAAATCCACCCTGTGCACCATAATATATAGATATAGGCCAGTCACCGTAAACATAAAAATCGCACAAGGTCGCAAAAAATTGTACTGTACTGATTTTTTTGGGACGTTGTAAGGATAGATAATAATAGTGTAAAACCATGTTTGCAGCTTCGAAAGACCTGAGAAAGATAGCTGAGCTGCGTGGTGCTCGTAAACCCTAGAAAATTTCGGACTTTTTTGACTTATAACTTCTAAAAGGTGCATCGTACTTATACCTAAGTAAACTTCATATGACGTATCTCAATCTATCATATCTACTGTATCACAGACCCTTTGCTGTTTACGAACATACATCATTCCTACTTCATGCATCGTTATTAATGCTTAAATGTATGAATACTATAACTCCCCATTATAGATCCCCATTTATATTGTTGATCAAAGATTAGCGTGCCCGAGTTGTTATAGTAATGGTCGTGTTTATTATGATTTAAATTCAAAATAACATCACTAATGAACTATATTCTTGGACTGATTTTTAGAACTTTGTTTCTAAATATACTTTTAACATTTATTCCCTACGCCTAGTGACAAAACACATTTTTCTTTAATGAAGGGTCGTTTGCTCGCGATTCTTTCTATTTTGTGTAGACTTTTGGCAAACGATCCAGACAAGTCACGGGACAGTATCGAGAATATAGACAAACTATTGTTACTTTTATCCACACGCAATCAGTTTTGTAAACTGACATGATGACATTGAAATACGACTTGAAAACACGGATTTTGTTCTAATGTAGTTTTGAGATGTTAGGTGTTTGATAGAAAAGATAGGTATATAAAGTAAAAAGAAATAAAAAAGAAAGGGAAAATAAATGCAAAAGGGAACAGCTTATTACAAATTTTTCTTTGAACGTTGCATCAACGTCACTTCAGCCCACTACATGTCTATACTTTTATACATGTACAAGAAATTAGATTTGCAAGCTCATTCAAACATTATGTGTAGCTTACATCATCTTTTGATCCAACAATAACAAACAATAAATCGAGAAACAGCCTATTAAAAGATATGCAGTAATGCGAGGTTCATCTAAACATTCCATTCAAGTTTCGTAAATATCAATGGGCTTAGTATTAATAACTGAATTATCATCTCCAGAGAATTTCTTTACTATGTCCAGTGCGTAGGAGTAAGAACCTCTTTATGAGATCACAAAACTGAATGAACTATAAATTATCGGCGGTTATAAATGTTCTGTAAAACAGGAACCACTAATGAACATGTAATATACACTAATAACATAAGAATAGCATGTCTGCCTTTATTCAACTTTCCATTTATTTTTACTATAATCTCTGAATCAAAGAATAAAACAATCTTCAGGAATTTTGTTTATCTGAGTCCGCTATTAATTAAGCTTCGCTACGAGAAAAATCTTTTAGCAGAAAACAAAAAGGAAAAGAAAAGACTGGAATTACTTTTTAAATAGAAATGTTGGAATGAAAGGACTTAGTAAAAATCGTTTTTTTAATATTAACTCAGTAGGAGCTGAACGATGACTGAAATAATACTCGTTTAGTTTTATGTGTTAAGCTTTCATCTTTTACGGAGTTTTTGGAAACCTTTGACTCCTTTCACAATTTACTACTTCTATAGTCATTGCTATTGTTTGTAAATATCAAATGTAAACAAACTATTTTAGGGATATATACAGACAGAGTATAGTTTTCATCGTCAATATTGTTCATTAGTTTAATTATATTTTAAAGAAATTGTACACAGAAAGGCGTTATCCTGTGACATGTTTGATCGTGTGCCAAATTTTTCTATCACTCATCATTGCTAATGAGAGACAGCTGATCTTAGCGTCTGTTTCGCTATCAGATCACTAGACAGTCTTATGCAGAATGCCCATACAAACTATAACGAAAAGAAAGCAATAAAACACTGGCAAACATCTAGTTGTTTGCAGTAAAGGCCAAATATGTACGCCCGATATAGCTGTTTACGTATTGATGCGTTAAAAAAACGAAAACATAGAGCGAGCACTGCGAGGCACTGCGGTGTGCTTATGACAGTCAACATATCGATTGTTTGAGGAACCTCGATACTTTGTACTGAATTATTAGTTAGGTGAAGCGCTAAGTGTTCTCTATTCTATGTACTACAAAATTTCAATTTGTTACAGTTTTACTTTCATGAATCTACAAACAAACATTTAGCACTTACTACGTTGCACCAGATGACATAGTTTATAATATGTGAATTAGTAGATAAATATAACTGAGACAAACATAAAGACCAGTTGTAATGTTTCACAATCATGTCATGAAGATGGAAACACGAGAATTTAAAGGCCTTGATTTAGACTTGATTTACAGATGTTTTAGCAAATTCAAACTGAAGTTTCTAGTGCTTTTTGGAAACTTAAGATCTTTTTGTATATCCATTTATTCACTTTGTTTATTTATAGAGGGTTTGCAGTATGGCCTTGTCACCCCCACAGGGGAAATCTATATCCGTGTGTGTAACCGATGTGCTTGGTGTAGATATAATCTAACATATTGAAAAGGAAAACTCCCTCAGAATCTGTTGTCTGTAATAGAATTATCTCCGTCTATATCTATTAGCCTTTACTCAATGTCCGGTTTCCAGTTTACTGCACTTAAATATAGTGTTAACAACTTTACAACTGCTAACGAATTAACGCGGAAATGACTGCCAGCTAAACACGTCGACAATGTCAACTATTTTGGAGACATCATAATTCCACTTGCCAAGAAAACTCGGGTAGTGTCCCGTCACACCCTCTTCAGGGCTTTCCTATGGTATTAATAGAAAATTGCGTCACATTATTTTTAATCGCCCATGCAAAGCTTTTTGACAATGTTAAAGTTAAACGGTAGTGAAGTCTTCCTGTTAATGATGACGTTGAAACTAAGATACACAAATTCAACAAAGAAAGTTTATTCGTTTTCATTCTTTTTGTCAGGAAATGCAAGAAAATGTGCTGGTCTTGATAAAAGCAGATGAAAGAAACATGACAACTTGTATGAATCTCAAACATCAGAACTCAATACTGAAAAGAGTAATCTTGTTTTTGAAGATATAATTTTGTTTGAAACAAATATTTTTTCACGCTGTTCAATTGAGTTTTCAACGTAGAATTACGACAATTCTTATTTCTAAAATTGTCATCATACGAGACTGAACTGAGAATAGCGTGGACAAGAGTCGCATGTGTCACGTAGTTTTGTTATAAATACTCGGTCACAAAACCGGCACATTTTTCAGTTGGCGTCGCGTGACCAATTTCCTTTTGACCTTGCATACTAAATTCAAGATCAGGTTGCTTGATCTCTCACACATTTTGTTTTTCTTAATTTTATTTTAATAGGTTGACATTCGTCATTACTTTTCAGCCTCGAGAAAATTATCATTATTTTCTCCAATATTTTTTTACTGGTAGTTTATAAACAGCTTCTTATTTATTCGAGGATTTCCTGACCGAGGTCTCTTTCAACGACTTTGTTTTCGAATCACAACAATGTTATGTCTACAACTTATTCTTGATTTCATGCGTTCATAAACAACCAGTAGGTAATGAGACTTTGAAATATCAAAACATAGTAATAAAATCAATAAATTCTAATTCTAATACTTCGTAACTAACTTAACTTTCTGATTTGCGCGACAACGAGATAAGGTTTATACACTTTTTACACTTCGGTGACAAAATGACAATAAGTAGTTATTCTTCATTAACTGATGAAGTTCAAGTTAAGTAAGATTTCGAAGTTAATATTTCCGGTCGTAATATTTAAAAAGCCTACAAAAATTCTCACCGTACCGTTCATTACGGTAATGACATAACATTTTATGGTTTGCTGATTCTATCGCCAAATTGTTGTTTTTTTGTTTTCTTTTCCCACAAATGTCTTTGACCCGTTCATCGTTCCATTTATCATTGTGCAAACTGTAATAATAATATACCGTAACGCGTAAGAGTGCTCCACGCTCCGAGTCGAGATTTGGAGTTAGTGGGCCAACTATGTCTTTAGGTTAACGGATAAGCATTTGCATATGATTTTAGTAACTTTTAGACAGTACTTTCCTATGGTTTATTTACTTATGACATCTAAAACGCATGTGTAGAATTGGATATTGAAAACATCCCACAAAATCCTGTTCTACGATGAATTCTCACACAATACAAAGCTTCTTGAATCCATTTGAATTTCAAGCTTGCATTGCAACAGAAATTCCTGAACTGTGAAGTCATATTAAATTGTATGTTTAAATATGTATTTCTCATTAGCCATTACTGGGCCGTCGTAATAATCCGATGACTGCGAGTTTGTTAATAGGATTACAGCTGATTAGTTCCCCGTACGTTGCAAGGATTCAGTGCGATGACACTAAACTTGTTTACTTCGTTTATTATGAAATCATTATCCAGTACATTGTTTTGTTCTTTTATTACACTTCTTCCTAACTGTTGACAGTTTTGTTAAAGATGCTCAGTTTGGCTAATATTACTGTTGTCATGTCCCAAGCTTTGTACGTTTAGCAATGTAATCATATACAATCTCTTTTATTACAGGGGCCCGAAATGGTTCGTGTATCAAAATTCTACAAAGAAGCGAAAAACGGTCGTTTCCTTCGCTACCTACATGAAGACACACGCACACTTTACGAAACTTTCCGACGAGGCGTCAAAGAATCAAGTAAGTAACATGTTATTTTGATGTAAGTTCCTTACGCTCAATGTATTCATAGAATTCCTTTCAACGAACCAAGATTCTCATTCCATTTAGTTAGATAGTTGCGACTTGCAAGTTGTGCTGGTTTTATTATGCATATATCCTAGCTATACGTTTACGTTTCTACTTGCCTGCGCTCGTACTAACAGACTGGTGCGCATACAATTGCAAAGGTAGGGAGTGCCCCAAGGCGCAATTCTAAGACCCACCTCATTTCCCTCCAACATTTCCGCTCGTTAACGATAAATACGATAATACCCCACTATTACAAAATATTGTTAACATCATTCACGAACTGGTTTACAGGATACAGTTAAACGTAATTTGTGCCACTAGAGTAGCCAGGACAGTGGGTTTTTTAGTTTTATACCACAATACACGGGTGCTTTGTACTCATTGGCTGAATAAAAATAAACCATTGGAAAAATGAAGCGAGTTTATATTGTATGGAATATTCCGCCACTTAACTGTTCGAGTTGAGACAGCTTTATGAGATTGAAGACATGATAAATGAAGACTATAATAAATACCCACAATGTTAAATGACAATGCGTTTATCTTATTGCAGATAATGGTAACTGCCTCGGTTGGCGCGAGGGACCAAATAAGCCATACGTGTGGCAGACATACAATGAGACTCTACTACGAGCGAAAAACTTCGGCTCAGGACTTATTTGCCAAGGGCTTGTTCCTGGCCAGAACACATTTGTGGGTAAGTTTCCTACAAACTTCCAAAAATGACGTAATGAATTTTCTTTTTATTAAAACATGCCTTGTACTTCCAGGTATATATTCACAGAATTGCCCCGAATGGGTAATGACAGAACAAGCTGCCTACTGTTATTCAATGGTCATTGTTCCACTGTATGATACTCTTGGAGCAAATGCATGTGCCTTCATTGTAAATCAAAGTACGTATAAGCAACTTTTATAATACCTATAATTAAACACAGGTTTATTAATTTTTATTCTTTATTTTGTATATAATAGGTGTATGCAGTTTACCTAAAGCTATAATTAAAGCTGAAACGATATTTTAGTATACAATTAAACATATAAGTATAGCAATAACGTCTATGGAATTTCTTACATTCCTTTTTTGTCTAGACACTTGGATTCAGATTCCTATTCTCTCTGTTTCCCAGAAAGTTATTAGAAAAAGACAAAGTATTCGAGAATGTCCTAGATTGGATTCAAATTATTTTCTTTGTTCGTTCCAGCCGAAATGACTGTAGTTATTTGTGAAGACGACAAAAAAGCCAATTTGCTCCTCGACCAGTCGCCGAGATGTTTAAGGAAACTGATCACCATTAAGGAGGTCTCGCCTTCCACGCATCAAAGAGCGAGAAGCCGAGGTGTTGAAATTCTTAAGTTCAGCGATGTTGAAGTACAAGGAGCTCATAGGGACCAACCTTGCCATGTAAGTATTTTTATTGTTTTTCGTTTTGTATAAAATACTTCCAACGTCGACGTTGTTCGTATTTTTGGATCTATGCTTTCTTCATAAGTCTTAATGTGTTATTTGCAATTTGATAAGGCTAAAGTCTTATTTCGAACTAGATTTGAAAATCTCTTGGTGAATAATCATGGTTTTCACAGGTCTCTGACTGATTAACAATTCTGTGTCTGTTCTTCCAGCCACCGAAACCAGAAAGTTTATGCACGATCTGCTACACATCAGGAACCACAGGGATGCCCAAAGGCGTGATGTTGACGCACGAGAACGTGGTTTCATCCATGTGCAGCGTTATCATGCAGCTTGGCGAGCATCGGCCCATGAAACATGACGTCATGATCTCCTTCCTACCCCTCGCGCATATGCTGGAGCGGTGCTGCGAGGTACGTTCAATGAGGACTAGGAAAGATTACAATAAAAAAATAAAACGATTTGATGAAAAATAAACAATAGTACAAAGATAAGAAGTGTAATTAATAATAATCAAGTGATAAGGGTTACAAATTATCTGCTAGACAGAGACTTCAGTATTAAGCACTTCACAAATTAATAACTCACACACCACCGCCAGACATTGTCCGGCGCGTCTTCCATGGATGGGAAATACCCCGATATATTTCCAATGATTTGGTTGATTTTATGTATTAGCACATGTATTCAGTATACCTTCTTTGAAATTACAATATTAGATTAAACATGTTTAATGATAGTCAACATACCAATTAACTACGAATGAAAACATGAAAGTGAATTCAGAGTTATTTTAGTACCATCAAAAACAGACCGCCCTTCATACAGTGATCCAATTGTGTAATCATAAGATGTCATCATTCTACAATTAAATTATCTTTGTGCTTGCCAAGTGCAATGATAATATCATGTACAATTGATGCTGCTAAGATCACTCACTTCGCTCACGCATTTTCTTCTTCGCTTGGTCCTGTACTATGATTAAAGTATTTTATAATTTAGTCTTATATTCATTCATTTTTCACTTTCCAGAATGCTCTCTACATGGTAGGAGGAGCCGTGGGTTTTTACAGCGGTGATATTAGACGGTTAGGTGACGATTTGACTGCCTTGAAGCCTACCATGATGCCTGCGGTACCCAGACTGTTGAACAGACTCTACGACAAGGCTCAGTCTGAAATATCCAACTCCAAGATAAAGAAGCTGCTGTTTAATATGGCACTATCGGCGAAGGAATCTGAGTTAAAGAGGTAATTATACAAATTACTTTGTATCGTGCATGGACATTAAGCATTGCAATTCATCTAATTGTTACTTATGGGATCGTAGCTATTCATATACCGGAAACGGAGGGCCCTATTAAGAGTCAATTTAACAGACATAATAATAACCTTGTATAAGTAGGTACACTTATTGTTTTGTTGGTACTTGGCTAATGGTGGTAATGTAATTTCATTTTACAAAATGGGACCATTCGTTGCTCTACTTTGAGTTCCCCTAAAATTTTGGACAGGAGCATTGAGCGTGACAGGACCGGAGGTCCTATATTAAATTCTTATTTTTCTACTTAATATGTGTAAATTATCTTTGCAGGGGTATCGTACGCAGTGACTCTGTATGGGACAAACTGGTGTTCCGCAAGGTGCGTGAAGGCATGGGCGGGCGCCTGCGTATCATGGTAGTGGGCTCGGCGCCGCTCGCCGGCAACGTACTCACCTTCGCGAGATGCGCGCTCGGATGCTTGGTACGTACTTATAACCATGAAATTGATGATAGTAAACTAGAATGTATACTTATTGCTTGGTGTCCAGCACATATTAACATTTTCACTCAAGCCAAACTGTCACTTTATTCTCGTGGTTTTCGCACGAAGACCAATTATTTGTTATTTGCAGCAGCGCAGTCAACGTTCTTAAAATATTTGTATGACGGTATTCGTGTCGCATAATATTAGAAATTGGTCATCTCGTACCTAGAAGGTTTGACAGGTTACTAATGAGGGCATTTAATAGCTCCCATTAAACCTAGTACTAATTGGCAATAAGCCGGCCACGCGGATGCAGAAGGTTCACGAATGTTGAAAACGCTTTCTCGCCTTTGGGCACAGAATACATAAGAGTACAAGCTTTGGGTTACATCATCGGAGAATACTCTCGATAGTACGTAATTCATACGTTTTACGTTCTAGAATGAAAATATAGTTGTCACCAAAACAATACGGTTTAATTTTAGTGCACTACATTACCGTCTGAGCGCTTCTGAGACCATTTTAACATTGTCTCTGACATCAATTACATCTTTGCGCATATCTCAAATACTATCCAGCCGTATGGAATACCGCCAACAGTCCTCTTAGCTATTTCGAGAGCGGTTTTGCTGTTATTTTATATCATAACATTTTGATAGCCACAGGGTAAAATAATATTATATCAATGTACTTCATATATTATTTTGACGGCCATACTATGCGCCAGTGCTGTTTGTTTTCTTCTCGCCGATATTATGTTCATATCATCGGCTTCTATTAATATTAGGTGCAAAACTGTTTGTGCTCTATCTGTCAAGACCATCTGAGTCTCTTTAAAAAATTAATTCACATCTATTGTTGTCATATGAGTCACAGTGAGAGGCGTTTCTTGATTTGGTTTAATAACCACGCCTACAGCTACAGTGTGAATGACCGTACAGTTTCAGGTTGCTGCAAATCTTTTGTTTCTTCAAATGAAGGAAATTAATTTAAACGGGCTTTATTACTTTGTAACGGGCAGATTTACGTCACGATTTTTATTTTGATCTCAGTAGTGACTACGGTCAATACAGTATGGACTGTTAAGTGCTTTATATTATTCTAGTTGTTATTTTTACTGCCCGTGACTACAAAAACCGTCCTATGGAAATTATGTTTTTTTAGAAAATCTTTAAAACGGTGATCTTTGCTCATTCATGTCCACCCACATTCTTAATCCACTTTGAATTGTTCTTATTTAGAATGTTTGTCTTCTTTTATAAGAGTACTTACGCCAACAAGCTCGTTAATCGTTATTTATTTAGCGATTATCTTCAAGTTTGATTGATTTACTACTTTTGATATGTTATGATATCATATTTGTGTCACTATACTCATCATTTTCCTTTTTCCTCAGATCGTAGAAGGCTACGGTCAGACGGAGTGCACGGCGCCAGTTACTCTCACAGTTCAGGGCGACCACGTGCCTGAACATGTCGGACCTCCCGTCGCTTCTTGCAAAGTGAAGGTAAATTCATTTCATTGCACATTCACAGATTTTGAAGAGAAAAAGGCGGAGGCGTTATGAAAACAACAGAAGCAAAATTTCAAGGCAAAAAGACGATATATTTTTATTTATATGTGTAATTTTAATGATTTACATAATAAAGGGTATTTTATCAATTTATCTATAAAATTCAGATGTGTAGTGGACAACAAATTAATTTTATCATCGTAGTTATAAAGGAATATAATTATGTAGGAAAGTTATAGCAGCTATGAATAGACATAGCTTGGTTGAATCACAAGAATCTTGTTTATGGAAATTTTGGATGATAATATAATAGCATATAACGAGCTTATTTAATCCACCAACTGATACACTAAACACCTATCCCAGATATCGGCACCTGCCAAAACATTATGACTCAAATGCTTGACAAATAGCCGTTAAATCCAGGATTCAGTAAGTGGCCCCGGGAAATTTTAGATATTTACTCACTGGTTTCGACTTATTTATATACCTTTACGCAATTCAAGGTACGTCTTTGAATTTCTATAACTAACAAAATTATCTGGGAAATTTACTACCGCATTGATCGACCTTCGTGCTGACATCCACATTTATTCATAGCTCGAATCGTAATATTTTATTCCAGCGAACTGAGTTATTGCTGTTCTTTTAAAATCATATTTCATTGGTTGATTTATATCAAATTTAATGCTTTATAGCATTAAATTTGTTATTTCATCAAACACTCTAAATGCAATCCATCAAAATGTTATTGGTTGGTTTGTTTGGTTTTACTTGGAACAAAATCGTAAAATGCAAGAAAAATTTAACTCGTATTAACTCTCCCCTAACCTATAACCCTACAAATACAATAAAAACTTAGTGGCGCCTTTGTGATATGTAATGGGGCTGTTTTGTTTATGTTTTTTTTATCGTTGCCATCAGCCACAATATCAACATGTTTATTGGGATCTAATTCAGCTATTTCCAGAGGTGATGCAGTAATGATTGCCTAGCCCGTTCGTTGGCCATTTTTCTTTATTTTTCATATTTCTTCATGTATAGTTTTTGAGTGAATAAAGTTTATCGCGCCTATTAAATATAGGCTTTCTTTGTGCCCATAAATCCTTAGCTCAGAAAAGTTTTAATTTAGTAACCAAGCACTTTTTAAGACTTTTCATGTCTAGTAGCGCTATTATGTATAAATTATCTTTTCTCACCCAATGCAAACACATCTCCTAAGTTACGCCACAATACTCCATACCTACTACCCCGCCTTCTGTATCTGTCCCAACCAGCTGCCTTTTTCATATAGCTGTGGGGGGAACGGCAAACTTTTGCCGATGCGTGGTCTCCATATAACGTCACGTCACGCGACATCGCCATCGTCACCTACTGGGCCCAACTCATTTAACACAACATGACGTATCCATCCAGCATCCATTTAACACAACATGACGTATCCCTCCAGCCATCGATTTAAAAATAATAACTCTCTCTGCGACCCGCTTTTTCTCCAATGTTAACCAAGTTTAATTCTCCACCTTCCCTCCTTCCAGTTAGTGGACGTGCCCGAGATGGAGTATTACGCGTCGCAAGGCCAAGGCGAGGTGTGCGTGCAAGGGGCCAATGTGTTCAAGGGATACTTCAAGGAGCCGGAGAAGACCAGAGAAGTTATCGACCAGGACGGATGGCACCATACGGGAGATGTTGGCAAGTGGTTGCCGGTAAGTTATTTTTCATATATCAAAATGAATAAGATTTTTTAATCTTTTCATAAACTTGATATTCTTATGTGATTATCCCAAAAAGTTAAGTTTGAAAAGGGTTTGCAGTTACTTACAAGGGAGATTTTTCCAAAGTGGTTAACAAACATGGCAGAAGAATTCAAATCAGGCCTATTAACATTGGTTCTATAGATAGCTTTATAATGATTCTAGTATTAATTTCTTAACGGTGTTGCCTTAGCAATAATACGTTAAACGTCAAGTGATTGCTATTACTTTATGTTGGCGAAAACGCACAGCTTCGATTCGTTTTTGACGACTATTTACATATTTTTTGTTTTGTGTTTTCAGAACGGAACCCTCAAAATCATCGACAGAAGAAAACACATCTTCAAACTGTCACAAGGCGAATACATAGTTCCTGAAAAAATTGAGAACATTTACATTAGAAGTCAGTACGTCGAGCAAGTTTTCGTACATGGCGAATCTCTTAAGGTAAACATAACAGGGTTTTTATTTGATCCACTCTTTAGCACCTATACCTTCCATATTGTTTTTCGAAAACAGGAAATGGGTTTCCTGTTTTGAAGGACTAAAATTCTCATTCATCAATTTATATAATTATGTCAAAAAAATACATATGTCAAAAACGTATGCCAAAAACACGTGGATTGCAACGTGTTTTTGCCATCAGAACAGTAATTGTGCCAAGAATATGGCGTAATGTTCTAAGAAGTTCCTTTAAAAAATGTATAAAGTAAACAATCTGAGCCATCGTTTGTTGACACCATCTCATTGCAAGTGATTATTAGCCGATAATATTTAGGTACCTACGCTAATCACTATCATGAGAATTGATAACCATCCAATTTCCTTAGATTTGGTTCCATACAAAACTTCAATACTTACTCGACCCAAATGTATGGGACGGCTGATAATATATTCGCGATTACGAGTTTCGTCACATGGAGAAAATTGTTTAGTTTGACGGTCTGTACACACGGGTACACATCAAGCTATACATTTCCAGCATAAGCTGACCTCGCATTGTTCGGAAATCCTATACAATGTGAGATCAGCATAAACCGGAATTGTATAGCTTGATATATAGCCGTGTATACCACACCCTAAAATTTTACGACACCTTGCTGATACACCCCGTATACGAAGAAAAGTAATGTTTTCGACTCTAAAAAATGATTTAAATTTTTTAAACTTGTCATAACTTTTTTTTCTTTTTTCTTTCCAGTCATGTGTAGTAGCAGTGGTAGTCCCGGACGTGGACGTGGTAAAGTGCTGGGCGCTGGAGTACGGCATCAAGGGAACGTTCTCAGCGCTGTGTGAGGACGAGCGCGTCAAGAAGATCATACACGAGGACATGCTGCAGTGGGGACGGAATGCTGGACTTAAGACTTTCGAACAGGTGAGCTTGGATGAGTAGGATCTTCCTTCTCTTTAAAAACAATACAATGTGTTAGCCCATTCAATTAACAAATTATATTAAAACTAGCTGATTTATTAAATTAGCTATTAACTATTAAAATTAGCTGAGCAGCTTCGCCCGCGTGGATTATTATATACTAAAACCTACCTCGAAAACCAGTCTATCCATTGGTGAAAACTGCATGAAAATCAGTGCGTTAGTTTTTTTGAGTTTATCGCGAACAGGACGACAGACAGACGCGGCGGAGGACCCTCATAAGTCTCGATCCCGTGGGAATATCGGGATAAAAAGTATGCTATGTCCTAATTCAGATCATGGTCTAGTCATGTGCCGAATTTAATCCAAATATGTTCAGCCATTTTAGCGTGAAAAAACAAACAATCAAACTTACTTTCGCATTAATAATGAAAAAAAAAATCATTATATATAGTTAGGATACCTGGGTCACCCTTGGAAGGGTTCGTGGCTAAGTAACAGACGCAGATCGATCGATCAATGTCAAGTTACGCTAGCCACGGCCGGCCCGTGGATGGGTGATCATACATTGCATTCCTCCGTGCTTCCGAAAACACGAAGCCGTCGGTCCTGGCTGTGATTTCTTGAAGATGTTTGACAGTAGCTATGGGTATTCTAAAGCCCGAAACTCTGACAACCAGTGTCACCAAGGGGTATCGTGTTATCCAGTTTGTGGGGGTTGTGGAGGTCAGATAGGCAGTCGTTCCATGTTAAATATTGGTATTCAGCTGCAAACTCAACCTCAATGCACTTTTGCACTGTCAAGGAAATTCGCAATAGTATTCGTCAGTCAGAAATATGAAGGTCGTTCCATAGCGTAGTAAGTAACTATGGGAAAGAACGGGCAAGAAACTCCATAGCCACTCTTTCAAATTATATTGATCTGCATCTGCATCCGGGTACACTGGAAGCCAACTCCAAGATGTTTGGGGAAAAGGCACAGATAATAAAAAAAAAACGAAGAAAAGATAGATGATGAATGAGATCACGAGTCCAAATGTTATGATAAGTAGCCAACTATGTAGATATATCTCAGTTACGTGAAAGAATTCAAGAGACATGCTGTAAGATTGACAAGGAGGATACATAGGTAACAGCAGTATTTATGGATCGAATTTCTGTTATTATTTTTATAAACTACTATGACATTGACAAATTCAAAAATATATCGTTGACAAATTCAAAAATATTTCGTTTACAAATTCAAAATATGTCGTCGTATACAAAAATAGTCTTGTTTTCAACACTACTATGTCTGATTGTTCATTATCAATACACTATCTGAATTCTATTTCAGTAACAAGATAAGCCTAAATCGATGGTTGAATTATATTGTGTAACGTCCCTGAAAATAGCATAAAAATAAATTACTAATTTATTTATAAAACTAGGAAGTAATTATTAGTAATAATCCAGTGATTTTAGTTCTTAAAATAAAAATTGATTAATATGTTTATAAACTGTTCAAGGATTTTTCGATACTTAAGTGCTATTACGAGTTACACGCGGTTCGATTAGGATGTGGCTTGCCATATTATTATACACAAACTTTTAATACGGCAATATGGGAAATCAATTTTGTAGCAAATTTCCAAGATTTTAACTACATTTAGGATCGGCTTAATCTATGCCAAGGTTTTTGGAAATACCTCAGGTTTGAGAATTGAGGAAACTAAATCCGATCACACATAAAATCAGTCTTCAATGTCGATGGATTCATTCAGTAAATGAAACAATGTGAAAGTAAATGAAACAGTGGTTTATGGTACACAAAACTTTGTCAATGTCACTACATTGACAACTTTTTGTGTACCATAAACCACTTTTGATCTTTGATAGACCATCAATGTGCTTGAAAGCATTAAGTATCATCTGCATTGGAATTTCCCCAATCGCTATATCCCCATCGGCTAGCAGTCTAACCGGATGCGACTGAATACCTATATTTTATATGGAACGATTACCTATCTGACCTCCACAATCTAATTACTGGATAACACGATACCCCTTTGTAAGACTGGTCTTCTTACTACCCATAACGACTTTCAAAGATCTGCTAAAGTCAGCTGACGGCTTAACGTGCTTTTCGAGTCACGGTGTGAAATAGAGCATCAATATTATCACAAACAAATCTACACCATATTGTTCTATCTTTTCCAGGTCAAAGACATCTACCTACACCCGGACCCCTTCTCAGTCCAAAACGGCCTTCTGACGCCAACAATGAAGGCGAAACGGCCAGAGATCAGGAGCTACTTCAAACCACAGATAGAGGATATGTACAACCACCTGGAATAACAGTGACCCACGTTATAATGTAGGGAGCACGTTCAAATGATGGACGAAACTTTTGTGCGCGACTGTACGATGACGTGATTGAGGCTCGAGGACTTCGTTGCTTTGATAAGTTTGATGGGTGGGTTACAAACCAATGGGTGGTTTTTAATTATAGGAATAACGGCTTTTTGTAACATATTGAACAGTTTCCTGAAACCTTTTGGAAATAGTTGATGATTGGGCTTACCACTTGTTCAATATTGTTGAGCGTTGAAATACATGAGACTAAAGTAAGAACGCAGTGCTTTGAAGTTTACTTATAAGGCTATATAGAGGCTAAGTATGTTGACCCAATATATGATCGTATTTAAGTTTTGACAGATATATCAAGAAACAAAAATGTTACGCATAAACACCATAATGTTCAACTCCTTCTAAATTCGTCGAAATTCATCTTTAACGACTAACAAAGCGTTGCTAAGAATGTTAACTCGTTTTCTAATGTGTAGTTTGCTTTTACTTCCCAATTGGATAGCGGCCAAGTTCAATAACAAAAAACACGACACAATGAATTATGAGGTGAAGGAAGTTGGTATAGGTCCAAACAATACAGCGGCAGTCGTGCCAATTAGCGCAATCGATGACGCCATACGCGAATACTTTTGGACTCGATTGTATACAGTGTGACGTGAATCGATTTTAAATCGAGTCAAGTTTTACTACACATTCGGTGTTACATCAATCTTTAGTTAAATCCCCGTCATCCATTATTATCTTGTTTGTTTTCTTAATTTAACCCAAGGTTTAATGCGTAGTATTTCATTTTTATTAACCATTATAACTCAAGAAAGAAACCGATTAGTTCGAAATTCATTGCTATGAACCGTTGAACGTTTAAGATTCACAAAATTTGATCAACTATTTGAACGTTAGTTTCAATTTCAAGATAAATTTTGTCTCTAAAAGCATTTGCAGTGTTCAAGTTCAACAAGTGGTAAAACTAGATCTACTTTTGACGTCAATAAGTAATCAATAAAATATAGTCACATCATGAAGAATAATAGCAATGTTAGTCACAACAGGTCCACTTATTGAAGCAATGAAGTCACTCCTAACTGTGATGTACAACGTCACACAACTTTTATATAGCATACTATCACAGTACAATGTGTTTGCTATAATTTTAGTCATTTCACTTCGCTAAACGCTAAAAATTACACTGTGCTAAATTTCAACAATACTGTTTGATTTCACGCATTTTATAATGAAAATACTCTTTGAAAATTCTTTAAATTATTAACTGTAGAATTGACATTGTATATAATCAAATTGAATAGTATGTAGGGAAAAGTTCTGTGCAGAAAGAAGAAAGCAGTGTTAGATAAATAGATGAAAAGGCAAAGGGAGCTGTTGGGTCGTTTGGAGAGGTAGTGCTAAGAATGTATGGAAATACCGATTTCAAAAATAAAAGATAGAAAGGTAAAATCGAAAATCTTGAATCGTACCACTCCAGATTGCCCTACCCCGTTCAAATTGCGCGTTATTGTTATGGCAATAAAGTCTAGTTTCCTCTGCGGTCAATTAACATTAATCCACGAAAAAACTTATTCGGACACCTCATCGTATATATTAATTTTTATTAGATAAGAGATTTTATGGCGACTTTGCGAGTGAAATCTACGCTACGCTGAACGCGCTGTTAGTCGATTATTCGGTATACGATTTTGAAAATCGATACCTTGATACTGACAATTTTACTGATGACACTGACTTTGTACTTGTAACAATAAATTTTAATTTATCCAGTATTTTTAATTCCCAAAGTGGATTTTAACAACAATGTAAGCCGTCGGGTATTACCAATAACGGAGTTGCTTGTAGCAAACATTTTTGGTAATAACTTCAGGGATATTTCAATTTTATAGGAAATATTTTAAACAATAAATAGAATAAGGTAAAATTGTAAGCAATATGATTTACTTTACAATTGTACTTAGACACAAGATGGTAGGGAGTATGAGACAACTTAGAAGAACGGTCATGATTAGCACATGAAATACTTAACTGTTGTTTTATATTACGTGTCTGATAAGAGATTATAAGCAAATATTTTAACTAAACTAAACAAATTTTCGCAATTCGGAGGAGCGAGTTAGTCCAGGCAAGTTTATTGAAAATACGCTTTATAGCCAAATCTTGCTGCAAGATTTCGCTTTTCTGAATTCCAAATAAATGACATAGGAAGTGGATTACAACATGATGTAATATAGTGAACCAATTCATAAGTTTCAGTACAATCAGGTAGAGGTTACACGATATAGAGGTAAGAAAATACACGTACATTATACCGTGCCTTCGACCGATGTTTTACTCTTGCGAGATGCTATTTCTGTTACTTGCTAAGTTCTTTTTTTATTTTTTGTCTAACTTTTGTGTGTAGAGTTGCTTTCATGTTGGGGTTACACTGAATTGAAGCAGAAAAGCATGACTTGTGACGTCATTACAATACAGTCTTATGTCAGTGTATCTTCAACATTGTCTGAGGGTGAATCTCCGTTTATGTTGTGAATGATAGTGAGTTTTACACGATGAAATAGTATAAAAGTAATTACTTAATCCTAGGTCAAACTATCGCACCGTGTAGTGTATAATTTTTGTAATACTAGATCGCAATATTAATAAGTTGATATGCTTTGAGCGAACGTTACGGTTTCATGTTGTTCAAACCAAAATTTTGTTGTTATTGGTGCAAGTTGTACTACGATAATTTATTTTTAAATAAAATTTTCAAAAACTGTTCGGCTTATTTATTTTTTAGTATTCTACTTTACTTTTCCTAAGCTTACACTCTTCACAGCAACACTCTTTAAAAATCCTGTAGTCACTATTGTAAACTATTAAGTGGCATATACCTATGCAATCGAAGTTGGAATAGATTCTCCTTGCGTTATCGCCTTTACATCTGGAGTTTCCACAAGTACACGTAGTACGTATTATCTACAGTAATTAATTAATTGCATTGCAATTTTTTGTCAGGCGCAAAAAATATTGATAAACAACACTTTTGTCGATGTCTTTATTGCCGTGATAGTTACAGTATTATGGTTGTAAAACATTGAGAGAAGCAAACGGGAAGTAATTAATGGCCACCGTGAATTTCAATAATTCTATTTATCAGGGACACTACGACTCGGTGACCGGCTATCCTGACATCGGAATGAACGGTCACCTTTACAATTGTTTTTTTTCTTCTTGAATACGATGGAAGCAATTGTTTGACAATAGGAAGCAAATAGAAGCAATAGGGAAGCAATTCTTGGGCATAAATTCAACATTAAATACGCCTAGTGTACCGTTCATCCTGACGGAGACCTAATCTTAACTAATGGGGATATGACGACTGACATGCATACTGAGAAGCAATAATTTTTGGTATTAGAATGGAATGACTCGGATAAAAGTACTTCTGAATACCTGTTTTAAAGCAGATTTTGAATTTATAAATCAAGGTGTCCTGTAAGGCAACTCGGCTACGTCATGATTTCGGAGAAATTGCCGGAATCCCTTTGTAATTACGGAAAATTCTTCATCCATGCGATGGTAATGCTTTACCATCTGCCAAGATACAATTGGTTTCAGACGCCAATTTATTTGACTTATAGACAAACATGGTGAAATAAATATATGATTTCGGCGAAGATCATTGAGCAAGCGAGTGAGTGTTGGAGTGGGTTGTTGTATTACGAGGTACCTACCGCACATGATAAATGGTGCAGCGAAATCATAATTAGGTTTGGTGAAACTGACTATTAGTTTGTGTTAACTTCAGAGTACCAAGGGCCTAATGAATGGTGCTACAAATAAATTGGCGAGTCGCAGTCTACAATACGCAGTGTAGCCTAAGTAATGATTACTATAATGATCAGACTGTAGAATGCCAATCTCGTGCTTCACGCAATCCGTAACGGTTGCCATGATCTAAAAATACGCTGATTATTATTTATGTATTGTACTATGAAGATAACCGCATTGTGTTGTTATTCTACATTTCAGACTCTTAGAGTAAGTAAAGTAAGTAGGTACTTAACTGTTTCACGCAGGATTTATGATTTTTCCAGCTTTTTAATCTGATCAAGCTGTTTTAATGTATTGGGTATCTTCAAAGCCTGCTATGCAATGAGTAATGCATTACTATACGTAAGGTATCGCTCGCGCTCTGGGGGCACATGAGATTCGAGACATTTAAGATGATCGAAAGAAGATTCGTTTTTGGATTCCACAAGGGTCAATTCTGGGACTGCCCTTATAAAACATGGAATACTGGATGAAATCAGCAGATACATACACATTTTATGTTACGACCGATTTTTTTCTACTCGTGGTGGTGACAATCTAGGCCGGAATTTGGTTGCTGGGCAGCGTAAGATATTTTCTACACCCACAATTTATTTGTCTGGTTCATCATACCAACCTTCCTTGTTATGGTTAGCCGGATGATTCTAATATAAGATCCACGTGGATATAAATGCGTGGGATTACGGCTGTTAAAAAGTCAGAGCAGACACGTGTTTAGATTGAAAGTATTGCACGTTGAAGTATTCCGTTCGACACATATCTCATAACTAGTCACGAGACAGCTACTCTCAGCATCACTGCATATTTGTCATAGGAAAGTATTTGACACGTGGCACATAACAATAGTTATGATAATTCTTAGAAAACTCACAACCACCACGAGTGTTTTTGAAAGGGCTGCAGAGCTGTTTGCACTTGCAAATTGCCGATGATAATATTGGGACCAATAGGTACATTTAGAAGATTCATAGTGCTTAAATCGGTCGGGATGTTAGCAAAAGCGAATTTAACCCTGCAGTTGCTTCTTGATTGAAAAGCCTACGATGAAGAACAATCACAACCCGAAGAATGAGAATAGACATGGATAAGTTGGTAATCAGGTAATAGGTAGTGAATTTGTGATATACCTGTCTATGTGTATACTTTTAACATTACTCAGCTAGTATCTCTGGTTGAGTGACTCTTGTTGAGTCAAGATTAATATCAAATCTGTTAGATTTATATCAACAATCCAGATTCATGACTGCTGATACCGACTTTGGTTAGATCAAAAGAACGAGTTGAGTAGCGAAGACTTCTCTAGCATAACAACCGGACATACTTCCGATCTAACTCCAGCGATATCCTTACCTAGATAGAAGTTACTTTGTATCAGTGTGTTACTTTTCCGTCAAAGCACATAGATACACCACCACCTACATTCCATGTACAGTCGTAGACAGACGAGATAATTGAGAATCCTATTTCAATAAACTAGTTTTGGTCAGACAGAATACCGTTTATCTATTATTAGAACATTTTCAAACCGCACCTACGCGCGTTTTAACTCCGCCGACGACGCCAACGACTGTTTCTAATTCTTTATATTGTGGATGGTACTTTGTGGAACTGTTATTGGCTTGTTCTTTATTTTGTTCTGCTATCGTATCGATGAGTATATCTTCAGTTAGGTATTTTATTTTTGGTAGGACCATCGCTATTATCTGACTTGTAGCACACTATTGGCAGAGTTGTGACACAGGGCGATGGCAAATCTCATATCAACTTTAACAATAGGTAAGAGTCCTAAAAAATTGGGGCTACAAAGTGGTTTTCAACACAGGGTATAATTATATTATAGCATCGCGGCCGTGTTCGTAGGTTGCAATCCTAGCTTGTAGTATACTGGTAAAATACTAATGATTGTGGTTGTATTAATTAAGATAAGGTTGCATTTTTTTTTTTTACTGCAAGGAGCGACCTTGTTTTCTAAATCGGGTTTTTTAAAGTTCTACTACTGCCATCTAGCGTCGAGTAGCGAGCGGATTCAATATTTCTAAATAAATTGTACAAAATTATTACTTGTTCTCTTTTGATATTTTACGTTTTATTTACGAAATCTTATAGAAAATTTTATTAACCAAGATCAGTAATGGCCTAAAAAATACGACGACATACAGTGATAAGACCCATGGTCCCCTGATAAGATTTATATCTTTTTCATCTGCGTCTTAAATAAATGAAGACCTACTAAAAACTCTTCAACTCAACTAAATTCCACATCAAGCTGAAGTATGTTAGCTATTACCTATTTTGAGGAAAAGAATCTAGTAGATAGATATATAGATAGAATACTCTTTATTATGTACACCATAAAAAATACAGAATACCAGAAATACAAAAATAAATATAATCAGAATACTATAGTATCTGAAGTATTAGATGAGGAGATGGATCCTTCATCAATGTCCAGCTGACAACTTCTTTGAAGTAGATAAACTAGTAGGTAGGTACATACGGCCGGTAATTAGCAGTGTCAACAAACAGTGTGGGCTATTTTCGTACATCCATTGTTTGAATACAAATTGTAATTCAATGAAGGCATTTAGCGAATAATTTGCTCACTCGCTGTCATGGGCCATTGTATGTCGATAGAAAGTACTCAATGTTACATCCAAGTAGGTATTAAAAAGACAATGAATAAAATGACGTAAAGTTGGCTGCACATTCATTCTCATTCAGAACGCGTCGCGTATTTATTCCATAATACCGCTTATCGGCGCATCATGCCGGGCCATACTTACAGTGTTTCTGTTTAGTTGCCATACGGGCAGCAACCAAGCTGCTCGTGTACTCGCTCGCGCCGCGTGCCGCCCTCTGCCGGAGCTGCGAGCTGCCGGTTTTGCCTCCAGTGACCTTGGCGCATCGGGCCGTGCCGTTCATTGGCCGCGAGAAGCTAAGACGAGTTACGCTCCTACGACTGCTTCACTCCCTAAACTATGTCATTCGACAACAAAATACACCACCGCTCGGGGAACTCTCCCGTGCGTCCCTAGCCGCGCGAGCTGGCGGTCACAGCGCGCGTCACCTGTCAAAATGACGTGACGTTAACAGACAATCGTGTTTATAACCTCACTGTGAATCCTATTACTTTTTTTAGTGCAATTATGAAGGTTGGCAGAATGACGAAGGTTCTAAAAGACGAACTAGGTGAGTTACATTTTGTTGTGTCAGTTTTAGGTTATGTAACGTTTTGTTTTGATCGGCGGCGCAAACAGATTCTGTGAGACATGGAATGGTTGATAGTCATTTACATTACAGCAGACAAAGACGTGATCTCTGTGCGGATTCTAAAAATAGCTCGTTCTGTAATGGCGGTTAATCAGCAGTTTACTCTTAGATTCAAACCCTAGTGTTAGTATTAGGTATAACGTTTCTTGTTTACTGTAGTTCGCTACAACAATCATGCATTAATTCCGTGCTAACTCGGGTAGTTATGTTATCGTAAACAAACTCAGGTCGGATAATAACTATGCAAATAAGTTTAATTTTAAAATAAACATCGATAAGTGAGTCAATTGTTAACTTGCAAATTGTTTGTTCTACTGATTGCTCAGTGTAGAAACTGTTATAACTGAATTTGTAACTTTCTAAAAGTAAACTTATAACGGTGACACTGATTGATCGATACTTTATCTGTAAGTAACAAAATTGGCACCTGTCAGGCGTCAGAATTGTATGTAGGGAAGTATACCTACTGCTGGAACAGGATATAAAATATGGATAATATTTTCCTAACAAGTAGCAGCCTACCACTTCTCTGGAAAAGATTTTAACCAAATTCTGAAGACGCACCACAATCGTGGTATTTGTTTATTCAAAAACTATCGCAGTTTGCTGCTAGATATAAGTAACCAGATTAGTCCATTTACCTTGTAATGTTCGCCGAACCATCTTGCTAGAAACCCTCAAATGTCTCGAAATTCAAACTCAAATCTCGTAAAACCCAATAATAGTAACATTATCAGCAAAAAAAGAGTAACACAACTAAAACTATTAATTTTTCGTACACATTCAAGGACTATGTAATCGTAAATATGTCCGATAAATAAAAAACACGCTAGATAATAGCGCGTATCAAAATTAATCAAATATAATGATTTTTACTATGGCCGGCATTGGCTATCAGGAGTGCCTGGGCCTTGCAGACATCAATATCTGCTGTTTGTAAGTTCTTACTTTCAAACTGGATGAAAGTTAAAGAAAACTGGGTGATGATACCTGTGATATTGAAAAAAGTAGAGAGGTGTTGTGGGACACCCGGTTGGTTTCGCTGTATATCTATTATGTATTAAATAACAGACATAATGAAATAAATGAACAACGTCTGAGGGAAAGCAAATGAAAAAATAAAATACACTAACTATAGCAAAAGTGTCGTGAACTCGTGACGATCAACATGTTAACTTTTTTCGGTCTAGATATCACTCGCCACGTGTACAGAGTATATCGGGTGATAAAAAACATAGTTAAAAAAAATCGAGTCTGCATATATCGCCAGTAGGACTGTACGAACCTCAAACTTTGTGTTGTATTCCCATTTGTGAGTGTAGAGAAAACATTAGATAATAAGTAGGAAGAGGCTGGACTACAAGATAAATGAAAGGAAATGAGGACACCTAAGCATATATAAAGCCAGCTAGTAATGTAAAAATACCCAGCAATCGCAGAAGAACTTGATGTGGTTACAAGTTCATCAAATAGGCTAAATATTGGACCAAAACTAGATGATTAAATAAAAGGCGTTTAAATTTGTTATAAACCTATAGAACGACACGAAAAATAATAGTAAATAAAGTAAGTTATGACTATCATATTATTAAGTAAGTAATAGGTTGGTTTTATGACTAGATACACACATATATATATCTAGAGTGAATGTGAATACTTAGATGACGGTTATAGAGATGTTTTGTGGAAGTAAACAATGCTACACCGAATAAATTGGGATAAGGAGAGGAGGGTGAGGACTGCTTTAGTTTTGATATCAACTCTTACAGGGATAAATAAAATATTACAGAGATATGCTAATTTAAATTTCCTTTTTATTTTACTCCTTTCAATCAGATCACTGATATTACAAGTTAAAATACTGATATAAACATTTATGTCCTTCAAAGATCCCATTAAAAACTCCGAATAAAATTACGAGTATATCTCGATGGCGGACTTTTTGAAAGCCGTCATTTTTAATTGAATTTGTGATAAACATAAACGAAAAGCACTTACGTTTTACTTAAGATTTCAATATAGCTCATTCGTATTCGTATGCGAGAAAAGAAGAACAGAAAATGTATCGAGCGTGATAGTTCTAGTTCTTGCTGAGTTTATAGATTGGAAAAATATAGGGGAAAATGGCATATAAGAGCTTATGGTCCAGCACCGGGAGGCAAAAGACTGTGGATGACGATAGTTATGATGGATCTATGTAATATCTCGTATTCAATTGGATACCTGCACCCTAATTGCGTAGCACAGTTTGAATCGCAATCCCGGAGTTTTGAAGGATACTGCTAAACCATTGCTTCATAGGTCTGAAAAATTCGTCTCCTCAACAACGTAAATAACGCTATGTGTTACTCAATTACCCCGCTGGCCAAATGGCCATTTGGCCATTGTTGAAAAGTCATCTACAATCTTTTCGACTGCGGACCCTAGCCTGTCAACCCGCTGCCATCTTGATAACTAGCTAATATTTATACTAGAGCATTAGCTGTTCTCGTATTAACGTTTGCCGTTATGACTGAATTAGTAGATTATGATTTCCTTCCTTCAAATTTTTACACGGCCACGGCCGTTCACACGATATTTAAAAATAAATAAATCTTATGCATACCCAGAAAAAAATAAGTACCCGTATAAACAGACGTTATAAGACCCCTTAAACACGCGTCATTAAATCAAACGAAGATGGCTCATGGCATTAAAAATTAAATCATTTCACCATAATTTTAATATGTTTAATTTATTAGTCGGTTTTGAACGTGACTGTGAATTAGTTTCTGCAGAATAAACAGAGATAACATGAAAGCAAGGCCGACTGACCACTGCCAATTTGTACGTTTTGCAACTGCTTTAGGAATTCGAATACATTACCGGAAACATTGTCTAGTGTTGAAAATTCCAAGGGATCAAGCTTTAGATTAATAAACTAATCAATCTTAAGAGGGTCAAACATTTAAGTCGAATTATCTTGTGTTTAAACATTTTCTGGTGTCAGATTTAATTTCCGAGAAATCAGGATTAACAGATGATATTAGTCTTTAAAGTAGATGGCTATACGAGTAGGGGAAGACCGAAGAAACGAGGGATGGACTGTGAAAGACGATATGTCTAGAAAGGGATTGACTACCGAGATGACGACTAATAGAGAAGTATAGAAGAAAAAGATAATTATGTTGATATGTAGGAGAATGATGATGAATCATTAAAGAGGTTCAAAACTTTTAAATCCAATAAAACTGTGTTAATTGAATTTGTTATAACTAAAACTTATCAATAAAGTAGATACTAATTAACTCTTTATTATATGAACTGTGCTAATTTCTTGTACTGAAATGCACGTAAGATTTCAATTAGAACCGTTCGTGTTAGTAGTCAGTGATGTATGAATATAACGCATTGCGCATTCTAATGTGAGAATTTAGCTAACTTCGCAATCTGTGGGAGAATACAAGAATTTGTTCCACCTATTTATTTAGCTACGTATTATTTTGAGCATAAAATATATTGACCTGATTCTTCGTGCCCTGATATTTTGAGGACTCTCAAATTGCGAAAGCAAGGTGGTCGAATATTGAGATATTTATAGATAAAAGCAAATACTTTCATATTATGTCGCTCGTCTAGATAATAATCTCATGGGTGTTAACAGTGTTATTATATATTTTTTGATATATGCGTTATTTCTGAGACAGACGGTAATCGATTTGATGTATTATTTAAATAATAATCTTACTTAGGTAACCTATACGTACCTAAGTAAGATTATCTTCAAAGATTAGTTACAAAGTAGGAAAAGAGAGGCACAATAGTCATGTACTTCCTATCTTACCGATATTTTTGAAAAGTGACATGTGATACTGTTCGTACAGAAACGTTTCTATTTATGTATGTACAAGCATTATGTCTGTAAAATTAAGACACAGGCCTGTACACTTATCTTTAAATCAATCTTCTAACAACCTGTATTGTATTAATTAATTTGCACGATATCAATCAGACTCTGAATTTAATTAATTTCAATGATACTTTCTGTCAGCCGGTGCAAGGTTAATCAGGGCTCCTGCACATAGGCGCGACGTGACGACGGTGCGACGTGATTCTGGTAGAACAATTTCCCTTAAATTTTCATAGAAAATGTTCTACTTGAGTCGCGTACGGAAAAAGGCAAAATCTTCTTTCCAAATCCATCCTATATTTTCACAGTTTTATTAAATAGAAGGCCAATTATAATGATTGCTTATAAATCTATTTGTTGTAAAAGGTCATCTTCACTTCGTTGACCGTTGATACTGGTTATAAAAATAGTTGAGTATTTTCAACTCATATCAAGGTCTGTTGTCGAGTAAATAATGCGGTAAAAATAAATTCAAGTTTAATGTCTATTAAATTAGTGTTTTTTCACTCTTTTTTTAAATACCTACTGCAACAGTTTGGCAGTCCCTTTTGACTTCGTCTTATAATTCATCATCATCATAATTTTGCCCTCATATTTGTAAGTGGCGCATCATATCTTCACCTCTGATAGATACGTCTCTATCAGCCATCTCAATTCCTAGCCATTTAATCAATCTTAAAAAACAAAAACGAGTGAGCAGTCGCATATGATGTGTAACATCTGACATCTTGGCTGACAATACCAACCTCTCGGAAAATGGGTTGGTACCACGGATATCTATGGTTGGTACCATCTGCCGGACAACTCTAAAACTGCGCGCGCCCATTGGTTAAATCAAATAGCGCGCGCTTCCGTGGCTTCCTGTTACACACTTCCGTCCTTTTACACAAAAACACTCCCACAGATTGCAGGAAATCGAGAGAGAAGATGTTACACATTAAAAATTTATTAATATTGTTATCTAATTACACTTTTCTCCTTCAAAGCTTATCTCGTAAAAATTTATTACATTCTAAAAATAAACACAGAGCCAGATATAATTATCGCCCGATTTAAAATTATTTATAGGGAAATATCGCGAGGAAACCAACAAGTTAATAATAAATACTAAGTATGTGTAACATTCTGAGGACGTTGATAACGTCTCGTATTACAACCGACACAAATAACAGGCATAACTTAAACATATTGAGTAGCAAATTCATGATGAATGGTTGAATAACTTACGTCAATATTAAACTGAACTTATTAAATATTTGAACTTAATAATCTACTGTTAATTATTAGTTGAATGTTGAACTTGAGTCATTTCTGTGATTCCCCAGGGGAAGGTTAAAATGTCTCACAGTTAAACAGTGGAAATCTTCCAACCTTCACACGATGAAGGTTGAACAACTTGCACATTGGTGTCATAAAATTATGTTTTCAAAAGAATATTCAAATCAATTTTCTATTTTGAAAGGTCAACTTTACCATCGTTATGGTCTCGTTCAAACATTATACAAAATGATGTAGAAACGCATATTATGTACAATAATGAATATTGCTGACATTATTGACAAAGGTCAGTAAATATTATGACAAGAGTTGATGTGGCGATGATACCAATACCTATTACAGACACTAACATTTTAGAAACTGGTCTCAGCATTAGCATTAAAATAATAGGAATACATAGTTACATATTCAATGAAATTAATATGACATATTATGTGTCAGTACACTGTCTGATACGGCTGTTTCTGACCGCAACACAAACTCAAAATCATCAGTCGCTATATAATTATAGTTCAGCTGCACCCGACAAAAACTGGTGTCGCTATTTTGAAATAAACGAACCAGACAGTCGTGAAATGTCGTTTCTATGACTAACTGACTAGTTTTACTAGTATACTACAGGCCGTTTTGTGCTTTTTAACACTTTGTGATGCAATTCCATTGATATGGCTCGCGACGACATTCGGTTTGAAATCTGCAATTCCTATATTCGTATTTTAAATAGTCATTAATCCAATGTTTCATAAGGGTCTCGCACGGTTGGAACCCTGAACACTGTCGACATAGAACATGCTAGACATAGTCTTTTCGTCACATATAGAATCGTTTGGATAGTTTGCCAGAAAAAACCCAATTTCACTTCATGCCACATAAGGATTGAACCAGAGATTCCGCGTTTAACGGTACTTCCAATACATGTACGTCGCTGTACTTGTTTCACTAAACCAACGAATCTTAAATTCCTGAGAAAATTACTGTAAAACGGCAGAGGCAATTGGCGTCAAGGTATGCATTGGAAGTGTCTAGAATTAAATTTGCACGTTAAAAGGAGCGTAAACGACATAGAAACGCTGATTATTTACTTAGTATTCATCAATGTAATGTTTTTATAGTCTACTAAGCAATAAACCAACCTAATTTTTCTTTCGTGTAGTACCCATAAGTCAGGGTGCGGAATGAATAATGCAACTATGCAAACCATGTAATGTATTACTTCGTCAAAACACGTGACTCGGGTAAATATCAGCCGTTCGAGGTACGGCCGTGGATGGCATAGCAAACGAGGCTGGTAAAATATTTTTGAATGTGTTTGACAACGGCCTCTTTGACAACTCTTCTTTTGATTCTGCTTCTACTTCAGGTAAGCAAAATAAATCTAAGCTGTTTAGATCAACAAAGCACATTCCTTGAGTGTAGCTATCAACTACTGTCGTATCTCGATTATAGTATTAGGGATGAATGTAGGCTGTAGAAAAAGACGTGTGATGAGGATGGATTGTGTATAACTTGATATTGCTAGAAAAGGGATGAATACTAGATCTGAAGATCATTGTGGATAGTTTCATAGTAAGCATAGAATCATACATTGCCAGCTTCAGTGCATTTGCTAACGACATAGACCCTTAATATTCGCATATATTATACTAAAAATATACGAATAACAGTTGCTAGACGTTTCATCAAGTTATTATAATCGAGTGAAGCAAATCGATTATCGTAGTCTTCATAGTTGATACAAGTGTGTTTATACAGTAGGTATTGCGATTTTAAATCAAACGTTACTGTAGCTAGTGGATTTACAAAAAGCTGAAGGATGTATGAGCACGGTCATGATTGGTCATCCGCGCGAACAATGAAGTAATGAGAAGGCTTGGAATTGTAGAAGAAAATCCAAAAAATAGTGAACATATTCTCATAAACTTTCGGAAAGGAAAGAAACTAGTGGACGAACTGCTTTATAAAACAAAACCTGATATTATCGTACAGGTAACCGCTACTGCACAGTTAATTTTAAAATGCCCTAATCGTATTTTTGACACGGAAGAGATAAGTGGAATATTTTTAGCTGAAGTTGACAATGATAACCAAAGCAATATCGCTAAGCTAATAATATAATAAATAACGAAACATAATCGTAAACATCCAGAATCAAATGCATGCACACGTGCTTTAATAAATGTATGTTACCAAATACGTTATTGTCGTCCCTGTATTAAAAAATAGTAGAAATAGCATGGACAGCCGAGGAATGGTCGAAACTGGAATCCAATGTCATGTTAATGTGAAATCCAATTGAGTTAGGAGGGGAATCCTTCGCGACATTCTTCACAATTATGAAGTACGTACTTCCCAAACTATTAATAGATCGAAGTCTAGTCTTCTCCATATCAAAACTTTGCATGTTTGAATCTTAAAAATCGATTTGAGGTACAGGAAAATTTGGAACGTTATTGAATAATCAGATTTCTCGTTTATCATGATGGATAGCAGGCTACTTTTTGTTTTTCCCATTATCAATACAAGTTTAAGAGTATTTTCAATATCAGTAGTAAGGATCTATTCAGAATTGATAATGAAACGGAATCGTATCAACTCCGATAATGTTGTAAAGGATCATTTGACCGAAACATTTTAGTCCTTCCGCGTTCTTAGCTCAGCGTTGCGAGGCGATGTGTCTTCATTACTTTCTGGAAATTAGTTCAGAGCCAGGATAATAAATTGTCAGTTCTATATTAATTTCAGGCTAGAAATGTTGTAACACCTTTTACAATTGTGTTTACAGAGTCGGACAGAAATCATCTCCAAGAGAATTTGTGACTGCACGGTTCCGAAAATCTCAGTACCAATATTCTCGATTTAGGAGGTTTTTAAGTCATCAAAATGTATTATCAAAGAGTTATGGACGTAACCACCTCACGTATCAAAACAGTTTCTCAATTTGTAATGATTACGAATACAGTGTCTACACGTACGCGTTGATGTGACCTTTTATAGTCCTATTTCGTCTAGCATTACACAACCACAAAATTTCGTGCACGTCCCTACCAAATTTCGCATGGGAACTAGTCACGGTCGATTTTAAAGAGGGGAGAAATTAAAATTCTGTCGCGGAATTTTAAAATCTTTATTATGTAGCCACTGTCGCTGGAAAAACCGTCAATGTGAATAGAATGGGGCGTTTCTTAGGACTAATAGTATGTTTAGCCTCTTATCTTAGTGTACTTTTGTTATCCATGGCATCTTCATAGAATGTAGTTCTAACGGACACTGTGTAGTTGGAAAGCGGTAATATTGTACATGTATCAATGGTTAACATTCATAGTGACATTATACAAATTAGTTACTACCAATTGAAATTAGTTTAATACGACTAAACAAGTAGGTATGCATTTAGATGTAGGTTACCCCAATTTAATCGAACTGAAAACGTACAAGAGGAAAAGTGAAACGTAACGACGAAAAAACAATTTGAAGAAAAATATAAATAACGATTGAATAACGCGGTCAACAAAACAATTGCTTTCATTGTAGTGGAGAGTTTCGCGAAAAATAAAACAGTTGACGACTGCAAAACAATTAAGATGTTACGGAAACATTTTATCTTTTGTTGTTCTTGGCTCGATACCAACTCAAGTATTAGATACAAAAATCTGAATGCAGTAAACACAAAGGAAACTATGAATATTTGAGACGGAGGAATATCTGACCAAAATGTAGTTTTATGTGCGAGTTACACTAACATCCTGCAAAACCAGACATATCGCAATCGTAACTTTATATTGCTTCAATTAATCGTTCTACTGGTTTTATATCCCTGAAATTGCTCTTCGGAATTTTTATGCTTCATAATTAAACGTGTGAAACGTCAACCTTAAAATGGATTCGCAATTTTTATACGAAGAGATGAATATTGGCGACCTCAGGTAATTGTTCTCATATGAGTAAGATTTACAAAGAATGTCTGCAGTCTTTTACTACGCTACCACTCCCAAGGTTCAAAAGAATAAACAAGTGCTGCACTCCCTACCTATAGATACACTCCAAAATTTCACTTGTGGTTTTATTCTCGTATTGAAACTGAGCTGCGCGTTACATTATTATATTTATAACAACATCACACCTAATATACTCGTATTTCTTTCATTAATTGATACTACTCATCTCTCATTTCTACGTCTCATCCAAAAATTTTGCTACACACATATATGAAAAAAACATGCCTTGTGGGATCATTATCATTTGCATCAGGTGAGTATCTATCGATGGATTTCATATTCTATCTTGCATCGCCATGCCTCAATACATGTGCATCAGTGGCACAAAGCCAATTAACATTTAGTTTATCTACCTGTTACTCTTGGCTGCGTATCAGAAACGCTTCCTATCACCCTATTAATTTCTAAGATTTAACGCCAGCTTATTAGACTCTCAAGGACATGATTACTATTGACGTTATTTTGTTTCGGTGTGCGCTATAATTGAAGTGGCATTAGCTGTATGCCAATCAGCGGGTCGTATGTTGGCGAATTTTAGCAGTCATTTAGTAAACTGTGGTTTTCTTCATGGTTCATTCTGCCCACGTTATTGTGAAACTTTCTCTTATTGGTCGCTTTACCAATATTATCTTTCTGTTCAACACTGTTAGGATTAACTTCAGTAGAGAAATGTTCATTCGCTTTCGTTTACTTATTTAATTTTTCAATAAAGTTTTATTTGGTGTGAAGTAAACTACCATTCAAAAGTTTACTTGCTGTATTTTAAGAACATTAATTGTTTCTTTCACAAAATCCGAAAATTAAATTCAAACCGTCACGGCCGTTCACCTCAGTTTTATAATAAAATTGCATATCTTCATTTATTTAAGTTAACTTTTAGAGTGGTGCTAAAACTTTTTACGGTTTATCGTAATAAAGGGGAACGTTTTCGGCGTTTCTTAAAATAGGTGCAATAAAAGCCTGAAAAGATTTATTTGCCATATAATTTTACTTAGGTACTTACGTGTTATCCAAAAAATAATTAACAACATGCATTCTCAATCCGGCGTTATGACATGGAATACCGACTGTTCGATGTTATCAGCAACTCAATAATCGTTACTTTATGAAAACTGTTTTTGTAAGCGAGGATAAACTGAAGTCGGTCGTCGGTGTATGCCAGAAGTTTATTTTTGCAACAGGTTTTCGTAGTTTTCCATGATTTTACGCGATGACCCCGTCATCATCGCGTAAAGTGTCATTATATTATCCCGTTTGGCATTCATTTCAATTAATTCTCCCATTTTCTAAAGTGTGTGTAATAGAGAAAATGTGAATGTATATTTTCCATAGCTTTTAGCCGAGTCATCATACTTTTAAACATCCCATAAAATTCGCCACTATCTCTACTCGTAAATAACCATCCATCTCATTTCGGCTTGATTTACGATGAGTGCCTAATGTGCACCATTTTATTAAAAGATGTAATGTAACTATATAATAAAATAGTAGTAAAAGTGCTACATTTCAGAATTTATATTCATAATTGAATCTTCTTATTAGAATGTATGGTTGGACTCTAATAAACATTTAATATGCTATTTTGTATATTATTACGTAACTAGTAAAATCCAATTTTCTGTAACAAGCGAAAAATTTTAAAGTTGCCCAGTACCTATATCAATTCACACTAGCTTATTTACTTAAAAATTTGCAATACATAACTATGTTTTTATAATGTTATCAGTGCTAATGATAACATGAAACATGGTTAGTATAATTATATACCATACACCCAACATTTTGCTGTAGGTAAAGAACCATTTGCTACAAAAAATTTCAAAACTATTACAGGTAACCTACGTAACAAATAAGGAAATATAAATCAAACGAGGAAAAGTAGCTTCTTTTAACATTATAAATTTAACCTAATTTGTCCTTTCATTGGTAGATATTCCTTGAACTGTTGTTAATGATTGTGTTCAGAATTTCAGATCAAAACCAAATGTTTTGATTAAGGAAATATTTTCTCTTTTTAGCGAATATAATATGTTAACTCAAGGATTGACCTCAATCGCCAAAACACTAAACGAACCGTGTATTCCGTAGATCAACAAGAAACATGCAAAACAATGCATTTGAGAAACCAACAAGTTTCCTATTTATTTGTGCTGCTAAGCATTAAAATATGTTGACATTTAGCACCAGAGCACACAACAGAAAACCCGATAGTTATAAGCACGGACAAAGCGAGTTAATGCAATATGCATATTCTATTATACATTAACATGTAAGCACATAGTGTTAGCAGAAGCCACAAGTTCAACATCGAAGCGATAACTATTTAAATTTTGTCCTACTTCGCAAATATCCACACATGATAATATTGTGTTTAATTATTTTTTAAGCATCGCTTTTTGTCAGCTTCTACACGTCTGCTGTACGTAATTCTTGATTTTTTGGAATCGTTAGATAGCAATAAAACTATATTACGTGTTTTAAAAGACGCTTTACGCGAAGCCGTCACTTCTTATTCCGGTCATTGCGATCATTTTTTTGTTCTGGACCATACTTGGGAACATTCTGGTTACGGACATATTAAATACCCCGACGAACCTTGAACCGTTGCATGCACCCATAAACACAATGTTTTGCGTGCGTTACGTTGCGCACTACCGTAAACAGTGATTTTTTACACCAAAAATAAAAGACATTTCCTAGAAATTATTTTTGTGCAATGTTACATAATTTTAAGTACAGAATGCGCAGTTGGCGGCTATGTGATGGGTCTTTTTTACACCCTGTATAACTTAATCAGATGTATGAACGTAGATGTAGCTATGAAGGATCGTACCAGGCGGCATTCTGTAGTTTCTGTATACTTCCATTGGAAAAAGGCGTGAGTTTTATGTCACTAAGATTGTCTGGATTACCATAGTAACGGACGTAGTTAGAGATGGAAAGAGTAAATGAAGGATTAGGTATTAATATCAATTTAACCTAATTACCGCCTTGATATTTGCATTTAAATATAGCCTCTGTAATAAATTAACTGGCATTAAGTTTATAGTTATTGCACTAAGCAATATTTTTAGATAGAAATCTTGAATATCACTGCAATATTATGTCCAATTTATTACAGTTATAAACTTATAAAATGTCACCTGTATAATAAACCTTTTAGTTGCTGTACTCCCCGTTATTTAACGCGTTGGCACTTGCAAATCAGAGTAAAAATGATTTTACTAATTAAATTAAATAATAAACTGAATTGCAAAACTAAAAGCTTTTTGATATCTCTGCTGCCAGTTGTGGCAAATACCCTTTTAATTGAAGCTATTAACTTCAGAGCCATTGCACTATATGACGTAATAAGCATGCCGACTGGAAACGAAAACCCGAAATATGAAATTACCTTTCAGTCGAATGACTCATTCGCAGTTTTGCACCGACTCGTTTAAGTGAATAAAATCGACCATAACAAACTTCAAGCTTCTCTCTCACATAAACTTTCAACGCAAGAAGCTATAAATAATCACTTCAACGAGTTTCAACATAAAGGCATGTTAAGCGTATTCCGTAACTATTTCCATACCGTGTGAGCTATATTTGGAAGCGACATGGCATAAATATGACCAGTTTGGTCGAGTTAGTCCAGTTATCGCCACACATCCCAGGCGGGGTTCTATTTTTAGATCAGTTTAGTCATGCGTGACCATTTACATAGAGACATTGCGATGCGTTACGATGGCCGTCAGTTAAACTCGAATAAAAGTTGTGGTACAATGTCACCCCACTTGTTCTGACGAGTGGATCATCTGTTTGAATTTTAGGCTTATCGTAGGAGGAATGAGTTCCGTTGGGCGAACTGTTCCGAGAAAACGAGGGATTGCATGTTCTCATATATTTTTGTAGTGTTTTATAACCTCGTCACTTTATCCTCGCTCATTATGCGTTGTTTCTGCTCCTGTTTGGGTTTACTGCCGAGGTCAGCTTTTAAATGTGCAGTCATAACAATGCACCAACTGCCGTTGAATATTATTAACTTAAATGCCTTTTAAATTTTGACAACAGATTTCACTGAGTCAGATTCGTCACTACTTGAAGTAGCATCTGCTGACGCATTTTGATTTGATTGGCTGGTTTTATTACCCTCGATACTTTGCTACGCTCAATGCTCCTCCTATAAAATGATACGCAAGTATCGAAGAAAGTACGCACTTTCGTGATTTTATCAGTTTTTATATCATAATTTAGATAAGTTTACTATAATGATTATAACTATATCATATTGATATTGTAATGGTGGAACAAAATTTGATGGTATGCACATCTGATGACATTATAGCTTTATTCCTTTTCCAAATTCTGTATCATGTTCAAGTGCAGTATTTAACTGACTGTTGACTATAATTCTGAACGACCATCAAGCAGTCCTGGTAGTATCTCCATAAACTAAACTTGTATTTCTAAAACGTGTGTGCCTTTACTTCAAGACATGCCCTTTATGGCATCAGATAGACACGAAAATTTTATTACGTCGACATTACAAAGCACTCCCAAAGCACAGTTGTTCAAGGATAATTTCCAAACCAGTAAAGCATTTGACTATGTACTTGTATTTCTTTGAATATCGTCGCATCCTTTATTGGACTTTGGTCATTCGATGTCAGTACGTATAATAACATATTATCGTTAGTTGTAGATTTATTATTGGTTTCTGTTTGCGGTCATTACTTTCCATATCAGTACCACATAGTGTTATATGCATGCATGTGATATGTGCTTCAAGCAAATGTGATCTTTAACCCACTGGGATAAATTACAAACTCGATTAGTTGATAAACAAGAATGCCATTGCTTGGATTCCTTTTAGGGATGTACAACTACTGCTGATCTTCATTAGCCTATTGCCAGATACCTAGCTCTCTTGTTCTACAAAATATCAATGTACCTGTAGCAGACATTTTCGATCGAACTTTGATTATTGAATTACGAAAACGTGGTTTGGTTCACTGATCTCACTATATCGAGGATCTAACTAAAAATAAACAATACTCAAGGCTATACAAATGAAACAACATTACTGCCAAAGTGCCAATTGATTTCACACTGTCTGCTTTCTATAACTTGAATTTAAATTCAACTGAATAGTCTTTAAGTGCAATGCTCTCCATCATCACGTTTTCTAGCACATGATGCTACATGATCTTAGTGGGTAGAACCATTTGCCTACTTATTTATGGCCCATATATTAACAAAATGATGTGAGGAATATTCGCAAAACTGTCGGGTATGACGCGAATATATCCATATTATTTTAAAATATATTCACATTTCTATTATTGCGTGTTTTCAGCGGATATTGGAGTAGGTGTTCCAAATGTTTTTTTTCTGAGTGATTGAGGACTGAGGCGTTTTATTGGACAACTTTATTGCGATTTGTGGGACATGACGTAGGACTGTTTATGCTTTTTGCAACTGTAGTGTTTGATGTCTTTATTACTGAATGTTGCAGAAAATTTATAGCCGCCAATTTGACACTAAATGTTTTTTGGCGATACATTGTTGGCCTACTTACATTCTCAAATACATGTCAGGCCTAAATAGAGGATTATTTTATTGCTTGACGAATAAAATAGCACCATGAATGTGTTAAAATGTATCGTTACTAAGTAGTAAAACAGTAGACAATACCTCTGTATCACATTCATTACATGAAAAACATCTGAAGGCATCATTCATCTTTATCAAAAGATAATCAATACGATTATCCCTATTATCAATTACGACAACGTCTCAATTTCAAGAATTTTTCTTCCTTATATTCAACAAATAATATTTACTTACGAAATCATGTACATGGGTAATGGCAATGAGAAACCGGTTGTACCGTCAAGTTCAAAATACTTACTAAAAGTGCCTTTCACGAAAGTCATCTGTCAACATGGTTTAAGTCGCGTGTCCATCGACACCAGTGCAACATCTTACGATATGATGAAGTACGTGATGAGGACCAGATTTGACGGATAAGCATAAGACAAACTTACTACGCAAATGCACCAAAATATTTTTTTTTTTAATTTTATTTCTTACCTACAGGAACATCTTTGTTTAAAGTTTTTTTTAACTATTTTTTTTGTTGTTAAAAATTATCCTTTTTGTTTGCCCAATGTGGAGTAAGTGCGATAACATTTAGGCATACATTTTTTTACTTTTTATCTGGGTCCTTACTTTACACATGACTATCAATACGACACGACAATTTCACGATATCATAATATCGTCCAAATCGGGTTCAATTCACATTTGCTCGTTATTTTGAAGAAAACTTAGCCCAGATATTTGGCAACCTGCAGAAATTTTATTGCATTACAATCTTTTGAATTCACACTACATCAAGTCTCATTTGACTCTAACCGCGAGTTTACGAGCGAATGAGATCACGCATGATGCAGTGTGCGAGAGAGATAGCTTAGCATCTTATCGTACTGGCTAGAATACGTGTAGATGTAGTACCCGATTGAATGGCGTAGCCATTGAGCTAGCTTTAATTAAGATATTTTCATTACATCCCAATTTTTTTGCTAAAACTTCTAAACTAGCTTCCGCCCGCGACTTTGATAGCCTGGTAGTCGAAGGAAACCACAGTATCTAAAATAATTGCCATAATTAAAAAAAAACTTCCCTAAACATATTATTTCTAATTTTGGTCTATATGCCCAAACTCAAAAATCCCTGTATTATCATGCATGATTGCTGCTTAGCTCCATAAAGGTATAGAGTGATGATAATCACTAAAAAGGTTAAATCTGTAACTATCTATTCTAAACTTTTGGGTCGTGTTTTTACAAGTCGCGGTAATCTATAGAAGAACACGAACGTATTGCTATATTGCTCAACCCCCATAATAAATAGTGTTATATTATTTATAGCCTGCAGATTGACCAGCCTTATAGGGAATAAGTATGCAAGAACAAATACTATCCGGTAGTAATTTCGTGATGCTGGATCATCCATTGAGTCAAACAGATAAACATTCTAAAAACTATATTTCGGCACTATAATCGTTCCCAGACTTCGTAGAGATTACTTTTTTTCAAAAATATTCATTCAAGGTACAGTTTTGACTTCGTTACGTTTTACTATTAAGGCTTTGCCTCTCCAGAACATTAATCAAAATCGTATCAATCTTGAGATATTCAATGCGCTATGGTTGTCCTTGTCTTTTTATAGATGTCGTAAAGCAACTCATATAACTTTTATCGACTGCTTCGTCCATCAGCCATTTGCTTAGCGAAGATTAAAGGATAGCATGATCACAGGTTACCTCCCCGTTTGAAGCAGTCATAATGAAGCTAATTAATGCTTAGTAGATCATATTAATTATTACATCCGTCTGTGTACATGAGGATCTTAAGATTAGAACTAAGTTGCGTGACCAATGTCCACCCATCCATATTTGTAGAGTGTGGGTACGTCGGTCCGTCTCTATTTAATTTAATATTTGTTTGAATAAGTACCTAATATTTTAAATTTATAAGAAGGCAAGATATATTAATTTGTGGAGCTTCTATTATTCAAATGACATATATGCTTTTTTTTGCCAAAATCTTAAAGCACATACTTTATTCACTATCGTCTATTATTCAAGTCGCTTAATAAACGCAACGAATCTATTTATTTACATAAGCAATATGTAATCTACGAACGATTGCTATCGCCACTGTATAAATTATAGAATGTGTAACCCAAGACTGTCTGGAAAAGTCTATGTTATCAAGTGAGGACTTAATATCAATCGTGTGGTTGTTATGTGGTTCCAGACAGCATGTATAGTTAACATATAAGTGCATTATAAGAGTATTAACATATACTAACCCCAGAGTATTCTAATTTTGGGATTACGTATATAAAGATAACAGTATTTGCAGCAGTAATATGTCTAACATTGACAATTTAGTAAGTAATCTACTTGCTATCTTCAACTCGTCTCTTAATTTACGTATGTATATATTTATCTGTTATGATTCCATCATTCTTCAATCTGTGTACTGACTTGTGTTCAGCAGTGGAAATATTGAGAATGAACAAAAATCGCTCTGATACTGAACACTTGAATTTACTAGCTAGGAGAACAGCTATTTATTTTCCAATAAAATGTTTGGACGGGAGAATATATACCCATACAAAAATGTATCCATTCCTAACTTCCTATAATCCCTGTACTATCAGAGCTTAACCCGTTGCATATCTCCCATATGCTGATGGACGGCAGGGCTTAGCCGATGATCCGTTGCGTTATCATTAACAATGGTTACGTGGCGACCGGTTTCCGTAGCCGCGGGCCTACTCCACTCAAATCATTAAGTTATGCATTCTCTCCTATGTAAAATATAGTAAACGTTCATATCATCGGTTAGAAAATTCGTACTTAGTAGATTCGTAACTTGTCTACTGCTATTAGTCCTATGATATACTGGTTTTGTTCTTTATATTCTACTAGCTGCGCTCCGCGGTTTCACCAGCATAAGTCTCGATCCCGTGGGAATATCGGGATAAAAAGTTTCCTATGTCCTAATCCAGTTCGTCTTCTATCCATGTGCGAAATTTCATCCAAATCCATTCAGCCGTTTTAGCGTGAAAGCGTACCAAAAAACTCACTTTCGCATTTATAATATTAGTTAGGATTATATTTAGACTGTCACTACGCCTTTTTTTATCGATAGGTTTGATACTATTATGCTAAGAAAGTATAATAGTATCAAACCTATCGATAAAAAAAGTTATAAGTTATAAAATTATTATTATATTATTATTATACTTTCTCCATATTTATGGTCATGATTTCGCTGCTTATACTCTTCATAAACCAACACTACCGGATTCTGAACGCCCACTCAATATCTATTGTCTATCTCTTGTCAAGTGGTTTGATTGGATCATGTTGTTTCTGTCAACGAACCACAACAGCTGACATAAGATTTGACGGCTGATTTACTGATCAGAGACATAATCAGTCTTATCGGGGTAGTGGGTCGACATCCGTGGTGGGAAAAGCATTGGCTTATATTCCAATTATATTTTAAGGCATATTTGTATCGATTTTGTCTAATGATAACCATTAAATTATTATGCCTACAATAGTGTCGTCATCATGTGTTGTCGATCATGCGTACAATAGTGGTACCGATAGTTAAAAATAAGACAGGTGACTCGTCTGACAAAACTAACTATCGGCCCATCTCGCTTGCGACTGTAACTGCCAAAGTGCTTGACAGTGTGCTAAATGGCATTCTCGAACAACATGTGGACTTACATGATGCTCAGTTTGGTTTTAGGTCAGGATTGTCCACTGAGAGTGCCATTCTGAGCTTAAAGCATACTGTCAGGTACTATACTGAGAGGAAGACGCCGGTATACGCGTGCTTCCTTGACTTATCGAAAGCTTTTGACCTCGTTGTATATGACCTTCTGTGGGATAAGCTAAGAGGTGCGGGTGTGCCGGCGGATACCATCTCCCTACTCAGATACTGGTACTCAAACCAGAAAAACCAGGTGAGATGGGCCGGTACGTTGTCGGACGAATACAGGTCGGAATGTGGCGTCAGACAGGGTGGGTTGAGTTCACCTCTTCTGTTTAATTTGTACGTCAACCAGCTACTTGAGAGACTCAGCAGCACTCATGTCGGATGCTATATCGATGGTACCTGTGTCAATAATATTAGTTATGCAGATGACATGGTTCTGCTGGGTCCCTCAATAAATGCAGTGAGGAAACTGCTTTATATCTGCGAGCAATATGCAGAAGCACATGGACTAAAATACAATTCCAAAAAGAGCGAGCTGCGAATCTTCAAAGCAGGCAAACATCGACCTGCCCATGTGCCTGCAGTATACCTCAATGGCGTTGCACTGAAGCTGGTTGACAAATTTAAATATCTGGGGCATATTGTAACGGATGACCTCAAGGATGACGAGGATATAGAGCGGGAACGCAGGGCGTTGGCGGTGAGAAGTAATATGCTTGCTCGCAGGTTCGCTCGATGTACAACTCAAGTAAAAATAACGCTCTTTAAAGCGTATTGTCAATCTTTTTACTCGAGTGGCCTGTGGGTGAGCTATACGCGACGATCCTATGACACCCTGCGGGTTCAATATAACAATGCTTTCAGAGTGTTGTCAAGGCTACCGTGGCGCTGCAGTGCCTCCTGGATGTTTGCAGAAGCCCACACGGACGGCTTCAAGGCCATAATTCGTAAAAAAAACGGCTTCTTTACTGCAGCGTCTGCGAGGTGCTAAGAATGGCATTCTGAAAGTCATTGCGGCTCGCTTTGACTGCCCCATTCAAAAACACTGGGTAAGGGTAGTGAATGGTCTTGTATAGGTAGTAAGTAGTCTACATAAAGATGAGTACTAACAATACTAACATAATTGTAAGCTAATATTGTTGCTAATATACTAATAAGATATGGATTTAAATTATCTGAAATAAATTATTCTATTCTATTCTATTATGTTACTCAGTTACTGGGTTGTGGAGGTCAGATAGGCAGTCGCTCCATATTAGGATACTAGTATTCAGCTGCATCCGATTAGACTGGAAGCCGTCCCCAACATAGCTGGGAATAGACTAGGCAGTTTTTTTTTATCTAATGATATATAATATAATCTACTGTAAGTAAAGAAAGAAAAAAAGAAAGAAAGAAAAATGCGTTTATTGGCATTTTAACAGAATAATACACCTTAAAACTATAAAAACAGAAACAATCAATAAAATGCCAAAAGGGCCTCAGCTCAGCATACTGTCAGATGGCAACACAAAGTGTACCACCTGACGCTGATTTTCAGCTGCAACCCACGAGTGTCATACGCTAGAATAATAATATAGGTTATAAATAAACAATTAAAATCTGATATATAAGATAGAAGAAATACAATATATAAAAATACCTAATAAATGTGAATGTTTATAAATAAAATATAAAGAAAGGGTAAACATTTATAGTAGGTAAGTATGTAAGTACTATCATTTATAAGTTAGGATTTATTAAGACTTTAGAGTATGGTAACATAAGAGATTGTGTCATTATTAAGATTATGCGTTGTTAAGAAACCATGAATTTATAAGCAGATACAAGAGCTACAGGAAAATCTGTTAATAAAGTATTTTAGCCTCGCCAGCGGCGAATCATGATTCAATGGCGGAAAAAGTTTATTATAGGTACAATCCCACAGATAACCTTGCCTCTACTGAAGTGCCTACCACTCAACAATCAGACCAAGTTAACAAAGTGAATGTTCCTTATTAGCTATCCTTCCGTCGGACAAACCGAATGTACTTACCTATGCAACCCTTGTACCGCTGCAATGACCCCCTCGGCAACCGAGTTGGTTAAACGCGGTAAACTAATCCTGTGAAAATAATAAAATACAGCGGCATTACGTTTCGGTGAGGAGCTGGTGGCCACGTAATAACAGCCGCACGGGTCGATCCATCAGGTTAAGTTACGCTTCCCGGGGTTGGTCAGTGGATGGGTGACCATCTTTACATACCGAGACTCCTCGGTGCCTCGGAAAGCACGTTAAGCCGTTGGTCCCCGGCTGTCATTTGTGGATCTTTGACAGTCGTTACTCGGGTCGTCAGAAACCCGAAAGTCTGACAACCAGTCTTACCAAGGGGTATCGTATTACCCAGTTACTGGGTTGTGGAGGTCAGATAGGCAGTCGCTCCATGTAAAATACTGGAATTCAGTTGCATCCGGTTAGACTGGAAGCCGACCCGAACATAGTTGGGAAAAGGCTAGGCAGATGATGATTACGTTTCGGTACCCTTCACATCAACGGAGATTTATAGCTATCTAGGGTTCTAAAAATTTACATCGTTTCAAGCCGTTTCATCTTACACACAATCTTTGTTATAAAAATGTCCGCTTCATACTAAGTTTAATGAACGAAATGATATTTTACACTTGGCAGACAAATTGGACCAGATTTTAATGTCAGTGACACACAAAACCGCACTGGCGTTCAACCATCGCCCAAGGATTGTGCGGTATTCGCACAACGTTACCGTTTGACGATCACCGTCCACGTTGTTCGACGTGTAGAAACGGAACTATTGAAACAGTGCAACTGATAGATATGAGCCTGACAATCCAAAAAACCGAACAGAAACCTATTTTTTTATTTATTGGTGTATTTTTCCATTAAAAGTCGTGTGGTTCTATACAGATATTGGCAAAGTTTTGCTTTTCTCTTTTTGACCAAGTAACCTGCGCTATTGTGATAGATGTTACCCCTCATTCTCGCCTTTTTCATACATCTTTATGTTAAGATAGTGAATACGAAATAGGTACGTTCGCTTATTTCGAATTGTGAGAACAGCATTTTGAACACCGAAACCGTATCTATCAAAGTTAATCTCACTTCAGATTTATGGCCACATAAACTTTCTAAGATTAAGGAAGGAATGTACACTCGTAAATTAATTAGGTTACCCAATTAAACAGCCATAAAGGACGTTACTTAATCAGCTGTGGCGGGGCAAAGCAAAGAACTAAACACTACTTTGAAAATATGAAAATCAGATTTCGTTTGTTTTTTTTTTCATAAAAATAACATTGGTAATGCATCTCTTAACATTAAATCAATTAACAAATAGTGCTTTATTTATTTAGGATCTCCAATAAAATATATACACGAACCCGACAAGGCACATAACATTTGGTAAATAGAGCAGTAGCTTATGTAGGTCCAAAAAAAAAATGAGATCCTAAGACACGAAGGATAATAGGTACGGATTATTTAAGAAGAAGACTTGAGTACATGACGCCGGCGCCGCACCGTCACCGCATGTTTGTGTATACGAATAAATATCGCACATGCGTTGCATTGTCGCTGCACCGGTGCTTACGCGGTGCCGCCATGCCGGTGGCGGCAGTGCGGCACATGCGCGATTTCGCATTCGTATAACAAACATGTGGTCCCGCCAGTGCGGCCCCAGCGCAGCGTCATGTACAGGAAGCCTAGGACTTTCATAAGTACCTCCTCTAAATAATAATTGAGATTTGATTCGACTTGCGTGGTATGACTTGCGTATAGGAGAAAAGACGAAGATCACCAATCTATTTATGTAAAACGCTTAGGTTTGTACCTAAGTGTTTTGACAATGCCTTTCAATTTGGCCATTTAACAATATTCATTGCGTTATTTACGTTGTCGAGCAGATTAATAAAATTGTTCAAAGCTATGAAGCAATGATCCTAAAAAATCCTTCGGATTGTTATTGCAACTATTTTACGCAATTTGGGTTCCGTTCTTTACGTTGCTTTACGTAAAAGTTAGTTCATACTGTGCTGAATATGCACCGGATATTTACTGAAGATGACAACTGTGTTACAAACAATTAAAAAGAAATATCATACAAAATATTTGTTGAGCATTAATCAGAGTGATGTAGAGATAACAATGAGCGATAACAGTTATTCATTATAGTTTAAAAAATATTTGCATGTGACGTAGAATAGAATATTATTTGATTCTCTATCATCATTATTATGGCCTATAGCATTCCATCCACTGCTGGAAATAGGCCTCTCCAATCGCAAATCTTCGGTTGCTCTCATCGGTTGCTCCTAGCCTGAGTGCGTCTTACACTAAGTTTGTCTATCCCCAACGGTCATTGATTCTATGGCCAATATGGCCGGCCCCTTACCAGCTTCAGTGGCACCTTGCATAAGCTGTGGGCTATGTCGAATACTCTGGATAGAATATATAGATTCTTGGTTGATCACGAAGTCGCCAAGTATTAGTTTAGGGGTATGAGGAACAGGGTGTAAAGTTCACTCATACTCCATAGAAAAGGGAGGATCCTCCGACCAGACAGGTGTTGTGTCTGGCGGGCAACTGCCCAACGATTGATGTTGGGTTCTCGTATATGTCCTCTGCACGGTAAACTTTAATTGCGCGATGCAGGATTTATGTGACGTCTGTCTGACGTCAGGTCTTTGATGCGTAGTTCGCATGTGGCGATGTAGATACCGCCACATTAGGAATAAATACTTAAGAAAAATGATATTATTACTTCCCATTTTTTGAAAATAATTGTTATCTCATTTTATTTGCGACGTAAAAGATAGTGTTGTGCTGTGGATATCACTTAAGATTAATATCGGAAAAAAATGATAAATAATATTGCGTAATAAAATCGCAGATGGCAATTTTTTCAAGTTATGTTTGCATACTTAATTACTTAATCGTCCTAAAAATAGATGCTTGATATTGAGAGGAAAACTTGAGAAAAATCTTTTGCAGTTTCTTTTTCCTGTTTTTGATTTAGTTTTACCTGCAGGTATGTGTCAACAAATCATACACAGTGAATGATAGGTTAGGTATAAAGAGAAATAGTCATTGGTTAGGTAGGTATAGGAAGCTACCTACACCTTAAAATAATATTTTAACCTGGTAATATTTATTTATTTATTCTTCAAAAAGCTATAGGTACCTATAGTCTATTTTACTGTGTGTAAGTACATAAAGAATTTAAAAAATCTTTCGGTCTTATAACTTTAAAAGTAATAATCAATAATTAGCGTTTACAAATTGATTTTATTAGCTTCCACAAATTAAATTGTTGTAGTTTACTCAAAATACCATGTGTTAGTAATTACTAGTGCCACCTATTATAAGCAACTGGCTGTTGTAGGCTGTATGACATTACTTCCATAGTCTTCTCAATGTATGCAATGTCTGTAAAGATAAAAATATACTTCCTTCCGGTTTCACAGTCGAACACGCTAGTTTTATTGTAAAAACTAAATAAGAAAACTCCAAATAACATAAATTACTATAAAAATATACCGCATATTTCCGGAAAAATTTTCATCACGTTCAGTGTCATATCGCGTCGCAAGTGGTATAGCCTTAACCAAAATATCTTTATCTACCTACTCAATATTTCAATAGTTATCTCAAATTTTGAGCAGTCAGTAACAGAGAGACAATATATAAAACTCGCCAAGTCATCTAGTAAGATATAATCTACAACCAGACGTTTTAAGATTAGCTATAGGTACTTAATTAATTGAAAAATCTGGGGCGTGCAAATTGTAAAAAATAGCGTTTTATGCTTTGATCGATCTTTTGTGTTGTTTGCTGTGTATTTATAAGACCAGTTTTTGATCAACATCGACTGGGGTCGGTGGTCAAAATTAATTATCTTTTTTTAGATATACATTAGGTAGGCAATTGGGTGCAATTTGGGTACAAGAAATTCCGGTTTAATCCGTTGGCTGTCTAATAAATATAATGTATTTTTTTTACAGTGTTGAATATTTTTATTTAATGCGGTCGTTGAACCACAAACAATTTAAGTGAAATAGAATGTGCGTATCAAAACCAGAAACATTATCATTCAGAATCACGTGAGAAACAATTTGAAATGTTCGCGATGAATTATGACCTATTGCTATTTCAATGAAATAGGTATTGCTGTCCATTTTATTTAGCAACATCAAAAATGCGATACGTAGACAAGGCAATATTTTTTTATATTTATATTATAACAACCGCGAGGAAAAGATAATATTGAAATATATTGATGTAAGTTTCAGGTACCTAATAAATAATATTATTACAAAAATATTGTTTGGTTAAAAAAACACCTTGTATTAAACTTTTATATTTATTACAACGCTATCTATCTGTTAAAAAATAAACTTTTTACTTTAGTGTCGCTACTCCATACTAGGTGGCGCTATCGTAAGATCTTGCTCGTTGAAATTATGTACGAAGATTTTAATATCAGTCAATCAAGAAAAATCTGTTAATACCAATTTAATATTTGAATGTATTATCTATTAAAAAGTATTAATAGTATTCTTCTATTATTTTCATTACTCGCCGGTTGCCTGCTCGTCCATCTAAATATTGACCCGGAAAAGCCGCAACGCTTCAGTTTCAGCGAATCTTAGACCTTCACAATGTGTGAAGTTTTTGTGCATATTATTGTTACCAGCAGTGGGTTAAAACAGGCGTGTTTTCAGTCATGGAACAGTTTTCTATTGTTGAGGAACTGGCGGTACACAAAAATCTACCGACAGATGTCGTGACAGTGCAAAGTTACACTTATTCGAAACTAAAACTCAAGTTGAATACGAAAACGTAAGTACCTACATAAACAATAACAACAAACGGTATTATAAAAGGTATTGAGGTATAACATCATACTTGTATATTTTTAACTAGTAATTATGTGTGCTTTTCATTTATTTCAGCAACAAAGTTGAATAGAGGCGTTATGAATATTATATATGAATACCTTTCGATTCCAAAACAAATCGACTTATCTTTACACATTATTTTCTTATGAAACAATCAATTTACAAAAAATCGGAACCGCTTCTAATAATAAGTAGGCACTTACTTACTTACTTATTATCAAACATAAATACTCCAAATGACATAAGATAACATTAAAAACAAATCACTTGAGAAATTAAATACTGGCCAGTTACATTCCATTATTCGAATCACTGACTAGTGTTGTGTGTTTGCGAGGCTAGGAATAGTGTTGTCAATTACCGTTTTCGACGAGCGAGTAGGCGTGGTGTCCTTTAAGTGACTCTGGCTCCTCCAACATTTGCGTCGCGTCCCGAGTAGTTCTAACCAGTAAACCTGACCGGCTGCACTTGCCTCAATATAAATTTATTATCCTCCGTGACTGCGCACGCTTCTCTCTTACGTACAACGAAATATTCTATCAGTTTTTTAAAGATCTAAAATCAGTGTTCAGGTCGTGATAAGTTTGACTATCGTTTTTTTAATCTGTGAAAATTGAACTGTCAGAAAATATTGTAATAACAAGTGCGTGGATACGGTGTGAAAAAGGAAGTTTTATTTTTAGACTGAGTTTATCAAGATTGATTGGTAAGATTTATTCAGTTACTTCAGTACCAAGTCAGATTGTCATCTTAGGTTTTTATATATTTTTATTTAAATTATTCACTAAAAGTTGCTTAATATTCCTATGAATAATTATTTTAATAATTTATGTCAATGAAAAAAAAAATGGACAAATTATGACAGTAACGCTGTATTAATTTTCTATAAGTATAGTAAAATTTTTCAATTGTTCGACATGGATTTTTTTAGAAAATCTTCTTGTTTTTCCTAGATTTGTCATAGTTTTTAAAGTAATGATTTGGAGGATTGCATTTATAGCTCTATTACAGCAACAAAAGACTTATCTTTTTACAGATAATTGATTCAAATAACATAAATACCTAGCTACTAACTTACTTTGCCACAAAAACGTGTACTATTAATGAAGTGATAAATCGATTATGTGTAGTTCTATGAGTTCTATAATTAGAAATAAAATCACGCGATCACTTAAGAAACAATCGTTTATTTTAATATGACAGTGTTAGCTTAGTCATTGCAATTATTTATAAATTATGTATAATATTGAACTAAAGCATTTTATGTTGAAACTGTACCTACGAGCTTTCGAAATTACGTTGATATTCATCTGATAACTTATTGTTTTAACTGAAAAACGGTGACAAACTGTATTGGTTTTTTTTGTTGTATTATATTCAATAAAATGAAAACCTCATTATATTTTAGTCTTCGAGCCAGATTCCAGGAGACTATAAACTTATATTAAATTTCTTGCTGAATGTCATTATTTGTGCGTATGACCTTCGAGTTGACGAATGGTTTGGTATTATTTAGATATTGTAGAATAAATAAAAAACAAAAAAACTGTCATCAACAGCAATACAAGGTTATTGGTAAAACACCAACAACCTTTTAAGCAGTCATTGTACTCATCATTATGAACAACTTTTACTATGGGAACAAATATGAAATCGCGAAAAAAAACACAGCTGTTCCGTACATTTTGACGAGTTATGCGAACATAAATGATGACTCCTTAAGAGGTTGTTGGTGTTTTACCAATAACCCTGTATATTCCATTAAAAGGTTACCCAAACTCCTATTCTTATATTCTTTCATGCGAGACGGCCGATCTCACACAAAAATGTCACACAGTTTCCTTTTAGCTTGAAATGTAGTAAGAATTTAGCTATAATAACAATAAAAACTAAAACCCAACTACGACTTAAAAGGTATAAACAAGACACCACAGACAGACAAATTAAAAATCCGGAGTCACACGTGTTAGGGCGGGCGTAAATCAAACAGATTACGTGACTCCGGATCTTTAATTTGTCTGTCTGTGGTGTCTTGTTTATACCATTTTAGTCGTTATTGGGTTTTAGTTTTTATTACTTAAAAAAAAAAAATCTTTTGTGGTTGTAATATATATATTTTTCAAATGTGCTCATTAAGCCCTTTCATTTGATACCCAACATGGTACGATTAAACAATTTTTTTTTTTAGTTCCTGACTTTATGTCATCTAGAGGACGCCATTTTTAATTTAATGTAACGTCATGTAGCTTATAACCAGCGGACAATCAGGACGCTTCCAACGATACCTCATTTATCAAATTGTGATGAGTCGTTTAGAAGATATGAGGGAACAGATGAACATACATACATACATACCGGTCAAAATCATAACCCTCCTTTTTTCTTCGCCGTAGTCGGGTAAAAAAACTATTTCGTAAGACCTTAACTTTGTCTAGATAATATAAACATATTGACACTCCTTATAACCCAGTTCTCCATACGATCAGTTTTTTTATCTCACTTGTAGTTTCAATAACATTGCCCTTAAAAATGTTTTGATAAGATACAATTAATTACAAACATAGTTTGATCTCGTTGCATTTAATTGTTCTAGAATCTAGTTCTGCAGCTGGCGGGACTTGATAAGTCCATCTAGTCACTTTGATAACTGATGTGATAACACTACTCGGCTACTCTGCTTTTGTAAGTAAGCCGCTGAAATATTGATTGACGTAAAAATTAAGATAATAGCTTCTGGGGTTAAATTTTGTTAAGAATAGGTATGGAGTAGTTTTAAATGCCTCATCTATCAAAAGCTCGTAATGTAATCATATTAAATTTATAACTTAGAATTACAATGTTTGCAATCACATTGGACACAAATAATTAGACAATTCGTTACGTATTTGGATAGGAGGTAATAGTAACAGCATTATACACTTTCGTGCGTAAGAGGAACGTAAATTCAAAAAAAAAATACCGGGATCGCAAAACTTTCTCTCCACTTTTCGAACTTTCCTTTAATATAATGCAATCACAAATATTTTTTCTGTAAAATGTCATCAACACGCAAAAATACTTCGATATTTGAAAGAAGAGTCAATTTTAAACATTGTTTCCTTCTATTTCCCACCGTTTTCCGAGTTTCCTTCACGATATTACACTGACGAATGACGTTTAGTACATGCAGACATGCTTCACATTTTTGAGCCCTGACAGTTCAAAGCTAAGTGCAATGACCGTTATCGTCTTGATTAGATACCTAGGGCTCCACGTGCACCTTATTTGCTGGATAGTGGATAGATAACACTTATTTGCAAATACAACAAATAATTAACATTTATCGAGCTTCTCTGATTGATAATGAAATGTCCAGATTTCACACGATATAAAGATATATTTTTTCAATAAGTATGTGTTTGTTTTTTTACAATGAAATAGCGTCAAGTTTTTTTTTGTTTTATTCATACTTTCGTTTATTGATTAAAAAAGGAACTTTTTTATGATTCATTATTAATTTTTAATCGGTGGAAGGACACTGAACGAGACACAATAGAAGTACCTATAGAAGTTTTATTGTTATTACGTTACTGTCTCTTAAATAAAGAATTTATAAGTTAAATATATAAAATATATATAGATAAAATAATATAATAATTTACATATATAAAATATAGAATTAAAAAGTTAACATAAATTAAAAAGTCGAGAAGACATAGGGTCTTCTCGACTTTTTGAAGACATAGAGTTTTATAATTGATTTTGATTAGGATTATTTAAATAAAATAAATTGTTTTGGAGGCGTTTAGTGTCCCGCATCCTGTTTCTACAGGAAAATAAACTAAAATGTATTAATAAAAAAAATTAACCCATTGCGCATTGATAGCAGGGTTATTAATTTTAATTTGAGGTTGTACTTGATTTATATTGTACCTACCTATTATGTTATTTTAACCGCCTCTGTGGTCTAGTGGTTAGACCACCTGTCTCAGACCCGGGTTCGAATCCCAGTGGGGGCAAAATTTTCTGCTAGGTTTGGTTGGTGGTAGGGCTTGTCTAAGTCCGCCTGGCTAGCTACCACCATCTTAACTAATTCTAGCGCCATAACAATAATGTTTACAGCATTTTTGTGTTTCGGCTGTCAGAGGTAAGATACCCAGTTCTTCTGTAGTTGAGGATTCCGGGTGAAGGTCGCTTCCACCTTCGGCCTGATCATCACTTACCATCAGCTGAGATGCAAGCCAGGAGCTTAACCGATGCGGACAAAAAAAACGCAAAAGTAAGGTCCGAACGTCATGAGTACTGTTTTCCGCGCTCATAATGATAACTTATGTTTGTTTGTATAGCCATGGATTATCACAAACCTATCCTTGTAGCATGCGTAAAATTTTGTCATAACCACAGAATTTGTGCTCCTAATTTAACTTCCTCGAACATACGTATTATTTATTGTACAATTCAGTCAACATTTTCCTTTAAATGCTACATGAATAAATATGAAAATAAAATTATAAGCATATTAAAGTCGTTATCAATAATCGCGTGGGCTTCAAAGAGCACCGATCTAGTGCTCCCTTCGTGCGTGTGCGCATTATGAATAATAAGCACCTACATAATAATAATAATATACTATTTTCCGTCACAAATTAAAGTGTACAGGATGTATGTACTATGTTTATACATGTTTATGTATAGAAGTAATGTATCGGCATCACGAGGTTTCAATTACTACGGACTCGCTAAATGAACGGCCGGCGACATTTAATACGTCATGTCTCTTCTGAAGTAAAACAATTCACGTTTGTTGAACTCGATTCTTTTTAATCGAGTCATCGTCTATCGATGCATCTTGATTCTGCTCCCGAATTTAAATCGATGATGTGATGTATTCGCTGAATTAGAAGTGCCAATTTGACAGTTGCGAGATCTCTGTCTCTGACTTATCAAAATTTTCCAGTCTTATCTTTTGATATACCGAATTAGGTCTGACTTTAATACACATGTTTTCGGCTTCTTAAAAGATAGAGATGACAAATGATTTTCGATTGATTGATAAGAAAACATTTATTTTGGAGTAGGTTTAAAACTTTGTTTATAATATAGGTACAGTATGTTTTCTAACGAAGGGAAATCCCGTTAACCTGCAACAGTATAGCAAAAAAAAAAAAAATTTTTTTTATAGTAATATAATATTAACAAAAAATATTAAATTGATACGGAAAAGAAACACCATCTTTCTACGTTAAAATACAAGTGTGCGTGTTTCTTTTACGTATCAATTTAATAGTTTTGTGAATATTTCAATATTCATATAATATTTTTTTATTTTTTTTATTGGTAATTTTTTTGTAACATGTAAGGACGCTATACAATTGCTGGTTAACAGGAACGCCCTTTGTTAGTTAACATACTGTATATAAGGATAAAAATGTCTACATTGTAAGAATGACATTTCGAGTATAAAGTCTCGTATCAATTTGCCTAATTAAATATTTTTACAACCTGTATGGTCTGGAGCAAGTTATTGAAGCCGTCGCCACGCCCTTTTGATCACGCGCACTGTATTGCCGACACCTCGGTGAATGAAACTGTCAATCAACCGAGAAACCTTTCCATAATAATAATAAATTATGGCCGACAAAAACCAGATACAAACCTGTTATTCCAACGATAAAAGATTTATATAAACTATTATTATTTAATAAAATGAAGGTGTTAATTTTATAAAAATTATAAAACAATATTATATTTTTTTAAATTTTGACACCTTCATTTACACAAAATGGAAACACGATAGGTACCTACTGAAAAAAACTTGAGCAGATTAAATAATAAAAGCATGAAAGTTACATAAATCACGATATAATCCAGTGAAAGCCGTTAAAGTGCGGCCAATGCGCCATTAAAATTACCCATAAATGTCAAAAATCTGTATCTGTTTAATAATATAGAGAATGTTTACTTTAATTTTATTTATGAACTTTATTTAACTAATTAAATCGTTAAAATTTCATGTAAAATGTCAGGAAAAGTTCACAAGTCGCTTGTGGCTTTTATTTTTTTTATTTGAGTATGTAATCTTTGAAACCGATCATTGGTTTCATCATTTCGCGTTTTAACATAGTAGTTTATTAGAAGCCATCAATTTGTATTCTACATGACGCCGCTTTTAATTCTATATTTGGATTCTTATAGATCAGGTTTAACCACTAAGTTATCATTTTATAAATGCTGCTATAATATGGTAATATTCTTATTTTATCTAAAATTATTTCAATCGTCTAGTCCTACGTCTGTACTCTGTCTATTTTTGACAAGTTAAGATTGATCTACATAGTTTACTGTGCCTTAGTGATTTAAAGCTTTAGTGCTTTCAATGTCTGATTTTATCTTACAGCTCTCAGATTGTTGTGTTAAATTTATTTTGATTTGTTACTAGATACATAGATCAAAATATTTATGCCACTGAGTACGATACCTTCTTGAACTTTATTATTTTCAATTGAATCGTTCGTTAGATTAAAAAAAAAAAGTAATTGTGAATACATTAGGACTGAGTTTGCCTATTTGATTAGATTTACAAGAAAACGAATGAAACATTATAAATTTACATATCTTATGCAGGGTCATTGGTTATACGTTGGCAACCCGTTAAGGGGATGTAGAAGAGGTCATTTACAACCAAATTAACCCTTTTAACTCCTATGCAAATGTCAGCAATTTTCGAGTTATTTGACATTTTATATTTTTATTTCATACATTTTAAAATATCAATTTACTCGAAAATGGTTGACATTGGCATAAGGGTCATCAGAGGTCATTTGGTTGCAAATGACCTCTCCTACATCCCTTTAATGGATTACCGAAATATAACCAATAAACCTGTATAATAATAAGTACTGGTTTTAAAATAGGTATTCAAAGACACAGTTATAACTTATAATAAAATATAGCTTCGGGAAATCCAAATAATTATAAATATCTTGACCGGTTTCATTTAAAACTCGAATCTCGAATAAATTTTTATCGTGCGAATTGCGTAAATCGTTAAAAATAATAATATATTCAGTTAGTCAGCCTACTAATAACAAATAAAAACAATGGTCAATATGTTTAACAGAGTATTTTCGAGCTAGCTGAGACTCTGCCAAACATGAAGATTTGATTTTAGCAGTCCATGTTTGTGGGACGGAGGTTCTGATCAGGAATCTAAACTTGGTTGGGTCTGTGTTATTAATTGTTTGGGTAAATGGTGTAAAATCCCCATTTTTAGGGTTCCGTACCCAAAGGGTAAAACGGGATCCTATTACCTACTAAAACTCCGCTGTCCGTCCGTCTGTCTGTCCGTCTGTCACCAGGCTGTATCTCATGAACTGTGATAGTTAGATAGTTGAAATTTTCACAGATGATGTATTTCTGTTGCCGCTATAACAAAATATAGGTACTAAAAAACAGAATAAAATAAATATTTAAGGGAGCTCCCACACAACGAACGTGATTTTTTTGCCGTTTTTATAGATAATGGTACGGAACCCTTCGTGCGCGAGTTGGACTCGCACTTGGCCGTTTCTTTAGTAACACGCATTAAACTGGAAAAGAGACAGGAAAATTTTGGTGAAACAACTTTGTTTTTTATTTTTTCTCTCGTAGTTAGTGGGCTAGATCTACGAATAGAATACAATGGATACAGCTGTTGATATATTTGTAGTTTTTAGGACAAAGTACGTGCTCTAATTTCTATGTAAAATTTATTTGTTATCAAAAAATCCGGAAGTATGACAAAGAATTTTTCTCCGTAGTAGTGCGCGTGAGTTTATTCTGCGCATGACCTCTTTTTATCCCGACACTTCCGATCGATACGTATCTGAAATCACTCAAATGTAACGGCCATCAGATCGACACGAAGCAAGACACCTGACATGCTAAACACGTCTATAGTACATAGGTATTATAAAATGTGTTTGTCTGTTCTGTGTTAAATTAAAAGGTGAATGAAAAAATACGGATTAATTGAATTTATTTAACTAAAATACTACTTAGCAGTACCGCTTGCGACGAGGATCTCAACTTGATAAGTAGGTAAATGTCATTACGTTAGTTTTTTTTTCGTTCGATGGACTGGCATTAGTGTTTTACAAAAGGGTCTATCAAAAAAATAAATGAATATTATTTATTTTTTACAAAAGTGATTAAGGATCAAAATTTAAAAAAAATGTTAAAACTTTAAAAGCATAGGTACATCGTACATGAATAAAATGCCATAAATGCACTTTGAGCGAGCAAAGTTTCATTTTGCATATTATGCATGCAAATGTTATTGCTATGACGGGGCTCTAGGACTTATTCCTAAAGTACCCGCATACCCCAACAAACAATAAACTTTTAATAGATGCGAATACCATTCAAAAGGTTAAGTATTAACCGTGAACTCCAAAACTATAACTACATACCGATCTGTTAAATAATCGTAATTCACTCTGATTAATCAGCTTTTTGAAAGCAACAAATTGCTAGTAAGCAGAAGTAGCCATGTTTAAATAGTGAATAGTTCGTTATAAAGTAATAGTGGCTGAATGACAGGACGACACACATTCGAGATAACTTGTAAAGAAGATCATAATTATTTCTGTTACGAAGTGCAGTGGTGGACGATTAATGGTTTGTTTTCAAACAATCACCAAAGAGTGTTTAGGGGTTTTTAATAACTTAAGAAAACTCTTAGAGAAATATAGGTATCACTATTTTTATTTTAATGAAAAACAAAAAAGAAATATCAAAAGGACAGTAGGTAAACAAAAAAAAAAAAAAAAAAACCAATTCACCAGCAACATGCGTTTCGACTTGCTGCAAGTGCAACGGTGTGTAGGTATTGAAGTTAGTATGGAATAGATACTAGGAAGCAAAGGTAGGTAACCTGGGAGATTTTAAGTCTCGAGTAGATAGGTTACTTCATAGCATGCATCGCCTGCATCATCACTTACTTAACATTAACACTTACAAAACAAAACAAGAAAAAAAAAGAAGCCTGTCGGAGGCAAATGCTAGTAGTGAACAGTTCAATTAAACAACGGTCACGCATTTTCATGCACTTTGCTTTGACAGTGCAGCATTGTATCCATTGTGTTACAGTCGACATGTGCCCTAAATAACAGTGATAAATGTGTTTTGTTCGCACACGAGAGCTTCAACGCTTAGTATCGACGTGTATGCGAACTTTAGCTGTCATACAACTTGTATCACTATAGCTCCTATATGGATTTAGCACATCGTGTAGTGACGTAGAGGGCTACTGACTGAAATACAACATTCGTTTTTGTTTATGCTAAACCCGAAAAGGGGTACTCAGTTAAAAAATCAGCTGTTCCATACATTTGTGTTCACTTATGTATGGAACAGCTGATTTTTATTTTGCGATTTTAAAGTTGGTCCCATAGAAAAAGTTGTTCAAAATGATTAGTACAATGACCCCTTTTCGGGTTAGGCATAAACAAAAACAAATGTTTTATATTATAAGTTGGGTGCGTTTATATAATATTAAGCAACTGTGGTGCAAGCGCAACTGCTGAACCTCAAAAGACCATTTCAGACTCGAATTTACATGGTCCTCATATGGCTTGACCAAGATTATGTCTGGACTTTAAAAGAGACTGTGACCTCTGAGTTTGTTTCGGCCTTTCTTCTCAGAGTAGTCAGATAGGAAACGCCGACCTCATCTAGCTTATTTTTAATATGACGTGTAAAAGTGATTCCAATATCCTATTTACAGAATAAACAATTTCATTTCATTTCATTTCATTTGGGCTTCGATTCCTAGGACGGGCAAAGTTTTGATGAGTTTTTTTTAGTAACAAATACCCCAGAGTCTGGATTTGTGCCCGGTTGATGGAAGTGGGCGGTTTGGTGCCTCGGAAAGCACGATATGCAGCTTGATTTTATTCAAAATCTTTTGGCAGCACGCTAAGATGACAAATCCAATTGTTGATACATATTTCTTAAATGACTATAATTTGAGACGGTTTAAAGTCTCCTATCGGGCAGTTTTGAATCGAATATGTTCGTTAAAGAGTGATTAAGTAACACACCCACGATCTTCCATTGTGTTTTTTTTTACGAAGGATGTTGCCATGTTGCATCCACTATTATTCAAAAGTAAAATCCACTAATATCTTTTAAAAGAAAGATAACATTAACAGACTCCATTCAAGAATCACACAAAGGAGAATTAATCTAAAACAATAACTAATACATAATTATCAATCAATCAAATATATTTCTTAACACGTTCAATTTAAACATCTCGCAGTATTAAAGCCTAGTAATGTTTATTTAATATTGTTGAGTCTAGTGTAACCAACGTGCATGCAATAATAAATAGTAGTCGCACAATGACTTGAATTCATGATCAGAGTGGAAAATGGAATATACCTATCATCCTTTCATCAGATGGATATGTTATGGACCAAGTGATTATAAGGGCATTATAAAAAATGCCCGGGCAGTTTGAAAAATGCCCAATATGGGAGGGCAGATATGATAACAACTACCTATTGAAATAATCAAATCAACCGGGCATTTTTATTATGCTAGTCACCTTTGGGGCAGCACAATTAAAACCAGGTTTTATTACTATTATTTTGATTTCAAACGTAGAATCAATATTTAAAATCATATAATATATTTCCATTCATAGACACTCTGCTGACCTATGATGACTTTACCATAATTAAATACCTGTGTATTATTAGATTGCCCAAAGACCACACGGCAATATTTATAATGATGAGGCAATGTGATAAATAAGGAAGTTCAAATTATAATTAATTATTTTGCCCTAAGTAGCTTCTCATTATTCATAATGCGCGGGCATTATGAAAAATGCCCGTATTTATTACTTGGTCCATAACAGATACATTTACAAATTGCCAGTAACATAATGTAGCACATGTAAAATTACACAGTGTCATGGTATCTGCATAAATGTATAACTATATATACAGGGTGTCAAGGGACAGCCCGGTGGAATATGATTCAAAATAACGAGCTCAATATCCCATGTTAGTTTGCGGAGGGCTGTCCCTTACACCCTGTATATATATGTATATACATATAAGGTGTATCTTTTCATACACGAAATCTTTTAAGGGCTCATTGAACTCATCAGTATGTACAATTCTCACTATGGGACCAAACCTGAAATCGCGAAAAGAAAAACAGCTGTTCCATACATTTTGACGAACTATCTGAACATGCGAACAGTAGATATTTGTGCTGAACAAATGGTTATAGTTTGCGCGTTGATGTCCCTGCCAATCTGTTTATAATACGTATCATCATCATCATCATTTCAGCCCATATTCTTTATTTCGCACTTAAAGTATTAGTAACAACGGCTTATGAACTATGTTTGTGAAATTTTACAAACTCTTCTAACTACAACTAATAATAGTTTAGGGGTATGAGGAACAGGGTGTAAAGTTCAATCATACTCCATAGAAAAGGGAGGATCCTCCGACCAGACGGGTGTTGTGTCTGGTGGGCAACTGCCCAACGATTGATGTTGGGTTCTCGTATATCTGTCCACTGCACGGTAAACTTTAATTGCGCGATGCAGGATTTATGTGACGTCAGGATGACGTCAGGTCTTTGATGCGTAGTTCGCATGTGGCGATGCAGATACCGCCACAATAGCATGGCCCAACACAATATGTTGGCACATGGCTCGTACCCAATTCGTGCGGTCGATGGCCCTTTATGGGGCCCCGATCTGGGCGGCTGACCTGACGGCCGGTAGTATCGCAGTCCTGCGCAAGCCGTAGAGAGCGATGGCCGTCAGAGTCATCAGAGGGTACCGCACGATCTCCTACGAGGCGGCTTGTGCACTGGCCGGATCCCCGCCCTGGGACCTCGAAGCGAAAGTACTCGCGTCATCGTACCGGTGGCGCGAGGAAGCGAGGGCGCGGGGCGAGCAACCGATGCAGCGACACATAGAGCTGCATCGGTCTCAGCTTCGCGAGGTCCTGGTGGCGGAATGGCGGGACAGGCTTTCACGCCCTACCGCCGTCCTCGACATCATCGAGGCGTTCCGGCCAGTGCTCGAGCGCTGGCTCGGTAGGAGGCACGGCTCCCTGTCTTTTCGGGTGACGCAGGTGCTCTCGGGGCATGGTTGTTTCGGGAAGTACCTGTGTCGCATAAACAGGGAGCCGGACGCTCGGTGTCACCACTGCGTCGACTGCCGGGAGGACACGGCGCGGCATACGCTGGCAGAGTGTGCCGCTTGGGAGGAGCCGCGCCGTGCCCTCATCTCAGAAGTAGGCAGTGACTTGTCGCTGTCGGCCGTAGTCAATGCCATGGTCGGCAGCGAGGAGTCCTGGGACGCGGTGGTTTCCTACTGCGAGACAGTCGTCGCGCAGAAGGAGGCTGCGGAAAGGGAGAGGGAGATCTCATCCACCCACCCGGCCCGCAGCAGGCGCACCGGGCGTCGGCGGAGGGCGGATAACGCCCTCTTCCAGCCCCCCTAAATGGGTCCAGGGGTGACGGACTCGGGGACGTCCGTCGCCCCCCACACATCAGGACCCGAGGTGGCGGCGCGTAGTGTTCCACGCGCGCCCCTCTTGGACGTCACGGGGGTAGTCAAACACCTCACTCCCCCCTCTGACCCGAGGAGGCACCAGTCGGGGGTTGCGGAAGATTTTTACGTTCCCGCGACCCCCGGCGTAGGTGTGAGTCGGAACACCGGGGTGGTTTTTAGTCAGTAAGAGTCTGACAGACCCCTCCGCCCGCCCCAGGGCGGAGGACATCCATGAGGATTTTCCACCCCGGAAAAAAAAAAAAAAAATGGCTCGTACCCAATGCCTTAAGGGGTTGCCCACCTTGTCAAAAAATATTTTTTGGGATACTGTCGGAGCTTCCGCGCAACCTACCCATTATTGACGCTGATCCCTTTCTCATAATGGCATGCTAACTTACATCGCCTTTCAATAAAAATATGGTTCACGATAATGATTTAATGTAGTTCGTTAGAACTTTCCGTATCGATCTATGAGTAAGATACTCCATAGAAAAACTATAAATATTATTAGTTATTAATAGGCACATTAATTTGAGCGCGTGTTATCAAAACACTTAACAGGCGCAAATGAATGATGTAATTAATCCGAAATGTGTTGATATGATTGTAATTTGTATGTGTACGAACGAGACGATTGATTTAAGATGGATTACTTCGCGCACGTTGAACGTTCGATCAATATACTCGATAATACTCGACTCAGTCTCGATTCTTTCTTTATTTTGTTTTGGTATCCACGTTAATTTACTGACGCTTTTAATCGATAACGGCGATGGGAGAGAAGGGTTATAAAATGTTCAAATTGTTTTTTGGTGAGTATCTTTTGAAACGTGTCTTTCATTTGTTTGTGAGAAATGCGCGTGCTATCGGTAGGCTGTACTGTAAGTGCAATGAACTTATCCTGTTATGAGAAGTTTGCGTATTGGTACTATAATTAAAACGACACTATGATTACAAAACTCGAATACCAACATATCTATGAAGCAGGCCGTAATTTGTTAGCTAGAGAATCAAATGGTCAAACAAAGAACACAATAATTATGTAGTTGGTAGGTACAGTCCAACACACCGACTGGGCATTAGTTCATAAACATTCTATGAAGCCCCTTTCCTCATAATACAGACAACAACGAATCTTCACAAGAAAGAAAACATTACGATTCTAACCCGTTCTGAATTCCTGTTCAAACTCACAGCATACCTACTAACCTGTGCGAGCCAATTATTTAATAACGTAGCTTGTACGGAAGTCCCTTATTCTGACGAATATAATCTAACAGGCATATTGACACACCGCCCGGTGACCCGACTTGAGACGGCATCCAAATAAAAATAGGACGGCGATGTGTCTCAAATAAAATGTGCTAGACGAAAGATTGTCCTGAATTTTCTTAATTGATTATAATGGTGGATATGAGAATATTTATGGCCGAGTCTCTGTCAGCATCTGTGTTTATCAAGAAAATGTTCAACACGACGCAGATTTTGACTATAGGTATATTTATTTTCAAAGATGACTTGATAGAAGATAATAGGGATATGGTAAATAAAGAAAGGAACAATGTTAATAATAATGTTACTTCAGCTGTTAAACTGGCTGTCTAAGAAGACAAAAGGCCTTACAACGACAAAGCCTGTCGATTAACTGGTCAAAACAAAACCACTAAATTGTTATTAAACACTTTGCTTAATAGCCCGCCAGACGATGAAGAACAATTATTCTTAATTCCAAATAAACGCGATTTCACTAAACGCCACGTCACACACACAGCCGCCTCGTTACTCATAAATCACATAATTGTGCATGTGACAACCCTCGAGCACTGGAGAATTGAATTTAATTGACTCCGTTCTAAAAATAGTTCGGGATTGAAACTAACAGGGCTGTCACGTAGATGGAACGTGATGGCCCTTATGAGTGCATTGTCTTGAGGAGGAGCATTTATTTATTTTTGTTTGGTTCTTGAATCTACACGCAAACGTTGTTCAAATAATAATTATGCTTTGTTAAAGCTAGTACACATGTTTTCATACCCGGGCTAGTTCACAGTAATTGGTCAAGATGAACGATTTAAAAGCACTCAAATGATTTCTATATCAGTATTCTTTCCATATACATTATGAATACCAATTGGTAAATAACATACGACGAAGACTAGTCGACTATTGCCTTGTAGAGTAATCTTTATCAGAGGCATAGCAAAGTGCTTGGATACGCAATCGTTGATGCAAATGTTTGTAAGTGCATATTAGGTAGAAGTTTATCATACTGTATGCAACATGCAGTACCTAGATTATGTGCTATCTTGCGGTCGCTGCTTTTAATTAACACGATATTGTAAGTTTGTATTAGAATTATGAGTAGAACATGTTCAATTAAAAATAAACCGTAGCCGCCTGATTAATTATAACGACTTTATAAAAACCCGTCGGATGTAAGCGAAAAAAATATTAATGCAATAATCGTATATTAAGATGACAGCTCTAAAATAAAGAATTATATTATTACAACATAGATATTAATGTGTTTAATTTAGATCTTGATGATACTCAGGAGCTCGTTAAAGTTTTAAATGGTTTATACAAGATATACGAATTCATACAAGTTCTAATTTCAAACATACTCATAGATACCACGATACAATGGCTATTTCTGTGTGAGACCCATATCTAGCAAAGGAACCCCACAGACTGGTACCATCACAGCGGTGGATGTAGCATGAAATCAAGTGAGCTTAATTACAGCACTGACGCGTGCTATTAAAAATGTCGCTTCTACACCGTTTGCGGTAAGGCGGGCGTTAATAACTGACCCGCAAAGGCCACTTTCGACTTCTAGCAATGAAATATTACTCAGAAAGCGGTTACCTACATAATTGTACGTAATATAAAAGTGATTTATGTGTAGATTTAAACTCAGTAAACTAAGAAACTGGTATTTTAAACTAGCCACTTGTAGATCGTAGACTAGATAAAGTTGAACAAATAATATTTGTTCAACTTTATTTAAAACCTATTTAATAGGTTTTAAAAAGATTATATTGAGTCAAGTGTGCGTGTTACGTTCTGCTAACTCGGTAGTCAGCAGTAATCCTATCAAAGTGATTTGAACAAGATCATGAGTCACCAGTCTTGTTGTTTATTGCTAGAGATTAAGCTGAGGTTACGGAGAAACATTTGCTATTGTAGAATATGTGAATTCAGGAGGCAGAAGTTTGGTACTGCTCTTATATAAACATTAGGGGAGGATGTCAAACAGTTTCAGGCGGATTATCATAGCGATGAAATTGATAAAAATAAACTATTCCCGGTTTTCTTGAGCTATTACTGAAATTAGCCAAAATTTTGGCTACGCTCTCTCTAAATTTGAAATGATCATTATGAAATGAATTATCAATTGCGAAATGTGTTAGCAAAGCCATCAAGGGCTAGAATGCAATTGTGGTATTTTGTGGTGAATTTTGAGCATCACCGATAGGTAAATAGGTTTCAAAATCTCATGTCGACACACCTGCCGGCACGCGGGAAAGTCCTAAAGGGATACCGTGGCCTCTGGCAACTTAGAGGCAACTGAAGGAACATGGGTGGGTTTTAGTCAGTCGAGTTTGACACGCCCTCCCGCTCCAAGTCAAGTTATTTGATAATTTTCCACCCAACAAAAAAATGTCAACACAGATTTTGTCGCTGCGTGTGTATTTAGCATTATGAACGATTAACTACTTAGGTTGTGGCATAACTAGGTTTATCTTTCACGTGCCCTTTACGTTTTTTCTTAGACAAATAATTTTAAAAAAATTGCAGAAAAGTATATATTTACCAATCGAACATTTATTTTTAAACCCGTACAATTAATGGTGAAGAAAATAAATAACATTTTAAGTAACATACGCAACTTGAATAAGCAATACCTTACAGTGGAACTCAATAAACATTGTTGTATGTTTACATAAAGCTTGTTAAACAGATTTTAACGAGTAGATACGCAAATAAACACTTTATTTGGAACTTGGTAACCAGCCGAAACGAGTTCTGAAGTATCTTGCAAGACGATATCGAAGGGCATGTCAATCTCACAAGATTATCTAGACATCCTTAGAGACTTTAAATTGGTGACAATGACTGGGGCGTAATTTTCACTGTCTGGCTGTAGTTTCTCGTGTCAATTATTTGTTTCAATGCTTATATCTTTTTGCTGATTCGCACGGCAATAACGGCAGTTTCAGATTGTTGCTGTTTACTGAGTAATTTTGTGCATAGCTTCTTTGAACGCCTTAACAAATATTCAATTGTTTCATTGCTCTCATAACAACAGATTTACATAATTACTAAAAGAACATTATAATGCAGTAGTTAGTAATAAAGATAAACTTAAAGCTAGACAATAAAATATTCAGATTACGGTAAGTGAACACCCATGTCACGGCATTTCAATAAATATAGCCGCACTGACGGGCGTGGCATTTCGAACTATATTCAGCAACATAGCTACATTGTGTGCATATGAGCCGCCCTTTACCTGTGATGATATTTTATGTACACCCACCGGAACTGAACAATTAAATACGGAACAAGAACACCCACTAACTAAACCGGAGTAAGGTCGTTTAAGATTAACATTTCATTAAGTCAATGCCTTGGGTCGTCCTTAAGGATATTGAGAATGTTGCTTCGGAAATTTCTAATGCACCTGTTATATTCATTATTGGTTTTATTGATGACACTAAATAATTTAGGGAAGGACAATGTCAAAATAAATGAAACGGCCTTGGTTCGTGGGGGAAGGAATCAAATGCTACTGTTTATTGATGCACTAGTGGCGAAAGTATAATACAATAGATCGTCTTTTTATGTCTGGTGTGCACTGAAGCTCGGTTGTTGCCAGGACTGTAGGAAACATTTAGGTCTTATTTTGTCTGCCGATTAAATTGCGGTATCAACATTTGAATCTATGTCACTTTCATAAAATCTATTTTTTTTTTCAACCTTGTTATCAATGGTTAAAATTGCATGGTGCGTTAGAAATTATACATAAAATCTTAAAGATTTTCAGTACAAATTCATTTTCCTTCTTTGGTGTATGCTTGGTCACAATTAGCTTTTCAATATTTATGTTTATCTGATATTTTGATAAATTCATTAGTATTGGCGACTTGCCCCAAGTCTGTCACATCCTCTTTATTTTGTTTGCTAACACTTGATTTTATATACAGTTGAGAGTATGCATTACTTTTAAAGTCTCGTCTTAATATAGCTCCTTTTTCTTTGAATAAAACTGAATTCTTTGTCATTCACATGGTTTATCTAAAAATTTACCATATTCTATATGATACGACGCCTATCCGTCTAAGTTTTTGTTTATCTTGAATACTATTACATTTTAATCTCTTAAATGTCATGTGTCGAGCTTGCAACTGATTTCTTAATATAGAAGTCCAGTCACTGGCTCCATTTACTTATCTACTTTGATACACATGTATGTTTATGACTTGTGATTTTAATTAACCGGTTTATTATCCCTTTTGAGCTCAGATTTAGGATTGCTTACTATTAAAACTTGATATTTATTACAATACCTACTTCGTCAGACTTTCCATCACGGAAAATTTGTGGACCACTTGCTTCGTATCGTAAACACCCATTAGTTTTGAGGCCAGTGTCAGCAATGACATTTTCTTGCATATTATCAAAGAGGTAATTAACAAACTTCGCTACCGTATGTTTCCTATCAAACATCCGTTTAGTGTTTCGTCGCGCGCTAAAATGAACACTTCTATGTCATTTAGCTATTTATTTTAAAATCATTTGTATATCATGAGGTAGATTCAGAATGAGATGGCGGAATGAGTTGGACTTTTTCTTAAAAGATTCGCTGTTGAAACAAAGAAGGGAGGCATTTGCATTGCAGTTCCATTTCCACCAGGGAAAAAAACGGGCTTACAATAAATAATAATATCATATCAGAACTGTCTCGTCCTCGTGTTGTGTCAAATAAGATTTCCGATAAGATACAACATTGTCATGTGGTTGTATTGTTGCGTATCAATCAGGTGATCAATGATCTTTCCTACCAGATGTAAACAGATATAGTATTTATCGCCCCTTAAACTAGGTATGTTGATAAGCCAGCAATAAGCAATTGTATTGTAAAATCACTTCAGAAGCAGTGAGTTAAAATATATTTTGATAAAGCAAGGTGTCCATATTCTACAAGTGGGTAGATCTTAAAACTTTCCTTTTAGTTCATCTGCCTTTTCTTCATAATATGAAAGACGTCTGTTCAAATGTGTTTTCCGAGAAAATGTGACGCATCCGAATATTTTTCATTCATAAAAACGCTTACAAAAATTTGGTATGTGAAAATGGGTAAAAACAGTATTTATACGAACAGTGATGATACGAAGTCTTATCGTTGATTAGATTTAATAAAATAGTTGACTAATTTAAAATAAGTTTGTGTTGTTCTCCACAATAATTACCTAGTCTGTGTACTGTAATTTTTGTGTCAAAAAGTTGTTTGTTTTAACATAAGATCTTACGTTTCTTGGTACTTAAGTTATGATCAAGAATGACAAGTAATGACCGTCGTAAAGCAAGAAAATTATATTTTTCAGGGCGGTGCCGAGGCACGCGGGGCTAACTCCACTGTAGCGGACAGGCGGCGCGCGCGTATCTGATCTACACTACTCCGCACGTCCGCGCCCGCGCCGCACGGCTCGCACGACCCACACGCATCCTGCACCTCCCCAACCCGTGCTCGACCACCCAAACGAACAAACAGTGACAGTGGACGTTTGCGTACTACAACAATAAACAAGTGAAATCCCTAGTGATTCCGTTCAGTGCTCGGTAGCCGAGTGAATGCGCGTGTGTTTCGATACCCTCTGCTTTGGATCGTCACAGCGAACAGCTGCTGACGATGAGCCGAGGGCCTTAGTGAACACAGGTGGAGGAGCGCTTACCGTGGCGCCCACAGTGAACGGCGATAGGCGTGCTTTAAACGAAACGTATAGAGACATTGAATTAAATGGTATAATGGGGACTCCAAGCGCAATGAACGCTGATTCAGAGAATTGTGTTGCTAATGCGACGATGACGAACGACATGCAGCCTCTCATAGAGAGGATACGTGAACTGGAGGCGTTGCTCAAGCAACGGGACCAGGAGATGTTGGAGCTGCGCTCACAACTGGACAAGTTGCAGAGTGTGTTCCCATACCAGCAGTATGTCCGAGGATCGAGAGCTCCGCGCAAGCAGAGGGCTCAGGGCATCTCTGCTGAGCCACAGACCAGCTCGTCGCTGCAGGACTTGACTCACCAGACTTTCCCGACGTTCGACAAGAGCGAAATGTAAGTACTTAGTATATTGTTATCATTTCTCGATAAAATAAACAAGTTCACATTCGTGAGATATAAGATAAATTAGGTAACGTTTTGGTAACAGTTGTATTATGTTTTAATAATGCTTTTGTACTAAGCAAAGTTGAATACTTAAGACAGCTGGTCGTTTATGTAAGTTAAACTCTTGAGTTGGCAGGTTCATACATTTTGTGACGGGTGGGAGTGAACAGAGAAGTACTGAGTGTTAATTAAGTTGCACCTGTTGCGTGCAAAGCGATACTTTAAATAATACCTCACATAAAGTACAACGCAGTCGTAAAATCTTGCGTAATCTCATGACAGATCACCCGATCTATTCTAGAATTCATTATTGTAGGTAATCCTATTGAAATATTCCATTGCTAACAGTCCTCTTTTATCCCAGATTAATCACTAAATAATCCAAATACAGGAAAGGGCACTGAACCCATATATGTTTATTTGGTCAAAACAAATAATTGGAGTCATTTCGACAAACATGCTAAGGAAAAATAATATGTTGTATACCATACGATATTATCTTTCTGGGAAAATCAGTTAGCGATTGTCATGTTTATACAAAATTACATACACTAATGATCAAAATTTGCAATGGATTTAACACATTTTTAGTTTTTTTATTTTAGGTCAATAACACTTCAAATGGGGCGGACGACATAAGGGCTCTAATAATAGAGAGAAAATACCAAACGCTAATAAAGAAAGCCAAACACGTAGTCAGACTGCTAAACTAGAGGCCTCTCATAAATTGTATATTCCGTTCTTCCAAAGTTAACGTAATAATGTCACATATATTTGACGTAGATAATATCAACAATGATTTCGAAATGAATCACAATATACAATGTATACAAAACGAGATAATTCGCGTCATCTCGTCACCAATAGGTACAGACGACGGCGTTAATATACAAATCGTGACAATCCAATACAAAATTTGTACATAGAATTTACACTGAAATCAACATGATAACCTTTATTATACATACGTTAATGCTTTGACATATTTCTTAAATACATATTGCCTGAAGTCTAATGGCCATTGGATATTTTCTTCGTCAAGGCTAAAGACTTAATTGACTGAAATATGCCTTACATACGCAAATAGTTAACCTTAAAGATTATGTGAAACATAATCATAAAATGTCCTCCATGGTCATTTGACTCATTAAAAATACGTCAATTCTAATCAATAATCTGTTTGAAAAAAATATGGAAGAATCCCAACAAATGATACGATTAAATTGGGTAATAGCTGACGTTGTAATAACTGGTGGTAATCATTTTAATGATACCTCTTGTTTGCTTGATGCTTTGTAATACAAAAATAGAATGATGTTTACCCCACATAATACCACCTCCAAACCATACTGTAGTAGTAAACTTGATAACAAAAGAATGTGCAAGGCCTTCAGTACATTTTCCTTACTATGTTAAAAAAATATTGATGAGACTTGATAAGAGTTACGTAAGATTTTATGTGCAATTAATTTAAAGTCGAGTTTTCATCAAAGGGTTGAATTTTCTACAAGTACAAAATAATGCAATTCAGCGTATCAAAACTTTTATAATCACACATAGCATATTTGAATTAATTATACATACTAACATATAATTGGAAGATTTTGAACTTTGTGTTTCTATAAGCAACAACATTAAATTGCCATTAATTTCATTACTTCACGCACACTTGAGTTGTCAGCAATGTCAGTTGCATTTCAAAATCAGTATTCTTAATCTGACACCGTTTAACTGATTAATGCAACAAAATGAGACATAATAGTGTGAACGATAGCGTGAATTTTAATATGCCCATTAGTATTCTTTCCGATGTCATGTGGGAAGGAATCGATAGCCTGTGTCATGTATCCTTCGTGTTTACCTTCATTAACAACATCCATGTTGCAAAAACAAACTGCAAATTAAATTGCTATTACGCATAATATCGCAGTTACTTTAATTAATTTGACATTTTATAGCCCTCCTTCTGCTCTTAATTTAGTCGTTGCAAACAAGTTTATAGTTTTATTTGATTTCAAATGGAAATTGTTATCTAGCTCTATTTTTAGATCGTTTTCCACTACGGGCAGGTTTTGATCTTTTATAATCTCTTACGATTTCCGTGTACTTGAATAAGGTACCAGACGATCTAGATAAAATCCTACGGGTATTTCATTAGCATTTATTAGCAGTTTAAAAATACAGTCAAAAAGTGGCGGTTCAAGGAGACTAGATAACCTTTCTGATTGTCCTTATCATTGTCCCATCACACTCGTATGCTTCAAACGTTGTGTTTCACAATGTCATTGTTGAAATTAGTTTGTTTTGACTCTTTTCTGTCGTTTTTTTTAAACTCTTAATTTTACCGACATTTCTTCTCTTCTAAAACGAACGTTAAAGTTCAACCTTTCAATGTAAAACCGTCACCATGACGGTTGACATTTACTGAGACAGATTTGTATTGACCACAAGGGCTAACAGAATTTAAATGGACACTCGGTATTCTGAGAAAAACAGCAAAGGAATCAAAATAATTATACCAATGGGCTAGTAGGGTTAAAATTAATTTTATGTTGCCATATCATATTGTGACCTATGGTAATGGGATACCAAAATAAGAAAAAGCTTCTTTCAACTTCAATGGAAGTTTATTAAATGAATGAAAATATTTTTAAATAATCGCCACGTATACTCATGTTCTAATTGATATCATGTCAAGGCTTAAGTCTATTAACGCCTTTGTTTTGTTTGTGCTAGATAATTGAGTCTATGGTGTTCAAAAGGTTGGGCAATTCAAGGTTGAAACCTCATACACCAAGTTAAGACGTATTCCAATTAATAATGTTGAACAAGAAACTTGCTATACTAATTAACAATAATTTATTATCACTCGGTTCTATCTATGCCCTCTTTTGATGAAATACGTGGGTTAAAACGTCTATGTACACAATTTATCTCTACTGTCTGTCTTTTCATTTACATACTTATCGGTTCACTGGATACTAAATAATGTTACTGTATCACTTGGCCCAGTAAAGTCTTATGCAGATTGTTGGAATTTTGCGTCCATATGCAGTCAGTGAGTTAATAAATTACTTAGTTCTGACGTCCAATGATACGAACATGATAATTTGTTACTGTTTGAACAGCAATACGCCTGAAATAATGAAAGATTAGATTGAAAAGAGATAACACTTGATAAAATTGGTTTATGATGAGAACTATAATCGTCTTGACATACAAGTGAAAACGATAAAGAAGGTAATTTCTTTGTCGCTAAATGTCAAGGAGGTGAATGGAAACATTGAATTTGCAAATTTAATTACACCGTTGAACATAATAAGAAGTAACCTTTTTTTAAATCATAGGAATCCAAAACAAAAACGCTTGTTTCTTAAAATAGATCCAACAAAAAGACTAAACGCGAATATAAATAAGCTATCCAATTTTCGGATTTTTTTCACCAAATCTAAAGTACAAAATTCTGCCTTTGAACTTTTTCACTGAACCATGAAAAGCCAGAACAAATAAACTTAACGAAGTGGAAACTCTGCTCGAAATATTACCAGTTATTGTACCCAAAAATGGTGAAGAGAAATCACGATTACCAAAGCGGTCTTTATTGTATTGTGCATTTTAATTAAACAATATGTCCAAGTTTATATTTAGATTAATTAATGTGTATTTAATCGGTTTCTCACTTATGCATGCAATCTAAATTTTTATTCATATCTCCATGTGTCATTTAGCAATTAGTGATATCGTCATCATTACTTTCTAAGTGAATAATTCTATTTCTGTAAAACAAAACTCGAATGCAACAAAATGAAAATATATATTTACATAAAGTTTATTGAACATCCAATAATGCAGCACAAAAAAGGAACTAGTGTTATTTATACCACTGTCTGTTCAGACTTAAAATAAATAGATATCTAAGCACATCTCCATATATTTAAGGCCTCTAGAACGCGTCAAACCACTCGTAACTCAAGATTTAATGGTCGCATTCCAGCATTCGAATGTTCCATTGAACAAAATATTACTAGAATTGTTTTACATATTATTATTTGGTTCGTTATGTGTAGGACTATTTCCCGGTTTGAAATCATTAGTAATTTTTTTTGTTAGGAGTTATGGTTATTATGGTTGGTTTATTTTATTTCTTTTCAATTTTTTTTACTTTGAACGAGTAAATATATATTTTTTTACTTTGAAAGAGTAAATATAATTTCCGCTGAAATATTTTGAAGCTTCACCTAAGAATTTCTCTTCTCACAAATGTATGTCAAGTGATTCAACGACTATCTGACTTCGTTTTATTGTTCAAGTACTGTCTGAGTGCCGAAGAAGGACATCACGGCTGTAACTTTTAATGAAATTGTAAGGATATCAACAGCATTACGTGTTTATTGCAGATGCTTTATTATTGCTAATTGTGGCTAAATTAGGTCGGTGATAAAGGAATTGAGTTTTTAAAGTACGCTAATTACTCAAAAATTCTTCAATTTACTCGACGATTAAAATGTTTTATTGGGTTATTATTATGCGAATTGCTTTGGTATGTTTATTTGGCGCGATATCTGTTTCGTATCATTGGTTTAAGTGTTTAGTATATTTATGGAATTGCGAGGGAACCTTCGTGGTGTCCTCGATATAGCATTGTCTAATTTATTCCGATGTTTCGCAATGTCGTCAAGATCTGTCGTCTGGTTGTCATTGTATACCGTGTATAAAGTCAAGTCCCTGTATAAGGTTATTGTACGTAACCGCAACTTTACGAGGTTGCGGATGTCTATTAACTGGTGCTCCGAGTTCAGAAGTTCGCCTTCGTTAAAGTATAACGTAAAATATTCTTTAGCAATAACTTTTCGTTTTTATTCGCTTTTTTCTGACGCGCCTTCATTTAAATGTTGAACATGCTTTTATTGGGTAGTCATTACTTTTATTTTCTCCTTGTGTATTATGTTCAGCACTTAACTAAGTGTCGGATTTAAATTATACTTTTATTTTAGCTTTATGTCATGATCTTTTGATTAAACTTCAAAGTCATATGTTCAACAGTTTCCTTACGACATATATCAACATTTATAACTCAGTAAAAAAGACTAGATTTACTGGTTAACAATTTTAAAACACGTAGTCTTTGACCTAACCCTTATCTTGGTAACAAATGAATGTAATGCACGCTATTTAGTCAAGAACATCGAACCAGTTTTAATTTCTTTGTGGCGGCAGTTACTACCAGTTTTGCACGGGTTGATCTCGTCTCGTGACTACTAGAGGTATGACCTATATTAGATTGTCATACGCTCAGACACGATGCAGCTTGCTGTTTTATTTTTATCTGTCACTTACGTTGTTAGACATGTTAAGAGAGAGGCAAACTTTTGCTAATCGAGACTTGTGGATTCAACTGAATTTAAATTATGAATATAAATGAATATGAATATGTACAAATGCCATATTTCTAATGATAAAGAAGCAGAAAGGACACTACATTTTCCAGTCTTCATTTTTATCGAAGACCTTGAATGATACGTGATTAATAATATTTGGACATCAAAGATTTATGTAATAGATTACCCACAATCAGTATCGACGTTTATCATAAAGAAACAAGAAAGAATGATCATACGGACCGCCCATTATTTTTTACGACTCCATATCAGAAAAGAGACCAGTAAACGCAAGGATTTATCGGCACTAAAGCTCTGAAACACTGAATTAACTTACGACCTGATAACACTGGCCGATAAGTGTACAATTATTAAGAGGCATTAATAAAAAAGAAAAGAAAAAAAAATAGAAAGTTGATTTACTTCTGGAACTGTCACTTTTGTTCCAATTTATTTTCACTTCTCGCAATGATAACTCAGCGGGCCCTTTTAATTGGTCCATCAATTTTCGGTAAGAATTCACAAGGTGTAGAGTGTATGCTAAGTGACAACTCGGGTCGTTTGTTTATGTCTGGCGTTTATAACTCTTGGAAAAAAGGTACATGTACGTTCATTCGTTGTCCACACAAACCGTGCGCACCTTCTTCCCTGTTCGAACAACAGGAACAGGTGACGGCATTTTAAAACCTTGTTGAGTAACTTTTCACGTTCAAAAGTGCTGATATTCAGCGTTTTGTTTGTGTAGACTAAACAATTTATCTTTTTTTATTGCTTTCTATCCTTTAAAAAAACTGAAATTTGTATTCAACGCCTAATCAGAAGGAAACCATTCTTCCATTCTGAAACTTATAGTAGATAACATTGAATGTGATGCTGAAAAACCCGTAGGAAAATATCGATCACCTTTTAAGATAGCTAAAACCAAGAGGTTATCAGTAACTGAACTAACAATTGTTAGGGTAAAAGAAACAAATACCTACATAATTAAGTTTGTTATTTTCGCGTGCTTGTCAATCTATTGGCACAGCTACTATTTGTTGTAATTTGGCTTGAAATTCGTTTGGAATCTTGAATCTGGTCCAAACCGATCTAATCGAAGAACTAATTACATAGCAATCTTTCTACAAAACATTTGTGAAATACGCTGACAATCTGTTAGCAAGTTGTACTATTTCTCTTGTCTATGTACCCTAAGGTACATACTTTCTCCAAGTTACTAATAACTTGGCAAAAAATTCACGATTCAGTGTTCCATTCTTTGCAGATTTCGATTGATACTTATACATAAAGGACATGGGGAGTTTATCCGGGACGTCCCTAAAGATGACTTCAATATTTAAGCGCTAACTCACATCGTCTTTAAAATGATCAGCTAAGACTTACTTCGGGACATACCAATCTTTGCATTCTCCACTGACTTCCTCAAAGATCCAATGTGTATGTGCAATTTATATTGTTTTCTGGTGGAAGGCCAAATCCAAAAAAATCCAAAAAGTCCAAAGCTTCTTTTCTCAGTTCTTGATCTCCCTTCCAGAACCTTTATGCCTCGTTTCCACCTATACACATATCCATTTATACTTCTGAGGGCCTATTGATCTTAATTTCATATTTCCTCTAATACGGGTTTCTGCTATTTTAGCCTTCTGACAGTGCCAATGTTGTATTTAGATTTGTATTTTCTACTTTGGCTAGTTTCCTGACCAGAGTGTGTTAATTGCCGATCGCTCGACCACCGTCGAACGTTGTATAAACTTCTCATTTCATACCATTTACATACATTTTAATTCACCTCGTTACGCTTAAACATCGTTTTTCAACCTTTATAGGTAGAGAGTTTGTTCAATAATTTACAAGTAGGTATCTTACTTATTTTTAATGACAACATTTTTCTAATCAATTTTGTGTTATATTTGGAGTGGAGTATCTTATTATATTTGGAGTGGAGTATCAAGATACTAAGCCTATTTCAAGTTTACGTTATCATAAAAAAATTGCTTATTTTAAATTGAGGGTGATTAATTAAGTAAACCCAAATTCAGCGTCAAATTCGTTCAGAAACTTTGGGATGAAAATAACAAAACACAAACGTATAATTCTATTATTATGGTAGTCACTTTTGCTCTGTTACAATACTTATTATTTATATCAATGCAACTAATTTAAGATAGCGTTATGTTATATAATTTAACTGCTATAAAATAAGTTAATTATAGATACTACGTCGAGTGCACGAACGGTAATACTAATAAAGATAAAGGAGTTTTCCTTATGTAAAAAAATAGTAAAAAAATAAAAAATGCAATAAAGAGAATATTTCCTAAAGAATGTTTTATCTGATAATGTATCATCCAATACGGAGCCGAGATCGGTGTATGAAAAGAGGTGAATTACACCTTTATTATGGCAATTGCTTTGTCAGTAATGATGATAAAGTGATCAACCTGCTGCACCTTACGGCTACGTAGTTTTATTTATCACTTGGTAGTATTTTGTTTTCCTTTGCATAAGACATAAGAAATCGTGTATGATATAAAATTTATCATGCAGCAAATTTTAGGATGGATTTTATTGATGTCTTTCTGATAATATGGTAGTTACTGGGAACGTCAGCATAAACATTTTTTTATATGTTTTTTTATTACATTTTACTTTCTTATTTCTAGATCCTAGTAAATCTAGCTTGAAGGCAATTTGTTTACTTAAAAAAAAACTCCGGATATTTTTCAGTAACGGAATTATGGGACAGTAATTTTGGTACATTTTTTTCGCATTAGATATGAATCGTAGCTGCAGGGTTGTCGAACTCCCAAAAACATTTTGTTTGAAATGATTAGGTACATTGCACACATATTAGTCAGACATGCTATTGATCCTTAAATAATATGAAGTATTACAAGAAAATCATGAAAACAATATATGCCGATAACTCTATGCTTCACAATAATATTACATAGGTATCTACTAATGGAAATTCCTGAAAAAATGAAGACTGTAACCTGAAGGGCGAGTTTTTTTTACTATGTTTAATGTTTATATAGCATTTTTGTTTTGATTAATGCGTTCTTGGTTAATGATTTAAATCAAATTAAATGTCCTAAAAAAGTATATGATGTCATATGACTTTTGGTCATTATTGTATTGTTTATTTCATAGTCTGCATCATATCTGCGCCTATTCTTCAAAGATGACACAACACAAATATTTTAAGACGTATCTTCTAAAAATACATCCTTAATTGCCTGTACTTAAGGTTTGGAATTCAGTGGGAAGAAAGGATTAATGTTCTGTTTTGTTAACATCTTTTGTTAGTGAACCGCGCAACTCAACAGCTTATAATTAAAAATAATTGAGAGCTATTTAACTTCTTTTTAAGCGCATATAACTTTTGATTACGCTATAAAAATTCTTCTCAGTGTTTTGTGAATAGGATTTGACGTAGATTCAGATCGTGTACATATAGGCCAGTCACACCTCATAGCAGACAAAAAAATCGCATTATGTCGCAAAAAAAAGCACTGTACTGATTTTTTGTAATAGATAACAATAGGGTAAAACAAAGTTTGCAGCTTCGAAATACCTGTGCTAACTGCGTGGTGCTCGAAACACCTCTAAACTTTCGGACTTCTTTCAGTTTTTGACTTATAATGCCTAAAGGTACCTGCTACGGAAAAAGCTACAATTTGAGCGCAGCCGTAGCTCTGTAGGTCCAATAGAACCCGAGACACAGAACTATTTTTGAACTTTTTGAGAAAAATGGCCAACGTTTGGAGTACTGTATCTCAGATTCTATTTCACCGACAGAGCTACGTTTTCGCTCAAATTTTAGCTTTTCCCGAAAGATTCACCTTTTAGAATTTATAAGCAAAAAACTGAAAGAAGTCTGAAAATTTCGAGGTTTTTAGAACACTTCGAATTTAGCACAGGTCTTTCGAAGCAACAAACTTGGTTTTACACTATTGGTATCTATCCTAACATTCCACGATGTTTTCAATTACTGGTCTAATTATATTTTGCCTGCGTTAGTTTTTTTTAACCTCTTTACTCGAATTTTGAAATCGAAAATTATAAAAAACTGGCCGATTTTTAAAGTTACGTCATTTCATAGGAATGCACATAGCTTAAGATGACACTATCGTACGCATGAGTGCACATGAAGTGCAATATAAATTATGTAATACGCGACACATGAGTGTATACCTACCTACTTATATTATAACTAGGTTTCTTTGAAATAAATCTAACTAACTGATAGGAAAAATACACGTGATGGCGCCGGGTCCAGTTTGACCTCACGAATTAGACACACATTATACCATTTTCCATACTGACGGAATAGATTGTAGGGGTTTAAATACAATTTCTATATCTGAATAGGTTTAAAACTTAAATAAAATATCTTATTTAAGACCTACATAGATTGCAATCGCCTGCAAACTGTAATTATGTAATGTAATTTCGAAGTATTAAGATTTTTTTCTGAATCGACATTATGGATCGTCGTCATTTCGATCCATCAGATCAGAAGCATCCTGGTATAAAAAAAACGCCAAAATGATTTCCAATCATTTTCGGACAGCCCTATATGACGTGACGAATGGAACTTTAATAAGTGACGGAAGCGCTCCGGTGGACGAGAACTGGCAACTTCCGACTATGACGGGGACGAACGAAAGCGGCCGTCTTCACTACGGCTCACGTATTTTTTCTTACGGGAACTGGGTCCCTTATCATTTCCTCTGGATCGAATTCAGGGGCAAGCACACACGCCCGTGTGAATTTGTGTACATGGTCCATTCTCCCTGATTGACACTACTGACATTCAACGGGTACATTACGGTAATAAAGACGATGTTTGGGAGATGATTGGCGACCGTAGCTGTTAATGATGATGATGTCCGTAGATGTGTGACACTGTGACGCTTATCCGCATGACGTCATCCATTTACGTTTCAAAAAGCACATAATTATTCATATGAGCGGTCATTTACTTATTCTTTAAAATCATTTCGTGCGTCGCGAACTACACACGTGCCAATTTCACATCCAAATAAACAGATTAATTGTAGTTCGGAGCCAATTTCTAGATATAATTTTGTACTGGTCTATTTGAATGCTCTCTCCTCTCATAAACTATAATTTAAATCTTCTGAGAGAGTATTTAGTTTATATGTTTTCCATGATATCAGTCATTTAAAAGATTCTGAGCACATTTAGACTTTTATAAATTAAAGTGCTTAGACTGCTTGTCTTCACTTCAAAAAGACCAACCTTTTTGAAGTGAAGACAATTCAGCAAGCAGTATATGCAGTAGTAAGTAGTGTTGTTGCCTGGTTATACCAAACCTATATTGGCTGTCACTTTTGCAATAAAATATTATTATTTATTGATTTAAAAAAATATCATACCTACTTAGTTTTTCTCCGTTGTAGGTAAGTACTACATCCTACAAATATTAAAATTATATTCATTTTATTAGTATCTAAACGCTGTAACTACGTATGTGGTCGTGGTAATGTAAATTATGTTTTAAAATATTCAGTGATAATTCATACAATTCTGCACCAGAAATATGTGGATAAAATAGTCTGCAGAATAAAAACTTTTTACAAAAAAAAAATAACCGACTTCCAAGAAAAACACTAAAAAAGTGAAAAATAACTTTAATTTCGGAAGTCGGTGTCTTTGCTTTTCAATTTCCGTTTTTTGCCACCGACTTCCGAAATTAAAGTTATTTTTCACTTTTTTAGTGTTTTTTTTGGAAGTCGGTTATTTTTTTTTTGTAAAAAGTTTTTATTTTTCTCTTTTTAGTTGTGGTACCTACCCCACACAAATCCGAATACCACTACCTGCTATGTAAATAACAGTGAAGGAGTCAAACAGTATATCGTCTAGATAAACTAAGTGGGAAAAATACGTAATATTGAAGCTAACTCAAAAATTACGCAAGCAAAGTTAATAAAATTTATATGGGACCACCTCGGAAGCATGATCTACCAAACAAAAAAAGAATCATCAAAATCGATTCATAATTGGCGGAGAAATCGCGTAACAAACATACAAAAAAAAAAAAAAAAAACATACAGACGAATTGAGAACCTCCTCCTTTTTGAAGAAGTCGGTTAAAAATAAACTAAATCACGAACATCTTAGAATGATTTTATTGGTAGCAAACTACTCATAACAAGGATGTAGACATGTTGAAATTAAAATGAATAAGGTCACCCAATTTTGGAAGGTTTCATCTAATTTGCAGTTTAGGTATATTGGTTTATCAAAAATTGAACGCAAAACAACTTTTCATTAAAAAAAAGGTCAAAATTAAGCGCTTTTTAGGGTTCCGATCCGAACACTAAGGGTGCCAACGGGACCCTATTACTAAGGCTCCGCTGTCCGTCCGTACGTCCATCTGTCACAGGGCTGTATCTTTCGAACCATAATAGATAGACTCATGAAATTTTGACAGAGTATGTACTACTATGGGCTCTATAACAACAAATTATAAAATTAAATAAATTTTAAATTAAAGTGGTCTCCAACCCAACTTATAAAAACGTGTTTTTTTCGGCAATTAAACAAATTAGAGTTTATATTGTGCGTGTCCGACTTAGAGAACAGAGAAAAGTTATGAATGTATAAATGTTGATGGATTGAGAGGGAGTCTTCCTCTCCATAAAGATGGATGGATTACGTGAGGAATGATATGAAATAAAGGGGAGTGAATGATAGCTTGACGGTTGACAGGGGAGAATGGAAGGAACGTGTTGCGCCGACCCCAACTAACTACGGACAAGGGCAGGAAGATGATGAGTATACCGTACATTTTGATATTTAACCCCCTACCGCCATTGGATGACTATACGTAGGATAATCATTCTGAGGAGGAGCTCGTGGCTTAGTAATAACAGCCGCATCGGTCGATTCATCAGGTTAAGCAACGCTTGCCGGGGTTGGTCTGTAGATGGGTGACTCATCTTTACTTATCGAGACTCCTCCGTGCCTCGGAAAGCACGTTAAGCCGTTGGTCACGGCTGTCATTTGTGGATCTTTGACCGTCGTTACGGCTCGCCAGAAGCCCAAAAGTCTGACAACCAGTCTTGCCAAGGAGTATCCTACCCAGTTACTGGGTTGTGGAGGTCAGATAGGCAATCGCTCCATGTAAAATACTGGTATTCAGCTGCATCCGGTTAGACTGGAAGCCGACCCCAACATAGTTGGGAAAAGATGATGGCAGCAGATGATGATGACATACGATAATCATTCGTAATCACAGCACATTGTGACTACCCATAACGACATAAATGCCCATGCACAGATACAGCATATGATTCTGTATCTGATTATGTAATTCATTACTTCAAACGTAAATTAGTGTGATTAATGTAAATATAAATAACTTATGTGTCATCATTAAGAAACCTTTTTACTACCTACTTGTGCTCACTTAGCTACAATTTACGGCCAAAAGATCTTAATGAAACATGACTTATGGACTCCTTTATTTATAAACATTATTTAGGAGTTAATTAGCTAATCTGTCTATAGGTTACTTTATTATCGTATTGGAAACTTAGACTACTATTTTAGACACAGTTCTATAACGTTTATTATTCGCGCATTCTATCTGATACTATTTATTCTATATTATATTCTTCTCGTTGTGTGTTCGTGAATTATCACGGATAGGTATTATATTATAGAAACAATGGCTCCTCTGTCAATTTTTTTTAAATATTTCACTTTGGCACAGTTGTTCGTGATGTTGTTGATTAGTTAGCAAGACAAAATCAATAAAATCCAGTCTTAGTACTCCTAGTAGATACATTTCGTCTTTGACAAATACTATTCCGCTTTCCGCAACTCTAGTGGAACAATTTCTTTAAACTACATGGAAATTGTTCTACCAGAGTCGCGACGCACTGTCGCGTTGCGCCTATCTGCGGGAGCCTTCAGGCGTGACTAATCTTATATCAGAAACGTGAAAATTACATACGCGCCGACCAAATCAATAATCTATCTCTATCCATTCGATTTTAATTCTCTTTATTGCACTCGAAAACTTTTGTAGAAAGCTCGTTCCTCATGGTCACCCTGGGTCGTGATGGAGACGGACCATTAACTGCACTTTGTTTGTTTCTTCACACAAATGCATTAACCGTGTATGTTTAGTTGTGACTTGTCCCATTGTTAGGCAAAGGCGAGTCTTTCACTGTTCGCCATTGTTGGCCAATTGGGAACACAACATGTATCGTCCTCTATGTCGTTAGAGCGTAGATATCTATGTAGATAAAACTAAAACTTTCGGAAACCTTCTATGAAATAAGTATATTTCCTAAGATTCTTTTTATTTTTAACCGACTTCTTCAAAAAGGAGGAGGTTCTCAATTCGTCTGTATGTATTTTTTTTTTTTTTTTTTTTTTTGTATGTTTGTTACTCGATTACTCCGCCAATTATGAATCGATGTTGATGATTCTTTTTTTGTTTGGTAGGTCATGCTTCCGAGGTGGTCCCATATAAATTTTATTAACTTTGCTTGCGTAATTTTTGAGTTAGCTTCAATATTACGTATTTTTCCCACTTAGTTTATCTAGACGATATCCTGTTTGACTCCTTCACTGTTATTTAGATAGCAGTTAGTGGTATTCGGATTTGAGTGGGGTAGGTACCACAACTAAAAAGTGAAAAATATAAACTTTTTACAATAAAAAAACAACCGACTTCCAAAAAAAAACACTAAAAAAGTGAAAAATAACTTTAATTTCGGAAGTCGGTGGCAAAAAACGAAAACTGAAAAGCAAAGACACCGACTTCCGAAATTAAAGTTATTTTTCACTTTTTTAGTGTTTTTTTTGGAAGTCGGTTGTTTCAGACTACATTTTTGGTGTCGGTCGTTAGCACGACTGTCGAGTATGGGGTATTGGTTTTGATTACAAGGTCCAGCACAGTGTTGTTGGATTTTTCCATTAGCAGCCCGGAGTCTGGTTTTGGTTAATGGCGATTGGCGTGCTCTATATTGCATAGGACAATTTATTAACATAAGTAGCGAAATATGCTGTACCTACTGAACACTTCTGCGTACATGGGGCCTTAAACGGCCACTTTGGCAGAATCATAATAGGATAATATTATGAATCATCTCAAAATGTCACAAACTGACAATTCATAATAATTATCTGCGTGCAATTCATGTTACGCAATTCATCTGTATGACAGTTTTTTTTATGGAGATTCGTTAAATGGTCCACAAATAAATTGTTTTATTGAAGATTAATGTTAAATTAAAATTAATTAATAATTACGGTCATTTTCATCCAGCAATATTTACACTAAATATGATTCGATTATGAATTGAATTGAGTTCATAATATATGATTAAGCTAATAAATGTGTCACCATTTTGTGTCAAATTAGAGGAAATGCTAATGATCTTGTGGGAATTCTGGAAATGAATTGCTTTTAGAGGAATAGCCGTTAATTGCTTTTAGAGGAACAGCCGTAATGTGTCCGTTTTAGGCCCCCAGGCTTTATTTTGGTGTGTCGATCGGTCGTTATTTCTCTTGACGACTAGGTACTTGGCAAAGATTCTTTCTGGATGTTGATCCTGAGTAAAATAAGCTTCTCTAACCCGTGAAAGGCAATCCAGGGAATATATCTAGCGGACAATAGTCTCTCCAACCACCGAACCGTTTGCCAAGCATTGTGAATAGAACAATTTTCCCTTACGACCGTTAGTAGAAGTATCCATTTTGTGTTTAAAGATTATTCTAATCTAAGTATCCATAATGTGCCTATGTTGCGGTCTATGTGGAGCTTAGCCTAGACGTTGTGGTCACCGTTAACATTGGGTATGATGTCAATGACCTTAGTAATGGATTTCTAATAACTTTCCGCAATGTTGCATGAATTTGCAGCATTTTATGTAAGTACGTATGTTGCAGTTCTCATTGAGTACCCGTTACCTACATAGATATTCAGCTGTTTACATGAAGCGATTAAACCCTATGTTTTGAACATAAAGACATCGTAAAGTCCGCGCCACCAACCAACGAAGTCCGGCGGAAAATTGTGGAACTATTTTATTAATGCAGTGACATAGACGCTAGCGCCGCGTCTATCGTACTTGAATGGCGGCGCGGATTCTGAGCAGGTAATTTTTAGGAAAACAATAATTATTAGTATTTTTACTTTATTTTTCATCCCGTAGAGAATTTTCTAGAACATTTCTCTTTACAAAAATGTCTTAACGTTACAGAGATTCGCCTACAAAGATATATATTTTTTTAATTTGACGGTTCCTGTACCGACGCTCAGTTCTGCGGAAAAATAATTTAATCAGGTCATGTGTTCTACTTTTGATAGTTGACAAAAGCGTAAAAACTTTTTTCAACATTCGGAACAAATAATAAATTGACTCTATTTATAAAACCCACGTAATACATATCCGAAGAGGGGGCAAGATACGTTAAGACAAATTAAAGTTCATTTAAAAGGGGCAATTCAGCGAGAAGATACCGCAAGTAAAATGAAATCTTAGGTAACAAGTGTTTGAGTCCAATTTCTTTCGCACCTCACCAATTTCACAGCTACATTGACAGATTAACGTGCTCCGTCGATATGTACCGTACACAAATAAATCACTTTCTGACAAAGCTGTACAACTTTATAAAACTGATAATATCTACGATCGACAATCTTATTTCGGTCTCGAAAAGTTTTACGTTGTTGCACAATACTCGCTCTTATTGTTTAAGAAATAATTGCAACGTTAAATTATCGAGTTGTCAACCAGCTTTTGTTCGAAAAACGTATAAAATTTCGGACCACCAAATAAGTGCCCCGTGAGACGATTACTCTGCAAGCATAAATAAAATTAAGTATATGTAATTATCGGGAAAAAATGCCAGGCTGAACCTCGAGTGAAGTTGCAAATCTTAAGAGCTGGTTTATTGAATTCTTTAATTATTGTAATACACCCAAATCTGGCTCGTTTGTTGCTGTGATATTTTAACAAAAATAATAAATGCACCTTGGGATTTTAAAAGGTTATTAAAGTGATTATCGGATTGTTTGAAAAATTGCCCTGATGTTACTTATGTAAACTTAAAAGGTAATCATCAGTAACAATTTGTTCGAACCATAAAGGAAACCGCTTTCAATTCTTTCTTTATTATTTTTATATCTAATTGCAGGAATATTTCTTTGCCTGTCGGTCAAATAACATAACATCATGCCTGTAGTCCCCGAAAGGTTAGGCAGAGATTTATTGGCAGAAAAAAAATGGTAGATAATTGCTACCGTTACGTCAACACTTCAAGTTTGTTACATATTTTATTCCGCGTTTTACGTAATCAGTAAACAGAATCGTAATTCGTAATGCAAGATTTATCTATGTACATTTGTCAAGACACTTGTCTTCAAAGTGTGCAGTTATTCTTGAAGTATAGAGTGCTGCCTTCCATATTATAATGATAATTCATTAATTTAGGTAAATAACACCCAATGCCAAACATAAATTAATAGAAATCAAAACCAAATAAAATATAATAAACTTATGAGCAGATGCGTGTCTTCATCGGCCATATAGAATTCCACTAAAATCTATTCACTAGTAATTAGGAAATCTCTTAATCAATCGGTTTTAATTATTGTTTGAAACAAAAACGGACAAGATTACTCGGAACCAAAGCGATTCGTCGAATACGTGGTGCGCTCGCCGTTGACGTTCGAAAAGCAGACGTTCAACATGGCCGCGCTGCCCATCGCCTAGTCGCTCCACCAGACTGACAGTTGTCAAATCTAGTTCCGACGTATATCTTAAAGAGGGCGCTAGCAATGCGCCGTCAAACTCAAACGCGAAGTTAAATAAAATAAAATCAAATCAAATCAGATTAAATGAAAAAAAAAATCGAGTGAAATTAATCGAACCTCTTATAATTCCCATCTCGCAACCTAGCTTCGTTACTGTGACCAATTCGGCTCACTCAATTGGTCACAGATCTAACCTAACCTAACCGTTTGGTTGGGATATCCTGGCTTAGTTACTGCGACCAACTGTGAGAAAAGGCCAGTTCAAAAAGAGGCTCATTATTTAAAATAAGTCTGAAAAAGTTTTTAGAGTCAGTTAAATATTTCCCAAAGCCAACGTAAAATTTTGCACAAAATATTGTTATTTCCTTATTTTATTCTAAAGCTCTTTGACTATGAATGGAATTTAATGCTCAGAGATAACGTTATCTAGCATAAACTTCAACAGACTATAGTTAGGTTAAACTCTAAGGGAGTGTAGAGGTCTCATGAAAAATATTTTTACTATGGGTCCAACTCTGAATTATGAAACAGAAGAATCTGATGATCCATTCATTTTGATCGCTTAGTGGGGCAGATTTCGGGTTGGTCTCATAGTATTTGTTCATTTTCATGAGTATTACACTCCCTTAGAGTATGTGCCTCGTTTAACCTAACATCCTGTACAAAAGTGATGCTCTAGTTTAGAAAGAGTCTCCTCGTTCTTCACGGGGTGAATTGCACTAAGATAAGTCGCACAGCACGGTTGAAGAAAAACATAAAACTGTCACCGTGGTAATGCCACCAAGTTTATTACGTCACTATTCTTGAAATCGTACCTTTTTCCTTGCTCATTATTCAAGTTATTTTATTGATTCCTTTCAGGGAAACTTGAGGTATCAATCTATTATAATTGATTGGAGGCTTCTAGTTTTGTTATTAAATGTAATCTGTAAGCTTTTTCAAGGGTTTTGAACCAAATCAACCAGGATTGAAGTATTATTAATACAGAGACACAAAAAGCTTTCAGATTACTAGCGTACGAGTATAACAGCACCTTATTTTTTGAGGTTCGTAAATCATCAAATGACTTTTCCCACTACGAGTATAGCACCATGAGAGACAGAATACATTTTATGCAGCACCTCTAGTTGCGTATGGCACTATAAACTTTATACATTTGTTCTAACACTATTTATTGTTCTCTGAGATTTTCAAGTTCCATTTTAATATTGGTAGCAATCTAAATTTTGTCACTCCAGTACGCGTAGCATAAAGAGATGTCAGCACATTTGACGATGTCCGTTAGGACCGAACCTGCCAGGGTTGCGGGAAAGTCCGAAAGGGATACCGGGACCCTTGGCAACTGGCAACTGAAGGGTTTTAGTCAGTAAAAGTCTGAGACGCCCACCCGCTCCGCCCAGAGCGGGAGAAGTCATTTGATAAAATCCAAAGCTCAAAAAAAAAAAGTACGCTTAGCATGACCACCATAGAAACTGGTTTGTCGACGGAAGACTAGACAAAATGACCAGATAAACTATCAAAATCTGTAATTTTGTCTATTCTGTCGTTTAGAACTTTGCTACGTGTATTGTGATAGCATCCATTTACTCTTTACTAATTAGGAGGTGTCCATTTATAAGATGAATTATGATTTTCATTAGATTACCAAGATCACCATATGATGTCCGACATGTTAGATAATTGAAATCATCTGTCATCATTAAAAGCTCATTCATTGATTATACCAGTCTCCCATTGCTACATTTAACTAGTTTTATTTAACTTGCTTTAAAGATTAACGTTCTTGTTCTTGACGTAGAAACTGCTTTAATTTACTTATTAATAAAGTAAATGTCAAGTGAAACCAATTCCGATTACCATTCCTTGATTAGTTTGCGAATTAAATTAACGAATATGCTCCGTCAACATCAACCATGATTTTTTTTTTCATAAATATTCATGTTTAATGCCTATTCTAAATTCTTATTGGAATCAATTGCAACCAGCCAGTTCGTGTAAAACTATTTATTTTCATTGTCAGTTCATCTCATAGTTATCGAATAGATTCCAACAAGACGTATTTCCTCCGGTACTATACAGTACTCAGCCTGCAGCTCTCATATCGTCTGTCAGTAAAAATTTAAGAGCTAACAATAATCCATCATCATTGTCAATACAAGATATCCGCACTGTTTAATTAGGAAGTAATCATATCCGTATGTCGGTTGCAATGAAAATGACACGGGATCTAATAGATAAAGAGATTTTTAGAACATAAACTCTGAATATGTCAAAGCGCTTTACCGATAAACATGCAAAAACAAAATTTATCAATGGACCTACTTCCTCAAAAATTAGCAAAGAAATCGATCCATACGTTCCTAATGATGTATTGAAGGCCCGCATTACGTTCGCTCTCGATATACAAATATAAATAGGTAAGTAACGTGTCAGCGAGTTGTGTTATCGATACTTTAATCGGATTACGACGCGCCTAAAGTGTCTGGTCCAGCCAGTTCGGACACGATGTTAGGACTGGGATACATGAACGTGTTATGAGAATGCTGAAGGAAACAGTACCTACAGATAATTAGACGCTTGACAATTATAAAAAGGCCACTGCTAAATAGAGAGCCGCTTCAAAAGTCTCAATGATCAATGAAGGCCGCCGTCACCATGCTCAAAAAAGGGTTGTCGACTGCAAATTAAAAAAAAACACTTAACGTGATTTAAAAAGATTGGCATAAAACAGCAACATAATAGGGTTATTCTAAAAAGGTGAAAGGTGGTGAGCTTAATGTTGATGATAATTATGATTCGTTTGCTGTAAACATCAGGCATAGTAAAGTCTAAGAAAAGATCATACGATAACGTCAAGATTCTAAGTAACTATAAAACTATTAAAGAGCTTGTTAATAGATTTTAAACCAAATGAAGAAAACCGGTGTACGGTCTTTCTTCATCCAAAGACATTCTACAGCATTCCCTAAGTTTTCCTACAAATTACAAGGCACGACAAGTGATAATAAAATTTCCTCCTTTTATCCGACTGACCAATTAAACATTAACACGTTAATATAAGCTATTCGAGTGTAACATCATGCTCATTCTTCATTAACAACATTTTAGCTTTGAACATGAAATAATCTCGTTAGAAGTCTTAAACTACAGGTAAACTGCTTCTATGGTAGCGACTGGAAGCTTTTAGCGAAAGATTTTATCGTTTAGATTTTTTTCATGATGAATTAGCATCATAGACTTTATGTGTACATTTCCATTATTAATCCTGAATTAACAATCTTTCCCTCTTTTAACTGGTATTGTACGCATTTTATATATGTACTGAGATCGGTTACGGCGTCTTATAAATAAAAATGTCTATATATTTTCTTGAATAATTGATTTAAAAATATCGTCCACCTAATTGTGTTCTACCTACGCTAACGTTTGCAAAATTAATTATATTATTTCGCAATATTATTCGTATACATCGCTGAGCCGTCTACCCGGGGCTTAAGATGCCAAGTATGACACCTTGTTTAACACTTCGTAAGATAGAAATAAATCTTGCATTATATCTTATTCGACAATCAGTCAAGGGGAGTCAGTAAAGAAGTAGTTTCTTATCGCTTCAGGGCACATTAGCTCATTAGATTTGTACCATTCGATTCATTTCTATTGAATGCATTAGATAGTGCGCATACTATAAATAAAATATGATTGTAGTTTTGTAGTGTGTCAAAACATGTTTTTCAGTGCATTTTGATAACTTTGAATATATTGTATGCCATTTTTGTTTCGTATAGCGATGTTTGATAATCTAACTAAATAATTATCAACACTGTACCGTATCCCGTATCTTAAGAATTTTGTGAAATTTTATTAAAAAAACAAAATGGCGGCGCGTTAGTCACACGCCAAAAAATTTTTGTACAACATTAGTCTGTAAGGTCTGTCTAATAGACAGACTTTACTCAGTTTGCGTACAGCCTTAGGCCGAGATCTATAAACGCTACTTAGGTCGTACTTTGCATAATCAGCCTATAATGTTCCCACTGTTGGGACACACACCTTATCTCTTCAAGAGGGCTATAATCTACCTTGCGGGCCCAGTGCAGGTTAATAGATGTCACCTAACTTTGAATTTTTCGTTCTAAGGCATACTGGTTTCTTCACAATGTTTTCCTTCACCGTTTTGAGAGCAGCAATGATGAAATAATTAACACAACGTAATGAGGCACATACTTTGGTTAACGTTATTCCTGTCTCTGTCACACAACTTTAAAATTACAAGTTCATGATGGAGACGGGAACATGCCGTTTGTCCACCGCACTGGGAACGGGAACGTCAAGGAGAAACAAATAATAAATGTGCTGTCGCTACTTCGGCGTCGTCATCTGTTTCTCGTTGTCGTTCCCGTTCCCAGTGAGGTGGACAAACAGTGTTAGCCAAGCATCTGTTCAGTAACGTTTATAAATCTCTGGTTCAGTATTTTGAGTCTAGTAGCTTATTCATAACTCTGTAGAGCCTGCTCGGAATGGTTATATATTTTTTTCTTCTATTACCTACTATTTATTTCTGTACTACATCGTAAAGGCGGTGTCCCACTGTGTTTGTCGCTTGTATTGTTACAAAAATGTGTAAAGCGACAACGATGTTTATCGCTATCGTAACTTAGTTGTCAGCCTTATTACAATAGGTACTTAATGTACCTAATCTAGGCTGGATGTATTGGTCTAGTGGTCGCAAGCGTTACCGCTGATCATGAGGTCCTTGGTTCGATTCCCTGTTCGGGCAAAGTGTTATTAGTTTTTTAGGGTTCCGTACCCAAAGGGTAAAACGGGACCCTATTACTAAGGCTCCGCTGTCTGTCTGTCCGTCTGTCACCAGGCTGTATCTCATGAACCGTGATAGTTAGACAATTGAAATTTTCACAGATGATGTATTTCTGTTGCCGCTATAACAACAAATACTAAAAAACAAAATAAAATAAATATTTACGGCAATAAAATAACGTTTATTGTATGGGAGCCCCATACAATAAACGTGATTTTTTTGCCGTTTTTATAGATATGGTACGGAACCCTTCATGCGCGAGTCCGACTCGCACTTAGCTTTTTTTTTTGTGTGTATTTTACGCGATTACTCCGCCAATTATGAATCGATTTTGATTTTGATGATTCTTTTTTTGTTTGGTAGGTCATGCTTCAGAGGTGGCACCATATACATTTTATTAACTTTGCTTGCGTAGTTTTTGAGTTAGCTTCAATATTCTTTGACTCCGTCACTGTTACTTACATAGCAGGTAGTGGTATTCGAATTTTTGTGGGGTAGGTACCACGACTAAAAAGTGAAAAATAAAAATTTCGGAAGTCGGTGTCTTTGTTTTTCAATTTTCATTTCTTGCCACCGACTTCCGAAATTAAAGTTATTTTGCACTTTTTTGTTTTTTTTTGTAGTCGTTTGTTTTTTTTTTTTGTAAAAAGTTTTTCATTAGTCTCACTCCCTATTACAATAGACTTATACCCCATTTGAAATAAGATTAGACATTAAAACAAACCCTTTTACAGTCAGTTCAACCGATTTTGACTTCTATACCGTAGGCATAAGGATAGCATAAAAAGCAAAAAAAGTTACACAATATCAACTACCTACTGCGGCTGCCATTTTTCATGCCACCAACGCAATAGAATTCAAAATCGGTTGAACGGAATGTAAAAAAGGCTTATCTTTACGTCTAATCTCTACTCTACTCCTATAGACAGAACTAGCGAAATGTGTGTGTAGGTACTATTGGTACCTACACCTCTGCCTAACCATTCGGAGATTACAGGCTGTTATGTTAATTCTTAAGCCTATTAAAGGCAGGATTTATTGGATAAATAGAGATGGTTACCAAGACATATTTTGAGCTTGTAGATATTATCATACAAATAGATTGAAACTGGCTTTTGAGCTTATGCAAGTTTAACTAGTAAGCCGTGTCTATATATAAATTCATACTGGAGATATTTTAACGTGATAAGAAATGATTATGTAAGCATGTTATTTTAAAGCTTATAATAAAATTTTATCAGCCGAAGCGACTATAGATGTAATGATGAAAAATTATTGTATTGCCATACTTGGCAGAGGGTAATCTTGCTTTATTGTATTACCTAAACTCGCGATAATCTAAGAAGTCCGTTTTGACGTTTCGTCCTCGTACATGTAATAAAACGTTAAGCCTTGAGAATCAGTTTTCAGCAATGTAGATAAGTCTTCGATTACAAACTCTAAGTATGTTCAATCGATATGTCTGGAGAATCAGTGTAAAAGAAACGAATTTTTTTTTCATCGCTACACAGTATAAATGAAACCAGTTTTTTTTTATAGCTGTCAAAACGGACTTCTTAGATTGTCGCGAGTCTACTTGTAGTGTACTTTTTTCTTAAGTTTACTGAATAAAATTCTAAATTGTGCATTTCTATAGTGGTCGATTAACACACAAATAAATTAACTTCGTGCGATCTAATCGCTTATAGAAAAATAATATTAATTAAAAAGTGTCGATTCGCCCGTTTCGGGCGAGTGAATTCGTGCGAATCAACCAACAAGCCGAAGTTAAGGGTATCCGTCGATATCTAAACATAATAACAATAAAATAATAAAATAAAATAAATACCTAGTTTTTTTGGTGCCAACGACTGTAGGTATTTTATTTACTTGAAGAAAAAGTATCATGCATGGGTAACATCAAATCTTTTTTATCTGATCAGTTTCGCTAGCTAATTTAATTTGGCGTTGTATCAGTTCTTTACCGAATTTCACACGGTGTATGTTGAAATAGATCCTTTATACTAAATCAAAGAAATCAATTTCACTACAAATCTCTAATACAAAATGCCTTTTTAAATGGTTAATCAAGAAGGTAATGAAATCTGAACGGTTCTTTAAGTTCGCCCAGTGGGCGTAAACGATGTAATGGAAAACATCTGTAACGTTTCGTTGAAGTGACGAGCCGTCGACGTTCTGACGTGAAAACTCGCACTCTAGCAAATTGAATTTCATTTACCAACGTCGTGAAGGTAATTTATAAATGCTTAGGCATTTGGAAAGAAATAAAAATAAATAATTTAAAATTTTAAAAAACACGACTGCCCTGCTAAAAACAAGCTAAAAAGTAAAAAACAAGTTGATAAAATTGTCATTGCAGTCGGGGGACCGTTCTGTGGAACACTTTTTAATCTAAGAGGTCCCCCGACTGCATTGCCAATTTTATCAACATGTTTCATGGCCTGTCACTCGGGATAATGTAAGGATTCTAACGATACCCCATACATCCAAACCCGTTCAGGCATTTTAAAGTTATGGTGGAATAAAGAAACTCACATACATACATACATACATGAACCCTGAAAACATTACACTCCTTTTTGGGCAGTCGTGTAATAAAAATGCCTAAAATTACTTGGTTTTCTTAAACGAAAATAGTACTTATCTCATTCTATTTACGTAGGTTTAATAACGTTTCAGTTTTTTTGTTATTTGAGGTTTTGCGAATTTAGAGCTGTTCCCTGTTTTATGGTATAAAGTTTTATCATTATTAAAGGTCATAAATTATTGTGATTTTTCTCAGGATACAATATTACCTAAATCGCTGACTTATTTTGTGTTTTGTAGTAAAGTTCATGCCGTTTTACCAGACCCGTTTGATTTCTAGCCTAGGTATCGACTGTTACCTAAATACTTATTAGGTAAAAGGTAGGTACTTGTGTTTTTGTCGACCTAGGAATCGAACGCAGGACGACTCGCTTTACAACCGCACTTGAAATCTCAAATTCATGAAACGTGAATATCGTTGTTTTTTTTATTAACAGGTCTACATACCTATTTACCTTGATGCATAACAAACACAACACAAATCTCGACTAAACGAAAGCAATTGAAGCGCATGACTCTTTTACAATTGAAATATTCATGAAACTTCTAAAGATGATCAAATGATAAAGCACAATAAGTTGTCATTGAGTGGTTACTCTATTTTTAGACCACACAACAAGCCACTAGGCTCACTGTGAACTGTTCATCATACACGACTACGCAATCAATTTGACCCGTTCCTCACATTGTTGGTCTATAAATTAAGTATGGCCGCCCTTGTGTGTACAATAAAACGGAAAAATTTACCTACAGTTAAAGCAAATAATGCGCAAAATTAGTAGTATAATTTATGAAGTTGTGCTCATAAATATTTAGCGCCATCTATATTATTGCGTTAAAGCTTGACAGCGCCATCTGTTGTTGAGTAGCATGCACTATTATTGTTGGTGTTTACGAAGATAGATGGCGCTGTTTAAAAAGTTCGTTTTTTAAATGAAAGGAAAATAGGTAGGTAGTAATAATTTCACTTCAATTGGTTTTACTAGGTACCCATATTTATTTTTCCTAGTTTTTTTGTGACAATACGTACCTACCTACCTATGGAAGTAGGTACCTAATATTTTTCGCAATAACTACCTACCTATCTACATAATAATTATTTTTTTGTGTTAAAAAAAAACATGAATGAAATCATTTTTAAATATTTTTTAAGGTGACTAAAGTGGTAAACCACATAATGACTAGTTACTCGTTCAACCTTTTTATCCATTGAAGTAGGTTTATTTGAGAAGATTTATATTTTCTTTGAGCTCATTTTTTCTTGGCAATCTGTTTACATGGTCTTCAAAATTCGTTTAGTCATCACGAAAAGTTATTATTAGATCAGATCGATAGGTAGCCATTATTATCGCATATAAGTAAGACTATAATAAATAACGACTATTACATAATAAATTGGATAAGTATTGAGTTATGAATAGCTCTTCACATCCGCCATGTATGGAACTACCTCCTCTATCTAAGAACTGAAGGTATTTAACAAATTTTTGACCTAGGTATAAGAAGAATGATACTTACATGCGTTTCTTCTTATGTGCACGTCATAATTTATACTTACCTACATTTTGTTGCTAGGTACGGCAGGTAACTGAAAGTACGTTGGCAATTTTCGATAATCTTTATTGAAATTCAATTTCATTTCCTTTACAATTTTCTTGATATTTATAATCTTGCTTGCCGAAATTACACAACCAAAATACCTAGTAAAATGAGAATTTTAGAAGGTAAACACAGCTGGAGAGAAAACACGCTCTTTAAAAACAATGAAAATACATAATAACTATTTACAATCGCGAAAAAAAAAAAAAAAAATCACGTGCCCATTAATTCACATACCAGAACATATTACTAAATCATAATCATTACACATCATGATGCATTTAATGCCAACATACATAATTAATCATTTTGTTTATTACTTATATTAGTTATGATTTTAAAACCGTTTGCATAATAAGTAATAATGTAACACATAATTACTACTCTCCCACAAAACATTTCGACCCTATAATTTTATGGTCAAAACAGTTAGCAAGGTCGAACAACAAGTTCATAAAAATTGCACAGCATTAGTGATTCTATTACAGTCGACCACACTTCTGTGGCAAAGAAAACCAGTAGATTAAGTTGGGGTAAGTTCAGCGCTGGGATAAGATCCTACGCATCAAATTCCCGGCTAATTTGGCAATATGTGTTGATGCTGCCAACATTCGTACGGTCTTACCCACGGACCCCGACATACCCTACACCTGGCCTGGTGTTCTATTGAAACACCGTACAACGCTAGACCAGTTCAAGGTGAAACCTTCTGCCGGATACCACTGACATGCGGTCGACTGTTCATATTTTGCATAATAATTATCTTTGATGTATTACATCTGTTGCTTTGGAATAAAACGATCGCCAAATTCTTGTCGTGGTTATTTTTTTTACTGCGTAGACAAGTGACGGTACTCTGCTGGCAGATTGCCCATCTTTTTCTGCAAACTATGACCATAGACATTATGCTCCGTAGGGTTTTACTTAGATTACCTACCCCTTATCAGGTACAACTTAGGATTCCTCATGCTCTGGCGTGGCCTCCTTGCCTATCTTAACTTAGGCTGGCATTAACTTCTGTCATGTATGTTAGTTTAGACATCTGGTGGTCTAGCATAAAAGTCGAGGCGAAACAGCACCGATATGGATGCTCAAATTCACGAACTTAATTTTAGGTTTGGCGATTCTAAAATACTGTAGAGCTTTACAAAAAGTTTAATCGTGAACAGAACACCCTGAACAGCTAAGCTTCATCGTATTTTATTTACTCAGTTATAAACCTTTATTACAATTTAAAAGTTAACATTAAAATATATATAGTATGTACAAGCAAGTATACACATCACTACAGCTTACCTTATAAGGACACAAAGAAAAAAATACTACACAATAATTAAAAAACACCAACTACTGCCATTTGTACATGATATCCATTAAAGTTTTGCAATAGAAACACCCACAAGAACAAACTAAACAGTCCTATCCTGACAGATGTCGCGGATTATCTATGAGGAATTCAAACTAGATGTCAAAGTATTACGTGCTTGAATGATTACTTATTAACATACAAGTGGAATAAAACCTCTCCGGAAAAATACCTGGTTTACCTATTACATCGTGGCATTTAAAGTAGACGCACGTAGGAACATCTATTTTGGCAAGGTCGTTGACAGAATTTTGGCGACCAGTTTTCATGACTGGAATAATGTTAATCAACTGGCTAAAATAATATTAAAATGTAGCATATTTTTATGGCCTTTGTACCTACTTTGTTTAAAGAAGGTGTGTCTGTAGTTCCGTATGTATCACTTCGTATGTTGGGAATGTCCACAGCAGCCAAGTCTTTAGTTCTAGTGACTATTTCTTGATAAATGTACACAATGAAATACCTATATCTCTGTCCCACTCTGTGAGAAATACAAGTGTAAATTCTATGTGTGAAAAAGAAGGGTATATATATCTACCAACACACGTCTAAGTCTAAGTTGAGAAGTTTGTAGTTTTAATTTTAAATGAATATTCGAGCAGAGTTTCATTTTTATAAATAAATCTCATATTGTCTAAAAGGACTCTGAGATCTGGGAGAAAGTCTGACAGACTACACAAAGTTCACATAGCTGAAAGATAGCTATCTCCCGTATCAATCATTAACATGATAAATAACACCGAAGTAAACAATTCGATTCGGTAAATTCTTGTTCATAATTAGTGATGAAACAAAGAGTTATGTATTTAGTTTTTGTCTAGTAATTTGAATTGCTTACAATAACAATGTATTCAATTCAATCAGTTTTTGCAACTTTCTTTCGATAACTAAATGTGGCACTGTGTTTATTTTAAGACGTATGACACGTTACAGTGTAATTTATCAATTTGTCCTCATGATGATTTCAAAGATAACATCAGAGTACATTGTTTCATCGTACACATTGGAACTATAATAAATTATAGCCATGTCCAATTGTCCATGACTGTTGACAGTGTTGACTCTACTGTGACTTAGGCTTTATTCACATGATGATTCTTACCATGCGCATATGTACTTACCTGACCCGGAACTAATGATAGGTTAGTAGCATTTTAGTTGTTCTCTTACTAAAAAGTATTCAAAATGGGACATGTACAAGCAAGCTTTGGTACTCAAAAACTTACCAACTGACATCTTTAAATTATATATAGCGACTGATGAAAGCATAAATCAATAAGAATCTGATCTGATGTGAATCCTTTGCCAAGTTGGAGTTGAATAGCCTCTGAAGCATATTGCGTAACCATCAAGATAGAACAACTTTTTGCTTCAACGTGCTTACTTCCATGAACAAAAAAGTACTGACAAAAAAGCCTAAATATATCATTCATTCATTTGTTTTACTTGTACCTGTACATAACGACCATACAAAATCGGTTTATAAGAAGTCGGTGAGAATATAAATATATTCAATACTTCAACGAACCTATAAAAACTTCGGTTACCTAGAAACTTTGGTGAAAATTTTATCACAGAGAAAATGCGTCCGTTCTTGCTTACTCGAACTTGAATATTAATAATTATGAATGTTCGTCCTAAGAATGTACTTAGACCTTTAGAGATACACAAACATACAGCCCAATTGTCCGAAACAGCTGGTCAATTTCTATGTCAATGAATTCATCAACAACAATCAAGTTTAAAATGATAATGTAGTGAGCGAAGACCGATTGTGAACGTTTTGCGAAGCTGAAGTGGAAATACGCGTCGGTCCCAACTCTAGTACCCACGCGACGTTCAAGCCGGTATAACGTTACCAGCTGTCAGTACGCGCCTGTGATTTTCGTAAATCGAACGCTGATCGAACATCAAATGTTATTTGAATTTTAATTTCGTATTTTTAAATTATTTTACATGACATAGTTTAAAATTTTCACGAAACGCCAGCCAGTGTCATTCCAGTTTTAAGGATAAATGAGTCCAATTTTAAAGGTGTAAACAAAGTCAAGTTTAATTTAAATGTGATTAATATTCACGCGAAATGACTATACTTATTTGTTGGAAAAATCTTAGTGACACCCATCAACAAACCAGTAACAACTAATAAGGCACGGAGTATTTATGGTCATATTCTCGACCGTGGACAACAAAATATATTGTGTGTGATATGATATCTAAGTTTTATGTAGGGTAAATGGTTCCAAAATGCATAAAAATAAACTAAGTATTTCTAGCTAGAGATGAAAAAGAATTCATTAAACATTTAGCAATGATGCTCCTAAGAATTGGACACTATGAGAAATAGTTCTTAGGAATTCTGTTGAAGCTACAAACAACAAGGAAAGGAAAAAATCAGCATTTTGTTGCTAAAACTATTCAGAACACGAAGTGAGTCTAAATAACTGTATGTTATCTTGGTGAACTGAAGGCAAAAGAAGTTAAACAAGAATATAAATGTTGCTCTGTTACATTTACAATTTGGTCATAGTGAATTTCTGGAAAATTCTGACTCTTACATAAATATTCACACTCTAGTTTTAGCATTTACAGCGATAGATATTGTAGCAGAGTATAATAACGGCGGAGAGCGAAAACAAATAACTGAAGTGAAATACATTTCCGATAAAAGCTTTTTTGCAGCGACAGAATTGAAAATAATATTTCGTCTGACGTCAAGTCAAAGGCAAAGGCCAGTCATATGATGCTATACAATTGACCAATTATCACCTATTGTTACTATGATCACTTCTATTTTAGTATTTGTTTTAATGTTTACTTTATCTAGTGGAGTAGTACGTTTATGCATCGTCGATTTGCAACGAGATCAACCTTCGAAATCGTCTTCCTGATCGCAAAGATTTCCTCTAAATCTGTCCTTTTGTTCAAGATTTATGACTTTTCCAACTATATCATACTTATTAATAAACCACGAAACGCTTTTACGTCTATTTTGAGTCCTTTTATTAGCATTTCTATGATATTTTATCGCGTTGTAAAATTTTAGTATATGTCATTAAAAAACAGTACATATACGTGTCCATTCAAAGAGCACAGGATAATCACAAAGGTTTCCGGTTGATTTGCATTCAATACTATTGTGACGATAATAATAGTCTCTCAAGTGAAACTGATCTGTGAATCAACAATACAAATGATTGATACTAAAGATCTATCTATAGGTATTCCTAAAAATGTTAATACTAACAAAAAGCACGCAATTCCTCAATGTTTTTCGACTATTCAACAATGTTGAAAATAAATTAATGCTAATTGAAATTTGAGAATTGTGAACGCTGTGCTAAGGCATTCTTTTGACTAGACTCCATTTTATTCCTTCTTGTAAGATTTATCTCTGATATTAGCTGATCTTGCCTTTTACCAAACGGCGTGAAATAAGTTCACAATATAATTTATCACTGACCAAACTTGTAGCAACAAAGAAAGTTGAAATGCCTCGTAGAAGGCTATATTTAGCTACCGTGTTTGAAAAATGGACTTCTCCAAGCGTCCCTTGACAGTGTCTATCAACATTGAAATCGGTACGTCTGGAATACGAAAATAGCTCACGTCTTGTCGCTGAGCTATTTTTCCACTGCCATGACACCAACCTGAAAGCTAGTAATTTTTAACGATTGGGACAGATGCAAAAGTTCTCAAAGCACAATGTGTGTCAAGGACCCGCAAATTCCTTCTACAATTTCTTTTAATTGGGGTTGACTGAATGAGAGGACAACACTAAGAGATATTATTATTTTAAAAACTTCACAAATATTTATGACTTAACACTGGATGTTTGACCTTAGATTATTTCGGATACAGATCCTCCATCTAGACCGCTCTCATAAATATTTGTTTAGATTGAACCACATATAGGAAGCGTATCGATTTGTTAGTGTTTTCTTTGGAAATTTAGCTGAGTTTGCGAATGATTGATGATTTAGTCGAGATCTGTACGTGGAAATATTTTGTTGTCTAAATTCAACTTCAGTTTTGACGTTAGTCCATATTTCATGCGGTGATTTAATGATTGGTCAAAGACGAAACGACACATAGGTCAGATAAATCATTAATTTCCGTCATAAACATAAATTTGGCGCATGTCCTCATCCTTTGTTGACAAAATTACCTGCTGAAAGTCTTTTATCGTACCAAGGATAAGCCACTTTCATTTTACAGAAATAACAGCAATTATGACTATTCCAAAATAAATTCAACAATAAATCACCCTTTGTTAATAATTACAAACTATCCAGGGGGCCTAAAACGGCCACATTAGCAATTCCTCTAAAAACGATTCATTTCCTGAATTTCCAGCTGTCATTAGCAATTCCTCTATTTTGACACAAAAGCAATTCTTAATATGTAGACCATTATACCATACGAATCTCTATAGAAAACTGTCAAACAGATGAATTATTTCGTAATATGAATCGCACGCAGATCATATTATGAATTGTCAGTTTGTGACATTTTACGATGATTAATTATATTTTCCTATTATGATTCTGCCAAAGTGACTGTTTTAAGCCCACAGTTCTTACAAACTTAGCCATGCTATGAAGCTACCGTTTTTATGCTTTGTACCATTCTTTTTGCAAAACTGCTAAAATGAGATTAATTTTTACAAGCAACTGACGCGCTTTTGACTACTGACGTAAAGTCTGTCAACAAGTTTAAAGTATTTTGCAGGAGTTTAGACGAGATTATGATAAACATAAAATCAACAAAGGAATCGTTCGCCATGTCGCATGATGTTATGCCATAAATATTATGCAATTACGCCATCAGGCCACGCTTAATCTAATGCTTTCGGTAGTTTCAACTCTGTCGCGATAACGTCAACCACCGTAAATAGCATTAGCCTGTAGTTTGTCAACTTTAGCTGAACATGCGTAAGGGTTTTGGCACACTATAGATTTTCGGTGAAAAAACGGTATATGCGAAAGCAAGAATTCATACCTATACATTGGGTCACCTGTAGACATTTATGCAAATGAACGTACTTTATTGGAAGGTTTTTTCGAGCAACTAATAAATTCTAATCTCTGCATTCACATTTTCGCAATAACCATGTTTTTATCAAATTCTTTGCTTTGATCTTGTTTTTAGCAGTCATATAATCTTTTACCCCAAACGCGCATCTAGCGGTTTTCATCTGAATATAGGTAACCCTAACCAACTGTAGTGACGTAAATGCTCTGATGAAGATTATCGGCCTTTAGATAAAATTAAATAACTCTTACCTAATGACGCTCGTTACAGACTTTCCATTAAGTATATGAATAGTTACCTCATTCGCATCAATAACCATAATTCTTGTTTGTGATAGCCGAAATCAAAACTGTAGTATATCTGCTACTTGTAATGATCCTATTTATCTAGACAACCTTCCATCTGTTTTGAATGTTAAGTGTGTAGTATCGCCATTCTGAGGTCAATTTTTACGAATTCCCTTTAACGTCATAGTTAAGTAAAGTCTTGCATTATCGCCGTCCATATTTTTTTTCAATTATTAAATTAACGACGTTTTTTTTATTATAATAATGTTAGTTATTATTAGACCAAGGAAAATGTATTCAAAAACAGAATCGATGCTTGATATGTTTTGAATTCAATATGTTTTTCCCGTTTCCAGTTCTATGTGTGGGCTGTGTTTATCTCTCTGTCAGTCAAAGAAACGAAGTATTTGATGCACATTAAGATATTGAAATTGATTGGGAAGTAAATCAGTATGAACACCTCATTCATTATAAGAAATGCGTATCATGATAATTATAATTACATGCGCAGAGTGTGTTTTTGCTAAACAACTTGAAATATTACTTTATTTATCATTCAGTCAAGCTTTTACTAGTGATTGATGTTAAAAGTCTTGGCCAAGAATGTTATAAGGTAATTTATTAATTCGAGCTTAGTTGAGGCAGATGTTTATGTATAAATGTCTTCGTTCCAGGGTTACGCACTGATTACCATTACGTGCCTGAATTTATAATAATATTAAATCCGATTAAAGATTAACAAATGCATTATCATATTATAAGCAACTATGATCTAAAGACCAAACTTCAAAAAATATATTCAACTAGTTTAGAATCTATTAATAATATCAAAGATAATAAATTTATTAACAGGTGTATTCGTTCCACTTACGTTGTTATGATAAGGGACAATTAAAATGAAGAGTAGCTACAAAAATATTTATTGATATTAGGCTTAATGTAGCAGAACGCACTGGGCTTTGGTCCAAAATCAAAGAAAACGGGTCTAGGTCAACTTTTGTAGTCCACAATTATAACCTGTCGCGTGTTTACACGAACTATGTAGTAGACATACACAATCGATGTGGGACATGTAATGTAACTGATGATATAACGATATCTTATCAGCCAATAAAGGTGTTAAAGTAATATACAGATATTAGCAAATTGTTTAAATGTTTAATTAAGAAAGGCATTACGATTTCTGTTCGATGAAAGCTGTAGATAAAGATGGTGTCACTCGTAAATTATCTTTGTTCCTACTTTCAGTATTACTTAAGTTTTATTTTTCAACTCTGTTGCAGCCAATATTAGTTAATAAGGTGTTTGGCAATACGATATCAGTTGATGACAAACGATGCCAAAAAATCTATTTCTCACACGTTCGTTCTTTAACCCCTAGTTCTTCAACACTTCCGAATTCTTCACTCAATGACGTAAGCATGAAATAAACTCATGCTTCATGACCTGAGACACCGATCGATGAGTTAGTTAAACATTTGGCAAAATACTAATAGGTGTGCCACGATTGGTACTTCACATGGTTACAATGATGTCATGGTCCAAATACTTGAAGTCAGTAGTACCACTGCTGCCGCATTGACCTTATGTGTACTTAGAAAGTTGTGATTAGTTGAACGACCTTTACCTACGAAAATGTACATGATATATATCACCTACACACAGCAACTGTTGCAATGTTACAACTACCTCATTGTGCACTTGTGTTGCTCAATCATTCGGTCATTCAAGTGTTAATGAGTAGGCCGACACAATGGCTGAGTGAAAAATGTCAGGCATTAAAATTAATAGATGCTCGAACACATGTCTAAACAACTTGTCAATATTTATTATGTGTTGTGGTCTTGTAACAATTTGTGGTGAATGGTAGGGAATATTTTGAATTTCAATGGTAATAAGTTTCTTACAAAAGATATCTTTCGTTCAGTAGGTATGTTTTGGAAATTGTTGAGTAGAATTCGTTGGATATTTGGTGTAGTTAGATAGTTAGTGGCAATTAAATAATCTAAGCATGTAGTTATGAATTAGAGCTTTGAAATACGAATCTAATTAATATCGTGTAAATATAGCTGCGGTGAATACAAATGTTTTCTAAGCTGATTGTACGAAAATTAAACACAATTAGGTACGTGACAAGAATATTTAAATAAAATTCGCGTCAGACCTCAATTAATGGAACTTGTTTCTCTTGTAATAATGAAACACTAAATTTTATTCAAGGAGATATCGAATGTATCAACATTTCGCACACTATATCCTTGAGTGAGGCAGTGTGTTGTGTATCAATTTGGTCTTTATTCTTGAACTATGCTTATTAATCCGGACCATTAATCATGTTTAATGAAAACCAATTAAAGCTTAGTCTGCCTGACGGGCGGCATGCACATATACTGAAATATATTTCAATATGTGTGGCGCAAGTCATTGAGAGGTTGACTCACCGACAGACTGACACACTTGGGAGTCGAACAATCAGTCGTCGCTACAATTTATATGGCAGCGCTTGACATCGACGTCATTATAGTACCTAGTTATTGTAAAGTATTTATGTTTGACACTGGCTAGTAAAAATATATCAAAGAAATGACAAAAGCGGATTTAGACAAGTCATAGATCAACTACATAAAATGTTTTATCTTTCCGATTATATAGGTATTGATAACACGTCAACAGACGCAGTTAAACAGTTCTGTTCAAAGTAACGCGATAGGAAACTTGAAATATTCGATGATACGATGTGGAATATTATAAAGTAACTTTTTTAGAGAGTTTAGTGTCAAAGTGAAAAAAAAACAGGACAACAAAAATGTCGCAAACACACACAAAACAATGCCAACTGGATCACAACTACAAACTGGAGAAGAAGTATTTGGAAATGAAACGCTTGGTTTTGGAGAAGACAGAAGAATTGAAGCGAAGAGATAAAATAATAGCGTTGCTGGAACATGAGATCGACGAAAAAGATGGGACCATAAGATACCTCAAAAACGAAATAGACAAGTTTAGACAAGTCGTGAAGCCTTTGACGAGACAGTTGATAGACAGTCGCAGGAATGGGAACGAGGAAGAATGCTTTGTGATGAAGACACCAGGCATCGAGAATACCAGAGTCTACCATGTTGGTGAACCGAGGTTGAAGAGGACAGCTATCTCTGCGGAGCCGCTGTCTTCATTGTCACAGGGATATGAAATGAAATTAGTGAAAATACCGAAAATACAAAAGTGAGTATTTGCACCATGTAAAATTGTAACATAATGTCATCGTTAGCAGTTTAATTTTCAAACTGCATAATAAAATATATTATTCTATTAGTGTGACTAATGCTTACAATTTATTATTCATTTTATTGAAATAAATAACAGTAATACAAAAACAAGTTTTGTGGTTGCAAGTGCAATTTGAAAGGATATTGGTTTTTTTCATCAGCTGGAAAATTATCAGCAGCGGCCTGTATTTTGTGCTCTTGCAAAACACTTGTTGGACTGTTTTTATGGAATTTCATATAGCTACCAGTAAAATGCGGTTTCCTACTCTACTCATGGACAGTGCTAGAGTAAATAACTTGTTATAGATATAGTAATAATACAAATAAATGTGCTGGCAAGCCGGTGATAGTTTAAATTAAATATTTTTTTGCTCATTGCTACTGTCACAAAGATTGTTATTACTGATACGAAAAATGTTCTTGGCCTTCAAAGTAACAAAAAATCTGAAGAGAATAATACTTGCAGGTCAGTCGCACCAACTACAGAACGGATTTACATCAAATAAGTACACAGTCATGTTATGTTTTGATTCAAAACATTTATGGGACTTTACTTTTGAACAAAAAATAACATTAACTTGCAGAACGTCACCGTCATTATTTTTAGGTAACAAACAATCTAACATTGTCGTCTCATGAATACAAATCGCATTTACTTATTCTTTTGTAAATACTTTATTTGCCTTTTTAATTTAAGTCGGTTTATTGGTCACGATTATGTACTTAACGAATGTGTTTAACATCAATGTTTCTTCATCCTTACCATGCTCTCACGTTTTGTGTCGACAAATCTCATTTGTCTTACTATCGGCCGTGACTTTGTGACCTCACTTAACTTTAGGATCATCTACATCTGCTTCAATATTTTAATTTCATTCTATTTCTTCGAACCCGTTTACAGTTTGATTTCATAAATGCGAGAGAGCGTGTCTTATTTTGATAGAATTTCATACGATTTATGGATACGGAAGCTTTTATTTTAAAAGCTTGTATTGGTTGGATTTTATCATGGAAATGTGCTTCGAAATAATGATCTATCAGCTGATCATTCTGTATAATTCAATCAATTTGTAGGGGCATATCGCCACTTAGCGTCATCGATCAATCATTCAAGGTAGTGATTGAATTTCTTCTCAGTACAGGCATCGCAAGGCACCGTGGCGAGGTCAACGTGTGTTAGCTCGTGTGCCTTCGTTGATCCCATTTGGTATAATTACGTTCGAACTTTATGTGACAACTGTCCTCGCCGACGGCTCTGTCCACATTAGATCTTTTGAGACTTAAATTTACGAGCACTGGTTTGAATTTGGGTGGGTACCGTGAAAGCTTGACATGCGCCATTTCAAGGAATGTTCGCGTTTCGCAAATTGTTGATGGTTATAAAGTAGATAAAAACATTTCGTCAGTGTTTTCTAAACATAAGTTTCTTGTAAGTCATATAGTTGTGTAATAATAAGTCGTTCCTATAACTGCATGTTCGGGGGTAATACGATTATGACGTCTGTGCTCAGATTCTGCATGAGATGACGGCACACAGCGTGTGTAGGCTATGCGTAAATGGATTCTGAAGACGATTGATATGTTTTATAAGTGGTCTCCTAGTTCCATTATGAAACATAATTGAATTCTATTGTTATAAATAATTTCTGTCGATAACGGGAAAATAAATAAATCATCTTTAAAGTTAAAATAAAACAGGTTTTTTACTGATTTATTTACAAAATAGATCAATCATAAATTTATAATACCTATTAATTTTGTTAGCTTGTAACTAATACCTGTATCCTCTTCGTATAAATAAATCGATACGCATAAATTATTTGCGTGCTAATAATTATTATCGCAATAAAAAATAAAAAATAAAAAAATGCTTTACTTTCTAATCGACAGAGATATGAAATATCTATTTGGATGACTAAATGATTCTGTTATTTGCTAACAAACCACATTATACTTAATTGTTTTATTATAAACTAGCTGATGCCCGCGACTTCGCCCGCGTGGATGTCGGTTATTATTTATACTAAAACTTTACTCGAGAACCACTCTATCCATTGGTGAAAACAGCATGAAAATCGGTGCAGTTGTTTTGAGTTTATCGCGTACAGGACGACAGACAGACGCGGCGGAGAACTTTGTTTTATTTATTTATATTTATATTTATATTAGGTCTTTACCTATGAAATTGCCGTTCTGCAGTACTGGCCATTTCAAATCAAAATAATTTTTGTTTGGCTAAGAATTCTAATTTCAAATTAATTTGATTTTAAAAACATGGATTTTTTTTTCCAAAAGTAGTCATTTCTTTATTGATTAGTGTTACATTTTCATCGCATTTCAATCTTTTTCGTCATCATGGATACGTTAAAAATTCGAGTAATTATGGAATATGAGTACCGTCGTGGCAGCAACGCGGCACAAGCGGCACGCAACATCAACGACGTTTACGGAGCTAACACTACAAACCAACGCACCACCTGTTATTGGTTTGCTCGCTTCCGTTCTGGAAATTTCGACCTGAAAAATGAACCTCGCGGTCGTCCGAAGACTTTGGTCGACAATGACGAATTAAAGGCGATTGTGGAAGCTGATGATACACAATCTACGGCTGAATTAGCAGCAGCTTTCGACGTTAGCGTCAAAACAATATTGGTCCATTTGCGTCAAATTGGCAAGGTAAAAAAGCTTGACAAATGGGTGCCCCACGAACTCAATGATCGCCAGCGCGAAGTACGCGTCGAGACGTGCCTTGCACTGCTCAACAGACACACAAATGAAGGAATTTTGAACCGCATTGTTACCTGCGATGAAAAATGGATTCTTTTTGATAACCGCAAGCGCTCAGCAAGTTGGTTGGATCCTGGTTCAGCACCTAAACAATGCCCTAAACGAAAACTTACCCCTAGAAAAGTGATGGTCACTGTTTGGCGGTCTAGCGCCGGTGTGATTCATCACAGCTTCTTACCAAACGGGGTGAGCATTACTGCAGATGTGTACTGTGAAGAACTGAACACAATGATGGAGAAGCTGGCGCATCTCCAACCAGCATTGGTCAATCGCTCGTCTCCGCTGCTCCTGCACGACAACGCGCGACCTCATACTGCACAGCAGACGGTCTCCAAGTTGCAAGAACTGGGGTTGGAAGCTCTCCGTCATCCGCCCTACTCACCAGACCTTGCGCCTACAGACTACTACTTTTTCCAGAATTTGGATAACTTCTTGGCGGGAAAAAATTCAATACCCGAGAGGCAGTACAAAATGCCTTTGAAGAATTTGTTGCCTCCCGTCCAGCTGATTTCTTTAAGAAGGGCATCAATAAACTGCCACTGCGATGGCAAAGATGCATTGATTGCATGGGTGATTACTTCGATTAAAACAAATAAAAAATTCATGAAAAAAATTCGTTTAAATTTTTTCATACAAAACGGCAATTTCATAGGTAAAGACCTATTATATATATTCTTTATTATACACCACAAAAATATATAACAAAAAACAATAACAAACACTACAAAATATACAATCGGCGGCCTATATGCAATGGTTGTTTTATAATATGTAAGGATGATTTTATTTCTATTTTTATTACTAACTTCCGTCCCCAACTTCATCCGCACGTCGCATCGCATCGCTCGCCTGTTTTAATACTTTATTTTCACCGAGCATTCTTTCTTACTTATTTTTTTTTGTTCGGCTCCTATTCGTCGTAGAGTGATGATAAACAGTCAAAGCGTTCCTCAAAAATTGGGCTATCAAAACCAAAAGATTTTTGCAAATTCGACTGGTAAGTCCCTAGTTCCAGAGCACGTTCAAACAACACACAAATTCCATGTACATTTACATTACAGTACATTTTATTATTTAATTTATAATTTTACAGAGTTTTACCTTAATATAACATCTACCAAGCTGCAAAGCAATATTGTAAATGGTTTTGTAGGTACAGAAACTTTTACACGTCAATAATTATTTTCAATAAAAAATAAAAGTTATAAAACTCAAACCCAACTACGACAAAAAAGTCAACAAAAAAGTATAAACAAGGCATCTTTAGGGCATAAATCAAACAGATACGTGTGACTTTATGTCCTCTAGAGGGCGCCATATTTAATGTGACGTGTGAGCCTACAACCAGCGGACGATCAAGACGCTTCCAACGATTACTCAAATTGTGACGAGTAGTTTAGAATATATGAGGGAACACATGAACGTATATACATACATACCGGTCAAAATCATAACCCTCCTTTTTGCTTCGCCGTAGTCGGGTAAAAACTAGATGACGTGGGTGTTTACTATCCGATTACACTGAGAAGAAACAGATACTGAGCGGTCACAGTCTGTTTTAAAATCCAGACATAATCTTGGTGAGATCTTGTGAGGATCATGTAGGATAGATTAGTGGTTAGTTCCTGGGTTCGATTCCCAGGTCTGTCAAAGTGTTATTGGGTTTTTCATCAGGAATTTCTCAGTAGCAACCCGGTATCCGGTTGATGGCAATAGGCTCGCCCCCTATTACATGAGACTTAAACATAACTGGCGAAATGTGGGTATATGTACTATAGGTACACCTCTGCCTAACCCTCCGGGGATTACAGGCGTTTGTTATGTTACGTTAGGTTAATTCGTTTGTATTTAAATAAAATAAAATAAAACATGTGAAAGAGGTTTTTACCAGAAAATATGTTTGCTCACAATACAGTCATATTTTATCATTCATTGAACCGCTATGCGGGTCTTTCCATAGGTAGCTTTGTAGTCATAGGACATCATAATTTATAACAAGTGATTCACAAACGAAATAAATTGTTTTTTCTTTTGTGTTGCAAGCGTTTGAGAGGTCCTGGGTTTATCAATACGAGGAACGATTACTATTTTGATCGCTGAGGATTTTGCAACGGTTCCTGACTTTTTTTCTATGGGATTATCTAAAGGGACTTACATAACATACATAATCAGCCTATAATGTTCCCACTGCTGGGACACAGGCCTCCTCTCTGTGAGAGGGAGCGGGCCGTAATCCACCACGCGGGCCCAGTGCGGGTTGGTAGATGTCACATGTCTTCGAAATTTTTGTTCTAGGACATGCCGGTTTCCTCACGATGTTTTCCTTCACCGTTTTGAGAGCAGTGGCGATGAAATAATTTACACAAAGTAAAGCGCCTGTCAGGGTTCGAACCTACAACCTACAACTCGTAAGTCGTGGCCGTTACCACTGGACCACCACTGCTCTAAAAGGATTTGACTAAAGGGACTTGTCAGGTTCTATATGACGAAAGGCATAATATTGTGACTTTGTTAGTGGGATACCTAACAATGTACTTATATGAAACCGTTGACAGGCGAACGATCATGGATCATCAAAATTGCCAATAATAATGATAATTACAGTAAAATATCTGATAATTTTCAATCATAATATCTACATCCGAGTTGGCCACCCGAGTTGGTTGGTTGCTTTATTTTTATATAACCTTTATAGTTTTCCACTACTGGGCAAAGGCGTCCTTTTTAACCGACTTCTTCAAAATAGCCTCTTGCCTCTCTACGTTTTTTTTTGTGTATTTGTTTCGCGATTACCCCGCCAATTATGTATCGATTTTGATGATTCTTTTTTTTTTGGTAGGTCATGTTGCAGAGGTAGTCCCATATAAGTTTTATTAACTTTGCTTGCGTAGTTTTTGAGTTAGCTTCAATATTACGTATTTTTCCCACTTAATATATCTAGACGATGTTTTAAGTGACTCCGTCACTGTTATTTATACATATAGTAGGTAGTGGTATTCGAATTTGTGTGGGGTAGGTACCACATCTAAAAAGTGAAAAAAAAAAAGATTTTGCAAAAAAAAAAAAAAATAACTTACTTCCGGTTATTTTTTTGTGTAAAAAGTTTTTATGCCTTCCAAATCTCTCTGTTTCGTGCGATTTCTGGCCATGTTGGCCCCACAAACATTATTAGATCGTCACACCACTGCCATATAGAAAAAATATTTAACTAAGAACTAGGTAAGTAATTTATTACCTACCATGGAAGTGCCTTTCTGCATAAGAGCATAAACAATGATATTATGCATGACCTTCCTTCCTCTAGTATTAGCATTAGTTTCATCATAGACAGGTCTCGCCATGGTTTATGACACTAATTTACCGTAATAATTTAAAGGTTATTGTCATTATAGTTGATAGGGCACTTTGAAATTGCCTTGTGCATAGGTACGGGAAGTAGTTTAATATGTCTATTAATATCTTAGAAAATTGAGATATTGTTTTGATCAAAGTGTACAAGGTACGTAACTATACTAAGAGAAAATAAAATTAAGCACTTGCATTAGGTGTTTTGGCTTTTCTTATGTGCCTATGTATGTATGATATAACTTATAAGTACCCATGCTGCCAGTCGTTTTGGCAAATTACCAGTCGACAACGATGCAGAGGAATTTTTCGACGTTATTTTTGTTAATTTGTTGCTAAGTTTAGTTGTGCTAGGATATGTTATTGTTATTTGTTCTAGTGTTTTTAGGGTGATGTACCCGAACGGTGCCAAACGGAACCCTATTACTAAGCTTCCACTTTCCGTCAGTCCGTCTGTCTGACAACGGGCAGGACAGTGATTTTCACAGATTGTGTATTTCCATTGCAGCTGTATCAATAAATAAAATAAAAAATTAAACAATTATAACGACCTCTGCAAGACTAAAAAAAGCTCTAGAATCACAAAAGATTTTCAAGTAACTGGTTTAGTTTACAAGTTCTATCCCTTTTAAACTTATTTACCCAATAGGTTTAAAAACCATGAAAGTTTTTTAATCCTACGGGCGGTACCTGAGCAGTCTACCTATAGTTTTTAGGGTTCCGTACATAAAGGGTAAAACGGGACCCTATTACTAAGACTCCGCTGTCTGTCTGTTCACAGATGATGTATGGCTGTTGCCGCTATAACAACAAATACAAAAAAAACAGAACAAAATAAATATTTAAGGGGCTCCCATACAACAAATGTGATTTTTTGCCGTTTTTATAGATAATGGTACGGAACCCTTCGTGCGTGAGTCCGACTCGCACTTGGCAGATTTTTCATACCTCATCTTCTTCTTTCGTTTTGGATCCATTCTTATGAATTTGTAATTTTCTTATTTCAGATCACGGGAGCTGATAAAAGGTGCAATACTGGACAATGATTTCATGAAGAATCTTGAGATGACGCAGATCCGCGAAATCGTGGACTGCATGTATCCTGTCGAATATGCAGCTGGCAGCCTCATCATCAAGGAGGGAGATGTTGGCAGCATCGTATATGTTATGGAAGGTAAATTCATGCTTTATTAATATCAATTTATCTCTTTGCATACCAGAATATCGCAATATTCAATTTTTGCGCCATCTAGTGTCGAGTAGTAGCTTTAACACGAGACGATTTATTACCGCCATCTAGCGACAAATAGATAAAACATTTTTGACTAACTGTACGCTGGTTCTACAAATGAAGATAGATGGCGCTGTATATATGGTTTGTCTATTCGAGAACAGATGGCGTTAAATTTGCTCACTGGGTGGTGCTAATTAATTTTTCTACTCTCTAATAGATGGCGATAAAAAGTTATTACCATTAAAAGTTGTTGATCCATCTTGTATTATAATTGATTAATGTAATGTTTTCGAATCATCCACCCTTATTTTTATTCCTTTTTAACGCGTTTCTATGTTGTCATGCTACGCGTGCTGGATTGTCTAAAGCAAAATTATTTGAAGATTTGCAAAATGGACTGAATCCATAAAAATAATATTATAACGATTGTTAAATACCAAGCTATGTATCATACCAATAAGCAAGCAGGTAGGTAAACCTCAGATTGTCTAAAACAACAATAAAAACTTTTTACAAAAAAAAACAACCGAAATAAGTTATTTTTCACATTTTGTGTTTTTTTGGAAGTCGCTTGTTTTTTTTTGTAAAAGTTTTTATTTTTCACTTTTTAGTTGTGGTACCTACCCCACACAAATTCAAATACCACTATCTGCCATGTAAATAACAGTGACGGAGTCAAACAATATATCGTCTACATACACAAAATGGGAAAAATACGTAATTATTTAAGCTAATTCAAAAACTACGCAAGCAAAGTTACTAAAATTTATTTGGGACCACCTCTGAAGCATGAAACCCCCCAAACAAAAAAAGAATCATCGAAATCGATTCATAATTGACAGAGTAATCGGGGAACATACACAAAAAAAAAAAAAAAACATAAATACGAATTGAGAACCTCCTCCTTTTTGAAGAAGTCGGTTAAAAAATAGAAGAATAAACATGGTTTCCATAATAACTCCAAACAAGTACCTAACAGAAGTAAGTATAGAATAATTATCTTCAATCAACAGATTTTACCTGGCGGCAATTTTCCAAAACATAATTTTCCTTGCATGTGTCTAATTCACGAGTATCCTTCGTTTACAACAAGTATCCGGCGAGATCTGCTAAATAGTAACCTCTTAAAAACAAACACAGTCATATTCATAGTGATACTACGTTCTAGCGAAGTGGATACTTTCCCTAAGCGCGTTCGAGAAAGCGGAAAAGCAGCTGCCGTGACACCCGCGACTTTTCCTGCCAAGTAAAGTCAAACGCACGTTCAAGATAACTTTGACGGCGCCTTTATTTCGTTGCAATAAGGGCTGTTTTGGTAGTTCAATAGTGTGATTGACTGTGTGTAATCTTACCACTACAGAAAAACTAGACAAGTTACTATAAAATATATACTCACCTACCTTAAGTATGTATTTTCTCTGTTTCTAGTCATAATATCCCATAAAGATTACTTTGGTTAGGTATTATTATTTCCTTTTCAATTGAGGTTTAAAAATTGTACTCATAGTTAAACAATAAAATACAAATTAATTACTTACTTAAACTATGAGAAAAACATCTGTAATACATAGTTATTACCTGAAGTTACTAAGCAACTGAGGTTCCTATACTATTTCTAGTAAATGTGGTTTTGCAACTGAATGTTTTTCCTTCTTGAAAATATGTTCCGTTGGTCCCGGCTGTCATTCGTGAATCTTTGTCAGTCGTTACGGGTCGTCAGAAGCCCGAAAGTCTGACAACCAGTCTTACCAAGGGGTATCGTATTGCCCAGTTACTGGGTTGTGGAGGTCAGATAGGCAGTCGCTCCATGTAAAATACTGGTATTCAGCTGCATCCGGTTAGACTGGTAGCCCACCCCAACATACTTGGGAAAAGGCTAGGCAGATTGATTTAGGTACTATAAGTTTTCTATCGTGGAACAAACTATAACTTTGTTATTACTTACCGCCTCGTTGTCGATTGATAAGAAAATCCCTAAATAAATTCTATAGGGAAATACAGGGTGTTAAAAAAAATCTGCTGTTCCATACATTTTGTCGATTTAAGTGAACACAAATGTATGGAACAGCTGATTTTTTTTTCGCGATTCCAAGGTTGGTCCCATAGAAAAAGTATAGGTATTATAGATGACACCAAGCCACTAGTTTCAAGGATAACGGTGTCTACCCTAACACCCAGTAGAAGGCAAGTTTCAGGCAAGATTAAAAATATATTTAAGTACATATTTTTTTCCTAGATATACAGGAACTATCGAAATAACAAAAAGTATATAAAATTGCAGCGAAGTAAAGTTTTTGGTGACCAATGACTTTGCAACATGACATCCGTGTCACGCTGTTAGCGGTCAAACAATTCACATCATATCGAGCAACAGGATCTTAATACTTAGTTTGTTATAGCAAAAAACATCGTTACTGTGATAGCCTTGCTAAATAATTAAATACAGTTAATTTTTAACTTTTAATTATGACGAAGTTTTAGTAACAGTTAAATGTTATCTCAAATTTAATTAAATATTTATGTTAATATATAACATTTTTATGTTATCAAAATATAATGTTAGCAATTACGTTACATAAAGTTAATAACGGTAATTATCTGTACGTAATTAATAAAACATAAATAAAGTAAATATAAACTACTGTATGTTTTTTTATTGTAACTAATTCGGCGGAAAACGTGAGACGAACAAAAAATGTTTGGTTACACACAATAAAGTTTTTTTAGATAATTTATTAGCAAAAAATGCTTCGCCAAGTAAATGAAACGCGTTTCTATAACTTAGTGAAACCTAATAAACAGGAGCATAAGGTCAAACTAATGAGGGCGGATGTCAAACACGTAACAACGATGTTTCGTTATATTTACATAACATAATAGTTATTCGACCCTTGGTTTGTTATGTAAGTTAATAAATTAATAATTTCGATAGTTATATTATTATATAGATAGGTATTTTGCTTGCAAAATTTCGTGCACGTGTACGAAAATATAATAATACAGGGAGGAAATACCTAGTTATAGATAAAAGAGCCAACCTTACCTTAGTCACCGTTCTAGAGGAAAAATATTACGTACCTACTTAGTTTAAATTCTGTATGTTTTCAATAGTTCAAGCGTTCTTTTTTTCATTCCATTATACGGGTACGTTGTTCAAGGCGATGCGTCGATACATAATCACGAAATAAATTACTCTTTTCAAGCAAAAAAAAAACCTGGGTATTTATTATAATTATCACCAAGAGAGAACAGAACAATGTTATAACCACGCGAATTTTGTCATCTCAGGCATCGTTTACATAGCGTTCGGACTATACTGCGCAAACGCAACGCTAAAGCAGCGTCGAAGCAAACGTTACCAGTATTTTCAAAATTATTTTTTCTTCTGACAGCAGCAGCGCAACTGCAAACCTATTTTAACGATTATAAAGATCATTATGATTTTATGACTGCATCACTGTCAAAAGAACTGTTGTTGTTATGGAATTACGTCTACACGAGAGAATGCGTTCTTGACATCTGTCAATTTCATTAACGAATATAATGTGTTTTGCGAATTGTTTGGAACATATTAATAATAAATGTATTTATTATAAATAATGATATTCTCTCGACAGCCGCTAACGGTAAATGCGTAGGCACCCTAAGCAGAAAACCACTCAGAGTGTTCAACCGTGCATCAGATACTGCGGACTGCGGTGCATTCAACGTCATTCTATAATTTTAAATCATTTTCTAGATGGTTCTGAGTCTGGCACTTTTGCGGTTTTTAAGGAAAGCGAAAGTGTCTACTTAGACCTACCTGGCAATTTTAACTGTCAATCCTAATATAACTTACCTTAGAAAGGGTTGGTAGATCCGGGTTATGAATAGTTATGATAAAACCGTGTTTTATGATGATGTAGGTAGTAAAGTTTTCGGTAAGATATAGATATAGGTAGAAATATTTTCCTCCCATTGAGTTTGCTGTCATCCTAACTAGATGACAAATAAACTTGTAACAAATGAATTTTTTGCTTTGTCAAACGTTAAATTGTAAGTATGTAAAGTTTTACATACTTACAACGTTTGTTGACAAATCTTAGATATAACATACAATCTAAAACTAAACCTTAAATAATTATGTACGAGTATGGAAAGGAAAAAATAAAAAAAATAATGGGAAGAGCTCATTGAGCATCAAAAAATTCGTCGGCATCGCTGTCAGTGGGGAAAGTTCCCAAAAGGCTGGCAGCGTTGCCACGTTGAGTGGAAATGCTCATTCTTTGACGTCAATGAAATAGAATCAAAGATTTTTTATCGTGTTGAATTAATATCTTCTGTACGCTGAAAAGATTTACTGAAGATGATGGTACCTACTGTTTTCACAGACTGTTAATACTTATGATGATGAATTTAAACTAAATTAAATGCGTCATAATGAAATTCTTAATACAATAGTGACCATTAAAAGTACCTACGTGTTCAGAGATAATGCTCTAAATTGAGTCGGTCCCGAATTTTGGAACCTTGACATATAAAAAAATAACAATGATTTATATAATTTGGCAAACTAAAACTAACTTAATTTTAAGACTTCATCTTAAATGTTACTTGTACCTAAATGTTATTGAATGCCGGACGAAACAAGGTAACTTGTAATAAATATTCATTAGACTTGGCGTAATTAATGTCACCGAATACGTAATAAGTTGGTAATAATTTTGCAAGTATTATATTTTTATTAGTTTCTTAATAAAATAAAAATAAAATTTTATTACAACATTGCATTATCATAATATTTTATTGTTGAGGAACACGAAGGAAATATTAAAAAAATAGGACATGCACGTTCCAAGTTTTAAAATTAGCTAAGCAGACTTTTGAGGTGCCGAATGAATAAACAAACATTAGATAATGAAAAAATAAAAATAATCCACATAACACAAAAAAAGGTTAATCTTAAAATAAATGAGACTATTCTCAGAACAATAACAAAAGAAATCGCTCCAGATTGGAAACAAGTTTAAGACGGCACAAAGGCGCGTACTCTTGGTACTATAAGTACTATTACGAAATGTAAAAAAAACTGTCAGTACAGACAATGCGTGATCGGACCGCGGCCTTGGGAGACGGAGATCGACATTCGAGACCTTGTCGACTTTTTGTAAGACATAATGGGTGACGTTGTAGCCCCCCGGCTACTGGTCGTGTTCTAAGTGAAAGTAAAGAGCGTCCGTGTGTAATTTGCTGTGCGATGTTGATAGAACTCGATGGTGATAGCTAGATTGCAGGGTTCACAGTCAGTGTTGCGTTGGATAGTTTCAATTGTACTGTCATAACGATTTCTTAAGTTCCTGATTGGAAACGTAATTTCCATTTGACATGGTATAGTCTAGAATTGTAGATTGTTGCTTCCAATATTGTACTATCGCAGAAAACAGATTCTTCACTGGCCGACTAAAACAATATGACACGTATAGTAGGCGCATTTCAGTGGTAACAAAACCAGTATAAGCTAGCCTTTAATTCTATTGAAACTGTTCAGTGACTTGACTGTACACTACAAACAAGAAAGGAAAACAAATGTTCCAAATATGAAGATGGTGTAGGTTAGTACTGTGAAAGAAAATTTCCACATGCAACCTTTGAGCTCAAGATAAACAAAAAAATCATACATATGTTAAATAATTGGAATGAATGTACCTAATGAAAACTTTGCTGCCAATATGTGACAGCCCTGAATTTTATTATAGAGCGGGTAACATGTATGATTTACCATAAATGAAGTAGTGCGACTTGGCAAGTATTTGTAGACAAGTTGTATCACTACTTGGAGCCACTTAAGTTGAATTGAAGTTAACAAGCAATATTGAAGACACTGGCAATCTTATAAATGTCTAAGGACCATATTCTAGAGCGATGCTCCAGACTTATGAATCTCGACTCGAAAACATACAATCTAAACCGAATAAAATTCATACTTAAATCGAGATTCGGGTACGAGAGTTCTAGAATACGAATCCCATTCAAGAAGAAAATAATGATATTATTAACGAAGCACCAGCTATTATTAGTAAAAATATTTATAAAAAAAATATACACAGACTATTGTGTTCAAACATTATTGATTGGATTGATGTATCAAACAGTATAATAGCATTGTTAAAGAAAAAAATATTTGACCTGTGAGATTCTTCGGTAGCATCAGTCAAAAAGGAGTAAAAGCAAGTAATAAATTGATTCCCATTCTAATAGTATCAATATAAGCCATACCTACGTGCTATGATAGCCAGAGATCATTATGCATATAGAGCACGTTTGATTCCATTGCCCCATCGTCGAACACTTGTGTAGAAAGATAATGCAGCTGGTACAGCACCTAGTCTACTATGCGTATATGTAGTGCCTAGCCAGATCCTATACTATTAAATAAGCAATATTTGCATGAATATACATTTTTATTTCATATTTGTAATCGTTCTTTCGGTGAAAGTTGCAATGTAGGGATTTAGGTACGGGGGTGAAAAATCGATCTAGCTAGGTCTAATTTCTGGGAAAAATCGTTTTCTCTATTTTCACCCGAGTACGAGTCGAACGACAATAACGCATGCGAGATGCGCGAGAATTGCCTTAAACCAGAAATAATATAGAGAAGGAATGAGCATTGACTACGATTGCATAGGGCGGATGATAAAGATGTATTAGTATTAGTAAAGATTCTGACGAAACCGAAACTTGATATTAATTTATACCCTTTCATCTATGCGTCATACAATTGCACCATAAATGCAATTAATAATATGATAAAGTTTTTCTTATTGGTAAAATTCATAAAATTGGGTTTAAAAGAGAGCGATTATTTTCTTTTTCAGATCAGAAAAAATTTTGGCAAAAATTCAATTTTAGTATCATCCCAATCGACCTAAAACATTATGTTTCCCAATGGCACTGACATTTTCTAAGTGGACTTTTGATATTATCGTTACTAATGATGATTGACTATATATCTACATCTATCTTAAATAATTACGCCACAGTTTTTGAAATGATAACAAACCATTTGACCCTCATTATCTAGTTCATTAATGTTATCAAACTATTCCGTGTCTTGACTTATCATATTCATAATATTCTAAAAATATATAAGTATGTTAGACAAGTGGTCGAAAACAGACCGCCTAACTTCAGAAGAAATAAGTAATAAGTTACTTCTAAGTAATTGCAGCATTACGAAATTGTCCGTCGGAACTATTTTCTGTGATAATAAATTTAAGTTTCACTTAAAATTTCGCCTAACTGCGGTTACGTCTATTAGTTACGAAATAATGGGTTAATACACTTCTTTTTATTCCGTGCTGAAATTGGCAGAAAGGAACACTTATTTCATATTGCAAAACGATTGATGCAAACTTAGTGCATTTAATTTTATTCCAAAGGTGTAAAACTAAATAGCTAGTTATTTTATAACAAGTTTCTCATAACTTATGTAACGGTTTGGCCTTTGAAATATAATTTAAGCATAACATTTGAATGTCAAATGGAAAATAAAATCCTTTGGTTTGTCAGGGAGATGAAGAAATAAACAAGAAAAGAAGCCAATATTAGTAATTTAACCGATGATCTAATGCTGGATTGAGACGTTGATCTAATCTGCAACAATCTAGACATACTTTTAGTTAAAGGCTTGTCACGTTCAACTGCAATCACAAATGTGCTTACATTGAGTGCGTATAAAATTACCTTATTCCGAAATATTACGAAACTAGTCGCATCAACCTGACGCAACAAGCAATTTTCCTTTAAGTTCCAGTCGCTTAGTCGTTGGCCAACACGACCTTAATGCCTCGAAACATTTGAGCCTATTGTGCGAATAGCCTCAGAATCACGCACCTAGTAATAGTGACCCTAAATTACATTGGGATGTGACAAATTATCCGTTGTTACCATTCTGTGAGGCAACGTATGAAATGGCGTTTATAACATTTTGTAACATCCGTGATGTTGGTAAAGATTTAATTGCCAACTGCTTTTAAACAGTTTTCCAATGTTTTCCTCTAGTCCAAATAAAAAAACATGTAAATTCAAACAAACCAACGGGCAGGCACTTAAAATAAGGAAAATATTCTATTTATCATTAGACATAAACAAAAAAGATGAAAAAAAAAACTATCTTACAAGAGACTTGTACCCAGAGTGTTGTTGTCATGTTATTTAAATATTTAGTTATATTGTATACTAGCCGTTACCCACAACTTCGTCAGCGATCCAGGATTACAAGCCTATGTCCTTTTCCGGGTCATGATCTACCCATGTGCAAAATTTTATCCAAATCCGTTCAGCCCTTTTAGCGTGGAAGCGTAAAAAACAAAGAAACAAACTCACTTTCGCATTTTTAATATAGTTAGGATTTGACGTTTACCTGTATGTGGTAATCCCAAAACATTTCACACTGTTTCTGATTCCATTATCTTTGCAAAACAATTTCTAAATTGCATAAAATAACGAGATCTCCTATTAGACTCTCCAAGATTTAATCAGCAAGAAATGCATTGTCGGGTCCAGTCATTTGTCTCTACGCATGCATTCCAGCTGGGTGACCATCCATATCAGACGATTTCTCTTAACAATCTGAATAGTTCTCGTTGTAAACATTTGCTTTGGCTCGCTGTTGTGCCCCAATTCTGATATTGGCTCTATTAAAACTTGTTACAACTGTCTTTTGTTACTTAACACATAATTTAGTTGCGTAATAAGTTCAATTTGCTTGAGATATGCATCACTACTGTTTGTGACCGCTTTTATTTTGGATCTAGTTCGGTTTTACCAATTTCAAGATCCTCTATAAATAAGCTCTAAAGATTCAATTTTAAAATATTCGGACGATGTCGAAATCATTATCAAAGTTCAATGATATTCTCTGAGGATTATATCAAATACTAGTTTCTTGCTAAATTACAAACCATAGACAGTGGGATAGCTGCCACTCAAGGCTTGATTAAATTATTATAGAAGTCAAGTTATTGATAATTATTGTAGAACATAATTATCAATATTATTACTCCTAGTATTGAGAATTTCAAACATTACAAAGGCCATTTATTCCACTCATATCTAATGTAAAAAATGTGAACGTATACACCCTTTCAAATAAGATACGGGTCGGTGACGTCACTCATTGAAAGTGCGTTATTTAAACGAGGGGAAAGAATTGGCTGCGTGCCTGTCTTCATTGTTCAATTAGACAAGGCAACAAAAGGAGGTAATGCTACTACGAGCATCTATTCACTCGGTCCATTTGGATGACTGTCAATGAATAAAGCAATAACTGGGCTTATATCAAGTTTAGGAATTTCCTTTGAAATTAGCACGGAATTCTGAGAAACGATCTAGGGGATCTTCTGTACCAATAAAGATGGGTTGCGTCATTAAGTCTCGTGATTTTGAGGGAGGAACGGGATTCCCTGAAATAATCTTTTCCTTAAAAACAACAACTTCCGATAAAGCAGAAGTCGAGAGCATTATACTATCAGCAGTTATAATAAACTTATACCTAAAGTGCCCCTACAAAACCGTAATTTTAAGGTAGCAGTAACTAAAAGTGAAACCATAACATTATCCACAGCCCACAGCCTTGACCGTGGAGTAATTGCGTCACAAATGAAATCCAACTGAACATCTTCACGATTAGCATTTCTACTTTTACTTGAACTTTCGATTCGTCGACGCCGACCATAATTGCATGGTGTTTTACCGTTTAGTAATCATTCAGTAATTCACAACACCTAATTATGAAATTTTCCGATATGGAAAGTGGATGGTAGATAAAGTAGTGGATGGTACAAAACAAACGGATAAACTAGACAAATTATAAACCATAAACCTAATTTATAACTTCGACACGTCTTGTAGAACGGGTTTTATGATCACGAATAATACTTTTGTATAATACTTTTATGATGATATTATCTTTGTGATGTCCAACGAAGCGGTTATGTTCTGCACCCATTACTGCACGTTATACCAAGAAAATTTAACTGTAGAATTTATATCTTTAAAAAATATTGCTCTTCTGAAATCTTAGATCATAATAACTGGTTTTGAAGACCAAAACCAGTTATTATGATCTAAGAAGAGTTACAAGATTTATATCCAGTGATAACTTTCATCTTACTGATTGTTTCGGTTTTTGGAGATTTTAGTTCTAAAATAACTCCGTATAAATAAAATGAAAAAATCGTTGATTGCCACAATGGCAGATCGTAATTGTAAATTTTCCCTGTTTATTCCATCAATTTAATCCATTAACCGCTTTCTTTTCGATTTTATTTGTTTCGCTATTGATATTGATAAACTTTTATTTTTCATTTGCAACATTATTTGCGTAGTCATTCAGAAACTCAATTCAAGACAAACAATGATATTTGTCTTTATCATCAGAAACTTTTTTAACCTTATTTCTCAATTTTATTTTTGTATTTTCATCCCAAATGTTTTTGGTTCAGTAAAGTCTACTGTGAAGTTTCTCGCAATAAGTGTCACTGACTTCACAAATGTGTAAAAAGTTGCTAAACCATCTCTCAATGTATACCAAAGCTGCCCGTTTACTTCAGTTTATTTTTTTAATCCATAATTTTTAAGGTACCAGTGTTTTTAACGGAAATACTGCTGCACTCGTTGATAGTTATTATACGTTGTTAAAAGCAGTATTCATAAAATAGACTAATGACTTTTTCGGTGTTTATCTGAAGGTCTACCTTCAACGAATAATTATACATGCTTAGGTTCTGAAGTGTTATATTATTACTCAAACTTTTGTCATTTAGAAAATTTGCTACTGCTTAAAGTAGTGTCATATAAATTTAAACATGTGTCAACATTCGTAATACCATAAGTTCTTTCATCATTTTTGTGATCACCTTCTTTTGGTCTTTGAATTTTCAATGTTTTAACAAGTGTTTAGCGTTACATGCTTAAACATAATACACGTGCTGTTTGTAAGTAGTAATCCAAAAAGTGTGTTCGTCACACAGGATTACAGGAACATTTTTTTTGTCGCAGCTCACTGCTCTACAGTATCTCTAGGATCAAAATTAAAAGGTTCACCACCTCGTCCACCTTTTGTGAGCTTGGAGCTTTTATTATTCAGGTAAGTATATGTTTTGTCTTTGTCTGGCGCATAGTCTGTCTCAACTACACGCGCAGTCAGCCGGCTGCGTTTGCGCAGGAGTTGATCGGATCGGAGTAGAGCAGTAAGCGGAGCGGCGCTGACGTGATTGGTCGCTGTGTCCCCAATGTTTCGCGTTCCGAATTTAAAATAGTCGCGATCGACCTCACTGTGAGACAAGCAATGTGATTTGTTTATAGTTTTTGTTTCTCAATAAAACAGAATTGAAGAGAATTATTCCATTGAACTATGGTAAATAGTGTGAAGTGTTGTTGTGTTAAAATAAAGTGTAGTTTCGCGGAAGCTGCAGTTATCACTGCACCACAGATTTCGGCGGATAAACGCAAATCCGTACGCCGAAAAGGATTTAAAATTAACATGTTACTCACATCATGCTGCAGCAAAATTTTATATGTTTGAGGATATTGCAATAACAGCTTTATTAAAGTTATAAAATTCGAAGTCATTGGATTTTATGAGCATATTTTTATAAACATCGTGTCCTTTAGTCCGATTCACGATTTGAAAGTAACGTTTCGGAGGCTCTCATGCACTACAAGGTTATTGCAAGCCTCTCGTATTTGCGTGCACTACCCGTGTGGCGTGAAAGTATTTTGGAACGTTGTCTTCACAGTGAAGATATTTTAGCATATTAATGTCCGAGTAGCCTCGAGCTTTCTATGCCTGCGTTTGGCCAAACAGTATGACATCACTGTCTTGTTAGACCTCTTCTTTTTTAATTATGTCAGCTACATTGGCCATTAATTCACTTTAGAGTTGTCCTTGTTGAAAAATAAATTGGTGAAGTTTGATGTTGTGAACTAAATCAATCAAGTACCGGTTTCATAATTAATGATATACCTTGCAAGTATTGCAATACGAATCAGTTCACGCCTCGTTAACTTATTGAAATCATTGTTGCACTAACACACTTTGGAACTTGTTTATCGAGTAACATAAATCGATCTAATATGCGTATACGAATCATTGTCACGTTTTTGTATTCAAACAAAGATTAGAAAGTATAGATAGATAGTATCATACCATACCATACAGAGGATTGTCTCCCTTGCGTGTTAACAATACTGCACACAAATGATGTTATCTTATTAATAACTATTCCGATTATTAAAATTATCATCAGAGCGTAGAAAGTGTTTGTACAATACAAATATTTCAAAATAGAAACGTTAGTTGATGATTATAACACCGTAACACCGCTGTAGTATTTTACGACATCCATTTATTAATTTCTTAACTAAATCACGACAAAACTGATTGCTGAATGTCTGTTAGTCTAACTTGCTCTTGTTTTTATAATATTTGATGTAATCCCCATAGAATAATGCGCTGCAAATGTCCCACTGAATTGTAAAGTCAGCTAAATAGGAGAAAGGGCTACCATTGTTTTTGATTCGAGTAACCTACCGTTAGTTCTAAATAAATTCAGCGCGTGCTGTTTGCGTATCTGACTAATATATTGTAATTCTATCAATGAGTTTGTAGTTCATTGATGAGTCAACGGTTTTTATTGCTTTCAAAGTAGTTTTTGCCAATGTAAAAGCAGAGTGAACCGCATATAGATGACGAGTCATTGTTTTGACCATTATCTATTGTAAACGGTAGTACTGATAACAGCAATTTAATAGCTAAATACACAGTCACAGAGTTTGAATAAAATTAAAGCTTTGTTGCGGAATAGTCCGAAAGGGATACCGGGACCCTGGCAACAGGCAACTGAAGGAACACCGGTGGGTTTTAGTCAGTAAGAGTCTGACACGCCCTTCCGCTCCGCCCAGAGCGGGAGAAGTCATATATATGACGACATCCCAGCCAAAAAAAAAAAAAAAAAAGGTAGATTTTTGGTCATTGTCTTATCACCAGTGCACAAAGATATTCTAGGAAACCTTGTAAGCGGAGCTGTAAAAATATAAATGTCTTCAGAATTTATTATGAAATATTTGCAAAGTTTCTGGTCCCAACATCATTCTTCATAAACTTCTGTAGGAAATATTTTTATCGTTATTTTGATTTTTGATAGTGTTACTGCTGAAGGTAGTGGCACCAGCTTTTCTTGGAAATATTATTGGTCTCTTAATCGAAAAATAGTTAACCATGCATCGGTCACAATTTCTCGAGTTCCTGGATATGTTTCTCACGTATCATCGCTGACCAGCCGACTGGATATGTGGACCAATGAACTTGTTTCAACTCGTCTATCGGCTGATGTCTTAGAAATCGTTTCCTACTAACTCGATCAGGCGTTTAATGATTGCTGCAAAATTTGATACTACTTTACACGTATCGTTTGTTATTGTTTTCTTCACCTACATTGTTTGTATTGATTGCTATATCTATATCTTTATAATATGCTAATTGTATTTCTAGTTCATGACTGACTTTCGATTCCATATCTTGATGTACATCTGCTTTAAATTGATATAGTGTTGTTAAGTTTCCCAGTGAAAGTGCGACAGTATTAATAACAATAAACTGGCCGTATGTAGCAGTTGGTTTACCAGCTGCCACTCGCACTCACTCAGCCCCCATTATCTAATTATTACGCAATGTAATTCCATTTGCATTCGCCTTATGGGCTCTTGAGGCCCAGTTAGCGCTTCCTCGTTGGTGTATTGGACTAAACTACTTCTTGTACAATGAGCGTGCTTTCCCCGTGACGCGTCCGCTCTTGCAAAGTTTACTGATCGATGATATCTTTTTGCCAAATTACCCATGAAGCACCGACTTGAAGGTTGTATAATGTAAGCCCTCTCTTAACAACGGAAGTTGTCCAGTATGTATAAAGTTTAAGCGAAGGTCGATAGAGGTATAGACAGATTATTAAAATACAAGTACGTAATGTGAAATACAACACTATTCACTGCTGATTAAAATCTGAGATCCACGCATTATGTATGATACAGATGCTTCATTTTTTTTATGATTACAGTTGATAACCGTAATGAGTTATGAAACAGTGGCCTGTGTTCATCTATAGTGTAGCTCACAGCTGTTGTTTTATCTTCATAGTTTAACTTTTAACTAAAAGCAGTATTCATAAAAGAAAAAGCAGTTAGCAACTGGCGGTAAAGTCTTGAAAAGCTTAAAGATCTTTCTCATGTATTTCACATGATTGGTGGGTATACTGGGTACTTCGTTAGTAATGCGGTTAACTGTGCAGCTGTCGAGAAGGTGCACTCGCTTTGTATCTCAAGAAAAATAATCGAGTTTCTAGACACGGATAAGTATAATAGCGCTTGCAAAATCCTTCCATTGTTATACATCAATCAATCGAACGCGCCATTCTTAACACAACCATTTAATAGGAAAATTGAAAAATTTTCACTCAACCAATTAGTTACCTTTACTTTAACAAAAACTTAATCATGCCTTAAGATATTGAACATTTTGCTGCAGCATCAAATTGAAATTTCCACAGATTGACTCGAATAATTTATGTTCCTGATTATTACGAATTAACAAAAACAGCGAGTGCGTCACATTAATCTTCCGTCTAATGACGTCCGACCGTTGTAACCTTTAACAGCTGATCGATAACATCCATACAACGGGAAAATGGAACCAACATTATTAAGTACGATTCCTCACAGGCAAACGTTTTGGCCCCACAATGATGTAAATGAAGCGACACTAATAAATTCGACGACATTATGAAAATCAAGCATTATCCAGGAAAAGCGGTCATGGAGGACCCGTGGCTGTCCATCACGGATAGGACTATGGACCTTGTGTACGCGGCTAATTGGGTTGGTGCAAAAAATCTCAGTTCATATAATGAAAACGATGACCATTCAAACAGCGTTAAATTCAATTCAATATCACGAAGCAAGTCGTGTAGAGACGTTGGTCGCACTACCGACAAAGATTATGATAGCAAAACATATTCATTGGAAGATAATGAATATAGTTATTCTAATGATGTTCCTAATGAAAATATATCTCAATTAGCTAAGTACCAACAAAATATAGAAGAGAAGGCAAGAGCGAATAATAATCTTCTCGCACAGAATAAATTGAAACATAGTTATAGTTTTAAGGATATGCCAAATGGATATAGACCGTCGACTTTAAGAAGAGTTAAACGTAGGAATTTTACTGAATGGGATATCGAAGCGTTCGCATCTAACAGTAAACAGCCACCTGTGCCACCACAACGTAAGGATTCTTTAAAATATGCACACCGGCAGAGAAAAGCTGACTCTAAAAAAAGTTATTATCCATTACCTGATCCCGGAGCAGTCCCACCAGATCCCTCGTCTGAATCATACTACGATTACTACTCCAGAGTAAGTCAACAGAATAATGACACCGACAGTGATAAGATAAAACAGATGCAGAAGGACACGAAAATAGATAAACCGACTCATAGCGAGCCTATAAAACAAAATGGAAATACTATGTATCAATTGATCAACTCTATGGCAACTTTGGATTTAAGTCCAATAAAGTCCAGGAACGGAAAACAGAACCTCGATATGGATTGCGAAGCGGAAGATTTGGGTTTGTACATGCAGCCTATTAACCAGTCGTTATCTACATGCGATCAACTTCCTAAGCACACAACGCAACCGGTAAACGAACGAAATGGACGCATCGAAGATAATAAACCTAGCTTTCGTTCTAAATCACTAAGAGTAAAAAGCGAAGGAAGAGCACCTCTTCGAGCTTATCTCGACGCGGCCCAGCCTGAGGAGGTTTACAATGGAGTCACTGTCACTCAACCGAAAAGAAATTTGTCACCGAGCGAACAGCTGACGTTAATGCAGTACGAAATGTTTAACGGAAGTCAAAGTCAACCCACCCCGCCGATTGCTAATGGGTTACACTCTACTGATCTGAGTAAAGAAAGTGACTATCGGACTATAAACGGTGTTGCAAAACAAATCAAACGTGATAAGTATGGAAAACTATACAATACAGTGAGAGTGAAAAGTGATGATAGGTATGACAGATACAATGACATTATGTCTTTCGGGACACAAAAAGATCGTATTAGTGAAGAACGTGTCACAAATAGTAATGGTGTGTTTTCTAGAAGTGCGAAAAGTTCGTCTAGCGGGTCGGACTCGGATTTCTCAATACCAAGACCTAAGTTAATAGTGCCGGTGCACACTTACGGAACCAGAAAGAGAAGGACGGGCAATCTCTGCCAGCGGGACAGTACTGCTACTGAATCGTCATTGGATGCGGGTATATTGTTAGACGTGACGCGTCTCGACCCGAACAACAAGTCCGTTGACAAATACCCCCGAAATGGAGACACAGGTAAATTTCAATAGAATAAGTACATACTTACTACTTACATAATATAATTTAGTTTTATGTTACATAAGTTCAATATATACGGTTATCGCAGTTGTTATCGGAAAGTTATTTTGATCTCATGTGTGCTGATGTTGATCGATGTATGGACGTGTTATGGCGACGGGACAACTTCGAGGTCTCACGAATGACGATTTTGATGACGTAATATGAACCGTGAAATACCTACGCACATGACTCAGTGTTTCATCATAAGGATCTGTTACCTCCCTGTGAATAAGTTGCCTACGCTTTGTTTGTAGCTGTTTATGTAGAAATATCTGCAAAGATATAAAAATCATCCTTGTAATCAATTACAAGAACTCACTTCAAATTAAATGTAGTCTTCTGGCCACTGTTGCAAAGTACGACGACTTTATAGTCTATTGCGTTAATCACGTTTAACAAGCGGATTACTGGTCAAAGTGCAATGATGTGTGTAAGTAGATACTTGGATGCTGCTGCCCACTCTCTGATACAATCTCTTAGCCGACTCTTACAACACACACGGGAAATGACGGTCTATATTGGTAGCATAGACAACACGGCAAATTGATTAATACATTTCCTTTATTAAGACTTCGGCGGGTTTTCCTTTTAATCATGGGTATGATGAAATTATAGACAGGGACAGAACATTGCGCCACGCATACTCCATTTACGATCGAGGTTTTGAGCGCCTTGGCATATGTATAGGTAGTTTGCTAAACGCACCGAGACTGGCATATCAATTAAACTTGGCTACGTATTGCCCTACTTTTGGTTAAAGTCAGGCACGAATATGAGAATTAATATACATAGCTACTTGTAGTACAGCAATTTGAATTATTGATTGCAAAGTATGTTCTACGGCAAAGAATATTATTTAGAGGTTAAGTAATCTACACAGGTATGGGCTGAAGTGTATAATGTCATTAGTAATGGTAATTCCATTGTAATGGTGTATTGTATTATTGCTGGTAATATTATTTTTTCATACATACACAGGCTGAGTTTAAAACTTGAAAGCAACTTGTTTTGTTTTGATTAAAGAACTGTCGATTCCACACGAATCGATTTATCACGTTTACGTAGGTACATTGTTTCATATTTTTGGAAACCGTACGTCTTGACAGTAGTATTTCAATATTTTGATTCTAAGAAAAGTAACATTTATTTCTGCGATTTCTGTTGAATTTATTGTGGGTAAGAAACATTAGGACTAGTACATAAAACTGCGAATAGGCGCGATGCGAATTCGCAACACAGAAGCTTTCTTAAGAAAGTCTTAGGGTACCGTCGCTAATTTTTGCGATGCAACGTCGCAACACAGTTTTGTGTACAAGCCCTAACAGCCGTCGTCGTGAACATTGTTACAAACGCTTTCGGGTTTAAAGATATTAACTGCATGAAAATACAATGGACCACCGTTGTGCTGTGGTTGTAAATTTAAAACCGACCTTGTTGAACGGTTATGGTAAAGACATTTTGGCATAAATACATTAATGGCAGTTGAAGCACAATAGAAGTAACAGGAACCTGGCAATTACTAATAGTTTCTCATTAAGACTACTCGTACGCATAATAGGGAGGAGGTCCTCACCTCTTCCTTGTGAACCAAGCCTAACATTGAATGACACAAAATGTATGTAATTTTAAAATAACTCCGGTTATCAATCATAAAACTTAAACAACTAAAGAAATAATAGTAGTACCGAAAGAAACGATACTACTGATGATGTTCATAATCATAACTAAATATCAATCTGCCCAGCCTTTTTCCAACTATGTTGGGGTCGGCTAGATGCCAGTATTTTACATGGAGCAAATACCTATCTGACCTCCACAACTCAGTTACTGGGTAATACGATACCCCTTGGCAAGACTGGTTGTCAGACTTTCGGGCGTATGAGGATTGTCGATATGTAAAGATGGTCATCCACGGACCAACCCCGGCAAACGTAACTTAAAATGATGGATCCACCCGTTCAGCTGTTATTAGCTCCGATAATGTTCATAACTATGAACTACCAAATAAGAACAACATTTTTTCTGTTTGCAAAACCTCCTTGTCTGAAAATAATACCACATCTCCCATCTCCTGTTCGAAAGCCGGTAGGTATCAGTGTTGTAATCTTAATGCGCCAAAGTAAGATAGTTGAACAATAAAACGGCCGTAAGCCTGGACACGTATCCGAACTCCTGACCCCGGCATTATATTCCAAGCATTATGTTGCTAGTCGCCTTGAAACACTTTCGTTCTTGAGTATTTAATTTACGTCATCTAAGACTTGACCAGCATTTCGCATGTCCGATTGGTGAACTAGTATTTTGCATTTGGGCGATAATTATTATAACATTTGCAAAATGTTCTGCAGCTTGTTTATAATTACCGTCGTTAGGGTTCCATGTTGTATCTGTTTTAGCTTTTTAAAACTCCATTAGCAGTGTAAAATCTATGTTTTGAGGTAGAACAAACTCATTTTGATGGTGTTTTTCACTCATTTTGAGTGCAACATGTCCTTTTCTGTCAAGAAACTTGACTTTTTTTAAAGCAAATAACTCATTTACTTTGTTTAAGATAGTCTGTTGTTGATTTAGTCTAGTCTAGATTTAAGGAGTTTATAAACGTGGCCTTATTTACAAGCAAAGGAATGTGCTGTTACGGATATGAATTATAAACGCGTAGATTTTACGTTGGGAGTTAAAAATATTCAATTACTTAGAGGTAGAAAGTTATCAGTGTAATAAAACGTTACTTCACAATCTATCGCACATTACTTCCGAAGAGTTTTCATTGTAATAATTTCACACATGATTTAGAAACGTGTAATTTTTACCAACGAAAGTTGTAAATAAGTTGCTAAGTAGCATTGTTTCGCTAAATTCGTGGTTTCTAGAGTAATATTAAGAACAAATATTAAATGTTTCTTGCAATCAAATTCAAATAAAAATTTAAATATATATAAAATAAAGTAAAGAGGAATGCACAGCACACAAATAAGGATTTTGAAATGTTATTTCAAATATTAGCTCATTATACTAGATTGTGTTACAAAATCACGATTACATAAAAGATTTGATCATGACTGTTATTAAATTGAGGTTAAACACTGATGTCCTTGCCGCGTGACTTCGTTTGTTAGCTCTTTGCAAATATTAGTTCATGATATGATAGTACAACAGTTAAAAATATTTGCAGCTTCTGCTACTTGATGGCTTTCAACTCCAATAATGACATTATCTACTGTCTTCATCATCATCCTCCTTTTCTACCCCTCGGGATCGGCACAGGCACAGTATATCTTCGTTTTCCATATATACATCTCTTTCACAGCCTTCATTATAATATTTATCCCCTTTCTAGCCAAATCATCTATACATAATTATTATAAATTCTTTAATTTATAATAATTATGTATAGATGATCGCTTTTCATGTTTGTCTGTATGTCCGCGTTGTTCTTCTAAACCACGGAACAGATTTTGATGAGGTTTTCACCATCATTTAGACAATTTATTCCGGTAGGTTTATGTGTATAATACGTTACTATTAAAGTTATATAACTAAGAAATCTCGAGGTTTTCTCAAGTCCAAAAAACCGTGCGAAAACAGGAGCGGGGTGCTATTATACGGGGTGAAATTGAATTCATGGAACTTAAGGGGTAAAAAAAAGTCAGATGTTCCCTACATATAAGTTAGCATAGCTCGTCAAAGTGTAGGGAACAGTTGATTTTTTTTTTTGCGATTTCAGTGTAGTTCCCAGAGTATACAGGATGAAATTGAATTCGTGGGGCTTAAGGGGTCAAAAAAAATCAGATGTTCCCTACATATAAGTTCGCATAACTCGTCAAAGTGTAGGGAACAACTGATTTTGCGATATCAGGGTAGTTCCCACACTGAAAGTTGTTCATAATGATGAGTAAATTGACCCCCAACAGGATTCCCATGAATTCAATTCCACCCTGAATAATATGTTTCTTTGGTCTTCATCTATTCATAGAGCCATCTAAAATTTTGCTTCACTTAGTACAGTAATGTAGCTATTACCTAAGTTAACCCATGTGGCTTATAGGACCAATCGAATACAAATAAAAAGGTTCATGTCAAATTGTATTCAGAATTAACTTTAGTTACCAATTATAACGGGACTAATACTTGAATAGACAATAGGTAACGTCACGTAGGACATTGTTCAACAACACACACCAAGTATATGAACAATTGTGCGAATCTATCGGTCAATAGGTAACTGTTAATGTTTTGTACTATGCGACGCTTTGAATCAATAATAGATAGATATACCAATTTATAAATCAAAACAAATACCCTCATAATAATAGGCTATATTAAAGTTAGAAATTAGTTGTCACTGTACTAAGATACTGTTATCAAATCAGAGTGAGATTGACTATGAATATCGGAAACAGGTAAGTATTTCTAGATTTTCAAGAAAATTTCAGTGAAAATAAACAAAGACACAAAAAACCTAAATACAGCTATAACTAAAAGCAAACACTAATTCTGAGAATAATGCTATTCAGAAAAAGCAGCACTTTGTCTAAAAACAACAGAATGTTGCGATTAACGTTTCACATTCTCAAATTAGTATCTATCTCATAGTGTGATATTCCTATTCGTTTGTCTTCGTATCTTGTTAAAATACTTCGAGCATACATGCACTCACGTTTATTCATTAACAAGCTGCATTTTCACATGCCTCTCTATTTATTCTCACACTTATCTTCTCATGGTCGATAACAACAGCTGCTTATAATTGTAATCTTTCACACTTGGCGATAAGAGTCATAAAACTTGATTGTTCGTTTTTACCACTACAAAAATTATTATGGCACTATCGAGTCCCTTCACTGCAATGAGTCATCAATGTCCACCGACAATTTCAATCTTGGCAACCTGGATAGTATTTATTAATTTGTTTAATATCGAAATTATATTCCAATTGGAATTAATGTTGTAGTCAAACAAGTTAAACTAGGGCTCAGACATACTGTACATTTGCGTAAAAACAGTTTGGTTTATGATGGTAAAAAAACTGCAGTTAAATATTCGAATATTTATGCATACACGACCGACTTTACTAATTTATCGATTGGTCAACCAAAAAAAGTAGGAAATCGAGTATCAAAAGAGTATTCGACTGTGAATCGGGGTATATCGTGTGGCGACTAGCCCTAAGGTCTACCCATTAGCCTCAATAACTCATGGATAGTTATGTTTATTTATGTTTTAACAAACAGTTTAATTGCACTTGTAAATCTACTGACACAAATTTTATTAAAACGTCCTAATTATTCGACTTTATTGGTATAATTTCTGGATCAGTTGTTTATCACAAGTAGTAGAACATTATTCTGTTCTGCTACTAATTCATGGTGGTTTGTTTTATGATTTTGACCTGCAAATCATGGTATCGTGGTATATTGAGTTTTTAGATTGAACCTCTACATAATAATAATATGCCATGACAGTCAGCTACACAAAATGATACTCAGAAAATTGTTATCTTCATAAATTCTAATAGTCATCAACTCATCATACACTATAGTGACATGACGTGGTTGTATTTTCTTGATCGATTCTCACAATGTCCGTTTCTCCTACAGAGGGCCGCGTGGAAGTATCCCGAGAGAACAAATACCTCAGCACGATGGCACCAGGCAAGGTGTTCGGTGAGCTGGCCATCCTCTACAACTGCAAACGTACGGCCACTATCAAGGCGGCCACGGACTGCAGACTATGGGCCATCGAACGCCAGTGCTTCCAGACCATCATGATGCGCACTGGGCTTATACGCCAGGCTGAATACACCGACTTCCTTAAGAGGTAAGGCCCAAATATCTTATTCAGCTTATCAGTAATAGCCATCTTCATTGTCCTTATATGCTTCAATGATATAATGGATATCATTTAAAACCTTTAATTAATTTCATCCTGATACTGAACACAAGTTCAAATCATCTTTATTTGGACGTACAGCTGTGGGTGGTGACCAATAAGCCGTTACTTACTCATTTATAGCCCATATTGGCCTCATAAGTCTCTGTCTTCAGGTTTCTAAGTTGACATCATTTTACAGCAACATATTTATGTCGCTATGTTCACTTTATCTTGACTTTAATGCTTTGGAAACAGAATTAATATTTCGTTAAATGACTTATTTCAAAAGTATGAGAAAGAATCAATACTTCTGTATCATTAATAATATACACATAACTTATAACAACATCAGAAGTAGAAATCTTGGGATAGAAATAGCTCACTTTCCAGTGCATTTGTTTTTAATTTAGATAGAACCTAGATAGACGTGTTCACTTCATAAATTGCAATAAAATTGCCATGATGTTCGTTTTATGGCGACATCAATATTTCTATGACTTACGAAGAAATACGAATCATTGTGTGAAAGGTCTGCGCTATATCTTTAAATAAAATGGCGAATCATTCACACTTGGCACAGAAGTCTGCATATTAATATTCACGTTTTTTTTTGTAAAGCGTGTGCTTTATTTAGATGAGCTATTTCGACTTATCCTTCCTAAAAAGACTTGTTATTTACGATATCGGGGCCAGTAACCCCACAGTGTGTTGACTTCACTGGCAAACGAAATATTCAATATGTTCCATTATTTTGTTCTATCAACGATTCAATAACAAGCAGGTTCTCGCCCTAATTCCATTTTCAACACATGTTGTTTGTAAGTAAATCAAACTTCAAAATTATTCCTTCTATAATAGTTGCTTTATATAAAATCGTAGTGAAACTTGTATTCCAATGTACGTTTACTGCATCTTTTTATTTAAGTCCATTCTTTAACTCTCCTCTTACTTTCATTTGTTCTTTGTTACACAACATACATTTCAAATTATGTTTATTATCTTTATATTGTATAAAAGTACGTTTTCAACAAAATGTGTAGTGGTATTGCCTACAGTGATTAGAATCGGTAAACATTCGAATTAGTTCATACGTAAAGAATGACAAAGAAAAGGGACAATAATATATGTTTCTACGTTCACTAGCATGAAATCGACTAACAATGATGTATTATTCATGCTCTCGAGACTACTGATGCTATACAACACGGAAGTCTTCATGATACCTTCTGAATGGTTTCCATATATCTGTATTAGCAGAGCACAACAATAAAGGCTTGCCTCTGAGAGCATTACCGATGACAGAGAAGGATATTGACCTCAGGACACTTATGCAAATGCAATGGGCGTGCAATGGCCCATTCTTCTGCTTTCGACGGGCTCACACTCTTACAATGCCTTCTACAAAGCGGGCCTTGACACAAGCCGTGTATGCGAACAGATTGCAACGCACGAATGTTAATTTATTAATAACGTGAACGATGTTATTGGAACGATCTTCGCGAGAGTTGTAAATATTAAATCATTCATGTTGATTGGTAACCTACATCCCAATGCTTAAATCGTTGTAGAAAACCCAATTAAAGTGTGTTATGTGAATCTAAAATTAAGAAATTCATAGATAGAAAACATCGTAAAACATTTTACATACGCAGTGAAATATTAAACATTTCTGTGCACTGCCCTATGGCCATAATAAAAGTTTTATTTGTGTTTGGCTCGGGTAGCGTGTAACTTTAGACAGCCTTCCATTTACAATCAAGGGTATCGTGTTGTAGAATGCTTAGCATCTGTTGCTTTATATCCTACGAAGTACCCGTACATGCTCTTAGCATGGTGATCCATCTTAGTTGCAGCCATCATCTTCAAGATTAATGTCTCTATCGCGATGTTAATCTAAGTTGTTGCTTGCTGCTTTATTTTAGAACTTGTCAGGTTGATGTTAAGAATTATGGATGATTTCTCTCGACTAATAAGTAAGAAGAAGACATGAAATATTATAACTGCTGTCAATTTGGGATGCAACCGGTTTAAAATAGTCTAGTTTTATTTTGGAACAAAGAATTTTGGTTCACATTTTTGTAACACTTTTTTTTAACCGACTTATTTATTGCTGATGCGTTTGATCCAATTACTTGGATCGATGCTATGCCAAACTAACACGCAACTATTGGCTTGCATGCGTTGAACGCAAGCAATTCAGTATCTACGCACAGGCTGTTTATATTCATCTAGCTATCAACCGGCAATAAAACAAAGCCATTGTTGGCGAAACCAGTGTCAACGCAACATTGCCCAAGCACTCGCGCGATTTACGAAATACTCACTTACTAGCTGTCACGTTTGTAAGTTGACATTTTGAGACTGCAATCCTTTCACTGCACAGACGTAATAATCTTTTCTAAGAAAGCAGAACTGGACGGTACATGAGACATTATCATTTTTTCAAGAGCCGCAACTATAATGTACGTAATATTTTAGTCTGAACCCCTAGACTGATTTATTATCTTCGTTGCGCCATGCATTGTCACTGACTAAGTAGGAATGTTGAAAATCTAATATGGCGGATGGCGAATCTATGGTTTAAAATGCATCGCTTATCGTATTTTTATGTCAATGAGTGCCTGCAGGCTTTGTTTTAGAAATCAGAGGTTAGGATTTCAGATTTGTAATTCCTTGTTACACTATTTCATATTCTTTCTTTTTGTGAATACAGACTCTTTTATTCGGACCCCAGCTTCTTTATCAACTTCTTCCAACGCCACATTAAAACGATTATTTCCTGTTTATCTTTCCAGACAATTAAATTCGAGCGATAGGTATGTACTCAGTTGTTTTTTCAGAGTGATGATACATGTAACTGTAACGTTTTCCGCCAGTTTGATATCATTGTTATTTACCAGTCATTTGTAGGATTTTTGTGACATTCTTTAATAAACATTATCGATAACTTTCACCATGTTTATTTGTTCGTGTAGTAGGTACTCAAATATTTAGTATTGGTTTATATGTACACACACTTATTAGTAACTCACGGTATCTTATTTTGTTTCTCATTTTTAAGTGGTGTCTTCTATCACTAAACTTTCATTGTTGCGCACATTAGCGATCATTAGATAATTATGAAAATTGTTTTAGAAACTCTATCCCAAGAACGCGATGAAAACCGTTTTGATGAAATATTGAATGCTCCGTTAATCTTGTAATACGTGTAGATAATCATTAATGATACTGAGTTTTGCTCTGTCCAAGATACGGATCGTGGAGTAGTAGCTTCTGCCTCGACATACTTTAGTTAATTACCCGCTCGTGCATTAGCATCAAGTTACACGATGTTGCAATATAGCAACGCAACAAGATATCAATTTACTTCATGTTATTGTTGCTCATTGTTTAGGGAACCTGTGAACAATTGACGGTCGCAGTCTCGTCGACTTCTTATTTCTGTATAAGTAAATATTGTATTAAGTTTTTCCTGAAACTTTTTTCAATAAATAAGGTTATAAATATCCGTAGACGTTTAGCAAAAAGTTTAGCATATCAAATATGGTATAATTTGATTTAATATAGCATAACATTGCGGAACAAATCACTGTCAAATTGAGCGAGGTCACTGTCAGACCTTGCATTGAGGCCGAAACTGCCAACTAAAAGAAAAAGCTGTGTTTATTTAACTTTAGTGCTAGTACAGTAACGTTAAACAGGACTTATTTCGTTTTGGATTCCTGCATTTTTCAATTCCAACAAACTTATTTATTCATTTATGTATTATTTCAGTTCTAAGAATCATGTTTGTTATGAACTTATGATAAATAATTCTCAATGTCAGAATGTAGTTCCAACTTACTCAACTGTGTTTTGTGTTACCAGCCAGCATAATACATATATTGACATAATATACTTTTGGATCAAAGAGTATTGACCGTGAAAAATTATATGATTGAAGCAATTTTCATTCGCGCTCACTGTGACGCACAGTTACAATAATATTGTACTGTTCTGCTGACTACTCTTTTATGTGGGTTTAATTGTCTGATAAGTGGTGCACTGCCATTGCGCAGCTGTATAGAGAGACATTAAATTGCAATCAATAAAATTGTTTGAGATCTTTATTCTATTGCAATAACCCGTTTGTGATAAAAAATACTGTAGAGAAATTGTTTGATCAATTAATAATATCTGAAGCAGCTGATAAATTATTATTGCTTAGAAATAACTATAACATAGGTATGCACAGATGAAGCACTATCCAGCTAGATCAATTGAGACAAATTATAAATACATTCTTAAGAAAATATCAAAGGTATATAAATATCTAGATTTGTCGTAGTGCATTGTAAATAATTCCAAACCAAAATCAAATTTTCAAATCCAATTTGACTTATCTATCCAACTTATAAGTTTACATTACATATGACTCACAAGGAAACCTCGCAAAGTTGACCAGCAACCTTTCGGCGTTCACTTTCAACAGAATAGCTTGTAGAATTAATTTAATATGCACACAACTAGGTGGAAGTAAATTGACTACATGAATGGTAAACTTATATAAGTCCACAATTCAGCAATTTCAAAACATTGATAATAGTAAATTATCAGTTTTGTAAATGTGAGAGTTGTCTAACAAGCATCTTGGTACTGTAAAAAATATATTATTTAGCACAAAAACTAAAAAAAAAAACTGTTTATCAGAACAAGTTACACACCATTATAACATTGAAACTATACTTGTTTATTTTATAGCGTAAAAATTCCATAATACGCCATCGGCATCGGCCGAACACTTTCTCCCCTCAAACGTAACAGTAAGCTTACTTTTTTCTGGTGACATAATCTGTGGTCCAGTTTTTAACGGTTTTGCTTCTTTTTTCAACAGCGTGCCGATCTTCAAAGATTTGCCTGAAGACACACTGATCAAGATCTCTGATGTACTAGAAGAAACTCACTACCAGAATGGCGATTACATCATAAGACAGGGCGCCCGTGGTGACACCTTCTTCATCATTTCTAAAGGACAGGTGAGCTTATTTTCTTCATTTCGTGTTTTTACTACATCAATGACTCTTCCAGGTTTAACTTGGGCTGTTTCAAATATAAACTTATAGTTGTTTCTTTTACATTTATGTATCTGAGGTTTGGAGGAAATCGCTTCAAATCCATCAAGTAGTCCCAAAGCGTTATTCGGATACATATACAGGTGTGGCCGAGTAACTAAATTCACACCATTTGGAGTTTATTTCATTCTGTTCCATCCCGGAACTTCGATTATCCAATTAATATTTAGATCTTTCGACACAGTATTTTTTTTGGCATAATCAATTTAAGCGTATTTACTAATAGTTAACTGCTCTTTTGCACTCTTCATTACACTAGCTTAACTGCAATTTGTTATTAAGTATCTAATCATTAATACATAGTTATGTTTATAACAAATGCAACTTGAAGAAAACTAGAATCATCTTAGTTGAATGTTAATTAGAATGATATGAATCAAGAATTAATTTCAACGCAGACGCATAATCACATTTGTAGTTAAATGTGTTTAAAAATAGAAACGATTAGTCATAGTCTTACAAAATCGATGAATAAAACTGGCTTTTGCAAAACTTCTCGATTGTTTATTCTAATCACTACCAAAAATGACTTGTGGAAATTATGACGCTATTACTTAATGGTCTTCTTCAGCTGCTGACTTGTTAACGACTTTCTAATTCGATGGTTAAAGTAATAAATAACATACTTTTTATCATCGTTTCACAGAAAGAACATTAGTTCGACAATCACTTTGTCATCTACTAATATATTTTCGAGTAAGTACCTATTTGTCGTCTGGTGGTCATTTATTACGATGACATGGAAAGAAATCTGTTCCATACATAAAATGAAGATGTTCACTAAGGTTGAAAATTTCACTTTCATTGTTTGGACCAACTCTCGAGCGTCTGCCCGGAGCAACGTGACTTTTTTACCTTTGACCACGCCTCCGTGTTTTGTAAACACATCCGTCTTCGGCACTACGTAATTCGATTATCTGTAATGATCGTTTCGCTTTCAAAATGTTACATCTGATGACATAACACTGTCTTTATTATAATATTATTATGTTTGTGTACCTTGATCTTTGTTAGTCATATTTTTTCTTTCTTTCTTTGTTTACATAGAAAACCTTAATTAAAATATAAACACGGACCTAATGTCAAAAGAACCCATGTTTGATTTCAATTTTTCGTCAGTGTCAACGTCAACAAATTGTTGCATGTTGAAACAAAAATGTAATCTAATAATTGGACGCTGTTTTTAGCGAAACACCACCTAATGATTTCAATTTGCAGACTTGTTTGTAAAAGTCAAAGTTTCGAAAGTCATAATCATAATAATAATTCCTTTATGTTGTCATGACACTAAATTGTATAAGCTTCGTGCAGTAGACACGGTGACTGTGCAAGAGGTTCACCTTGGCATTTAGCATTACGTCTCCGCAAACACTGATTGTTATTTCTGACGGGTGTAAATGCAGGAATATTTTGATTCCGCACTTTATCTATATATTTGCTCAGAGAGTTGAAGATATTAAATACTGTTTATACAAACAAATATGGGTTATGCAGAGATGTAGCGTAGCACTAGCGACTGTTAATAATGAAAGTAAAAATGCAAAATTAGAATCTGAAAACGGTTCATGTCCTGAACCTAATCAGGAATTAGGTATACAAAATTTACCAAGTAACGTATAAAAGCTGCCTGAATTAGATTGTAATCGGCATGTAATGATGTTGTTTTAATCTATAACAGACCAATCATTGCGATCGCAACGTTGGACATTAAACAATCACCGGTGTGACTCAATTTTTATATAACACGGAGGTGGTAGAGGCCAAAAGCCCAGCTATTGTGGCGATGTGGCCCCAAGGTCAGCGCACTGTGGACAAGCGAGAGGATTGTATGGCATTTTGAGGCCAGATTTTTGAACGCTTTGTGGGAAATATTTGGGTACTCCGAACTTATTGTTTAGATAATCTTGGTCTTTGTTTCCTGTACATGGTAATGAATAATACCGGATTATTTAAATTTTAAATGTTACGTTGTAGATATCTGTTAGAAGGTACATTCATTTTATATCCGACTTGATGAGAGAAAGTTATTTCCATGAACGTGAAGTGAGGGCAAATATATACTTTTATGTACTGACTCGTGCAAATGTATTTTATAATAACTTTTTTCCGTTTAAGCGCATAAGTTTATTTACATAAAAATCGTAGCGAATGAAGCAATTTACCGCAACTCAATTAACAAATATTTGTAGATAAAATGTGAATATATTTGATTGCGGAACCACTCTATTAGTTGTCTATGGAACTCGTTTAGATTTTCGTCTAGCCAGTCCATAAAAGATAAAAGTAAAACAAATGACTGTTGATGACATTTACACATTATGTGAAAAATGCTTCTAGAATTATATTCGCAGATAAATAGACCGTTATAGTACTAGTAATATTGTTTTTTATAAAACCTAACAGAATAATGTTACAAGGAAAACAATTCAAGTAAAATTTTATTTTTACCGAACAGAATTTTTTGTTATCACTGCGTTACAAATCCGCAAGGTTGTCTCAACAGCATTGTTCTAAAATCTGTGAAATACCAAAGTTAATAATAAAGTCTTAAGAATGAAGTAATGTTCTTATTCTTCTCAAACTTTGATGATTTCATTATTACGACCGAAATGTTCCCAATTTTTGAAGTAATTTTGTTGGGTAACCTGTTGAATATTCACATAGTCAATAGAGTCATACAACTTGGTAACTTAGCTGAGTGAAGGAGTTACATTACGTGATTAAAGTACTATGTCTGTACCAATATGTAAATTAAATTATTTAGAACAAACATTACGGATTGGCGATTATTTGGGTTGCTAAAGCATTAAATACCGGTTGGTTAGATGAACATTAAAGCAACTGAACCTAAACACTGATTAGGACAAGTAAAAAATGTATGATGGCAAAAATAAATGCAAAATGCGAGTAAAAGATTCCTACTACATACTAAGGAGTATAATTTTATTTTCAGCTTTCTAATTCTACATTTGAGAAAACTGCGAAAAAAAAATTGACAATGATAAAACTAATAATTTTCGTGATAAAAATGCACCATAACTGAACGCTACTAGCGTTCAGTTATGGTGCATTTTTATCACGAAAATTGAGAGGTTTTATCATTGTCAATTTTTTTTTTCGTAAAGTACCTATAATTGAGAACAAGAAACTAAATTCTGGGTTGAAGAAGAATAAAATTGAATACCACCTAGTTGTGATTGTTTCAAACAAATAGATTGAATGACCACAGACCATTCGTTACACCAAATGATTGGATAGATCAGTTCTTACACTTCTAAGAAATAAACACTTATAAAGCAAGCACCTCTTAAACCACTGAAGTGTGAAAAAAGTTCCCGTTTTGTTGATCTTGTAAAATTATCCGGATGACTTCATCGTCGTCGTCTGTTACTCAAAGTTACATTATCTCTTCTATTTCCGTTGTTATCTCATCAATGTTTGTATGCTTTTTAGTTTTTACACTCTTTTCCAAACTTGGTTCTTATTTGATTTAACTGGGTCGTAAAACAGTTTCCGGTCTACATAGATGGAAGTTAGATAGATAGGGCAGTGTTTACTCTCATGTCTATCGTCAAACAGTTTATAGGGTCTTGTACTGTTAGTTGTTACCATGTGTAAACGCTTCTTGTATAACAATATGTAGAAATAGCTATTCCTAATATAGAACGGTCTATGTAAGTTTTTAATTCGTCGTGAGGTGTGAACATTTCGGCTATTATTGGTTTGATGGATCATTGAGTATTTCGCTCTATTGTTGTACTAGCTTAGTTCCTGTTTTATTTTATGATTTATGTTCTATTATTTGTATGAACAGTTAGATACGTGATTTCGTTTTTCGATAGACTGATTCCACATTGTTTGTAACCGTTGGTTGATCCAATTTTTACTGACTTAGATTGCCTGAGAAACATAAAGAATTTATAGTTTCCCTTATCAGAAGCAGAGGCTAATTAGTAATTTACATAGCGGAACCGGTAATTTCATGCTCGTGACTGAATTGCAGAGCATATTATGATGCCTGAACATAAATGCCCGTTAGCCCTGCGTGCCTTACTTCATGTCCATCCGGAGTTTAATGACAACTTTCGATGTTGTTTAAACGTCCGTTTCGAGTTTTTATAATAACTGTAATAAGCTCAGCAAACCTGTTATTACGTTCAGCATCTCCGCTATTACAAAAACGTCAGATAGTTTTGACGTCAAACTAATTATGCCATATTTTAACAATGGGAAGATTAAGAAATTACAGGCTGGACTACTTATATTTTTTTTATTTCGAATTATGCCTAATTCATGATTATTTCTTTTTCAGGTGAAAGTGACTCAGAAACCACCAAACAGTAACGATGAGAAGTTTATAAGAACTCTCACGAAAGGCGATTTCTTCGGAGAGAAGGCATTGCAAGGGTAAGCTTTACTTGATAATTAGAATGTATGCACATTTTCATTGTATTTACTTGACAATAATATCACATTGTGCTAACGAAGAATGTATGATTGTTTAACATGAAGTTATTTCTGTTAAAGTAAGTGTTATTTATGTCATTGTTCAGTACTTAGCCATGAATCATGACTTTGAAACAGACATTAATGTATTGTAGGACAACATTTTGTTTCTTCTTTTTAGATAGTAACACGACAAAATTTTGCAACATTATTTTCTGAAATTCCAGAGATGATCTTCGAACGGCCAACATTATCTGCGACTCGCCGGAGGGCACGACTTGCCTCGTCATCGACCGAGAGACCTTCAACCAACTCATCTCGGCTCTCGACGAGATCCGTACTAAGTACAAGGATGAAGGAGACAGCAGACAGCGGTAAGTCATCATATTTACCTTCATTTGTTCGTACGTGATCTAAATCTTTTTCTGCTAGTATGATCTTCCCTTTCAAATGAGTCATTAGTATAATTAGTACAATTCACATGATATGTGTCATGTCCTGTTTGTTACAATGTGAGTCCGTTCTCATACAAATTGTTACGGCTGTCGGCTTAAGTTTTTTTTTTTGTAATAATTTAGTAATGTTGTTTGTAGATAAAATAATGAATATTTTTTTACACGAGTGAGTAATGTTTAAGGTGAACAATGTACTTAAATGATATATTGATGGAGTGATTATATTTAAACATAAATTAAGAAGTCATTAATGCCTGTGAGCCATTAATTCTTCCTATGTCAAGTTCACACCAATCTGAAACTAAGCCGACTACGATAACATCGCAAAATATACCACACAGATGCAGCATAAACCATTGTGTGGCTATTAATCTTTTTTTGACTCACGAACAATAGGTACTGCAATATGACTAGAAATGATAACGATTTGTATCTTGATTTCACCGTCTATAATCATTTTTATTTCTTGTTTGCTGCAAACAATACGGATTTCAAAAGAACGGTAAGTTATAAAAATTAAGAAGTAATTCCTATACTTTCTACTCATCAATGTCGAATTTAATTAAAGAGGTGAAGCAAATCAGTTATTAACTTTCCTCTTTGACGTAGAAAATGTGTCTACCACGGCAATAAGCGATAACAATTACGTTTCCCGCGTTTTTGTTGCACAAATTGTGAGGTGCGAATGAAAACAATAGGCGCGAGCGCATCTGGATGACTTAGTAATGGAATCGCTGCAAAAACAAAAGATATATCAATTACCTCCATAGGAAAGTTATTATTGAGTTGATGAACTGACATTTTGGGGCTAATACTTTAACGATTGAAGGAAACACTTTTATACATTTATATTTTGATAAGTATCACAAATAATTTCTGTCTCGTTTCTCGTCTCGTCATCATATCAACACGTGTTTATGTTGACATAATCGTATCAATAACACTCCTGGGTTACTGATAACGTTACTTGTATCAATAATGTAAATATCGTTTTGCTATGACAACTGTGGCAGAGGAACCTGGGGGGCGAGCACGGCCTACTGTGACATGCCTCGAGTCACACATTTTATATGACTAAACATGTGAGTCGAGCCATTTCACGAGGCAGTGCTCGCCCCGCTGCTGGTACCTATCCACTTCCTTGACAATATTAAAAGAAATCAAGGTTACCAAAAACTGTATGTTTTTGTACTTACTTAGTTGCGATTGTATTTTCAACTTAGTCGTGTTATTGTTAGGTCAAGACCACCTCCAGAGTCCATTCTTTACCGCGCGTTGTTCGAGGCCATTCATTGTCAAAAGCCTCAAATTTGTTCCGCTGCTGATAAAAATAGAGTTCGAGGTCAGATTTCTAATAAACCATCTACTTTTCCAGATTAAACGAGGAATTCGCCAATTTGCGTCTCTCAGACCTTCGCATCATCGCGACCCTCGGTATTGGAGGATTTGGCAGAGTGGAATTGGTCCAGATACAGAGCGACTCCAGCAGGAGTTTTGCCTTGAAGCAGATGAAGAAAGCCCAGATCGTTGAAACTAGGCAGCAACAGCACATCATGTCAGAAAAGGAGATTATGTCAGAGATGAACTGCGAGTTCATCGTCAAGTTGTATAAGACGTTCAAGGATCGTAAATATTTGTACATGCTGATGGAAACTTGCCTAGGAGGAGAGTTGTGGACTATTTTAAGAGATCGAGGTAATTATAAAAACGATATTCTGTCAAGTTGAAGTTTTTGTTGATCAACTTGGCTAAAATACTAGTTTGATTTCAGGCCAATTCGACGATGCCACAACGAGATTCTACACGGCTTGTGTAGTTGAAGCCTTCCATTACCTTCACTCGCGGAATATTATTTACAGGTAAGAAAAAAAGACATCAAATTCTTTTTTACATGGAAAACCTTAGAAATCTTTGCGAACATGAATATTCAGCAATTTCCTTGAACAACTGAACATTTTCTTTCGTTTTGTTTCCAGGGATCTGAAGCCAGAGAATTTACTATTAGACGGTAAAGGCTATGTGAAACTAGTTGACTTTGGTTTCTCTAAGAAGCTGCAAGCTAGCCGTAAGACCTGGACCTTCTGCGGTACGCCAGAGTATGTCGCTCCTGAAGTTATAATGAACCGAGGTCATGATATTAGTGCAGACTATTGGTCCTTAGGTAAGACACGGAATCATTTAACTTAAATACATTAAGTCCCTTAACATACTTCAGTAATCGATTTATGAAAACCCTCTGTTCTATCTTTCCAAGAACATTAATTGATATATGATACAACATTGATTTGTCCTTACCCTTGTAAATAAATATTACCACTACCGAATTAAAATCTTGATTAATTTACCCTTTTATTGATTATTCTTACATTTTGTTTGTTGTAACAATTCGTTTCCCATAATTTATTGCTATAATAATTACCATCAAATACTCAAATCCGTTTCTAATTGTTAATTTTACTATCATCTTCATTTACTTCATTGCTAACATCAACATATTTATTTTTCCAGGTGTTCTTATGTTCGAGTTGCTAACCGGCTCGCCACCTTTCACTGGTACCGATCCTATGAAGACCTACAACAAGATTCTTAAGGGTATCGATGCCGTGGAGTTCCCTCGCTGCATCACCAGGAATGCTGCTAACCTCATCAAGAAGCTGTGTCGAGATAACCCGGCTGAGCGACTTGGTTACCAACGAGGTGGCATCACGGAAATACAGAAACACAAGTAAGTTTTAATTTGTAGTCTTAGTAGAGATTAGTTAATTAGTCAATTAGAGTAATAGTCAATTAGAAAGAACAAAAAACAGTTATAGTGGCAGAGTAATGAGAGACTTAAAAAAAAACACATTAATAGTTCTTCGTAATGGTTAAAGTACTGCATTTGTTATTGTTAGTAGTATACATTCATTTCCACAAATGGAATAGTATATTTTGAAATTAGTAGTGTAATTCTGATTTATATTTGAATTGGAAAATTCTATGTCTGAGTAGACTGCTACAGGCTGATGATGTTGATGATGGATGATTGTTTTTTTTTTATTGCCAAATTATTAACAATTTCTATGCACTTTTCAGGTGGTTCGACGGATTCAACTGGGAGGGCCTGGCACAACGTTCCCTAGATCCTCCAATCACCCCTATAGTGAAGTCTCCGGTCGACACTCACAACTTCGACCAGTACCCTCCCGACGGCGACGAACCCCCACCAGACGACCTCTCCGGATGGGACAATAACTTCTAAATTAGTCGAGTTAACGAATAGAGGAGAAAACCTTACTAGTACGAGTACATGTGTTACAAACACCAGGCTTATGTGTACAGAATCCAGACTTGATTTAACTCCATTTGTAATTCTCGCCTCAACTACAGTAACGTTTGCATGATCAAAGCGAGACACGCGAACCTTTATTTTTATATAGGTTTGTATATGCGTAATGGTTTATAAAATCTTCAATAGCATCCAGTACGTAACCATTATTTTACTTAATATTATAAATAATAGATAATATGGCGTTTCCATCATGCTAGTATAATGAGACAAGTAAACTGTTTTCTCACTTCGCTATCTTAGTTCCACGACAGTTGAAAGTTAAGAATGCCATTAATTATTTAGTTGTTAGCTCTTGCCAGTTGACCATCAACTGATAGTGATTTTCGGAGCCGTTAAATATGAAACTCATTGTAAAAATGGTTTCGTTATCAAAACTATTATCAACGCTCTGAATAGCACTATGGATTGTAAATAGCGTAAATTATAATACATTTTAAAGTCTCAACTATTACTTTAATTATTATTTCATTTTTAGTAGATCGTTGCTTATTAATTCATTTCAATAGTAGTGCAAGTTTTGGTTCTATCACTTTTGTACTTATTTTTGCCTATGTACGTATGTATTACAAATGGTATAAGTTTATTCGTGTGCTGAATGGTGCAGAAATGTAAGAAAATGTCGGAACGTTTATAAGAAATAAATAGTTATAATAAACCCGCGAATTCGTGCTAAAAACGATATGCAATTTATTGAAATAATCATGATTATCACTTCATATCATACACAGGATTTTTCCATACAAAGCGCGATTCTAACTCGATCTTCTATTGTAAAATATCTACTTTAACCCTTTATACTAAGAAAAGGTTGAATCTATTATTTATTTATGTTGACTACATGTTGTGCCAATCTTACTGGTCTGCTATATTATAAGTCATGCGAATATCTTTTCTGTAGTATTACCATATTATAGTTTAAATATGTCAGGGTGACCGGAATGCCAAAATATTGTGTTACCAGATTAATTTTGACGATTATTTTCTTTGATTTGGATCATGATATTTTATCATCTTCAGTTTTATTATTAACGAACACAAAAATATGCTAACTTCCTGCCCAATTCGTGATAATGGCGTCGAAGCAAAAGCTTCAAAGTATCGACTAAAATGTAAAGTTATACGTAATTTATTACTTTTTGTTATAGTCGGCAAAAAGCAGATGTATATACATAAATAAAAATCTTACATCTAACAGAAGATAATGTAGGTACATCCATTATAATTCGTGAATGATCATCTTGAAACAGGTTTTCGGGATTTGCAGTCCGGTTTGCGGTGGACTACAGAATATTGAAATACAATTTGCTTTTATGTTCTTTTAATATCATCAGCTTTTGTAAGTAACGGGACACTAATAAGCTCGGCAGCATTTTAGAAAATCTGTAGGTATAATTAACCAATCGTAAATTTTATATTGTATTAATTTTGGTTCTCAGAGTAGTTACCTAATTAAGTGACATTTATAAGTAAACCGAAATATATATTGTAAATTTTAATAATTGAATTGTATTTAATAAGTGTAATTGTAAAAATAAATGTATTCAAGAGTCCACTAATAGTTACTTTACTATGTTTAGTTTGTCATGTACTAAACGTTACGGCTTAATCGGTAGCTATCTCTAAACATGACATAATTTAAGACTTATCATATAATTCATTTATAATAGTCAATTTAATTTTAAGTCTTCCATAGACGTAAATACGTTATTGTAAATATTCTTGTAGTAAATTAAACGTTAATATTCAGCTGTGTAAGTATGAATAACATTTTAAAGTTTGGGTGATGCAATTGAAGCTATGTAATTAAAAAATATTTTTTTTAATTGTTATAATAAGAATACTTATTTTTGTAATCCTTAGGATTAAAACAATTAATTAAATAGATATTTTATTGATTTTTTGAAACTGTAAAAATACATTATTTCAACAGAACAACTCCTATTTTATTGAACACTCTTCAAAACGTAGACATTAACGGCAATAAAACAATAATAATCTACAATAGGACTATATCCCAAAGATCAGAAAGAGACGAAGATATGACGAAGAGAGAAAGAGGACGTGCGGGATTATCCAGATTAAGATGTGTAGGTACAATAAAAACACGTAAAGCGAATGAAGCATATTGTCATGCAAAGAAACGAATTTATATAACATAACATCACATCTATTTTCCCCGGTGGGTTAGGCACAGGTGTTATAGCACATCCACGAAAGAACGAAGTTCTTTCTACTCTATTGCTGAAAGCCAGCAAGGAAAGAAACTCAAAACACTGACCTGCCTTATCTACTAGGCCTGCAGACTGCGGATTAAGCAAGCTGAAGTATTGGGGTGGTCATGTTTGACGAAATACCGATGGCCGGTGGGGCAGACGAGTGGAGTGGAGACCGCGTATCTGCAAGCGTAATGTAAGATCCCAGCTAGATGGACCGACGACCAGGTGGATAGGACAGACTGGATGCGGAAGGCAGAGAACAGGGTGGGATAGGCCTATGTCCAGTGAACCGCCGTATTGATTAGGCCAATAAGGGCATAGGAAGGACTGGCCTAAATTTCTGATTGATGTCAATTTCAGGACATTCCTTAACTAAAATGATGCAAAATCGATCGCAACATAATAACGGTCATTACTTTCGAAAAACTTAGCAGCTGTTATTATTTAGCCACGAGCTCCTTGCTTGTGCTTATAATATAATAACAGTCGCACGGATTGATCAAAGGTTAAGCTACGCCTGCGCCTGGTTAGTGGATGGGTGATAATCTATTACATTATCGAGACTCCGTGCTTCGGAAAACACGTTAAGCTGTTGGTCCCGGCTGTTATTCGTAGATCTATGACATTCGTTATGGTTAGTCAGAAGCCCAAAAGTCTGACAACCAGTCTTACCAAAGGTAACCCAGTGACTGGGGTGTGGAGGTCACATAGGCTGTCGTTCCATGTAAAATACTGGTATTCAACTGCATTCGGTTAGACTGGAAGCCGACCCCAACATATTGGGAAAAGGTTGACAGATTGATTTGCAAAAAGCTATATGACATAGAACATATGTTTAAAAGTTGGTTTCCGCGCATAGTCCCTCAGGTGAAGCATTGTGCGTGGGCATGGCGGCTGTCGGTGGTTATTCCAACCAGCCGACCTCCCTCCAGAACCTAAGTAAATCTTCTGATCTGTTGCAAACATATTTGTACCTGAATGAAATATAACACGTCTCAATATAGGTACTTCTGAGCTAGTTCCAATCTCCGAATCTGCGATTAATTGAATTGGATAGGACCAGGCTGGACCTAACATTAAACTGCTTGAAATAATCTTATACTGCGAACAGAATTCGAGATTGCATTTGGCATTTCCAAGTTGGCTCCTATATTTCTGTTAGGGTATGGTGTAAGTTAGTGGTTTTGAGGTTGTATCGGCCTATAGTGGTTGATGGAATTTGTTACTGAAAGATTGCCATAGTTGGTCGAATTCCTAAGTCCCCGCATAGGCATTTAAAAAAACTATTTAGTCATACGCAATTTCCTCTCCTTTTCATTCAACGTTTAGAACGCATTAACTTTTTTCAAATAAATGTTATTCAAATTCTATATGAATGACGAGTTTAGCTCGTAGCTGGGAGTCAAGGTCGGGAGTTTGATAAACAAGAAGTTATGCACAATATGACTGTCACCACTATCGATCTTGCGTCGTCGGGTGGGTTCCCACACACAAAATTTTATAAGTCTGTTCTTTGCGGCATACGCCAATTGCATCCCGGTCCGGAATTCCGCAGCGAGGGTCCGCTATCTGCAAGTTGTCCTGCCCTGTCCTGTCCGCAACTGCGGCGCAATAAAGTTGTGGCCGGCACACTTCTGACCGGACATAGGAGTTGCATAAATAGCTTGCAGGCTGAACTATTTTATAACAAATGTCATTAGGATCAAAATGTTTTGTAGTGATGGAGGGTAAAGGTAATGGGAATTTTGAAAGAATTTTTGTTTTAGTCGAGTACTTAAATTAGTAGTTTAGATATTACCTATGTAGGCATATTGTTATTTTTACTTTATTTAAATAGTTTCATAGTTAATTTTGCATAATTTCCTAATTTTTGCATAATGAATCTTATAATTAGTAGTTTGATTTGAGTGTTGTCTGTTGTGCAATTACCAGCTTGCTTTTTATGAGTATACCTTATCGCTACCTACAACATAATTCTATGAAAATAACTATAGTTTCTTTACAAAACGTTTACAATTACTAATTGCAACCTACTACCATACAATGGTTGTCTGTTAGCAACCGTGTAGCGAGGAAGCGACGCATTTTCGCGCGTTGATCACTCCATTCCTGTGGTTAATAGGATAATTTGGTTCCGCAGTGCAGGGGCCCGACCCCCGGGTATTGGCAATTCAATACGAATGATTGAGTGTATTGAAAACAGACAATCATGGTAAATTGAATTGGCCCCATTGCAGTCGGTACAGTAAACATAACATACTTAACGCCTAAATTCCTCGAAAGATTAGGAAGAAATATTGTTTATCCTGTACCTACATCAACATTTAGACAGTTTGCAGTACCTACACTGCTTAAATTTGGGGCAATTATAGAAGAACAGAGACTATACTAAGACTAGCAGTGCGGGCTGGTTGATTACGTAGTTGAAGTTACGAGCCATTGGAGTTGGCCATTGCCAATCGCAATAGGTCATGGCGCAGTGGAATCCCCAGTTTTTTTTTTTAATCTGCGGATTCTAGAGTCCCGTGTTTTTTTTATAGTGGTTTGGTTCTTATTCGTATGATAGGAGGCCCCCGGCCTCCAGAGGCTCCCAAACAAAAATTCTTAGATAAAAGGCCGGATTCAATTAATACCTAATGAAAATAGGAAGAACAATATAATTTGTTTATGGATTACAATTTACAAAGGACGATGCTAATCCCTCATCGTTAAATTAGGTGCTCACTGCACCAACCAACTGCGGCCTGGTCGGTGACCAAGCCGGTCTTAGGTATAGGAGTCAACGTGGCCAATGATCTGCGGGCTTAAAACGGTCACTTTAGCAGAATCATAATTATGAAAATATTATGAATCATTGTAAAATGTAATTATAATAATTCATCTGTTTGACAGTTATCTATGGAGATTTGTAAATTGGTCCACAAATTATGAATTTCTTTTATGTCAAATTAGAGGAATTGCTAATGACAGCTGGGATTCAGGAAACGAACTGCTTTTAGAGGAATTGCTAATGTGGCCGGTTTAGGCCCCCTCGTCGTGGTGCATCATCAGGTAAGTCAGTTTAGTGTAAGAGAGGAAACTGATTGTTTACATTGAGGCTTCCATTACATGCACGTGCTGAACACCAGGCACACAGAACGCAGGCTGGTCGGGTCTTAGAAAATACTTTAAGATAAGTTTTAGTTTAATGTTGTTAGTGCTATTAGCCAACAGTTTTTTCGGGTTTAAATTTTTTATAGCACACAGAAAAAATATATCTTTTATAAGAAGCTTTAAAGTTTTGCAGAGAATATCCAGACTATACGATTATTTTTTAAGTTAGTTTTAAAAGAGCTTTTACTTTAATTAATCGTCCAAGCGTTTCTCTAAGGACAATGTAATTTAACCGTTTATGGCCTAAAGTTTCCATTTAGTAAGTTTAAGCTATATATATTTTTGATCCTAACTCCTAAAGGATGAAACTTTTCCTATTACTTATGGAATTGTTGAGTAAAGTTGATACGTGTCCTAGGCCAAAGTGAGCTAACTACTTAAGAATATTATTTAATGGTGTGCATGCTTAATGTAAAAATGTTCATGCTTTATTAATTTATTTATTTATGCTTTTAGCACACAAATGTACAGAGTCGAACTTAAGGCATTTTCTACCAGCCAACTTTTGGTACTTTCAGGTTCATTGGGATCACCCTGACTTGAATTGATATAACGGATCATTAAGGGTTTAAGGATCGTATTTTAAACGACTTGTAAGGCACTCATTATCTACCTTCATTTCGAATCGCCAATGTTCATGGTTTGATTAATTTACAAACTTCTCCTAATGGTATTCCGTTGGTGCGCTCCCTTACAAATTGAGCCATTTTGTTAAAGTGGTATTTAATCGTTGATGCACAATTCACCTATTGATATTTGTTTTAATAATTTTGATTCGTTTTACGTACCTAGTATTTAGTGGATAAAGTTTATGTAAAGAGCTTTAATCATCATCATCATTTCAGCCAAAAGGCGTCCATTGCTGGCCTTTGGACCGAGCACCATCACTTCTACCGGTCCTGTGCTTCTCGCACCCAGCTGACTCCTGCGGCCTTCACACGGTCCATCTAGTGGGAGCCTTCCAATGGCCTTACATGGAGAGATTAATTTAAACAGGCGAATTTCCACTTGCACCAGTTCGATCTGACCGCACTATGAAACTGTAGACCTATTAAATACAATTCGATGTTGATTATAAGTAGTAAGTAATAGGTCGCGGTCGCTTGTCACCGTCGTAGGCGATCAGCTTTGAGTCCACATGGTGGACGTTTGCTTTTAGTTGAATCATTTGAATCAGTAGGAGCAGTGGTGGCCCAGTGGTAACGGCCACGACTTACGAGTTGTAGGTCGTTTGAACCCCGACAGGCGCTTTACTTTGTGTAAATTATTTCATCGCCACTTCTCTCAAAACGGTGAAGGAAAACATCGTGAAGAAACCGGCATGTCCTAGAACCAAAAATTTGAAGACATGTGACATCTACCAACCCGCACTCGGCCCGCGTGGTCGATTACGGCCCGCTCCCTCTCACAGAGAGGAGGCCTGTGTCCCAGCAGTGGGAACATTATAGGCTGATATTGGTATTGGCATTCGAATCTGAAGGTAGAACTGCTAGGCGTCTTAAGGTGCCTTTGGCATCTGCTAAAAGAGGTCACAAGATTACCGAAAATATAGTGAATGTAAATCACATTTTCAGGCTATCCCGAGGTTCACCACACAGAATCTTAGTGATGATGCAATCAGAGGGTGGGTGGAGTCAGGGGGGCAACAAAAACCTTATATTATCGCGTTAACGTCACCTTTCAGAGCTTCAAAACAAACTTCATGTACCGTACCTACCTCCTTTTCTTCCTGATAACATGTCCCTCTTTCATAATAAACAAGATTGAAATAGCTCGGTCAACTTTTCTGTGGGTAGTAATTAACGCAGGCCTACGTAATTGGGAGAGAACAAGGGACCTTTGTTTACGTAAACGACGACGCAACCACCGAATTACTTTTCTTTTCTTCTTAAATTATATAACTCAGGGAGTATGATCCGTTTACCCTTCAAACCTAGCTTAGGAAGGGTCTACCTTGGTAACAAAAATACAATTTATTTTATTGTAATACATAGGTTTTATTAAATAAAAAAACATGTAAAATACTGGTATTTAGCTGCATCTACACTAGAAGCCTAGGCCAGGCTAGGCAGATGATGACTTACATTTAGGTTAAATAATTTGATTAATTTGACTATACTATTATTGATTTTGATTATTTTTTCATTTATAATTAACATTTATAAATATTTAATTTACATTTATATAAACAATAGTAGCCCACCGGTATCGGGAACAGGGTCTTACGTCTCTTGATTTTATTATTAATAACTCATTTGATTCTATGATTATCTTTTTAACTGTAATTATCAGAGGCAAACTATATAATTATGAGCTGGGCACCTTTAAGTGACAAGTTCGATGTAGTAATAAAATAATAGTTACAGACATACATACAGAGAACATAATTCTTCTGCAATATATGCTTATAGGTAAGTTCACTAACCAAACTAGGAGGAATAAGCATAATATACTCGCATATTGGTGACGCCTTTGATTGGTGGAGGGTTAACTCACTTAGCACGCTACGTTCCATCGCGCGCTTAGGTGAATCTTGAGTTGGAAACAGTAGCTTCAGGCGTTTAAGGCGATGGTCTTGACAGTTTTTGGAGTGAACCTTTACTTGACGTGATGATTTCTTCATTCAAACAAAATTGAATGGTTCTACTGAGGTTGAACTGAGGTAGAAATCGTTTTTCAAAATCAAGTACTCTGTATGCATTTACAATATATACTCACTATTGTATGTATATCTTCTTATAATAATCAGCCTATAATGTTCCCACTGCTGGACACAGGCCTCCTCTCTATATAACCCACCACCCCCACATACGGGCTTGGTGCGGATTGGTGGATGTCAACGCATTGTCACATTTCTTCGAATTACCTATAATTTACTGTTATCTAATAACCCTTTATTACTTGCCGTTTTATTGTGTGTACATAAATAATAAAATAAATAAACCCTTCTATTTGACAGATACATCATTATAATGATATAATATATCTTAATTTAAAGTCGCTTTTCCTGTATATCTATATAGCCGCGTTGTTATAAACTACGTAACGGATTTTGATGCGGTTTTTCCAGAATTTATTTCGAAAATAGACAAGTTACGCATAATATAGAAATATCGATGTTTTTCAAGTCGTAAAAACCGTGCGAAGCAGGTGTGGGTCGCTATATACACGCTGTACGATATAAATACAAGTATACAAGTTTAGTGTTAGCTAACGCACACGTCACATCCTGAAGACGGAGTATCATCGTAGGTAACATCAGTATCATCGTAGTAACCTATGATGATACTCCGTCTTCAGGATGTGGCGTCAATGGTCAGGGAGACCGTATAGCCTGTCCATTGGCAGTTTAGATAATGATATAATAAGCACCATTCTTAGATACAACAGATAAAAACCAGCGTAACGTGTAGAAAACGGGAACTAAAAGTGATAATGACCAATTTGCAGCCAGCGATAATCGTGCAATTATTTTGTAATCATTGAAATTGCAATTTCTACGAATATGGCATTGTAGATGGTAGATTGGTACGTCTGGATTTTCCTATACCTACATATTTAGCAAATCCTGTCAAATTAATCAGCGCCTGACGTAAATTGACGTAATTTTAGTAAGTTTTTAATCACGTCTAAACTTGTATGGAGTAGTGACATTTTGACAGGACTAAACTAAAATTTATCTTCTGTCCTTTTCTTAATGAAATAGAAAGAAAAAGATGCACTGAACTTAAATTTAGTTTAGTTTGTGAACAACAGAATCGGCACCAATGTCTTTGGAGCGAGAATGTAAGTAATGTTTTAGGTAAATGATTATGTATGTATGTAGGTATGCCTAGTTACCAAGAGTTTGAAGTACCTATAAACCTCAACATTATGTTATTGTTCTGTTTTAATTTTTTGTTGGTGTACCAAATAAATAAATAAAAAATAAAATAAACATAATTTTGTTTTGTCAAAGGCACACCTCTGGCGGATATAATCAACCCCAAGGGAAGCCTGTTACAAGGGTCTGCTTTAAATTTTAACTCAAGTAAAGGTTGTTTATCTACACCCATGCCATAAATCCTCTATAAAAGTTTCTGAAACAGTCAGCTTATTGCGAGCTTTAAAACACTGGTTGTTTTAATGTTGTCATAGTAACCATAATATCATTGAAACGGGTGTTATAATGTTGTACTAAATTTCATAATACAAATCATTTAAACTCATTTAAAAAAGAACGTTGTCATGCAGGCACGTTTCACTAACAAAGCACTGTAATTTAAAACAAAAAAAAAACATCTATGTTATTCGAATTCGAAAAAATCGAATCCACGTGCGTCGTATCCCTCCATTTTTGTTGATATTAGTATTGCAAAGTACCTTTTATAGAGGATTCATATCATGGGTGTAGATAAAGTCTTGTATGCAACTGTAAATAATTAGGTATTAAAACACTCATGTGATACTATTATCACATTCGTGTTTTAATACCCTTTATTATATAACAGTTGCATAAATAACTATTTTATGGGTTGAAATAAAAATTGTAATGTGTTGTAACATTAGGTACATTGTAAATGATAGTAGGCATACTCAAAATTATTATAATAGGTAACACGTCTGTAAGATGGTACCTTTACCAGTGTAAAGGTACCATTTTCAATCAATTGCGACCTTATTACGACACATCAGATTAATCGTTTATATTAAAATATTATATTATATTACAGTAGGATCCTATCCCAAATTATTTTCACAATATATACCTATATCGATATAGGTCAATCCAATTTAATTTCAAACGATTGCTATTCATAAAATTTAATAACATTGTAATGTAATCCTACTTTAACTACTGCAAAAGTAAAATGGACCATTGAAACCAATTAATTGCTTTTTAAATTGATTCTGAAAAAGGGAAAAAATATTGGAAGGTACCTTAATGCCTTTTTCCTTGGAATCAGAAAGAAATTCTTGATTAAAATACAATTGATCCGCCCAGGTGAACAGGCCGACGATCATGAGGTACCTACATTGAGTGTTTTTTTTAACCGACTTCTTCAAAAAGGAGGAGGTTCTCAATTCGTCTGTAGGTTTTTTTTTTTTGTATGTTTGTTACGCGATTACTCATGATTCCGAGGTGGTCCCATATAAATTTTATTAACTTTGCTTGCGTAATTTTTGAGTTAGCTTCAATATTACGTATTTTTCCCACTTAGTTTATCTAGACGATATCCTGTTTGACTCCTTCACTGTTATTTACATAGCAGGTAGTGGTATACGGATTTGTGTGGGGTAGGTACCACAACTAAAAAGTGAAAAATAAAAACTTTTTACAAAAAAAAAACAACCGACTTCCAAAAAAAACACTAAAAAAGTGAAAAATAACTTTAATTTCGGAAGTCGGTGGCAAAAAACGGAAATTGAAAAGCAAAGACACCGACTTCCGAAATTAAAGTAATTTTTCACTTTTTTAGTGTTTTTTTTGGAAGTCGGTTGTTTTTTTTTGTATTTTAATTTGATGCTTGAACCTTCAATAGTTCTTATTGAGACCTACGTATTGTAGGGTAGGTGTCTTGATCAAAATATCTGTACATAAACAGCCTATGAGACTTTTACAATATTCAAGTAAAACTGAAGCTGTCCAGTCAGCTCCTCTGTTCACTTTGCCAACAGGTTTTTGCCACGTCCTGAGGTATTCCCACACAACTTGTATAACTGTGGTTCTGGCTACACAAGAAGAAGACATGCTGGGTGTCCCGAAAGGCGATACTCCGAGCCCCAAGATATTGTTGGGGGCTCACTGGCAAATAAATATTGTTACTTGGCTGTAGGTCTGTAATATTTTAAGCTACTCATGTCGTCTCAACTTTCTGTTAACCTGTGAACCTGCTTACGGGACGGCTTCCAGTCTTACCGGATGCAGCTGAATACTAGTATTTTACATGGAGCGACTGCCTATCTGTCATATCATATCATATCTCTACAACCCATTAACTGGGTAATATGATACCCATTGGTAAGACTGGTTGTCAGAATTTCGGGTTGTTTTCTCGGTCTTTCGTCAGACCCGTAACGACTGTCAAAGATCCACAAATGACAGCCGGGACCAAAGCCTTAACGTGCTTTCCGAGGCACGGAGGAGTCTCGATATGTAAAGATGGTCACCCATCCACGGATCAACCCCGGCAAGCGTAGCTTAACCTGATGGATCGAACCGTGAGGCTGTTATTACTTAACCACGAGCAGTCCCACTATTTAGTAACACAAAGAAATCCATTCTTCTATGTTGAATCTCGCTCTTGAACGACAAGACACTATCTCACTTCTGATTTATATCAGAAGTGGGATAGTGTCTTATTCTCCAACATAGCGAAAGCTGACTGAGCAGACCATGACAGTAATTTAATTTCGATGGAGAAGAATCCTTCTTCGCAGTCACTAGGATTTAGTGTATGTACAGAGTTGGCATTTATGATTTTCATTCAGAAGGACAAGATCATGATGATGATGATTTCTCTGTGTTTTTGTTTTACATCATAAAATCCGTATACGATGTAAAGTACAAACGATCTTATTTATTTATTGTTTCCGTCGTAAATAAGTACGTAAGTATCACGATGACGTTCAAAGTAAAACTACCTATCAGACCAGGTCGAAATTGCGTCACGTAATTTTCATAGCAAAATAAGCGCGCGGAATTTACCTTGCGTTACTTTCGGCAGGTGTATTGCTACGCTTACTTACATTCAGCTTCTGAAGTGCATATTTTAGGCACACTTCTGTAAATAAAAGAGTAAAGTTCAAAAAGAGTTCCATTTCTGCATAAAATGAGTACTTACTTATAGCAAAAAGAGACTCGTACATTTCCACTAAAGCTCGGGTTAACCGTATCTCTGCGATAGTAAAGCTACACGACTCGGTAATTTAATTTTCATAGCGTGAACTCCTCGGCTCACGTTTGCATGCGAGGGTGACAGGTTATTTACATTTCACAGAGAGACCTCTTGACGCTTTTATAATTAATTATTAATAATTAAAACAAAATGCATGCCTACGTCTCGTCTAGTGGTTTTGAGTGTGACATAATAATGCAGGAGGTCTACTTATACATTATTTTAAGTAAGGTTTGTTTATGATAGCAGGGTCGACGACATAAACCATAGGTAGGTATAGATTCTACTTACATAGGTACATTCAGCCTCAAAAAGATGTCTACATATGTATGTAGACATCTTTTTGCTTCTTTTTTCTTAAGCTTCTATGTAGAAGCTTGAGTGATACAGTAATAGGGAACAAAAATTGAAGACAATCAAATGAACTCTTGTCGATGTACACATTTGTTTGAGGCTGACTGTACTATGTATTTAAGAAGTATGAGAGCTGAAGACTGTTGTACTTACTAATAACGGTGTGGTGTTACAAGGTGGCCTTGCTATAGCTGATATTTTTAGCACAAAATTAGCTAAAGTTCATATCCAGTAGAGCCCTTTCCAGTTTGTCTCACTTGGGACAAAACGTCTGATTCCTATGGTCTGCTCCAAAAATATCAGATAAATGTGTAAACAAACCCTGTTCAGCTATTTAATTGCGTAACTTATTTTCGTAACCGATTCAGACTCATCTGTTTAATTTTGACAGTTCAACAATAATATACATTGCGTTATTTACGTTTTTTTAGGAGATTTTTTTTTGAACTATGATGCAATAGAATAGACAATTGTTTGAAACCGATCGTGTATTATGCAATTAGGGTGCAGGTTAAATTCTTACGCACTCACTAAATGTTACCATATTCACCTGTATTTAGACGCTTTAAAATTTATATGTCACCACTTTTTTAACAATTATTGTTTGAATAACATTATTTTTTAAATAAATGAAAAATAATTGACAAGAAATTGAGGTTATAAAAATAACCACAATTGTCAAATAAAAAACATATTTAGGGTGATTTAAAATTAGAATTTCCAGTTTAAAATATTCAAATAATCAAAACAAGGCACTCAATGTGTAAGTGACACTACAAATTGGCATCCACAGGTACATTTTCTGGTCCGTTTGTTTACATTTTCATCAGATACTTTCAGAACAGACTATACCTCATATCATGGATCGCACGATATAATCATATTCCTCCTATACGAACACTGTTACCGCTACCGTAACCGACTCACGTCGATACCGTAAGCGGGCACGAGCGCGCAGATAAGATTTAAAAAGAAACGTAATTGTTTAGTAATTATTATGAATAATTTAATTTTATACTGTAACTGTTGTGTAACAGCGGTTGGTTCTGGCTGTCATTTGTGGATCTTTGACGGTCGTTACGGGTCGTCAGAAGTCCGAAGGTCTGACAACCAGTCTTGCCAAGGGGTATCGTATTACCCAGTTACTGGGTTGTGGGGGTCAGATAGGCAGTCGCTCCATGTAAAATACTGGTATTCAGTTGCATCCGGTTGGACTGGAAGCCGACCCCAATATAGTTGGGAAAAGGCTAGGCAGACGATGAACTGTATGTAGATAACGTATGAGGTATTAAGGTAAAGTGTAGTAAATAAAAATAGAGGGATATAAAAGACTGACTTCTATAACTATTAGCTGGGGACTACCTCCCTGGTATCGTGGTTGCAAGCGCGACTGTTGAATTCTTTCCTTTGGTCGGACGTGGTGTAAAAAAAAATTAAAAATAAAACAACTTTAAAAATACTAACAAGCGTCATTGGGGTTTCCCAAAAGGACATTTTCAGGAGTAGCCCGAAATCTGGATTTCTGGATCCATTGTTCGGCTCGGCCCTTACTACTACTAGGAGTTAAACAATCTATTTTATTTAAGAAATGCCAAGGGATGGTATATGTTAATTAGCGAAATGCGCGTGTCTTCGCGTGTCTTTGTGTGTCGTGTGTGTTGGCTGAGGTACACCTCAGCCACACCCCTTTTGGAGAATACAGACGAGATGTTCTTAACTGAACTTTCATGACAATAAATAGAGTGTATTTTATGGTACTATAGCACAATTTGATTGAGATTTATAATAAGACCTTTCCGAATCAGGGGTAGCAGCACGATATTATGTTGTGTGTGAGCACAAAGTATTAATGCTGTTAATAAGCAGTAAAACTTTGTGGTTTAGCAATTACTATCTGAAAGGCATTATAGGCATGCTGTCGGACCATATTAAAAGACTGCTGCAATTCAATCTGCCTAGCCTTTTCCCAACTATGTTGGGGTCGGATTCCAGTCTAACTGGATGCAGCTGAATACCAGTATTTTACATGGACCGACTGCCTATCTGACCTCCACAACCCAGTAACTGGGTAATACGATTCCCCTTGGTAAGACTGGTTGTCAGACTTTCGGGCTTCTGACGACCTGTAACGCCTGTCAAAGATCCACAAATGACAGCCGGGACCAACGGCTTAACGTGCTTTCCGAGGCACGGAGGAGTCTCGGTTTGTAAAGATGCTCACCCATCCACGGACCAACCCCGGCAAGCATAGCTTAACCTGATGGATCGACCCGTGCGGCTGTTATTACTTATTCACGAGACTGCTGCACTTGCAGGCCATAAATAAAGTTCAACTAAACAGTTTATTACAATGCCTAGTACCATATTAGTCACAACATTAAACTGTCTTTTGGCAACCGACTCGTTCGTTGCCCTCTAAAATTGCGCGTGCAGCACCGTACACGTGATAGAAGTGAAACTTCTTAAAAAATATATATATAATGAGAGATTTAGTGTGAGAGACAGAGAGAGTTGTATCTTTCTTCTCGTTCATGTAACGAAATATGCCTAAACGTTTACTTTAAAACCTTGGTTTTCTTCTATCCTTAATCTTTGATTATTTCCTATAAAAGAAATTGTACCTAAAATGAAAACTACATTAGGTACTTGAATGAATTGTCAAAGGGTTTCCTTATTACCACGTTTTATAAATAAAGTGCAAACATTTTTCCGTGTTTTTTCATCGTCGAATACTGATCATCCATTCTAATATTATAAATTCGAAAGTAACTCTGTCTGTCTGTATATTACCTTTTCACGCCTTTTTTGAACGGATTTCGACAAAAGAAGAAAGATGGCACCCTGGGGAAGGACATAGGCTATACTTTTATCGACATACCGCGCGGGAGAAGCCGGGGGCGGAAGCTAGTTGAAATATATTTGTTCGTCGGTAATTTGATAAATTACCGACGAACAAATATATTAAACAACATAGCTTAGCTTATATAACAAAGTTGCATTATCATACGTTGTTAGCCTAACAGGCAGTATAGGGCATTTTCCTTGAACTTTCCAGCACCGCCGCTGTAACTTTCCATTTGCCCTTTCCCTTACCACATATTGTGCATATATTTCCCTACACACTGCATACAATCAACGCAATCCACGCGACAACAAAATGATAACCTACTTGTTGCTCTATTCAATTTCTTGAAACGTAATTTTCCTTCGCATCGAAGCCTCATCAACGGCTGACACGTTGCTATCAGCTGATACATTACTTAGACGGGTAGAGTTTCTTCAAAGAAGCCTTAGAGAGCCCCTATTCTTGCCAGACTGTGCCTTAACAATACTGCCGAAATACGAAGGTACTTAGGTAGTAAGTACTTAAGTACTATTAAGTAGGTACGTAATCCGGTTAGGTCCACATTTAGTTGGGTTGGGCTAGCATAATAAAGGGCCAATTTTATTACAATCGCCAGATAACTTTTATCTGAAGAATAGAAACGGCGACTTGACATACTTAATTCCTTAACAAAAGCTGTCAGTCAAACTGTTATATATTCCTCAGATAAAATATATTTTCCTCTCGATACACACTTGCTTTTCCAACTCACTTTAGACATTGTCACAATGGTCGATATCGGCTGTGCTTGCCATAATTAAAAATTGAATAGAATAGATAAAATATATGTTACGGTTGAAAAATCAGCTCTAAAGGTATTAAAGGAGAATAATCATTTTGGGCTAAATTATGAAATTGCCGGCCAAACAAAAAAAATGATATATTCCGTTAGAACATGTTATTCTCTTCACTTTTCACTATTAGAGCAAATCTGTAGGGCAATTCCCTGCGCTGTTATACGATTTTGAAAAATACTGTTTTCAGTATGTTTTAGTCAAAATAATTAATAGTTATCTAATTAAAGTAATAGCTTGTAGTAATAAAAAATAAAGAGAAAAACGTACTCTTTCGGAATATAGCATTTTTTTTGTTTGGCTGACTTTCACAATTATAGCCCAAAAATGTATGGACGGTGAATAGAAGAAGTTTGATTAATCTTCATAGTTCATAGTTTGATACGTGATTTATGCTGTGAACAAAAAGTCACTTAGTCAAATGCGCAGAGATAAAATTGAATGATTGCAAAACTAATTTTCACTATTGAATTCAATTAATAACTCAATAAAACTAAATACTGGATCTGACACTAACTTAATTCTCTAAAGCTTGGTTCGGACTATGTTAGTAATTTAGTCAAGTAGCGAGTAATTAACACACATGGACTAACATGGTCCAAACCAGAAAAACTTCCTTTTAGCTTCAATAATACGTATTTTGCCCACTTGGTCTTTCTATAAGGATGATGTTTTAAGTTCCTGTCACTATTATTTACTTATTAAGTAGTGGTATTCGATTCGATTTGTGTAGGGCAGGTACCACAACTAAAAAGTGAAAAATATAAACTTTTTACAAAAAAAAAACCACCGACTTCCAAAAAAAACACTACAAAGTGAAAAATTGCTTTAATTTTGGAAGTCGGTAGGTATTTTTTAAATTTTTGTTAGAATATTTTTCGTTCCTTTTTTCTCTTTAGTAGTATGATAATGAAGTTACTCGTAAACGCTAAACCGTTACCGAGATTTATTACACGGTTTATTAAACTTCGATAATAACATCATTGCTTTTATTACGAGCTTTTGTCACGAAAATAAAAGCAGAGATTAGGTAAAATAAAACGGTGAAAAATAAAAAAAATATAGGGCACTAAAACTGTAATATTTTTAGTATCGCAGCTATATTGCAGTGTTTAATTAAATTCAAGTGGGTAGTGCTAAGATGTATCATTCGATGTTCCATAAAGATGTTCCAGTTAGCGTCGAGACTCAGATCATAATAAAAAGAAACACGCAATCATTAACTACACGAAAGTACCTACTTACATGCATGTCTGATCATAACTCTTTAAACAACAAGGAGACCGAAAAAGAAAGAGTCCTAACTCCTAAACGCGCCGTGTCTATGGACGAAAGCATTTTCCACAGTAGGTACAATTTTCATCGCTAGGTACTGCTTCGCCAGTTCCGAACGTACATGCAGAGAGGCCGCACGCGCGCGCCGTCTCCACTCGCACTCAATTTACGAATCAAATGTAAACAAAACGGAACGCAATAAAAAATTGAATTTGGAAACATTTAATAAATTGAACGACTCAAAATATGGATTCCTAGTGTTAGTTGACATAGTGCAAGAAAAAGTGGTTTTGAAAAAACGTATTTTTCAGTTTATGTTTTTGTTGTGTGTGTTTTCAGTGGGATTTTTAAAATGGTGAAAATTGTTTGCGTTCATTGACTTCAGTTTTTCAGGTACTTACATATCTTTGTTCTATAATTTTAATTGTTCGTTTTCGTTGTAAGAAATATTTTTTTAGCCGGTAATGGTTGTTTTCATAAAAATAACGAGGTTAACTGTTGAATAAATATTTAATTGCAAACGTAACTGTGGGTTATTATAACCGAGATTTCAATTTTAATCATTAAGATTCTCATTTGTTTTCTAAGATCGCACGTATAATCAATTCATGCCTCAGCTAGGGACAGCCGCACATAACACATCTAGCTTAATGTTTTAAGTGTCCATTATGTAAATATTTAATTAATAAAAAACCCACGATTTTATCAACACTGGTCGCAAAACGGTGAAGGAACACATCGTGTGGAAACCAGCTTGTCGTAGAACCAAAAATTCGAAGACATGACATGTGACATCTACCAACCCGCAATGGGCCCGCGTGGTGGATAACGGCCTACTCCCTCTCACCGAGAGGAAGCCTGTGTCCCAGCAGTGGGATCATTCTAGGCGTGTAATGCAGTACCCACGATGACGCGCCATAGATATGTTACTGAATCTTCACAGATCTATTGAAAAATATCTATCATTCGTGCCCAAGGAGGGGTTTTGTATTGAATGATCAGGGGTTGTAAGGGCAAGCATGTGTTACTAGCCAACGGCATTCCAAAGCATGATTCGAGAAGGGATTTCAGTCAGTCCTAAGAACCTTATCTGGTTTTCCAAATTAATTAATTTAATTAATTTGCCTTGCCCAAATTAGGAAATGGGAAAAGAGAGCCAATAAAATACTACTGATTATTAATTAGATAATTACTTAAAGGCGGTATATAACTACGAGTGTCCAAACGGTATTTTTTCTAAGTGAAGCTAGGTATTTCAGTGGCGTTCCTTCCATAGAAGCCCAAAAGCCTAGCGTGCCTTCAAAATTGAGCCTATCAATAAATAAATAAAAATAACACTATATAATAATGGTGTTACCGTGAACAACATAGAAAATCCGTAAATCGCTTGGCTATTTTTTAAAATCGTAAATAACCTGTTTGTTTGCCCTGATTTTGACCCCTAGGCACGCCACTGGGTATTATGCACACCGTCACAAGTTCACAACCACAACCAATGCGCAATTTACCGACTTAGGTACGCGTTGAATTTATCACGGAATTTTTGGTGTAGGTACGTACGCACCAACATTGTAATGTATTTAATATTAACTAATAGTAAGCAGGTATTGTTTTATAAAATTGTAGTAAGATATCAACAAAATTATTCACGCTACCTACACAAAAGCCTCGTAAATCATTTCCTCCCAAAACTATCCAAAATATATTATATTTCAACCTAAAACAAAAACAAAACACGGTAATTTAGAAAACTTGGAGAAGTAGGAACCTACCAATATTTTTAGAACTCTCCAGTATTTTCACTCTTCACCAATGTGTGTCAAAACACGCATTCGAACGCAGAACGCACACAACGCATCGCGATTCCGTCCGTTTTCCTTACTTACTTTCGTATGTTTGTATATAGGTACGATGGCGACGGAAATTACTTGACGAGTCCGCGAGCGGAAGCGACCGAGTCAGGATCAGAGATGAGTCGCTCCCCAAATACGACGATGAAAGTACCAGTTGCTAACTAGAATTATAATACTGGTTCTGTACTCGAAAGATTGGACACTAAAGGAAATAAAAATGTCAAATAATGTCAAAAAATGTGAAATAAACTTGTCGACGTAATATCATTGACGCTATCAAAGTTTACCAAAGTTTTTAAGATGTTCACGATTCATTTACTTTCTCCGAATCTATGTTTTTCTTCCTTCTATTTTTTTTCTTGAAAAAGACAGAAGATGAGATTCACCTACGCGAACTCGAGTGGAGTTTGCAACGCAGTTATCCTCAACTGTTAAAATTCTATTGTCTCGTTAGTGACAGTTGGAGGTTTATAAGATCATCAAGTGAAAGGGCATGCGGCGCAGGATGGAAGGCCATTGTCGTGTTCTTCTAATGAAAATAAATGATTGGATGTTCGTTGCACAATACTGGATGATCGGATCTGTTGATAATCCCTCCTATAAGTTGCAAAAACATTATTTTTATAGGGGCTAGCTTTACATTCAGCCAGCGCAGCGGGGTAATTTCGTAATACACTTAATGGCATGCATTTTGAGTTCAACAACATTCATTTACATTGACGAGCAGATGAATTTCTCAAATATACAGTATGTTAACTAACAAAGGGCATATTCACATTTTTTTTTAAATTGGTACGTAATAGAAACACTCTGCACATGTAAACTTGTATTTCAACGTAGAAAGACAAGTGTGACTAGTGTGCGTGTACAGAGTGTTTCTTTTCCGTATCAATTTAATATGTGCATTATAAATATCCTTCGGATTGTGATTGACAGTGTGTTACGCAGCTATGCCACGAGCACCGTCTGCTGGTTTGTCAGCATTTTAACGGATGCTGTACGCTCATTTAGCGCTCAAAGAAAAACATGGATGTTGATGGATGATATGCCATGTTTTCTATTCTTGCGCTAAAAAATCATAGGGTGTATGTATGTGCGCTAGTAGCTTGGTAGTATCACTGAACACTGCTCGATTTATTTATTAATTTTTAAAGTCTGTTTAACCATTTTTTTTTTTAACTTTAAACATAATTTATCTTCAGTTATATGTTAGCAACGTTTATAAATTATCCCACATGATTACATGTTAACATTATTGCTTTACTCATCACATTTTTTCTTACGTCAATATTTGGTTTCTAGCTGTTCTAGGTTTAGCATGAATAAATTAGAACTTTAGGTAGGTAGAAGTCCTTGGAATAATAAGGCCAGGACTCCACCAAAGGGGGGACGAGACGAGAGGAGAGGAGATGTGTTTTAAACAAAACCAATAGAATTTCGGTATTCACACATCTCGTCTCCATTCAACTTCAGTGGATACCACTGAGCGGAGACGTATCGTATTTGTATGGCGCGATTAAAGTGGAGTTGTGAGCTATAGCATACACCCTAGCTGAAAAACATCTCTTCTCATCTCCGCTTCGGACATCTCCGCACGTCTCCGCTTTGGAAGCGGAGGAGACCGGCCCTAAGGCCCGATATCCACCAAAGCGGAGAGGAGAGGAGATGTGTTTGAATAAAACAATCCGATTTCGTTATTTCCACATCTCTTCTCCGCTTAGCAATCGGATTGGTTTATTCAAACACATCTCCTCTCATCTCCTCTCCTTTCCGCTTTAGTGGATATCGGGCCTAAAGCGGCTATTTATTTAGGTCTAGAACAAAGTCATGGCGTGTTTATTTAACAATAGTATTCGTGTCAAATGAACATAAAAACACCAATCAAAGTCAATAAATAGACGTTCTGTTTTATCGTTGCTACCAAATTGCCAATGATTGTTTATCAATGACGAAACATACTGTTCAGTTTTTTCTGGCGTTTTAACATTATTTCGCTATGCGATGTTCTCTTAGAGTTGACTGCCAGTTGCTAGCTTTGAATTTTTATATTTATAAGTAACTAGTATAGTCAAATGTTATGGTAGATTAATTATTTTTCTTTTGTTGAGGTCGATCAGGGCTGGCAAGGCAAGCGTAACATGTCCACTTGAATCTCTACTCTTCGAAGAATCATCATCATTATCATCAGCTTACAGCAGTTCACTGCTGGACATAGGCCTCTCCAACTGCATGCCATTTAACTCGATTTTCGGCAAATCTCATCCAGCTGCTACCAGCCACCCTGAAGATCGTCGCTCCACTCTGCTTCAGTGGATACCACTGAGGGGAGATGTATTTGTATGGCGCGATCGAAGCGGAGATGTGAGCGGCGCGCGGCGTGCAGTGAGGTCATCTCAACATCCAACACTCGCCGCACGCAACTCAGTTCCGCTTTAGCCAGCACACATCTCCGCTCCAGTTTAGCCAGTATGCATCTCCGCACAACTTCGGTGGATACACCCTAGCTGAAAAACATCCCTTCTCGTTTCCGCTTCGGAAATCTCCGCACATCTTCGCCTTGGTGGAGTCCGGGCCTAAAGCGACTATTTACCTGAAGGCGTCGGACCTTACGTTTGCCAATACGACAAATAGACTATATATCTAATCTTTCGTTTCGTCTTTTCTGACCGGTGGTCATACTACTCGTGCAGAAACTAACGAACTATGATCCTCTGCCAAAGAATGTTACACTCAGTCTACCAATGTTTATTGGTGCATTCGAAACGTTTCACTGATTCAGTGGCTTCAATCCTCGGCACGACCTGAAAAAAAGAAGAATCTCTTTATAAAAGATTTTTTTTTAATCATTCGTCTGTATCATGTGGGCGTCAGTTGTAAGGTTGTAACACTGAAGCCATGAAAATTAATAATATCATATTTCACCAGTGACCTTTAGACTTGTTTCTTTATTACGTTAAATAATAACGCTACATTTCATTCACTACGAAACGGAAAATATTAAACTGTTTTGAATAGGTACTACACATTTTCCTAAAGCGACTGATCTTTCTAGTAATCGGAACTTATCATAATATATCCGACATTTGATAGGTACAAAGTACTGAAGGAAAATCGCAAAACCGCAATTTATGAGCACTTTAACCGTCAAATAAGAAAATCCACAAGAATCTTCGATATTGGAGGATCAGGAGCAAAGAGGGCAAATAGAAGATATTTTTCTGGTACCGCTGCCCGAGCGAACTAGTTAAAATTATTCATTGAAGTGTGAGATAACAGTATCCTTTTATTTATAAAAAAAAACTTGACCATACATACCGAATATACATGAATTAAAATTGAACGATTCCACTCAACAGTTTTAAATAACGAGCTCCTGGATGAATTTATTTTACCTGTTCGAATAGATTCATCCTAACTAGGTATCCTTACATAATATTATAAAACAAAGTCCGGCGCCGCGTCTGTCTGTCGTCCAGTACGCGATAAACTCAAAAACTACCGCACCGATTTTCAACCAGTTATCACCAATGGATGGAGTGGTTCTCGAGTAAGGTTTTAGTATATAATAACCGACATCTACGCGGGTGAAGCTGCGACCATCAGCTAGTAATATTATAAATGTGAAAATGAGTTTGTGTATTTATTTGTTACGCTTTCACGCTAAAACGGCTGAACGGATTTGGATGAAATTTCGCACAGGGGTAAAACTTGACCTGGAAAAGGTTATAGGCTACTTTTCATCGTAGATCACAGACGAAGTCGCGGGTAACAGCTAGTATTCTATAATTTAACATCATTTGGCAGATAATGCCTTATTATTTAGCCCAAGTAACTTCCTTGAACAAATTATTCATAATGAAATGAGTTTCATAACTTTGATTTAAATTATCCTTATATTCAGACCATTTGCATTCATAATCTTGAAATTGTGGTATCAAGATCTGCTGGTGTTCATTTATTAACGACTGAAGAATTTTCATAAGATTAATTACCTAGGCACCAATTTTACTAGTACCTGTGTAAATATACAACATTAGTTTTTGTTTATGCTAAACCCGAAAAGGGGTCATTGTACTCATCATTTTGAACAACTTTTTCTACGGGAAAAAAAAACCTGCTGTTTCATACATTTTGTCGATTTAAGTGAACACAAATGTGTGGAACAGCTGATTTTTTTTTCGCGATTTCCAGTTTGGTCCCATAGAAAAAGTTGTTCAAAATGATGATTACAATGACCCCTTTTCGGGTTTAGCATAAACAAAAACTAATGTTATATATTTACACAAATCTATACAAATACATAATTTTACTTATCCATAGTACTTACATGGTTTCATCCATAGATGTGGTTTCATCTGTCGTAGGCGGTAAAACGGAAACAATGGTCGCAAACTCGCAATCATTTCTATGCTTAGAAAGCGAATGCGTCCCCGTGGCATTATTCTCCCGTGCAATTGTAAGTCGATTGAGAGGAGGGCATTATTTACCACTAGCCGTTGCGCACAACTTTTTCTATGGGACCAACTTTGAAATCGCAAAAAAAAATCAGCTGTTCCATACATTTTGTCGATTGAAGTTAACACAAATGTATGGAACAGCTGATTTTTTTTTCGCGATTTCAATGTTGGTCCCATAGAAAAAGTATATTATAGATGACACCAAACCACTAGTTTCAAGGATAACGGTGTCTACCATAACACCCTGTATTTATAAATTATATAGTTAGGAGTCAGGATGGTGTTTGTTATGGGGTAGCAATTTATTAAGGCATTAGACAAGGCATCCATTGTCTTCACATCCACAAATTAAGTTACGATCGGTTTCATGTGCTCGAGTAACCGAGTTCCAAACTTACTCCTTAGCTACTGTCGCTCTAGTAACTACCTCGTTACTATCGACTAGTTTCTCTCAAATCAATCCGTAAAGCTGATTGAAATCATCTTTCACAATAGAAAAACTTAATACTCATATCTCATCTCAACACACCTTTAATGAAATTAAATATTTATCGTGTCCCTAGCTTCGTATTTCTTACTACGTATTTCGACTTTTTGCAATTCCAACTTTATATATATTCCTTTTATGATACCTACATACAGAAGAAAATTCTGCGTACTTATCTAACTTTTCGACTTTTGTTACGTAGTTACGGCCGAAGTCCATTTTCCTAATAATTCTTTGATATTACTCTAGTTCGTCGGATATTAGATGTTTTCATTTGCTATGGTATCTTTATTAATAAGACGCGGGTATTTTATTGCAATGCTAATATTTCTCGGTTTCGGCGTAAAACAAGGAACGGAATTCATTATAGAACCGTTTCTTGGAATATTAATGTAGATTTAAAAGGAACTTAAAGTCTTTATCTATATAATAATAAAAGTTATATTAGTTTCTGTGTTGTTAAGGATATAACATCCAATTTCAGTGATGATTTCGAAACTATTTTGGAAATTCCTATTTCAACTTGATTCGTGGAAGCTTATTAAGAAGAAAGTATTAAAACAAGAAGTATAAACAAAGCAAATGTTTCTAGTCTCAATACTTCTGAGGAAGTAACAGCTGCTACAAATCTAGATCCACTTCCTGAACCATAAACAACTTTTAGTGTCTGTCCGTTCATTTTATTATACTCTTTATCTAACATCAATGAGCTCTCATCGAGTTTTGTTTCTATTTCAATACTAAATTCGACTAACTCGTATATCGTCTGAAATAAAGCATACTATATAGTAATATTTTTTTATTACAGTTGTAAATGTTATATCACTCACCTTGTCTTACTTAACAATATTATTGAAAGACTGTTATAAATATTATAATAAAGTTCATTAATTATTTCTTCTGTTAAGTATCACATATTCATGTTGCTAGGTAAGTTATACTGGGTGTTAGGGTAGACACCGTTATCCTTGAAACTAGTGGTTTGGTGTCATCTATAATATACTTTTTCTATGGGACCAAACTTGAAATCGAAAAAAAAAATCTGCTGTTCCATACATTTTGTCGATTTAAGTGAACACAAATGTCGATTTAAGGAACAGCTAATTTTTTTTTCGCGATTTCAAACCACTAATTTCAAGGATAATGGTGTCTACCCTAACACCCTGTATAAGTACCTTTTTTTTGTAAATTGTTTGAACATTTCTCCGTGTTTGTATCGCGCCAGAACGTTGTGAATATTTATATCAGAATTCACCGTCAAAAACATCTCAAATACTTTCGTAAATTCTTGTATTCGCTTGTAAATTAAAGTCTCGCTTATTTGAAATAAAATGTGAACGAAGTACGAAAAATATTGTGTATGTCATGTATGTAAATGTCATGTATATGCACAGCCATTCAAAAATTTGCAATACCGTTTTTATGACCGGCTTAATGCTTGCTGGGCCTAATTTTACATTCCAATGTAGAAGATCGAATCAGAGCTGATTCCCGGCCATCAAATCTCCTGTTATAACCAGTTTGTCGGACCACACATCGCACTAAGAAATAATATTCCATTCACATGCAATTTTTATAACATTAGCGAATATTTGTGCATCCTCGATGTTGTATGTAAAATTCTGATCCAAATCAGTATGTATAACTGAACTTAACAGAATAAGTTTATTGTAGAAATTATTACGGGATTCTACAGAACTGGTTGTTGCCATAATATTGAGTCATTCCATTCTAATACCAAAAACTAATACCACTGGTATTTGTTTCAACTCTTATTTATTTTCTATTCCGAACGGATACCATTGTTTAAACGAATACCAAAACAAGTTCGAAGATATAAGGTACAGTCAGTAAAAATGCTTTGTATGTAATTTCATTTTTCGAAGATGTGAACGATCAATCTGCTTATGAGTTGAGAAACTTTACGAACAAGATATTATGTGATAGTGAAAAAAGTCAAATTATTGATAAATATGGGGCCTTTATATACTTCAGGACGCCTACCAGAATAACAGCGGCTTTTCATAAGCAACTACTTCCAGTTAATTTCTATTTTCCTGATAGTTATAACACATACAGTTTTAAGACTTCAATCGATATAGTGAATAATAATAACCAATACTTTATATTCCTCTTTGTGTGTAATCGTTGGTTGTTGAGCAACTTTTTAGGCACCTATTTTCTTTTCATTTCTGTCACCCTGGTACTTTTCAAAACAACAAATGATTCAATTTCAAAACATGTATTTTTATTTACCATTATTGAGCTAAGTAGTAATAAGTCGCATGCACCTAGTTCCAGTTAATTTCTGCTTTCCTGGTAGTTTTAATAACTGAACAATTAGGACAGTTGGATTTTAAACGTCTATCGATATCATTTGTTACGAATCCGTCATGGTGTTGTATTTCATCGTGGTTGCGTTTTGAGGAATACCCCAAAAAAAGTAGCAAGATGATTCACTTAAACTACTTTTAGGTACCTATACCTTTGTAAAAATATTGGAATGAAGCGTATTTGGTTAGTATTTTATTACGATCAAATAAAAATATTTGAAAACAAAAATTTGATTAGATTTGGTGGAGCTGACTGTACCAAGAGTTAAGTTAAAGAGTGGTATCGGTTCGGAATAGAAAATAAATATGAGTTCCAACAAATACCAGTGGTATTAGTTTTTGATATTAGAATGGAATAACTCATAATATTTTGTAAGACGATCTCTCACTTCAGATATAGCAGAACAATACTGTAACAAAATAACCTCGACATATACATAAAACGTAAGGAGCATAACATACCTAGGAATACGACCACTTAAGGCGGCGTCTACTCTCAGAAATCACAACAATTTCACCTCCCAAGAAATAAAATAACAAAAGTCATAGCCTTGAATATGGTATAACAAGAAACAGGCTACTTAATTATTTTCCTTTTAAAATATATTATTCAGACACAGAAATCGCATGAGACGGAGCAAAATTGTCGTTATAAATTCATCAATTCACGAAGTTATGCAAGGCTTTGTTTAACATGTATGATAATTATTTATACAACATAATTTATACAAAGAAGCTTTATTTAATGTATAAGATTACAAAGCGGTTTAAATTCAATATACTTACATAATAATTTAGTTTTTTTTGTTTTAAAGACATCTCATTTCAACTTAAATAATATTTGGTTCTATTATTAAACCAGCAAATGTCAACGGAAGTACCGGTCAGTACATTGTTTTTCAGGAGACAAATGAAATAAATTAGTTTACTTATTCAAAGTTCAATTCTATTAGCTGTTAAAGTCAAGCATGCTGAATTATTGATAGGTATATATTTTGACTTTACTGTACATACATAGTCTACGTATACATATAATAGATGTATTGGCATATAAGTACTAATACCTCATAAAGACACTAGTTAAGTAGTGTTCCGTAGAACTAGGGCAAAACCCGCAACAGAGATTGCGTTCTCGATTGCGAGTACCAAAGCAAACATAATCGAGTAGCAAAGGTACGGATGCCAAGATAAGTATCGATCGATTCGAGAACATGTCTGTTTATGCCGAATGTCGTGAATATACGACGTGACAAAACATCCCTAGTTGGGCAAATCTTTTTTCGACATCTCTGGCATTGAGATATTCGAAATTCGAATAAAAACTTTGTGCAATGATTGGTTGCTCGTGCCTGAGTAGGACTATAAATTCTGTTCAAAGATCAGTCATATATCTAAGGATAGATTCACATCGTGGCACAGTTTTCTCGTTCAAATATGAGTAAGTGAGGCACGTTTTTAATCATAGAGATTTCTTAAAGATTTAATTTTGTTCTTCTATTTCACTGTTATATAACATTCTTTTATGTCACAACAAAAAGTATTTTCCTTTATGAATTTCTTGTTCACAAACCGTACAAACATTATGGGAATTCCTTATATTTTTATAAGTATAGGTAAGGAATTCCCTTCACACCCTACGTTCCTTTCACTGTTATGCAGAGCGTGTGCTTCGAATACAGAGTTAAGGTAAACGAATATACTTTTCTTTTTATGGTTCATCTACTGCTATTTAAGATACGAGATAGTACATTTCGTAGAGAGAGCTTTCGAAAGGAAAGAAATGTTTGTTATTAAAGAAATGCTATAAATTTTATTCGGTTTCGTGGTGTTGTTGATTATTCTATGATCCTTTGTTTTGGGTCTACGTTTTGGTTACCTATTCGTTGTACTTTTGTGGTGAACTGAATTAACAGCGGGCAAGCAGTAATATTAATGAAATGGAGTAATTTCTTTGGACAGTTAAGTAATATTTAAGTGTTTAAAAAATTTGTTTTCCTTATATTATTGATTGGATGATGGCTTTTTAGACAACACGAAATATTTCATTTAAATTAGGGAAAGCTTTTACGCAGATACAATTTCTAGTAATTGTACTTTTTATTGCCTTGGCTTCTACAACCATTTATAAAAGAATCGCGGTCACAGGTCGTTAGAGATCCCCAGGATACAGACTAACAGAGAGAGCCTCAAGATACATATTGTCTAGTTTGGGGCTCACTGGTAAATAATTTTGTAACCTCGCTACAGGTAATATTTTAAGCTAAATATGACGTCTCGTTTCAACTTGGTGTTAACCTGTAAACCTGCTTACGGTATTACCTGGACAATAAACTATTTTATATCTTTTTCTAGTTTTGTATTAATGTAGAAAAGATATAAGTAGGTACAATATTTTGCTACAATATTTAATAAAGACCAGGGGGCTAAGTCTACTAATTTACAAACGTGTCAGTGGTGTCACAATGATCAGTTTTTAATAGATTTTGTATAGCATATCTGTCAAAAACTGATCATTGTGAGACCACTGACACGCTTGTAAATTAGTAGACTTGGCCCCCTGGACGCGTACCGTGAGGGCTGGTTTGAGGTGGCGCGGGAAAAGAGTTCTAGGATGGATCTGGGTGAGGCCAGCGGTGGTAATAGTAATAGTAGTGGTATTGTAGTAATAGGTTAAGTTTATTATTATATTCAAATAATTGCTCATGTTATTTCTGATATTACTGTATTTTAACAGTTTCTTCTAAGCTACTGAAACAATTACGCCTTTTACGGGTATTGTTTCTCTTAAAACACAAACAAGGACATTTCCTAATACTTTAACATACACTATTAAGTAAAAATACAAACTTGAATTTCTTTTTTCGGCGGAGTTGTTCAATTGACGAATACTTTTCGTACCGAATCTGTTGAATCAATTATTTAATTTACATATTTTTCTATCCATTTGTAGTCAGTGTGTTTTTGTTAATTTTATTGAGTAGTACGTATTATATAACAAATAAGGGTGTGTATTGAAATGCATTTACGGATTTATTTAAGTAGGTATTAAATATTGCTTTATGACCGTTCTTAGTAACAGCCTGTTTGATGGGAATATTTTGGATTTATATGATCTATTTATTTTTACATCAAAAGGTTTTAAAATAATTTTGTCCAGCTATATTCAGATCACGATTTTAGGAACATTTAAATACCTACCTATGCGTATTGCATAATTAACAAGCACCAATTTATGCCAATTTGTATCAACATTTCATAGTTACATTGCGATAATTTTCCCCACATCCTCTCTAGCGATGTATCAAAAGCGATATTTATTTTATCGCTACCGAATAAACTCGATAACTCGATATTTCATCAACTGTTTTGATTCGATTCTAGTGCATTCGATAAAGCCGATCTATTTATCATATGGAACGCAATAAATAAGTTCGTGCTGCCCAATTTGTCGTCCAATCTCAAGGGATTGAAGACCGTATCTGCTAACCGTACAATTGCAGGCCACATTGGTTTTCGTAATACAAATTGGTTTCTGTTAGGCACAACTGGATTAGTATTATACCTAGTATTTGAGTAGGCATGAATGAGAGAAGTCTGGATAGAAGACGACATGATAAGCCAACCTCAAATAAATTAGCATAAGGGTTTACTTATAAAAATATAAATCGTATACTTTAACTAGTTACTGGTAGCTCTGTGATAGCCAAGTGCTGTGACCGTCGGACTGCGAAGTCATAGGTCTCGAGTTGGAACCCAAGGCACGCATCTCTGCCTTTTCGGATTCATGTGCGTATTGTATAATAATTTCACTTACCACAAAAACGGTGAAGGAAAACATCGTGAGGAAACGGGTATGTTTGAGAGATATTTCTCGACGGCATTTGTAGCCAAGTCAGAGGACTATGGGCGGCTGGTTTGTGCTTTCGACTTTAGTCGTATTATTTTAGAATTTATGTCAGGGCAGATTTTCGAAAACTGCTTCATAAAATTGCGATGATTTCTTTTTTGATGATCCGTATGGATGATCCGATCTTATAAAGAGTATTCTATTCGACTAGCTGTGCCCCACGGTTTCATCTGCATAACTCTAGATCCCGTGGGAATATTGGGGTAAAAAGTTTCCGATGTATGTATTGCGCTTCGCTTGGCTCATCTTGGCGGGGCACTACCGTGCCCCCAGATATTATGTCAGTCATTTCCTGGCATCCGTTCTAGTTATCAGCAGTAGCTTTTTATTACCTTACAAAGGCTTTAAATATACTCGAAAGCTTTTATTACCGTATCAACTAATGACTAAAGTGGATTGAGCTCAGCCATTACTCAACCATCTATTTTTTTACGTTTATCCATATATTCAGATTTAAATGCCTACGTGCCACGGTTGACACCATTTTTTTACGGACTCCCAAGCATGGTAATATCGAACAATTCTTTAAACGGTGTTCCCATTTATTTAATTATAATAAAGTACTTAATATGGAAGCTTAAATGAAGGTCGTAGTTACTGTAATCCTGCGATGAAGGATTGCTTTGAGTTTCTTGCCTCATTATTATTCCTAGCGCGACTAATCTTGGCTGTGTAAATTAATAGTACCTACATAATTATGTATCGCAGTGCTGTAACGTAATACTGGATAATTAACTTAATTATATTTAGTAGTTTGCTTCGTTGGTCTAGTGGTCGCAAGCGCTACCGCTGAGCACGAGGTCCTGGGTTCGATTCCCGGGTCGGGCAAAGTGATAGGAACTTCTCAGTAGCAGCCCAGAGACTGGAATAGTGCCTGGTTGATGGAAATAGGCTCGCCCCATATTACATAGGGATAAGCATAAGCATAATCAGCCTATAATGTTCCCACTGCTGGGACACAGGCCTCCTCTCTGTGAGTGAGAGCGGGCCGTAACCCACCACGCGGGCCCAGTGCGGGTTGGTAGATGTCACAAGTCTTCGAATTTTTGGTTCTAAGACATTTGGTTCTAAGCCGGTTTCCTCACGATGTTTTCCTTCACCGTTTTGAGAGCAGTGGCGATGAAATAATTTACACAAAGTAAAGCGCCTGTCAGGGTTCGAACCTACGACCTACAATTCGTAACCTATATTACATAGGACTTAAACATAACTGGCGGAATGTGCAATGGGTGTACTGTAGGTATGTAGGTACAACTCCGCCCAACCCTTCGGGGAAACACGGCGTGATGTTTATGTTATATTTAGTAGAAATACTAGGTAGGTACTTATTACGCACTCGCCTTATTTGGGTACCGACCCAGTATGTCTATAGCAGGGACGAAAAAAATAAAGGATAAAACGTTTTTAGGCTCGTAATGAAATAGAGATCATCATTTGCTAGACCGAGATTTAAAATTAAATAGCTTAAGCCTATATTTTACAACAAAATTCGGTCATGAAACTCGATTTAAAACTAGATTTGAGTTGAGATTAGTAGTAAATATGACATTTTTAAATAAAGATTATCCGACATCGTTCTAGAATAGAGGCTTAATTATTTAAAAAATGTTATCAATACTCTTATCATTCGTATTTCTTTTGTTTTATTTTCACATTACGTTCACCGAAGAGTTTCATATTTGCTTACTGAAACCCATAAATCTTCTTTAACGTCCACGCTTATTATAACGTTTCTATTTGCCTGCTTTCACATAAATAACAGTCTAAAACGTTACTATAAATATTCCAGCGTTATTTAGAAAAAAAATCTTTGTTATTTTATTTTGGACCGTATAAAAGCTTAGAGATTCCAAAAATATCGATCAATTTATAACGGCACGTTAACCAGTCGATGTTCGTAAGTAGCTCGTTAAACCCTATTATGGTGAGTTAACAGTTGTTTGGCTCGATTTTAGATGTGTTAGTAAATAAACTATCGAATACTTATTTAGACGAGATTAACGGTAGTTGACTCGGGAGGGGACGCCCTAGAAGGACATAAGTGACCTTATTGGTTATGTTCTTCAGAAAGGTCAGGTGCATAGTACTCGCAACCGAAGTGCGTATGACCAGAGGGCCTAGACAAGTGACAATCGCTTCGAAAGCGTTTCGTATTTCTACAAAGACTTTCAACTGGATTGACATAAGCTTTTCGATAGCTTATGTCAGTCCTATACATTTTTGCCTTTTCCATCATTGTTATCGCTGATAGAATGTCACTTTGTCTAGGGCCTCAGATTTATGAACGTAAACGAAGCAAAAGGAATATGTAAGGATCGTAGCCGTTGGCGTTCTGTAGTTTTTCTTTATCCAAATGGGAAGTAGGCGTGAGTTTGTTTGTGTAGTTGAAACAAATTAAAGTATTATTTCTTGCAACAATTTGTTTTATCATAACGTGTGTCGTCGTATTCGTAGACATGTCCTATCGATGGATAGGTCAAAAAGAGAGTTTGATTTCAAGAGGCTAGGAAACTAAAATAATGGTCTCGTGGATGTCAGTAACAGGGTCAAGATTTCTTTAATAGGTCTATGTAAGGTTAAAGTAAATATCTATTCATTTATTTAAATTTTTGCGCTCAAAAAAAAGGTACAAAGGCGGAGTTAATGCCTTAGGCATTCTCTACCATTCACCCAAAGGTGGTGTAGAGATTAGACGGCAAAAAAAATATTATTGCATTTGATAGCCCAATTCTTGCGGAAGGCTAGGCTATTTAAGAAAACATGTCATAAAGAATGCTAAGCGAAAATAAAGTAATAGCGCGGGCAGGTAATGCGATGCGACGGGGAACACGTGGACGAAATCGCAGGTTGCAGATAAAATAAGTCATTTTATGGATTAAAACAGTCCGCACGGTGTTGGTTTCAAATGTTTAAGCAAGCTTTGATAAAAAAGGATTTTTAATACTCATCACAGTGCATTAACATTTTTAATGCTGCACCTAATCGCGTAACACACGATAAATCACAATCTGTTTCATTTTGACAGTTCAACAACATTCATTGCATTATTTACGTTTTTGAGCAGACAAATTTTTCGAACATTATGAAGCAATGGGTTAGCAATATCCTTCAAAATGATTCAGATTATGATTGATCGTGTATTACGCAATTAGGGTCCTGGGGGCCTACCACTACCGCTTACAGCAATATTATTTTAATCTTACTTCGTGGGGGAAAGAGATGGAGCTATACGTCCTGTAGAGCTTCATCTCTTTCCTACACTGAAGTAATATTAAAATAATACTGCTATATGCGGTGGTGGTAGGCCCCCAGGTCATGTTCTAATAACTTATACTGAAGTTGAGATCTAAACAACATGAAATAGTGCATAAACGAAAAACTTAGTCAATTTCAGATCCCAAATACCTTCAATTAGATTTCTAGCCAAGCTTTTGCGTCTTAAAGCATACCCACTACACAACTTTAAACTACTTCAGGAAACTTAGTCCAGATACCAGGTACAATTCACTAAGAACTTAAAATCTAAACTTGAAAGCAATTTATTTCAGTCATCAATCTGAAACGCAGCTTTGCACCGAATTTATCCTAAAATAGATGAACGCAAGAAGCAACTTTGTCACTTTGTATAAATGACTGAATTGCTGAAAATTAATAATTCATTTTACGAAACCAAAACAGTAATGAACTTGAAATGTGAATGCGAAAGTTTGATTAAATATTCAGATTCGATTCGACGCTTCGTAATAATTATCAATTTGCACGTCAATTTGTTTTATATAAGCAGTGAGTGAACGGGGCTAATGGGAAGCCAGTTAAACAGTTAATTTATACTGAGTGGTTTCTGCAAAGGATTTGTTTATTTTAGAAAATTGTTCATATCTGAGACGTATTAGTCTTGTACGTTTATTTTAATAACATATCGACTGTAGCTGTAGCTTACAAAAGTTCATTAGGAGCCCTATTTTCTTACATTTGCAATTAGTTAACTGTTCAAAATGTGATAGTATAAAACTCCAAACAGAAAATTATTTCTCGGTGCCTAAGTGATATTTCCATTTCGTTTCACATTGAATTGCAGTATATTCATTTAAAATTAGCAAATACCTAAATCTCCCTTCGAACAATCTGTCACCAACATCAGTAAACAATACCCCATAAAGCCAAACTAATAAATTGACAACCAAGCCAGTGCAGAAAGCCACAATGGAATTTGGGTATCAATCTTGCAAAACCCTTTGACGTTTATACGGTCCTTGTCAACGATTTCACGCCCCCTTCCTGTCAATGTGACAGTTCTAAATTCTACGAACGGCACTAGCTAATTTTCGTAACTATTCAGCCAAACTTAAAGGGTAATCAATTCGGAATACAGTGAGTAGTGACCCTTTCATTATTATTTCATGAGCCTGTCCGGATGACAGTGATTTAGTGCTGAACTAAAGGGTAAAAGTCTCTTTAGATTGAGTGATTGCTTCGTTGATCTGATACCTATTATTTATTTTATTTGACTGCCTCGTTTATCTAGTGGTCGCAGGCGCAGCTACTGCTGCACATGAGGTCCGGGGTTCGATTCCCGGGTCGGACAAAGTGTTATTGGGTTTTTCCATCTGGAATCTCTCTTTGGTAGCCCGGAGTCTGGATTTGTACACATCTGCCTAACCCCTCGGGAAATACATGCGTGATTACTATTTATTTAATTATGTTTGTTTTAAGTTTTTGATGAAATTAAGTTTTGTACTTTTTGTCGTTGGTTGTTTATTGTAAAAATTATCAGGTCAAACTTATCAGCCAATAAACATTCACTGAGCATTGGCCTCTTTATAATAAGTGATCCTTAAAGGCATAAAATATTGAAAGATTTGTCAGTTTGAAAGAATGAAAGAAAATGTTTGTGTTTTTTTATCCACAACAGGGAAACTCTTGGCCTGCATCTTACCTGATGCTAAGTGATGATCAGACTGAAGGTGGAAGCGAGCTTCACCCGGAATCCTCAACCACAGAAGAAGTGGCTATCTTACCTCTAACTACCGAAACGCAACAATGCTGTTAATATTGTTGTTATGGCAAGAGACTTAGATAAGATAGCTAGTCAGGTGGACTTAGAAGTCCTACCAACAACCAAACCGAGCAGATATTTTTCCCCTACTGGGAATCGAATCCTGGACCTTTGGGTCTGAGATTGGCGGCCTAACCACTAGACCACAGAGGCGGTTGTATATAAACAAGGCAACTCTTCGTGATAAAACTCTGTCTCTTAATACTTAAAAGTGTGAGATGCTCGATTGCACGCTATGTCGCTGTTTGTCATTGTCCCACATGATGTATAAAAATATCGCCTCACACAATAATGCAATACGTCATGTTATTGCAAGAGGGTACTAAAAAGTGCTCAACTTCACACGACCTGTATGCGCTCACGCACGAGATAATAACACATGCTATGAGAGCTAGAAGTGAGCTAACTCTCCATAATAACATTATACAGACATTCAAGTTTAGGAATAATGGACTCACTTATGTATGCCAAAATATACCGACCCACATCTAATTTCCTCTCGTTTTCCGTTTTGGATAGTTATGGCTTTAGGCTTGTGGCTAAATGAGTAAAAAAATTTGACCAATTGTTTGCCCAGTTGTGGCCAAATAATAACAGCCACATGGGTCGAGCGAAGTTCTATGCTTACCGAGGTCAGTCCGTGGATGGGATATTGGATAATATTGGAAAATTGGATAAGAGTAAAGTTATTTAGCTCTTGAATTAACGAGAGAGAAACATAATAACCCTACATAAACATAATTATTTTGAACTTTTGGGTTACAATTTTGAGTTTCAGGTGTATGCCAACTTTTTCTTTGTTAATGACTTTAATGATGCAGTAATAGGATTTGGAAGTAATGGGTCCCAGTTTTTCAGGAACCGATCAAAATAATTGTGCGAGTTCAAAGGTTCGGGTCTCGAAGTCAAAATCATTGCCAATGAATGCTTTTGGTAATGAAAGTATAAAATTGTTCATTGAAACTGTTTGAATTTTTTAGGATAGAAATCCTAAAAAAAAGTAACCTCATTAATTAAAGTAGGATTTCTCGGAAAGTAACCTCATTAATTAAAGTAAAGTTTTAAACGAATTCATGTTTGCTATGAGTATTTTTGTTTATTTTCTATTTCTATTGAAATTCCATATTTCTTGTATCAATTATACGTAATTAGGTACAGAAAACAGTGTACTGTGTCGATCTAATTTCAAATTAATTATTTTAACGTTCTACGTAGTACACATGATACACTTTTTATAAAAAAAAACACGCCTTCTTCCCGTGGTGGTAGGCAGAAACTACAGAACGCCACCTGATACGTTCCTTCATCATAATCATAATCAGCCTATAATGTTCCCACTGCTGGGACACAGGCCTCCTCTCTGTGAGAGGGAATGGGCCGTAATCCACCACACGGGCCCAGTGCGGGTTGGTAGATGTCACATGTCTTCAAATTTTTGGTTCTAGGACATGCCGGTTTCTTCACGATGTTTTCCTTCACCGTTTGGAGAGCAGTGGCGATGAAATAATTTACACAAAGTAAAGCGCCTGTCGGGATTCGAACCTACGACCTAGAACTCGTAAGTCGTGGCCGTTACCACTGGGCCACCACTGCTCCATACGCTGCTGTGATACGTTCCTTACCTACTCTTTTTGCTTCATTTACGTGCATACACCTGGGCGTTTAAAACAGTCACTTTGTGCAGAATCATAAAAGAAAAATATTATGAATCATCGAAAAATTCACCAACTGACAATTCATAATATGATCTGCGTGCGATTCATATTACGAAATGATTCATCTGTTTGACAGTTTTCTATGGAGATTCGTAAAATGGTCCACACAATATGAATTGCTTTTATGTCAAATTAGAGGAATTGCTAATGACAGCTGGAAATTCAGGAAATGAATTGCTTATAGAGGAATTGCTAATGTGACCGTTTTAGGCCCCCTGACCTTTTTAAGATCACCAATACGGTCACTGTATGTACGTATATCATCCGTAGTTTTTAAACCGTTAATGAAATTAAAAAACAAAACACTGTCGGTCAATTTGATGTCACAAACTAGTCATGGGTTGTTTGTTTTGCAGTATAACCAACCATCCGTCACGACTGCCAATCAATGGGTGGACACTCGTTCTATGCAAATTACATAATGCTGTCAGTCCCAAAGGAAAATGAAGGAACTGCCTCAAGCCAACAACGAATAAATTAAAAGATCCTGACTAAAATGCGGATTTATTTGTTTGTTACGCTTTCACGCTAAAACGACTGAGCGGATTTAGATGGAATTTGGCACATAGGTAGACCATGGCCTGGAATAGGACGATAGGTAGGTACTTTTTATCCCGATATTCCCACGGGATCGAGACTTACGTGGGTGAAACCGCGGGGTGCAGCTAGTATACTATATTCCTTATTTGAGCTGTTGTAATGTTTTAGTTAGTATAAATTATACTATCTATTACTGTTTGTATGATTAATTTCCTCCTCGGCAGTTGTTTTCATTTCCATTTAAAAGCACACGTATCACTGACATATTTATTTGTTCCTGACATTACCACTGCACGGTGGTTCTGCCCATAGACTGGTAGAATATTATTTAACTTAACTTCTTGTTACAAACAGCATTATTGACCCACGTCTAATAAAATAGCGAGAGCAAACCAGCACCCTAATTGCGTCATTTTCAATCACAATCCGAGGGTTTTGAAGGTTTTTCTAATCATTTGCTTCATTAAAAAACATTACCCTCCTTCTGGGGCAGTCGGGTAAAAAAACATGAGAAATTCGTTTGCTCAACAACGTAAATAACGCAATCAATGTGGCAGAACTATCAAAATGCGATCGATTGTTATTGTATGTGTGTTATGAAATTACCCCGCTGATCTCTAATGAACTCCCAACACGCTTTGAGCACACAAATAGTGACGAATGTTTGTCTTCTGTCTTTAGGAGAATAGGCTTTCGCCCCATAGTGGGACAGTTTCAGGGTTGTATAAAACTAGCACCGCCCCGCGGTTTCAGCCGCATAAATCTCCGTGGGAATATCGGAATACAAAGTATCCTATGCGTTCATCCAACCTGGATTGCTGTTGACCTGCCTGACCAATGATATATAATATACACGAATAAGATGGTAGGGGCTGACTTGCACCCTCAATAATGGGCCCCCGAAAACGGTCACTAGCACAAAGTGACGTAACGACAAGGGTGCAACACTTCCTGAGGTGCTTCAGGAGTGGAGAGGTATTCCACGGCTATCAGAACAACCCCAGAGACTATCTGTGTGCCAAGTTTCATCCAAATCCGTTCAGTAGTTTTTGCGTGAAAGAGTAACAAGCATCCATCGATCCATCCACCCAGTCATCCATTCATCCATCCTCACTGACTTTCGCGTTATAATATTAGTTGGATTATACCTGTAATGCATCGCGGAGCGTACCCGATTTGTCACGGCAAGAGGTGCGGGTTGGACCTCATCTAAATTTCATGAGACTGCGGGCGCCCGCTCATCAATTACCTTTATTTGGAACGGAACCTTTTGTATATAGTTCTGTAGAGGTATACTTACCATTTATAGGTATTCGTATGTGTAGTTTCATAAGGAGGGTTGTTTAAGTTAAGTGATATTTATTACTGTAAATTGGTTCAAAAACTTTTTACAAAAAAATACAACCGACTTCAAAAAGAAACACAAAAAGTGAAAAAAAAAACCTTTTACAAAAAAAATAACCGACTTCCGAAAACTCGACTTCATCATGAGAATGCCTCGTTAAGAGGTGAAACAAGTGTCGATTTCTTACAGGATTTTTCATGACTCTTGAAGAATAGTAAAGCGGAATAGGTTACTAAATATATCTACGTCTATTAATTTTAAGTTATATAGGTCAACATAGGTATTTCGAAATTGTCCAGTATCTAGGTCGGAGGTTCGATAGCAGTCGTTGCATATAAAATACTGATATTCAGCCGCATATGGTTAGACTGGAAGGGAGAACCAACATATTGGGAAAAGATTAGGCCGTATATGTCATCGTATTTTAAATAGCAATCAGTATTAGTTCCAACGACGAGTACCTCATGCAAGAATTGGGGGAAAACATTTTTCATACTGCTGAGTTGGTAAGTGTCAAAGTCATCATGGCCCCAGTGAAAAAACGAGATGGAGCTATATAGAATCTATAACGCCATCTTTTTTCACACTAAAACAATAAGACTTTGACATTTCCCTGTCCCAGAATGTCCAAACGACCGTTTCAAAACTCGTCTAGATAAGATTTCTCTCAGGACATCTCTACAAAAAGGTTTTATTGCTACTTGAGAGACGTTTCTCCCGAAATTAACGCCCAAATCTCAGTTTAATTTGGTAATTACGATCTTGTTAATTGGTTGGTAAATCCTTTGATTTCTGTGTGGCTCGGCAGTTTCAGCCTCATGTTTATCTATCACATCTGGTAAGCGAAGTAATTAATCAAGATACGTTACTTTGTTAAATAGGACGATGTGCTGCAGCTAGTAATTTGTACTGTAAATATTTTTAAATAAAGTAGTTAATAGATTTATGCTCTCCATTGCAGTTTTATGTCCAGCTGTTTAAGGAAGACGCAGAAATAAAAGATAGACTTCGAGACAAAGTGAACACCAGTCACAATATTTTTGTTTGTTGTAGTCATAACAGTTTTTTCCATCAAAACAAAATAGTTTAGTTGCAAGAGTGCCCGCCATTATTGTTTTCATAGAGCGATATGTAGTCGGACTCAAGACAACTGCGAAAGACCGTCTCTGCGAAGACTACACTGCGATGCTCTGGGCCTTCAGAATTATGTAGGTCTTTGTCACTATTTGTCTAGATGACTTTAACGATGATTGAATTGATTCCCTTCTGCTGTCGTAAAAATATCTACATTTTTACCATGGAAATTGTCAATAACGTGAACAACTTCATTTTGAGAGAGTTTAAAATGCACTTAAACTTAAAACAATATAACCACAATAAAAACTGCAAACATTTTGAATATAAAACAGAAAGTAATTTAACTGTTAAAATCAGTCCTGACGTACTATCCGCAATTTTCATTTTATATGCCGCTATTGCATCGACACAACTTCTGATAGGTATACATGGTGTTTGGAAGCTGGGTGCAAAGCCTTACGGGGGTGATAGTTGGAGACCAGAGAGACCATTTGGAGCATGTTTAAAAAAAGTTTAAACATTGAAGCTATTTTTTAAATTTTTATGGCAGTAACTTACACCCAATTTCAAACCACGTCCTGTATAACGGCACAACTAAATTGCCTCGTCGAAGTCTGGGATCAATGAAGCTGCGAGCTACAATCAATTTCAGATGGAAATGCAGACTAAATAGTATAAAGGAGATCGAAATGTAGGTCCATATATTATGAAGTGAGAAAGTAGCACGTAGAATAATTCAATTATTGTTATGAGTGATATGGTGATAAGTGATGTAGGTATGAGTTATTACTGTTGGTTAGGATGTTATTAGCTAACCCTCTTATTCATAAACGTTTCTTAAAGTTAAAGAGACGTATAAACGTCGAAAATGTATGGTTAAACAGTTGCTAATTCATAACTTAACTTTATGCAGCGTTTATGAATAAGGCGGTTAGTATTTGACAAAAAAAAACAATTTCTACCTGTTTCTATATTTTATTATTTTAAAAACTAGAGACCCAGAAATTATGAAGTATTCCACTCAGAGCACTGATTTCAACAGCACTCTTGTTCGAACCGCACCTGAGCATTTCCACTAACAGCACTGAAACAAAATGTTATGTTAAGTGCGGATTCATCTATTATGGATATGTTATATGTATATGTATGTTATGTTATGGATGGCAGCGAGTCGGTTATCTTTCAAGTTCGCAGAATCAATGCGGCGCTGATTTGCTGGGCTTGTTTTCTCCTTCACCTATCGTTATTTCTCCTCACAAAGTTTATTCTGTTTATATGTATGTATTTAAGTATATATTTATTACTATTTATCCTTTTTCGAATTATCTATCCCGTATGTTGCACCTGCCATGTTTGTCTCTGCATCATCTGGTTGACTGGTAGAAAATGCCTCAGGCATTAAGTCCGCCTTTGTACAGTATTTTTTTTTTTTTACTTGTGCGTAAAGTTTAATAAATAAATAAATAAATAAATCTGTTCATTCTAGTGTGAATTCGAAAATAGTTTGTTATCCCTTCCCCTGACGGCTGTCAAACTAGTCTAGAAAATTGTCTGACATAAGGCCTATTTCAGCCTGACGGCGCCAATCAGACTCGGTCAACGCTCTATAATTATTGTAAGAATGTCAAAGTTGCCTTTTGCCATTTGATTACTGACGTATTACAAACGCTAAAATGGTTCCAACAGATTAAATATTACAACTTTTTACCCGACTACGGCGAAGAAAAAAGGAGGGTTATGATTTTGACCGGTATGTATGTATGTATGTATGTATGTATGTTCATCTGTTCCCTCATATCTTCTAAACGACTCATCACAATTTCACAAATGAGGTATCGTTGGAAGCGTCTTGATCGTCCACTGGTTATAGGCTATGTGACGTCACATTAAATTAAAAATTGCGCCCTCTAGAGGATATAAAGTCTGGAACTAAAAAAAAATATTGTTTAATCCTACCATGTTGGGTATCAAATGAAAGGGCTTAATCAGCACATTTCAAAAATATATATATTATAACCCCAAAAGAATAAAAAAAAATTAAAGTAATAAAAACTAAAACCCAACTACGACTAAAAAGTTATTATTTTTAATTTGTCTGTCTGTGGTGTCTTGTTTATAACTTTTTGGTCGTAGTTGGGTTTTAGTTTTTATTACTTAAATTTTTTAACAAAACCACAAAGCGCTCGACCACTAGGGACGTCACTCACAATTTTAGTAAGAAAAACAAAAGCTCTATGGTTCATCATTATTGATTGATTTTGATAAAAACTACATTAAATTAGCTATAAATTAAAAGCAGTTCTATTTTTATGATTAATCTAAGTAATAAATATAAGAATATAAATTAGACAATGCTGCAATTAATTAAGTATTTATCTAGGTAGAAGTAAAACAATGCGGACAAAACTAACTGGTTACTTGTATATATTTTGCGTAGTACAGTACGACACAACTTAGATGCAGCATCGGCAAAATTCGTAAAACCGATCAACATCCGAACTGAGTGCGCATTCAAACTACTTTAGGTGAAAATGATCTTTACGCAAACGCAATAACTTGTAAAGTCAGATGACCAAATACATTTGTAAAATTGAAATGAAAGAATGCAAATTTTCAAATGTATGCTACATCTAAGTTGTGTCTTACTACAAATTGTGGTTTTCAGAGCATTTTATGATAATTTCAATAAATGAGCTGTGGGTTGATGTATTTAATTTTAAATGGAATTAAATAGCAGTGAAGCTTACCTATACATTCGTTAAAAAAAACGCATTTTAAACTGAAATAAAAAGGAAAAATCCTTTAAAGATAATTCTTTTAAAAATAAAACGGCTGTATCATGAAGTGCCTATCAACAATCACTTAGTACGCTTAAGGGCACTCGAAAAATTCGTGTCCCTTAAATTGTCGACGCGTGTCTTATCCCTTAACACAAGCACTAAGTACTTGATTAGGACAAAAATGGCTTACAATATCCGTGAGCTATTCAAATGAAAATTGCTCGTTGAATCTGAAGGGCTTCCGTTCTCTAAGCTCGTGAGAGATAATGAACGATGATTAAAATGTTAGTCATTAAGTATTTTATGCTGATAAGTAGTATATTAAAGGACGCCAATTTATAAGGGAAATTAAATCTATCTATATTAAGAGAGAGGCGCAATTTATTTAGTTGCGAATATACTGTAATACATTACACTTACACCCAGTTGTGCAAAGACAAACATTAATGCCCCGTTACGTAATGGACATTAACGCTAATGATGCTTTCTGCAAAAAGTTAGAACAAATTTAGTAATTTAATGACAGCTTTAAAAAATTTAGTTCGTTTCTGCAAATAATTATTTTTTTAAATTAATTATTTTGTAACTAAAAAAGTAGAAAAACGGAATAGTAATTGTCTTTGAGAAACTAGGACTGATTATAATTTCCTATCTAATTTAATTCTCGGTTAGAAAAAAGTTACAAGAAAATCAATTTGCCGGCAGAAAGACAATAAAATCATTTTTCTTAACACAAAACGTGTTCAGAATACTGAGAAATCTAACACGTGCGTACCAATTTCTTTTGATGGCAAAATATCGATATAACTTTAACGTTTATGTCAGTCAACAAAATAAGTTCTTGGTAAAGAGGGCAACATATAAAGCTCTTTTATAGTTTGACAAGAAATCGAAGGTCTAAACTACTCATATCCACATAGTCATGGTCAAAGTCAAATAATTTATTTCAATTAGGCACATAAAAGGAATTTTTGAACGTCAAAAACAAAGAAATAAAACTGATTCTAGTCGCCCGTTCCAAATAGTAGTTTCGTATGAGAAGAATGTGCCACCGTTACTCTTTTAAAAATGTTTTACAATATTTTGTATTATTATATTAATGTGAAGACGATGCACCTAGAATAAGATTACTGTTCCACAATAGGTAAAAAGAATTAAAAATGAACCAATGACAAATAAATTAATTGTGCTCACTTAATTACAAACATTGTAAAAGTATACGATATATCACAGGTCATGGTCAAAATTTTCTATTTTACTTCATAATACCTAATACTTCTGTTTCATAATATCCACTGAAAACCATAAGCCCGACTATGATCGCTACAAAAAGTCGTCAAAGGGGAAATTGCCGTACTCATCACGCTAAGCTTGTATTTTCAGCGCTTATTAGAAACTGCGGAAGGATACTGCTGTACCTCTTGATGTAGATATCCTGCATCACTAGTATAGATATCTACTTCAATTTTTAATTTCAATGAACGTAATATTCTACCTCTAACAGCTTTGAATGTTAAAATAAAAGTATGCTGTTAGATTTTCAACGCTCGGCTTAGCATCGACAATTGAAAATCCAACCGCACGCTTTTATTTAGGCATTCATATTAGTGTCGCTTAGTGTTAGTGAAAATGGACGTAAATCACACAATAGAGTCATGTCACTAAACCTAAAAACGAAAACTAAAACCAAAAGAAACAGCGACAAAAACCTACAAAATTAGGAGTGATTGTCGAAAATGTACCGTACTTTTTTTTTTTTTTTGAGGGTTGGAAATCATCTAATGACTTCTCCCGCTCTGGGCGTAGCGGAGCCATTTGATGATTTCCCACCCTCAAAACAAAAAAAGAAAAAGAAATGGTACGGTACGTTTTCGACAAGCACTCCTAATTTTTTCGATTATGTGTCTGTGAGAACAATTCAATAAAGCTATGGCTTTGAACACAGCAGGAAATCATAAAACGAATAACGAAAGCACACCTCGCTATAACACGATTAATAGAGGAAAATCATTTTTCGTTTCATCTGGCCAGGCTACACGATACACAGTAAACAATAAAAATATTTATCTGAGAACACAATGCAGTGCGAACATTTCCACATCCTTGTTATACCTGTTTCCATTGTTTGCGTCATGCATTTCGTCCTCGCGCACAATTTCTACAGTCCTTCAGGTTTCAGCTCAGAATAACACGTGTTTTGCTGAAACTTATGTATAAACTGAGCTATTTTAGTTTGCGTAGTTCCGTTTTAACAAGTTTTGCTTGTCAACATTACAATGCTCAGTTGATGACAATGTTTAAATAAAGTTTTACATTTAAATTGTCATATTTTCAGTTTTGAGCCTTATTGTGGAGCTCATAATTGTTACGCTGCGTCATTACTGCGTACCATAATTACGTCGAGTCTTTCTCTATGTATGTACCGTTGCATTTTCCTGAACTCCTGGTAGTATCAAACTTCGTTTTGATTTTTTTTCTTCCTAATGAATTATTATTAAAATAAAATCATTCATGAAGTAAGAATTTTGAATTAGTATTTGCACTATTGGTACGATAGAATCGATTCGCTGCGCAAGTTCATTATCGAGTTAACTTTTGGAATTAGAATAAACACGACTGAGCACGAAAACAAACGAATTGACCGCAAACAACGTCGAACAGGTAGGAATAATCAAATCAACCTGAGTATTTCGTTTAGGTTTCACTTGCCAAAAATTGTGAACGCACCACAGACCTCACTTCACCGCCATTAAGTCATTTCGCATGTTGCCATTTTTAGGGTTCCGTAGTCAACAAGGAACCCTTATACTTTCGCCATGTCCGTCTGTCCGTCTGTCCGCGGCTTAGCTCAGAGCCCGTTGGTACTAGAAAGCTGTACTTTGGTATGGATATACATATAAACAACGCCGACAAAGTGGTAAAAAAAAATTAAAAAAATTTTTTTTTTTTTCAAATATCTAATATATCAATATTTTATAAATATAATATCTTAAAACATTTTTTTTTTATGGTACCTCCCCTACACCTAAAGTGGGGATGGTTTCTTTTTCTCGTCAATCCCATGGTGTGGGGTATCGTTGGAAAGTTCGTTTAAAAATAATGTGAGTTTGTTGAAACCATTTTTGGATTCAGTGATCCGTTTGCGGAATATTAAGCTTTAAAGTGCTAATTTTTGTTAGAACCAAGTGTCCCCCCCCCCTGCCAGCTAAATGGCCCAACCATTTAGCTGGCAGGAGGGGGGGGACACATTGGATATGTTAAAAAAATTCATGGCAGTAGTATGTATAACGAAATTAAAAGGAAAACTATCATCGCTACATAGGCTCCACAAGTTACCGAGGAATAATCGACCAACTTAAATTTGCAGTTGTAAAAACATGTTCTCCCATACATTCTGTATCGGAGAACAAGTTTTTCAACTACAATGTTAAGTTTGTTTTATAAATTCATCCCAACTACGGAACCCTTCATTGTGCATGGTACGACATGCACTTGGCCGGTTTTTATTTTTAATCGAACACGATTGTATTCTCCTTTGCCAATTTGGTCGCTCCATTGTGTCGTATCGAACACGATCGAATGTAGCCGCGCCTTTGTGAAATAATAGCAATTTAGTTCTCATATTGGCTCAAAGGCGAAGTGGTAACTTTAACAGTTATGGTAATGGGGTATGCATATTTAAGCAGACAGTAGGAACAAATAGATTTGGTTGCTGAGGTAAACAAGTGAATTCTTGGAGCATATTCGGATTGCCATTACCATTTCGACGTCAGGTCGTGACCACTCGCCACACGTATTCCAGTTGAACAATTCTCTTGTTACATTTGTGTATGAATGAGCGAGCCTCACGGTGGCGCGTCGTACAATGTTGTATGTTTAGATGTAACAGTTATATATAATTATAACTTAGATAATTGTGGTAGAGTTCGTTGACATGTTCGGTTCATGCGTAGGTTTGTTTGCAATTTATGCCATCTGAAGATTTATAGGGAGTCAGATATAAGTCGTATTTGAGTGAACCAATTCAGTTCAATTTATTCCACTTAGCCACTTGGAAGCTTTTGTAGGATAGGTCAGTTACATTATTATTTATTTATTTTGTAAGTACATTATTGCTTTTGCTGTACTTAGCACGCTGTGAGCACATCTGTTGTAATTTGCGTTGGTTAAATTACATGAATTTGTCTTTGTTTTAAATCATTAATCGGTTTTTCGAGTTACGAGTTGTAGATCTTAGATTTGAACCCGGACAGGCACTTTACTTTGTTTGTGTAAATTATTTCATCACCACTGCTCTCCAAACGGTGAAGGATGAATGTGACATCTACCAGTGCGGGCACTGGGCCCACGTGGTGGATTACGGCCTACTCCCTCTCACAGAGAGCAGGCCTGTGTTCCAGCAGTGGGAACATTATAGGCCTATTACATATTTTATATATATTCGGTTTTTAGGGTTCCGTAGTCAACAAGGAACCCTTATAGTTTCGCCATGTCCGTCTGTCCGTCTTTCCGTCTGTCCGCAGCTTAGCTCAGAGACGGTTGGTACTAGAAAGCTGTAATTTGGTATGGATATACATATAAAGAACGCCGACAAAGTGTTTTTTAGCGTACCTCCCCTACACGTGGAGTGGGGATGGTTTTTTTTTCTCGTCATCCCATGGTGTGGGGTATCGTTGGAAAGGTCGTTTAAAAATAATGTGAGTTTGTTGAACCATTTTTGGATTCAGGGATCCGTTTGCGGAATATTTAGCTTTAAAGTGCTAATTTTTGTTACAGCCAAGTGTCCCCCCCCCCTGCCAGCTAAATGGTTGGGTTTGGATATGTGGAAAATTTCACGGCAGTAGTATATATATGACCCGGGGTCGATGAGTTACTCTAAGAAGTTTTAAAACACCTACTTAATCAAAATGAATTGTTTCATTCTCCAACGGCATTCTAGTACAACATTGAGTAATCTGCGTAAGTTTACTCACCTCTCATTACAGGCATCTACTTAAACCGTAGCTATATAAAATAATTCGTCCGTCACGGTCCGTTCTCGGCACACATTTATAACACTAGTTCATGTCTCTGGCTAGTTTTTGTCTTTATATTTTGTACTAGCACGTTGAAATGTCGTGTGGAAAATTACTTAATTTCTTATTATCAAGTTTAAAAAATAATGTGCGGTCATTGCTGTTTTTTGTTATATAAATTTCATTAACTTATTATTTCGTTGTATGTTGTTTTTTCCCTTCTTTTTGGTGATCCTGAAAATTCTCATTAATTCTGAAAGTGCCGTTAACGTTTATTTAATTAAATTGAATGACGTAATTTAAAACTTTAAATTGTAATGGGACTCCATTAAGGCCCCATAGCAAATCTCAATCAGTTTTAACTGGTTACAAACTCACAATGAAGTTTTAGGAGTAGTATGTTAATTGTCGGCCTCTGGGGGCATAATGAATTTACGCACGAACAAAGGAACTACTTTTGAGTGTAGATACATACCTATCTATTTTATTATTGTTTATGTAATCTTCATAACCTTCGCGCTGTTCGGTTGGTACATTATTAACCGCAAAATGCAGAGAAATCTACATGTTCTATGATAGATATTTATTATTTTCTAAGGTTTTATTTATTCGTTTTATCCATTTTATTATATAAATGTGTGCGTTCTATAAACACATTCTCCATCAAAAATTGCGACAGACTTCTATAATTTTGATACCTGACTAGCAGTAATACCTTTATGGTAGGTCCCTGTCATCATTAATTAAATTACTAATGATCATTGATAATATTCATTCAATAGTTGTGAATGGCACATGGCATGCGATTATATCAAACAATGTGTGACCATTTTACATGTGAAAATCGAAGCCAACCAATTGAATAAAGGCTCTTCCTGTACCTTATGGTCCAAGATTTCATACCTACAAATTATCATGCCGTACATCATTATTATAATCGGTTGTTATGGTATTGGCATGTGATGCGAAGGAATGAGAGAAATATAGTCAGGATTTTTTTTTGTACGAATGAAGAGGTCTATCCGAGTAGGGAAAGACCAAAGAAACGATGCATGGACTGCTTGAAAGATGATATGGCTAGAAAGGGTGTGACTACCAATAAATTAATCCGACCCCTAATAAATTTTGATATGGGCAGGAGAATTAATAAATATAAATATAATTATGTAAGTATATACCTTATGTATGTATTTATTGTATACTAGCTGATGCCCCCGACTTCACCCGTGGACCTCGGTTATTATATACTAAAACCTTAATCGAGAACCACTCTATCCATTGGTGACAACAGCATGAAAATCGTTGCAGTAGTTTTTGAGTTTATCGCGTACAGGACGACAGACGCGGCGGAGGACTTTGTTTTATAATATGTAAATGATACACAACAGACAACCTGGAATATTGTCTCTGCTTGTCCCTTAAATCCATCCAAAGGTTGTCTTTACAAATCGCGTTAATTGATAAGACCGCCCATTGTGTTGCCCTATGTTAATATTGTCAGAAATTAATAACCCCGGGACAGATTTTGATGCGCTTTTTGGCCAGAGTAAAGGGACAAGACAAGTAATGTCTTCAAAACTATAGTAACTTTATCTGTGGCGGTAGTAGGATCAGCTCCCATACATTTTTGCCCATTTTTGCCAAATTTGTATGTCATAATAAAGAGTATTCTATTCTCTTTTACTGACATACCATTGTTATATTATTTGGAAATTATAGTACGGTAATTAACACTACCACTGATACGAAAGGCGTACAGTTTAATTCAAGAACAAAAGATTTACGGTAAACGCTAGTGGATGCCTGACCAACGTTTGAAATCGCTTGATTTACTCTATCTAAATGTACGGACGTACGTGCTAATTTTCTTAATTGAAATATGTGAGCACCAGCCGAACCGCTTGAACATCAACGCACTTAGTACCTAAGAGCATTTAGGTAGGTATAATATAGCTACCTACATACTTAGTATTCTACAACTGAAACATCTATGCATAATTAAAAACAATAGCTAAACGGTTTCTCAGAATCAGCTTGCTTTCTCGGAATCCAACTTAAGAATATTTATTTAATTAAAACTTACGTAACTGTTTACAAAGAAAAATTAATTCTAAGATTTTCTTACTAATGGCGGATTCGACCAAACTCGAATTTATACACGAGTAACTATACGGGGAATAATCTATTTCACGATTTTATTCTCGAGTAAAATCAACAGTCGTTTTTCCATGCAATCTAACGTATACCAGCTATACTTTGTTTAGGAATAGCGGAGTGAATCTGAACGAATGTAATACCCGGCAAAAAAACGTTGTTCTCCAAACGGGACGGTGCAGGAGCATAACTCATCTCAACTCTCACTTGCCGTATTATAGCTCGGGAAAGTAGATAGCTGTCAATGTCAATGTACAATTTATTGTTTGCTTGTCGTGATTGTCAGCTGGTAATTAAGCGGCCGCCATTAAATTATTCTCGGATAACTTGTTTACTCGATGCATTTCAGCTGTATAACGATTTACTCTCAGATAGACAGATAATCTGAGATTAAGATTTGGTAAAACGAAAAGTTGTCTAGCTCTAGAGTAATTAGTGATTTTATTCCCAGGATAAGACTTATCTAAGTTTGGTCGAATCCGCCCTAATGCTGATTATTTTTTAAGAGCGATTGTCGTATCTAATAAAATAATTACTACCTACTAAATAGCATCATTCGATGATGAATGATGATTGATTTGTGACCGCGCTATGACATGGGACTTAAACATAACTGGGGAAATGTGGGTGAACTATAGGAGCACCTCTGCGTAAACCTTCTGGGATTACAGACGTGATGTTATGATAATATATATTGAAAAGTAAATAGAATAAAAATACTACCTACTAAGGAACTTATTACTCAGAAACAGTCAGGTTAAAGGATCTTCTCATCTTCTTCTCTTCTTCTTCGTCGTTCCCTCAATGCTAGAGATCGTGGTGACCACATACGACGCGTCTCCAAGTTATACGGTCTTCAGCAGTGTGGACCGCTCGGTAAATGCTCCTTCCAACAGCCTTCTTGATCGCGTGTGACCATCTTGCCGGTTCTGCGTCATTTAGGTTTAGCATCATGAGGTGATAAATATGTAACGAAAAGTTAAGATAAAACAAAAATTTGTTCTCGGAAACTTTAGTCCCATTTTTTATTTTTCTGTCTCAATGCATTAAGGTCAGTGTTCATTTACCTTACACCATTACTTAATTCCGGTAACATTTAGCAAGTTATCACTTTATTCAATGAGACTAATTGTAGTGACGTAACGAAACAATAGATGCAAGATCTTAATTGTAGTATACAACGTTCACTTTCGACGCAATTCACGATCGCGGAACGTGACGCCTAGCCGTGAAGAAATTGTGAATAGTTGAACGAAATAGTGTTAAATTATATGTAGGATATTGCTACTGTTTCACTGAGTGTTTTCATTCATGCTGACATACTTGAAGAACGTAAAATATGTATCTATGTGTAAAGTGTTCAGTTCATCATTGGCTGAAAATCGTCAAAGGAAGAAAAATAAAAACTTTAGTACCATTCTCGTAAAACCCAAAAATCATGACATCAAAATTCAATGATCAGAATGAGCATTACGTTAAGAGACAGAGCTTTGACCTTTCCACAATAAGTCTTCTATTATGTGGTGGGTTTGGATCCATCCATAGATAATTATCACGCAAGCATGCATATCCGGTACGGCTCGCAAATCCATCCATATGCTAAGGGCACGTCTTCCTTACCATTACCGCGCCACCCGGTCTACTCCTTGATATGCAATGGTTTCTATAGACCCATGATACATGAGGCACCAGGGGCGAATGGGAATCTTGCCGTTCATTCGATTTTTCGATTTATCGTGGACAAACCACACTGGGATCGGTGCATTTCATTCATACATATTATTTGGTGGCTTCGGTTGATTTTTTGTGAAGGTCTGTAGAGAAAACTCTAGGCGACTCATGTAGGTACTTACTTACTCATAAGTAGAGAGTTGCCAAGCTCGAATTTAATTCTGTTTCCAAACGATGTTTTCCACTGTATTTAATGGCATAATTATGTACCTATCTTATAAAGTAGGACAATAGTAGTTTCTGCTTTCTGTTTACTGGTTATTGGCATCCATCAGAAATAGCTACCTTATAAAAAAACTAAGATCAGTTAATATAACCAGTAGGTAGACTGGTCCAAGTTCTTAGTACTAACTTAGTCATAACAATCTTGGTAATCTTATTGGGGGAGCTGCCCTGAGGAGTTACCCCTAATGGAAGAGGCGCTAACTTAAATTAGGACCGCGGAAATTAAAACCACGATTTTGTTAGTATTTTCATAGTAAATTGAGAAAATAATATAGTACCTTTTTATATGAAAATCAATTATAGGGTCCAATAATATTAAAAATAATTACCATAATGATAATGGATTGTAGTGGCGCTGAGAAAACTAAATGTTTTATTTAAGTAAAACACGTTTTTACTAGTTTCATTACGGTATTACATATTTTAATAACTACACTACAGGTAGGTGCCACATTAGATTTAAAGATTATAGCTGAGTTTATTGATTAGTTCTTTAAGCTACCATATTTCACGTTACATTTTGTATAAACATTAGTTTTCCATTCGTGTTGGAAAAAAAATGTTCTAGCGGTTGAATAATCCAATTTAACGAAAGACCCTTTTAAATAAACTCACCCTGTAGGTATTTGACTGTGTCAATAACACCAATATAACAAGGCACCTACGTCCTACCTTCGTTTGGGACATTTCAAAAGAAAATCCGTTTATAATAAACTCTTACGCATGTAATACCTTGAGCAGGGGAATAGATAGCGTCCCCTGTCATGTTGGGTATAAAATATTGTCGTGATGTTGATAGGTATATTGAGTAGATATATACAAGGACCAAGCATTGAAAAGGTTGAATGACTGGTGTCAATTCCCACTATAGGCATCTAGCCGATATCGGCGGTTTTCATATCTTTTGCGGAACCTTTATAAAAATTGTATCGGTTCAGATATTGTGTTTCTCTGAAAAATATTCTACGCGTGAACGTGGCTACGGTTTTTGGTGTAAAATTTTAATTAACTATCTGTATGTGCTACGGTTCTGTAGCTATTTAAGAAGGAAAATATGTTCTTACAAAGTCAATGAAGATAGAATAGCCACTGTGTACAATATACCTTCGGCTAAAGTAACTTTACAGTTCATAAAACATACGCAGATCATAATAAGCCTATATTGTGCCCACTGCTGGGCTTGCTCTCTGAGAGAAAACCACAGAACAGAAACAACAGTCACCTAACTCTTCCTAAACGGCTGGACCGATTTGGATGAAATTTTGTGTGTATATTTGAGTGGGTCTCTGGATGGTTTAAAAATGCAATTGAACCCGGTATGTGGCGGTGTTCGGGCAGGACAACATCAGCCGGGTCCGCTAGTAGTAATAAAAAAATATACAGGGTATATACCTCTAGATATTTAAAAATACAGTAAATCTCTTTAAAGATTGTAAGCGGAAGACACTCAGTAACTATTTTGTTTACCAAAAGTCCACAAAATACTAAGTAGGACTAGCCTAAGCTTGTTTGGACAAATAAAAGGGACCATTAAAAGAAGAACAGAAATACGCAAATAAAGTTTTATTGGGCATAGCGGTGGGTAATAACTAATAGCTTTTATTACTCTCGTAACGTTTTGTGGTATGTACCTACTTTGTAACAAAAAATAGTATCAAGTACCTAAGAACTTAGTTGCCTAACGTCAAAGGAATTACTATAATTATTATAGGAGGTGAGGAGCTCGTGGCTAAGTAATAACAGCCGCACGGGTCGATCCATCAAGTTAAGCAACTCTTGCCGGGGTTGATCCGTGGATGGCTGACCATCTGTACATACCGAGACTCCTCCGTGCTTCGAAAAGCTCGTGAGCCGTTAGTCCCGGCTGTCATTCGAGGATCTTTGACATTCGTTACAGGTCGTCAGAAGCCCGAAAGCCTGACAACCAGTCTTGCCAAGGGGTATCGTATTACCCAGTTTCTGGGTTGTGGAGGTCAGATAGGCAGTCGCTCCATGTAAAATACTGGTATTCAGCTGCATCCGGTTAGACTGGAAGCCGACCCCAACATAGTTGGGAAAAGGCTAGGAAGTTTGATTTTTCGTCAGCTTAAAATAGATAAAGTATATTTTACCATCCGTTTCCATCATCACATCAGTTATATGACACAATAGAGACTTGTATTGTCATCGGAACCACACGTGCGTGCAAAATTTCAGCTCCATCGGATTCGAGGATCGATTTCGCATTCCAGGAAGTGGGTCGTCTCTAATCGATCATAGGATTCGACTGTTAGCAGGCTAAGGTTAGCAGTAGGTTAGAACGGCGTGAAACGGAATAAAATCATGTATTGAAAATTAAAGCGAAGTACAAAAGCTGAAACATTTTTGAAGCCAAAACAAAGTCAAAGTCAAAATTAATTACGAAAAAGAATTTAAAAAATAACCATTATTATTAAAGACAGCATTTCTTTTAAAATGTCAGCCTTTTTAAAACGTTAAAGTCTGATTACTTCCTAAGAAAATAATCAAGAGAATAGACTGCACCATTTTTCTTTCCACCCACAATATAAATACCTACTGTCTAGAAGAAATAAATGAGGTTACTGGCGTTTTCCAATAGCAATAATGATGCCTATTCCACCACGACCATGGAAAATATTTGCCCGCTTCTCTCTTCTTATCGGGCATTTGAGAACTGAAAGACGTTCAATGAGATGCACTGAAGCGAAGATATAAACTTGGTGCTATCACTTCCTTGAGAACTGTTCAGAATAGTTTCGTTATAAGGATCTAAGTTTGATAGGAGTTGAGTTCGGGTCGATAAGAATTTTAGGTGGTCTGATTTGTAAGTCGCGTTGCGTACTTAAATAAATGCGTTTATAAATGAAATAAATAAGCAGTACCTTTGTACTCATATTATACGTATGTCGTATCTCTATTTATTTTACTGTGTGTACATAAATATTAAAATAAATTAATTAATTAAATGATAATTAATTCTGTAAGTAATAGATCTTTTATGACTCGTCAATTTTTTGGTAATTTATTTTAAAACTTAATAGATGGCGCTCCTAGCTGACTGATCCGTGCCAAAACAAACTCAGAATTTTTGTGGTTTCACTATTCATTTTATTTATTTATTATTTATGTACACACAATAAAATACAAAGAGATATGACATAATTATGATATGAGTACAAAGGTACTGCTTATTTCTTAAGAAATTTCTTCCAGCTGACCTGCGAAAGGAGAAATGAGAAAGAAATGTAGACAATAGTGTGTGAGAACAAGAAGAGAAAAATATGATTACGCGTAGTCTTAACTAAAATATTAAATATAACTACACGTATACGCAAAAAAATTAACATATACTTAAATAAATACTTAAAGCTTAAATATATAAACGTAAATGCACTATAGGTACCTATATAATTATATACTCATAGTTGAGAGGAAAGATAATGCTCTTTTACACGAAATTTTAATAAAGAAACAGTTTTCAAATCACGAATGCTAGGCGGAAGTGAGTTCCACAATCTTACAGCATGGACAGAGAAGGAATAAGAATAATAGCTAGTTTTATGAGGATGGGATTTAAGGAGGGATCTAAGGTGAGATCTACACGGTGCGTCACTAGGACGAGCGTAAGAAAAACGCTCACGCAGGTAGGACGGTTAGGACGGGTTGTGTAAGATGTTGAAGAGGAGACATAAAATCCGAGTGTTCCTGCGAAGGCGGATTGGGAGCCACTTGAGTTCCTTGCGAAGGTGAGAAACATGGTCATATTTTCGGAGACCGAAAACAAAGCGAATGCACAAGTTTTGCAAGCGCTCAAGCTTGTTTAATAGCTCCTCAGTAGCATCCAGGTAGCAGGCGTCGGCATAATCTATAATCGGCTGAATGTGTTTGTGCCAAGGAAATTTTAGTCTTCAAGGACAGTAGACTTTGGAGGCTTTTTAGCGAATGAAAGGAAAAATGTACCACTATAAGATAGCCAGCGCTTGATTTACACTAGGGGCACTCGGGGCACTAGCCCAGGGTGGCAAAATTCTGATGGGGAGAAAAAAAAACCATCACTTTATTGAAAATTTAATTTTTATCTTTAAAAAAAAACTAGTACCTTATTCGAAAAACAAAACAGCAGCACGAAAGTTTCCAACTAATTTGACACAAGACGCGTAATGTTTATGTGAGATTCCAGATAATAACGATAATGGATTGCTAAAGTTTTAGCTCCTCCAAAATAACAAGAGATGTTTAAACTCCACCTAGCATCTGAAACTCGACAATACCTACATTACATCCTCGCCCTTTCGAAATATGTTCTGTATTTTCAACGAAACACATTTATAATAGATAGGAGAACATTACTCATAATAAATCATATATTCAGGTGAACAATACCCGATAAAGTAACAGAATACCGTACTTACATGCGTAGCCTACATTTAGATCTAGGAATATGAATAGAATAGATAGTAATATCGCGACGATCGCTTCCCTTGGGATCAAATGCCTTCGATACAGATGGTAAAATTGTCATTACAGAGAAAGGCTCGTTCGGTATGTTTTTCGAGATCTTGCATTCGTAAAAGGAGTTTTTGAACTAAATTTTTTTAAACGAACCATGAACCGCTCGTCTGGGGTAACATTTGAACTACGAAAAAATTAAAGTAATAAAAACTAAAACCTAACTACGACTAAAAAGGTATAAACAAGACCCCACAGACAGACAAATTAAAAATCCGGAGTCACACGTGTTAGGGCATAAATCGAACAGATTACGTGTGACTCCGGATCTTTAATTTTGTCTGTCTGTGGGGTCTTGTTTATACCTTTTTAGTCGTAGTTGGGTTTTAGTTTTTATTAGGTACTTTAATTTTTTTTTAATTCTTTCTCTCATTAAGCCCTTTCATTTGATACCTAACATGGTACGATTAAACAATGTTTTTTTTTTAGTTCCTGACTTTATGTCCTCTAGAGGTCGCCATTTTTAATTTAATATGACTTCACATAGCCTATAACCAGCGGGCAATCAAGACGCTTCCAACAATACCTCATTTGTCAAATTGGGATGAGTTGTTTAGAAGATAGGAGGGAACAGATAAACATACATACATACATACACACATACATACATACCGGTCAAAATCATAACCCTCCTTTTTTCTTCGCCGTACTCGGGTAAAAACTGTCCTTAATGCAACGAAATGTTGTTACTATTGACTTACGTCTCTGTGCCTGTAATGTCAGATTTCACGTAAGTTTTTACACATTTTTTTATATTAAATATACCTATTAGTATTTGAGTGAGATGCCTGAGATACAGGTTTATTCCTAATTCAGGTAGATTTCAATAATTATTACGTACCTCTAGTTTAAGGCCCTAATATTGCAAATACTTATGTACAAACAATTATTTCAATAAACAATTTCTTTATTTATTTAATAGGTATTTGCTTCGCCCCGCGGTTTCATACGCGTAAGTCTCGATCCCGTGGGAATATTGGTATAAAAAGTCTATGTCCGTTTCCAGGTCAAGGCCTACCCCTGTGACAAATTTCTTCTTAATCCGTTCAGCCGTTTTAGCGTGAAAGCGTCAAACTCACTTCGCATTTAGAATAACTATCAAAAAAAATATCAGTTAGAATAACGTTATCCACAAGTCCACAACGTAAAAAAATACTGTGAAAAATACTGGATTTAATGTCTGAAGCATTTTCTGCCATTCAACCTTAGTTATTTAATTATTCCTGGCTTTGTTTGATGTTTAATTTTGAACAGTGGGCCGTTAACTATTCAAGTCATAACTCAGGATTACCACGTCACTCATCCTGTCATCATAAATCTATTTCTAAAATAACTGTAAACTATAAACAAACGGTATTTGACGCAACAGTTATTATCTGTACATCCGCGGTATTACCCACGGGAAATATTCGTAGTGTTTTCCTGACTAAAAATACACAAAAGTGCTACTTCAGGACTCCATATGACATTTGCCTAGATTTTCTTTTTCCTAACTAATCTACAAAGTCGGGGTTTTTTTCCAGTTTTTCGAGCAGTGGCTAAATATTTAACATAAAACCACTACCATCTGACCTTCACAACGTACTGGGTTTAACCGTTTTGATTCTGACTAGATACCAATAACTGTCATAGATATTCTTTTGACAACCCCGGAACCAATCGATCGTGTATGCTTTCAAATGCTAATTTACGTTAATAATGTTAAAGAATGATTTACGTAAATGAACCTCGACCGCCACATAGCTTAAATGCCATTTAATGCCAAACACACGTCATCGAAAGTTCATCATCTCTCAAATGAGTAAGATCTCAATAGCGAATGAAATCTTGCCACTTGCACTCTATCTGTTAATACGAGCTTCCAGAATCTAAACCACTCGTCTGAGTACAAACCAATATGATTACTCGGGACTTCAAGGGAGGGATTGTGTAACTATATCAGTAGTGATATGTCGATATTGCCCCTGTTATAACATCGGGCTAAGATCAGCCGTGTCTCCGGCGGCGCGCTGTCTGATTTATTCCACTTTGTGACTTTGAGAAGACGTCTTTTTAAGAAGTTTATTATGAAGTAATTTTATCATAACGTGTCTCATACTGACTACCGTTTCGATCTATACTGTTTCGATTCGAGTAAAGCATAATTTGAGTAATTTCTGACAAAAGCTCAAAAAAACAAAAATAATTAAATACTTATTACTGCTTACTCAACAGTGATTTAAACTAGGTACTGTGAGGCTGAATGATTATCAATTTAAAATAAATAATAAAAATGTAAAAATTCAAAAATATGAGCAATTAATTAAATGGAATCAAGTATTGTAACTGTTATGTATTTAACCACTAAAAACGATATCTCTTTTGAAATATGTATACGAGTTCAACACACGTAATGCATTATGAAGAATGAGGAACAATGCCAAAACCTCGGAACATAATCAAATATTTCAGTGGCATTAGCGTGTTATTGTACAACTAGGTACTTCATATTGGCTTTTCAAGACGAGACGTGCAGTTAAATTGTGGTTTTTATTGTTCCGTTGCACACAAATTACATTGCTGAAGACAGATGTGTGTTACAAAAAATAAATACATTTTTTACGATGTTGTGAAACACCGGAACTAATACGTACTTATAATTGGTTTACATTTTTTTGATTGCATTCTTTAAGTATGTTTACCTGAATTATTTTTAGTTGTTAATGATTTTTTTTTGTTTGCTTAACATTGAGGTATGTGTGTGTAAGGTTTTCCGTTTATAGAATAATTATTAAAAAAAAAAAAAAAAAAAAATTGCGATTACCTAGTTATACACAATAATATACATAACATACATATGCCTGCTTTCACAACGACTAACTAAATACAAATAGCGATACACATAATTAAAATGTCATTCTGTCTGTTTCAATTTCATGCAATTGGCAGCTGAAACGCAATGATGTCAAAAATATATTTATCACTAGTACGCGTAATTACTTACTGTAATTAATTACTGAATGGTAGTGCAATCAACCCCGTATTTCAGAAAATAATGTTCACATTATTTTTATGTTTCCTGTTATATTTAAAAATATTGTTCTTAATCTTTTATTTCATCTTTTTCCTTTTTGAAAACTTTGTTCTGTTTCTTTTTGTTTCTGGATCAAAGCAGAACCCAACAAAATAATAGGAAAAGCTACCATAAAAGCCGGAGTGACAATCTATTTTCCGTCAACCACTATCCAATCTTTTAATAGGTCACAGTGGCATCGGGAGCTAAACGTGAGCACTAGAAATGCCACCACGTGACCGAACTGCAAATAAACTGCTAAAGCCTTCATGCTTACATACGTCGAGTGTTAATTATTAAAGCGTAACCTCATGAATATTAATTACTAAGGTTTTCGCTAATGAAAGTTTTCGCTGCGTATATCGTTTTAATAAGGATCTAATTTAAGAACGGTTTGGTTAAAAGCCTTTTTTTATTGATATATGAACTTTTTGATTTTAGATGCTTAAAAGTCTTAAAGACACGTAGTAGAAATAGCACAACAGTTAAAAAAATAATACTTCTGGAAAGGAGGTCGAATTTGTTTCATCCCATTTCCAGAAGTATTACAAGTATTACTTTTCAAATTCTCCTAACTTTTTGTTACAATATTTTAGTATCGTGACAAAAAGATTAGAAGAATTTGCAAACAGTCGTTCAAGAAATGTTTCTACTGAACTAGGTATGTGAATAATACTTGCATACATTTAATTTTTGGAAGCACTTCCCAACGTTTGAGATGAACTTAACTGAATTTTATATAAAACCTGATCTGTAATTAATGAAACATGAAAGTCATGCAGGTACAAAAAGCTTGTCCAAACATCCAGGCTTATCCTAAAGAATTTCTTTTACTGTTGTACCCTTAGAAGATTAGCGTAGATTGGCGGTCCTGAGTCGTCGTAAGACCCTACACAATGGAAGGTCAAGGTAACTACTCCCGGGGTAATCCTTAGGCCCGGCGCACATTGACGGCACAGCACGGCAAGGGATTTTTATGCGACGAATAGAAATGTACCTTAATAGTATGACAGTAAAGTTGAAATATCAACGGCAACGATCCTTAGGCATGTTGTGACGTCCTAAAGCATCACCATTGAATTTTCAATTTTTTTGTCATACAGTTAAGGTACATTTTTATTCGTCGCATAAACATCCCTTGCCGTGCCGTGCCGCTAATGTGCGCCGGGCCTTAGACTTCCGTTCAAACTTGCGAGTCACAGAACCATCTCCCTTAAGGTTAGCCTCGCAACAGATTTAGGTTTTAAAATAGAATAGAGTAGAGTATAACGCTATATTGTAATGTAAACCAACCGAGACATTTGAGAAGGAATCATGGAATAGTTTCCAGTTTTGGCTGACGTCATAGGATTTGTTACGAGCTCACGGAGCTTATAGGTATCCAATCCATAACAATTTCAATTGGAACGTCACCTTGATATTTTAATTATAATAATTACCGAACACCTTTTCTGCTGAAAAAAAAAAAGTTTCTATGTTATAATATAAAGGTATAATATAAAAGGGAAAAAAACTGGCAACAGGATTTTTTTTAAAAGAAATAACCAATTCTTTTAAAGGATTTCGACCGTTGTTTATTTGAGTTTCCTAAAGGTAAGTTGGTTCTGAAATTCACCAGAGAGCGACGTGCAAATTTTTTCTTGGGGATTGAATAATCAAAGTTTCCTAGAATTATTAAGTACAAGCCCAGAACATACAACATACAACCGATAAGTTTGTTTAAGTTGAACTAACAGTACAGTCAGCTTTGTTGACTCCAATAACATGTGCCATTACGTAACATCCCTGATAGGCTATCACACAACTTTCCTTTTACGACGACCAACAAACAAACATGATGTTACAACTTTTGGTTTATCACCATCCTTATCAGCCGTAAAAAGAGCAAGGGTTGGCCGCGATCCATCTTCTGAAGATATATAATCAGCCATGAATTCGCCACAAATCTGATACACCACAAAGGGCACCCATTCAAAGGTCATAGTTACCAGGTAGGTTCAGTCAAGATAATTAATTGTTAAGCAAATTGACTATAACAACAACATAGAATCTCATCATCTTTATTAAATTATCATGACTCAAAAATGGTTAGTAAGACTTACAACTATGTTAGTAAGAACTGACACTTCATAAAAACAAAAACAAACAAATAGTATTGGATAACAGTTGTAGCAACCCATGTGAGATGACACGACACTGACCCACGAAATCATGTTTAGGATACTGTTGGAGCTGCTCCACACCCTGCGCACATGCGCATGCACATGGTTGCGTAGAAACAATCTACTCAACAACAACTGACAGTAAATCCAACTCACGACTGTCATTCTTTAAAAAATCTATGAAATGGCAATTTTTTTTTAAACCACTTCGGGGCACCTCTTGGCCTTCATCTCACCTGATGGTAAGTGATGATCAGGCTGAAGGTAGAAGCGAGCGTCACCCGCAATTCTCAACCACACAAGAACTGGCTATCTTACTATCTTACTGCTGACACACAACAATGCTGTTATGGTGACAAACTTAAGGATAAATAAAGTAGCGGACTTAGAACCAACCGAACCGAGCAGAAAATTTTGCCCCCGCTGGGAATCAAACCCGGGTTCTCTGGGTTCGAGACAGGTGGTCTTACTACAGGACTACAAAGGCGGTTAAAGCACCTATAACACTTAAAATTGACGTAGGTTGTAAATTTGCTTAACAATTAATTTCTCTGACTGAACATGCTGACTCACTCGATGACAGTATATCAACGTCACTATTCCTATACTTGAATGGGTAAGGAATAGGCTCTACATTTCGAATTGTTTACGAAGGTGGAATAAATAATGAGCACTAAACTTAGTAGGATTAACTAAGCTTTTATTGGGGTTAGTCGAAATAAATGAGCTTCTATCTGCTATTCCGAATGTATACTGGTCGTGAATCTGAGACCTGTTTTGAAAGTACAAATGGGCTTGGACATTAAAACGCTATTTACATTTGTCCACTGTCGAGTTACGAAGATCTACCCATTTTTCTTCAGTACATTACGAAGTACTAAACGTCAAATTCGTGATTAAATTCTCTACGGTATTATAAAAATGACGACGTAAATGTAAATTCCTAGTTGTTGAGATATGCACTTATAAAACATCGGTTACCTTTACCTCTATCTTCATTTCTCCTTTTATCATAACAGACAAACTGTTCTAAAATTAAATAATGTAGACTGCTAATACTGGACTTTATCCCTCTCTGCTAAAATTTTCCTTCGTGTAATATAATCATCTCCCGTCGTTAATTTCTCGTCTGGCAATGCCCGCACCGGACGTGCCGACCTTATTGTACACTCACTTATGTAACTATTGTTTCACAGTCCTAATATAAACTACATTAATATAAGAACGAGTTCACACAATAACAAACGGTATTACAAGATCTCAAAGTTGAAATTCAATTGTGGAATGGTAGACCTTAGGGTTGAATCACGCGATTCCGTAGTTGACATAGGTCAATTTCGCGTCCGGTCGAAATTAATTAGTGTCCAACATTTCATTATGAACAGTATAGAAACATTTTGAGATAGGCGACACATCACGAATGAAATACGTGCAGGATTTCTTAATGCAGATAATAAAATAAAACATTATGTTTGCGGACGACAATAATAACAGAGAATAAAGGCAATTTATCTATTTGAGAAGAACGATAGAAGAATACTAAAGTAGGTAGTCGGTTGGTAGCCGATGTTTCGTGTAAGCGTAATGTACCTAAATGACGTAGGTACCATAAAAGGTCATATCCCGAAATATGTGGTAGGTGGATGCCATGAATTAGGATCAATAATGATATTTTGGATTGTAGCTAAAATTAGTAAACGGATGCGTCAAATAGTAAGTCGGTATCATGTTTCATCATAAGCAACGGTGAACACAATATCCTGAAAATAAAATATCTCTGAATGAATCTAAGTGGTGGAGGATGTTTTTATGAATTCGGAAAATACAGAAAAGTAATATTAATATAGCTCTTGACAAAATGCGGAAATATTATAGCCTTTTTCCCCGCAATATTAATAAATTATTTTCCGTTTCAAAGAATTTCCATTACATTTGAAAACTAAAACTAACATTAACGGTTTCAATGACCACACTACGCTTTAATAACTTCCTCAAAGTAAAAGCTATATTTTTTTGTCACCACGCGAACTTTTCTTTCGCATTTTGTTAATCTCACACTGAAACGACTTGCGTTTTAGCGAACAATTTGATTGACATAACCGATGTTGCTGTTTATCGAAGAAGTTGATAGGTTCTTTCAATATGATTGATCGTGATTGGCAGATTCAGAAAATTTGATCTTGAAAATGACATAAAATACGTAGCTACGGCAAAAATATTTTTCTCATGAGTTGTGAATTTTTACATTTCACATTAGGTGCTGCAAAATGGAATCCGGGTTCCTACACGAGACGATCCAGAAAACCCAATACATTTTTCAGTTGAGGAAGAAATGCATTCTTTTTCCGAAATAAAAAACACTCTTCTTAAACGTGCATTCAATACTGCCAGCATCTTCTAAACTTTGGAACCTCCTATCGAATAAAGAATGTTTACTACCGAACGTAAAAGCGAGGAAAATACAGTTTTTTTATGCATTTTCAGAAACTGCGAAATAAAACCCGCGTGAGTGGGACGGTGAGTACCGTTCACACTTTTCCTTTAGAACGCAACTCAAAACGGTGGTAATATAACTGCCAGTATTCATTCCACTATTTTTATCGTGCAATTTCGGTGCTTGTAGGAAAATTTCGTGCATTTTTGTGTTTTAATATTGTTGAATAGTGCTGAGCTTCATGGACGAGTTTACTGTGTTTTGTCACTAAATTGTCTTATTTTTTACGAAGTAAATGAATGTTTTTTGGAGTCCTTCTTGTAAAAGAAAAATCTTTACATTTTCGTAAAAAATCTTACTTGCAACGGTAAATCGCATAAGAGCACCTTTCCAAAGTCAATAAATTATTTGCTAAAGTACCTTGTAACTAATTAGCTGGGAACTTGAGCTATGTTTGCTGAACCCATACACGTTTTATTGGACCTGTTTGAAAACCCTTAACCTTAAGGTTGCTGCAAGTATTTCAAGTACAGCGAAGCTTCGAAAACATCTTGCAAAACTGTATTCCCAGAAATTACTAATGGCTTGACAAGACATAATGCTTTACGCTTTAAGACTAACAAAAATCATGTTTAAATCTTGCGCCCTAGCGGACTAGTTTTTTCATGGATGCCTATGTTGCTAACAGAACTTTATCGAGGACAAGTTCACCTTGAACTTGTCAATCACTTTTTATTTTGGGCATGCAGACGTTCGCAATATTTATGCTGAGTCATGAAAAATATCGAATTTACTTATTATGATAGACATACGACACGGGTTAACACTTTGCTAAAAAAGTTGCAAAAAATTGGAATACTTTATTGATCTATTTTATTTGTGCAATTTTTTATAAAGCATGAATTTGTAAAAACTCAATTGGGTGTATCTGAGCGAGTCTTTATTTTATACAATGCCAGCTGTAGTATGTTCTAGAAATATTATCTTTCAAAAACCAATAACAATGATGACTAGTGACAGTTATTTTATCTTGAAGTTTTTCTTTTCGTATTTCGAATAATGTAACGTAGGTCATAGACAGCAACTCATAAATGATACCAAGGTATAAAATCAGCGGGGCAATTCCCTTATTTTTAAAAACGTTCACATTCGCATCGCATTCGCAATCTGTCAAAAAAACCATCAATTTACCAACATTTTTGACAAGTTTGACAGATTGCGACTTGAAATGTGAACGTTTTTTAAGTAAGAGAATTGGCCCTCAGGTATCTTAGTGAGGTATTAAATAGGATCCTCAAACCGACATAGATACCCTGAATAAACTAAATTGTAAATTCACTATCTTTCACTTACTCGTAAAATTTCGAAAAATTATCGCCTCTGGAGAGGTTTATACGAGACAACGAGGTGTCACCCCAGTATTGTAACTCAGGTCTTAAAGCTTAGCTAAAATCAAACTGTCGCTGCCGTCAGCAGCAAGCGCTTCCCACGGGAAATCACCGGAAGGGGTTATTTTCATACGTAGTTCGGTAAATGTTGGTTTTTTTAGCTCATGATTGATCGAATAAAGATTGACCATTTCTGTTTTTGATCAAATGTTATTTCTACGCAGGGTTCCAAAAGAAAAAGTGTCGTGGGACAGTGAGCTTAAGGTGACGCGTAATTTACGTCGCTTAAAGTGATTCGCTGAAATTAGGTTGTATAATGCGTTGATGATATTATTAGATTGATTACAATAATGTAAGTATCACGCTACGACTCAATTTGAATCGAACCAACAAATATTACTCGACTCATTTTGAGTAGAAACCGCCGTCTAGCTTTAACCTGTTTATTCGAAATTGATGCTGCTGTTGTTTATTCGAAATTCATAACGATTGATTACCTATTCGCAATCGTGTTTCCTCTATCAACATAATAGAAAGACAAAGTTCAGACTTTCAAACAAACAAACAAACTCGATTTCCTTTGGAACAAAATATTACCTACAGAGCTGTATATAGCATTAAGTTGTTATGCACAGCAGTCTATTTCCTTGAATTTATCGTTTATTATAGTAGCACATTTGTTTTGTTTTTGTTTAACCTATCCATCCTAAGTGGATAATATTCTAGTGTGTACCGATGACTGATGTTCAATAAATATGTCTATTTATCTACACTAAAGTTTTGTTTATGTGTGATATTTTGGTTGGCGATCTGTTTGTTTATGTTTACATGTCACCTTATTATAGTACTGTGGACTGGTAGCACGATTAGGGTTTGAAATGTTTGTGGGCTCATTTGGTTTTCATTTGTCAGACACAGAGAGGCTCTACCAAACTCAAAACATCTAATTATAAAAGTACCTATCAAAAGTATAATACTAACTTCGTTTAGAGTAACTAGCGATCCGCCCCTGCTCGCGCGTTTCTTACGATTTGATAAAACCTCGAGATTTCTCTATTTTATGTAAGTTTAATATTAATGTAGTAGACATAAACCTTCCAATAAGTTCGTTAAATGACGGTGAAAACCGCATCAAAATCCGTTGCGACGTTTAGAAGAACAACGCGGTCACACATACAGACACGAAAAGCGACTTTAATATAATATAATGTGCAAAGATAAATAAATCTGATCACTCGACGTCAATATCTCTAATACAATAAACTATCAACAGAAACTAGAGTAAATAAAATAAAGGTTAGTTTATTTTCCTATTCGAAGCAAAAGAAACTAATTAAATTCAGGAAGACGAACAATATCGGAAGTCCCACAAACAATTTCAGTTTATGACATTTTAATAACGCAAGGGTAAGAAATGAACCCAAACCAATTGATAAATACAATTTGTGTACACTTCCAACGTAGTAATACAAAGGACAGAAAGCTTTTGTGTTGAAAATTAAATTACGGGAAACACTTGACCTATTTTACGTGACAAGACTAACTGAATAAACAAAGATGAAACAGGCAAATATACCAATGCAAGAACAGTGGTAGCCCAATGGTATCGGCCACGATTTACGAACCCGGTTCGTACCTGGTCAGGCACTTTACTTTGTGTCATCACCACTGCTCTCAAAACGGTGAAGGAATACATCGTGACGAACCGGCATGTCTTAGAATCAATAAATCGAAGACATGTGACATCGACCAACCTTCACTGAGCTCGCGTGGTGCGATTACGGCCCACTCCCTCTCACAGAGAGGAGGGCTGTGTCCCAGCAGTGTGAACATTATAGGCTGGTTATAGAATTAGAAAAATGCAAATATAGTTGCGCATTCTAAAGAGTTTCACTTGCTTAGGTGCTCAAGATTCCATTGTGCAAATTTCATCCATTTTGCTCTACAATTTACTCTAAATAAACTATCGAAACCATTTTCTTCCGTTCCAGTCTCTCAAAGTATGGGAAAGAGATCACAAACAATATGACTTGTAGATTTAATGATTTATGCATGAAGCTCGCAACTTTTTTTAATATAAACTTTTTATCATTGAGTATGCACAAAATATCTTGTGAAATTTCCTGGAAGCCAGTGTATAATTAAAACCATGAGGCGATGACGTACAACGACTGACAGAGACGGATGGACGAACAGGCCTGAAGTAATTATAAAAATATAACTTTAAACTGAGACCGAAGATTGAAACCTGAAACAAACAAGATGGTGAAATTCATGACTGAAATCGATAAGTACCTAGGTTTGAGGTTGAGGGCAATAATAATTTATGTTTAGCGTATTATAATCTGAATAGCTTATTTAATTTCTGTTCTTAGTAAATCAATAACAAAAATGTACAAGAAACTACATTAGTGTCCAAAATGTAATTCAATGAAAAATCTTCAGACCAAATCACAAAAGGTTTTCCCTAGAGCACTCCAATTCTGAACAGTAAAAATCGTTACATAAGCTTTTGACAGTCGTTTCGGCCTGTTCGATTCACACTTCACTCAATTCTGATAACAGACTTAAGGCACAGTGTTAAAGCCGACGGACATGTAAAAGAAAGTCGTTGACCCCTCTCGAGTCAGATGTCAGCTCGTCGCCTGCTGAAGCACTGCACCCTTTCGACACTGCGGCACCGACGAGTGATGTCGCTAGGCACGTTTTATCGATGAATAATGTCGTTATGTATCGATAAAACGGATTTATTTTGTTGTAAGCACGTCGCCAGTCGCATTAAGACTTAACGTGGTTAGCGGCGCGTGGATGTGTGAATGTAGAAAAAGGTAACGACATAAATTATTCCGTACTTTTTACGCTTGTAAACTTTTTTGAATCTTTAATGTAGAACTTCTAGTAAGGCGTGGTTTTAGAATTTGTTTTCAAGAACTTCTGCTTAAAATGAACGTAGGTACAGCTTGATAAGCCATAGGTAGGCAAACGATATAAATAATAAACAGTTATTTGTGTGGGAGTAGTAACATTAGAATTGGGAAACCTGTACAAGTTTGGTCACTGATATGTTACGTATTTACAGTGTTAAATTAATTAAAATTTATAACAACTTTATTTCATAACATTATCATTTTATAAACATCATTTCTGATTCATCTTATGTATAAATATATAATTAATATTAAGCTCCAGTCAGTGAACTATACAATCGCTTACCATTCTGAATAATTAATGTGCAATTTAAATCCTCGATCAACGCAAATAATTCGCATAATTTTCTTATCGGCTTACTTATTCTTAATCTCATTTTATCGATAGATCGAATGCGTGCCCCTCACTACAGCGCCTTGTTTCATCTCTTGCTATAAATGACCAGATAGTAGCTGAATGGCTGCTTTGTAAGGGATATTGCCTACTTTATGTATTATACAGATGCAGTAAAACCACTTTACGATGACGCACAATATTAATAAACATTCCTTGATGCAATCTAAAACAAAATATTACTGCATTATGTGAACGGGCTTAGTCAGTTGTAAGGACGTTTTGTTGTATGAAAGTGGCTTTTAGGAAATATCTTACCTGGCCCCTATCCGATCCGAAAAGGGCAAATAGGTACTATAGTTACTGCATTATCATTACCAGAAAAAAAGGAAAAAAAAAAAATTGAAAATAAAAAGTTATTGCAATTTGAAATTCACATTTTTCGTACCAAAATTACCCCAATTTCATTATAAATTAGCAATTTTTCTGCAGAGGCTTATGACTTATGACTTGTAGACGGCGGCCCGCGCCCCATGTAATAACCCGGTAAAATTCCCAATTGAATTTTTTTTTTTTTCTTTTTTATATAAAAAAAACACCTAAATAGACTCTCAGTATGATTCTTAACAACACCCTTACGTATCGGACAGAGTTTTTGTTCTTCGCTGTATATGTTTGGCCTAATTCAATTTTTTTTGTTGAGAAAGTGACGACAGGTTGTCTATTATGATGAATGAGTTACCTCATTTCTTCACAGCACTTCAACATTTATACCGACATTAATATTTAGTACCTGGTTGACCGAGCTCTGCTCGGGTGAGAATGTTGAAAACGAATTTTCCATGAAATGAGACTCAGCTATAGCTAGCTATAGCAGATTCGATATTGCAACTTTCATCGAAATCGTTAGAGCCGTTTTCGAGAATGTGATTACAAACATATGCATTCAGACAAATATTGCTCATTTATTAGAGATGTGTATTGGAATGAAGGATGTGAAGTGCTACATTGTATTCTCAATCTTGAGTTCTTGACCCATAAAAATGTTAGTTTTAATCAAACAGACTTTGTTTCGAAGTTATCAAGGTTTTATGACCAAAACTACAACAACTTTATCGTTTATGCGATATTGCATCAGCAGTAAAGTGGCTATGAGGGTCAAAGGTGCTACAAACCTAGGCCTTTGCTGTATGCCGCAGCGATTACCTTAGAAATCAATATTTTCCTTACTATTATTACTGCAATATTTTCTATAGATAATGTTTTTTCTTCGGTAACACGATATTTCACGATTCAGTTATTGAATACAGATCGAGGTGTCGTTTAGAATAACGATGAGTTCCGATGTAGGTACCAGTTTTGCCTTGTGGTCGTTTTATCCCTTGGGTTTATAAAATGTTATTAGATAGTGGTTTGTTTCTTAATGCCATTTAGGAGTAGGATGAAAGATGGGCAGTAATAGTGGATAAAAAATATTGACATTGGCGCTAAAAAATCCTAGTGATGATTTGTTTAGATAAAATGATTGTATTTTGTAAATTGGTTAAAAAAAAAGCCTATCGCAGGTAATTTTTTGGTTGAGCTATTTTTGGTAGGGGGTATTCTTATGCATTCGGTAGTGCTTTACTTTTGAATATAGATGACGCTAATACCAGTTTTAAGTGTTCACTTCTATCGGCAGTCCCCATGATTACCTATTTTTTTTAACTACTGGAAAATCCATCTAGTTTTTAAATAATTATTTGATAGTGCTGACTCCAGGTTCGTCGCTAAGCAGTGATATATTTTTTTGCAAATGGTAGGGTGGTAATAGCGCTCTTTCATCTTCATAATGTCCAATACTTTCATAAATGTAACGCTTGGAATTCAGTTGGCAATGAAAAAGATTTGATTTTACAATAAAAAAAAGATAGAGCTGTCTAGTACGTAGTTGATCGCTATGTAACCTTCAAATTACACAATAACAATTATCAGACACGTGTATTTTATATCAAAAGAAATGGTAACATTTTCAAATACATCTGAAGCTTTTCTCGTGATCCGATGACCTCGTCCCAGATTTACATAATCCTATCTTCGCGAGATAACTTTTCTAAATAATTTATTTACTGCCATGGCGTTACCGCTTGAGCTCGGTCTAAGAGAGGAAATGATATTTTGACCCGAGATGGAAAAAGTTTTTAATGTTTAAGTCCTTTTTGAATCCTTTCCGCCTCGGAAGTTTTTGCGATTTCACTTCTATTGTAATGTTTATTATTTTGCGATTGCAGTTACTGTTTTTTCCAATTTTGTTTTTTTCTTTATTTGAAAATATAGTTTCGTTTTTACAATAAATCAGACAACATCGAACTTTTATTAGGTACACACTGAGATTCTTTTCAAATCTTTATTAATCTTGTATGTTAATTAAATCATGCTAGGTTTCATGAAATCTTAAGTCTTTAAACTTGATTACTATAGATTCGTCATGAGTTGAATGATGAACTAAACAGATTCAGTCCGCGGCGGAATAACCAAGTTTTGAAAAGGTATGTATTTATTGAAACCTCAAATAATGCCCATTTTGCTTTCCTAAAAATATTATTGGACACTCTAATATAATGATTGCGCCTCTTATTGTGAACCTCAAATAATCCCTATTTTGGAATCCTAAAAATACAAAATTGCCAAGTAACTGCGATAAACTTGGAGGTAGTACTCGTCGGCCTCCTGTCGTGGCACCACTCGCTTCGCTCGCTCGGCTCGCGCGTGTTTGGTCACAGTTCCAACCTAACCTAACCCATTTGGTTGGGGTACCCTAGCTTAGTTGCGACAACTGAGAAAAGGCCAGAAAGTTGAAAACAATAAGTGAGCATCATAAGAAGCGCATTAAGTTTATAGAGGATCAGTTAAAAATTTCCCTTTAAAAAAATCCCTACCTTCTGAAAATCCTGTTCAGACACTCAGATTACTCTACCACAAGAAAATTCTTTGAAGTTGTATTCATATTTAAAACCAACGCATCTGTGTAATATTTAAGTAATACGCAAGATTTGCTAATATGGAGTGTGCGGGTTTGTAGCCAAGAGTTTCGTCGGTCATAAAGTCTGGAGAATAGATTAATAAGTTTACTACGCCGCAACAGTATAGCGGGAGAGAATCTTTGCCTAAGACCATGACTGGTTACAAATTATTCAGAAAATTTAATTTTTAGGAATTTAAGAGCAGCCAGTCGTTTTGAAAGATGAAACTGGCCGATTTATGTATTAATTTTGGGCCAAAAAATCAGCATAGCATTCAAGGTGGCATTGTTGCCAGCCTTTTGGGCACTTTTCCCATTGATAGCGTTGCTGACGAATTTTTTGCCCAATACTTTCTTCCTCCATACATAGTAATTCATATTTAGTGTTAGCTTTTAAAATGTATTTGAGTATATTTCACTCTAAATAAAGAAGAAGTTTTTGACCGAGCGAGCGTAACGAGCGAAGCGTCTCTGCATCAACTCTGGCAAAATCGGCAAGTTACGTACTCGTCTACAGGTCGTATTTTACAACCGAACTGGTCGAAATTTGGTGTAGAGGTATAACGATTTTTTTGTAATTTTTAGTCGTCGGGGATTTTTGATTAGAGGGCTACTTCCTCCAAAATGAGGCAAAAAGGGGGCTACTGGATATCTCCGCCATATGAGATCCGATAACGATGGTTCTTTTTTTATTTGAAAGCTGGTAACTATAGGTAGGTTTAAAAAAAAATGGTGAAGATCTGATGAGGATCTTCGGCATGATGAGCAGAATAGCTTCTCAAAATACAGTAAATGGTTCATTATTTATTAAAACCTATTTATTAATTGTTCCACATATTTTTTTTGGCTTTTATGGTTCTGTAGTAAACAAGAAACCGATATAGTTTCGCCATGTGTGTATGGCTCACAGAATCTTATTACTAGAAAGCTGTAATTTGGCATGGGTACCTTTACATTAAACACACAAAGTGGTAAAATAAAATCATGCAAAATATTTTTTTTATAGGGTACCTCTCCTCCCGTAAAGTGGGTATGATTTTTTTTTTTCTCAACTGTCCCATGTTATGGGCGGGGGTGTCGCATGGGTGTAAGAATTTTTTTTTTTGATTCAGGGATCCGTTTGCGAAATATTACGCATTATAGTGCAAATTTTTGTTAGAGCCAAATAACAAAAATCCCCCTCCCCCTGCCAGCTAAATGGTTATTTTGGATATATGAAAAAAATCACGGCGGTAGTATATAACATAACGAAGTTAAAAGGAAAACTATCACAACTAAGTATGCTTTATAAGTTATCGAGTAATAATCGACCAACTTACATTTGCAGTTGGAATGTATGAGAACATGTTTTTGAACTACAATGTTAAAGTTTGTTCTTGGGATTAAATTAATACAAACTACGGAACCCTTCATTGTGTGTGGTGCACGCACTTGAACGGTTTGAATTTGACATATTGAATGTCATGTTTTCTTTTGATAGGAAAAAAAGTAGGCCGTCAAATCATAGATCGTTGGTATATAATAGAACATTTTCTAACACTAAGGCCGCGCGCAACATGATATTATAATTGTGTTTATACTCATTGGATATGTATTCATAAGTTCTTTTACATTTGGTGGTGTTCTGGGACTGATGGAGCTGGAAGAAGTTTTATATATAGGAATAATTGTTTATTGGTATTCTTTACCAGTCGTGTTTCACAGTTAGTGTATGGCGTGAGGTTAGGTCATAGTTAAAATTCCCAGAGGGGCAATTCCTGTACTTTTTAAAGAACGGTCGCTTTCAAATAGAGAATAGATATTCCAATCTGTAAAAAAAATACAAATGATTATTGGCATTACTTGTCGGTAAGATGAGATTGCACCTAGATTTTGGAAGTTGTTAATTACAAGAATTGGTCGTCTATTCGGTAATACAAATACCAAATAACTGACTATACAAACTGACTATACAAATAACTAATACTTGAAGATGACAAACACATAAGTTGATCAAAAGCCTAAGACTTGGACCTTTAACCCTACCAGGTTTTATGCTTATATTATTTTGTCAGAGAATCATTATAATTCAAATATATTCCACAGGTATTCCCAAATGGAATGTTAAGTGATGTATCAGTCTAATCCCTACCAAGAGCCGGTAGACAATATATTCTTAAAACATTTATAAGTCCAAAGAATCTCCCATAATGATCCACGAAAATATCTCAGCACGGATTAAAAGAACAAACATCTAAAATATTTAGACGGGTGGAGATTAACTGTTCGCGCTCAATACTAAGGGAGGTTCCTTACAAAACCCTTGAGATTTATGTAGTCCCTTTTCAATCAAACGCTGTACTGTTTTGCTTACATTAAGCATTGACGTGACTCGATTTTCTATAATTATTATCAAATAATTTACATTCCAACGCCTCTACTTTGTATCTATCACTCTACTATCTACTTAGAATACGTAACGCTACGTTACGTATTCTAAGTTGATTTTAGATTTTTTTCCTAAAAAAAAATTGGGTGCAAAGGACATTGAGCTTGTTGTTACAAAACTTGATAATTATCTCAGATTCTGAATTCAAATGAAAGTAACTTAGTTATACAAGAAACCTTATTTATCGAATTCAATGTCTCAGATATTATCTTAATATGTCAGGAACGATGGTTCTCTGAGGAGTATTTGGGAAGAAATTACTGTATTTGATGGTTTTTGTGTTCTATTTGGAGAACTTACTATATATAGTTATATTTAATATATAATTTTATATATAGTAGCTTACAATTATTATTAATAACGAAATATTCTGCGTAGCTACTAGCTTGTGAGACAAAAGGTGGCGAAAAATCCACGAGAGTAAAAATTATAATCCGATCAATTTTTACAAAATGTTTGTATTTGTTCGAAGATTCAGAAAAATGTTTTGTTTTGAAGTAATAAAAACTGTCTTTGAAAACTTATTAATTCTCGTTTTCTCTCTACTTATAATTTGTTTTATTTTTCAGGTAAATGAAACATATCTATGAAGAAATAGTAAGTAATAATGGAAAAAAAGTCTGGAAGATTTTCTATCAAAAAAGTAACTCCTATATCAACTTCGGTACAACACTAGATCTAAATGGACTATGACATAATTTAATGTTCGAAATATTTCAGATTACAAGCACATTATTCAAAATGTTTACACAGGTATTGACCAAATATTGTTTGACATAAATAACCTTTATTTACCATTAACGATGTTGCCTTGTCGTTATAATGATGTTTAGCCAAGTCTCGAATTGATTGCGTCCCAATGTTTACCGAGACCAGTTGGACCCATTCAGATAGTGAGGACCCTTCAGAATACGTTCTGATTGGTTGTTAGTTTGCCGTTGGGTGACCCCTGGAATCGTGATCATAGGCACTTTAGTGAACGGGCGTGCTGCAGAGTTCAGCGAGCTCAGTAGAGGAGTAAGATTTGAAGTGAGTGTTCAATGAGTGGTTTTGTCTTGAAACGCGAACAAGACTTTTTCAGATTTGCAGTTCAGTGATCGTCAGATGTCTGTTAGTTTCCATTGACCTTCACATTTAGGTAATATGACGTGTTTTGGACTCCCGAAATAGATATTTCAATTATACTAAACAATGATGACTTATTTCGGAATTAGAATGTAGAATGGAAATTAAATGTCTTGGAGTAGGCTTTGATATAATACTACTAGATTTAATAGAATCTTTGTTATGTATTTACTTGAAGAATATTACTAAGAGATGGACGCACTTCGGATTCGCAGAAATGGCTCCATCATGATATCTGATCTGAATAAAAGATTTCAATTTTAATCTGAATGAGAATAAACGGGATTTAATTCAATTTCAGATAAAGATCAAAGTTGACATTATCTTAAAATCGATAGCTTTCAAATTACAAAACTCAACTAATACAGAATACTTTACTTTAAGAACCTATTTCTTTGATATTACTTAAACTTAGCTCATTCTTTTATGTACATATTTTATTAAGTTTTCTAAAGGTGAAGAGACCTTGCTTGATTGGAAGATGTCGTACTTTACCTGCCTAAATCAATAAACCCTGTTCGATGTTGTCTAAAGTTAGAAATAAGTTAGGTGGAGTGTACTTACTTTATCCTTTGATCAAGAGATCTAGACACGGATATTTTGGACGGATAAATTTGTCACATGAACTAACGATTTTATTTAAAATACCTTTTTCGCACCTATTATTTATTTAGTTTTTAAGTCTTTATTCATTTCTGTGGGAGATACCAACTGTGTTTGTCTAAAAATTAAATTAATAATATAATGTGTGCGAAACGAATATTTTCAATTTTGAAATGGTTCTAGTTTGCGTTACATTTACGTGGCGCGTTCGTGCTAGGGTTTCAGTAGGTACCTCAGAACTGCTGTTAACAGAACGAGTGACTAGACTCTAGGGTTTGCCGAACACACCTTTCATTCCTTCGTGCATTTACTACCGTAATTAGGCAATCACTTTCCTTTATAAGTGGTTTAAGTCCAGCAGTAGCCTTCAGGAGGTTGAGAATGAGGAAAACATACACACATTAAAGTCACGCTTTTCCTCCTTAGGGATATAGAGTAACTACAGAACGCCATATGCTACGAAAAACGTCTTAAAGTAAAGTCTTTGTAGACTACAGGAACCAAAAATTTTAGAGGTTGTTATAATTTCGTTCATATACAGGCCGTGATAATTTATGCAAGTTTTAGGTAAAGAAGCAGATTCCCGATAAAAATGTACGTAAAGCCATTATTTATTGTAATGTAACCCTCATCGTATTTTTATAAAGTATACCTATACCCCATTTGAAATAAGATTAGACATTAAAACAAACCCTTTTACAGTCCGTTCAACCGATATTGACTTCTATACCGTAGGCATAAGGATAGCATTAAAAGCAAAAAAAGTTACACAATACCAAGTATCTACTGCGGCTGCCATTTGTCATGCCACCAACGCAATAGAATTCAAAATCGGTTGAACAGAATGTAAAAAATTCTTATCTATACGTCTAATCTTATTTCAAATGGAGTATAAACAAGAATTATTGCCGAGAGTTGTATAAAACTCTCTAGCTTTACGTCAAGAAATTGTATCGTGAATGTGCTCCTTATGAAGGTATAGGTACAAAAATATAATTAAGTTCAAACTTTTAATCACCCTGTACAATCTCGAAAATTTAATATTAGTAGCCAAGGCCAAGATAGGGCAACGTTTAGGCCAGTAGGTAGCCTAATTTATGGAGGCAGACTGAGTCTAGGCCGTAGGTAGATACAGGTAGGCAATTAACAAGATTGGGGTCATCTATTTCGTTGGTGCCTTGCAATATGTTTTTGCCTTGATTTATATCCATATCGGTACCTATTGGTCAAAGGTCATTTCTCTAGTTGAACCTTATTGGTCCTATTAAAATAAAATTTAACAAATGACGATCTTTGACGATCTTATAACAAGGCATAATACATAACCACCGCAGTGGAAAAAAAACAGAAACGTCCAACTCAATGGGTACTTCTTCAAATGAAAGCATTATACATTATTAAATAAACACATGAAAACGATTAAGTATTCATATGAACCCAATTCGTTTTAATTTCACTACTAACAAACGAACTCGATTTACGTTTTAGTTAGCTTTAGAACATTAATTACGTTTCACATCAAATATAAATGTGTTATATATTTATCAAATATATTATATTAACATTTCCTTAGGCGTATTTCCGTCGGCTCAGTATTCTTGAATATTCATTGAATAAATAAGAATATTATGTTGATGGAAGTTCTTGATATGAGACGCAATACCCACAGTCTTATAGCTTGTAGTCAGAGTATTGTAGACATCATATCATATCTTTATGTACTACAACCCTATTTTTATTAAAACAGACGTTACTAAGAAATTGATCGAAGTTAATTAAATTATATGCACAGAATAAAGATAGCTTTTGCTTTATAAAAATTGAATTTTATAATCAAAACTATAGTTAAGGTTCAAATAATTATAATTAAGTTCAATTGTCCATAAACCAATCTCCCGAATATTTTCCGTTTGTGTTAGCAGCAATTTTAACAACATGGATTTAATTATAATAAGTTCAGTAATTATATTTTTACCATTGGTTACGTTATAAAACTGGTAATATTATTATGAAACACTCATAAAACGGCGGTAAGTTTTACATAATAATTATTGGAAAATTGATCCTTCATCCCTATTAGACTGTTCTGTAGAAATGATTTAATTAAAATAATAATTATCAAATAAAATGGCGTACCTAATGTTCACGACATGAAAGTAAATTAACAGAAATATAATTACGCTTCCGTTTTATACGGAATACGTTCGTGGAAGTAGAAACAATCTGAACTGTACAATTATGTTGTATTGTATTATGTGCGTTACGGTAGTAAGCGCCAATGTGACGGTTTGTGACGGTATGCGACAGTAATTCCCTTGGCGTTGAGCATTCAACATTGCGTCATTCATGACGTTTTAGTTTTGGGCAGAAAACCAAAATGATGCCGTTGCGAATGATGACAGCTCCGAAAACGAACCCTGTGCTCTACATAAGGTGCTTCAAAGAAAAGCATGCATTGTAAATGCATGAATGGTGACTGTATTGTTTACAACTTTTATTATCTACCTACTTAATGCATTCGGGCCCTAGATCCCATAGATTCAAAACCATGTCTATACCGTTGTGAAAATTATATGAGGAAGTAAATGGGGTAGAAAAAGATCTTCTTAAACATTGTGTGGTTTTGATTCAGCTAAAGTCAATTAATTCGACTGAGTATTTCTTTATAGTACTTACTCTAGCTTCAACAAAACCAATTTATTCCGTATATGGTATACGGAATAAATTGGTTTTGTTGAAGCTTCTATATATAATTTTCAATATTCGCATGCATCGCTTTTATTCGTTTTAATCAAGCTCTGAAACGTTTTTAATATTTTTATTACGCTCGGTGGCGTTGGATACGTGTCATAAGTTGAGTTCATACACGACAGGAGACGATGTCATGTGCCCGCACCCGCTACGAAAGTTCATCAGGATTTTTAATTTACCCGCTGTTGTGCTTATTCATTAAATTTTTAATACATTTTAGGGACAGACATTGCTATCAGAACTAGTACTGAAATAATTATAATCTACCTACTTTGTGAAAAAAATATTTTTATTAGACACTAGCTGACTTTGTTATGACCAAACTCATACAAAAATCTCATAGAAATAAAGACAACGTTCGCAAACCTTTTACAGTTTTTCATTCCACCTAATTCGGACTACCACAAACATTTTAAAACAAAAAATTGCCAAATCGGTCCAATCCGTTCTCAAGTCATGCGCTTACCTACCAACGAACAGCATTTTAGTTTTATTTATATAATTATGTAGATTAGGTTTATATCTACTGAGGAATTAATATCATCTACTATTTCAATGGTAGGTTCTGTAGACGACGCGTGACGTATTGTGGGTAGACGACTACAGAGTGAGTAGGTTCGTGATTATGGATAGGAAAAGTATATAGGTAGGCCTGACCTGTTTGGTAGCAAAACATGACCTGAGATGAGTCATTCCATTCTAATACCAAAAACTAATACCACTGGTATTTGTTTCAACTCATATTTATTTTCTATTCCGAACGGATACCATTGTTTAAACGAATACCAAAACAAGTTCGAAGATATAAGGTACAGTCAGTAGAAATGCTTTGTATGTAATTTAATTTTTGTAAGATGTGAACGATCAATCTGCTTATGAGTTGAGAAACTTTACAAACAAGATATTATGTGATAGTGAAAAGTCAAATTCTTGATAAATATGGGGCCTTTACAGACTTCAGGGGCTTTTCCGAAAGACGCCTACCAGAATAACAGGTGTTTTTCATAAGCAACTACCTCCAGTTAATTTCTGTTTTCCTGAAAGTTATAATAGGTATAGGACATTACAGTTATAGGTAAGGTATAGGACAGTTTTAAGACTTCAATCGATATAGTGAATAAATAATAAGGAATACTTTATATTCCTCTTTGTGTGTACTCGTTGGTCGTTGAGCAACTTTTTAGGCACCTATTTTCTTTTCATTTCTGTCACCCTGGTACTTTTCAAAACAACAAATGATTCAATTTCAAAACATGTATTTTGATTTACCATTATTGAGATAAGTAGTAATAAGTCGCTTAAGCACCTAGTTCCAGTTAATTTCTGCTTTCCTGGTAGTTTGAATAACTGAACAATTAGGACAGTTGGATTTTAAAACGTCTAACGATATCATTTGTTACGAATCCGTCATGGTGTTGTATTTCATCGTGGGTGCGTTTCGAGGAGTACTTTAGTTGCGCTTCATTGGTTGCGTTTTGAGGAAACCCCAAAAAAAGTAGCAAGATGATTCACTTAGACTACTCTTACCTATACCTTTGTAAAAATATTGGAATGAAGCGTATTTGGATAGTATTTATTACGATCAAATAAAAATATTAGAAAACAAAAATTTGATTAGGTTTGACCGAGCTGACTGTACCAAATTCAAGTTGTTGGTATTCGTTTGCACATTAAATTTAATTATTTAAAGAGTGGTATCGGTTCGGAACAGAAAATAAATATGAGTTCCAACAAATACCAGTGGTATTAGTTTTTGGTATTATAATGGAATAACTCCCTGAGATGACATTACGTGCGCACACCTATGATAACTGCCTATGTAGGTACCTAAGTTTAAAAGGCTTTCGACGGCAAAGGCGATTTAAAAAATAAACCATTTGTGCCTAAAAATCTTAGAATTTCATTTGATATTCATAAACTAGAGGTGTTAAATATACAAGCTTTGTTTTTACTTTCAGGCTTTCGTAATACTTTTAGTAGATGATTAATAAATGAGAAACTTTACGCTGCTCTATGATTTTTTAATGAAAATATGGAATTTTTGGAAAGGACACTCAACTTACTAATATCTTTTATTAATGTAGCAACGCATAATTGAAATGTTTTTGAAAACTGTTTTATTTGATGCGACTCTCATGAATTTCTCTTTCTCTTCCATTTTATTAAGGTTTTATGTTTAATTATTTTATTTATTTATTTATTTATTTATATATACTTTATTGTACACCAGAAAATACATAGCGAAAATAAACAAATTTAACACTACAAAACATACAATGGGCGGCCTTATCGCTTTCTGCGATCTCTTCCAGGCAACCTTAGAATGACTGTCCATTCTTGGTTGCCTGGAAGTTCAGGTCAGATTGCATGGACATAAAAAACCCAACTACGACTAAAAAGGTATAAACAAGACACCACAGACAGACAAATTAAAAATCCGAAGTCACACGTGTTAGGGCATAAATCTCTCGTGAGGCGGCGAGCCTCCTTGCCGGATTACCGCCATGGGATCTGGAGGCGAAGGTCCTCGCGCACATCTGGGAGTGGCGCGAGGAGATGAAGCGCCGGGCGTAACTCCGCTGCCGCGAGAAATCGCGGCACAGCGGACAGAGCTCCGGCAGGATCTCATGGCGGCATGGAGAGTGCGATTGTCGCAACCCAGTGCTGGAGGCGATTGGCGGCACTGACCTCTCGCGTCCGGCCCTGGTCCAGGCCATGGTACGGAGCGAGAAAGCATGGAAGGCGGTCACCTCCTTCTGCGAAGCAGTGATGCTCGCGAAGGAGGAGGCGGAACGCGTGAGGGAGAGGCAAAGCCTACGCCCTCACGCCCCTAACCGCCGCCGCTGGAGACACCCTGGGCGTCGGGAATCCCAGGCGGATTCCCGGCCATCACAGGCGCGGGCTTACGGACGGCGAGCAATGGGTAAAAAAAAAGCGCATAAATCGAACAGATTACGTGTGACTCCGGATTTTTAATTTGTCTGTCTGTGGTGTCTTGTTTATACCTTTTTAGTCGTAGTTGGGTTTTAGTTTTTATTACTTAATTTTTAAATTCTTTTTGGGTTATAATATATATATTTTTGAAATGTGCTTATTAAACCCTTTCATTTGATACCTAACATGGTACGATTAAACAATATTTTTTTTCAAGTACCTGACTTTATGTCCTCTAGAGGGCGCCATTTTTAATTTAATGTGACGTTACATGGCCTATAACCAGCGGACGATCAAGAGGCTTCCAACGATGCCTCACTTATCAAATTGTGATGAGTGGTTTAGATGATATGAGGGAACAGATGAACATACATACATACATATATACATACATACATACCGGTCAAAATCATAACCCTCCTTTTTGCTTCGCCGTAGTTGGGTAAAAATGGGGTTGTCATTGGTGCAAAATAATAAGTAGGTACTTAAACTTACCAATAGATACAATATACTATAATATATAATAATATATATATGCTATACAATACATTGAATACATACATAAAGACATACATACTGACTTTAAAAGAATATTTATGTAAGCAACGAAAAATAAATGACGACTACAGATTATTACAGATGAGAACAAGATCACATCAACAAGTAATGTTCCTTCACAAGTCTCTTAAATACAGGTTACGATTGCGCGATTTATTTGAACTGGCAATGCGAAACATCTTATTTATTTACTCTTACCACTTCTCCTCACTCCACTCTATTAATCTGTGATTAGGTCTAAATAAGGGGCGATGTTTTGTATTTTAAATTGTCCTTCCTGGGTTTCGAACACTGAAGCTGCTCTTGCGCTTAGTATACATTGTTTTGTTCCTTTTAGTATCTAAAGGATATTGCGTGACAACATAATTATTATTTAGTAGGTAGTGCTGAAAACATTTTGGAAATTACTTACCGGTTTCAATTAGTGAATCATAATTAATGAACGTGCTTATTAAAGTATATCCCTCCATAATTAGTACCGATTTGTAATTACGCGTAAATCCACTACGGGTATAATTGATATTCAATACAATGATATTCGTACACATTTTGTATGGTTTGGTTTAGGTAAAATGAATAATTTTAGGGTATCGTTTAATATTCCGCTCTTGCCCACTAGTACAATAGATGATTCTATTCTGATTAATTAAATTGCCAATCCTTGTGCAAGTACACAACACGAGTTATTTGTTAGTTTAAAATCCAGTTGTAGTTATTTTTAATAAGAAACCAAGTATAGGTACCTAGTTCGGTCTGAGTTATTAATATCATTATCTGCTTAGCCTTTTCCCAACGATGTAGTGGTTGGTTTCCAGTTAAATCAGATGCAGATGAATACGAGTCTTTTACATGGAGAGACTGCCTATCAGATCTCCACCACCCAGTTACTGGATGACACGATACTCCTTGGAATGACTGGACAGAAATTGTGAAGTTTGTAGGAGGAAGGCAAGTAATATGAATGGACGTGGTTTACGCACTGATGCTTTATTTTGGAAAAGACAACAGGACGGGGCTTTTTTCGTCCTGACACTTGTGTCACAAACCAACCAATCACAGCTATGGTTGCGTTCACATATCATAACTAAATATACAACAGGAATAATACATCCACGCTCGTTTATCCCGAAGGGTTCGCTCGCCAGTTACGTTGCAGTTCCATGTATAGGGGACGAGCCTGTTGCCTTCAGCTGGGTACAAATCCAGACTCTGGGCTGCGAGAAAATACAATTAGACAAAAAAAAAAGATTTAGATTTAGGTGCCAATAACTACTGCGAAAATAGGTCATCAAGGTTTATTGATATTACAGTTATTACATTATTAACTGAGGTTAATAAACCTTTCGGTTTGAAGATACCTGAATAGGTACTAGTAATTTCCAACGTCCTCTATGCTTGGTGTTACTGGCAATTCGTTCGTGAGCCCACTCATATTTTTACAAAGCCGAGTTCGGATTGGACGCGAGTGCAATAAGAAATTCATTCGGTGGCTTATAAAAATATTTCCTACCTGAGGTGAATCTTTTCTTTAACAACATTTGTATGGATGTAGCAGTTTTTCGGGCTGTTTTCATGGTTTTAGTGCAATGAGCAAGCACTCAACATGCTCCATATTTCCAGGAAAGTTTCTGAAAAAAAAAGACACAGGTAACCTGAAATTGCACATTACAACAGTTTACATTCTTATATTCCTTGAAATACAATAGACGTGGAAGTTTTATGGTGGACTTTATTGATCGAACTATTATCGGAATTTGATGTGGATATTTCTTTGAATAGCGTGATAGTCCAGGTACTATGAAACCAAACAAAATTCACCTTAAACCAAGAAATGAGTCTTGATATAAAACTTTTCAAACTAAACTAGACTATCTGTAAGCAGAGATAGCGTGCAACACAAGTAATTATTTCCCTGACAGCTGGAAAATGTCCATTACTGTAGCTGGCTGCCCTATAAAGAGTCATAACGAACCAACTTGGGTGGAAATGCCATGTTCACCGCACACGACAAGGAGATTGTAAGGCGCCATGCAATTTTAACGCTGCAAAGTTGTATAAAAGCCTATCTTCCTTGTAAATGGCAATATAATTTGTGTAGGTACCGTATTTCGTTGTTGAAAAGCCAAGGAGTATATTTAAAATCAAGTGGAATATAATGGTATGGTGGTGGTATTGAACCCAACTGGTCGTCATTTGTATTGAATAAGGCCACAATTCGTTTCAATGTAGTCAAGAACCCCAAAGGCGTAACACACTTTCTACCATAATCCGAAGGATTTTAAAGGAAATTAATATGTAAGATAATTAATTGCTTCGTATGTTTGAAAAGTTCGTCTCCTCGACAACGAAAATAACGCAATGAATATTGTTAAATTGTCAAAATGAATAGCTTTGTAATGTAACTAGTTATGTTACACAATTACCTGGAGAGGCTTGTTTTATTACTACACTGCTGAAATACTACTGTAATAAACTTAAATGGAGTAACCCAAATAATGAGTTTTTAGCAGTGCCTTTGTTAAGAGCGTTAAGAACCTAATATCATTCAACAGTGCCATATATTCGCTACCGTCACATGGGCGTAAAGTGAAAAATTTATTAATTGTTCATTACTTTTCTGTTATACAATAGTTAATTATTCATTCATTTATTTTTTATTTAATTATTTCTCATGTAGATGCGATCGGGCCGGAAACGGAAAAGCCACATATTTTGACTAAGGTGTAGAGTTTGTGAAGTTAGGGCTTGTAGAGTTAGGTTTGGTTAACTTGTAGAGTTAGAAACTTAGCTCTACATGACATCTGATAAGTTTTTGCGTATCTGATAACCAGTGCGAGCAATACGGTCTCGGTTTGGCAACATTTTACATGAAAATGTTTTGTGGTGGAATACTTTTATTGCAATGTAAGCGAAATAAGGTGTTCCAGCGGCAAAAAGGGAACATTTTCTAGCTGCCTACTAAATAGTAAATAGTTAGGTAAGCCATCCTGAACTCGCCCTAACTTGATATTAAATCTATGCGACTCCCGACCTACTTATCCTGCATCGCAATGAAAATAATCTACAACCTCTTCACTACGCGACTGCTTTACCTATCCAACACAAAAATAAAAAATATACTACCTACATATTTCTCTAATACGATTTGTATTCGTTTGCACATTAAATTTAATTATATAAAGAGTGGTATCGGATCGGAATAGAAAATAAATATGAGTTCCAACAAATACCAGTGGTATTAGTTTTTGGTATTAGAATGGAATAACTCGATATTACTTGATTTCAGAATTAGGTTTTCCACAACTCAGTAACTTGACATCAAAACTACTTAAGATGATAAAGATGAAGATGTTGCTATTCTAATTTAGGTTTAAAAGCATAGATACCTGCGTGTTTCATTATAAAATCTGTTGGTATCAAAAAGCGCAGACGATGAATGTTAAGGCCCTACCCTACCTCAAATTGCTTAGCATGATCCTCCGTTATGCTGAAATTTTATTCTCGATGAAAAAAAAAACCGAAGTTACTTCAAAACTGAACTATAAATCGCTGGTATTCAAAAAATACTTCAAATTAGATCATGAAACTTTGCATAATAACTGAACTAACTATAAAGCAGGTCTTATGTTATTTATTCTATTTAATTACCATTATTTTTACCGTAAAAAAAAATTACCTAAACTATTCGAGGCTTGAGAGCCGCCAGCACCCCACTCCGTCTCGCTCTCACTCAGGTCGCGAGTAGTATGGTGCGACCGAGATAATATTTTGACCAGATCAGCCTTAAGGCTCTACTTAAGGCTCATCTGGTCAAAATCCACGCGAATAAGTAGGTACTACTTGAAGCAAATTGCTTAATGGTCTCATCGTATCGTAGTGAAATATACCTTTCCAGTCAGATCAAACTGGTGCAGATTTCTTTGTTTTAAATGATCTTTCCCTAATATGCCTTAGGCGTCATTCCCCTTAGTTGTAACAACCGTTTGAGTAATCTTTATTTTCTACCCTTCGTTCGTTCGTTCGTTATGGAGTTTGGTTTCCGCTCTTAGTCCTTCAGGTGGACCATTGTGCGTGAGCCATGGCGGCCGTCGTGGCTACTCCAACCAGCCCACCAGAAGCTACTTAAAGCTCCTGGTCTGTTCAGAACATCTGTGAAAGATCTGGGTGCCCCAATGGTTTCTGTTCTAATCTGGGTTTCTACCCTTATGCGAATCATCCCTGATATGTACGCCGTGTACGGTTACCACAGAGTTGATACATCAAAGCATCAAATAATTACAAAGACGAAAATGTTTAAATGAAAATGAATAAAATAAACTTATTGAAACATTCAACATGTAGATTGTAAATGTGGTACAACATCGCTTCCGAAATGAATCATGAATAAACAAAAACTTGTAACTGTTTTACTCGGGAAATTCAAATTGGATGTTGTTCTCGAAAGGACCTACTTATGTTATGCAAATGTCCGTGGTACCTACGTGTTTTTCTTTCTTTCTGTTTCATGTTCTTCCAGTTTCTGCAGTTTATTGTACTGGGACATGCACACTTTATTAATTACTAAGTTTTGCCCGCGTGGTTGGTCGCAAACAAAATTATCCCACAGTAACGTAGTACCGGGATAAAGTCCTATGTTCCAATTATAAACTATCTGTGTGCCAATTTTAATCAAAATCCTTTCTGCCGATTAAGTAGGTAACAAATAAAAATAATAATGTAAATTATATATACAGGATTATTGGTTATATGTCGATACTCCATTATGGGGATCAAGGAGAGGTCATTTAAAATCAAATGACCCCTTTTGAATCCTTCGAGTCACTTGACATTTTATAATTTAAAATGTATGAAATAAAAATATAAAATGTCAAATGACTCGTAAATGGTTGACAATGGCATAGGGGTCAGGAGTCATTTGGTTGCAAATGACTTCTCCAAGGTACTACATCCCCATAACGGATTACCGACATTAATAACCAATACAGGTCTAATATAGTCATAGTAACCAATAAAGTCTCTCTCTATTGATGGTTAGTGAACTTTTACAGGATAAACGAATGAAGAATAGCGTCCTCTTATAGTTTTAGTTGCTCTTTACCACTTACTTCAGGTTCCAGACAGGTAATCAAGCGTACTAGGTACCTATCGAAAAAAATCTGTAGAGATTGACGAAATTACAAGTACCTTGTTGAGACGAAGATCTATACCTAACTGACAATTGGTGTAGACCTACTTTGATCATAATGTACATAATGGTTTTTTTTTACAATAGAATCTTCAGGTAGGTAGTACCTATTAAATAATTTATTATGCCCTGTGTCGATAAAATCAGTCAGGGCTATTCGCTAACGTATTTATAAAATAATTAATAATTTTAATTTAAATTCGTAATTTCTTGCTAAAAAGATTGTCATTTTAAGCAAAAATATGTGAGAATATTGATCTTATTTAAAAATGGAGAAAATTAATTCAGAATACAAAATATATTCCTCGAGTTCATTACGTTGATGACAATATTTTAATGAACTGCCTTCATTAATCATTCCGTAAGGGAATGAAAATCGAGAAAATATTTTTTAAATTCTAGTATATTATTACTCGATCACAATTATTAAAGATGGAATCGAGTAAGTTTTTCTTCTACGAATAAAATTTGTAGAACAACTTGATGTTTGAATTTCGAAGTTAGACTCGGTACCTACTTCAAAGAGGTTTCATTATTCCAAAATAAACCTACTTTTTATTTGTATTTAGGATCTTCAATGTGTTTGTCCCAATTGATCTAGTTTCGTCTTTGTGAAGAGATTGTTTGCGTCCAAATAAACCTAGGCTCATTGTATATTATAATTATTTTCTACAGTCTGAGTGTCCAACAAGATTCTACCTAGCTGCATTATAGCATACCTAAGTACTTTTTGTTTGTTATCCTACATAAAACATTGGGATCTGTTGTGTCAATACTCCAAATGAATATAATTACTTTCATGACAGATCTAGACAGGATAATTGTCGCCACGTGTAGATATTGCTGTGTACTGAAGAGTCCCTTATTTTAATTTTACGAAATTCACAAAGAGTGTTTAGTGTACTAGTTTTCGCTTGACACTTTCTTTATAGCAAGTAGAAAGAAAATCACAAGATTTTTTCCCTTTTCAACAACTCTTGAAGTTTTCATTGCAGCACATTACAATAAAGAACGGACATTTTTAATATTTTATCTCCATTTGGCAGGAAATGTACAAGAGTGAAAAAATTCGCATCAAAAAATGATATTCAAAGGAAAAAGTAGGCTGTTTGAAGAGGGATTTCAATGAGTTACCATCATTCTGGACACGATGCTTTAAAGGAAGTAGGGCGAGGAATATTTCAATGCGAACGAATTGCACGTCGAGAGGGGCAAATCTGTTTATTTGCACGTGTAAAAGGTGGATTTTAATAAGGCGTAGATAAATTACGGTATTTTTTGAAAATATCTTTATTGAATTTTACTTCATTTTCGTCATCGGTTATTGTTGTAGTAGAAATATAAACAACTGCACGAACCAAAAACTTGATTTGTAATAATTGGGATTGCCATCCCTAAACTAGGTTGTTAGTTTATTACTATTTGCAGTGTATTTCGTAATATTTCCTTTTTAAACTAAACCTCTAATACCGCGTAATCTACGTTACTAATTCTGACGTAACGACAACCACACAATTCAACCCCAAAATTCTAATGACGTAAGAAGCCAAAACTTTCAGCCAGCATTTTCTAAATTAATCATAGAACAAAATAAACGTAACACGTTATATGTACGTCAGCGAATGTTGTGTAACCAACATATTCAGTTGTTTTAACAGGCGTCGCAGGCAAGCCCTGCTCTTGACATATTCATTTTGATTCAATAATAGAGTATGCTCGGAGTGTTGGGCTCTGAAGAACTTTATACGTTAGTACTTAAATATATTAGGAGGAGCTCGTGGTTAAATAATAACAGCCCACGGGTCGATCCATCAGGTTAAGCTACGCTTGCCAGGGTTGGTCCGTGGATGGGTGACCGACTATACATATCGAAACTCCTCCGTGCCTCGGAAAAGCACGTTAAGCCATTGGTCCCGTCTGTCATTCGTGGATCTTTGACAGTCGTTACGGGACGTCAGAAGCCCGAATGTCTGACAACCAGTCTTACCAAGGGGTTTCGTATTACCCAGTTATTGGGTTGTACAGGTCAGATAGGCAGTCACTCCATGTAAATACTGGTATTCAGTTGCATCCGGTTAGACTGGAAGCCGACCCCATCATACTTGGAAAAGGCTAGGCAGATGATGACTTAAATATATTTGGAGCTCCTCATTTATTCTTAGGGCCTTATTAAGTACTACCTATTAGAAGACGAAATCGAAGTTTTATGATATGTGAGTTGTGCTCTTCGCTTCGCTTTCTAAGAATTTAAACAAAAAATGTGTAATGTATGTAGGGCTTTGACTAATAAGCATACAAATGAACAAACAGACATACGTTGTGTATTGTAATCAAGATGTCAGTAGGTTTTTAGAATTAATAATTATGCTTTCAATGTCAATAATGATGACAATGATTATAATGAAACAATACCTACATTAAGAGGAAATTGCTTACACGTGCATCAAAACAAAAAAAGTTTCCTTAAGAATCTAAAACACGGACATTTACAATGTGATGTCATGGAAATTCTCATCGATGAAAACAATAGGCAAATGAACAGAGATAATAGACCATCAGTTTAACGATTTCTCTCTCTCTGATGCTAAATAATAATGTTTTTTGTATGTTTACAAACCTTTACGCTACATTCGTTTTGTTTCAATATACACAGTCGTGTATGATGAAAACAAATGATCTAGTAGGTAGGTATAGGTAGGTAGTATTTGAAGATTATAATAATCAAAAACTTTTTACAAAAAAATAAACAACCGACTTCCAAAAAAAACACTAAAAAAGTGAAAAATAACTTTAATTTCGGAAGTCGGTGTCTTTGCTTTTCAATTTCCGTTTTTTGCCACCGACTTCCGAAATTAAAGTTATTTTTCACTTTTTTAGTGTTTTTTTTGGAAGTCGGTTGTTTATTTTTTTGTAAAAAGTTTTTATTTTTCACTTTTTAGTTGTGGTACCTACCCCACACAAATCCGAATACCACTACCTGCTACGTAAATAACAGTGAAGGATTCAAACAGAATATCGTCTAGATAAACTAAGTGGGAAAAATACGTAATATTGAAGCTAACTCAAAAATTACGCAAGCAAAGTTAATAAAATTTATATGGGACCACCTCTGAAGCATGACCTACCAAACAAAATAGAATCATCAAAATCGATTCATAATTGGCGGAGAAATCGAGTAACAAACATAAAAAAAAAAAAAAAAAAAAAAAACATACAGACGAATTGAGAACCTCCTCCTTTTTGAAGAAGTCGGTTAAAAAGAGAGAAATAATGAAGAGAGAAAAACTGGGAAAGATAAATTAAAACCTATGGATGAGATGAGTAGATTTATGTACTTTTAATATTTTATTTCAAATAAGTTCGTATTTTATTTCACAACGCTTACAAAGCCCAGCTGCTTTCCAGTTACTCAGTTCAGCGTCATTTTTGTCTCCTACTTAGCCATCGTTGATGACACGAAAACTGACAAATGCTTGCACTGACTGGACAGCTCCACCAAAAACGGTGTGGTTCTTTCCTCAACAGACCATTTCAGACAATGTTCTACATGGTCCTCACATGATCTGACCAAGATAATGTCTGGACTTTAAAAGAGACTTTGAACCCTGAGTTTGTTTCGCTATTTCTTCTCAGAGGTAGTCAGATACGAAATCTCGACTCCATCTAGCTTATTTTTTTTTTATATGACGGTTAAATGAGATTTCGATATATATTATATAATTACAGAATAAATAATTTCATTTCATTTCTTACCAACACTGCTCCGAACATCAGTCTTCTTATTCATCGTTTGGATGGTACCAATTAATCCATGGTCACTTCTACAGCATCATCGGTGGAGAAGTAGGAATCGCTTTGATTTCCAGGTTTTGGGCTTCGAAGGGCAGGATGGAAGGCGATACATTTGCACATCCGCATCCTGTATCTGTTTTGTCGAAATAGCTCCACTTTACCAGAATAGTATATAGGTATATCAATTAATACCACAATTATAAACAGCCACATCACAACATATCAGAGACATTGGAACTCCAACAATGGTTCATATCTTGTGGAACGTGAGAACGATTATTTCAATCGACTTTTAAACAAAACAATGGAGAGAATTGTGAAAAACAACTAACGACCGGTGTTTTGTTAACAAAACGTTAATGTTACTGTATCGCTTGTGTAACTGTCGGATGACTCCAAACAAATTGCCTTGAGCAAGATATAGGCCGCCTGTCGTGCAGATTTTCTTTTTTGCGTAATATTTTGGTTAAATAGGCCTATCCCTTGGGTGTCGTGATACCGAATAACATGTCAAATCGTTGTCAGGTTTATTATGAACATGCAATATGCGATCACAAACATTAACATTTAAAAAACCTCTCGGCCATTCCTTTTTCCATTTCAGGAAAGAAAGCGTCAAAGAGAAGTAATAAACCATTTTATTAGACCTGATATATTTTGTCAGGCAGAATTAAAACACCTTAGAATTATAATACCTACTCATTTAATCTAGATTTTCGACAATATAGAAACCGATCGTGCTACTAGTTTCTAGAAAAGCGAACACCGACAATATTTCGGGGAAACGACCACCAACTCGAACGTCGAAGACGATTGAAACTGCCTAACATTTGAATTCTCCTTCAAAACCAGACAATAACAATCTATTAGGCATATTAAAGGCTGTCTTTATTGCAAGCTCGTCCTCAGTCCTGGAGTTCAGCCAAACGGCGTTTGATGGAACAAAGAGCCGCTTATTATTCTCGTAACTCAGATTCGATAAAACTGTGGTAGAATAAATTATTAGGGCCAAACCTATTGTTATAAAAAGGTCTGTTCTAATTCTACAAGTTTTTTTTAATGTGTCACGGAATGAACCTTTAATCACAGTAATAAAAGTCCCATCAAACAAAAACATATCTGACCTGACACAAAAATACCGATCAGAATCTTCCCAGTAATAGCGAGACTTGCGTATGCGGTCCGAATCATCAAACCGTCATTTCACTACCAAATCATAGTTCTCACTTCGAAAACAAATGAACCTATAATGGTAAAGGCCACTATCCCTGACACTGTGAATGGAACACAGAATACCCTGGCGACTTTCTAACGAAATATTTTAACTTTTAACACGTCATGCGCACGCGCTTTGAATATTCATCGGTGTCAACAATGGTGGCGATCGGCTATAATTTTAGGAGCAGTGCGATGTTGTGTTGACAATCATTGTCATTATGTAGTGTATCACGTTTATGGAATATAGATTGTTTATTGTCCCGACACAGAATCATTTTTGGGGTCCTGTCCTAACACGAGCCTGCAGAAATCCCGGGTCCTGTATACATTTATAACCTGTGTACCAATTTTTTGTTGTCTTCCAAAACCACAGACGAACGTGATTAATGAATGACCCAATGGTTAATGATAGGTCATAAATACACAATTCCTATAGCTATCGTACCCGCAATTTTACCTTTTTAACTTTTTTTAAATGATAAAACCCTATGCGACGATCAGGATTCCCAACATTTCAAAAGGGGACTTGGCCTGCGGAATTTCGTAATAATGGAAAATGGACGAGAAAGGTCGAAGAAAAGGAACTATACTAGGAACTTTTTATTAGTATCTTCTTCGTCAATGTCCCTTGAAGGCACGATAAAGGAGATAATAAGACTTTATGCTGAATGCCGATATCAATCTTTCCAATAATGTTTTACGCTTCTGTGATTACATTCAATAAATCTGTAAACAATGTCTAGTTCGTTTGAATCTAAAACATGGAATTTTCTAAATATTTCCAATGATTTAAATATTGGTTTAAATTTTGGGTTATTTTAACTTCATCATTGCTGTTACTTTCAGGATTCTCAATCTGAAAGGCGAATAAGTCATCTAAGTATAATTAAAAACATAAAAGTTCTGTCATGTTGAGACAAGTTGTAAAAACAAAAGCTAGTTTTACACATACTCTATTTTTATGACACCAAACATACATTTGTTTTACACAGAAACGTAGCAGTAAAACTCAGAACTATGACTTATGTTCCGAAGTTGAGTGACAGGCGAAATTCCGTTCCAAAGTTAAATCCAAATTGATTGTCTGGAATTTATTGATGCCCTTTACGATGACCATAAAACAGCACAAATAGCAGTCAGGAGTTAAAATCGGATTGTAACAATCACGAAATAAAATAAATTCGCCAATAAAGATGGCATGTGGTAGCTCGTGCCAATAAAAGGGCATAATAAGACATTTTATTGTTTTCTAATTTGAAGGTGTAGGTTTAGATTTTATTATCAGTGCACACAGCGGGTCTATAATTTTGAATTTGTTCGTAATAAAAAAGAGAACGTTCCTCATACGGATCTTATTTCAATTGATCAATTTAAAAAGTTACCATCGATAGCAATTATGATGGTATCTATCAATTGAAAATTTTGTCTATTATTTTCTGCCAAATAAATTCCATTTACAATACTTACGTACCTGACTATATTTTGGTATTTAATCAATGATACTTTTGTAGCATATCTTAAACATTACGAGCAATGTGTCGCATTTTAGGTGACACCGCAATCCAAAATAAAAGAACATCCAAGAATGTATATGAATAAATTCTCAGAAAGGATGGGTGAAAAATTCATCCCTCATAGGAGAGCCAATCTCTTGCCGGCCACTGGCGGCGACGCTTTGAGGACGCTAGAGAAATTGCAAAATCTCCTCTCACGTCCCCTCTAAGACACTTAGACTTGGAACTCAAAATATTTCGATACAGAAGGCCAGCTCTAGGTATAATTATGACGAGCAAGACTGACTGCAAGCGCACTCGCGATTGGTACCGTTTGAGACACTTTGAATCAAATACACTACGGTGCTCTTTTGAATCGTACATTTCATCGCGAACTGCTCTACGGACCGGATCAGATGGTCAGATGGTTTTCTGCGTGTAGATGCTCTAAGAACGTGACAGACATGTGCTTAGAACTTCTGCGTGCGTTTGTTCATTTTCATTTGTTTTATGGAGCCAGCCTTCTGACCCTATCTATTTTGTGCTCAAGACATTCACAGATACGGCTAGTGTTTATGTATAAGAAGCCTGTACAAACGTATCGATGGTAAATTTCTAGGTCAACGAATAAACAAGCGCTCCTTTGAAACTAATTATTGAAAAATGTCACGGTGAGCTACAAAGTGTTTGTAGGTGGTAATGAGGTATTGTGCAGGTTAATTTATTATCTACCAGCTGTTTAATTTATAGAATCTGTTTTACATTAAGACCTTACAGGGCAGTATTATCACTATTTCTACTCAAAAATGTTCTTCATCATTCATTAAATCATACGACACGCAAAAACATAGGAACGACAAAAATAGTGGGATTTCAGCTTCCTTTTGAGAAAGGTCATAAAAGGAAATTTTGGTTACATATTTCCCGATCCGCGTTACCTAAGGCTACAGGAAAATGTTCTGTGACAAAGATCTGCTCAAAAGTTATTGTCGATTCCTGAAAACGATATTCTTTCGCTTAAAGTGTTTTTACCGCATCCTAAAACCATTTTAGGTATGTTTTACGAAATCGCTTTACGGTAACGTTTTCTTTGCTTCGTTTGTTTCATGTGAGCTCCATACTTATTCTTTTATGATAGGTACTATTTTTGTATGGTAGGTCGATTTTGTTAAAGTTTTAGTAAGTACTAGTTATAATTTAAGTTCCGAGATTTACTAGGGTCAAGCTTCATAGTATAGATCTCAGACCAAATAAAAAACCAAGACAGAGCGATGCGAACAATAAAGTGAAGCATGCCAAAACTACACCACCGCTCTGTGCATACACGCTCAAACGCACACATTTACAACCATTTACAATCAAACTACACCTAAATATGTACACACATGTTTACGAAACCGGCCTCACGTCACTGTTGACAGCGCTCTGTCTTGATTATTATTTGGTCTGAGGTATAGATGTGTAAAAAAGTACATGAGATAAAAAGTTTTTGTTATTTTTATATATAACTAGCTGTGCCCCGCGGTTTCACCCGCGTCGATGTCGATCCCGTGGGAATATAGGGATAAAACGTATCCTATTCCAGGTCATGTCTACCCGTGTGCTCATCCTCTCCTCTCTAAAGTAGGGAACGTCGCGGAGGCGCGGCGCCGGCGTCGAACGGTTCGCGTATTGCATTTTTATACTCGTGATATCTTCGAAAGAGGAACAATTCCATCATACATGATATTTGTGTAACTTAAACCGTTTACGCAGCGCACGGAAAGCTCTATAAAAGGAATATTTTTTCCCGTTTTCGCAACACTTTTCATTTATGCTTATATAGCCTATAGCCTTCCTCGATAAATGGACTATCCAACACAAATATAATTTTTCAATTCCATTCAGTAGTTCCTGAGATTAGCGCGTTCAAACAAACAAACATATTAAACAAACTTTATAATATTAGTATAGATCATTAAAAAAAATTTACGTAATGCCCGTCACGTTCACCAGCTAATTTTTAGCCCTGTATAATGGTACCTACTAAATCTGAAATAATAACATACTAAGTCAAGACCCAGCAACTGCCTGTAAAATCGAATTGTAATTATTATAGAGCTGCGAATAAAAGTGCCCAAGTCACCATTAAACATAAAATTTAGGAACCAATAAATGGCCCAAGTAATTCAGCTTGTTTTGTTCTATTTCCTTCCGACCACCCGTAATGAAACAATAAAAATAATATCGCCTCTCGTAACTCTAAATTAATACAGTCAATGAGTAACCTTAACCTTTATGATTTAACCTTGGAAACAACTGAATAATGACCGTCCTACAATGGGGACATCCAATAAAATCCCTCTCAAATTATTATCATTGGCAATGAAATAATGGAAATAATAAAGCAATCCAAATTAGTGGCACGTGTCTTGTTAATTTAAAAGATAGGATATTGTATGTAGTTACAAATTGCCGAAAATACACATCCTAACTAATATTATAAATGCGAAAGTGAGTTTGTTTGTTTGTTTGTTACGCTTTCACGCTAAAACGGCTGAACGGATTTGGATGAAATTTGGCACATGGGTAGACCTGGAATAGGACATAGGATACTTTTTATCCCGATATTCCCACGGGATCGAGACTTACGCGGGTGAAACCGCGGGGCGCAGCTAGTATTACATAAACTCACGCTTTCTTCCCATGAGGGTGTAAGCAGAAACTACAGAACGACCCCGATATTCCCACGGGATCGAGACTTACGCGGGTGAATCCGCGGGGCGCAGCTAGTACTAAATAATTTATTTCAGAAGTCCTATAAGGAAAGAGAAAATATTCAAACGATGATCGTCGTCCATTAATTCAATTTAGTCCAAATGCATAATGAATCATCAAATCGTATCTCATCAATCATTCTGAATATTTCCGACAATTTTCCAGTTGTTTTCCTTATCGGTACAATCTGTTTACATAGTGGTAAATAATAAAAGAAATTAAGGAAACTTGCCCAAGAAGATTTATTAATGTTCAAACAACATTGTATTGTATTGAAATCATAGCTTTATCTTATAAGTACAAGCTTTTCAAAATTCACAGACCGCTACTTAGCTAGGTAAAGAATCCGTCAGATAAGGATAATATATGAACTTTATTATAATAACTCTATTTTAATACCTGATTGACCTTGACGAATTCGAAACGCTTATTTTACCTGCTATAGTAAAGTCAAAGTGCACTTAATGAGTCTTGCTCTAAATGTGCGCACACTCCCAACAACTTCTCGATGGAAATTAACAGAAGATCTGAAACACCTGAAAAAACCCAAAACTTTTCAGTCTATAATAAATTGGTACAAAAAAATGTTTTGGACGTAGTGAGTGAGTGACTACATCGTTATAAAATCTGATTTAGAAAAGTTGATTTCAAATAATTAACTTTTTAATAATGAACCTACAAAATATTAAACAACTTTTAAAGCTTTCGTACAAAAGTTGTCAACCAGCAAAGTTAACAATACACTTCTTTAACTTTAACATTAAGTCAAGTTGTTTAATGTTAAGTCTGAAGTTTAAATACCGTGAAGTAACTTAGGCAATACCATACATAATTCTCTAGTTATATTATTATTGCACGAGTTTTTTTTTAGCTACTTAAATAGTCAGAACATTCTATTCAGTAGGTATTTTTGTTAGTTTCGGCAATGATCTATAAGATATATTTATTGTTTTTTCTAATTTGGTATGTGTTCCTTGGCTATAGCATTAGGTTAAGACTCTAATGGTATTTTTAATGCAATTAAATAAATACTAGGACACCATTATGATTGGTTGACCTCCAAAAAAAGTATACAGCTTTATGGTGAGTGTCTCACTGGTCGTCCACTAGGACGGACTTAGTCTAAGAAATTGAGTATGAAATCGTTCGGGTGATTTTTCAGCCTTTTTATGGTTCCGTCGCGAAAATATGGTAAAACGCAACCCTTATAATTCCGTCATGTCCGTCTGTCCGGATGACACAAAGCAATTGGCTCGCAATCGATGAAAAAAAAAAGTATACGCGTCGACTTGAGAACCACTCTTCGAAAGAAGGTGTATTTTGCATACCGCTAAACAATAGTGTAGTGAAATAATGAAAAAAATAATTGGAGGTGGCACTCCCTATACATGTAACCTGAGAAGTTAATAATAAAAACTCAAAACCCAACTACGACTAAAAAGGTATAAACAAGAGACAGACAAATTAAAAATTCGGAGTCACACGTGTTGGGCATAAATCGAACAGATTACGTGTGACTCCGGATTTTTAATTTGTCTGTCTCTTGTTTATACCTTTTTAGTTGTAGTTGGGTTTTGAGTTTTTATTACTGAATTTTTTTTTAAATTCTTTTGGGGTTATAATATATATATTTTTGAAATGTGCGTGTGATACCCAACATGGTACGATTAAACAATATTTTTTTTTAGTTCCTGTCTTTATGACCTCTAGAGGTCGCCATTTTTAATTTAATGTGACGTCACATAGCCTATAACCAGCGGACACTCAAGACATTTCCAACGATACCTCATTTGTCAAATTGTGATGAGTGCTTTAGAACATAGGAGGGAACAGATGAACATACATACATACATATATACATACATACATACCGGTCAAAATCATAACCCTCCTTTTTTCTTCGCCGTAGTCGGTTAGTGAATAAAGGACGGATTTTCAGCTAGGGCCATAGGTGAATGACGAGCAAGTGAAGGATTCTAACGACTGAATCACGACCGTAGAGAGTGATTCATGATGATTGAATCACAAGAAGGAATCACAATCGAAAGAAGGTGTATTTTGCGTACCGCTAAACAATAGTGTAGTGAAATAATGAAAAAAAATTATTGGAGGTGGCACTCCCCATACATGTAACCTGAGAAGTTAGAAATAAAAACTCAAAACCCAACTACGACTAAAAAGGTATAAACAAGAGACAGACAAATTAAAAATTCGGAGTCACACGTGTTGGCCATAAATCGAACAGATTACGTGTGACTCCGGATTTTTAATTTGTCTGTCTCTTGTTTATACCTTTTTAGTTGTAGTTGGGTTTTGAGTTTTTATTACTTAATTATTTTTTTTAATTCTTTTGGGTTTATAATATATATATTTTTGAAATGTGCGTGTGATACCCAACATGGTACGATTAAACAATTTTTTTTTTTAGTTCCTGACTTTATGTCCTCTAGAGGTCGCCATTTTTAATTTAATGTGACGTCACATAGCCTATAACCAGCGGACAATCAAGACATTTCCAACGATACCTCATTTGTCAAATTGTGATGAGTGCTTTAGAACATAGGAGGGAACAGATGAACATACATACATACATATATACATACATACATACCGGTCCAAATCATAACCCTCCTTTTTTCTTCGCCGTAGTCGGTTAGTGAATAAAGGACGGATTTACAGCGAGGGCCATAGGTGAATGACGAGCAAGTGAAGGATTCTAACGACTGAATCACGACCGTAGAGAGTGATTCATGATGATTGAATCACGAGTATAGCGAGTGATTCAAGTGTTAGAATCCTGAGCGACGCGAGTGATTCATGGCCCTCGATATCAATCCGTTTTATTCAAGAGTTGCATACTATACTTTATACCATGACTACGAGAAAAAGAACTTGCAACTTCGAGTATGTTGTTATGTCAAGGTTAAGCGTTTTTAACCGTAGCATAGATAATAGGTGCATACTCCATAATGTACATACTTCATAATATCGATGACTTCTCTTTCTTCGACAATTAATTAAAATATGTTAGGAAAACAGACTGAAAATGTGCCAGAAGCTTGATTTTCATTTTTCCATTTGCAAAACTCCTCGTAGGCTTTGATGTAAACCAGCCGTGATTTGTTGGGTAGCAAGTTTTCTACTATGTCGGCCGCCCTCTGTTTCATAAACTCAGGTGTTAGCACATCTTCTTCATCACTTGAATGCATTTTCAATCGATTTATTATTAAGGAACACTAAACGTTGTGTTCGTACTTACAGTATTTAAAATAGCGCCAATTTACTAATGACAGCAAAGAACACGAAACAGTTTTTATTCTAATGCTAAACTCCTTATCGAAAATGTGCACCAATCAGATCGAAGTTTGTATCGAGTATTTTTTCGCAAGGAGGTTGTATAGCGTTGAGATGGAGTTCGAATATATTGGTGTGTTCTAAATTCAAACACCAAAACAGTGACTAAAAGTGCTTTTTATTCACTGTTTTCAGTGAATAAAATAAGCTTTTTAGAGGGGGAATGGTATAAAATAACATAGCACACATAGCGTGTGGGGTATTGCTGGATACAATAAATAAAATAGTTTTTGAGATTAAGGACATTTTTGGTTACAATCGCAGTAATAATTTTATTTAGCTACTTACTTTTACGGTCGATAAAATCAATATTGTGCATGCGTAAATATTCATCCCATCTACGGAATCCTCTTCTGTGCGTGGCACTTGGCCGAGGTTTGAGTTATTGTTATCATAACCTGTATCGATACCCGGGCCGTCTGTGAAGTTTTACTCGTTAATTGAATTTTACCCTATACCGGACACATTCTATCTTCGAAAGTAACTAATACTAACATAACTTTCCGGTACAAGTGTGTACTCTGTACTTTAAAGAATCAAAGCTGGGCTATCGTTTAATTACATAGAGATAATTAAAGAAACATAGGTAACTAGCTGCGCCCTGCGGTTTCACCCACATAAGTCTCAATTCCATGGGAATATCGGAATAAAAGGTATCCTATATCCTTCTCCAGGTCATGGTCTACCCGTGTGCCAAATTTCATCTAAATTCGTTCGGCGCTTTTAGCGTGAAAGCGTAAGAAACAAATAAACAAACTCACTTTCACATTTAAAATGTTATAGTAGGAAGTAGGATAGGATTATGTAAAGCATCTACACAAACTCCTAAAGCCTGCCTTTTTCCTCCACATTATCACTATACATTATCGACAAAATATAATTCCTTCGAAGTATCTACTCTAACGAATACAGATAAAAGTTTCGACATACCTACATACATACGAATACGTATATTTATTCGGTCTTCGATACCCTCGGGCTTCAAGGAAGGTTCCACTTAAGGTCCAACCAAGAAACATTCGGGGGTTTTGTGCAAATGACCCGGAGGCACTTAACGTTATTTAGGGCATTTTGGGTACCATGATATGCACAACTTTGATGCTATTCATGATATCTGGAGAATCCCTTTTTCGAGATGGGATTTTGTAATGAGAGGTTTAGTTAAATATCATCCTATAACGTTCCCATTGCTGGGACACAGGTCTCCTTTCGGTGAGACTGAGAGAAAGTGGGCCGTAATCGACTACGCGGACCCAGTGCGGGTTGGTAGTTGTCATATGTCTTTGAATGTTTGGTTCTAGCAGACATGCAGGTTCCTCACGATGATTTTCACCGTTTTGAGAGCAGTGGTGATGAAATAATTTACACAAAGTAAAGCACCTCTCTGGGTTCGAACTTACCTACAACTCGTAAGTCGCGGCCGCTAACACTGGGCCACCACTGCTCCCAGTTTTAGTTAAATAAGAAGATATTATTGGCCTAGTTCAGTAAGCTTTAGCGGTGATCTTGGATGTGACTTATGCGTAACGTAACTAGTAACCTAATCATATCAAAACCCGAAAACCCATCTAAAGATGAATATGATAAACGGTACCTACTTTTTAGAAGTTAATTTAGGTTTACTTAGCTCCTAATATAATTACTGAAACAGAATAAAATGTCGTAGATAAAAGTAACAGACAAGAACTACGTAAAAAGTACAGGGATCTTAAGTAAATCGTCTCTGTACACAGAACTAAGTGGAATTAATAGTACAACGAAATTTAGTTTCCTCAGAGAATGCAAACGTTACCTACTTTGACGGAGAACAAAGGCTTCTTTTGGGAAATCACGGCTAATGTCTTGGAACATCCCCAACGTAAACTTAAGAGACTATGTAAGATGAATTCCGTCAGACCAACCTGCTAAAAGCTAAAGGTCTCGATACATATTCCTAACTTAGTTAAGTAAAGTTATATATCTGGGTTTTCGTAGAACTTTTAAAATTAAAAGGGTTCTCATCGAGCTATTTACTTTGTACCTTTATGGAGTAAAAAAAAATTCAATTATGGAAAATGCTCTTTACAGAATTTGAATAAGATGAACCGTTGTTTATTTTGATTCAAAAGAATTTTCGTTTTATTTATTAAAGCTTATAAAAAAAAAGAATTGAGGAGTGCTCAAAAATACGATCTGTAAAAATATTTTTACTTTTCTACAGTAACAATCATTTATAAACTTTATTTAAAAAAAGAATTGTGATACCTTTCCAAATAACAAAACTATCAAAACAAAAGAATAATCATTTTCCCATTCGGGGCACAAACTATCCCACACGAAATTGGGTTATTACGTTTTATCCCCTTTAAAACCACGCATGTGACACCTTACGACTGACGATCAAAGAGCCAACTCGCATAGCACCCTAGAGAGCCATCCACCCGGAATTACGTTCAGCCTTCAAGAATAATTAATTCACGTGTAGAGGCGCACTTCAACCGAGCACGTGCTAAGGTGTTCGAAGTTTGAAATAGGCTTCAATACAATATTTTCAATGGGTACCCATTTCTGGGGCTGTGTGAGCAAATGAAAATGTCTATACATAAATAAAAAAAATTGATTAAAATATAGATTTTAGTTACGACTTCACATAATCATGTTTTTCCCTTCTTGTTCTCAAACACTATTTGTCTACATTTCTCCTTTCGCAGGTCTGCTGGAAGAAATTTCTTAAGAATTAAGCAGTACCTTTGTACTCATATTATAATTATGTCTTATCTCTATGTATTTTACTGTATGTACTTATATAATAAAATTAACAATTTTATTTATTTGTCGTAAAATAATGTATTGAAAGAAGATGAGCAACCGACCTACAAAAATACCATGAATTTTTTTTTATTAGCTTGTTAGTGTTCTCGAAAAATGGGAACCATGGGAACACTTTTTTGTATTTCGCATGATTTCTCATTTCTTTTCTCTCTACTCCTGTACCAAATCCTTTGGCTTAAAGATCTGTAACGTTCTTCTAAAGTGAGTTATCTTGCGAGCCTGATGCTTTGAAGATAGTAGGTACCTACTTCTTTCCACGACCCGCGAAAATTAACCCGTGTTCTGTTTTTTCGCTAGAAAGTTTTTGTACATTACAAGAAGCGTTCTCGAAATGTCTCGGCGTCTGTCTGTACATTTTGTAGGGAAAAATAAAGTAGGTAGGTACTTATTCTGCCAGAGTTGCGGGAAAGTCCGAAAGGGATACGCGGACCCTTGGCAACAGGCAACTGAAGGAACACGGGTGGGTTTTAGTCAGTAAAAGTCTGACACGCCCTTCCGCTCCGCCCAGAGCGGGAGAAGTAACTTGATGATTTCCCACCCACAAAAAAAAGTAGGTACTTATTGGCGCCAACGAGGTACAGTCACGGACTTTAATTGATGAGCCACTTTCGAACGTTTCAATTTTGCAGTTTCATACATTCACGAGATTACAGGATTAAACACGAACTCAAATCGCATGCTCGTAAACAAGATGACAAATTACTAGTAATCGGAAATAGTGTTATCCATAGAGGTTGACTAATAAGTTCTCAATAAAAAATAAATACAATGTTTATCGAATCTATTTGATACTGACCTCCTTTGAATCAGAGCTCATTAACTCGATAATTCTGAAAACCTATCCGAAGACAGTGACAGTTGAAATTTCGATGTCAGAGACATTATTTTCGAATTTATCGAAATGACTACAATTAAAAGTTCTCCGTACGGTAACATTACTAATGGCTACGCTAAAACAATCGTCGCTAGGTTACGGTTGCTAGACCTGCAATTGGTTGACTTTGGGTAATCACTCTGCTGTCAAGTTTGTAGGTCTGGCTCTCAGGTTAGCCAACCGGTAAAGATATTATAAATATAATTTTCTTCTTTTATACTATACGAAGACATGACTTTCCGTGTCTGGATGTACGAGTATCACCGACTAAGCCCGATTTGCATTACATGGCTAAAATGCGAACAGTGCCAAGCGGCTCATCAATTAAAGTCCGTGACTGTGTACCTTATATTCAACGACCAACTTATGATCCTTCCCTATATAAAATAAAACTTTTAACGTTTGTTTTCATATTTTTTATAAACAAGTACCTAAAGCTTTTAATAAACAAAATTCAGTTGAAAATTCATTGCCTATTTCATAGCAATCACGAAATTCGTGGCTTAATAAAAAATTTACGCTTACTCGGGACAGCGAAAAACCTGTTACTTATAACGAAAAAGCGTAATTTTTTTTCTAGTTTTACATTAGCGTATTTTTTTTACATTCTTTCTTTTATCATTTTTTGTTAATTGGCTGTTTTTACATCTAAGTGTATACAGTCGGCTGCCGACTATAAACATAATCAGCCTATAGTGATCGCACTGCTGGGCCTGTAAGAGGGATTGGATCGTAATACGCGGGCCCAGTGCGGGATATCACAGTCATGTCGTTTGATTCTAAGACATGCCGGTTTCCGCACAATGTTTTCCTTCACCGGTTTGAGAGTAGTCTGTGGACTTCATCCACTATTTTACAACTTTCAGAGAAGAATTTTCGAGAACCCTGAAACACCTGTATCATATATTTTTGACACCGAAAGCTGAAATACAAGAATTAGGTAGCTATTGTGCGTTTTTATAATTTCTAACGTGACGATATTCTCGTGTTTAAAACGCAACTCTCCTTTTGGATTTCGCTGCAGTTGGATACAAAACGTATGAGTCAAACATTGTCAAGTCTGATGACCTTGACCTGGTAGAAAATTTCGAGGTCAACTTTCACTTCGAGGAAGCTACAAAAGGTAACAACGACTCCGTGGGTCCGCATACATATTAAAAAGGTTTCGCTTCCTCCCAACATGGGCATGTTTTTGTATTTTTATGATAATCTTTGTTTTCATACTGGGAAAGTGTTATTCCTAAGTGAAAGTGTCTTCATACCGTATATCTTAGATAAGTACATAGTTCATTCGGAACTAGGCAGATGGCATTAGTGTTCCGTGCATGTTCGCGACTACGCACGAAAACTCACGATTACGCACGTATGCTCGCTCTGCGCACGAATACAGTGTATTTAGTCCTTGTGGGATGAGACTCATCACTCGCCTGCCAATTTCCAATTTATTTGGGGTCGGCGTGGCATGTCTTTTTTCCATACTTATTTCTCTAATACAATAGACGTAGATATATTTAGTAACCAATTCCGCTTGACTATTCTTCAAGAGTCCTAAAAAACCCTGTAAGAAATCGACACGTGTTTCACCTCTCAACGAGGCATCCTCAGGATGACGATTGACCAATTGAAAATCAGAACGCGACGTGTTACCACACCGAGCGCTGGACGCAAAGACGTCGTCCAGCGCTCGGTGTGGTAACACGTCGCGTTCTGTGTATGTATTAGTCATCATCTCAGTAGTCAGCCCCTTTCCAGTCATATCCAAAGATGGATGGACTATGTATCCGTCTTTTGTACACCCCCTACTCTTCAACACTCATAGGTATTATACATACTCAAAACCTTCCTCACGATGTTGGACTAATAAGTACATAAAATTTACACATACATACTTAAACTCACGCCTTCTTCCCATGGGAGAAGAACCCATTATAATTTATTTAACCTAAATTCTCGGAAATAATTTTACCTGTAGGTACCTTTTAGCACCTAATCTTAGCACGAACGAACGTAATAATTTGCAGTTACTTGTAGGTACCATATATGGGCCATAAGGTGCGTGCGTATATACAAACGGTACCCAAGCAGAAAATAAACAATATAAATGAATATTGGTACTTTAAGGTACCCTGGTTATTGCTACCTCGTATTTGCCCTGCGGGCACATTATACACCCTGATACATAACGCGGTTATTGGTACTATAAATTCATAGAATTAAGTTACGAGGTAATACAATGGAAATCATTTTTGTTATCTTATTAATTGTTCAGGAGCAATATTGTTGGAATTCGATTTATTGCTTATTGGAATTTGGTATACAGGATGGAGCTAAAATCCTATTAGACAAATAAGTTTTCTCATTGATAAGTACGTCGATTCTGTAAAATTCAAACAACAACTCGCATCTCACATCGATAATCACTCTCACTTCGAATTTTGAATCGGGTTCGAGTGCGAAGTGAGCGTCGAAATGACAAGGAAATCACCTTACTGAATGGCACTTCTTACGTCATCTCATACTTTATCTGTCAAAATCACACGGTTTTAGTTCAACTCGCTGACACGCTCGCAAGTGTAGCGCTAGTGCATCAACCGAGTTTTTAGAATGCCAATCAAGAAACTCAGAGCGGATTCAGATTCGAAGTTTAAAATGTGGTCTTACAGACTCACACCCAAGGTCTCAGTGGTAAGATAGATAAGATAAAAAAAAAACAACATAGACATTTGAGTAGCAAGGTTGGCCGGTACATTTTATTACCTTACTTTGTTAGGTACGAGAAAACATAGGTTTCCCTTGCGGAGGTCAGGCGGCAATCAGTTTACGAACGAAGGAACCATGCTAACTAATGAGTATAATGAGCATAACAACCAGCAGACTATATAAACCTAGATATCGTAGACATTAATAACGTTTCGGTACCATCAGGATACTATGGAAAGTTTAGGAAAATTATCCTAAAAGTTTTTCAACAAAAATGTGAACAAAAGTTGTATACAAAAATGGATTTATCATACAAATTGAATCAGAAACTCGTGTAAAAGTTCCAACCATGAATTCTTTATGATCATCCCGTAACAATTTTACAACTTTTGTAACACCCTAATAAATTATTGCTTCAGGGGCAGTGTTCATATTAAAATTTAAAAACGTTATGCTCCAAGTTCATGGTCTCAACGTCTCAAACTACACAAAACAACCATTACTTTTTATGGCTTATAAAATTTGAATTATTTTTACCTTTGTTTACTTGTTTGAGCATCAACCTTATGGTATTTAAGGAGGATGCGCTAAGGGAGCCCGCGAAATTCAAATTTTCTTACTTTTTTGCAATTTGCAGGTCAGTGTCAAGTTGTATGTAATGCGGATAGATGTGGATAGCGATAAGGCCGCGCATTGTATATTTTGTAGTGTTTGTTATTGTTTTTTGTTATATAATTTTGTGGTGTTCAATAAAGAATATATAAATATAAATAAATAAATATGTTGATTAAAGAATGATGACGCGACCGTAACAAATATGGTTTTACAGAATTATAATAATTAGAATCAGCAATACATATTGATATTCTATGAAAATCTATTGATGAATTGAATAATCACATTGGTACATGCCCGAATTTGAATCTAGCGTGAGAAGATAATTTGACTCGATCGATTAGGCACAAAATATAGTGCCCATTCCGACCAATCAACAAGATCAAAGTGGCAAAGGCTGGCCATGTTTGTCGATGGCTGGTGGAGCAGACGAGTCCTGGGGGTCTACTCCGAAACGATAAGTCCGACGTATCGGCCGAATGTTCGGACGTTTTCTACTACGAACTTCATTCTATTTCGTGCGGACGTTTTCTACTACGAACTTCATTCTATTTCGTTCGGACGTTTTCTACTACGAACTTCATTCTATTTCGTTCGGTCGGTTCGGATTCGACCGAACTTCATTTTGACGTTTGTTGTATCGTAAACCCTACTCTGAACGAGAAAAGTCCGACCGATATTTTGAGTTTGACAAGAGTTACATCGTGAAATTAATTCACGACAGCAAAATAGCTACCTTTTGATTATCGTAAGTATCGAATTTTATAAATTATTACAATTATCTTGAGTTTAATATTTGTTGAAAGTGATAATAAAATTTAACCAATAATATTTTACTTTGACAGGTGATTCAGGATACCCTTTAAGTGAATATCTTATGACACCTGTGGGTAATGTTGTAGAAGACAGTCCAGAAGGCAGGTTTAATGCTGTGCACAAGCGTGCCCACTCCACCATTGAACGCACATTTGGAATCCTTAAGGGTCGATGGAGGTGTCTCTTGGCAGCGAGGGAGCTGCACTACGATCCAGACAGAGCAGGCAGAATAATCTTAGCCTGCTGCGTTTTGCATAATATGTGCATAAGGGCCGGAGTGAGTGCTCCAGAGTTAACCCAAGAGGATTTTGAATCGGAGAACGGAGAACTCCCGGCAGGTGAAATATCAGCCCGCTACATCTGCCACAGATGCTTTGAGGAGGGGACAAAGAGCCAAGGAAAGATTAATACAATTATTAGAAAATAGTTAATCAAATATATATTTTTATTAAGCACTAACCTCTTTCTGTACTCAAATTAACCTATTGTTAATTAAAACTGTGCCAAAAATTACAACTAGAACTAATCTCAATTTGTTATAAATAAAACAAAAAATCAAAGCAAAATATATTTATAGAGAAATATTGCAATTAAGAGTATAAAAATTACATTTAGTTTAAAATATTAATCCGTCATTTGAACTAATATTTTAATGTGAAGATGTTCAACATGTAAAAAAAACCGTGGGCTGCTTGATACATATTACTTGGCTTGAATTTCTTATAGAATCAATTAAAACATTAAAATAGAAAGCACCCCAATTTTTTGAACATGTTGAACATAATTTTTACATTGAAAGATTGTTTTCAGTTGATTTGCAATTGCACTTTGATCTGCTGCATATGCTCGCATAACTACAATAGCCATCCTTATGCCAGCTAGTTCCACGTTCCTTTGTTCTTCAAGGATCAAACGCCGTTCATCTGATATAAAAACTCTTTCTCGCACAGAGCTTCCAGCTCGAAGAGACTCAGAATGCCGCCGGGATTCTCTTCGCTGTCGTGTGGCTGTAAAATGACAGAAAATTAGCTCGACGTGCATGTCAGTTTATTTTAACGGCGTGCGTGTATGACCCTGTGTTTGAGAGTAGACGAAGCAAAAGGAATATGCCAGATGGCGTTCTGTAGTTTCTGCCGACCCCTATGAGAAAAAGAAGTGAGTTTATGTATGTACTTCGTAACTTTAAGAAACGTGTATGAATAAGAGGGATAATGCTTTTACATTAAAATTAAACAATGACACTTACAAGTAAGTTGGTTGCGTGTTGGTGAGGCGACGCTGACTGGTGGAGCTGAAGCTTGTTGGCTTGTTTCTTGCTGTATCTGTGTTTCTGTTGGCAAATAATAAGTATATATTATACTAGCTGCCCACCCCGGCTTCGCACGGGTAGCACTAAGTACTAATCTATGGTGTACTTACCCTACCTACCTACCCGACCTACCTACCTACCTACCCTGCCCTACCTACCTACGCTACCTACCTGCCCTCTACCTACTCTACATACCTACCTACCTACCAACACCTATCTCCCTACACCTACCAACATATCTACCTACCCAACCAACTTACCCTACCTCCCAAACCTACCTACCTTTCCTACCTATCCTACCTATCCTAAGATAGGTAGGTAAGGTAGGTAGGTTTTATTCTATCCTCAATAGTTTTCGCAGCGCACGCGATGTAAAGAATATTCCAGCAATTTTTTTTACACCTTGGGTTACATTATTGGAGTTTTAGTAAGAATCCCTAATCTTTTCTAGCAATAAATATAGCCTATGTTACTCAGGGTGAATGTAGCTTTCAAATGGTGAAAGAAATTTTGAAATGGGCGTAGGTACTTAAACAAAACAAAAAAATATAAAAAAATATAAAAAAATATGCACTAAGTAAGCGCTCAGAAGTTTTTTAGTTTTTAACAACAAAAAATACTTTTTTAAATAAAACAAGGCTTATGGTAATATTAAAATAGTGTTGGTTTCAAGTTTACAATAACACAACAATAATAAATTAAAATCAGTAAATAATCTGTGTAATATAATTAAACTGGAATATTATTTAGTTGCACTACATACCATTTACTAAAGAAATGTCTTCTTGGTTGGATGGCGTACATGTAGAGGCAGCAGTATATGTGTCTAGGGGTGGCTGGAAAACAAAATATGTGAGTTGAGATAAAGCCACATTCATTTTATTTTTCTATATAATTGTCACTGATCATCGAGGCTGAGGAACACTTTTGTATAAAAAAAAAAAAAAAATGCTTTCAATAGACAGAAAAACAAATAGAAAAAAATACATACATGCTCATCAAAAGCTTGTGATCTTGCCGAGGTCTGCGGTTCACCAAATCCATCTCCCATTATGGAAACTATCTTAAGTTCCCATTGGGATAGTGAAAGAGCCGTAGATGGTCCACCTCCTGTGGCATACGCAGACCGCCGTGCAGCCGCTGCTGCGTTTTTTGCCAGATGTTTATTATCTTTCCACACCTAAAATTAATTAACAAAGTAAATTACACACTCTCACACAAAAAAAATATTGTATAAAATCTAAATTAGTCCTATCAGAAAATCATTTCAATTTTATTACCTAGTCACAATCAAGCACTGTATAATGTAGCACAGATATTTGTAAAAAAAAAATGGTCAGTGGGTCGTCTTAGGGATATCTGGACTGTTCATAAAAACTTGTAAACTTGTTGTTCTTGTCAAATGTATACATGAACAATTATGAAGGTATAAATTAAATTTACTAAAATAAGCTCAACAGACAGGTAATGCAATAAGATCTATTTATTTCAAGTTATATAATTAAAAAATTACATCCAACCACAATAGTGACTGAACCATGAACATTAAAATAATTTATTGCAAATTTAGAACGTATGATATTCGTGTAAATCTTAGCACTTAATAAATCAATTAATGAAAACTTACTTACTTACTGTTTCATCGTTTTGGTGCACCCGCCCATAGCATTCAGCGTGGTGCAAATTTCTTCCCACAGTCGATGACTAAGCGTACGACAGTCGATACTCCTCAAGTTGCCTTGAGCCAAATCTCGATGATCTTCAAGGAAATTGAGGAGAGCATCAATTTGTGCCGCTGTGGGTCCGGACATGGCGACTTGTTCTTGCAGAATGTTTGTTCATAACTTTAATTTCCAAACTTCCAAAACACGAACATTTTAAAACTATAAACCCAAGAGGGGCACTAAATCACGGGTAAAAATAAATTAACTTGGTTTTTGTTGACGTCTCATAACACTTGAACACTAAACACGCTAAACAGCAACACTTGATGATAAACGACCGAAATACGGTTATCGCTATACTTAACGATATCGACAGATGAGAATTGGGTTGAGTTTAATTTTTCTCCCTGAATTTTGCATTAAGAACTCCACCTTGCTTGTTTGTTTATTATTTGTCATCTTGTTTGACTTTTTTATTTGACAATCGGCAAAGACAATCTGTATGTCGGCTACAAATATATTGCTTTTTTGAGAAATATTACGCTGTTCGTAGGTATAAATACTGAATTAAAGGCAACATGCAATTTCCTTATTATAAAAAATAATTTTAGTTAATAGTCAGTAATTCAACAGTTAAATTATACCAAAATGTATATTAATGACTAATAAAACATATCGAAATAACGTTCACCTCTAGCACTACATTTCGTTCGGTCCGACACTCTACCGAACATTGACTATGGTGCCGACCGAACTCAGCCAATCCGAACTTTATATGTAGTAGGACAACAATGCAAAGTTTGGTCGTGTATCGGTCGGTCCCGAACATTCACATGTGTCATTTCAGAGTAGACCTCCAGAGTGGAGACCGCGTATCGGCAAGAGTAGTGGGGCACCCCCCAACTATGTAGAAGGACCAACGATCTTTAAAAGTTGGCTAGCACAGACTGGATACGGAAGGCAGAGGACAGAGTATTGTGGCGAGCCCTGGGAGAAGCCTACGTCCAGCAGTAGACTGCGATAGACTGAGTTAATTTGATTGACTTGTTCAATTAAAATTAACTCAGTCTATCGCAAAGGATGCTTTATTTCCTTTGAAAGCTAAAGTCTGACTTTATACAAAAAGTGAACGTAATAAAGAGTTTGGATAAAACCACCACCAATTTAATTAATGATGGTCCTTTATTACCTACACAACAGCACCACATTTTGCAATTTTTGCATTGGCGCGGAAGAAAAAAATAATAAACGATATCTGTCATTACTTGTGCATTTGGTAAACCAATATGAAGTCCCTACTGAGACAAGCGATCGGTTAAAAAAATGAGGTATTCCACTCAGAGCACTGAATTCAACAGCACTTGTCCGAACCACACCTGAGCACTTCCACTAACAGCACTGAAACAAAATTTTGATAAGTGCGGTAGTTGGTTAATTTGAAGATTTTGATAAGTTTGATGAAGTGATATGTTTTAACATATGATCAAGCCTCACCTAACAACCTCCCCTATCCAAACTTAAACTCATCTCACTTAAATTGGTGCAAAAAGATGTTGTGATTTAGTACAGTGTGTTTTTACCAAGTAAGATATATGTAAGAGAAAACACACGGTTCAACAAGAAAGAGAGACCAGATAAATAATGATTTATTTGTGTCACCGTAACACCATTAATCAATAAATAAACACGTAAACCATCAACGCCTAATCGATTAGAAAAATAATAACAGTGTAACTTAATTGAATTTAAAACAACCAAGCGAAGGCTATGATTAAAACTAGCCCATAGACTTGCGAAGCACTTAGGTGTCTACGTGCCGCGGCTACTAACAGATGGTCGGTGTTTTTTCTTTGAAACTAGGCTAACTTAGTTTGTCGACTTAAATATTGTGGTTCTTCTTTATCTTTGAGCTACTTTATCCTTACGAAATTAGCAGAACCCATTTCATTTACATGATTAGCTTTATAACCCTCCACGTCGGGCGTTTATAGGAAATAGCTTTTCATTCCTTGGTTGACATAATTGAATTAGAAAGTTCTACGTGTACATTTAACCAGCTGATTCTCAAGTATAGCCCTCATTTCAATTGTAATTTTGGGTACTTCTTATCACACTAATGAGACGTTGAAATAGCGTTAGTTCAGCTCAGGGTCTTAATCAACCTACTGCACAAACTGTGGTTGTACCTACTAATATACATAATATGTGACAACTCTGTCTCCAGGGGAAAATACTCGTGATGGATATGTTAATAGATTCCCTATAGATACAAATGGTACAAGTTACTCACATGCACACCAGAATACAATATAACATGTAATTGATACTACAATGAGAAAATTTTATGATAGAGGATAAGGTCGCGGGAGAGCACGTAGGAGACGGCGGGACGTGCTGGATAGGTGCCATCAAAACTGGAAGGAGGACGCGCGAAGGAGTGGAGGGAGGCCTTTGCCCAGGAGTGGGACAGTGTAGGCTAGTAATCACTACATATTATAAAACAAAGTCCTCCGCCGCGTCTGTCTGTTCGCGATAAACTTAAAAACTACTGCACCGATTTTCATGCTGTTTTCACCAATGGATAGTGTGGTTCTCGAGGAAAAGTTTAGTATCTGATACCCGACATCTACGCGGGTGGAGCTGCGGGCATCAGCTAGTACATACATAAATAAAAAAGGATAATAAGTGACAATCAGTCAAAATGACACTGGGTAGTTTATATGAAGTTTATGACGTGACTTTGTTTGTTGTAGTAGAGTAATACGTCTCTGCAAATGAGAATCGTTACTGTCTTTGATTTAGGCACTGTAATCGGATAAACATTATTCATAATAATCTTGCCTGCACGGTTCGCTACTTATTTCTATCAAACTTAATCGGAACAGATGCGTGGATCTTACGAACCATTATTTATTGGGTAATGAAGTCATTTAACAATAAGAATATGAAGGCATATAGTGGATTATATGCCTTCATATTCTTAGTGTCTGTCTGTAGACAAGTTTGCTGAGAGCCAAAACTACAATAATTACATATTATGTGGAAACCTGACACCAGAGGGCCTAGATAAGTGACAATCGCTTCGAAAGCGTTTCGTATTTCTTACAACGACTTTCTACGGGATTGACATAAGCTTTTCGATAGCATATAGGTATCAGTTCTATACATTCTTGCCTTTTCTATCATCGTTATCGCTGATAGAATGTCACTTTCTCTAGGGCCTCAGAAGCGGCAGACTACATAGCAGATCGCAGAACGAGCTACACAAAACAATAGTTCCCGCAAGCCCGGAACCGTAATAGTTGAAATTTATAAGGGAAGGCCGTTGCCCAGGAGTGGGATGATGCAGGCTAACAGCAACCAGTAGCCAGTTTGCCATCTTAAATTAGTAGAACCATATGATTGGTAAGTAAAACGAAACGTTGAATCTTTGTGTGCCCCCACCACAGGAAAGTAATATACCTTTTCTCTAGAAATCGATTTGATATTAAATCTGTATAAAGCTCAAACAACGTCATAAGAACACTCTGAACGAAAACTGATAAAAGATTTTCGAGTTTGCAACTTGATAATAAAAGCAAAGTTTCAACTTGTTTTCTGAGGGACTTTACAAAGACCTTGAAATATCGGTTTTATACTTATGAACAAACCAATGAAGTACATTACATGTGGCGTATAGTTTCGGTTTCAAATTACTTCTTCTTTTCACCCAATTTTATGAAATAATTAATAACTACCCTATTTGGTTCTAGTAGTAGATTTCTATGAACTTGTGTTAGGCTCTCGGAGTGGCGCTGCGTTATGCTCCAGTGATGTGGTACAGCGCCGCGCTGAGGCTGACTGCTGGCGTTGACCAGGAGAGCATTTATGGGCTCTTCTTGCTCACCGGGCGAATGTGCACGGTGCTGTGCCAATGTTGCTGGTGAGGCTGAGGGTGATGACCAAATGTACGCGTGGTCAGGATACCTGTAGAAGCCTTTGGTGCTGGCTGGCTGTGCACCTCGCGGCTCGAAAGCTTGAGGAAGTGAAATGATGACGTCAAGCTGAAGTAGTTGCACGATTACTGCACTGACACGTTCATAACCGAGGTCACCAGTATAGAGATATGAGGAACGGGGTTTTAAGTTCACTCATCTTCCATAGAAAAGGGAGGATCCGCCGACAAGACCGGTGTTGTTCCTGGTGGGCTACTGCCCGACTAACTTTTTACACTGTAATGCCTAGAATAAGTCTACCCACTAGTTATATCGTTGTGTACATTTCTGTAACTATTTTGCTAAATAAACTTTACTTTACTTACTTTAACTTAAATGTCATTGAAGTACAATTTATGAAACGGGCATGCGTAACACATTAAAAAAAAGACCTTATTTACAGTATATTTTTTGGATTTAGAATACAGATCTAGATAAATTGTTCTAAAATATTTTTAGTCATTACTGTTATTGGGTAATTGGCAAAAACATGACACTTTGTCATTAACAATAAATTGGCAAAGGCGACCTCGTAATTGCTTTACCGGCCTAAGGTTGAATGTCACTTGCACACGTCGTAAAACGAGAAGGTCTATTTGTCTTTGTGACAATTAGATGTTTTAAGCCTTAGTGAATAGTATTCATTTACTGGGCATTACTGTCATAAGTGGAAAAGCAATTACGGGGTCAACTAAACATGATAATGGGCAGTAGTTGAAGTTAAGTGGTACAACATATAATTTTTGCATTTATACATCAAGAACCTCTTGTTGGGAATCGGCAGGTTCACGGGCAATCCTTTCATGCAGGTTGATATCGTGATCTCTATGCCTTTGATTTAATTTGTATACATAAAACTCATACCATATTTTCCGATTACTCCGCAAAACTATAAAAAAAACGTTAATTATTAGTGAATTAAAAATAATAAATAATTTTACTAAAAATGATACGATGTTGGAATAGAAAAAAGACTGTAAATAATTATCATAAAACAATAAGACGTCGCTCAATATAAATATCAAAGTGGCTATATACAAGCGACGCCAGATGTTAGAAGCTGTATGTGCGCTCGTGTTGACACTACGACAAAGTGAAAATACAATTAAAATGTAAAAAATACAGTTAATTATCACTGGTAGAATTGTATTTCCCCAAATCAGGATCAGTATCACATGATTTCCAATAGACATTCCAAAAGCATACAAATATATTTCTTCAAAGTTTTGAACAACCTGGCAAATGGCAGTTGTTATCAAAGGCACACCCCAACCAAAGAGGCTACTTTTTAAATATCTCCTTTCGATATGCCCATTAAAAACTTTTACAATCTCTACGTAAAACATATGAGTTATTACTAGCAACCAGTGGGTCCTCGCAGATAAAGAGTAGTCATATAGATAGGGTTGAAGTAATATAATATTATCTTTAATAAACGCGGGAAAGTAATACGTTGTTGTCATTATAGTGAATAAGAAGTTTGATAAGATTGAGTTAAGAAACACATAGTTTCTGTAGTTACGAAACTTCTTCAATAAGCACCATGACGTCACGCCATATAACAACGTAGTTAGTGTCAGCACAATCACAATATAGTAAATAGTCAACTCTTGCGTAATCGATAGGTTCCAATCCCAACTCTCAGCGGAGTCATACTGTTCGCTGGTATCATTATCACTTTCTGCGTAGTCATAGTAGTCTAAATCTTCACTTGTATCATTTTCAGACATAGCGAATATCTTGCAGTTTAGATTGATGCACTATTCGTTTTCAGAATTTATAATAAAAGTTAACAGTTCGACGTAAAGCACCACCAAACAGGATAAACGGGTGTTGCTTCTGAAATAGCCAATCTAACAATAGTTGTAATTAAACAACAATGCTAATTAAAGGACCATGTTTTATCTCTACACCATAATCAGGACTAATTTAATTTATTTGACATTTTTGATAGTTATATCGTTAGTGATGATTACCAAAGTACTATTTTAAAAGTACAGTAATGGAGTAACAGGTTTCATAGCGAAAAAAAAACAAAATCTTAATTAATTATGTACACATTTCACAGATTCGTACATTCACTAGTAAAATATTTAACGCAGAAAAAGACATTAATTTAGTAAATCAACCTCGGATATCGGAACGAGCTTTTCAGGGTATTTTTAGTGTTTTTTACCTACTTATCAAGTTTAAGTCAAAAAAATAATAATAAATATTATACATTTCATCGATTCATGAATTTACTAATTTATATAAAACGCAGCAAAACATAAATATTTTATTCTAATCGGCCTCGAATATCAGGAGGAGGAGCAAATACAAACATAATCTTATAAAATATCTAGAGTAATATAAATCGGTCATACATTAGATACCTACCTGCCTACTTAAATATTTCTTCAAACATAATACATTAAGTACTTTTTGAAATCATACATCAAGAACCTCCAGATGGGAATCAGCAGGTTCACAGGCGGCAATTCTTGCATGCAAGTTGATATCGTGATCTCTATGCCTTTGATTTAATTTCTATACATAAAACTCATACCAGATTTTCCGATTACTGCGCAAAACTATAAAAAAAACGTCCAATATTACTGGATTTAAATAAATAAATAATTTTACAAAAAATGATACGATGTTGTAATAGGGAAAGTTGGAATAGAAAAACAACTTGAAATTATCATACAACAATAAGACGTCGCTCAGTATAAATATCAAAGTGGCTATATACAAGCGACGCCAGATGTTAGAAGCTGTATGTGCGCTCGTGTTGACACTACGACAAAGTGAAAATACAATTTTAATGTAAATAAAACAGTTAATTATCACTGGTAGAATTGTATTTCCCCACATCAGGATCAGTATCAGATCATTTCCAATAGACATTGTAAAAGCATAAATAAATATATATCAATGTTTTGAATAACCAGGAAAATGGCGGTTGTTATCAAAGACACACCCCAACCAAAGAGGCTATATTTAAATATCTCCTTTCGATATGCCCATTAAAAACTTTTACAATGTCTACGTAAAACATATTTATTACTACTAACCAGTAGGTCCTAGCAGTTATAGAGTAGTCATAGAGATAGAGGTGTATTATACTATTAGCAAAATCGGGAATAAGTACTACATTACACATTGTTGTAATAATAGTGAATAAGAAGTTGGATAAGATTGCGTTAAGAAACATAGTTTCTGTAGTTACGAAACTTCTTCAATAAGCACCATGATATCACGCCATATAACAACGTAGTTAGTATCAGCAAAATCACAGTACAGTTAATAGTCAGCAGTGGAGTAGTTGATAGGTTCCAATCCCAACTCTCAGCGGAGTCATACTGTTCGCTGGTATCATTATCACTTTCTGCGTAGTCATAGTAGTCTAAATCTTCACTTGTATCATTTTCAGACATGGCGAATGTCACTTGCACAGTTTGGATTGATTCACTATCCGTATTTTCAGTATGCAGAATTTAAAATAAAAGTATTTGACGTTAAGCACCACCAAACTCGATAATCGTTGCTTCTGAAATAGCCAATCTAACAATAGCTGTAATTAAACAACAATACTAATTAAAGTACTAACCTACCTACCATGTTTTATCTCTACACTATAATCAGGACTAATTTAATTAATATGACATTTTTGATAGTTATATCGTTAGTAATGATTAAAAAAATATTATTTAAAAAACCGGCCAAGTGCGTGTCGGTTCACGCACAATGAAGGGTTCCGTAGTTGGGATGAATTGTATACCCATACCAAATTACAGCTTTCTAGTACTAAGAGTCTCTGAGCTAAGCTACGGACGGACAGACAGACAGACATTGCGAAACTATAAGGGTTCCTTGTTGACTACGGAACCCCAAAAAGTACAGTAATAGGGCCTCATAGTATAAAAAAAAACTTAATTAGTTATTATTCATTTCACCGATTCGTACATTCACAGCAAAATACTTAACGCAGAAAAAAATCATTATTTTAGTAAATCAACCTCGGATATCGGGACGAGCTTTTCAAGGTATTTTTAGTGTTTTGTACTCAAAGAGAGCCAGCCAAGGATATAAGTACCTACCTACATAAATGAGTGTCAACGGAAAAATTACATTCATAAACAATCTCCATTATATCTCTTCTTCTGTCGTATCATAGTCTATTCTTCTGTCGACAAAACCCGTACGGTGGTCAACATGCTAGGCGTGCTACACACGTTTAGTAATTGTTCTGTACTTTTTAAATGAGCAAAAGTAGAACAGTTGCAAAATATTTTGTACCTCCTTTTGCCACGTAGTTAGTAAAACTGACTATTCTGAATACATCAAGCTTTCGTGACTGTGCAACCAGTTCTGAAGTTCTGACATTCGTTATAGATAGGCCGGTTGAAAGTCTGACAGCTTGTCTAAGCTCAAGATACCGCCCTATCAGTAATTGGATTGCGAAATGCAAAGGTCAGGTGCCAATCTTTCCACGTATAAAATGCAGATTTGCTGTCGGATTTGGTTAGACTAATTGCTAATTAGGTCGATAAAAAGCAGAATTATATGAATTTGACTAGCTGATTCCACGACTTGGTTTGTATGCTCACCCTATTAGATTGACTCAAGGGTTTAAAATCGAAAATGTAGGTACCAGAAATAAATATTGCACATTATTTTAATGTTCAGTGACTGGTTATTAATTTTATTTTTATTAAATACATAAAAAATACATTTGCTTACTGGTTATTAATTTTATTAAATACTTACATTAAATAAAATTAAGCTACACTATTAAAGCTGAAGAGTAGGTTTGTTTTTTTGTTTGTACGAGCTAATCTCAGGAATTACCCAGACGGATTTGAAAACATATTTTTGCATTTTGATAGCCCAATTCTTGAGTACGGCATTTAACATCACTGCCACATGCACGTCATAAAACGTCAAGGTGTAACCTAATTTTATTTAAGAACAATGTTGCAGTTACAGTGCATTCATTATAACTTGTCCCGAGACGCGATTAGTGGCACTGTTCTGTCATTCATCATTTTGAACTCTATTTGTATTGAAACTAAGCTGGACAAGCAATGGTGCCAAAATGACGGCAAGGGGAGAAATTATAGTGAATGGTCTGTAGATACTGCTACAAGAATATTTTGGCGCCTGAATGACATTGACATTTGTGAAATTGTCACAGAAATTGTGTTGAAAAAACAAAATGGCGGCGTTAGTTCCGATTTTAGCCACGCGTTAGCAGATCTCTGTGCACTGTACGACTATAGTATGAACTATTATGAAGTTTCAAAATACTTCATAGTTATAATATACTTGGAGTTTTTGTAAAAAAAGTAGTAAAGCAATGTATCATGGTTGAGTATACAATATTTATACTTGTTGGTACACAGAAACTCAATAAACCACCCATGCACAATTTTACAGCGCTAATCATGTACTTTAGATAATGGCCAGTTTGTCAAGTTGTAACCACGGGAGCTGTTTAGTACAAGTAAAGTCCATTTAGTATGTTTTATAGCTGTTTTTATAAAGCTGCTTTTATATTGCACAACTATGTAACGGCCAGGACCACACAAGTTGAGGATTAGTTTCAATATAGGTACCGTTGGCTTTTTAAATTATCTATACTAATAATTAAAAAGAGAAAACATTTGTATTTTTATTTGTAACTAGCTGCGCGCCGTGGTTTCACCCGCGTAAGTTTCGATCCCGTGGGAATATCGAGATAAAAAGTATCCTATGTCCTATTCCAGGTCATGGTCTACCCAAGCGCCCATCTAAATCCGTTCAGTCGTTTAGCGTGTGCGTAACAAACAAAATCACTTTCGCATTTATAATATTAGTTAGGATAGTTAGGATTAGAAATAACAAACCGAACTACTCGATCGATTTAAAAAATTCATTCACCAATAGAATACTATATTATCTCTGAGTAACTTAAGCTATAATTTGTAAAGATATTACGCAGGTGAAGCCGCTGTCGGATGTTATTTTGACAGCTTATAATGTCCCACTGCAGCCTCTTCCCTTAAAGAGACACATTCGCACGAGCATTGATCATCATCATCATGCTTCCTCAAGACGGGTTTGCGGTTTGAGGCATATATTAACCAGGTCCAGCTATCTATTGCGTAACTTATTTTCGTAACCGATTAAGACTAATTTGTCTCATCTTGACAGTTCAACAACATTCATTGCGTGATTTACGTTGTTGGGCAGATATTTTTTTCGAACTTTTGAAGCATTGGGTTAAACATTTTGTTTCAAATCGATGCCAATTCTGCTTGATCGTGTATTATGCAATTAGGATGCAGGTTTCCGGGGGTCAGGTTTAGATTGCATTTGTTTTATTCTGTGCTAACTGTTGCCCGCGAATTTGTCTGTGACTCAGGATAAGAAGTAGCCTATAACTATAACCTACCTAGTAGATGTCTAGGTATTAGTATCTAGACAGACAAACTTGTAAAGAAATGTCTATGAAAGTTAATGGAAATGTTTCTATCAAAATCGCGTCGCACCGTCACGTCGTCATCGCCCCAGTGGGAGCCTTAAAGCCGCTTGTGCACTACACGGCATTTTAAGGCCCGGCGCTGGCGTTTCGATTTTCAAGCAAATGTCACGAGATCAGCCGGCAAATGTATGAGGATTTCTCATTAGGTCAAATTTCGTATAGTGCACAAGCGGCCTAAGTGAAATCATGCTCAATTTGTTTTAGGTATAATTGAATCCGCACTAACATAATTAACAGCATTACTTATATCTGATTGTTGATTGATTAAGTACCTACAGTACCTAATTAACTGCATCGACTAAAAAACACTGCTAAGGTACTCACGTTGAAGGCAATCGTGATGAAATATTGCCGTAAGCTTGGTGATGCTCGTTTTAACATCTATCTTTTATCTTGTGCTTCTCCTATATTTAGCAACCAGTTCCAAAAACTTTATCTGAAAACCAATCAAATTCAGTTATGACTACAAAGAAACTTTATACAGGCTCAAATTACTATTAAATATACATGAAATAAGTACATATATTTTAAACATACACAATATATAATATTAAATTTATGGGATGGGTTGGTTGGGATGGATGGGTTTTTAAGTGGTATACGCGTAGCCCAAAGGCCCAAGCTCAGCTGTTGACATTTTCGGGTTTCCATGCATGCACCTATGTAAATAATTAAAAATAATGGGGTCGTTCAAATTTTATGTACACCATAACCCTAGAAATATCGCCCATATATTTCTCGCAGCAGTTAGTTGTGCCTACGAAATCGGGTAGTATACACGCGGCTACACATCAAGCTAAACATTTCCTGTTTGTGCTGATCTCGCATTTGTATAGGATTTCCGTACAATACGAGGTCAGCTTATAATGGAATTCGTGCTATGACCTCTGAGTTTGTTTCGGCCTTTATTCTATATTATTAAAATATTATTGACGTGTGACAGTATTTGACAAACGAATTTACAGAAAATAAAATCATTTCATTTCATTTAAGCACAAAGTCAAGTAATCTACAATGCTACATGCACAAACCCTTCAATCCAATTGACACAACGATCAAGCGAAATTAAAATTTGAATTTGAAAATAAATTCCAATTTTAATTTCGCTTCATCCCTGATCCTTCATCAAGTGAAAGTAAAACAATTTACTTCCTAACCCGTCAACGTCGCCGCTGCGCGCCGCAATAAATTATACATTGTATTCTGAACTCAATTTTGTTGCAATTTTTCCTTCCATCGCAATGCGTGAGAAATTAAATATGAAAACCGTAAGCTTACCGTCGGTAAACCTCTGGCTTGCCACCTCTTATTACCTACAGTAAACGGCTAGCGAGTTTTTTTTTGCAATATCATCATATTTGACAGTTAGATGCATACCTACCAGTATTTTACATGGACCGACTGCCTATCTGACCTCCACATCACAACCCAGTAACTGGGTAATACGATACCCATTGGTAAGACTGGTTGTCAAACTTACGGGCTTCTGACGACTCATAATGATCCACAAATGACAGCCGGGACCAACGGTTTAACGTGCTTTCCAATGCAAGGAGGAGTCTCGCTACGTAATATTGGTCTGGTTACCCATCCACGGACCAACCCCGGCAAGCGTAGCTTAATCTGATCGTGCGGCTGTTATTACTTAGCTACGAGAAAAATATGACTTTTTGTTAGCTTACTACTCGGAACTTGTGCGCAACGTGTCGTGCACAGAATCCGTCTTCACATGTAAATTGCACCCGTGCGAAGTCCTAGGATAAAGCTGTTATTCATTTCACATACTTTAATGAAAAACTTTCATAATGTTGGATGTATTTATATTGCTGATGTTAGCTTCCACCCACGACTTCGCTCAATGAAAAAAGAGTAGCGCTCAATGAAAAAAGTAGAAATGAGGAGTAAATAAAGACTTTGAAGTTATAAAGAAAATACGTAAAGGATATCTAAATGGGCCGCCCATAGGAAACTATGTACCTATTTAACGAAGAACTCTTTGATGTTCAAAAGGTTAGTTCTGTCCAGCTCATTAAAAGCTCTCCAAACTCTTCTGCACCCCAATTGCGTAACACACTTTCACAATCCGAAGGATTTTGAAGATTTATCGACTTCAAAAAGGATGAGCCTCGGTGTTTTTTTTGTGTTTGTTACGCGATTACTCCACCAATTATGAATCGATTTTGATGATTCTTTTTTTGTTTGGTACGTCATGCTTCAGAGGTGGTCCCATATAAATTTGATTAACTTTGCTTGCGAAGTTTTTGAGTTACCTTCAATATTACGTATTTTTCCCCCGTCTATAAGAACGATGTTTTAAGTTACTACGTCACTGTTATTTAAATAGCAGGTAGTGGTAAGTATTCGAATTTGTGTGGGGTAGGTACCACAAATAAAAAGTGAAAAATAAAAACGCTTTATAAAAAAAAATAACAATCCATTCCAAAACAAACGGATTTTTTTGGAAGTCGGTTGTTTTTTTTTTTGTTATTCTTTAGACTAAAAAAAAAACAATCTCTTAGCAGCAGACTAAAGCGTATTCAATCCTACTTAGTTCTTATGATGTCATGTGTAATTCTATTCATCCCGGAACAGATCTGCATGTGGGTGTGAATGTATTCGCCATGACCAATAACTAGGTACTATTATGACACGCAATGTTTGTTATTGTAGTTGGTTTTAAAAGGCTGCCTTGTATTTTGAGTGTCATAATATTTTGTATTCGGCAAGCAAAATTATTTTATGCCTACCCGTTGATTATAGACATGAACTCTTGACAAATTGGCAACTAATGCAGTTTGCATAAACACCGCGGCAGTTAAACCGATATCACACGCTTCATTTCAGTGATGGTTCGTTTATGTTTCATTTCGCGTTCACAAGATCCCAAAAAAAATATAGATGAATGAACTTTCATGTGATCCTTTCATTTCTCGATCATTCGGTAGGCAAGTGAAAGATGCCTAACTGCATTGTTGGATCAATTCACTACCAATTACTAAAATACAATTCAGTTTTGATTCATTTTAACTTCAGACGTTTCACTTCGAGTGAAAAATGCCGAATGAAAGGCAAAAATTAACAAAAAGTGAACATTACTAAACGCGAGATTTTTGTAAAAAATTGTCTCTGCTATACATCTGTTTTGCTCTGACAAATGACATCCTACCGTACAGAATATTGTATAGGTACAATTTGAACCTGGACTTGAGTATATTCCTACTTTGAAAACATGTACATCATTCCAAAGATAATTCTACGAAATCCATACATTTCATAAAGGTCCTAGCCTATTTATCACGACTCACGATTATCGAGAATTTTATTTATTGATTAAAAAATAGTTAATAACAATTTACCTCTTATCCGTGTTAATACTTGCTCTGGCCATAAAGCCCCTTATTTCTCAGCTCCCGTTCTTGCGAGTAAAATAATGCTGACGTCGGCAATAACCCAGGTTATGATGGTTATAAATTTTTCAACGAGCAGCTTACTTTGTGTTGAAACTAAATTTTATTGCAACTGCTTGAAGCGTTTAATATTTTGTAATGTAAAGTTCTGTTTACTATGTAGGTACTACTTACACCAGTAACAAAAATAATGTTTAATTTTTGATTTTAATTGAAAGTACTTAAAAGAAACTTAGTTTCAATTAAAATCGAATTGCATTTCAATTAAAATTAAACACACAGAATCATCAGTTGAAAGTGTTGACAGTTTTTTGTGGTTCCGTTTTTAAAAGGTTTCTGACGTCAGAACGACAATGCAAGTGATGGATGACAATACCGTTAGGGATCGATACCGATAGGAACACAATAGTGAACCCAAAAACTATTCTATTGTCCCAAAACCTAGCAGGTAATAGAACTGCATCGCACTATTAACATTTTCTAACGTTTTTGGATAGATACAATTTTTAAGGCCCTTTCTGTGGGCGTCCGTTTCTCCGCATTGAATCAGTTAACAGGAGCTGACCAAAGTTCTGTTATTTAACCTTGGTGTGGCAGTAATGCCTTCCTGCTTCATTCCCAGTGAACTACCTCTTAGTCTTCGTCTAGTACTTGGCACTAAGTGCGTACGAGACGGTCTTAAAACCAATGTCGAAGAATTTTTGACGCCTTTTTGATGCTAGAAATTGTGGTTCCATTTGCACGCGTTTGTATTCAACGAATCTACGTATTCGAAGCAGTAGTTGCTATGAAGTCTTTTAAATAAATTTTGGTGCAAGAATGTCTATTTTTATTAAACGTGTCGAGTCCCTTTTGTTCGTATTTAGGGCTCATCAATAAAAAGTAAACATTTAAATTATTTAATCGGCCTAGGAAGACATTATTTAAATACGATGTATTTACAGCAGCCTTTTACTTTAGACTTTAGAGGTAGGTAAGGATTGATTTTCAGGACATCAAAGCTTTGTCAAGCATGCTTTAGCTAGTTTTCTGACATCAGTGCAATAGGAGTGATAAAACAAACGCTTGTCAAACGAGCGAACGCCAGTCTGTCCTGTCATACATTTGTGGTGTGTTCCTTTGATATTAGCTCAGTGTACTCAGCGTTTGTTGTCATGCAGATAAAAGTATTTTTTTAGTTATAATATCTATGCACTGTGTATAATTTTGATTAAATATATAGTTAACTACTTTACTACGATAACAATAGAAGCGCGGGCTCTTACGTATCTAGGGAAGCGCGGGGCAATTTTGATTCTACGACATGCGACATGAATCGATTCTCAGGACCAGCAAAACTTTTTGCATTTTTCAAAATAATTTTACATAATTATTGCCAGTAATTACGTAAATAGGTAAGAATCTGTATTAAAATTTTAAAGGACGAATAGTTTTTTTGGATGATGGACAAAATAAACGAAATAATTCAAAGATAACAGCTAACATAAAATACACAGTCATTCACTCTATACCCAAAAAATCACTCAATTATGTACCCTGCTTATAAGCTCTACGACTCTACGTAAATATTATACGGAGAACTTTTGCATGGGGTATCCGCGCGCCCGTGCCGCCCGGTTCAATCCCGACGACGCACAAATCTTTTTGCATTTATCACAATTTACCTATAAACTATCTACAATGGAATCTCTACACAATAACAACCAGAGTTAATAGCTTTCTTTGGTTTTCATAACTACATGATTAATTAAAATAAGTCAGGTACGTATCCAATTTTTTTTTGTTGTCGAATATTAATAATCCGTTGGCAATTTTAATAAAATAACAGTTCAAACTATCGTTTACTTTAGACAACTTTGTGCTTTTTAAGCAATTAGTATTTGCTTATTTGTATTTCCCAAATATTGGTTTTTGAGAAGAGTATTGTCTAGATTGTGACTACAATCTATATTATATTCTACCCAAAAACAAAGATTTGGGAAATAAAATTCAACAAAACGTTTATTTGTCCTTCCGAAACTATGAGAACAAGACGCTTTTATACCGCAACCACCAGATCACACAAAGGAGTCCTGAATCGCGCAATTAAAGTTTTCGCGAATCGTTGTTTAAATACAAAGACCCTTGTCGCTACATCGGGAGGTCCGTATTTACCTGGGGAGCCGAACCGAGTCTAATCGGTCGGTACTCACCTTCACTCGAAACCATTCATCCATTCACAAAGTGCACGGTTTGGGATCATAATAATAGTGGGGACCAAGTTACAGTAATCTGACTACATTGCACTTCCCGATAAATACGAATTGGACCTAAGTACAAAAAATCCCTGACCATTGTTCACCATGGTAAATAATACGACCTCCTTTTTGGACTTTTTGCTTTAAAAAATACAAACAAATACAAATATATTAGCTGTTCCCAACATTTTGACGAGATATGCGAACATAAATGTAGGAAAAAGGTGAATTTTTTTCGCGATTTAATGTTGGTCCCGTAGTGAAAGTTGTTCATAATGATGAGTACAATGACCTCTTAAGAGATTAAGTGTATGAAAAGATACACCTTATATGTATGTACATTAAACAAATAACAAAAAACCATTTAAAATTGAAGTATTCCCGTTTGAGCACATAAGCATTGAGTACCAAAGGTATTTCAAATGGGAATAGTCAAAGCATAAGTGCTCAAAAAATAGGTGCTTAAAAGGGGTTACTTATTATAGAATTTTGCAAATAATTGATATTTATTAAATTAAGTAAAAATGTTAGCAGAGAAAGAATATTTACATAAAACCGTATACAAATAATAATTATCTTCACAAAAGCTGGATAAAAGTTGTCTTGTCTTTTCGATAGGTCCTACTTTTTCTGCAAGTGCAAAAGAACAACATTACAGAAAAGCGGTTTAGTGATTTTGAAGTCATTGCCTTTAACTTTACTGACTCCTTCGCTGATTTAAGTTAACTCAGGCTCTTAAATCATTTAACATATTGAAAACAAAATTGTCTCTGTCACCTTCAAACGATTGTCAGAAACAGAACATTGTTTTAAATGCGTTTAGCGCTAATTTCAACCGAACCTAAAAGTATGATTGGCCATAAGAAACGCTGTCACAGTATAAACAAGAATCAGTATTATATCTTCATAGAAATTGAAATCTCAGTAAAGGTATTTTAGTACGCAACAGTATTGAGTGCGTGCGCGGCAGTAACGCATGGACGCAGAAGGTTTATCTACCGAGCGGCTGTAGGTAATATTTCGAGGTCACTGCCGAGATATAGTAATGTTACTTATTTATACTGTGACGCCGTCTTAATCCAGCCCCTTGGCAGACGGTTTATCGATCACGATAATGTTGTTATTAACAGACAGGGAGACGCCTCTGCCCCTAAACCAGGTGCTCACTAGGCGGTACGTCGCGGCATGGTAAGGCAAAGGTATGCTCAAGCCCCCTATTGAAATCTGATTGCTGAGTGTATGGAAATAAGATTCAAAATCATTTTCGCTTACGAAATCCTTTGCCATACCATGCTGCGCAGTGTCGCCTGGTGAGCGGTCTTAAGAGGAGATAGGGTCGGTCTTTTCTCCATACAAAAAGTCATAATTCGAGGTTCGGCTCTCGTTTATTTCCTTCTCCAATATTGGACCAATTTGAAATATATTTTATAAATTGAATAAGAAGGATATTTACTGTGCCGCTGTGTTTTTCTTTTGTCTTAATAGTTGTCAAATTTGTAAAATAGGCCTCTGATGACAGCGGTCTAAACCGTTAATTTTGAGCATTTTCTGAGGGTTCTAGTGCTTCTACAGATAATGTATCATCAAAACGGAAAACATAGGGGCATAAAGCTAGGTGATACTTATTTTACTGTAAAAAATCCTTGCTCTAAGGTAATAAACCAGAGAGAAAACAGGCGAGAGCGTTTGTATGGGGAGGGGACCGACCCTATTTCCTCTTAATCCTTAACACACCTTTTACGTCAGTTCGTCACCCAGTGGTAGATAGGGGTGTCCCTATACTTTATCCAGAACAAGGTCTTCTTTTGGGTCACCCTAAATTGAATTTTACACGGTTTTGATGTTTTGTACAGTTGGATCATTGTCTGTCTTATTTATGTGAGTTTTTGTGAGTATACTTAGAACAATATCTACTGTTACTAAGGTAATTTATTAAATTCTACTGAAGTCTTGAAATAGCTAGGTACTATCTTTACCAACTAATGGACCTCGAGTGCCGCGTAAACCAATACAGTTATATAAGAAAACAATGTACCTATTACGGAATTATACTACTAAAATTTCCAACGTCCATGCGGGCGAAGCCGCGAGCAAAAGCTAGTAACTTATAAATGGCTACGCATTTAAATGAAATACAAAAAAAACAACTTGTAAATAGTCGAAACTAAGATTTTATAAAGCATTTATGTAGGTAAGTTTAATTTAACTTACCTGTGAGTTTATACTTAGGATCCTGATAGCATAATAACCTTGTGGCGAACCAATTAATTATCTATGGTTCCCACCGTTAGTATAACCTGACAACACTGGTTGGTCTAGAGAGGTCTCTGGTTCAATGTAAACAAGAGACTTTTGAATTGGAATGTAATAAACCTGTGTCACTACCTATTATTGCCTATTACACTATATGAACATTATGAACGTATAACTAACAATATTATCCTGTGCTTTGTGTATACGTTTGTTCCGCTTTCGCTTGGATACTTAAATGTGCTATGTGACATAAATACACGTTTCATTCAAAGGGCGATAACGCGCCTAAAACCTCATACTTCGGCAGCCAGAATATACCTAAAATCTTTGTCAACAAACCATCCAACTTTATGTTAGGTATTCACTTTTTTAAAGACTAGCTGCGTCCCGCGGATTCACCCGCGTAAGTCTGAATCTCGTGGGAATATCGGAATAAAAAGTATCCTATATCCTATTCCAGGTCATGACCTGGAAACGGCTTTACGGATTTGGATTAAATTTCGCACATGGATAGACCATGGTCTATGGCCATGGTCTAGGGTTCAGACATACTGGGTACAGTCAATTATTTACTGTACCCAGTATGGCTGAACCCTATCTCTTGAGATACAGGCCTGACCTAGTTTAAGGGATATATATTGTGCTTAAAACGTGACAAATGTAAAATTTATAACCTACAATGTATATAGTGCAATGTGTTCTTGTTTTATGAAAGAAATATTATTATTATTATATCAGGCAGAAAACATCAACCTACGTTTTCTATGAAGGATGAAACTAAAAGCCTTACCCGATTAAGTTAATTCTCGTTACATTTAGCTCCTGTACAATTGCGAGTATATTTCTCATTAAACAACAATGATATTACCGGGGAAGAGAAGCTATTAACGAATTAAACACTGTCTACTTCACTTTAGAAAATGATAGCACTTTGTAACACAATATTAGATACTTCCAGCCAATTTTCATTAAGTACTTTTACGTTGTAAGTACATAATTTCTTCTGTCCACTGTGGCACTGTTTGCAAAGGGTAAAAGCAAAGGTATTCCAACATTTAACTTGATTAGTTTCCTATTGTAGGTATCGTGTTCTATGAACAACGTAAACAAACAAGTGCAAGCTGTCAAACTCGCAACAAAAATGCAACTACCCGCAAATAAAAATATAAAATTAATTTGAAACGTTTCATAATAGATGTCGCCATGACTCGTTCGTGTTCTATATTTGATTAATTTTACCATTATCGCACATAATGATGCTTTGGGAACCATATTTATCGATGTAAGTTAGGAACAACATTTTCAATGAATGTATAATCAACCGTATGTGGAAGGGAACCATTCAGAAAAAATGTATTTTTTTGTTAAGTTTTAAATCACGCTATTAACATTTTCGGTGGTTTGAACCTTAATTACATATGAAGAATAAAGTTTGTTAGGTGTCCAGCTCTTCTCGGGAAGTTGCATTTAATGTAACATGAGACAAAAATGTGTGAAAAGTCCCGAACCAAAACTGTGCCTGTGCACAGTTCTAAATTGGTTCTTTGAGTGGTTTCCTGCCTCGGCAGATTTAAGCGGGCCGTGGGAGAGGTATGCGCCGGACTTTCTCCCATGGTCCTAGTGGTCGGAGTTCAGTGTTCTGTTCTCTACTCCACCGCAGAAGAGTGACATTGACACCTTTTTGGTAAAACTTCAATATCTTTCTTTTTTTTTTGCTCCATGTTCTGTCGATTTACCTTATAACGTAAGGACGTAAGTTCTTATAAAGACTCTTACATACTGGCGCGATATGTCGCGCGACGCGACGCAGCCGCATTGTTCGCCGTGAAGTTTTATCAGAAAATGTTTTGTTAAAGTCGCGTCGGGCCTGTTTGTGGGAGCCTTTACGCGTATTACTTAAACGCGTACCTATTTTAATTTCGGAACCACACAAAGAGCAGCTGAAACGTGTAGGACACAAAACTTTTATCAATGATTTGAAAACTTTATGTAGCATAACATACGGTTGTGTTTTATTGAGCAAGTTTTGTAATGTATTGCCAGATTTCCTAAACGATAATACATTATTTTGGTGCATAGTACCTACGTACATTAGGTACCTTCCACAAAGAGTAGATACAAATTGTAGGTATTTTTTTTTACATACCTGCAAAGTAAGTTATTTGATGAAGTTAAAGTATTTTTTTAGTAATAATACCGAAGTGGCAAATTGTAACGTGTATGTTATTAGAATTATTTCAATTTTGCACAACTATTACATAAGTTGATTATAGAAGTACCTACCTTAGTAAGTACAGAAAAATCACACGCTGCTTAAGAGCCCTCCTTGTTTTGTTTTCCGTAATAAAAGAAAAAAAAGTAAAATAAAAAAATATTTGCAAGTTCGAGATGAATCAGCCTTTATAATAGGTATATACCTACTATATACCTAAAGTCTCGCGTTCAGTTTTGTAGTCTGGAAAGTAACAAAGATATTTCGTGTAAACATTCCTTATCTTGTTCGTACTTTTGGCAGATAAGAGTGGTTGTATTATTCAAGTATTATTAAAGTGCGCACCTGCGACAAACAAGGTAAACGTCTACAAGTTTATCTTTTATTTTTTCTTCAAGTTACCTACATCTATAAAGCTAAAAGAGAGTGGTTTGTTAAACCGCTAAGTATCTTAATATTGGTAAAGCTTAAAAGTATTATAATTATAATAATATCAGCTTATTATTGCCCCAGTGTAGGACAAAGTCCTAGCCACGAGCGAGCATTGATCAATTGATCAAATGTAATGTTTCCACACGTTTAGGGCTTGTACACAAAACTGCGAATCGGCGCGATGCGAATTCGCAAAGCAAAAGCTTTCTTCCGAACCTTCTTTTTTCCGAAGAAAATGTGTATCCTAACATTTTCGCGCTGATTTTTGCGATGCGACGTCACAACGCATTTTTGTGTACAAGCCCTTACTCCTTCACCGATGTCAGTTATGTCCACGATAAACTATTTATTATTTATAATTATATACTTTATTGTACACTACCTACTACTATGTTATAAGTAAAATACGATTTTTGTGACAAATAATTTTATATGAGCATTTTGTTTTTATGAAATTAATGAAATAGGTATTTTTTTTATGTCAGTAGGCATGCCATTAATGTTAAGATTTGTTTAGATATTCGCTCAATCAAATAGAACCTAGTCAATCAAATTCTCAATCAAATATAACCTATAACAAATGATATTACAAAAAACGATTCAATTAAATTAGAATTTACTTAGTGTTTTCACAGCATAAAATATTCCCGTAATCTATTTAGCTTTCGTCTATATTGTATTCTGAGTCTGTGTAGATTGATCTAACATCAGTTTCTTCGTTATTTCATATCTAAAAGAGAAGTCAAATTGTCTACATCGGTGGTGTTGAGTGCTACGCACATCCCTTTCTACATCAAATGCCTTCCAGCCACGGCCTTTCAGCTCCTGCCATTTAACCACAGACTCTCAGCCATGGCGTAGTCGTCTCAGCCTACTAGTCACAGCCCCTCAGCTTCAGCCTATCAGCTACAGCCGTTGAGCGTTTGATGCTTCCGCTCCATACTCTAGTACTTCACGTCATTCCAATGGGTTGTGTACCTTTGCCAAGGACACACTTACCGCGTAGAAACGGACTCCTCTACTTGGTATGGTAAAAATTTGTATCTATCCACAATTCCCCAAAAACTTTGCTTGCGAGTTGCAGAATATTATAGAAAAAAAATCTATTTCTAAGAATTTCTAATGTTTAGGGAATATTGTGTACAAAGGACGGCGCGGGAGCAGGTACTCGGGACCAAAAAAATGGACGCAACCACGTCGGCCAAACGGGATGACACTGACGTCACATTTCGCACCCCATCTGCCGGTTTTTTTTTTAATAAGTTGTTAGAAGTAGTTCCGTTACTGATTGACAATAGTTAATTAGTAGTGTGACTGACAGAAAATACGACGATCAATCCTATCTAAAGAAAATACAAACATAACAAAGCTTGTAAAAAGATACCCCAGAATCTCTGTACCTACGTAGGTATGGAAATGAAGTCGCTGGCAACATAATATTTTATGATGATAAAACCTTCGTATTGGGTACAGAACAATCGTAAAATTGACAAAATATAGCGTTACAACCAAACTACGTATTGCTAGAAATAAAGCGTAAATTCGGGCTCTAATTAAAAGTTATAAAATCTTCTCTATGGCTCTTCTGGCGAAAAGAAATAAAGAATTAAGTAAAGCAATTAGTAAAGAAATTCCACGATCATTATTCAAAGCTAAAGTTTAATAAAGTTATTTTTGGAAATAAATTGCGCGATGTTCTACATTGAACTAATCTAATTTTTGTTATACTTTATTGTCTCACTAACACTTTGGAAGAATGGAAGCGAGTTTTTATAACGATATTATTCGTAGAAAAATGAACTTTATATCAATTGTGTAACTCACAAACTACATACGAGCTTGTAACTGCGGGAATTACCGCGTGAATTCTCCAGAAAACGCATGACCCGTTATTTTACTCGTACGAGTATCTAGTTTGTAGGTACGTTACACTATTGACATAAAATTCATTATGCTTTGTACAAAAAAATCGCTTAATTTCCGTTCCGCGGTGTATATTGAGCCTTATATGCATTGATGATTTGTTTTGACTGAGACCATACTGCGAACAAAAATAAGAATATTTGTAAAGTCACAGAAATAACAACTCTAACACGTTAACATAAAGATCAAGCATCACTAAAAAACCTGTAAAATCGATTAGACACATCACTGTAACAGTAAACTGCATAAGTTTATAATTGAAACAAAGAAAAATATGCGTAAAATGTTAAACATAGATTACCTACATTGAAACATTCAGACAACAATTAAATCTAAAAAAACTACCTAGTACTTCTGTTATTACAGTTACAAAAAATTTACATAACATTTTCAGTGTTATTGAAGATTCAAGACAAACATAACATAATATCACATCACGCCTGCATTATCCGAAGGGTTAGGCAGAGGTGTACCTATAGTTCACCCATATTTCGCCAGTTAGATAAGTCCCATGTAACGGGGGCGAGCCTATCACCATCAACCGGTGACAAATCCAAATTCCGGGGTGCTGCTGAGGAATTCCAGACGGAAAACCCAATAACACGTTGCCCGAACATAGAACCTCGCGCTCAGCACTAGTGCCTGCGACCACAATACCAACGCGGCAGCCATAATCATTTTTTAACAGTAAAAGAAAAATACCACGTTTTAAATTCAGAAATTTAAGGCCGTACCATACCTCAGATTTTATCACGCTCGCACTATACTACTCGTGGCCTGAGTGAGAGCGAGACTGTGTGGGGTGCTGGCGGCTCTCAAGCCACGAATAGTTCAGGTACTTGCTTTTTACGGTGAAAATAATGGTAATTAAAAAAAAATATATAAAACCTGCTTTATAGTAAGTTCAGTTATTATGCAAAGTTTCATGATCTAATTTGAAGTATTTTTTTTAATACCAGCGGATTTTGTTCTATAGAGAACATTTTATGTATTCGTGTTTTCGCCAAACATAGGACCTAGCATCTATCCTCAACTTTAACACAATACCTATTTATTTCAATAAGAATGCTGCAGTATTTTCGGCATAACGGAGGATCATGCTAAGCAATTTGTGTAGGGTAGGTCCTTAAGCCTATATACATTTTACGCAAAAGAAAACTTATATGAATTTTCTAGTACATAAAATGCTACGTATTGAAATTAGGTTATACCAATAATCATTCTTAAGTAATATTCAGGTAAAACTAGGTCCTGAGTGAAGTACGAATTGCCTAGCTACGTGTTAACTTGATTGGCATACACGCTAAACACGATGTAAAAGTCTCGAGTAATCAAGCAATGACGTAGATAGATGTTCATTTGTTTTTTTTTTCTTATCATTTGTTTTATTGCTTAGCGTTTTTGAGTAACTAATTACATCAGTGTGTTTCAGTAACATTGTTAACTAATACAGTTATTATTTATGTATACTTACGTTTATTGTGGGGCAATAATAGTATGGTACCTACCTATTATTATTTCTTTACTTGAGATATTTACTAAACTAAAAATAGGCTAAATCGAGTTGGCACTTTCTGAAACACTCAAGAAATTAAAATACTTTTTTTTCAAAGGAAAAATTAAGCTTATTTAGTTGCAGGAGATCACTAAACGATAGCAAACAGTTTCCTACCAAAACGTATTTTTTATTATTGACTTATGGTTACTAGTTTTAAATGCATTTTACTAAGCCGAAGAGGCTTTTCCTCACACACAGAATAAACACCGATCACCTCGTTTCCTCACTCCATTTCGACGATTTGGAATATAGACCAGATTTCGTCACAATAAGTATCATCTCACAAAATCAGTCAAGTTCAGAGCAATAATTTGCTCACTTGAATGCCTTTGAAAACCATTAGGCTCAGTTTACATTGTCACGGAACGGAAAGCAAGCGAATTTTTGTCAAGATATTGGGTCAAAGCATGTTGAACTTTGTGTCAATTATGTAACCTAAGATCTAGATAATATGAGCAGAAAAACTGGTTGCGTGTCTTCCGGAGAATTCTCGCGCATTCTCGAGAATTCCCGCAGATCGCAGCTCGAATCTTTGATTTATTCCAGAAATCCCCACTAGTTTAATTAACTCGGCCTAGTGGGGATTTTTGGAAAAATAAGTAACAATTATTATTCATTATAAAATTATTTGCACGGTAAATATTGCAAAACTTCAGTCACCAGAAATTTGGTTTATCATACATGAAAAATATCCTATCCGCATAGAAACGATAAAACATTTTTTTGGGGATGGGACGTTCAAAAGCTGCTGTTTTCCATTTTATCAACTTTATACAGTACATGGTGATCATGGTAGCACCAATGAGAAGACACATATCGTGCCACTGTTGTACGATTTGACGAGTGACAAAACACAGAAATCTTATAACATAGTTTTTTCCATGATAAAATCCATTATACCCGTGTGGATCCCACAAACGTTCAGATGCGATTTTGAAAAGGCCACTATTAATGCTATTCAATAGGTCTTCACAGATGTAACTGTTACAGGTTGCTTTTTTCACTATAAAAAAGGGCGAGAATTGAATCTGAAGAAATCCAAAATTTTGAAGAGACAAGTTGAACTTGCTGCATTTCTACCACTTTTACCGGAACATTTAATTATGGAAGGCTGGTTCTATGTTGCCAGCCAAAGCCCAGACAATCAAAACAGTGACACTTTTCACCGGTATAATTATGTTAAGCCAATGGAAAAACAGTAACAATCCCACTGGTGGGCATTTGTCGGTGGGGATTTCTGGAATAAACCGAATCTTTGTACTTAAAGCAATTGACTTAAAGTTCATTATGCTTTAAACAATTTCGTTCCAAAAAATTTCTTCCTTTCCGTTCCGTAGTTATGTAAATTGTGCCTTACATTGTCACTTTCCACACGTGATACAGTTAGGAAGACGTGTTATTACTATCAACTTTTACCGTCACAAAAATAATTGTTGTCTTCCGCGTAACATTGTCCATTAGACGTGCTCTATTACCGGTGTAAGTAATTTCGATAATTTATAGACTATAAAGAAACCCGTCACTTACACGTGGCATTTAAATTATTTATGTTTTGTATGTTCGTTATTTTAGGAAGGACTCGACGCGCGTATCATTTAGACGAGTCCCGTGACGCGGTCATAGGTGAACATGAACCATTACACACCTATCGAGACTCCTTCGTGCCTCGGAAAGTATGTTATGCCGTTGGACCCAGCTGTCATTCGTAAATCTTTGACAGTCATTACGTGTAGTCAGAAGCCCAAAAGTTTGACAACCAGCCTTACCAAGGCGTATCGTGTTACCTAGTAGATAACTGGGTTTTGGAGGTCAGATAGGCAGACGCTCCATTTAAAATACTGGTATTCAGCTGCATCTGGTTAGACTTGAAGACGACCTCAAAATAGTTGGGAAAAGGCTAGGCAGATTGATGGTTAGATATTTTACGTCAGTCTCTTGTCTCACATAACGTACAGTAGGCCGCAAGTCAGTGGTAACAAAATACTAGTATATGCTTATCCTCTTATTCTTCTTGTTCCCACAGACGTGCGGCACGTTGTACGTACCACATACCTACCATAGACTGAAGAGGTCCTTGGCTCAAAGAATGGCATTATGGCGTTGAGCCTGTACCCTGAGAGCCTAAAAGAATAGCTTTCGATCTAGCCTTAATACATAACCATGTAGAACAATAAAAACAAAAAATTACCAAGTATTTGCTCCTAGTAAAAACGGATGTTGGACATCGTAGGTTCTCCGTAATAAATTGAAAAGACTTTAAATACCTAAATCTGACTCCAAGATTTTCGTGAAAAGGCCTTGCTAACGATACTTGGAACGCTGTCACTAAGACCAGTTTAAAACTAATTTAATTAATTACAATGATCAAAGGATATCATAAGTCGAAGAGAGCCAAGAGCCTTAAGTTTCAAAAGGTACACAGTTGTAAGAATTCTTTAGAATTCTGTATTAAATAGGATGGTTTTAATTTTCTCACTTGAGCCGTTATTGTTGAAGTTTCCTACTGGCAGTACAAGTTGGAACTGAGGCTCACATAACTGAATGGTTGGCTTGAAGAATGCGAGGTTATTCGAGTCATATCTTGTGGAGAACAATATGATAGGAATTGGAGTTTTAATTGTACAATATCACCTACTTTTGTTTATTTAAATTGCAGTAAGCTATGACTGCAGTTAAAATGTTATCATGCTCCTGTCTCTAACGTATTTGGGGTCGCCACAGCATACAGAAATCTAGTTGTATCTATAGTGTTCGTAGTATAAGTAATTCATATTCAACTGGATAATACGGCCAAAAACATAACCAAACACATGACAATCGTAGCGATTACCTCAGCACCATCCATTAAAAAATATTTTTCATTTGTTTCAGGTCATCATCAAACAACAACAGGAGGAATCCAGCCAGTGTTAAATATTATTCAAGTCAATCAGTGAATGTTACAAAGTTTTAAGTGTTTTAAGTGCCAAAGAGTGAGTTCACTGTCATGTGATGCACTACAATGTTGAAGATACAAATGTTAGAGTCCATTGTCAGTAATGATGCTGATGAGAATCAAGAGCCGCAGCCAAATGGGTGAGTTCTATCAGATTTTTGTTTATTTGACTAGCATTAAAAAACCTCCAGAGTGAGTGCAAAAGATGGACCGATGACTAAGTGATTCGGTTGGATGCGGTTAGCTTTGTTCAAATAAACATGTTTACAGGGATTTGACGAAAGCCTAAGTCAAAGATATTCTTACGGCTATCGGGACAAAAAATTTGACGGGTCTGGATTTCTGATGTTGCTTATTTAAGAAAATCGGCGGATGCGCAGGCCTTTGTATTGCCAAACAGTGTACTGTGCCTCGCTGAGTTTTATCAATAAACAAGTGTAATTCAATAATCCATATATGCAAGATTAATTCATCCGGTATAAATTATGCTTCTGAAAATGGGATGAATGGCGTTTAATTATTTATGTACAATTTCGGACGTTTAAGCAATCATAATCATAAACGTAACTTTAAAACACAGGATAGGTTTAAAGAAGCTTCCACCACTTATTAGTTCTAGAAAAACATAGAAACCAGCTATAGTTGGACGAAGTTGCGATAAGAACATTATCCAATTCGAAACAATAGCTTCACACCATAATATAAACCGTAGATTATAATATTAAATATTCAATTATCCTGAGCCAAGAGTGGCACCAGCATACAATTTAGGTTTAGGTAGTACCTAATCCAAAATCTACAGAACAATACAAACAATAGAAGGGTTTGTTAATATCAACACTACGTAAAATACTGCGTTGAGATAATCGACAATGGACACATCATCATAATATGAAACACTTATCATAAAATCACGCTTATATTTTCCGAATAATTAGGGTGACATTATAAATGAAGTGCCTAAATTATCCACTAAGCCTGACTTATCAGCAGCCTGGTCGCGTCAATACAAAGGCGGATGCAACACAGACACACATAGCCTGTGGTGCATTATCTTGCGAATGGCTTATAGCAATAATAGTCCGGCCGAACCCGGCTGCAACACAGCGCCAGCGGTTTGTGCGCAGCCGTATTTTTAAGGCAATAAGGCAATGAAAAGGCGGATTTAACACAAATACCCATTGTATTATTTCCGTTATATTATAAATTGTCGAAAGATTGTGAATCGGATGAAATGGGTTTGGTCAAGTTAGAACTATGGCAAAGCGAGTGAGCTAAGCGAGCGGCAGATAGGTTTGTTTGAACATACAAATTTTAACCCATAATCCAAGGTCTACTGAGAGGTTTAGCCTAAAGAGGCAAAGTAGAAATATCTAACTCGATATGTTTGTATGTTGAAATGACAATTGCCTGTAACATCAAAATACTTACTCATAGCCAGCCTAACATATTATCTTAGTCAACTTTTTACAATTTACTACAATTTAGCAAGATGAGCCGTTATAGAAACGGCTTATTTCATGGAATCTATTTTAGTACTCGAGTCTTTTTCAAATATACTATGTTGTTCTATGTTCTATGTTATGGGGTTAGGTTTCCGCACTTAGTCTTTAATGTGGACCATTGTGCGTGAGCCATGGCGGCCGTCGTGGTTTCTCCAACCAGCCCACCTCCCTCCAGAAGCTAATTAAAGCTCCTGGTCTATTCAGAACATCTGTGAAAGATCTGGGAGCCCCGAGGGTTTCTGTTCTAATATGGGTGATGCCCGTGTATTCAAAGAGCACGTGCGTGACGGTTTCCTCAGCCTCCATACATGCTCTGCACAGAGGACTGTCCGTAATGCCTATTGTGTGGAAGTGTTTATTTAGTGAGCAGTGCCCCGTGATGGTCCCCGACACCAGGCGCAGGCCGTACCTGTCCAGGCGTAGCAAACGCCTGGTTAGCCTGCTATCCAAGGATAGCATAGCTTCCCTGGACTGTCTGCAACCCGGTGTCGAGGTCCACGAGCTCTCTGCCTGTGTTTGGGTGAACTCCTGTATCCACCTGCGTATTTGGTTGAAGGGGATGGGTACGATGGCGCGGCTCCACAGACTGACGTGCTGGATCCTCTTCCAGCAAGTTCGTCAGCTGCGTCGTTACCTAGCGATCCGCTTTGTCCTTTAATCCATTGTAGTGTTACCGTGTTGCGGTTAGATACTGTTACTCGTTTTATTGCGTTGTGACATTCTAGTATTAGTTTTGAGGTGATGCACTTCCTTTGTAAGGATTGGAGAACTGAGGCGCTGTCAGAGAGTATACGTATTATCTTTATCTCAAATATACCTGATGATTTAACGTTGTCAAACGAAATACTCGACCAAACCACAAGCAACCCCAAACAAGCCACTAAATAATGAGAATAGCTTCACCGTTCAGCACAATTCACCTACATTCTATTTCTACAGTATCAAGATATCGATTTCCATCCGAATAAGCGTCCCGGTGGCGCCGGTATAATTTCGCAAATAACTTTTTATTGGGACATCACAGATCGTTGTTTTCTACCAGGTCATCCGACAGGTTTTGACGACAATTTGTCGCGGAAATGACAAACAAATTAATAAAATTATACCTACCTCCTTACTGTGAATAAGATTTTATTAGAGGCGTTTTCGTATGAACAGTAAAATGTAGTTGGTAATTCCTTATTCTGAGGTGTTTGTTGGTTTGATCCGCAAGGGACTTAATTTAACGTCTTTGGGTTCAAACACGCCAAACTTACTTCTAATATAAAGCTGATGTATTTTGATCTATGAATCTCTAAAGTGCTTCTTATTCTCTTCAGCGTTTATCAAGATACTGTAAGCGATTGCCCACTTTTGGTGCTCTGTTAGTCTTCATCTAAGTAATTTGCTATCTTCTTTGGCCTTCTTGTCACAGTCACGACGTGCAGCTGTCGACTATTTCTGTTATAATTATGCTCGTGATTTAATGTGTACTTAGCTCTATTTTGTTTAAATTTTCTGATAATTCTTATCTTTTTGTATGCACGTGTTTCTGTGACAAATAAAAACAAATTTTCTTTCTTTATTTAATGTCATCTAATCATCAGTCCTCTTCTTAGCAAGATAATCAGCGTTTTGATCACCACACCGGCATCGATACAGACCAAGTCCACCTTTCCTATTGCTACCAGGTCAAGTGTCTACTACTCTATTAATTTCTAATGTTTTCGTCAAAATGCAGTGAATATTTTTGATTGCACGTCGAAGTCACGAACAAAACAAAATGTCTGAAAAGCGATACCAATGCAACATATTCGCGCCACAAACATTCTATTAGTACGACCATTTTCAGGTGCCACAAAATATGAAACCGAAACTTCCACTCCATACATTTTCAATTCAACCACGCCCTCACAGCAAGAAGCGAGTGGGAACATTGTTTGCGCTCGTAAAAACTAAATGAAAACATAGAGGCGGGCGACAGGACGACGCGACGTCGCCGTGTCGCCCTCGTCGGTGGGACAAAACAAATTCAACGGCATGTTTTATGGCCCCACCATGAAGGAAAGGCCTCGGGATTATAAGTTATAACGCACTCGCATAGGAAGGAAAACTCTGTGCCAGTACGATGTTTCATAGAAAAGGAAAGCCATGACCAGGGGCCAAAATTACTTTCAGGAGATGAATATTAATATTTGGATAGGGACCTATATCTATAGCATTTTGTTGTGGCAAAAGGTTCTTTTCCCAGTACCTACATAAGTATCATGATTTGATGGTTTATGAAATGATGAAAATTTTACTAAAAATACCATCATCTGCCTAGCTTTTTCCCAACTATGTTGGGATCGGCTTCCAGTCTAACCGGATGTAGCTGAATACTAGAATTTAACATGGAGCGACACCGAACCCTGGTTTACTAAAAATACCGAAAGTGTTAAAAGAAACCAAAATGTATCTTCAATGTATGTACAAATTCGACAACGATGCATCTACCAAATAACTAGTGCGAACGCGTAAACAAGCAGTCTTGGATTCGGATCTCAGGTTTTGTTTTACTTTTAGTATTTTATTTTTTCAGAGTTCTATTAGTTGTTTCCTTTAACAAAACTTTTTTTTAAAGATTGTGCATAATTCAATTCAAAAGTGTCAAATTATATACTCAGTAAGGCGTCCAGCTATCGCTCAGCACAAATATATAAATATTGCCAGACTTTCGCAATGCACGAGGGTACTATGAACGGGAAGTCCTTTAGAATACCTTTTACTAATAAGTAATGCCTTTCTAAAGAAACCCATCTACATAGTACAGGGGAAACTCTAACCAGATCCCCTTACTGGCTTCCTGAGTATACACGGACACTTGATAAAATCAATTAAAAAGTTGGATATGTATCCAAAACGAAAGAAAACTTTGATTGTGAGATTTAGAAGTCATTGCGAAAAAATATTGTCTTAGTTGTGGGTAATTGGAAACTTCATTAGTCATGATTTCTTCTTTGGTGAAGACGAATCATCTGACAGTTTAATAATTTTATTGTTGATTATTATGGACGCAAACCAAAGTTTGTTTTTTAAACCCAGATAGTAATTTGACAAGTGCAAGTGCAAATTAATGACAAACTCAAAATTAAAAAAAAAACAAAAACAAAGATTTGAAATGTCATATTACTATTGGGATTCAAAAACTAATTTTAAGTACAAGTGAATTTGTGTGTGGATCAAAAGTGTTAGAAAAATCGCTAATTAATAAGACTGTTTCGTGTTAGTGCGTTGTAAAAAAAAATTGCAATTTGTGCATAGAAGAAAGTTTTATTTGGGATTGCAAATTGAAAGGTTGGTGAAAGATTTTGAATTTCAATTCACATTACCTTGCAGGAACTGATAACGTTTAATAATAATAAGTACCTAGAATTACATTGACATTATTTGAAGTCTGTTAAAAATTTAAAGAACTGCTAAATCTTTGATATATTAATTTATTAACTTCCCATTGATGGAAACCACTCATGCAGACACTGAAACAAGCCCCAAGAATATAATAACAAAATACAAGACCTGTTTGGTCGATATCCTTTGTGCTTAGGTTATTTTGTGTGTGTGTTCAACATTTGAATTTAAAAAACGAATTTACCGATATTTAAACAGAATGACGCGCAACATTGTTCCAACCTTCAAGATCCATCCTCCTTCGACCTTGCAAAGTCTCATTATAAGTAAAGCGAAACACTCAGCCACAATATCGGTTACGTCAAACTCAGGCCGAAGGCTATTGATTACAATTTTCTATCGACGAACGATTCATTAAACCAGGCATACCATTCACACAATTAAGTCGGTTGTACACCAGTGTGCAATTAACTCGCAGTAACCGCTGTTACACAACGGTGTGCCACCGATATTCCGTTCAGGGCAACGCAACGAGCCGTGAAATATGACGTTAGAAAAAGCGATCATGTGTACTCAGCCTTAATTCAGGTTTTGTACAGGCGAACACGCATTGAAAATTAAACAGGAACATTGTATAGTAATAAGAGTTTGTCTTTACTGCTATTATTAATTTTAATAGGTTTTTCAATACCTACTTTGTTGCGTTCATTAAATAATAATAGAGTTGGGAATAAGTAAACCAAACAACAATGGTGTTATTTACATAACTTTGTTGCCATGTCAGCAAATAATACGTTACTCGTGTCGTCGCCGTCGGTGAAATAAAAGAAATTGATGAATGTTGTGTAAACAAAACGTTCGGTAAGCATTCTGATCATTGTATCACTAAGAGATCACAAATATTGATTTTACTATAGTAGGCGTTGTTATTTTGTATTTTTTTGGCTGAATATCTATTGAGACACCGACTACACTGAACAGGACACTGCCTCACTGGTACTGGCTCCAATTTAAATAGGTTACCTATAAACTCATGGTCAATGAAAAATACACAATAGATATGAATCATATTAATATGACGGGACAAGGGTTAACATATAGCTGTTTGTACTATGCAAGTTCGTTAAGTCATACACAATATCTGCCCAAAAGGTTCAACCAAGTAACTACCACCACAGTATAATAAAGTAACAGTATTATGTCTCGGCAGGGATCTCATGAAATCATTACCTGCGGTCGCTCAGTAGATAAACCTTTCGCGTTAATGCGTAACTACCGCGCACTCGAGACTATGTACTCTTTATGAGTACTCATCGAGATTTGGAAGCGCGTCATATCGGGCGTTGTTAGTACTGTTACTTATTTATACTGTGCAAGCACTAAACACATACCACACAAAGTTCAAACATAACTGAACTTAATTTACTCAGTTCGAGCGCTTACGACCGTCGAAATCTACCACACTAATCCCAAACACGGACCCTTGGAAACTGAACCCCGGGGTACAGCAGTACCCCGAAATATACTGTTAGGGACCTTATATAATAACGGTGAGAAACGCAAGCTTCATAATGATTTCCACAAAGTAAATATGGAGGGAAATCTGTTTTCTAATGGTGAGAAACTGAGAAAGGAAAAGCCGTGGTCTTGATGGCTCTGACTTTATTTCATTTTCTTTCACACGGTGTAATATTATAAGTGTTACTGTTGAGTGTTGAATAATACATTTTTAGATAGTGGGCACTGTCATACATAAGTGTTTTTGTTGCGATTAGAATTTTCTTTATGACAGGTAAATTGATAAACTGGTGGACGAAAGTTGATGGGAAGCGTGCGAGAATGTCGCGCATATACGTTTAAACTATATAATGATGGCAATTTTGATTTTTTGGTTTCTAATCTGTAATCTGTTGAACGTTGATTGACTTTACACGTCTTCCTACTGAAGTGTTGCCAGCTAAAATCATAGAAAATCTGAGGTTGCCACTATTGAAAAAAAATAAAAAATAACATTCGTTAATTGCGGTAAACATGACATACGATCGTGGTAGGGTAAAAGTCGCAATGCAGGGATTTGATATAAATCAAATACTTGATTAAGTAATTATAGCAGCTAATGATTATACAGTGATACATTTGGAGTTAAGCTTAATCCGACTTGTACACTTTACAGTAGCACAAAGTCGAAACACTGATTCAATATGGGATGCACAATGCACATGTTTGCAATGGCGTGCAAATAATGACCGTGTGGCGTGTGCTAACCTGTCCTCTGCAAATAATGGGATGGGCCATGTTTCTCTCCACTGACTTGTACAACATGGAACGAGGGATAAAGGGTGATAGATGATTCAGCATACTAAAGCTGAGCCGTGCCTAATCCGGGGCACGAACGAAGTATAGTTGCAGGAATGCAAATTACACAGGCATAGGAAACATTATGTGGAACTTAGTTCATGCTATACCTGCTCAAATCAAACTAGTTATACAGTGAATGTAGGTAGGTAGGCTAGGTAGTTACCTATATCAAGGATAAGAACATCGAAAACTCCGACACCAAATAAGACAGCGGATTTAAAGCCGATATGTTTTAGTATTTAAAAGACGTTTCACTCGAAGCATAAATAATAACTAGAAGGTAAATGAACACACATGGAAAAATCGATTGACTGGCATAAATCTCGAGCTCAGCACGATAAGCATATAAATCAGAATTGCACGCAGATGTAGGTCACACAGCCGTATCATAACTCCCCATATTGCATTTCAAATTCTAGCAGGGATTGTCAATTCAGTGCCAATCATCTCGGAGAATCTCGAATGTACACTAAGTTTGAACATGGGAGTGATAGTTAACACCTAACTTGACAGATGGCGTTGTCTGTCGTCGTCGGGGGCTTTATATGAAAAGACTTACGGATAAAGTAGTGACTGCTGTAGTCAATTAGAAGTTACCACATTTGTCCAAGGGAAACACGATGTAGCTTATTATGCCGCATATTCAATTTTGAAACTAATTATAAATTCGCTTGAGTCGAATGCAACCAGAGTAATTTTTTACCAGCCCATGATGTAAGGTTCCTTTTTGCAGACAACCTTTATAGTAGGTACTGAGCATATATGTTACGAATGATTTGATTTTGTTTTGTTGGATATACCGTTGTAAGTTTTGTTATGGTAGGTTCTATTTAACTTATCTGACTCATAACTCCATGTAATTTCTGTTACCTACATTCTTTAATTTATCCAGTAGACCATGCTTTTCTGGACATTATGAAACAGCCACTTTGTATTCTTTCGGGACTGTGCACTTATTAGATGTACCTAGCATTGTTGGCTACCTTCATTCGTATTCAATGTTTATTTCCAAGCTAGTTTTCCGAATCTGGTCGTTTCAATACAGAGTTAACGAGTTAAACGGACGAGCGTACCTTCCTCGGCCCTTGACCCAGTTGTATCCCTATTGCTCTGCAGAGCTCCCAAGTGCTCTCCTTCCGCTGAGTAAGACCATCTGCGGCCAACGGTAGTCCTCTTTACGAAAATCTTTTGCTGGTCGCTAGTTAGTTGGTTGATATAACATCAATTTATTCATCTTCTGTTTTCTATCCGTCTGTTATTGTAGCTGATTTAAAGTTCTATTAACTATATATCTGTGCCTCCTGTGATGAGTAATTTTAGTCGAGTTATGCCCTGTTTGTGTTTTTTACATAGAAATTATCAGAAAAAAAAGCGTTTTTTTTTGTCTAACTCACGTTCTTTTATCTCCTATAGTTTCGGAGATAGTTGGGTGCAAAAGGATACAACTGCCAGGATTTTGGCCAAAAAATCGTGAATTTAGATATATGTCAAGTTGTAACCCCAAAGTAATTGCTCCACACATTTTTTTTCGTGCTTCATGGTATAAGAGCGATTATATTAATTTTATTTTTCAGTATATTTATCGACAACTTATAGGTGCAACATAATATAACTGTACTTGTATCATTTATAACGTAATTTTAGCGCATATTGGAAATACAAAAAGGTACAACTTACAGGTTTTTCATGAATTACTTTAGAACTATAATATGTAACATAAAAATTAAAATGCACAGTGAATGTTTTTATCTACAAAATAAGGAAAATAATACTTATGTCTAGCCTAGCCCACTTAGTCCACGAACTGGAATTTTTGAAATCTTGTTTTTGTTCTCCTGTAAAGTGTTGATTTTTTACTTGTATCACTTGTCACAGGAGGCACAGATATGTATATAAAGTTGTTTGTAATGAATTGACAAGATCTCTCTGGTCTCCAAAATATTTTATTGAATTCAATATCATCATCTTTAAAAAAATTGCACAAAAAAAAAAAAAACAGAAGACGGTGTACTAAAAAATCACAGAAAGCATCTTCACAAATTCTTGGCTTAATCCATCAAGACTGGTTCCCAGAAAAAAAATACAGAACTCCATGGAGGAAATACTCAACCATAATTCTTTGTTCTCCCATGTAAAATTCAAATGCAAAGGTTTAACAAAAAACCACAGCGGTCCTTTATACGAGGGGATAGATCATACAGGTACATAATATATAAAACATACATGGGAAGGGCACAGGTGGTCCTCCTGTATTTTCATTTTAAGTTGGGTACTCCCAAAGGTACAACTTATAGAGATATCAGGCATAATCCTTCCAAAATGATCCAGGAGTGTGTCAACGATGACGCAAGTACCTAAACCTTAGTTAAGGGGTGAGTTTTAATAACTATGACGAGGGATCAAGGCAAAAGAACTTAGCTTTAATACTTTGGTGGGTATGTAGTGTGTAGATCTTTTTCGTAAACCATAATCTATCAAAGAATATATAGATTATGGATTATATCTATATCTATACTAATATTATAAAGAGGAAAGTTTTGATTGTTTGTTTGCATTGAATAGGCTCCGAAACTACCGAACCGATTCGAAAAATTCTTTCACTGTTGGAAAGCTACATTATCCCCGGCTGACATAGGCTATATTATATTTTCAAAAAAAATTGGGCTCCTTACTAAAACTCCAATATTGTAACCCAAGGTGTAAAAAAATACATAAAATAGCCGTAGATAAGTAGTTAGTGCGAAGCCAGGGCGAGCAGCTACTACTATATAAATAAATATGAAATGATGTTCGTTGGTAAGCGTCATCAATTGAGAACGGCTGGACCAATTTGGCTATTTTTTGTTCGTATTAGGTTTTTATGAGACAGACAGACAGCGGAGCCTTAGTAATAGGGTCCCGTTTTACCCTTTGAGTACGGAACCTTAAAAAACAAACTCAAAGGAAAGTATGACCTCAGAGGGCTAGATTATAGGTGTGGTAAAATAAATTGGATAAATGGGAACCAATAAGTCTAGAGTAGCATCAACAAAACATTTACCTATCTCAAAAGCCAAGTAAGCGATCATTCTATTCAAAATCTTATACACAGTGTCATAACGCCATATTTTGCGTCACGCTTATAATTTCCTTTGTCACCTGTGACAAAGGTATAACCTGTCAAAGCCAACGTCTCGTTACAGTGTCACTTTATCCCCCTACGGAGGTCGAAGAAAATATCGCTTACAAGAAAATATATCCAAAATCGACCACTTTCACTAGACCTCTGATCAACTGAATAGCTCTTTGATTTGCACTAGTTTTCGATGCCTCCAGAGATGACATGGCTCAAGTTGCACTGGTCTTATTATACCAAAATAAGTTAACCTATTTATTGGATATCATGAGATAACTTAGATGACTTGTTCTTAAAACAGTACACCTGTTCTAAGAACAAGACATCTATAGCTATTCGATTAAATGTAGGTGATATGTGCGAAGACACCAGCACCCTAATTGGGTAATGCACAATCGTCGGTCAGAATAGGAATCGGTTTGAAATAAATGACTGTCTAATCCAGCGGTTCTCAAACTTTTTTGGCGACGGAACCCTTTTGGAAAACGAAATTTTTGACGGAACCTTAGAATAATCAAAACCGTTCGTCGTTTTCTCTATCTAAAATTAGTTCTTGAGGAAACTTGGCTCCTCAAAGCCACTAACCACCACACAGCCTCTGTGTGGGGGCTCCGTGAAAATACTGGTTCATTGTGACCAGTAATTTCGCGGAGCCACCTTAGAGTCTGTCATCCATCCGCGGAGCACACTTTGAGTAACACTCGTCTAATCCAATGCATCATAATTTGAAAAAAAAATCTGTTCAACAACGTAACTGTTTACGAACTTATGAAGCAATGGATTAGACATTTGGTTCGAATCAATTCCAATTCTGATTGATCGTGCGTGAATTTAGTTCTGCAACCTAATTGCAATACACAATTAGGTTTTTCTAAACTCACGCACAATACGCACATGAGTTGTTATATTTATGTACTTTTAATAAAATATTTAAAAATAGTTGATTGTTCTTATTTTATTTTTAAGAATTATGTTTATAGTTTTCGCTGTGGAATGTGCTCTGACAACTATCAAAAGAAAATTACCTTCCAGAGAAAACGTAAAAATTGACACATTTCTTAATCCTGGTGTATAAAATTTTCACTCCACCTCGAAATGTTGAGTTGAAAAACTATCGGCTATTAATTTTTCGTTGGTGAATAATAGCAACGTTGGCCGCAAGTCCGTTAAAAGTCTACAGCACTTGGAGTTTTAATTAAAAGTTCTCACAAAAGACAGCTCCTAACCTATATCGAATACTTTTCAAGGATCTGAAGTATCGAATTGGAAACAAATCATGTTGCTGCTGTTCATGAGGTCTTGAATTCGATCCCCGGGTCATGAAAAGTTTCGTTGTAAATGTGTGCGTTAGAGCGTGTATGCACAGAGCTTGGTGTAGTTTTGAATGCTTCACTTTATTGTTCGCAACGCTCTATCTACATTTTTTAATTCGTCTGAGTTAGTAACGTCTGTAATCTGCAGTTTCATACAAAACTTAATGACGTGAAGGTATGTACCTACTAACGTTGCGCAAATCGCACTTTTGTGTTTCATCAGCGAACATAACAAAATATAATTAAGCCCATTATTAAGAAACTTAACGTAAACACTGTGCAATGTTTTGTAACCGTTTTTACATTTAATAGCAATGTAAAAATAATCATGAGTTTCTTCACAATTTTGTCATCAAGAACTTTCTAAGAGACAGGAATTCCTACCACCATTCAACTATACTATATAAAATACTTTTAACTTAACCTAATTATACTTTTAATTTCTTCTTTTATTTTTGTTTTCTGTGTTCTACCAAAAGGTAAAATAATTTATTAATACTATCTGCTATAAGATAAACGTAAACGCTGTGTGACAGGTTTTCCTAGTATAGATACCAGTCTCCCACAAAGGATTTATTTTATTTTATATTTATATATACTTTATTGTGCACCAGAAAATACATAGCGAAAATAAGAAATAAGAATGCTTACTTTACTTTCAAACACTTATTGGTCACATTAAGTTAGGACAAATAAAACTATGATTGAGATTAAAAAGCTCTTTTTACAGGAATCATGTTTTTTTTTGTCTACAGTACCTAATCTACACTAATATTATAAAGAGACAATATTTGTATTTTTGTTTATTAATGTGTTAACTCGAAAACTACTGGATTGATTTAAAAAATCTTATAAATTCATAGATTCGCATGCGCCTGACATTACGACTTATGCCGTCAGTAACATTTTGTATGATTAATAAAACCAGCAAAGGATATCCATGTCATAGATGTTACAAACACTGTCAGAACATATTATTGCTCCAATATCAGAAAATAAAAGCAAAAGGTTCGGGTTTCATATCACAAAATCCTACCCATACTTATGTGTAGGTACGTACCTATACCTACTTAATGATTTGTAAGTATAGTCGACCTCGTAATTGCTTTACTAATATTTTTTATCTTACGAAGCAACGCGTTTTTAACTTTTGGTGACCAAGTGTACCAACACGCTGTGAATGTGTCTGTAACCGCAAGAGCCCTCGGTACCATCCAAGACAATGGCGAAGACGGAAGTGTCTGTGTGTGTGTTATGTGCTGGCGCTACTCGTCCTCACGCAGACATTTACAGCGTCAGTTGTTTATACACTTGGCTACCACAAGTAAAACGCGCGTCGCTTCGTGAGATAAAAATACAATACCACCTTAAAGTTGAATCATATGCACGTCATAAAACGACAAGGTATATTTATCAATGAGACTGCTAAGTACATAGTTTCAACCTTAGTAAAGTATAAACTTTCTGGGAATTGTTGTCAAAAGTGGTACAGCAATTACGAGATCGACTATACATTAGACACGACCCACATCATTTCATTAATTTGGATCACCAGTTACCTAAAGGTAAGGGTCAACGATCACAAATCTATCCAGGATACAAGCAAATGTAGGCACTGGGAACAATTTAGCCGAGGTAATATATTTAGGTAATACCCGGGTATGAAAAGTAAATACAATTAGATGTAGGTAACGATAAGAGGTAAAAGATTACCTACCTACAGGAAAATTTCTTAATTCAATGACCATCTATGCATTTTCGCATTCATAATGTAGGTTATAAAGTTTGGGAAATGAATGATTAAGCAAAATTAATTAATTTTAATCAATAGTTAAATTAATAATTAATTTAAAGTAATAAATTAATTATAATTATTTTATTTGCTTTTATTCGAATCATCAATAACATGCTTTGACAGTTGTATGAAATGGCTTTATCACGGTGAATTGACGCAGGGTGTCAGTTTGCTTAATAATTACTTTCCATGACAGCAGCCCTCAGGCTTGGTGGAGCTACGGTCTTTGAGGGGTAGCTGGTAGCAGCTGGATGAGAGTTGGCGAGAATCGACCACCTTATTGCGTAACACACGATCAATCACAATCTGTTTCATTTTAAACCGACTTCTTCAAAAAGGAGGAGGTTCTCAATTCGTCTGTATGTTTTTTTTTTTTTTGTATGTTTGTTACGCGATTACTCCGCCAATTATGAATCGATTTTGATGATTCTTTTTTTGTTTGGTAGGTCATGCTTTCGAGGTGGTCCTATATAAATTTTATTAACTTTGCTTGCGTAATTTTTGAGTTAGCTTCAATATTACGTATTTTTCCCACTTAGTTTATCTAGACGATATACTGTTTGACTCCTTCACTGTTATTTACATAGCAGGTAGTGGTATTCGGATTTGTGTGGGGTAGGTACCACAACTAAAAAGATAAAAATAAAAACTTTTTACAAAAAAAAAAAACAACCGACTTCCAAAAAAAACACTAAAATAGTGAAAAATAACTTTAATTTCGGAAGTCGGTGGCAAAAAACGGAAATTGAAAAGCAAAGACACCGACTTCCGAAATTAAAGTTATTTTTCACTTTTTTAGTGTTTTTTTTTGAAGTCGGTTGTTTTTTTTTTTTTTTAAAAGGTTTTTTGTCAGTAAAAGTCTGACACGCCCTTCCGCTCCGCCCAGAGCGGGAGAAGTCATTTGATGATTTCCCAAACTCAAAAAAAAAATACCTACCTAATACTAAATAGTACCTACCTAGACCTACTAAACAGCTTATTGAATAACTTATATCTTCATAATGTTTGCTTTACGTTAGCTTTCACAGCAGTCAACAATTCTATTTTATTGGTTATAGCTTGGTCTGTCAGTTCCTAGGTATTAAATTAGTCTCTAATAACTAACTAACTGCTGTCATGGACGGAGTTCTAGGAACACCTAACTGTCTGATTCAGTTAGCTTCCTAGAACTCTGTCTGTGTATAAATTAGAGCGTTTAACCTGGTTTACCCTCAAATAAAAATAGGTAGGTAAATACATAAATAAATAACCTATACCTAGTCTGAGCTTAGGCTTAGCGTAAATTGTCAAGCGCACGTAAACTGCTGTGATTGGTTGAATGATTTATCAATAGCCAATCGCAGCAGTTTACATGGGCGGTCCGCTGACAATTTGAGATATTAATTTTGCGATCATTTCCATTCGAGAAACTACCTATTTTTTTTTTTTTGGGTGGGAAATCATCAAATGACTTCTCCCGCTCTGGAAGGAGCAGAAGGGCGTGTCAGACTCTTACTGACTAAAACCCACCCATGTTCCTTCAGTTGCCTGTTGCCAACGTCCCGGTATCCCTTTCGGACTATTCCGCAACCCTGGCAGGAGAAACTGCCTCTAAGAATTTGTTCTCAAAAAATCATCAAAAACCTCATTAATGCGTTTTCCAATGTTTAAAACAAAAGAGAATAAGTCCGAAAGTAGCCGAAGCTAATTTCAGACCCAACTAAATCTAAATGGATTATTTTCGCTTAAAAATTAAATACAAATGAAATTAGAGAGTTACAAGCTCGGCCAGACTTACTCGGAATCAGGTGCAGCCATCTAATAAGTGCCTGGCCTAGTTATTATAAAACCTCCCGGGTGAATTACATGATATCCCCGAAGATTAGCCCCCGTTGGAGTTTCTAGCTAAAACTAGTGGCTAACTTATTAATAACCCAGCAGGCTGGCATAAGCCGCCAGTAGGTATTCGTGTCAATAAATGTAGTTGAACTATTAAAATAAGTAGGTAATAATCTTTTATTATGTTACAAACTTATTGATTTTATGTTAGAAATATTTTTTTTTTGTTTTTGTTTTTAGCACTAGTAGGTAGGTAATATTCAGCCAATGCCATCTACCGATAAGCGGCGGTAGTAGAAGTGTAACGTCTATTAGCGTGTTTAGTAAAAGTTCCAATAGAATCGATGTTGGAGCATCAAGTTAAGATGCGTCCCGCTAGATGGCGTTATTATAAATTAAATACCTATTCAACATCATTTAAAATTTAAAATGAATTATAAGTTTTTGTTATTGGAGTTGTTTCATAATCGTTGGGTAGTTGTGATATATTATTTTGAAATAAAGTTAATTTATTAATTTTTGCACAGTAACTCCACTTGCAATTAAGTCTACCTTCGTCAAACTGAACTTAAACCCACTTTAACCGAGCTGTGTAGTTTAATCGCGTTTTAACCACGTATTAGCATTGGATTAATTACCAACGTGGGACTTGGATAATGCTCAAAAGTTTGTTTCTGTTTGGGAGTTTTGTGGATTTGCGTGTAACGATATGCTCGCGGTTACTTGGGGTTATTTATGCGACATTACTTGGCTGCTGTGTAATTTACTTACAATCCAGCGGTTTAGTAATTTACCAGGCGAGATAGTTAGATAAAATACCTAGTCTTGCAATTAAACTGGTGGTAAGTTACGGCATGGACTTCAGAGCATAAGTATGTATGGACCTTTTCGAAGTCCATAAAAAGGCCAACTTTTATGTATTACTAGCTGCGCCTCGATAAGTCTCGATCCCATGGAAATATCGGGATAAAAAGTATCATAAGTCCTATTCCAGGCCATGGTCTACCTATGTACCAAATTTCATCCAAATCCGTTAAGCCGTTTTAGCGTGAAAGCGTAACAAACAAATAAACGAACTCACTTTTGCTTTTATAATATTAGTTATGATTAAGATAGTACGGATGGATTAATATTATTAAATTATTATTATAGTTAGGATTTCCATTGTTCCCTAATTTAGATAGACGTACGAAGGTGGGTAGGTACGTTTGTTTCGGAAAACAAAGAAAATACGTGCTGTATTAACATAGACACAAAAAATCTTCAAAGCTTTGTCTCCGTATTGTCTTTCAAGCGTAAAAGTCAACTGAGGGAAACGTTTTAATTAATTAACGTGACTTCCCTCTGTTCTACTAAGTACAACCCTGACTTGAACCTTATTAGTTTCTCGTGCATTGTATGAAGCTTTAACCTTAACTTATATGGTTTTGATTGTGAGGGGAAGGATGGGAAACTGTGACATACGAAGAAAGTCGGTTAATATACCCCTTTGCTTCTTACGTTTTGGCGTACCCATGAAAGTCAGAATTTTCTCAAAGAGTTTTAATTAACTATGGCTAACAATTTGGTAACAGGACTGACTCCCATAGGCTACATAGATTCATGGTGAATTGGTGATTGTTTGGTTAGGTATGGAGCCTGTTTTTAATAATAATAAAAAAAACATTTTTATTTATATTTCAATAAAAACAAATGTAATTTTTGATTAATATAATTAAGTCAAGTTATATTTTGAGTAAATAGCTGCCGAATTCAGAATCTAACCTTTCTTTTGCCATCGTAAAAAGTACCAGTATACCAAATGTACCTTATTATTCGATAATGTAGTCATATAGGTATAATATACTTACTTGAAAAGTACATTAAGTACTGACCAGGTGTAATATTCTCAAGTCGTTAACTTCAACGTAACGGAACGAAGAAATTCACACGTTATGGCTCATTTAGTTATGAGAATGGATACGGTTTCGGGTTGTTAAGGGAAATTTGACATCTGCGCGACTGTTTCTTATAAGTAATAATATTATTATTAATGTTACGGAGGCACCCTTCAATTTGTCAATAATGAAATTATAGGTACTTACAAAAAGGCTTGATATGAACAAAAGCTTCTTTTCCCAAAATTCTTTGTTTTAACTAAGTCGGTACATACTTTTTACCCGACTACGGCGAAGAAAAAAGGAGGGTTATGATTTTGACCGGTATGTATGTATGTATGTTCATCTGTTCCCCCTATCTTCTAAAGTATTCATCACAATTTGACAAATGAGGTATCGTTGGAAGCGTCTTGATTGTCCGCAGGTTATGTGACGTCACATTAAATTAAAAATGGCGACCTATAGAGGACATAAAGTCAGGAACTAAAAACAAAATTTTGTTTATTCGTACCATGTTGGGTATCAACTGAAAGGCAGGCTTAATGAGAACATTTCAAATATATAAATATTATAGCCCCAAAAGAATTAAAAAAAAAATTAAGTAAGTAATTAAAACTAAAAGTCTGTCAGTGGGGTCTTATTTATACCTTTTTAGTCGTAGTTGGGTTTTAGTTTTTATTACTTAATTTTTACCAAAATCTAATTCCGGAAACCAACACGGGCAAAGGTAAAAAAGTACCCAATATTTATTCGTTCCAAATTATTTAAGTAATTTAATATTTTTTTAACCTAAATAATTTTTGTTTCGTAAAATGATACGAAATAATAAGTACAACTAGGTAGTGAAAGTTGTTTCCAAGTTTTTTTTTTCATGAGTAATGATAATTACGTTTTATGATCTGTAATTAAAATTATTCTTGCTCCATTCAACAACTAAACCGTTTGCAAATAAATCATTTCTTACATTATGAAATTAGTTAGATATGTGGCAATTTGAACCAATCCAAAAATTGAGTCAATACAACATACCTGGCCAGTTACATTACAAATCGAGAATATCAAACAAGCGTTTAACAAAAAAGAACCTCATTAATAATTAAATGCGTTTAATTTCGGCCTGTATTTACTCATTCCCAACTTCCCAAGACCCATAAAAAGAATTGGCTTAAAAAGTCATTTCCTTTTTCAATATAAACGAAGAAAAAAATCACACCCACCTGGTTAGGCGCGTGTCGGGCCCTTTCCGGTAGCTTCCCCTAGCTATTAATCGACCAATTTTAAAATACTTCAATAAAACAAGATACTACAGATAAAGACGGGCTCTTCAAAATGGTAGGGTGTTAACTTTACCGGTTTATTTTCTTTATAATTTAATAAGGAGGCGCGTGTCGGATGTCCGATTGTGTGTGTTCAGGTACTGTGACGGAGTTATAACAAGTTTTTGTTGTTTTAAATAATATTGTCCACCGGTGAATTATGTTTTAGTTAGAAGGAACTGGTTGCCAGATGTTTGAAGTTTCATAAATAACGCGTTTTCATAATTTGCATCCAATTTCTTATGATTAGGAACGGAAATGTGAACCAGTTTTGAAAATTGCCTAAAAATAATAATGTAAAAATACAGGGTGAAGTCTCAAATTGATGGTACATGAAATTATTTCAGGAATTTTATGGGAATCCAATAAACCTGATATTTGTTTTATTACCTCACACGCAATGTATCGTAACCGTGGCACAACCCAAAGGGCGCGATCGCGCTGCGTTATTTATCAATGTAAATTTTGAATTTCACGCCTCGTTCGCTATAGTATTTCAACATGTATTTCTGTTTTTTTTTTAAGCTGTTTTATTCACATAAATGAACTGCTACCTACAGAGAATGTAATTTTACATTGAAATAAAAAATATATAATTGAAAAAAAAAAAAAAAAATCCTGAGAAAAATTTCGGTGGAATAGGATTCAAAATAAGGAGCTGAATGCCCCCTGTTAATTTGTGGAGGGCTGACCCTTACACCCTGTATAACAGCCAATAACCAAGCTACGAATGTAGATTCGGTGAGGTAAAAAAAATTGAAGCCGAGATTATACTTTTCGGTACGGTAGAAATTAATAGAAAAAATGGATACAGACGTGTTGAAGATTTCCATTCATAAAAAAGTTTTATTGGAGATAGGTACAGTTAAAAACTTAAAATCTTGATTCTAAATCAGAATTATTCCGTAAAATAGACAACGAAAACAATAAAAAGTTCCGAGCAGCCATTGAAATTGCACCATAAACTAGAAGATTATATGGAGCATGCGCAATGCGTTTAGTTAACTTTTTATATTTATTTTTATTCAGCTTTATAGCAACTTTAACGTAGAAACTTTTTATCGTTTTAACATCGGAAGAGCCGCAGAATCATGTCAGATTTGGAGCAAGATTTATTGCATTTAATTCAGAGCGTGAAAGGGTTTAAAAAACACGATGTTATTGTTATATGAAGAGCTCCTTTGTTGTCAATTCCGTTTCTTTATTTACGATAATGCACAATTTTCACGCACCATTTATATTTTACTATCGGTTTATCGCGTTAGCGTAACTGCTCCTGCGCATTGTGTTCGAAAATTAAATTTTGGAGGTTCAAAAAGTATAAAGTATTTTAGGTTCAAAAGTGTAAATTTATGAATTGCTGGTATAAATCATGGTAAAAAATATTGTCAGAACTTTATAAGTACTTACCTAGTACTTAAGTAAAAAATTAGTGCTTTGTGATTTCAATAATAGTAAACACTCGACTACGTTCACTGCACTATTATTACTAAACTATTAAACAGTGAATTAAGGCGTTACTAATGTGTTCATAATTAGCACGAACGTATTGAACATCAGTTGCACTGAAAGGTCAACAGTAATAATTTAATCAAGTGTTAAGCAGATGGACCCGGAAACAATGATTATTTTATACCTATCACGTAGAATTGGCTTCTATAATAGGTTTGCGAACCAGTGAGTTGAGTGTTAGTATTTCATTGAGCGACCGTTTACTGAAAACCGGGATCAACGTTTTTTAATGTGGAGTGGCGAGACTGTGTGGTATGGCATGAATAAAGAATAGCGCATCCACTGGCTGACCTCGGCTATCGCTGCGTAACCTTTCAGATTTTAGCGTTAATTTCGCTACGTCGGCGTCGATGTTACATACCGCAAAAAAATGTGTAACAGAAAGGTGTGGTTATTATACATAAACCATTTATTATTAAAAAATATTCGAAACAAACATTGTAACAATGTATGCAAATTGGAAGAGCCCAATTTATTCATTAGATGCATGGGTGCGGTCCAAAGCAGAAACAGCAAACATTATTTTGTACTCTAAATAATAGGGAGATGTTTTGCATAGAGTTTTTAATTAGTAGTTGGACTACCTCGGTGTTCTTGTGGTCGCAACTGCTGAGCATGAGGTCGATTTTCGATCGAGAAGAAAAAGGCCGAGCAAAGTGAGGAAGGGGGTGAAGTGAGTGAAGTTAGGAAGGGGCGAGGTGAATGAAGTGAGGAAGGGGTGAGGTGAATGAAGTGAGGAAGGGGTGAGGTGTGTGAAGTGAGGAAGGGGTGAGGTGAGTGAAGTGAGGAAGGGGTGAGGTGAGTGAAGTGAGGTCGGGTAATCAGGAATTTCTCAGTTGCAGTCTGGATTTGTGCCCGATTGTTGGCTATAGTCTCGCCCCCTATTACATGGGACTTAAAAGTAACTGTTGAAATGTGGATGTACTATAGGTACCTATACCTCTGTCTGTCTATCTCGGGAAAATACAGGCGTGATGTTTTGCATAGTTTTAATTACTGGACGCATACATGAACAAAGGGGACTGAGATTAACAAAGGACTAGGTTAATGGTATCAAGTTACTTAGCGTAACTCGAGGTACTTAGGTAGTTTTTCTTACTTTATATCCTTGTTTTTGTTTGAGAATACTTAATGAATGTGAAGCTCTATGTATAGCAGCAGCTTTTAAGGGAAAATGCAGAAATGTTATTACGATTTTTAAGATGTATGATTGTGCAAAATAGGCTGATATTTTATGTACATATCTATCAAATTATAAGACAAAAACCAATCCATTCGTGCCTTTCATAGAGTAATTTCAGACTCATAATGTTACGTAGGAGCTCGTGGCTAAGTAATAACAGCCGCACGGGTCGATCCATCAGGTTAAGCTTCGCTTGCAGGGGTTGGTCCGTGGATGGGTGACCATTTTCATATATCGAGACTCCTCCGTGCCTCGGAAAGCACGTTTAGCCGTTGGGCCCGGCTGTCATTTGTAGATCTTTGACAGTCGTTACCGAGTCATCAGAAGCCCGAAAGTCTGACACCAGTCTAACCAAGGGGTATCGTATTACCCAGTTACTGGGTTGTGGAGGTCAGATAGGCAGTCGCTCCATGTAAAATACTGGTATTCAGCTGCATCCGGTTAGACTGGCAGCCGACCCCAACACAGTTCGGAAAAGGCTAGGCAGATTGAATGTTACGTAGTCTGAAAATTAGAAATAAATGACTAATATTTTAATGGCAAGTTATAGACGAATAAAAAAGGTTTTTTTTTCGTCTATGCCTGAGACTATGGTCTCAGGTATAGACGAAAATTGTAAATCAAATTGTAGATATTATGTATGAGTTACCTAGTTTTATTTATGGAACACTTTTGCACAACCATGTTTTTCAATAAACTCCTTTCCGATCCGAACACCGTTTGCGGAATACTTTGCTCAAAACAATACAATACAAATAAATGCTAAACCGAGCTCTGTTTGATTTGCCGGCTCACGTACTCCATTCATAAAAGGGGCTAGTATTCGATGGCGGCGATAAAAAAAAACGAATTTACAAGTTTTTTGCGATCTATAGATTTAGCGACCGCAGACAATAGAATTGTGTTCTGTTGGTTTTACTTGAGGCTTGAGTGTCCCGAGTACTACTAGTTTTTTGTTGTGCAAAATTGTGTTATTTATGTTTCGATTTTCGATCAGCTCTAGCATGAGTTTTGAATTAAGAAAAAACAAAAACATACAGACGAATTGAGAACCTGGAGGAGGTTCTCAATTCGTCTGTATGTTTTTTTTTTTAAGAAGTCGATTAAAAATAAACTATAATGCTCTGTGGTTGCTTGGTTGGTTCATGAATCGAATCGAAGTGAACAAACAGCAAGGGCAAGCTTGATCTTTAGGAGACGCTTAGTAGGTACTTACTAGGTAGAATGCAATAAATGATTGAGTATTAGGTAACACAATTAAAATGTCGCAAGCCAAACAGCTCCGCGGAAAAAAAATACCACTAAGCTGGCATTTAATTTACCCAATAGGTTTAATTGTTTACACATTGTACCAAAATGTGAACTATAAAAGCTTGATAAATAAAAACCAGTTTTACCGCACTGTTTGCTCGAAAAACACAGCATGATGCTTCAAAAACACACAGCTTAGAATTACAAAACATGTAACACTTTTCTATTACAAACAGTGTTAAAAAAACCTTCACCTCTAATGCAAATGAGGACAAATTAATAAATTCCTTTAATTTAGGGGTATTTTTTTCTCACAATCTAAACAAAAGTTAGTAAGTTGATTGTAAGGGTTTCTTGCCTTTTGTTTAACACTTATTTTACGTGGAATGAATAAAGGTTAAGGAATAATGGGCGAATTCAAAGTTATTCTTTTGGTAGCGTTGGTTGAAACTTGTATTAAAGTATAAAGAAATTACGGTTTGTCTTAATCGTTACCCCATTAATTAAAGAGTACGTTGACTTAGTAAAAAGTCGCATGACAAAAATAATCAGTTTAGTTATTGTTACTTTTTGGACCAAACAAAACATGGCTTTGGTTTGTAGTTCCCCATAAACAGATTTTTCTGCACCCTAGTTTTCAAAAGTGTAGTGTAAAGTATTAAAACCTACTTAAAATAATACCTACCATACCCAATCAATATTCAACCCTTCAATGAATCTTTTATAATGTAAATGATTAAACTCAAAAATAATACTTTTGACTTTGACACTAGCTGTCAGTCACTGACAACAACAAATGTCATAATGCAAATCAGCTTTTTTTGTTATAAAAAGATGCGCCGACGCGGCATTGTTATGCCAATTGCGTACCCGTGCGGCACCAAATGACAATGATAATGAACGTCGAGCCCACAAAATGTTTGTGTTATTTCTGCTTTATGGCACTATTACTCATGTACTACCAAAACAATTGCATTTAGGTGAATATTTTTGTAGGAAAATTTCTCTTAATGTGTGTGCCGTTATGTTTATGTACCTAATTTTGATTATTGTTGACGTACGGCTAAAAAATTGGTCAAGACGAATCTCACCTGTCTGCTTTCATTAGATAAGGACTTAGGTAGGTACCTTTTTTTTTTTTTTTTAAACATGATTTAGGCAGCAATCACAAAGAAAATAAAATTATTTATTAAATTAAGTAGGTAGCTACTTATATCACTGGCATTAGTCACTTATTCAGGTAATTTCAAAGGAAAGTAGATGTAAATCCACAAAAATATCAATCTCAGGTGTCAGTTACAAATCATTTAATCATTATTTCACAAATAATAATAGGGCAACCCTACAGTTTTCGCCGAACTGTTCCGAAATACGTCGAAAGGTCGACAGAGGGCGCGCGCGCATTGTCACCGCTCATGATAGATTGCTGTCATATTCAAAGTATCACCTATAGATATGTAAATTATCTTCCCGATGGTCTCGTATTGTCACAAATATATTTCAAGGGGCACGAACTGAACTAAATAATAATAAAAAATAACGTTTTATTTAGACGCAATTTGTCATGTCTAATGGAATTTCTACCTATATTTTTTGCAGAGTATGAGTTTATCAAATCCGGTATCATATCATATTGTAGTTTTAACAATAAATAGATCACAAAGACTCGGTTGATTGACATGTATCTCCCTTCATCTGGTGATTGATAACTGGTCGATATCAAAAAGGGGTGCAAGCTAAACTATTTAATGGTTAATAAAATAATAAATAATGAGCAAATATCACTTAATCCGCATTTGCACTAAGCTTCGCCATAATAGCCGCCATTTCGCCAAGGCTTTGTTACATGTACTTACATCACCTGTGGATATAAAATTATGCTTTATTGATGATGATTGATGAGAATGTCAAATCCGTTAAGTTTTAGGCCGAAAAATTTGACACATCGAAAGTTAAATTCGTAACGATGCAAAGTTAGAAATACAGAGGTACCTACAAAATTTACTTAGCTCAACAATGACGCCAGCATGCAGGAAGATAAATAATAATAATTCTATTATTTCCAGACATGAACAAAATTACTAATTAATAAACACATTTAATTACTTAGCAAAACCAACCTCTAATCTTTAAGTTCACATTTGTCGTAAACTCGTAATTTACTTATCAAAATTATGTAAATAGACGACCAACATTACAGATCATACGCATCGCATAGCACGTAGTCCCAAAATAAATCTTCACTTATCATATCTCCAACGCATTCAAAATATTGTCCCAGTATATCTCCGCCCAGGCGCTAGCGAGCCCCGCACAAGCGTCACAACTTTTTATCAACCCAGCAGTAGAAGGGTTAACACACAATGGTCGAATCACGTTACATTTTTTTTTGATAGTTTGTCTTTTTCAAACCAGTGGGCCGGTGTTAGACTGACACCATTCAACCAGTGATTGATGGAACTAATTAATTTTGTCGTACGCGTGTTTGTCAATGAACTTGGATACTTGAATTCGAAATTTTTACCACCATTGTAATGATTACAAAGGGTCCGAGTTTTAATTTTAATTTCAAACCTTTTTTACGGGACGCGTGTTCGGATCTGCAATACAATAAATTGAAATACAATAAATCTTTGAAATGTCGGGTTGTGACTGATTTGAAATTAACATCACACATCGTGTATAACGGAAATTCGTATCGGATGCCCATTTGGTATGGATTTTGCATTCGTTAATGTGTCTTGAATTTTTAATGATTTTCGGGACACGTACGCGTATGCAGTAATAATTACCGAAATACTAAAGTACGGAAACTCTGTTATCAGTCACTTCACACCGTCAAAGCCGTCAATTTACGCCATTTTGCAGTTGATCGTGCACTCTGTAAAAAATACATTCATATTTTTCACAAAGTGAACGGGACGCTACAGCGTAAATTGCGACATGTCGACCGCAGTGTCGCGTAGCTTTGTTAGTGGCCGTTTTGAAGTACACACACGTTCGGCTCAGTTTTTGCACTGTGCAAAGTCAGAGCTAGAATCAGGTTCAAAATATTGCAGTGTTTGTTGCTGGAAAACGTGCTTTAGGAACGCTCTAGTGATGTCAATTTACAAATATACTATGTTAGATGTACACTATGTTGGCGCAATGAATGAAGTTTTGCAATTTTATTTCCACAGTATCCATGCACAAAAATAATAAAATACATACAACTTTGTTGTTTATTTTAATTTTAGAGAGATCTTTTAGCGTTTCGTAAAAGATTTTCACGATTTCTACGTTACAGTAATCTGATAAATTTTAATGTTTTTATGAAATCATTATCCTATACTCCATTTGAAATAAGATTAGACATTTAAATAAACCTTTTTTACAGTCCGTTCAACCGATTGTGACTTCTATTGCGTTGTTGGCATGACAAATGGCAGCTGCAGTAGACAGTTGGTATTGTGTAACCTTTTTTGCTTTTAATGCCATCCTTATGCATACGGTATAGAAAGCAAAGTCGGTTGAACGGACTGTAAATAATAAATTTAGATCAACATACAACCTGATACTGACCTGCAAATTGCAAAAACGTAAGAAAATTTGATTTTCGCGGGCTACCCTAGCGCATCCACCTTAAATGTCTAATCTTATTTCAAATGTAGTATAGTCCTAAATGAAACAAGCTCAATCCTAAATTTTAAATTTTTGCCCACCCGTAGCCAATTCTATGGTAAAAGTTTTTTCCGAATGACTTAATGAAAGCTCTGAACCGTGTTTACGGACTCGGCGACCTCGTTACCTTGACTTTGATCTTTAGAGGGAAGCAAATGACAGTGCTTATTTTTAAAGTACCTAGCTCTAAGGTTAGCCGTGTAAATTAAGTTACCTAATTTGTCGTCAAGAAGGTGTTGACTTAGTGACAATGAGAAAAGTAGGGGATGTAATTTTCAAAAATTTGATAATGAGAGATAAGGAGGAGTTAGTTAATCACGTACCCGTAGTAAAAAGCGAAGACCAAACCCCTCCTCTGACTGATTATATAAAAGTTTGAAACATTGTTAGTAAGACAGCACCAGGAGACAAGAGTAAATAAATATATAGAGAGTATAGAGTGAGTAAATAGAGTTTAAATAAAGAGTAAGTAACCTAAAAGAGAAACCTTTATTCTGTCTGCTGACGGAAAAACTGCGCTGAAATAGAATATTCCTATGATAGTATATCTATCATAGGAATATTCTATTTCAGCGTCTATCATCATTCATCATTCATTAGCCGAGATGTCCCACCTCTATTTTACGGTTTCAGTTTCTATCGATTGCAGGGGCACAGTATAATAAAGTAACAGTATTATATCTCGGCACAGACCTTGAAATAATTACCCACGGCCGCTCGGTATAAGCCTTCCGCGTCTTTGCGTAATTGCTGCGCACTCGAGGCTGTTGCGTATTGATTATACATACTGAGATTTCGAAGCGCGTCGTTTCGGCCGTTTTATAACGAAGATATAATACTGTTACTTATTTATATTGTGGTAGGGGTGACATGATCATATGTGGGACACCTTGAATTAGATAGAAGGTCAGTTACTGCGTCTAAGATATTTTTAGCTGTGCCTTTATAAAATAGGTCAACAATCTAGACTTGTTGTGCTTTTTATACTGGTGATACATATTCTATCATCACTAGCATTAAGACCAGATTTATTCCCATGTCTTTTAGTTTTTTCGCCATTTAGGTACTCGCTTTTTTGATCGGATTTTAAACTATGAAACCTAAGTCATCCAGTATACGCAGAATATAATTATATATCCCAAAAACATTGTTTATGTCACATCACATATTTAGCTCATTTGTTTTGAACCCCTGTCTGGTAGGTAATGTAAGAGAATCTACAACTTGATTATAATGATGTAGTTCAACCAAATGGGTCACAGAACTGATTAGTTTATACTCATAGTCATAACGCTCCAAAGTAAGGTTCGTTTGTGCGCCGCGCGTGACTTTCCGCTTCGTTACGTCTGACTCTTGTTCTGATTTAATTAAACGGTAACGAATTTTTCAAAATTTCTTAATTGTTTCCGTCCGAAAAAGCTCTTTTTTTTTCTTTTATCATTTTATCATTCTCCCTTTTATATTATCTTTTGCCTTGCTCGGGCTTTGGAGTGCCAGTTAGGTAGATTTATTTATCATATTTTTTGTGTAATGTTTTAAGTCGTAAATTGTATCAAGTTGCTTGATAAATACTTTAGAACGCCATGATCTATTTTATTCGCCACATTAATTTATACTCATTATAATTTTATTTATAACGTTGAAAAATTATAATTTAATGAATTTAAGAAAAAGTTTTATTGCCTTCTTTGTACTCACTCTTTAAGGGTAATATGAAAAACGACCCATTTATCTTAAGAAAATAAGAGTGAACCTCAAGTTTATTACCTAGCTAAAGCATTATTTATGAAGCTAAAAAATAACATTAGAGAAATTTCACTTTTCGTTAGACATGTAATTGAGAAAAATGTTCAGAGTTTTTATGGTTATGCCAAATCAAAGAAAGAATCGTAACAATTTTATAGTCGAACTTTTAATAATGGACTTGGTTCAATGAATGGTTCAAACTAGTTTTGGTGTTATTCAATCCACTTAGGATAATATAAGTCTTTCGTATCGTAGAAAATGGAGCTTTGACGGACATTTGAAATAGACATCCGGTCATACATTCAAATGCAACATTTGATATTTTATTGCTTTCATTCAAATCGAGGAAGCAGGGGGCCTAAACTGGCCACATCAGCAATTCCTCTAAAAGCAGTTCATTTCCTGAATCCCAGCTGTCATTACCAATTCCTCTAATTTGACACAAAAGCAATTCATAATGTGTGGACCATTTTACGAATCTCCATAGAAAACTGTCAAACAGATTCGTAATATGAATCGCACGCAGATCATGAATCAGTTTGTGACATTTTACGATGATTCATAATATTTTCCTATTATGATTCTGCCAAAGTGACTGCTTTAAGCCTATCTAGAATTTTGTTAATTGAGATAAATAAATCAATTGCAATACGATTGTCACTCCTCCGTTACTGAAGATCTTAAAACATAATAGGAAAGACATGAACAAGGAACTAAGTAATAATTATAAAAACGTTCACAAACATTAATCTCCAGTAGAGAAATTCACGGAATTCTTACTGCTACGGAGAAATTTAATTTAAGGCTATCGATAAGCTGTCGACTATCCAGTGGCGACCCACTACTAAAAAATGCATAACTGAAACTGATAGTTTCAGGTCAATTTTGCTTGAAGTAAAGGTATTTTCAGAACAATTTCAGTAAAATTTGTAGGTGTTATTATATATAGTGATATTGTGATATATAGTGATATTATTTAATTATGAATACAAAATAATAATAATTATGGTGCATATAATTATATTTAAGGATATTGGTGTAGATTGTTGTGAAGTTATTGGAGTGGATACCAAACCTTCCCTTTTCTATTGATTTAACGACACACAGGAAAGCAGCTGATACAACTAATGTTTTTCTATTACATCCAGACCTCAGAACACCAAAAGATGGAAAAAAGAAACCATACTAATGGAAGAAATATGTTCCCAAATAAAATTTCGTAAACTGTCCCCAGATAAGAAGCAGATGGGTTTTTAAAAGTATTACTGGTGTTAAATAAATTGGTCATTAATGAACGAATCAATTAGCACTGTAGTACATCGATGATATAATCGTCGAGTCGATAAGATAAACCACTTATGGTACAACGACCATCTGTTCCCAATGATCCCATAGCGTGTGTTAATGCGACTGTATTTTTTGTTTCAATGGATATTGAATTACTAACGATGTCATAGACGATAGCAATATAAAAATTTAAACTCTGTTTAAGAATCAGTAAGGTAGAAACTTCAATAACATAATAAAGGTGGTGTTGCAACAGAAGTGTAACAGACAAGTTTGCTAACGATAGACAAACAAAAAGTTTGTTTTTCTAACATCGCAAAAAAGGTCGCAGATAATAAAAGGCATGATGACAATGAATCGCAATTTGAAGTGGGACACTCATGTTACAATAACGAACCCCTTGAATAAAATTATAATTTTTGTGTAGGCACACAAAATAAACATGAAGATTTGTGCAAACAAATCCTGTACAAAACTGGTATTCCTGGACATTGACAACGATAAAACCAGTCAGCTATAACACAAATAAACGCGAATATTTTGTTGACATTATGTACAAATGAACGGTTTGCTTTTTTAATGAAATTAGCGAGATGAGAAACATTATTGTGTTTGTATGAGCTTTTTTTTTATTTCATAACGAGGCTGACATCTTTTGTTACCGGTTTTTGTTATTTGAATATCATCTGAGAATAAATAGTGTCCTTTGCATATTTTATCGGTAAATCCATTTCAGTTGTTTGTATTATCTTCTTTACTTTCCTTTTTCTTGACACCTTTCATAACTTTTCCTTTCGTGACAGGTTTTATATCCATTTCTCTGATTTTATTTTTAAAACGTTTATTTCCATCATGTCTTTATTTAAAGACACTTGGTAATACAAGTTGTTCTCGTTTCATGATAGTTTCTATTACTAGCTATATTGATGACTTCAATTTTTGAGTAATGATTACTGAAAATATGACATGGATTGTTGAAAGTTAAAACTGCGAAGCTAAATGGCATAGCTCTCAAATCCCTATGATGTAAGTACGTCGACCATATTTTATCGCTCTATAAAATGTCGCCCTCTTTCAATTTGGACTCAGTTGTTTTATTATGTAAAGGAAAATTATTGCCATTTTTATTGCTAGAGCACGCACAATTTCGGACGCTATTTTACGATGAGAAATAAGTGTGTTTTTTGCTGTGTCAGTGTGCTCAAAAGGGGAAATTGTTCACGGTTGTGGACGATGCTTATGTTAAAACTATTTTATGACCCATAAAATAAATACTGCTATACAAACTAGATGGTGGTAAAGATGAAGTATCGAAAGAGTATTATGTGTATGTCACCGCTACAATAAGTATCTTAATTTAACTTTACAAAGACTATAATCGCTCTGTAAAATCACAGGTATACTTAAACCAAAAAATGTCTACAAGAATAGAGTTTACTCACTCAAATTCAAGAAAATCATTTAACACATCCGGTACCTTAGCTCCCTAATATTAAATAAGCCTAACGAGTCCTACATAAAGGTAGGGGAACTCTTTGAACTTCAAAAAAATTGATGAATCCTTCTGATAAAGCAACTAACACAAATTAACACCTTAAAACGTTATCTCGACACTTCAATCGGGTCATTGAACTAACCCTTTAAATTCTGCATTTATTTACAATACCCGAAAATATCAGCGTACCACGGGATTTACTACACGGAATACTGAACTTTACAGCTTTATGATAAGTTAGACAATTAGTTTGTAGTTTCGTTTTTCTGTAAACACCATGATTGTTGATTGCCGGCCACCCTTGGGCCGTTCACAATGTCTTTACGGCTGGTTGCTTCGATTATGGTAATTTTTGTAATAACATCTCGAATTAACAAATGCTCCCTTGTCGGACAATGGTATGTTGCAAATTTTGCCGTTGACGGTTTGCAATTGACTTTTCAATGCATTAGAAGGCGTTAAAGGGTTAGGCGTGTTGTTTTGTCAGCTGCCATAGTGAAAAAGAAAGAAAACAATTAGTAAATACTTTTTGAAAATATACAGGGCTTTATATTAATCTGTTGGTGAAACTGTACTGCGGAATTTCATAAAAGCAATTTTTCATTGATATTAGATTCCGGTCCTCCCTCTCACAGAGAGGAGGCCTGTGTCCCAGCAGTGGGAATATTTTAATTACTTCGCGTGATTTATTGCATATTAAGCTTTCAGAGTGTTTGCTTGGATCATCAGTTTTTGCTTCATTTGTTAGTCAATCATTAGAATGAAAATTGGAATCTCCTCGCTCATTGCGCATAATGCTCTCCTGGATACCAGAATTAGGTTTTGAAGTATTAGCAAAAAGAATCTTCCCAGAGTTCTTGATTGGGGTTATGCTCATTAGATACCGATAAACGATCACGTCTGTAACACTATCAATATTTACCAAAACACTAAAAAAATCCATAAACCTTTAATTCACTTCATAGACATTTTATAACTCCTAAAGAAAGCAAGCCTGTAAAAGATGCTTTCGAGATGCCTCCAAATTGAAATGTATTTTCAACAGTGATGCGCATAATATATTCTTGGTTGTAAACCCTACTAACAACATGCTAATTGCGTTAGGAAATCAACGTTATCTCCCCTTTGAATCAGCATTTTAATTACTTCGCGTGATTTATTGCATATTAAGCTTTCACAGTATTTGCTTGGATCATCAGTTTTTGCTTAATTTGCTAGTCAATCATTAGAATGAAAATTGGAATCTCCTCGCTCATTGCTCTTAACGCTCTCCTGAAAACCAGAATTAGGTTTTGAAGCATTTGAAAAAAGAACTTCCCAGAGGGCTTGGAATAGGCAATGCGAGATTTAATAGTAGTTCTGCATTCTGACTGTTTTTGAGTTTATGTATGTAGGTATGTAAGTCAATGTTTTGTTAATAAATAGTTACTTTTGAATTAGGTGATATACCTACTTATGGAATAGTAGATAACGACTGATCTATACTTAGAAAGACACACCTATTATTAATATTGATTATCTTTAATATACAGATCCCTTTCCTTATTTATCTTATCACACCCTGCACCCCATCATTAAATTGTGTAATGTGATGATCGAAATAACTCAATAGAACTAACTTAAAACCTCATTACAATTGCAAATACTTTTTCAGCGTTTTGCATAATTTTACCAAAGGGTTTTTTTAAATTTACACTTAAACCCGTGTAATCCGGGTTTTAACTTATAATAATGCGACGTGGTACATTGTTTGGAACCGAAGTTCGGTATAGGCCCCAACCCTAATTCTAATGCTTATTGTGATTGAAGAGCCCTCGAAACGTAGGTAGATACTGGCGATGGTCATTGCAACATAATACTGTATCACGAATATAACGAATGAAAACATAATATGTATGTAAATATATAGTATTAGCGGTCGAGATCAGTGATAGAATAACCCTTTGGAACGTGTTTCTGCCAATGGGAAAAAAAAACTAGACTACCATTAGAAGTATAGACGATGAGACATAATCAATTTAGTTGTAAAATACTTCTTCTACATATCTACATCTATCTCGGTATCTATCTACGGCTAGTTTTGCAGAAATCTGACAGTACTTAAATGATTGTTGGTTGATTTTTTCCCTATTTTATAGATGTAGGTACAGCATCGTAATATAGTCGGAAGTAAATATATTTATTTAGCATAATCAGCCTCTCACCGAGAGGAGGCCTGTGTCCCGGCCTCCTCTCGGTGAGAGCACCGACAGGAGGACACAGTCCCATTGGAACGTTAGAGGCTGATTACGGAGTGGGCCGTAATCCACCACGTGGGCCCATTGCAGGTCGGTAGATGTCACAACATGTGTTCGATTTTTGGTTACAGGAATTGATTTGGTTTCTCACGACGTTTTCCTTCACCATTTTGAGAGCAGTGATGCTGAAATAATTTAGATAAAGTAAAGCGCCTGTCTGGGTTCGAACCTACGATAATTCGTAAGTCACGGCCGTTAACACTGGGCCACCACTGATCTCTGCAAATGTAGTTATTTCACACAAGCAAAATGTAACTGTTATTATTTACACAAAACCAACCGACTGTACATACTATTAACAGCTCCAATTAAAAGTTACTCCTAAACTTAAATGTAGAACGTTCCACTACATTCGTTTCAAGAAATTCAGTTGGCTTGGCAGCGCAATTTGGCCTGACCTGCATTTGAGAATCGAATCAAACCGGTGCATATTCCCTCGAGGGAAAAGATTCAATCACCTTTCCGGTAGTTGAATACACTACGTTTGTCTACAGAAAAATATTGAACAAGTGAAATGCTTTTTTTCTTGCAATAGTTATCACCTCGTTTTATAACGGTCTCATTGGCGTAACGGTAGTAAATAAGCAGTGTCTTTGACCACAAAATTTAAGCTTTTTTGGTTAGCTAAAGTACTAAATGTAGATTTTCAATGCAGTTTTGAGTGAGAATAATCCAGAATAACCTGATCTGAGGATCACGATTGCAACAGAATTTGGTTATAGGCATGAAACTTGCGAAACATGGTCGAGATTGATTCGAATTGCGAACAACAGAGGTTTGAAACCTTTGACAACATTTTCGAAATATATATCTATACCATTAAGTTGTTTTACTATTTGCCCAAAAATAATTTCGTTTTTTTATTTTTCCACTGAAATGTTTTTCCTTCCTGAATATCAAGATGATGTCATCCTTATATTATTCCGCGAATATTTTGAGTGGCATCAACAAATTCCTCTTCGAATCGCTTAGAACTTTGTTTGCTTAGGTTTTCAGAAGGAAACAAGAATATTTGTATTTACTTCGAAGCTTTGCGGGTTTATTTTTAATACAGAAAATACCCGTCTCGTTTTCATTTCGGTCATTAAACCGAGAGCTCATCCAAGTCTTGGAGAGTTATCCTTCGTTAAGTCAATTTCAGATTTATTCTAATTCATTCACAGACGACAGTTAATACATAGGATTTCTTAACAAGATGAACATAAATCATTGAAAAACGAATAAATATCGTGGCCTAAGAGATCCGTATTCTTCTCACCGCAGTCAGATCAGACAAAGGCTTTAAAAGATCTATTGTTGGAGCGTGTCTGGTCTGGTTTAATACCTTCCATTTTCACCTCTCTTTGTGGTCGAGGAATGTCTTTCAAGAGTCGCTTCGGACCAGATAGATGAAGCTAAAGGTAATTGCTTTAGATATGATGGCTCTTGTATCTTTGTGTGAACTTGTATGCTTTTTTGATCGGCTATTGTGACTAAGTAGGTGAATTAGATGTCATTGAAAACTAGGCGTACTAGGCGTAGGCATGTTTATGAAGTACAAAGGTTGCTAATGAAACTTAAAGATAAAATGAAAAAAGTAAGTACCTAAGTAGGTATTAAAATTGAATAGGTCTGAAAAAGTGAGGCATTCGAAGAAAAAACTGCTTACTAACTCATAGCGAACAAAATTTTCTCTAAAAGTCTTGACTCCTTTGGTATGCCGAAAACGGGAAAAGTCACGCATAAATAAACATTGTACAGGGTGTTAGGGTAGAAACCGTTATCCTTGAAACTAGTGGTTTGGTGTCATCTATAATATACATTTTCTATGGGACCAACTTTGAAATCGCAAAAAGAAATCCGCTGTTCCATACATTTTGTCGATTTAAGTGAACAAAAATGTATGGAACAGATGTTTTTTTTTTCGTGATTTCAAGATTGGTCCCATAGAAAAAGTATATTATACATGACACCAAACCACTAGTTTCAAGGATAACGGTGTCTACCCTAACACCCAGTATTATTTGTAGAAAATTGCTTATCTTTTCGAAAGCGAATAGCTCATATGGTTAGTTGTTATGACAACCCAATTGCCGCAGAGGCGGGTGTCCGCCTTGGGTACTTGCGTTGCTGATTCGATACGCATCAGGATAAACATCTGTATGGCTTACAGATGTTTTTGCCACGACTTCGGTCAGATTTACTTGTTTATAAGATGTGTGTGTAATGGGAACCTGTGGATGGAGCAACCGATAAGACAAACATTTTATTGGCCACCAATATGAGTCACTTTAGCATTAGAATTTCTGGCATGCCCTTCGTTTTTAGGAAGAAAGGCTATTAAGGATTCAGCTCTCACTCAGATGAATAGACAATGAAACGGCAATATGTAAGGTCAAGTGTGCTTTAAAACAAAAACTATAGGTAGTAGGCACTAAAATCAAACGTGTTAATTATAAGAACTACCTAATCTCTTCACAACTGTAAATAATCGGTGTAGAAAATGTTCACGACACAGAGAAACGTAGTCATCATAAAAAAAAGCGATATCAGATAGCGATTCCTGCTTAGCATAAAATAAAAAGCGATGATAAATATTCTAATAACTAACTATCTTCAATCAAATTATAGCCAAGATTGATGTCCTAACATCAATATTCAAACCACAGCGGCATTGTTGCGTAAAGAATCTGAAGCAAGGAACGGGGTGAATAAGAGCGGGGTCACTGACCTACCTGAGATGTAAGGGTGGTTTCCACACGTCGTTGTTTAGCTCTTTGTCCCTTTATAAGCTTTGTTACACACTTGTAAGTTTGTAAGTTGTTCCACCTTGCATTATGAACTAGATTTTATTACCTACAGGATGATTTTCTAACCAGTGTGCAGTGTTGCTTTTGCCTTGCGTGTGAGTCGACACAATTGTAACAAAATTGCAGCATCTGTGTTAGGTGCGTACCAATTCCACAGCTTAGAAATTGTTTCTCAGTTGCTCATTCAGACCATAGAATAACTGTACATGTATTGGATGAACTGTGCTAATAGCCAAATAGCAGAGTAGGTACATTGACGAAGTACACTGAATTACTGATCGACAAAACCACTGCAACTTCCCAGGAGAATACCTATGTGACGGTTATGTCATATTATCACGATGTAATGCTTAATTCATAGACTTGAGACTTGGCCCTATTCCCGTATTCTCGCTAACTTGAAAAGAATCTACCGTCTGTCGACTAATGCAATATATATTTCAAATGCGGAAAAATCCGTGCAATGTCAAGGTCTGTTTTCTCTTATTGGATAAACCAATTCAATCCCCGAGTGCTTTCGCAATCAAATCGGCTGAATATTGGATTACCTTGACCTATTGCGTTTTTATCTACGTTGTTTGTTTGATTGAGTTTGAAAATGAAAACCATTCGAACTCTTAATAATGGAATCATTTGATTTCAGAAAAACATCATACTGTATAGTGATCCACACATTAACCAGTAAAATAGTCTAATCTCCAATATAAAGAATTAACTGTGTGAATAACAGCATCCTTTTGTACCCTATTGTAGTTTTGTGAGAATATTTTCTTGATGCCACTGGGTCGCCTTATGAAAATAAAAGATCTATTGTTGGTCATATTGTCCGAAACGTATTAAGCAGTCAAATAAGCACCCCTTTTTTATTAGACGAATATGAATTGCATCGTAAAAGGTAAACGGTCAGTTTCTCTCTGAATATTTATTCTTTTGTCCCTAATCGTATGCGTAAAGTCGTAAACTTTCTCAATCCGTATGCAACGCTTCGAACATTTCTGTTTTTATTTCGCTAGACTTCTTTTTTCTCTTTTTCTTAGAGAAATAAACTTAAAGAAAGTTTAATGTCATGCTTCACATAAAACCATGTTGTATTGAATTAAAATTCTGCCCTTCTCTTCCAATCGAAAAATAAAATATCATCTGCCAGCCGGCAAGACTATTATTTTTCCAAATACAAAACCGAAATACGTGTTCTCGATCTATCATAGTTTATATGCAGTCAAATAACCTGTATAATCACCAACTGAACTAAAAGCTTCAGCTAAATGAGATTAGTTTTAATCAACGTCAGTAGATAGCATTAAGAGCCGCCACAAAGCCTTGAGGTAACCCAGGAGTCGTTAGAAGGAACGTTATTCCCATTTCACGGTATAAATGTAGGCCGAGACACTGTGGAAATTGGTTAAACTGTTGTTATACCTGAAATGTAGGTGCAAAGTTCGGGGATAGTGGTTTAAATGGAAACTGATATTAGAAAAGCTAATGAGCGTGACTCGAATTCTGAAATTCTGGGAATAAAGTCTTTAATATGTATGTTTAACTACATATAAAGTTGTGTGTAATGGGTAAGCTAGAAACTATTGCGTAAACAATTGTTGAAATCCAAATTATTCACTAGAGAGTACACCACGAACCATAATGTCAGCCTGGTCCTAAATCTGAATCATTTATTAGCACTTATATCATCCACTGTACTGTCCTGATTATATCCTATGGGAAGTCGGGAAATAGATACAAATCAATAGTTCGTTGAGTTCGTTCACCGTCGATAAGCTGTTGTTAACGAACCATGTTTGCCCTACTTTACCCCTAGAATTTGACCGAAAATCAAAAGCATCAACCATACAATCTGTTACTTCAGTTCCTAGTTCTTTGTTACCAATCTTACTTGCGGCCAGTATGATCTACTATTTACTTTCTCCTGTATCGTCCATTGCGCATTTCTTGAGTGTATAATTATTGCGTTTATTGGTTCATTCCATTCCATGAGAGGTATATACAAAATTACTGTTTAGCTTCAGGGCAGCTAGGGCTTACCTACACCAAATTATTGCCCACTTACGTGACTTCGTAAATTGGTTTTAGAAAGTTCGATGCAAGAGTTTAACATGTGATTTATTGTTATTAGCTTCGGTGGTTATTTGTGCGGTATGCGGTATGTTGAACTGTAAACTTGCGTTTTTGAATCATGCCAACCACTTATTTGATATAAACACATTATCAAAATTACTACTGTAATATCACGCACGAGAAGTAGCTTTCGGCTATGTTACATGAAGAGTTTCAGCTTGTACAATGTTATTTGTATCGTCTTTAGTAAATATTGCAATGTCAACAAAAGTAATAATCTTCACACAGTCGTTCAATTTATTCCATTTCTCAGACCTGCTCCAAAAATTTTAATCCACTTTCCGAACGCCAAATGGCAATCAGATGCAAATTAAAATCGTTCAGGTCAAACTCGATCACGCTCTCATCGGAATCGTGAACTGAAACGAGATTTTGGAACTAGTTGCAAAGATAACAATTGAAGATCACAGGTGTTGGAGGGATGACCTCTTGCAAAAACCGGCTGTGCAACTTGATGTATACCTTGATACTGTATGAATAATTTTTTATGATTATTGTCATACTGGCGGCTGCATTAGAAACTCAAAGGACTGGGAACTTTGTCATGCCTTTGCATATATAGCTTGGCTGTGCGAGATAGTAATTTTTAAGATCGTTTTATTACTTGTTGATGCTTGCATTTACTAGTTTACTACCTCATAAACTGGAGATTTATGGAGATTTAGGTTCACATACCCGGACGGTCGTAAATGGTTAGACGATTCTAATTATTTACACTTGCAGTCACTACAAAATTTTATAGGATTTAATACCTACCAATTTCTGTACTTTACTTGAATACATAACTAATACACAGATCTATTGATGTGGTTTACCTATTATTAAGTACGTATTTTTGTTTGTGTCTTCACAAATAGTAAAATACGAGCTAGCTATTGCACTTCCAATTTTATGAGCCCCATCTTACTTAAGATCACCACGCCGAATGAATGAATTAGGAGCGGTCACGCTCAAATAAGCATTTCATCTAGATTTCCAAACCTAGTTTTTCTTCATTCCGAGTCTTGATCTAATTGCCATTTCTCGTTTCAGGTAAGCTGTTATTGAGATCTTCTTACTTCGTGTCAGTAAGTACCTACGCAATATATGACGTGAAATTAGCTCTTTACGATAAGGGCATATCGTTACTAATATTAGAATATCAAGAGGACCCCAACGGTACTTTTAAACGGTTGCCCACATCCGAATGGGTATTTGAAAACGATTGAAGTTCCATGGTGAGTTAATTATGGGTTGGACTGGACCATGACCCTTTGAAATGGACCTTTTGTAAAGGGACTGTAAATGGTTATTTAAGAAACATAGTGAGGTCGATGACTCCTGCTAATGACAGGCAAAGAATATGAAACTTATTCACAGGAGGATTTTGTGTCGCGAGAAGTAAGTACCGTCATATTTTATGGTCTTTGAGTGCATACTTTTGTCATTTGCTTTTTATAACAACTTGACGTGATTCTTGGTAGTTAACTTTTATAGTTTTATCACATAACTTCATTACACTTGATTGAATCGCTTTAGTATGTTGGTGTTTTAGTAAAGATAATAAACGCCGTAAAGCTTTTTACGTTTATGAAACCTGCACTTGAACTAGGAAATAGATAATATTTTATATGTATTACAACAACCACGTCAGGAAGTAAAGATTGCAACATTATTGGGTCGAAGCTTCTTTTTTGGACACATGCGTATACGTAACAAACACTGGCTTCCAAACTACTTATCAGCTGTTGTTATTGTTTCGATCTGATTTACAAGTCCGTCACATTCGATATTATCTTCGGATATATATGGATCATCATGTTTATCATAGTTAGTGATCTTCCGGAGCTAGCCCATAGGGCTCGTTCCACGGACACGCGCGCCGTTGCATGTCTGATGATGTCTGAGTCAGCCTTGCGTACGCGCATGGCATCGCATCATGTCAGTCTGTTACAACTTTACGTGTTAAGTTTTATGCATTTTTAAAGTGAATTGATGACGAATACTATTTAAAGAAATTCAGATGGTGGTGGATATATCTTTTCTCTTTTCAAATATTTTACTGACATCTTTTCTTTGCTTTGTTTAGTAGAAAACCTTGTTTGATTTTGCGCTGGTTACATCAACTGCATTGTGACATCTCTATCTAACCATATCAAGACTAATTTCGACACCAGTTGCAATGATAGTTTTAATATTTATTTGTTTTTGTGATCATTTATCGTGTCGTCGTAAGCTACTGATTAACTCAGCTATTCAGAAAGTTGGAAGCGGGTCTGACTGTCCAGGGTGATAGGTGTCTAGATAATCATTCTCATTACATAAACTCGTGGTCTCGTGGAAACTGTCTTCATGCATCCGCACATTTTGTGTAATCAAAGAAGTTTTAAAGTACCTTACAGCTTAATTATCTCGTAGAGCAATACTTGTTCCCGAACCACTCCCTAGTTTATTACAGGTGGTTGCATACTAGCACAGTGACCCCGTTTCTCCCACCGCGGGGTCCCCTCCCGTTCATTGTCGATAATCTCTCCATCTCTCTCCTAAATTAGGAAGCTGAGATCGCGATAAAGGCGTGAACAAGCCTTGCTGCAATAAAGTTGCGTGAGCTTTTGTCAAGCATAGCGAGAATTGCATAGAACAAAATAATGAAAGGGATAGGCTTGTTCTACTGACTTTTTGAATGATGTCTAAGCTAGTTATAAATATTTTGTTGTCAACAAGATTAATATCGGTTATGATGAATTACTTAGTGAGTGCCTATTGTTCAAAATTGATACCACGCCAAATACTATATCTTTTAACACTATAAGTATGTTTGTAAATACAATAATAATATAGTGTAATATAGGTGAACATTAAGTTTGATACTGTAAGTCTTGCAGATAAAAAGACCACCAGCTTCACAACATTTCTTGAGTGAGTCGTAAAATCTGATAAAATTACATCTCACATCAGAAATGGACTGCAGGCCAGTGAACCAGTGATTGAGATACTGACGCCTACGGAAATATGACAGATAATCCTCGAGATTTATTAGAACTTATCAGTGATATAATGTAATCTGTCATAGGTGAAATAGAACAAGACGAAGACCGATATTGGAAAGTTGTTGCTCATATGTTTAAACCATCTACTCACAATGACGAATAATGATAAAGCCACGACTGTAACAGCAGTTTAGGCAACGTTTATAGTTAGATACTCCAACCACGTTTCCACTCTGGCAATAATTACAAACGTTTTGTCATAAGCCCTTGCATTACCTAAACATATTGCCTGCAATTTGTATTGCTGTATGTCTAAATGAACTGTGATCTATACGTCTCTTAGATGTAGTCTGTTCTAAAAGTATGTCATAGAAGTGTAAACAAACCCTGTTCAGGTTAAAATACTCACGCAGTCACTCCACTCATGGGAATTAGTAACTATACCCCATTTGAAATAAGATTAGACATTAAAACAAACCCTTTTACAGTCCGTTCAACCGATTTTGACTTCTATAACCGTAGGCATAAGGATAGCATTAAAAGCAAAAAAAGTTACACAATACCAACTATCTACTGCGGCTGCCATTTGTCATGCCACCAACGCAATAGAATTCAAAATCGGTTGAACGGAATGTAAAAAAGGCTTATCTATACGTCTATCTTATTTCAAATGGAGTATAGTAGTAAATTAGTAAGTGGTAGTTTAATCTGTATTAAAAATATTTCAACTTTTTATGTATCTCATCAGTTTTTCGAACAATTCTTGTTTAAATAAAAAATCGTCAAAAATTGAGGGAGTAAGATTAAGCTAAGTTGCTAATAGGAAATAAGTGATTTAAAATTATAATTTCGGGTTTAAAATTAATCAAATTAAGAACTCAATTTGTAAGTGTCATCCACAGGCACGTTTTCTGATTGATCCATTTGTTTACATTTTTATCAGATTCTTTTAAATAGACTATAGATGATAAGCTACATTTGTATGCGTCGCAGTCCATAAGTGAAGAGGCTTGTAGCATCTATAAGACACAGGTGACTAACACACTGAAAAATGATGCCCTTGTGAGCAGTTGGAATACATTCTAGTATGGCTGGGTAAAAGCTTTTCGTGTTTGTCGCATTTGTATGAATACTCGAGGTGTAATCTACACTACTGCGATATTTACGAAGAAAAGCTAAAAGCATCTTTTTTTGAATATTGGGTGGTCTGTGTCTGTGAGTAAAATGTGACGATGGCAAAATGATTTAAAAAAATATAATGAAACCTCAATTTTCTTTGTTAGACAGTAGGTTACTTCCTTAATCAAATAATATTTTATCAACCAAATTAATGATCCTCGTCTATCCGAAAACTTTACGACATAATAAAAAGAAAAACAAAAAAATCACATCCGTAAAGCAAACGAGATTGATAAATTAAATTGTTGGTCGTGTTCATTTTCATTTGTTTCGGTGCATGCGCACGCGCTGCGCTGCATCTCCGGCGAGCCGAACACAGCCGAGTGTTTGATGCGACGTCCGCCGACCAATCAGCGCCTCAGTTGCTATTCGTCACCCGTCGTGTGTGGTAGTGTCGGTGCTTGTAATGTGACCGTTCGAACATCGAACTCAATTTTAAAATTCCAATTCCGAATGTTGACTCGAAAATAATGTGCATTTTAGTGAAAATGTGCTCGATTTCTAATGCGATTATCTTGTGTTAATGGATTTAAACGATAATACTGTTAACAGTATTTGCGGTTGAAAATATTAGTTTGCTGGATTGTTTACTATGGTGATCGTCAGTGTTTTTAACAGGTTAGTTAAAGTTTTGATTTCATTATTATAAAATTATGTGTGGCATGGTTTTGTTTGTTTTTTAAGTCTATTATTATATTTGTGTGTTTTTAATATTAAGAAGTAAGTTCGTTTCTGTCAACTTGATGCCAAATCTAAGCGTTTTGGTTGCATTGTCTTGAATCAAGTGCATAGATTAAATTACGCAAATAAAGTAGTTAGTTACCTATATCTATATGGGCAATATGTACCGGAAGACGATGCATTTTTCGTCACGCTCAATCAGCTCTGTAATCTTATTATGTATTGATTGGTATGTACTCAACAATAGCTAACAATTTGATAGAAACATTAAGTCACGACTACCCACTTTGTTGTGTGGAATGAATTCGATTCTCCACTCCCACGCATAGGTAGGTAGATACTTAGAATGACTGTACTTACTTAGTTAACTACAATACTTATGATTATTGGAAGTAAGTACCTACTATCGATAGATTCGCGTTAACCAATAGGTTTTATTTTAACGATGCTTACTGAAATTCGATTATTATTAAGATGTTATATCAATTAATATTTTGAGAACAATCAAATTCATAGTCAATTAAGTGAACGAATGCGTTGACCTTCTTTCTTTCTTTTTATGACAGTAATGATGCGTAACTGGTTTTTTGGAATTCCAAATATTGGTAATCAAGACCATGACCTCACACACCAACTAGGTAAGTACCTACCTATTAAATAATGATTCATTAGATTTTTTCCAATTCCGTAACATTTAACTTGAAGTGGCCTTCCAAGGAAACTATCTTCTCGTAAGTAGATATCGTAAGTAAGTAGATAGTATATCACGAACCTACCCCGTTATTCCCAGGGGTCATCAACGTTCCCCGATTCGACACGGTAGCTCAGTAACCAACATTTACGTAAGCGCACCTGACAGTGTCGTGTGACATGCATCCATCACGCTCTTCCGCAAAGCGTACCCGTATCACCGTCATACTCTGACGCCTGCAGTACTGCGCTATGTTCAATTTGCGCCTTTTTTCTCCCCTCACTGCGGCGTACCTCTTCCTCACCAGAGTAATTTAGAAATGAATAAACCATTATCATTGTGTTGTTGTTAAACAATTTCAAAAGTTCAGCGTTCGAATTTAAAGTTTCAATTTGATTGGCAGACGAGAAACAAACGTTCCGATGCGTTTCCGATTACGCACGCAAAATGGAAACTGACTGATCTTTGAATATGCATGTGCATGGTCCGGCCAGCTGTGCACTTCCAGGCATAATCGCGGTTCCCTCTCGTCACCGAGTGTTTGCCTATCGGGCGATGTATCGGCGACATAGATATCAGCCATTAGTGTGCCAATATAAACATTAATAAGTGGATGATTGATTAGGCACTCGTGGCTCGAAGCCGGCCTGAACCGGTGTGGGATCGTCTTATTTCCTTCCTCTTTTAGAAGCCACGACTTTGGGAATAACTTTGAAGATAAGAAATTAAGTTAATTTTAGTTGTAATTTAGATAATGCTAAGATAAGGCGTTAAGCAATAGATAAGTAGGTAATGATTTTGATAACACCTAGTCTTCGTCTATGTTTATGTAAGTACTTAGATCCTCAGTCTTAGATAACTGAACAAATCGTAAACAGCCTGTTGTTAAATACATCGTTGGCTTTACATTGGTTAATAAATACAGACAAAACCAACCATTAATTTTCAGCGAAAGTCTAGAACAATAAAGCTATTACCATAACAAATAAATTTAATATGCGAAACGTAGAAGTTAGTAAAAGTTGTATATTAACAAGAGTAGTGAACGGAAAAAACAAAACAGTACAACTCAACAAGGCGAAATGCGAACAGATAAAATAAATGTCTATTAAAACATTCTCAAGTTTGAACATTAACCTGAAAACAGAGTAAAATTACTCATCAAAAACATCGCATTTAATTTTAAAACTTCTGTTTATGGTTGTCTTGTCTTACTTTTTCTAGAAACGAACCCCACTTACGCATAATGACTGCTTGCATTGAAATAATGCCATGAGCATCCATAACTTCTGAAGCTTAAGCAAATGGAGTATAATTTGTCAAAATTCCCATAGCATTCTTTTTTTTCTGGACTGCAATCAAGGCAAAATCTTGTTCTCAAGCGACGAAAGTGATCAAAGAAAAATTACCACTTTGAGAAACTAATAAATCATTGCGCTTTTTGTCCCTACTGATATTCGAGAGTGGGACGTCAGTGTGGAATGAATCACGTAGCATGTCCTCGCCCACGGGCATATTTACCTCTCAAAGTGCTCCTAACTCATTTACCGATAAATGACTTCTGGCTTTATAGACCTTATCATCATAAGCATAAGAATCATTTCATCTTTGCTGAATGTCTTCAACCCTGAGGTCATTCACTGCAACTACTTGACTTGAGATGAATTTTGACTTGATTAAATTGAGAAACAAATTCATACTCCCGTAGGTTTTGCCACGTAGAATCCAGAGTTAATTTAATTTACCACGAAATAAGCCGCCGAACGATTCAGTAGCCTAATCTTCTGGAAGCTCTTTGCATTAATCTTATACCGTCCTCATATTTGAGATGAAATCTTGGTAGTTTGTAATTGTTATTCATACTGACAACATCACTCCACAAATCCAGATACAAAGTATGTGACCATTCTAACAACTTTTACTATCATCTTAACAGTTAAAATATACTGACATCCATGTCATCAAGATGGTATAAAAAAGGATGAGGTACCGCTTCATGCAACAGGTTTTCAACTAGCACGGATACCGGTTCCTCTATCCTGTTTAGCATTAGAAAATTGTCGAGAATTGGGTCACACACGCGTAATGAGTTTCTCACTCAACTCAACATCCTTAGGGATTTGCACCAGTGAAAGTTGCGTGTCCTACTTTGAGAATTGTCGCCAATTAGCATAAGTAATTTGCATTTCGTAGCCCGTCATCACCTTACACTATTCTAGGTCCCTTGGGTAACATTTCTGTTTCTATTTGATCCTTTTTATGCAAAGTGCCGAAAAGGTGTCTAACATAACGAATAAAGAGAGGTTTTATAATATTATTATTACGTTTTCACTTTTGCACGCTGCAATGACTACTCCAATTAAAACGATTCGACTAAAATTCAAGAATTCGCACATGAGCGAAATAAGATTCTCGCACAAGTGGATGCTGATGAAAGTACCGACTTCACTTTCATAGTGAATCGACGTCATTTCAACAATTTAATACGGTCTACCGCAAGATACTTAGAAACTCGCGTTACCGTCACTCACACTTATTTACCACAACATTAAATATGGTGATTGTCATCGCCGTAATTTGTGTTGAAATGTATTTCCGCCATTCATCAATCATTTTTTAACGAGATCATTTTGATTACTATTATTTTCTTCATGAAGCTGGCTCCTGGTTTATGTGGTATCTATGTTAGTAAAAGCTTTATACTGTAGTTCATAACAATAGGCCGCTATTTGTCATCTCAGCAGCTCTTCTGGCCACATTGTCTAGTTAACAGTTTATATCTCCCTGGGATAGTACTTTTTCGGCTTATTGGTGACTCGCCCAAAACGGGCGAATCGAAAAAATAATTATTATAAAAGCGAAACTTTTATAATAATTATTTTTTATACAAGAAAAAATAATATTATTTAAAAGTTCGTGAGGTCATCAGTAGGCCACTTTTTCAAATGGTGAAATTAAAATTTTATAAGTAGCTAATTTCAATAGGGCTTTGCCGTGTAGTGGGAGAATGCAGGCTTATTTTTAATTTCAATAATTTGTATTGATCACACAATATATAAGCATCGAACCGTACTTATGTTCATAAATAAACCCTATTCAAACCATAAAATCAATCATTATCTGAATGATGTAGTGAAAATAGTAATATTTGTAAAATATTAGTCCCGCATGCAATAACTATTCTACCAACATAAAGTTAAAGGGAAAGTAACGCATCGTCATCACGCTAACTGTATGGAAATTAGTGTTATGCTATTTGATCTGTGAGCGAAGAATGATCGTGACTAAATGGTCGTAACGATTTTGTAATCCAAGAGCTATTGACATCACCTTTCCATGCAATATGTGAATTGCTTACAGTAGCCTGAGAAATTAGTGATATTTAAGCAGCAGTTTCAGACGTAATATTTGGTTTAATTTTTGTTATCAATGTATCATTATTTTATCACAAGGACATGTTCTGTTTAAAATGTATCAGTTTTGTTCGGCCGTTTCCATTACGTGTGAATTTAGTCCCGGTTGCTCTTCAAACATCAAATATTAATGCAAGATAATTATATCGATACAAATCATAATGTAGGCATACAGGATTGATTGTTATTACAATCAGAACCGTTAATTACGTCTGTTACCAGGCGAAACCGATACCGTACGATCATTGTTCGTTATCCCTGTAATTATTGAGTGAAAATTTCTTTATTACTTTTTTTCACTCAATGTTTTTCATTACATTGTTATACGTAGAACAATTAATCAACAATTTATCTCTACAACCCATCATTTAGACTAGAGCATCACGCAACACTGCTGCCGTGGAGTCGGTATTTTCTTCATTCTCATTGATTTCACCTTAAGAATAGATAGTTATGCTTTCTACGCCGTCTGCGTTATACTTTGTACAGCGGTATAGTAAGACGTGGCAATTAAATGTAATTTACTATTTAACACATTCATAAGTCTTAATTTTGTTCTGAATACACGTGATAAATCATAACGACTGTTAGCTTTGACATCCTCGTTTGTTTGGTCTTTATCTGTATCCATCTGAATGTCTATTTGTTTAGCGATCCCTTTAGTAACTACATCTTTATTGGGATTTTCATCAAGACCCTTATTAATCATGTCATAATCAACACAATTCAAAGTAAATCCGGAACTGTCATCGTTATGTGATGAAATATTATGAATTTCCGCAAACGCCACATGAATACGCAAAAATGCCCCCTATACGAGGATCAATCTAAATTGGCCCAACAATAAGGCATTCTACAGGCTCCATTGTGTTACCATCTGTCATTGAGGGATTCAATCATTACACTCAATAATCGTAGGTTAGCCTCGTTGGTATTCCCGTACACAATTGCACAAAGTTCTCCTATTATTATTAGAAATAGGAACCGATAAATAGTATTTTTGCGCACGCGTGATAGTAATATAGTTATTATTGAAAGCGTTTTTTTGTTAAGACTTTTCTCCCCACAATCCTATAAGTTTATTTATTAGTCGAGCACTAAAATCAGTATAAGGGGTTCGGTTTACGACTAAGTTTATTTTGTCATGAGAGGGGATCTGTCCCCGGGTTGTCAGTCAATGTATCCTTTGTTAGTTGCTCGTTAATCTTAGGGTTGTCGAAGTTTTAATACGTGGATGGAGTTATACAAAGAAAGCAATTTCGTTGCGTTAATTAAATGCATTATGAATTTTTTTTCTTTCAAAATATATTTTGTAGTACCTACCTATTTCTGTTATCATAGATTCGATGATATTAGTAGAATGACAATTATATACCGTACATGTAATATAACAACTAATGGTTTTAATAATATTTCTGAAAGCAATGACAATCGAGAAGTTAAGGTTATAACTGAAATCTCTCGAATTCTTTCGAGACATCCATTTTCAATATGAGTAGCAAGCGCTGTCTAATATGACGCCGAAGTCGCCAAACACGTTCACTGGCCATATATAACATCTCACATGTGATTCATTGCGATGTCCGGATGCGGCGATCATGCATCATTTTCGATGCTCCAATACTGCACCAGAACATCCCAACAACGTGAAGTAGGGATAATAAAAGTTACTTAAAATCAAACCAATAAATAATACATTGAGATAGTAGATAAAATAAAAAAGGGCTTTAAATATTTTTTTCACATTAGCCCATTCTATAGCAATGCAGGAAAACTATGAACAAGCAAGTCTGCTACTAGTTTCTATATATAAAGAACGCGTAGACTAAATGATTTGTTTTAGTGTGCAACTATCACTTGTCATATCTGGACCATGTTTGTCAAGATTACTATCATCAGCCCACATGAATATGTCTCTTGTTAAACTTGGTTCAACAACGTGCCATATCTCGTCATGTCCTTTTATAGTTATCATTAATACAAAATATTGAATAACAATGACCACGTGTTTCGTTTTTATTACAAGTATCAGGCGATTTGTATTTTGATGATGTTTTTGCTCTAAAGATGACCAGCACGAGATAAAATTAATAGCAGCGAGTTTTTGCTTGGCTTTAGAAAAACTATACTTTGTTCGCTTCAAAATATTGATTGCTCTATATTTTAGATGATTTGTGAGATTGGTTATGGTCTCGATTCCTCGTTATTTCATAGACGGTTAACCAGCCTTGTTGCAATAAACTTTTAATACTTCGCTTTTAATAAGTGTTTTTGATTCAATTTTATGATTGATTGTTGCTAGATTCTTATACGAAGATCCACATGAAATCTTTGCTAATGATTTAAGATATTTCAGAAACGTAATTTTAGAGGTTTGAAACTTCACATGCGCAGTTTGTAGTCATTATAAGTAAATTATACATACAAACATTGCTGGTGTTCTGTTCAGTGTTGGGAAATTCCGGTAGAGGATAAGACTTTCAGGGAGCAAATCTGCGTTTACAATTGCAACGATCTCGTGGGGCCCATAAGTTTTTTTTCATAGTCTACAAGAAACTTCATGCAAACCAGTTTTAGTACAGCTATTCATTTTTTAAACTGCATTTGTCCCATTCTTTTGTTTTGTAACTACACCCAGAAGATCCAGTAAGTTAGCATTTAATTTAAAGCAATGTTCTTTAGGAATAAGATTCAATTACTTCGTTGGTCGTTCAGATTAGCATACAGACAGACAGACAGACGGAAACTTCCTTTTAATTAATGATGATGATACATATAGAAATAGTATTTGCAATTAATTACTAGCTATTTCCTTACATGACTGTGTTTAACCTGTATAAATGTGAACAAGTATTGCTATTAGTGCAATGAACCTGATGTAAAACTATAAAATCTCGGTCCTCGTTTAATAGTTAGTAGTACTGTGAATTTAAATATGCTATTTATATAGTGTCTCCCTGTACTTTTAATTACAAAAACAACTAGATGATTCCGAACGGAAAATATCAGTGTGTTTAACCAGTTTCTGACCTGTTATAATTATTTAAATTTTTATTGGAGATGTAGGTATACTTTAATTGTAAGTATTATAACGATATGAGCCTGTATTTTACTGCAGAGTAAGGTGCTCATCTCATACAGAGATGGAATAAGCAGTCATCATAATGCATGGTTACTATACCCCATTTGAAATAAGATTAGACATTAAAACAAACCCTTTTACAGTCCGTTCAACCGATTTTGACTTCTATACCGTAGGCATAAGGATAGCATTAAAAGCAAAAAAAGTTACACAATTGGTTTTGTGTAAATTTTTTGTGTAACGGCTGTCTACTGCGGCTGCCATTTCTCATGCCACCAACGCAATAGAATTCAAAATCGGTTGAACGGAATGTAAAAAAGGCTTATCTATACGTCTAATCTTATTTCAAATGGAGTATAGGTAGTTCGCGATATATAGGATAGAAAAAGATGCATTTAAGTTGCTCATAATTACATAGGTAATTACTTCATCATCACCATTTCAGCCGAAACACGTCCACTGCTGGATATAGGCCTCCTCCAAGGACCGCCACTTAGTCCGGTTATGCTACTCGCATCCAGCGGATTCCTGCGGCCTGCACCATGGTCATCTTGTGGTCCGGAGGCTTTCCAACATCACTTAGAGTAAAATAAATAAAACACATTTTAGTACAATACCTTCCAAAAAATCTCTTTGAAAATAACAATAAAACTTTTATTTTTCGTAAGATTTCTAAGCAACTTTTAGATGAAACACAACATAGAATTTCCTTGTTGACGAACTTAATTTTTATAAGGCTTCTTATTCTTCTGCACGATAATAGAACCGTTATGTAAGTAGTAGGTCAGGTCTTTCCGCTTCATTTAATCTGGAAAGAAATAAAATTGTAAGTTATCACTTTACATGAGTTTAAACCGACGTCCATCATTTAGAATTTATTTCCCGCAGTTAGTTGCTACAATTTACTATTTATAACCTTTGAACCATTGTAAATTATCTATTTTTATAACTTTTAAATATAATAATATAAAGAACATCTAAGTAAACCAACCAGGCGTTTATAGGTTAAACAAATAATATTAAATAAGACATGTACTTTCAAAAGCACAACACAAATGCACATTTTATGCTTATTCAAACTGTCCAGTCGATAGCACAATAAGTTATACATACAATTAATACTAAACATAAGGACCCGTGCATAATAGAACACATTTTTTATGGGGTTGTTGCTATGAACAAAACCTATCATATTATTGTTATTCATTAGGTAAGGGGACTCGTATTACTTCATTGTGGGGAAAATTATGAATATTTTTACGAAATCTGCTATTTTGTGAATGCGGTCATTGTTCGTGATAACGTGGGGTACCGTGGTCACCCGTAGTTACCGGATCATTCCGGTCATCTGGACTTGATAGACCGAGCCAACCTCTTTTTTGTGACGCATCGGAAGCTTAAGGGACATTATTAAAATATTATTGAGTATATCGTGTCTTTTTATGATGCTTTGCATTATTTTTGTACAAAAGTAACATTCATTTTTATTACAGGACGTTTTAGTATTTTTTTGGTGTTAGGGTGGTTTTGGATCCCCTTTTTAATAATAATAACTACACATTCAAAGATAAATCCAAGCGACTGACAAATATTTTTTGCAAAAATATTTGTTAAAAGCTCCAACAAAAATTTGTCACTAATTAAACAAAAATGATTAAAAACTTTCCAATCTATTAAAAATTATCGAAATATTCTGTTCCAATTGCAATCAATCGTTTAAAACCCGAGCGTACCCGAATGACTCAGCGAATTAATTATTTGGAACAAAAAAACATCGATGAGAGATACTTAAACTAACGAAGTGGTTTCTGATCTTAGCGTGCTACTATCAAAGTTTTTTTAAACGTTAATTAGCTACTCCATTTTTAATTGAGAACCGATGTAAGTCGCGTGCTGCATGACTGACTAACAAAAATCATACTGATTGTATATTGTAAGTTTTTAGGCCGATATTGAGAGACGCAATATGGAATGACAGCCAGCCCTATTGTAGTGATTAGATCGATGTGTTGTTGTAATAGTAGGTACTGTAGGGTTGTCGCTTGTTATCTTTTAACAAATTAATGTTGTTATTATTTTTTTGTTAAGTTATGGGTTAATTTAAGTATATCATTCAACCAATAAAATTATTTACCTACCTACTAAAGTAGGTATATACTATATACAATTAGAAATCAGTAAAATTCCTGTTGAATAATAATATTTATGTAAATTCATGTTAATGCGAGTTACCTACTTGGACGTAAGACTATGCCAGTTTTAAAGAAATAAAGAAAATCCAAGTTTTGCCTGCACTGAAACCATTTGCCCTGTCCTCAACACGATGCACGTTGATCGAAGCAATTGTTTACAGTAACAACCCTAATATAGATTTTCGATAAATCGGAATTCCTCGGGCTTACGGTATCATTTTAACGGTAGATGATCGGATTGTTATAAATCGATTTAAAAAAAAAACATTGTCGGTCTCATTCGATTCGAATCAAGTTAATCGGAAGTAATCGAGTTTCGCGTGGAGTTTGTTTGTTGTCCGCACGGTGGGCCACGAGCGGTTTACGCGTCACTAAATACTAATTCGACCTTATTGTAATGTACGGACGCAGTTTAGTGTCCTCTAATGATGTTTAATTGATCAGTAATCAATACCACCCTGGTGCTAAATGAATCACGTATTTTCCTAAAATTCTTATTTTAATTCGGATGAACGTACCATTGTGTGATGAACTCGATTTTATTTAGAAATCACAATAAGTCACACGTTTGGTCGCATTAGATTTTTATTATTTTTTATGTGTATTGTACGGCAAATGTTTAATAAGGTGAAAGGTTAATGTGTAATACAGAGATCATTCAAATTATCACACAGACGCGTTGAAACTTGCATAATAAATGTAGAACAATAACACAAAACTATCACGTTATCAATTATTTTCTTTCACTTTGCCTAACCTATTTTATTTATAAGTAACAATTGTGTAACGCCACTATCTTATCGAAACGGAAAGGTCAGCGCGAATCGGGTGTCAAGCTTCCGAACAATAAATAATGATTTGAAGTTACTCTATCTAAACAACGACTTTCATGTGTCCTTTAATTATGTTTTAAATGCTTATATTGCCGTTAAGATAAAACGAGAAATTCCTTTGAAGGTTTCCGTCAAGATTTCCTGAGACCAGTTTATGTCTGCAGAGAAATTCCTGGTCGTGTCAGTCAGTTAGAATGTCTGGCACTCAGTAGGTATTTAGCCCAACGGTAAATAGTTAAATGTATCTATGATAAACAACCAGTAATCTTAAGTAAGGTTTCAAAGATATGCAGGAAGAAATTCCAATGATACTCCCGTCAATTCGGGAATTAATCAGTCTAACTAGGCACTTGGATAGTTTAATCAAAGAGATATAATGAGCTACAGGACGTTGAGTACCTTTAGAAAGGTTTCAGGCTACAATCTTATATGATGATCAAGCTTCTTTGGAGGGCTCGTGCGTAATGCAAGTGCTAACAACTCCTAACGATATGTCAACAAAACAAATCGTAACGTTTGCGAAGCTGACGAGCTAAATGGGAGAATACAATGTAGATTCTTATTATCATTACTACACACAGGAAATGACACGACCTTGTTATCATAGAGTAGAGATTTGAATGAATTTTCATAGTTTTTTTGATGAATAAAGCATTGGAAACATAAATATTCATATGGTTCAATAATAAAATTGTAATATATGCCCAGATTTTTTCACCTTCACATTCACCTTTTTAAAATATGAAAACCTGTAACCCAATAACGTTTCTTTCACAATAACCATTACAAAATCAGCTTCACAAATTCCACAATCTGTAATGCGTAGTTACGGTCCCATCCATCAGGCATCGGTGACCCCCTGACCACGACCCGGGAAGTTGGGCCCTACCCACCGTGCTTTTGTATGGGAACCGTCTGCCTAATCGTGTGGGTTTGACTGAACCGCTGTGTAAAATTTTACAGAAGCTCAACAACTAACCTCTTTATTTTGTCCTGTTTCTATAATTATTGACATTGGCAATTAGTTGTACCCTACCTATCGTGATTTTGTAAGAAAAACGTATGGATAGATAGATAGATAAAACGTTTATTTGGTGCACACAAAAGACAGCACAACATTAAAAAAACGGTTAAATAATAACTAATTACAGTAATAAATAACTACAAGGAGCCAACATACAAAACAAAAAAAATTAAAAACGATAAAAGAAAACTGGACACAGTGATGACAATATTGTCTAGGACACACTTTAAAAAATAACGGAATCGGTATGGGTTACCCTGTACGGGAATATGACATTTTAGAGAAGTACAACAGTTTTGTCCCTATGTGTATAATCCCATTAATTAGACATCTGAATGACCTGTGAAGTTCGGTTCTACCTACCGTGCTTTTGTATGGGTACCGCGTGGGCTTACCATAATAAGAAGTAAAGAAGGTTCACTCTCTAGATGAAAAGATCTCGCATAGGCTTAAACGCGACTGTGGAAGGTCTGTTAGAATTATACATGATCTCGCAAGCCCAGTTACGGAAAGTGACATGACATCTGATATTATTGAGACTTTCTTAGACCAAGTGTATAATTCAGCAATCGCATTTCTGCCCACCGAGCAGGTTTATTTGGAAGTTGTAACGCTTTTTCATGTGAATTGGTGGTAGTAAACTTTCTGTTCATACATTATTGTGTCCCTCGTAAAATATTCTGATTTATAATAATATTTTCATGCACAACAGTGCAAGGACATTTTAGTCTAGATTGTAGACTGCGGTAGACCAGTAAAATACAAATGGATGACTATGAAGGCGGAATGTGACTCACCTGTACAATGTTCTTGTTAGGTATCATTGGATCCGAATATTGGTATTCAGCTGCATCCGGTTAGACTGGAAGCCGACCCCCAACAAAGTTGGGAAAAGGCTAGGCAGTTGAGGTATCATTGAATCTGTTTATTCATGAAGAAAGAGAATGAGAAACAAGACTGTCGATCTCATAAAAAAAAAAAAAAAAATTGTTATCTTTACTTTCAATGTTAATACATCGGTCAATTATCATTCTGACAAAAACATTGACAGATTCGTTTAAAGAACAAAAGACATGCTTAATCAAACAATAGACTAGCATATAAGCACTGATGTTGAAACTATTGCTTAACCATTGAAGTTAATGACAACATGCTTGAGGCACTAGATAACTAGGTGCCTATATATCTGTATTCATTTTATCGTAAATCGAAAACAATAATGATGTATAAGAGAGAAATCGTGCAATAGCTGGTATGCGCAACTAATAAATGGCCACTCATTTAACGACATTAATAGATCTAATAAAACAAGATGACCATCTGCACTCCAATAACTCAGCTGTATTACCGTTTTACGGCCCCAATGACATATCGGTAACTAACACTGCGCCCCACGGCGTTTCCCGTGGTTTTATATCGCTAATCAGCCACTATTATTACCCCATGATTTATGTTCTTCGTTTCAAAACAAACTTGAAACAGGAATTCCGTTTTTTTGTAAATCTGGTAAAAAAGGAAACGTTTTGAAAAAAAGGGTGCAGTGCAACAGCTGTCAGATAAACTTTTGATTTATATTTAGCGGCAATTCTAGATGAGTAGACGAAGTTCAGACAGTAACAAAAGTGTAGAAAAATAACGTTCATATTCATACCGTTGTTTCCAGTAAAAAGTTTGCTTGGGCAGGTCGAAAAAATAACCACCATCGGAATTGGCTTTGGAATAGAAAAGTTTTTCAATGTCGACAAAAAGGCCGGATATAGGTACAGTAAGTTGTTGGATGAATGGCCGGCAATATTTGTGTCTGTTGGTCATACCTTCTGTTTACAAACGAAACAATATGGTGGCCTTAATTTTAGTGGGATAAGTATACGTGGGCGAGTAATAGTCGATGTTAGCCGATATATTTTCATAGAAAATTATCGTTATTATAATATGAAAGCCTGTTGCATTTTGTCCTGTTTATCTACTAAGTTTATATCGCAATAGACAATTATTTGTAGATAAAACTTTAATTTAACTATCTTGTTTTGTTCCTCTACATTTCCTTATATTTCGATAGATTCTGTAGGTAGGCATAAAAACGCATAAAATCTCATACCAAAGTAAGGATATTTGAATATTTGCTTTCGTATCTTTATTTGATAATGCACTCTCTCTTATACCTACTAAGACTTTACTAGTTAGGCAAAATTCCGTTACAATGAAAGCAATGCAGAATTCTTTGAAATTCTTATTTTATTTCTAGGCTATGCCTATTAGAGGCGTAAGAGAAGCATGAAATACCTAAATAGCATCCTCGATTGCAAAGAATTTTACCGAAGCATCAACCATTGTATCTGTAGCCAGCAGTTGGCACTTCAACTATTCCTGCCAACCTCCCCTTAAGGAGTACAATAGAAGTTTCATTGTTTTCAAAACGCGAATTTGAATGGATTTCAGATAAAATCTTCGTTGACAGCAACTTGCCTAGTACACTGTTACGTAATTTATTGTTATGGGGAACTTAAATATCATGCGGCTAAAGTACCGTCATACTTCACAGACAAATATGCTCATTCAATATTCATGGTTCTACCTTGTATCATAGTGGTCGCGGGAGCTCAAAGACCACTTATTTGTCTTCCCTTATTTGTCTGCAATAAATATCGAAACCAGAATTTAATAGACGAGGCCGGAATGGTTACGTCACAAGGAAAGTAGGTACCTACTTAAGAAATGTTCCATATTTATTACTTTTTCCTGGTCGAACGCAAAAAGTTCTGAAACCTATTAGAACGTTTAAATGTTTTCCTATGAGGTTATTACCGTGCAGAGACATTCTTATTAACCATTAAGTATAGACTATTCCATACGGATTCCATATTGTATTACATAGAAATAAATAATACCTCTACGGTTCATTTGGCAGGCCCACAAATCCGTCATTTTAGTAAAGACCAAGTGATTAGTTCCGGGGTTTAACTAAAGCAGTTTTGCAATTTCACAGCATGGCCCACGCGATTAATCGATATTTCGTTATGAGTCATCGATGTGTTTTCTAATCGATTCATCGATTTATATTTATGACTTCACAGACACTGTTTACAGTGTGGATCGTTTATATTTGGATAATCGGATATAGGATTTCACGGACCACCACCGAACTCTGCGGTTCGTAAAGCAAATAAATTCTAAATTTAAATGTGAATATTTAATATATCTGATTCGTATCGCCATTTTTGTAAAATATAGGGATATCAACAGTATTTAACAAATAATAATTTAATTTTATTGAAACACAAACAAGGCTTGTTGAGACCAAAAATTCTTTGATCACTCCTTTTTTATGAACTCTCTTTACTCATTTACCGTTATGTTTACACAAACAATAAAACAGTATTCATAATTTCATCTAAGATATTGACAGTAGCTGTAGCGTGCATCAGCAAGGCAAAGACATGCAATTGTACGAAAGTGAACTGCGGAACGCATACATATTTATACGATTCGCTCCTTTCGTTCTCAATCCTCTAAAAAAACTATTCCTCATTACATGATACGTCATTTATTACCTAAGTGACCACGGTTGTAATGTTGTTATATCTATACTCAACTTGGTACTCCAGTCCTAAGCTTTGGTTTCTTCCGAATTTGACTTGTAAATTGCCTTTTAATACAAGACATTACTTTTTCCAAATTTCGCCACAGCATGATCTTTCTGATCTTTGTCCTTAGTAACAGATTCATTTTCTTCCGTATCAACTGTTCATAAAACATCTTTGAATGTCAAATCCATAAACTTACAACACACATATCATTCGTGTCAATCGTTTTATTAAATATCCCAAACGTATCACTACCATTCATTTTTATATGTGTTACCTACTTGTTACTAGGCAAATGTATCAATATGTTTTGCAAGATCTATTAATTATATATATCGGTTACGTCAAGCAATCAAATTGGTTGATAAAATCAGATCAGGAAGTCTCAATCAAGTTAATTGTGATCATTCATCTTTAGACAAAACAATTACTTGTGATTACTAATGGTTGATGTCCATGTATGGTGCATGTATGACATATGTATGGTCTGATTTGAACTGGACCGGTTTATCAGAGGCGCCTAAGTTCCGCATCATGATCTAAATAAAATTTGCATATAATCGTTTGTCATACAATTAATGTGTATCCTACGCGCTCAAACGGGTTTATTAGTTGTAAAACGCTTTATTTCCATTTCAGTTTTATAGGTTTTGCAATGCAACTTCTATACTGAGCTCTTTTCTATTTTAATTAGAACTTGATGAGAAAAAATCTAGTTAGTTACGAGTGTTGTAGTTTCACTTATATTATAACACTGGTATACATTTAGAGCATTTGGTATAGTTTGACCGAACCCCTTTACTGCGCCTTAGGTATGTGCGCGGCGAGACGAGGGGCACTAGAGGCCGCGCATTCGTCTACGCTCACGGCCGCCTCGCCGGGTATTCCAACGGCGCGGTAAAGTGGTATCGGTTCAATAGCACCCATTTCATTATTAAATCATGGAATTAAATTCATTCAAGATTAATTCCTTGTTGTTTCAAAACCATACCCAATATCAAAGTTGATTCAATTTCACCCGCGTTATGTTTTAGTAATTTGTATCCAATTCCGAAAACAGTCCCCGGGAACACTATATTCAAACTAATTGCCGTTAAAACTACTAACAGTTGTGTAATAGTAATTAAATGTAGCTTAACCAAGAAATAATTGCCTGGTCCTACATAAACACGAGCAATAGCTTTTATTCTACCGGTGGGCTATAGATTAGATGTCGGTGCTTAGTGAGATTTATAGGCGGAGAAAATAGTTGGCAACGGACAAGGAAAGTTGTTTTCAAGAGTTTATTTTAGATAGCCGTGATGACTTTAAAAATATAAAGAAGGTTCTCGGATGACAGCGTCAGGCCCTTGGGGGACACCGCAGTTTGTTGTCTCAATACCACAATTAGCTAATGGGTACTTTCATATACTACGTTGAATATTTCTAGAAATGATGTTCCGTTCTTGCATATGAATTCTTAACCACGCAATATGAAAAGTGTAGCCAAATGGCCTTAAAATTTGCAGTCTTTAGTTGCACGTTCTGGGCGGTTCTTCGAAAATATTAAATAGCCAACATAAAAGCCGTAATGGTGGCAGGTAATAGTCGGTCCGAGTATGCGGCGGAACTATTTACAAGTGTTATTATTTACAGTGAAACTATTCAAGTTAGAAATGCTTCACTTCACTTGCCTCCCATTGAGAACTTAGACTTACAAGTTGGGAACTGTGTAAGTGCAGCATCTTAGAGGGTGGGAGTCTGAAATACTTTAGGTGCATGTGAGTTTTGGTGAGCAGTTTCAAGGCTACGTTTAATAATAGTATGTAATTAAACCGAAAAAGACATTAATATAACATAACATCACACCTGTATGGCCAAAAGGGTTAGGCATATTTACATAGCATAATATTATTGAATATTTTATTTCCCACATTGTAAATGCACTCATTTTATGGAACTAGTAATTGTAGTGCATTTGTACCACATTTTTCATCAACTAAATCTTTACTAATAAGTATTTTAATTTTAAAAATTGCAGAGTTCACTAATTAATTAATTATTATGACCCGTCGTAATTGTGGTTTCATTGACGCAACTCATTTATAAAACCTCAGCCCACTAACGATAAAGTTTATTGGAATTGAATCATTTATTACTAACGTGATATTATTTCTGTAGAAATCATTAGCTCTCTAAATTGCTATTATATTTTAATTACTGTGAAAGCAAAGTATTTATTCATTGTTTTTGAGCTTTAATATGTCCACATGTATGAACGTCTGATGTGGGTTTCATTAATTAGTTTGTACGGTTGCCATGTCCTGTCTGTCTTCACTTACATTAACATTGCCGTACACGGCATTTCCATCAGGGGTTATGTGACCTTTTACTTTGTTGTTAATTCAACTCTGCTTGATTATAAATTTAAATATTCACAAGGAATCTGTTTAAAACAGAATAACAATTTAGAAGCGCGTCGTGTGTGCCACAGAAATCACATAAAATTCTCACCTGATAAGCATATATTATATCTGATTGACGCTAATTGGTAACATGAACAACTAGTTTCGTTAAACAGGTTTCAGTATGATCTGATTGCCCTAAGAACCGGATAAAAGCGTCACTATATCATCCATTTGTGTTTAATTAAAACGTTAATGACTCTGGAATATCCAGCAAATGCGTTTCAATAACATTCTACAGCCGGAAAGGAAACACCTATCACGATGTTATCAGATGGCTGGCTCCAGGCTGTAATCTGCCCAGGAATCACTGTAAGAAAATAATATCTTCAAATAATCCTAAGTTCTTGCAAATAAGGCTATGACTGATTATAAAATTATAGCGTAAACTTCTCCTGTCTCAGACTATGTTGTAACTCACGACGTTGAAGCGACAGCCCTAAACGGAGCAAATTTCGCTACGCTAATAGTGGAACTTCTACATATAACCTGTTTGTGATTAAACGAGCTCTGAACGATGCTAAACGTGACACTGATTTGGTTACGTTGTCTTGTCCAATTACGTGTGATTTTGATTTGCGCCATTTGCTTCAGATGCATTGGCCCGGAAGATTGGGCAATGGCCAGGAGTGAGAGCAATATCTGATGGTTGATTTCAAGGACGATTTATGGGGTTTCAAGAACCATGACAGCAAACGTGACACCAAAGATAACCTACTTCGATTTCGTGAGACGATGATCTTAATTATAGTGTTATCAAAACACGATCTATTGCAAAACTTCGAGCTAAAACGCTAGAGGGAATAAAAGAAGTTGTGTCGTCAAACATTAAACCTAATCGCGTTGATGTGTTTCTTGTGTCTTACAAGATTGGCATCTATTGCAATGTATGTATTACCTGTTTCTGCTATCTGCAATCTTATAATAATTAAGCTTTGTAATAAGCGGAACCATGCTTTTACTAATTGTTTCTTTAGAATTGACATCATCATTGTTTAAAGTTCCATGTCTACCTTTTTTATGTCCTAGGTCAAAGTCATGCGATCCTTTTTATAGCTGGACTGTTTCATAATTTTCGATTAGTGTCTTGGCCGCTGCACCCACGGGTCGTTTTTGGCACTTAATACGGTTATCTAAGTTCAGTCGTTGAATACTGTCTAGACAAGTCCTAGATTTACGATGGTCGCTTCGCGTAGGAGCCGTTAGCCTTGTGCCTGTATATATTCCACTTGGATAACAAATTAGTCAATAAAACCATGAACCGACACGTTTGACAAACAATTTATAACAATTGTAGTTATCCTACATACCTTATGAAATATCTGCTGATTCAGAATTATTTTGTACTTGTCTGAAAAGGGTGACTGTTTTGGTTACTTTGCTTATTTGATTGTGTAAAATAAATTATGTTTCTCTATAGGTAGTTATTCTGAATTATCAACGCAACAACCTCCACACGCTTTTTCCATTCCACGATACCCGTTTTATGCATGTTTCTCCGTCTACGTCGAATCGGTGGCCTACGAAGATCATATTAACAAATCTATAAATATTTATACTGCCTACCTATATTATACAATATACATACCAAATTGTATTTTATGAGGTAAGTGTCAAACAACTCATAACGCATTAAGTTATTCAATTTATGCTGTCAATAAATTTCAACAAGGTGTAAGCTTACCTCTTTTATCGTAATCAATACCGAATGGCATATTGAAAATTATAATGGATAGCATTTTGAATATAAATTTTCTATAGACCAAACCCTTGGGCGTTACTTTGAAGGAGATAGATTTATTTCTCATGTTAAATATTGTAGACTGTAATGAAATTCTAAGTTTGTTTACGGATGCCGTAGAGTATTTGGCATCATTTTACTATGTCGCTAATTAAATGTTGTGTATTTTCTATATTATTAGTTTTTATGAAAATTAGGAATGCAAGTGAATATTGTCCTTTAAAAAGTTAATCATTTTACTATGTATGACCGTTGCAGTTCAAATTACTGCTTAGGCATTAATTACAATAATTACTAAATATTTTAATTATGCTGCAGATGTCTCATCTCGGGTTTATGCATGCTAATTTGATGTGCATATTCCTATGAGTACTTATATAATGAAACATGTGTTTTGATACGCCCGAGTCAAATTATGATAATATTATGAATCTCAAATTAGGTAATAAACATGCTATTATTTTGATACCTTAATTAACGTATCTGGCTCCAAAATTGCTCCAATTATAATAAAGTTAATTTTTGTAGAGCAGTTATTAAGAAAGTACGAAAAGAAAGTTACGAATAAAATGCAAAGCAGACGTTCTTGGCTCTAAGTCGTAACTTTCGCCGAAGCGATGACTTTGTGTGAATTATGATGCACTTAACAGCACTATTTGCAATCGGCTGTGTTGGTACGACGTAATTCTTCAAGTCGATTACCATAATAATGTTCTTTCATGAAACTATTCCTTAGAAGACAAATCTTTATTACCGAACTAGTTTTATTTCCGACAAAAGGTAGTTTGGAATAGGGAATGTTTTATCTCAGAAAATATAATCTATTTACTCCAACGAATTGAGAAATATATTTCAGAAATGCGAATCTACGGATTTACGAACGAAAATTATTTCGTATTGCGAATATTGTTCAGAAATATTTATGTTGGCGAGATGCCGTAGATTATGCTTGGCCAATTATTGCTGATTACGTTGTAAAACTCATAAACTGCATTTCTACTTTACGCTACCCTTGGCGTGGGCTTTCTAATGACCTAATCCTGGGGGCGTCAAGAAGTGTGTCAGACTAGAACAACTAGCTAAGTTATGGTTACAGGGCCAACTATCACAGAGAGCTGCGCAGGCGTCATTTGTTGAATAATTGACGTAGGGAAACGCAATAAATAAGTATAATGCGCCTATCCATACTGTTAATTTGCAGCCGGTAGTTAGTTGCCTACGGTGGTCATTTAACAACTTCAAGTTCCGTAATTATTCTATTAGAAAATGTGAGCTTGTTTTCCAAATTGGTCTTTACAATCTAAGCAGGTAGGTATATACTAAAACCATTTCAAATAGATTTTTAAAATAAAACAATAGGAGCATGAAATCCGACACGTAACATATTCCAAACTTAAATAGGAGAAAATACTTGAGAGGTAAAAGCAAACACTACCTAAAAGTAGTCCCTAGTCGTTGCACTTAGCTAACATTTGAGCAGAATTTGCATCAGCGGTGTTTGTTGTGTTTAAAGTTTCTGTGAGCACTGAACGCCTGCACAAAATGCGCTTATGAAATATGCAACGTATTCCGATGAGACTGGCAGCTTTTAATTACTTGACACAAAAAAATACTTAACTTTAACCTTTAAAATGTACGACTCTTTCATGTTTAGTACCTGCATTTTATGGACTTTTACCTTATTACCACAAACCGTGTTTATCAGTTGTTTAGCCTAAACACCTTTTAAACATGACATTTCTGTATGGAGTTTGACATAAAACTGACATTAAACACACGTTGAAAAAGTGTCTAAGTTTTTGTGGTAAGTCTCAATAAAAGTTTCGCAGTCTGGGAGAGGCCTATGTCCAGCAGTGGACTGCGATAGGCTGGGTTGATTGTACGTCACAATTTCATCACAGTGACTATGACAACATTCGTTGACTCAATCTGTTAGATTTTATCGTAACAAAAGGCTAACAAGACAATTTCGTAACAGATCAGCAAGCATGTCCTTTTATAGTTTTGTTGTAAAGTCAAATTAATCTTGCCTTTTCGACTGGTCTACCCACGTTTGATTGTTACCCTGAACTTGACGTCTCATCGTCAGTAGTCTAATGCATTTATAATGCCATATTAAAGACAATAACTTCCTTATTGATGTTGTTAGCATAAACGTTTGCTTTCAAAATATGATTAGATTTGACGGTTACTTTTTTACCATGTAATTGCTTTCGTGGCAAACAGGAAGACTTCAAATAAACATAATTGCTTGATGCGTTGTTTATTGATCAATATCAATGGTTTCTTCATTTAAAATCTTATCGAATCAAACATTGCACTTCATTTTAATCTCTGTTTTAGCTCCATTGTTAACAACAGTGTAGTCGGTGACCTCATATTAAATTGTATAACCCACATCTCCATTCAAAATGTCTATCAAATAGCCAACATTTGATCAGCCATTAATCACTTACCTTTTTTATGTTCTGTATTTAGTTGTGTGTAGGTGTTAACGAAAGCTTAACAATAGCTACCATTTTAGATAAAGTCGTTAGGACAACACACATTCTATCGGTAGCCTGAAGCAAAATTGCATTAGCAGTTGCAACATTTTTGCTATCTATTCATAATGTGATTAGACATACGGCTTGGGCTGTTGCATTATCTCTATAGAGGACTGCTTTATTATTAAAATGATAATTACAACCCCTGTCAATCACTGTTTGTTTAATTATAGTAACATTCTTTGTATCCTTGTAGTGTTATTAAGTTTTTGACTTCACAGTTTTGATATTTTAGTAACGAACATACTTCGTGATTACTATTTCTATTATTAACTCTCTGCTTGTAATGTAACTGATTACTAGCATTACCATATCTACAGATTGATCAAAGTGTTAATGTGACTTACTTATGTGTCATTCAGCTGATGATTATGAACTTCATTGAAATGTGAAATGGTTCTAAATACCTACCTCATCAAAATCGTTATCAATCTAGTTAACAAGTACATCAACTTGCTTCCCCTCTCACGGCTTTAATATACTTTTTATATTGTTAATTTTTGTGTATGTATTAACGGTTATATTTTACGGCCACGCCTTATTCTCATACAAATTAACTCTACGTCTTTGTTTCTATCCCATTCATTCAAATCTATGGTAAGATTATTCATAGTTTCTCTTCATGTTACACATCTGCACTCGTTTTCTTTTCTAACTATATCATCTCGATTTTTAACGACTGTTAAAATTAAAACAATGAGTTTATTGTCATTTTGGGAATATAACTAATTAAATTTTACTTTATTATCTTTAAAACCTGAACAAACGTTAATGTTGGAGTATAAAAGTTTTACGTTTTGATAGTAAGTTAAACTTTATGACTTAACTATAGTGTTATCTTTCATGAATATATTAAAATAAGTATCTATGGATAATGAACGCCCTTATGCTTCCGTTGTTTGAACGAGATTATCTTTTCATATCATGTTTTATAACATAAATCTGAACTTTATTATGTTAAACTTCCATAATTATTCATTTGCTCAAAATGAACTGTCCATCGAAATGTTTGATATAGTTCGTAGACATACAAAGGTGTGTTGGTTAGAAATTTTATTCATTGTAAAGAATAACCACTAAGAAAATCTTGATTAACACGAAGTAACTAAAGCTACAAAAACAATCACTTCGCAAGAGAGATCAAATCAAAAATCTTTGTATGAAACCCAAATTACGACCTTAGATTAGATTATGATTATCAAAGTCATACCGTTACGAGTAGGAGAATAGTGCTGTGTAATGATAGTTAATTATAGCATCGGTTTACCGTTCATTAATACTTCATAAGTACCAATACTTCTTGTGAAGGAAGTTACCGTCTGTATTATATCCGCTACAAGCACGGTTTGCTACGATGAAGGAAAGCAAAATGTGTTATCTGCGCATTTGATTTGCAATTTCTCCTTATTCCTTGTTTGGCCAGTAGATTCTCTAAATTATGTTCCGGATTGCTTCAAATTCGATGAAAGTTTCAAGTACTATTGTGAATCACACTTTATTGGTAGAATCGCAATTGTTGAGTGAATATATTTCAACAAATCGATGGTATTAACTACCGTACCGGTATTACCTATTGCCGTTTTATTTAACAGTTGACAAGTTATAATACGATAAACAGTTCGTAGGAAGGAAGTGGGAAGGAAGCATGTATGGCATTAAACTAGGAAAAATATTCTATTGTAATATTATCATGCTATTGTTATATATTCTTGTTTTATCAATGTTCATATTACTATTTATTTTGCATCATAATTATTATTAAAATATTGTTGTTTATTCTGTGGTTTCATTTAATGCTTATTTGGGTATATCGACAAGCTTATTTTTCCTTACTTTGACACGTTAATTATTAATTGCATGATTCATTCGTTAACCAATTGAACTATGTTGTGCTGGTTGGCTTCCCTGTTAGTTGCTTGCTGTAGTTCCAAGTAGTCACTTCCCTGTACTGTACATATTATTCCTTCAAACATCTTTCTCTATTTTAGGAGCAGTTTGTTCTGGCGAAGACGAGAAAAACACGTGAAAAGAAAATTGTGAACATTATCGACGATTAAATTTTTCCGATAGTTTAGAACTGTGAGTGGGAATTTGTCGAATGAAGTCGAAGGTTGGAAAGTATTGGCCCTCGGGCGGGCACAAAGAAACTTACACGTTGCTCTCAGCGAGAAGAAGATACATGAAGAAGCTAATGTACGTATGACGACTGCTTTCATATTTTACTTTTAATTAAAATACGTAATAGTTGGAACAAAAGTGTACTGGGATTTGTTTTAATGACAATAACAATAGCAAATAACACTGCGTATGTACTTAGAGCACGAGCGGAAAACATTTCATTTTACAGATTTTTTTTTTGTGGTGGAATTTAATAACGTAGTTTAAAGCATACATATTCATACGTAAACGGTACGGTATTTTTTTAATTTTCTGATAAAAATAATATTGTTGTCACAATGCTATTTTAGGTACCCATATTTCAACCATTTACGTTCCGTCTCACCTTTCTCGGAAAATACATTTTAACGTAGCTATACCCCATTTGAAATAAGATTAGACATTAAAACAAACCCTTTTACAGTCCGTTCAACCGATTTTGACTTCTATACCGTAGGCATAAGGATAGCATTAAAAGCAAAAAAAGTTTCACAATACCAACTATCTACTGCAGCCGCCATTTGTTATGCCACCAACGCAATAGAATTCAAAATCGGTTGAACGGAATGTAAAAAAGGCTTATCTATACGTGAAATCTTATTTCAAATGGAGTATAGGTTCTATGAAATATGGAGTACAATAATTTCCTGATCATTATGAAGCACGCTTTCACAATGACAGTAATGTGGTTCAACAAGTACTGCCAGGCTCCCGTTACGTTCCGATACTCCATCATGATAGATGAAGCCTTTATATCCATGGTATATCCGTAGCTTAAGCTGGTAACTTGCACAAAAGTAGCTACTTGTCTGGCATTGTGAATTTGTAACATTCACTATAATTAACACCCTAATTGCGTAACACACTTTCAAGCACAATCTGAATGATTTTGAAGGTTGCTAATCCATTGCTTCATAATGTTCGAAAAATTTGTCTGCTCATCAAAGTAAATAACGCAATGAATGTTGTTGGACTGTCAAATGAAAGCCATTGCTACTGTTAGTGTGTTACGCATTTAATAACACCGCAGAAGTTGTTACGACACAATGACTTGCAAGTTACATAACACCACCTCCATCCCCTGTAATCCCCGAAGGGTCAGGTAGAGGTTTACCTATTATAGTACCTACACCCATATTTCACCAGTTAAGTCCCATGTAATGGGGTCCAATAGAACCCCTAGAATAAATTCCTGATAGAAAAAGTCAATAACACTTTGCTTGACCTGGGTATCGAACCATTGCAGGACCTCATGCTCAGCGATAGCGCTTGCGACCACTAGACCAACAAGGCAGTCAACATGCAACTTACTTGCATATTTTGTGCAAGTATCTGTGGCTTTTATACAGCAATCATCTTCAAAATTAACTTGTTTTTGATGACGCACGTCGCACTTAAAATCACGTTATAAGCGTACAATGGCGGCACAACCAGGAAAATTTCGTCCTATAATGTTATTGTTCTAATTAATATTATTATTTATTACTAATGAAGTAAACATGTAGACATTGGACAACCTAATTAAAATAATGAATTGCGTGCTACTCTAAGACGTAAAGCATTCAGGTGTGGTTAATAGTGGTGGAGAAAAAGCTTTGTTGGTAAACACAACAAATTCTTAAGACTTCACACAATCTCAAGGTCTGACACCTTATAAGGTTCTTATATTACCGCCTGTGTAAGAAGGACAAAGTAGTTAACATTTAAGTCCAGTGCGTGACCAATTCCAATATAAAATTCTAAGTACGTCCTTCCTAATGAAAAAAAAACTGTTTGATCAATGCTGATTGATTTCTACAATTCCGCAAAAACTAACTTTGTTTACAAAGCTATTGCTGCATTCAAAATAGATAAATCTCAATTTGTAGATAGTAAATCTATCAATTTCAACAAAGATCTTTTTTGTTTGATACGCGATGTCGTGATCTTGTGGTCTTGAAAGGTTTTATAATTATTGCGTCTATTGTTTCGCACTATGTAATTAAATATGGCATTATTCCTGACCTTACTAGAACTTACGGTAGGTACTGCTGTCTTTATTCATTCTAAAAATTACTTATATTATGTAACTATCGACACCCATTGTTTTAGATAATACTAGTTGAGCCCCGCGGTTTCAATCGCATAAGTCTCGATCCCGTGGGAATATCGGAATAGAAAGAGTCCTTTGTCCTAATCCACGTTACCCAAGTGCCAAATTTCATCCAAATCTGTTCAGCCGTTTTAGCGTGAAAGCGTAAAAAACAAAAAAACTCAATTTCGCATTAATTATAAGAGTTAGGATTGTAAGATTGATCAGCATCCTCACTTAGATAGTCAACCCCTTTTTATTTGGTGATTCTACAATAACCATAACAGAAAAGCTATTGTTTTAATCAACGAGATCCTACCGAAAAACTTCATAGCAAACAATCCAGCGGTTTCATAGGTTATCCCACTCAAACAAACAAACAAACGTGATCCCCATTTCTGTTGTAGATAGACTTAAACCGTCAATTTGCAATGTGTTGCTGGCGCGTGCACATATCAAAATGCCATCGAGTAACGGCGTCGGCGCACCTGCGATTACGTACGGCCGATTATATCCGATAATACCCGATAATAGCCGATTATACACATAATACATGGTGTTAGAAATATTATGATTATAGCTCTCACAGTATAGAATGTTTTGTATGCTCTCGTGTGTGTTATTAAGATCAATTTTATTATGCTTTTTTCTAACGCATGCGTAATAAGTCTTTAATAGATGCCGAGGTATTTAGAGCGAATAATGAAGATAGGGGGCTTAATAATGGCTATTATGGAGTATGGTTTAGTGTTAAAGCATTGAACAATGATAGTTTGAAATATTAATATAAACTGGTACCTATTCATATTTCATATAAATTTGAAATCTGTCGGCCAATAGCATCTCTATTGTAAATTATTTCTATTGTGCAACATACATTTTCCATAATTGTATTCTGAATATACAGGTAATTTAAACTTAAATGCGGTCTTATTCCGATTTAAATCGACATTTTATTCAGATGCATAATTTTATCTGCTATAATTTTAATACAATATTAGATTTTACTGTTAAATGGACGCTATGAACCCAATAATTTGAAATACTTACATAAAATATTGATTTTATATTACATAACAGCTACAAATTGAAATATATCGTAGTCATATTTTATGTATTTGTCGTATCTTTGTTTGAAGCCCTTATTATGACGATCAATAAAATCTCACGGTAAAATAGAATCTTATTGTTGCTTAGTGACATTCCGGATCAAGTCTGTACTATCCGTCTGAAACAATTCACGAATCAACTTGGTTCTCGATCTGATGGCTCTCTTGATCATTTCCTTGAATAGTTGAACTTCCAGCAACAAATATGGGGTTAATACTCAATTCATTCTCTGTTTCCATTACCCCGTTGTCGAACTGTGTACGGAATCTAGGCTATTACACTTTTCACCATGACAACTCCTGGGTGACTTATGTTATGATCCGGTCACGAAACATTTCTCTCTTGTTAGTGAACTTTGAAATGTACGGGTTAAGATCCTGATACCAGAGGATTTTAGTTTCTAGGATTTGTAAGACATTTGTTTGTTAGTTTGTTTTGTTTTGCGATCTCTATTATCAGATATCTGAAACGAAAGATAAACAAACATGATTTTAAAAAACCATGAAAATAATTAATTGAATGCTCGATTTAATCATTCATCATCTTCCTCCCCATAATATTATAATACTATTTATTTGGGGTCCATCACCACCACCTCTACTACCACCACTAGCACCTCATCTCTTCACTTCTGATAATTAACCCATTTGATCATATCTTCTATTGTGTAAAATTTTTAAAAATCCCATTTCTTTCTCTTCAACACATTTTGATTATATTGTTCAAAGAACCTGTCCAAGATAGAATTCAAACAAAAAATAAAGCAAGAGAATGAAACGATATTGCAAGTTCAGTAATCCTTTAAAAATATCTCTAAGGCCAAGGGATCAAGTCGTGGCAATTCTCAACTAAAAGACTCGTCGAATGTATAAAAGTGTTAAGATGTTTTAATATTGTTTTCAACGCTTTTCAAATGGAATACCTATCTACTTATGTTTAGGATTGCTAAGTACTCACACTTGTACGATTTAAGTAAGAAATGAGTGTATATGAGAGTGATGCTTGCATAGGTATTTTAATGGTAGCTCTGTCTTTTTCTGCTTTAAGGTTAAAATGAAATACCTATTTCAGATCACATTATGTATTGTTGAAATCAAGTCTGACTTAGTTAGGTCATGCCAAATCGTTCTAGGGTTTTGACCTAAACCACATAATTTACTCATAAGGGAAAAATACATTATTTAAAACATACACGCTTGCATGTTGCTATATGCATAATTACGTATATATCCCTAATAGGACTTCATTTAGAAAAACAATAACGGATTTTTCATTAAAAAAAATGCAAACAAGCTTACGGATTAGGTTTTCCGAAAATTCTCGACCGTTCGAAAGTCTGAAACGAGAATTAGCGTATGTATGGTCTCATGAACGTGGGACAATGTAGGTAATTCGGTTACGGGGCCATGGTTGCATTTGGGATCAAAGAGGTAAATGTGTGCCCCCAGTAAAGCCGTATTTCGTATGTACATTTTGCTTAAAGCCCTGTTTGTTGAACTCGTTTGTTTTCTACTTACGGTTTTCACACTTCCGGATTAAACTGGACACTGGATGGGATACGGTTTTAACACTGTATTTCGCTAACAAAATGGTAGATATGTGGAAAATAAACAAAAGAACGCTCACTTTATCTATCCCACTGCCTGTTTATGTTTTTTGAGATATCAGAATTTGTAGAATTATTTTATTTTATAGTTCAACAAAGCTTTATTCGCGCTTTTATCCTAGGAAAAACAATTTTTTATCAACGTATCGTATTTGGAATACTCACAACATTTGTTATGTATACTGCGTTTTTTTTATACTATTAGCCTTAACTTTTCATGCTTTTAGATCGCACTCCCTTTAAGAGAAGTAAAAAATTTTAAAACTCCGGTATCATAAAATTGAGTAGGTACCTATTCCCTCACATTTCCTTGTATTTCATCATGATACTCAAACACCTAATATCGCAGTTTAATCTAGTTTCCGACAGCACAAAGTTTCTCCAGGTAAACCGCATAGAGTACTTATAGCTTATTGACTAGCCTGGTAATGTTTCAGTTAACTTTTGTGGCAAGGACTTATTTTTTACGTCTTCGATAAAATATCGTGTCTTCGTATACAGGGCCTCCCTAGTAGTGACTTGCGTATAACTTATACCCCATTTGAAATAAGATTAGACATTAAAAAAAACCCTTTTACAGTCCGTTCAACCGATTTTGACTTCTATACCGTAGGCATAAGTATAGCATTAAAAGCAAAAAAAGTTACTCAATACCAACTATCTACTGCGGCTGCCATTTGTCATGCCACCAACGCAATAGAATTCAAAATCGGTTGAACGGAATGTAAAAAAGGCTTATCTATACGTCTAATCTTATTTCAAATGGAGTATAGGTTATTCCGATGCAGTTTTTTTCGTTAAAGTAGAATTAGAATAAATTAATTTATCATTGCAGAGAACTGGGTTGACAACTTGACATAGTAATTAGGTCAGACAGACCTATTAAAATGTGTTTTATGTTTACTATTTCTATGATTTCTTCTAAATGACTAACACGTGAAATTACATCTTAGAATCCAATCCTAATGAATCATCAAGTATACTTTCATATACAATTCCATTCAGATTACTAACTCATGGATCCTTAGGTAGGTACCAAAGAAAGTAGCACTCAGGATAATAATGCATTTAGGTACTCGTAACTTGCCGAACTTACTGCTGGTAATATCGAGTGCTATCCCAATAAGCGTCATTTACATGCAGACGAAACTTAACCCAATACTGCGGCAAAGTTTGAACACAACAGGGAAGTTAGGACCGGTCTCAATTGAGACCTAGTTTACGTGACGTCTATTTATAATTCTACTATTTACTATCTAGGTCTGCTCTGGAGCACCTCTTTTGTTTTATAATGAGAAGTACATAAGCACAGTCATTTGTTTTCTTGAGCTATCAATAATATTATCGACTATGCAATGAATTACGATCGGCTTGGAGAAAGCTTCTAGTCATATTCATGGATAACCTGTTTTTTATATTAGTATCCCACTACTAATAAGCAGGTATTATTATTATGAATTTTCTGTCTTTTGGCCCTGCAATACCACCTTAAAAACATACTGGATTTATAATGTGCAGAGATAAAGGTCTCTACACAATAGGCACGTCGTTCAAAGAATTCGTACAAGAAATCTTGAGTAGTCATCTCGTGTCATCGACGAAAATAGCCCAAAGTTCTTATTGAGGTGAGAATCGAGATCCTACGATTGGTTCAAACTTAACTCGGAATACATCAAAAGATGACAAGAGTCTGGCGAAAATTATTCAGTCATTTTGTTTTGATTAATACCTAATTATTTTGATTGAAAGTTAAGGCGTGAGTTCTAATGACCATGTTTTATGATTTTTCGTGTGAATTCGATTATATCTTTTTGGGGATTTCTTTTAGGTTGATAAACCTTGTTGTCAACGCGATGATGAATTGGATTTTACGTAGGTGTATGTATAATTATTTCCCACTGGTGGGCAAAAGCCTCCCTCCATGACCTGAGTGCTAGCTCCGGTGATCCATGGCTAATGTGGGATGATAGAGGCTAACAGTAACAGTATGTTATTTATATTCCAGATTTTATTCTGAAAAAATTGTTTCAGTTCTCAAACAAAAAAAAATCAAACAGTGCGCATCGATTGATCTGTCGTCTTTCAAAACTGAAGGCAATCCTTTAGGCTTTAGGGCCTTGATAGACCCGTCTTTTATAAAATATTTCTAAATCTACCTTAGCTAGGCTAAGCTAGGCTTAGCTTCACCTCTCCTCAAACTGAATATTCACGGTATTTCACGGCAGAAAATCCTTTCAAAAGCATTTCATGGTAAATTATCTCATGTACGGAGACGTCTCCCCTAAAATACCCCACAGCCTCGGGGGATGAAGGGGGATGTGCATCAGGAAACCGCTCTTTGTTGTGATTCACACGTTCGCCAGACACTTTTTAAAAGGCTTTTGTCAGGCTTTTAAGTGTTACTGTCACTTGTGGCATATAGTGCGTACGGAAGGTAGGTAGACGTTTTATTTCAGTGCCAAGTAGATACTTTTTTTACTTCACGCCTTCTCTTTGTGGTGATTCGTTGGTTGTGCTCAGTCATGTTTCATTTTTTCAAAACCCCCTTCCCACAAAATTTCTTCGATGTCATAAGGTTAGTAAACTTTACAAGATACGTTAATGATCTGATCAGTTTTAAGTTTTTCGTTAACTCTGGCATTATTTAATTTAAAACATCATCATCATCGCCTAGCCTTTTCCCAACTATTTTGGGGTCGGCTTCCAGTCTAACCGGATGCAGCTGAATACCAGTATTTTACATGGAGCGACTGCCTATCTGTCCTCCACAACCCAGTAATAGTATAGTACATAGTAGTTGACATTATTTAATTTAAAACATGAGTAGGTTTTTGTTAATCAGCTTCGTTAGATATATGTGTGAATTCTTCACGTTAAACACCGACCATCCCGCGTTAAACAGCTCAACGTACACCATAAAACAGGAAAATCCGCGAGAAATCGATTTTCCTTGGACCGAAATCGATAATCGGTTTCAATATCGCACGCATCCATACCTCACTAATTGCTTACTGATCACAAACTAATATTCATCTCTATTCATTTTGTATTTAAATCGATTATGGGTAATTGTTTATTCAATTGTTTGCGAGCGACATTTCTCACGCAATCATTTACACATCATCATAATCATCAAGTACATTTTGAAGTACATACCCTAGTTTGGAATAGATTTATAAATGAAACTATGCAAAAGGACCACTTGAAACGAACGCGTTGAGAAACAAAAGAATACAGCACAGTTTTGAACTTGAGACGAGAATCGAAATCCGTTTTTGTTTTGTTTTTAATAAGAATCTACTCTATATCTGTGATCATCATCATCATCCACGGCGACTTCGCCCACTGCTGGGCATATTCCTCTCTTGTCCTGTGCGGTTTCCCACGCTCCTGTGCCAGACTCATCCAGGTTTTTGCCACGATAGCAACAAGCGCGCATCTCGCCGCCAGACGACCGATCGACACCTCGTCTATCAGACATAATAAATCTATACATATTATAAATTAAAGTCGTTTATCTACATATATGTCTGCTTTGTTCTTTTTAACCACGCAACAGAGTTTGATGAGGTTTTCAACATCATTTAGAGAATTTATTCCGGAAGGTTTATGTGTATAATGAATTAATGAAACATTAATATTAAACTTACTAAAACCTCGATGTTGTGTCGTGAAAACCGTGTGAAGCAGGGCCAACGAATCGCTAGCTATGAAATAAGAATGAAAGCTTCTGGAACATCTTATTACACGTCAGTACAGCCGAGGACATCAGTGTCATGTATCTGTCATGCGCAAACGCATGTGACCGACATCGATCTCGTAACTGAATCTGCCAGGATGGCGTGTATAACAATGTTCTTATCTTCTTAATACATGTGTGTTGTACATGTGCTATTAAATACAAAAGTAAGTCAAGTTCACAAACTACTATGTTGTAGAAACAAATACAACCATTCAACCGGAACATGATCAGGATTGATAGTATAGCACCTGTAGAATCTTAAGATACTTCACCTACATCCCAACTTGTTATAGATTTGCTGCCGGCAGCGGCTTTTATGGCTTTTCCAATGGCTCTATGGCTTCATAGTCTGGTCTCCAAGAGAATACTAGGTCAACATATCCGTTTCCGATGCCATCTTGGCAGTTTTATCTCACTTACAGAAGCAAGATTGACATCAATTAAACCTATCTGCGTCTTTAATTTATTTACACAAGCACAGTTGTTAATCTTGTTTAAAATTAAGGATTAATTGAATTGAAAATAATCTTAACTAATCTGAATTGAAGTGTCTATTTCGATTAACATTCTGAGTTCTTGAGTTTTATCTTTGCGAAGGTTTGTTATGATAGCGAATAAATAGTGTACGAATAAAATATAAATACTATGATATCCTAGCAACTGTGAAATTCGGAAAAGAATCTACACAGCCGAGGGAGCTTTCAAATTACAGCATATATTTATTATGAAGTTACGACGAAATAGCATCCCGAGATGAGACAATTCTGTCAACCTTGATAATCATTGTACATAACAATGTAAGACACAGAATTTTACATACGACCCACAAGGTCGGCAACGCATCGATGACCTCAAGGTCAACGCAAAATACTGTATGTTTGTAGACTATTCAACCAAGCTTGCGTATACTTAGGTATGTATTTACGTACAGTATTTTGTCCAAGACTTGAGAGGTTGGAGACGGAGGTGCCGATCGTTAAATAACAAAAGCTTAAAGAAATAACGCATTGGACTATGAATACGAATTAATATTCGTAAAAATACGTGCTTTCAAAAGTCACTAAATATGTTTTGAGGTTACTTCACAGTACCGCAAATCAGTGGTAACAAAACCGGTAGAGGCTGGCCTGTTATTCTATTGAAACTCCGTACTATGCTAGGGCAGCTCAAGGTCAAAGTATTACCACCGATATGCGATCGACTGTACCTGTCTTTAAGACATTTTTGTATATATTAAACGTCTTTTTAAAGATAGCCAGAGATAGTGCGTCTGTCACTTCCCACGCAGGTTGAATATTCCCGCTGACATTCGGTCTAGGTTTTGCGATTCTTGGATCCGTGTCAGTGACATACATTGTTAAGTTAGTATACATTATTTCATTTACAATATTTTAACACAACTAACTATGTACTAAATTAAATGACAAAATAATAATTTAAAAAAAAAACGTACAGACGAATAATTGAGAACCTCCTCCTTTTTGAAGAAATCGGTTAAAAACAAAGAATACAGACGTCGAACTCCTCCGTGTTTCTGTAATCCGGAAACGTGCCCAGAAGACTGGCAGCATTTCCACGTTGAATGGCAATGCTGATTCTTTGGCCAAAGAACGAGTCAGTCCTCTGGTTACACGAAGTGTCGACAAGCCGGCAAAAAATGTCCTTAAAAAGGAGACGGGCATTCGGGATCGATGGCAAAGTAGGTATCCTATATATGGTATAGGATACCTACTTTGCCATCGATCACTAATAATATTATTGATCGATGTACTTTGATCACAATATTGATTGGCAACAAGTAATGAGGTTTCTGACTATTGTCTACAAAGAAGAAAGTTCTACATTACTTCTGTGGGAAAATAACTCAGGCTTCCTGTTTTAATTTATTTTCTTTGAATATCCGTTAAAATTACGTTGAAGAATTGAATAGAATACTCATTATTATGCTAATTTATTTTTACCAATATTATTGATTCAGTGAACATGATTACCAGCCATGTAGGTACACAGGAATCCCCCCGGGAGATAGTGATAATATTATACGTGTTAAAACATTTGTGACTCATCGGCTTTATGAAACATGTGTTCATCTCTCCAGATGACATACCATTAAATAGCTTTCAAGTCACAAAAACTTCGTCCGATGATTGGAAAGAGAAGACCCTTTCTCAAGTTTCAGTTTGGAAGTTTTATTTTGTAGAGATTTCATGTTCTTGGAATCCGGTCTTTCGAGCTGAAGATTGAAGTTGTTTAACAAAGCCAGTTATTTTTTTTTTCCTATTATTTTTATTATTATTTTCTTATGACGTAAAAAAACAGGACAAGAAAGTTAGATTTTTATGGTGGTTTTGTCAGGAAAGAGACCTGAAAATGGATTTATATAGATCCTACAAGGAATATTCTGTAATTACTAACAGATTATAAATAAGGGCTTAAAATCAGAATCACATGAAAATAGCCATAGCCCTATGATACATAGTACATCACATCGTAATAATCGTTTTCTATTTTGAAGATCCCATAAAGTTCAGTGCCATACACTATGTCTTAATGAATACTTCCGATTGGAAGAAACAATAAGACTTACAAACAATTTATTCACACGTCCCATAGAAGGCAGATGTATGCCTGATACAATTAACTTGATTTATACCACGGATATGACATATTGCTTATTTCACGGTCTCCGCTCGTTGCTTTTACTACTTTTTATTTTACACGCATGAGAAAGATTTGTTTAATTGAACTAGATCAGTACTGGCTGTTTGATAAATATATCCTAAGTAAAAATATTGTATACCATGGGCATTTAAACCCTGGAAAATAATTTACTGAACTATTAAAAATCCTAGAGTTCTGGGCTTATTTTTCTGTTAAATCCTAAATTGTGAAATAGTTTTTATTATAATTAAAACGCTGTGAACTATGTGGAAGTAGTCTACATACTGATTCTTGCTATTCTTACTATTGTAAAGTCAAAGTAAACCGTTTTATCAAACCACCAGCTGGGCAGCGTGTACCTGGATCCATAAAGTCCGTCTCGGAAGGAACCGAACGCTAAATTACGGCAGCCTCGCGTTGTTTACAGTGTATTGCACCGTTTGTAGAGTAACATCAATAACCTCGTAGTTATAAACACGCAACGTGTCGACCATTAAGTTATTTATTGTTTTCGCGTGATAGTTTCTGTGCCGACGCAAGATAGAAATGACTGCGATAAAGATGATCTGACAGCTAAATCCTGGTTACCCTAATTGTTGCGGATGTCGAGGTGGAATTCCGAGTAAACAGAAACGTCGGATTCAATATTGTGAGTGACGAATGACTGTACGCTTCCTGATCTTTTAGACCTCAGCGTCCTCAATATAAAGTAAGTAACATAGTTTGGACCCATAGATATACCTAAGAAATTATATTTCTATGTTTGGACCCAAGGATCTCTTGGATAGGTTAGCAAAGAAGGAACACGCTGTAGATATACCTAATGATTTTGATAATCAATTATACTATCTGAGGGTATTTTTACACAATGGGAGACATAAAATCACTTAGATAAAAACATGAAACTCTTTTTTGGCTTCACCGCAGTCGGATAGAAATAAGGCGTTGGCAAATATCAATTGCAATTATTGTAAAAGCAAGCAATATATTTATGGTTGTGTATGTACCGACGCGCCCCCAAGATCATCATACATACATAATATTGTATTCTATATGCGACATGACTGCAGCGGGCGCGCATAAAATATTCCTGACTGAATATACAATTGCTGTATGCGAACACGTGTTTCCATGGGATGAATCATACAGACAAAAATATTCCCGATCGTATTGAATATTTTGTAAAAACTGGTAGGCACTATTGTATCAAGTTAGTATGTAGGTAGGTACTTAATTAAATTCTGTATCCATATCTACTTGCATTATAACAAACAAATTCATGTTAAAGTTGGCTTTAGCCTAACTACTAACCTATTCGTTTTTGGTTACGAGCTAATCCCAGTAAAGAGTACTGTTATTATTGCAACGGTCGCTATTGATTGATCTCCCTCTTTCAAACCTTGACAAAAAACAGCAGAATGGAACTTTTACCCGATGCGGACTTAGGACCAAAAGTATTACGTATGCCATACCCCTTACAGCATCATAAAACTAGTCACTTATGACAGCAAATCGAAAAACAACAAACATTTATTATCATTCGGAAACATCTGCCAATCAAATTTATTACATGCGCGAGTAACAATGCCACCCTTCAACACAGCGAAATTAGGCTAAGTCGAAAAACAAACATTTCTTGATTGAGTCGCTGAATACCGGTTATTCCAACGATTTAATGTAGGGTGAGATTTAATTTGGAAAACCATTATCTTGGTCATAACGCTACGCGAGGGCCGCGCGAAGGGCGCAGAGAATGGTCAGTTAATTGACGCATAAATCACAGACTCGATCCATTATTACTTGCACAGAGTTCCGTTGTCGGACAACAGATGGGGTCATTGTCGCGTGCACTTTTGTTTATATTATTTTGATAGCAGTAAATTATGCATAACCGGTTCTCTCGAAAATATAAGTTTTGCTGTCATCGTATATTACACGCTATTGAATTTTTTTAATAAAATCCTCTCGGACTCGTGCCTTTAAATGACTGTAATCAGAGTACTATTCAATTCAAACATGAGAGGCAGATCGCCAAGCATGATTAATTTCACTGTAAGTAGGTATTTCATTTTTATTAAAAGTAAAAAATTGTTCTGTAAGTAAACAGAGGAATAAATTATTTTATAGCAACTTTGGGTAATTTTATTACGAAAAGACAAAAAATATTCATGAACATCACCACAACGTAATCAAATTTGTTCTATTTTTTATTCACAAAAGCAAAAGAATTTGAGCATCGTTCCCAGTGTAGCGATTTATGATACCTTCCCGTCACGCTTCAGCAAAGTTTATTCTGTAAAAAGAAAAGGAAAATCTTTGCATAACTTAATCCTGAGTTGGAAGGCCGCAGTAACGAGCTCTATTGTCGAGCAGTCTATTATAACGTATAGGCTTTATTGCAGTAAAACCTACTTCGCATCAAAATTAAAAAGGCTGGCAGTGATTGATGTTGATTGAAGACGTCAACGTGAAAGCTTTTAAAAACGTTGATTATTTATTTAAGTTTATCGCATCTTAGATTATTGAAATTAATATTAACACCTTGTCTACTCAATGTGTTTACATTATCTATGAGTTCCACTCAAATTGGCAGCACTCAAGTTTTTTTTAACACTTCATACCAAGTAATTGTAGCAATCAGCTTCAAGAGCCGCTTGACGTTTACGATCATTATCAGCATTATTGAGTTTAAAATAAAGTAAGTACTTGCTAATTAACTTTAATATTAGCTCGTTTACTCAATTACCTACTGTGTTAAATCTTGGTTGGTAGGTCATTGCCTGAACCATACCGACCAACCAACACCATACAGAGATTGCTCTGCATTGCGCTGCATTGCTCAAGACTTTTCTTATTTAATTAATACTTACCTAGTAGGTGAATAGCCAATGAATTATCTTAACTTTAACTATAATGGTGCAAAATTAAATGTTAGACAGAGTGAGTTGATAATATTATTTACATAAAGTAGGTATAAAAAATCTGCTTTATAGAAATTAAAAATACGTAAAGTACTGTATAGTTAATTAATTTAATTTAACATGATACCTATGTCAAAAAGACGAAGTTTTGTTTGTTTAAACATACCTACTCGCGAGTCAATTAATTTTGATTAATTGAATTAAATTTTAATTCAATTAAAATTAAATTCATTAAATTTTTATTCATTGTAGTTTGATTTGAAAATGTATTTTTTAAATGTATAATGTACTGTACTTATTTGATTTTTAATACAGTATGTACCTACCTATTAAAAAAATTAATTTCGAAATATGCAGTTGCAAACATTTTTTCTAATAGATATTTTTTTTTGACTCTTCGCAGTTGTTTTTCTCAGATAACATTTTTAAATACAAATATTGGTCCTTACAACTCCATCATACAGCGCCATCTATATTCAAACGTTTCACACGATTACAACGCCATCTATCCAAACTACTTGAACTAATTCAAAGTCATAGTTGATGTAAAGTTCTTCGTTTGTCCAACAGGCGGCAGCACGTTTCGGCGCCATGGAGTTCCACAGCAACTTCGACAGGGGGCACTCGCGCTCAACACGAGTTGTTCGAGTTGCTGGAACGAGTACAATGTTCTCGGTTAGACGACCAGAGGGCAGTACTGCCGCCGTATTTTTCTCAGGTAAGATGCATGCTTTATCCTCATCGAGTTAATAAAACAAGAACTTTATTTATGGAGGGTTTGGTTTTCATAACATGAAAATTGTGTCATAAGTATTTAGGTATACAATGTGCGTACTTACATCATGTTTTTCAGAGGTAGGTCAGCATCTACCTGCAGATTGTACTGCAGAAAATAAGATTATACATCACTTATTTTATTTTAAATCTAATGCCAGATACCTATTACATTTTAATTACTTAGATAGGAATACCTAACCAAATGAGTGTACCTATTTAATTTTATTTATTAATTAGACTGACAACGTTGCTACATAAGATCACGTATTTCTGCAATGTAATTAGGTGCCTACATTTCAATTAAAGGCATTTCAGGAGTCCAAAGGATGACACACTTAGTAACACTTAGTTCAAAGTTTTTTTTTTTCAAAATTCTTATTTCATAGGTAATTTATCAAGTTCATTGCAACGTCAAAAAGCGCAGACCATTAATTTTAAGGGTCAGTGGACACTCAGTTCGTTACCTCCGTACCCCGGAGAAAATAATCGACGGAAGCAAGACTATGAAGCGATAAAGAGAAGGCGGGCAGCCGGATGCCTTGCTGGGGTGACAAGCAGACCATGTCGGAGAAAAACCACTGGGTCACGGATCGTGACTCCAAGATATGAGCTGCACTTGTCGAAATAAAGTTCTTTTTTTTTTTCGAAAAGTTTTCTCTTTTGTTTTTGGTCCTTTTGGTGTAGGTACCTATAACATTTTAATTTTGGAATTCAGGCAGCTCAAAATGCGTTGGTGGACTTGAGGTCATTCAAGATAACTAAATGTAGGCGAAGGGCTCCAAAAGGTTTCACTGTACAGATGTGCCAACAGAATGTAGGTATTCAAAGTATACAGATTTCGGATACGGCGATGTAGCGATTTTGGGGTGGTGGCAGGAAGTGGAGTTCTTTGGTTTTTGTGTCCACAGAATAGCGTGTTAAATATCATGTTAAGCATAAACGTTGGAACCTTGGATAGGCTTGGATTTTTATAGACGTCATAAAAACTTCGAAAAATCATGGAACGAATCATAAATCTGTTGCATAATTCATAATTTTAATAGTACCTATTGCGTTATTGTAATTAACCTAAAAAATGAAAAGTATTTTAAGGGTCAGATCGTAATATACTCGCGGTACTATAAAAATTGTTGGGACGTTACAAATTAATCCAACTATGAAAAAATAGTGGAAACTTTATTGCGTGACTTAAATTTAGTTATTTTCTGTTATAAGCTCAAAAGAAATTCAATAATTCTGTAAAGCACCCAATTTGGTTACTGAAAAATGTTTTAGAAAAGTTACGAGCTCAATCAAATTTGGAATTCTGTTTAAATTTTTCTTGCTAGATCATACTGGTAGAGTTCTTGAAAGAGGGTTTTAGTTGGATTTCATTGATAACACGAATTATAATTATTAAATTATGAATGAATATTATTAAATTATGAATGATAATTATTAAATTATGAATGATATTTATTAAATTATCATTGTAATTATTAATTTAGTATTGTTTTATATTGAAGTAGGTAGAATTCTTATATTTGTTCTTGCGGCCTTTTCCCCCAAATACCGCGCTGCGTAACCAAACACCCAGAGCCCACGTTTGTAGCTGTCACATTTTTTTCCCTTACCCCATCATATTTACATATTATTCGAAACATTCTAATCTTTATCTGAAATGTTTCAGTCAACATGGTCGCCAGGCTAATCTGTTACGACATTTTAATTAACCAAGTAATATAAAACAAAAGCGGTCTCAATATTTTTCTTCTCCCCCACATTAACATCTACTGCATATTCATGAACAGCAAACGTTTCTGTTGGCTATTATATTGAATATTTTCTGGTAATTATACTTTAAAAAATATCTTGTCTGAATGTTTAATTTAATATTTTACGCAAGTATGAATACTGAAAATGGATTCTGTTTCTACTTACACATTACATAAACCCTTTAACACACATATTTGAGGCTGGCTACCGTAAGTACGTAGTAAGTGACATCTCTTTTGATATATAACATCACCAATAACAATAGCTTTCGCCCGAGATGCAGACGCCAACGGCAAAGACTAACCCTCTTTTTCATAAACGTTTCTAAAATTAAAGAGACGTATAAACGTCGAAAACGTATGGTTAAACAGTAGCTAATTCATAACTTAACTTTATGCAGCGTTTATGAATAAGGCGGTCAAATTATTTGTAAATGAGAGTGATATTCTGGTATTTTATTTACTCACTTTTATTTTTTACTTTGTCTTATAATTTACAAAGGAAATTGTGATAAGTTACAAATATTGGGTTGTGACATTGCTGCAGAGGGACACTGATCTCTAAGATACAGGGATACCCCTAGTTTGGAGATCAGGGTTTCAACGGATTGTGCATAGCTTAAGCCACTCAGTTTAATTGAACTTTGTACTAGTGTATGTAGGCTTTTCTTCAATAAACATTTTTAGATTTTTTTTATTTGAATCATTAGTTCGATGTTCCCTTTGGATATGACAATACTCGTATGTTGATTGCTTCGAACTTAAAGCACTGCGTTCAGAAGTATGGCAGTAAAAATGGTCAAGGTTATCAAACAATTTGCTGATTCACGATCAATCACCTCTTTGTAATGTTTTCTTTCGTCAGAATTACCTTATATGATGTTACTGCAAATCATTTCTAATATTAGTTTCACGTTAATTACGATTTTCAATTTTACTTTCGTATACACATTCTATTAAAACTCTTTTGCTGTAATAACTTCATTCTCTTTCAAAGCCAATGAACGTAGCTAAGAGTTTTTTCAGTCAATTTCTAATTCGACTAATGAAAATTCTCGTGTTATATTATTAGTATTTTTATTTATGTTTGCTTCTTTCAAATCATGTCTTCGGGCGGAAATACGCATTAGCTTAGAAATGGGTTTCTCTCCTTTGTCTTTAGTTCCGAGAACATTGTTTTAACATCGAGTATAAAATAAACTGAGATTGTTTATGAAGCGACAACAAGCTTATTCTGACGGTGACGCTTTCCAATTTCCTATTGGATGTTTTGATCTGGTCTTTACTAAAGATATGCTTATAAATATTTTTATAGATCTCTGTTACAGATTTGGTCGTTCCAAAATATTATTCAATTTTATCAGTGTCACCTCATTCTTTCTGCTTATTATATAGTAGATAAGGAGTTGCTAAATCTTAAAATATTACACGAAACTAATGAAATACGTATTGTTTCAATTTGACCATTTACGACTTGATTTCTAAGTGTAATGGAAGGCTAGTGAATGGTGAGAATATAATTGAGAAGTAAACATTTACTCGAGTAGCAATTAGTTAATTGCTCTGTTGTTTACTAATTGATATACCTATAGTCATTAGTCATAGGTTGGTACTAAGTTGTACATTATAATTAATACAGATAATTAGAATAGCGACTTAATTGACTCCCAAGTTGGACACTAATACGACTCTCAAACGCAATTATAACAATATGTTTTTTTTAAATGAGGAAATTCAGTGGCGTCCTAGACTCTGGATTAGGGCCTGGTAAATGGTAATAGGCTCATAACATGGGACTTAAACATACTGGCGAAGTGTAAAAGTATGTCGTGGCATGCACTATACATCTGTCCCTAAAGCCTATCTCTTCGAAGTCCCAATAAAATTAATAGCCGTGAATATATGTTATGTTGTACGTTGAATGATAGAAAACATGTCCGACTAAATTGGCAAATGATTTGTCAAGGCTTCAATATTTATTAATTTCTTTGCACAACTTTTAAGGTTGTTTCAACTTAAGAAAGTTAATGTAGAAGTTCTAGTCTACCTTGAAGCTACTGCAGTTAACCAACGCTTTTGAAAAATCTAATCGTAATTAAAATCGTCACTAAATTGTAAACTAAGCTGTGCTCCTTTAGAAGCAACTGTAGCATCTTATCGATTGATAGTGCATCACTTTTTGCAGTCAGTTCCAGGCTTTTCACCTTTTTTTTTAGCAAAAACTTAATTCTTATATTCAAGAAGCCGCCAATAACGTAGACAAACAAATCTTCTAAGTTCATTCGGTTTAGTTTTTTAATAACTGCAGCGCAAATGAAGTTATCATCGATTCAAATACTTTGTTTATAAATTACTAATAATACAAATGACTAGGATATAAACTTCAAAATTCCGAGAAATTTCCAATCAGTGGCGTGGTCAATGACGTAGGTATGACGGAAATAAACATTAACTTGACTCTCGTAACCTGGCATACATTCATACAACAAATATAAAGCATTCAATTAAGAAATTATGCAAATATAATACAGGATGAGCGAGATGTAAAGGAAAACGATATATAAATAAAACATTTCTTGAACATTACGCAAGCAGACAACTTGTAGCAGTATGAAAAACCTATGGAAATGAGTAAGCGTTCTAGACTGTTTGCCGACAATAGGCAAGAGGATATACTAATTTATAAGATATCCTTTGCGTTGCTTAGAACAACAATAGCGGTTGAAATATTGCAGTGTTGCTGTGTCTACTGCAAACAGATCGTTTACGAGTACAATAGTAGCTCTTACAATACCAACGTCATATGTGTTCATTCTTTCGACTTGCGCATTATGATGGATAACTGATACTTTTACGCCAGCAACTTTAAGAAACAAAAAAATGACGTCAACTTCTACACAGTATAAGTCATATTCACAAATGCTTTTCTAGAAAGAAAACCAATGCATGACTTAAGTGCATGCCTTCTTTGGCCCACTTATAACATGAGTTCCATTAAAATTCGTTGTTGCAGTGATTGGTTTTAATTTCTGCGAACTTTCCAGCCAGAGCTTTTACATTTCTTCACTTAGAAACAAATGTCTTTTTAGAAGCCATTTACATAAGATCATTTACATTCAATGTCTCCATTACAACCTACATAAATAGGCATGAACTTCTTAGGATCGTAGTGAAACCTCAATGCAATAGTTAAATTATGTCAAGGGCTCATGGGTAAGCTTGATTCGGAACTACTGTTTAATCGAACAATAGCTTATTCAACGATTGAAAAAAGTATAGTTAGACCTCATTACTATTGCACTGACGGTCGAATTCAAAGTTGATTAATTGATCGTCCCAATAGGTAGGTAAAATTTAAATTGACTTTAATACTCTGAATTAAAATACAAAATTCAGAGTATTAAAGTCAATTTAAACGGACGATGCTGTAAATGAAAGTCTTTTCGCTGCTTATATTCACGTAATGGAAGGACTATATTCTCCGAATCCCTGTTTACCAGAACGGAAATTACAAGCAGATGATTCAGAATTAAAATTTGTTATTTTATCATCAATTTTGTAGGCACTTCTCTGTATTCCTGATGTTTTTGAAGAGGTTTTTTGCACCATCATCAATGTCCGGGGTATTGTCAATGACGATTATCCTCTATGCCATTATCAGGTGCATGGTCAGCAACATTCAACTGTAGACTGATTACATCTAACTGCCGTGTTAAATCCGACTAATTGCTCAGTATGTTGATTAGAGCAATACATATAATCCAAGTTGTGCATTGAATTGCTTGATAGATAATGCATTATAATAATATCTGGTCTCACCGTCTTACACAAAATTGCTGAAAATGTACTTTCTTTCAGTTTCAGCTTATATTTTCAAAATGACAGAAACATTCTAAAGTTCGGACACGAATATAAGTTTCTTTGATATTTTTTCTATCAAGTCCGCATACTAAATTTCTTAGTAGGCTGTTCTATTTACGTCGGGACTATTTCCGTCGCCTGCCTACTATCACGTTTCAAATATATAGCATTGTCGATTGTACTTATTCAAGTTAAAAGCAAGCCATAAATAAACTCATTCGATATTACTTTCGATTCACGATTCTTTCGGAAATAGTAATCGATTCCTTTAAAATTGTTGGGTTCATATATGTAGAATTGACGTAGGTAGGTATTTTAATTACGCCTTACCTATGACGCACATGACTTTATAACTATAAAATTAGAACATTACTGAATATCAGTTTTATATCTAACCCAAATTACTTTGACATTTATCTGGCCTGTATAACGAATGTAGCGTAGAAATTCTATAACATGAGTAACAAAGTTATAAACATACGCTTGTTGACATTTTGAAATGGGTTGATCAGCTATCTAATTGCGTAACACATTTTCGGTAAATGAATATGAATAATTTGACAGTTCAACATCATTCATTGCGTTATTTACGTTGTTGAGTAGATTTTTTTTCGAACTTATAAAGCAATGGATTAGCAATCTATTTTAAAAATGATTCAGATTGTGATTGATCGTGTATTACACAATAAGGATGCAGTAACAACATTAATATCAAATGAAAATCGATTCTCAATTATGTAGTTTGCGTATACAAAGTGCTCAAATAGTGAAAATTACAAAACAGTAGTAAAAATATTCAGGTTTTAGAGCGCCTACCACAAAATCTGTGAAATTACGCAATATTCAATTTCGATACTTTCTGGAAATAATTTTTGCCAAATGAAAACTCTCGTAACATGGCCAGTCCAAATTAGGTTTTGCCCAGACCTTTACAGACTTCGTAAAAAAGAGGTAAAATTCCAAATTTTTCAACATTATTTCTTTTATACAATACGTCTGGGCCGAATTTCCATGTATTATTTGACCGGTCCATAGAGCTTTGTGGTAGCAAGGCTACGGGTTGTGAGCGGCTGCGGTCACATAAAGAGCGACCTTGGATACTGGAGCAATGAGCCAACCGCTTTATAGCCGACTTGATACCAAATGGAAGAATCGTGAATTTCGATGGAGCAATGTTTACTTTCGGCGCACCTCATAATGGACATGAGGCTGTATTGTTTAGACAATTTTCGGTCTCACGTAGTAATGAAAATGGATGCTCGTAGGTGGTAAATTATGTTCAGAAATAGGTAGTAGTATTATTAGGTTATTGGCGTTATTACCGCCTAATTTGTCTATGAAAATATATTGTGAATAGGCTTCAATTTTGCTAAGACATTATTTATCCATCAAAAACTTACGAGCTGAATTCTTGCTTGTCGGTGGAGCAGTTTTCATTCTTCTCTCTCCAATGCTATTTTTTCAGCTGCTTAGAAGCCTCTAAACATTTTGCTATTATTTTATTTATTATTTGGTCTAAGTAGATACTTTTCCAAAATAGATTTGGCCTACGCAACATCGGGAGACTGCAGCAGCTTCACTCAATTTACATTAATAAATGAATAAATAATTAAAAAAAAAAATAACATCTAGCCTAACTGCAATTAGCGTAAGCATAATCAGCCTATAATGTTCCCACACTATATGGCTAGAATGGGGGTGACTGCCTTGATGACGGCTAAAAGAGAAGTATGGAAGAAAGGGACACGTTGCGCCGACCCCAAATAAATTGGGATATCGACGGGAGAATGATGATGAATGTTCCCACTGCTGGGACACAGGCCTCCACAATTCGAGAGGGAGATACAGTAATAACTGCAGGTAATGTAACACAATGCGGCTCACCCAAATCCACCAACATTATGCGTTAAAAGTTGGCAGAAGCAACTCGAATTTTTTGCACGAAGGTAGTGAATTATCTGCTGGCAACCACTACCGATCTGTATATCAGATTAAAAAGGTTATGTGAGCAAACTAGTTTGTGGCATACGTGAGCCAAATACAAAATGCTTAAGCCAGTAAGGTTTCCAGCTACTTCGAATGCATTCGATATAAAAATGAAATATTATGTCATAAAACCTAATTACTTTATTCTTACTGTGTGAATCCAGCTCAAATAGGCTGTATTTATTACGTATGGGTGTCGTAAAAGGCAAATATGTAAAGACAATGGAAAGTAGTTTCCTCCTGAAACAAAAACATACTGCGATCACTATGATGATGATGACAACCAAACTCCTAATACTTTTAAACGCACATTTTAAACAATGATATTTTTTCCAGCCCATAATAGTGAGATACAATTGTGGAATAAAGTATTCGACCATATCAAAAAGTAAAGAATGTACAATTTTACACGCATTTATCAGAAATTCATTCACGTTCCCAAGATGAACGATTAGATTAAATAACTAGTAATACTCATGTTCGTCATATCTTTAGTACCTATCGAGATTAAGCTCTTTTAAGTGCTTTTACTTAACTCAAGGAGCTTGTAGATAAAGACGGAGTTCAATGACACCTAAAGTAACTGAAATTGAAAAAGTCTATGCTGACGATCTGATTTTTAGGTACTTCGCACTGAAGATATTAACTTATTGGTACATATGATGTTCTTTTCCAACCAACCGTCATCGATTTTGATAGTGCCGTAAATTTTGGACGTGTGTTATTGCTGTTATTTGAATTTACCACTTCGCATATTACTGTCATAGTACAGCACTTAGAATTATCGTCTCATATCCTGCCATAAAAGACTCTTGACTAAACCTCATACGATATTCGTCGATTTCACAGTACCTTAGTATCGCGAGGTGTATCAAATCGCAGTGTTTTAGCCGTGCCTTCGGGCTGGCTACATTTCAGGTCTGCGTGGGCTATGCTCTAACGACCGTCAAATGAGGCGCATGCACTTGCATAAGTGATGCGCTGCTTACGTAATCACTGCAGCGTAGTGATGGACTTATGTTAGCTACGTTTATATTTAGTCGACTTATGAAAAGAGTTATGGACTTCTGAAAGTTATTCTGTAGCTAGCTTTATGACGGCATTGTTTTAGTAATGAAGATGAAATTGATTAAATAAAATCCTGTTTTAAGATTCCTTCTTTCTCGTTCGTTTTTCTTTCAACGAACTATAATTATAGTTTCGTAATTAATTATTACGTAACACCATGACATATCATTACTTCAGTCTTATACCATGGTATTGCACAGACTGATAATGATTGCATTTTTTACACATTTATTAGAAGGTCACATATTCTTGTTTCTATTAGTCTTATCACTACCGCAGTTAGCCAACAAAGATAAAGACAACGAATAGGTTACACTTTAACTTTTTTTAAATATCGTCGATAATATTATAGCTCAGCACTATTCAAACATGATCTTCGGCATGGGTATGCAGAATCGCATCCCTTGCCGATTCCCCTGGCCCAATCAGTCACGTCTATTCATAGGTTAGGTTCGCTTACAAAATATTCTGATGTAGAATATTCGCGTGATGTTTATAGTCGAAAAACACGCCTAATGATAATTGATGTTTGAAGATATATGCGTATGTACGGCCGCCGTTTGGCCACTAATGATTTCGTTTGGGAGTTGTTTGATTGCATCGTTAGGGACCTAGAATGATTTAATTGGATATTTAGCTACGTCAACTCGTTAAATTCTGTTATGGGATTTAGCTTCTGTAATGCCTAAATTAGTGTTGTATTGTTTCTATCTAGCATCAGGTCATAATTAGAAAATATTGAGTGGGAATAACGAAACACTATTAAATTGTGCTTTTTGTTTATTATCCTGAGTATTTATAGACTTATCAATTGGACCAGAACGTTCAAGTACCCTATCCCAGGGGCTATTGTTTAATCAATATCTCAATGAAGTGGTTGTTCCCAGTCCCGACCTCCCACTTCGCTTCATGTTTACCAAAAAACACTTTATTTTGTCCCGCTACGGCTATAGTAATTTGGCCTTTTTTGTGACAAATATATTTGTATCCATTGGGATTGGGACGCCCCGCGGTTAGCCAAATGTTTAAAACAGGACCACATGACGTGACACGAAAACGCAATTTGGACATGCAGTTTGATTTGAAGTTACAATTATGAACTTTAGACAGATTTATTGTGTTCCACTGGAATAACTGATAATAAGTGTTACTCTTTCACCTTTTTTACTTCTGATTGATATATGATCGAGTCTTCCAATGCGCTACATATGCGGACATGCACTGCATACATTAATTATGTGATGTAACGAATCTATATCTATGAATTATAAAATACTGGGTTATTTATGTTGCGTCTATATTTTTTCATGTCGGAAAGTAGAAATTTTGTTACATGAAAAATTACCTTTCGTTGCAAAAATTCACGATTTAATTGGACCGATAAAACTTTATTATTTACGCGGATATTTTTCATAGAACTCTAGAATTGCATAAAGGTTTTGATTGACCAATATTGTTTCCATTATTTCATTCTTAATTTTTAACACTGAATGCAATGAGTTTACATAATAAAAGTCATGCAGATTCCAATGAATAAACCTTTTCTAGAGCATGACCAGTTTAAGTGTGCAGTTCACGGTGGCGCTGCTTGTCAAGGAAAAATGCAACAGCATGACAAATTCGGTACATAAAGTTTTAGTTCCTTGTTTTGCCACCTACACAGTTAAGTTGGACGCACTGTAAGAGCGACTCTATAGGGATTTCGATTGATTAACTAACATCCATCCTGTGCTACAGAGGTATCAGATTCTTAAATTTTTTGTCTAAGTGAGCTTGTCGAAAGGAAGAAGTTCAAAAAAGTTCCCTTCCAATGCATAAAACTTAATTGTGGCTAGAAGCAATATTCATACATTTTGGGAGCTTCTATCACTCGATTGACAACACCACATCCTTCCTTTATTTATATGGTGTGCTGCTTCCGCCTCAAACTCCTTGACTTATAAGGACCAGAATAGCATATATTAATCAATAAAATCTATAGGCAAAAATACATCTCAAAATTCGCAACATATAAATTCCCAATTATTTTTCCTTCAAAATTTATACTGGAGAAAACAATTTTGATAAGTACTATTGACAAAACCACATCCTTCCGATATTAATAAGGTATCGGCTTCCGTCTCGAAAGTACTCGCCTTTGGCTTCGGAAGCAAGGACTAAGTGTAAGGAGCACCTGTTGGTCTTTTGTTTGAAAAGGGAGCTTCGATGTGGACCGTTGGTGCCGGATGTTCCCACGCAAACGCATCCACGCCTAATTTCGATGGGACTTTTGCAACGTGCACTTTCATGGGAATGGGAAAACCAGAAGTACAATAATGTTAGTTACTTTATATTGTTTGATTACAAGGATAGCAAAACAATCATGATTTCCTCGTAACGCACAATGAAAATGTATTTAGGGTGAGTCAAATGTTTCCTAGTAATTTAACTTTCCTTAAACGCAGTAGTTTTCAATACCTCACTTTTAACTCAAAAGTTCTGAAATATTTGCGTAAAAAATCTTATACAATGTGGAGACGACAATACAACAATAAATGAAAACACTGGCAATACTAATGCATAAGAGTATTTTGGAACTATCAAATAAATCCTAGCATGGAAATTAAAAAATCATTTTTTCAAACTAACTTAATAGTAGGCCGACTATGGGGTTTGCTGATCTTTGACTAGCTATCGTCAATTATTGGATATATTTGATTATTTTTTTGTATGTAGACCGAGAATGTCATTAGATATACGGAGTTTTATTTTTTGTCGTATTGTCGTCTCCACCTTGTATAAATGTAACTTTTTATCGTCACATAATTCTTGTGCTGTACCATTTTTCTACAAGTTGAATGTCGCATTGGCACAATAGAAAATCGCACTAGAAACGTTTGAAAAGTTTTTGTTGTCTTCTCCGGCTGTTACATTCACCTGTCTTGTCTTTATTGCATCGAGTGTGAAGGTTGGTTTCGCTACTTGTCCCTGTCTACAATATAGCAATTATGCAGCGAAGAAAGAGACGAGAATTCTTCATCGCGCCTTTGTCAGCAGAAGCATGTGGCACGCGCCGCTCCATTCGGTTTCCGAACGTAAACCGGTGTGGACGTTGTGCTGTCTTCGATATTTAAATAATCGCGCTACGATCGTGTTTTGACAACTCCGAAATTCAGAACTTTTAATATTTTGGAATAGTGTTTGGATTTACTGTATTTATTACCGGACGTGATAAAAAAGTATGGACTGTGTACTAAGTGTAAAACTGTTTAAGAACTGCATCTTGAGGAATTTGTGAATGAATTTACAAAACTGCGACAGTGTTGACGTTTTCGTGGATAACCAGCAGCGAAAAACGTCTAACCTACATCCAGGGCGACGAAGACGCATCCGAAGTGAAAGTTAAAGCCTACTGTTTTCGTGCATGACTGCTGTGTTTGGACTCTCAAAGCCATTTAGGGGACAATTTCGTTCAGCAGAAGATCGTTTAAGAGTTTTCTTTTATAGCTAAAGGAATAATTGAAAAACTTCCGGGCGCTTATGGGAAAGATCGCAGCTGGGTGACCCGAAAACTGTAATAAAAATAAACGATTTACTGGAAGATTTATATCGTCTTTGAAGTACGATATCTTAGGATGATTAATAGTGAGTGTCTTGTGAGGATGCGTTTTGCGAAACCTGAATAGAGAGCTGGCGGCGATTTTTTTCTCTAGCTTTATGAGGGAAAGAAGGTCGTTGCCGATAAGTAGCGAAGTGGCGCTTAAGAGTGATAAGGATGGAACTGGGAAATTGGTGGTGAACTCAGTGTTGTGCGGTGTGGTGGATGAACTGTCTAACGGGAGGACTGGCAGGCGCGGCTCGTGGGTTCGTCACGCTGTCATGGGGGTGCTTCGGTGGAAGGACCTGACGGGGGTCAGGACCGCCACACCTACAGAACAAAAAGAGGTGAATACATTACACATAAGCAGTTAAGACACTCTATTACAAACCATTGCGTCATTAACGATTCGACGAGTATCTTGAATAGGCTAACACTTTGAAAATTATACTTAGTTGTAATGTGTATATCTGTAATCAAATAATAAATTATTCGATTGAAGGGTTTAGATAACGACTATATCTTTGTGTAGGCTTTGCTGCTATTTTTAGTTTATATTTTGGTCGTAAAACATGATTGTTACACGAATAAATCATTTCAATCGTTGATTCTGAGGTAATTGGCCCCTTGTTGCGTTCATAACTTTACATGGAGTTGCTTTGATTAGGCTCGGTAACGAAACTAGATAATTATGATAACGAAGGTGCTTGTGTTTGAATTCAGCAACTTTGTTGGCAGATAGTTTACTAAGAGGAGGCACTTGAGCAGGATTAGTTGCTTGTGTATTGCATTGTTTCATTCATGCTGTTTGTAATAATGTGCGTTGTTTACTTGACTAAGTTTTGATTGATAGAGTTCTAAATCATTTAAACAAAATGATTAGGTTTAGGTACATACGTACTAGGTTTTGTTTAACCCCATTAATAAATCAGGTGACTAATGAGGCCGTAATATACACAGTGTATTCCCATATTGCAATTTATTTTCCGCCGACAGCTTATGACGTTATTTTTTACAAGATTATAAACATTACTAACACTGAATTTACTGGTTAGGCAAGTTGTCTTATGAATCACTCATACATTATGTAAACAGGTGACGAATAGTGAAAATACATAGTCTGGGTCATGTCCGAAAAGTCTTTTTGCTAAATTATCGGCTTTGTGAAAAGTGACCATTTTGTATTTTTGTGGCATCACTTTTTGGCTAACGGTTGTGCGGTTGCGCAATCCAAAGTGTACTAGGTCAATGTTTAACAGATTTTGAATGTCGAATTAGTTAGAATTTATGTTTTTTTTAATGTAGGTATTGAAATTCTTTTGCAGCGATGTGTGTCTTGTCTTTACAACCTATTTTTAGATCTGTGACAGTTCCTGTTTTGATTTTGTTGTCACCCTGTATACTTAGAAAATCATTCTAAACTGAAAACACACTTATTTACCTTATTCAGTAAATATGTTATGCACATTTTCCAATTAATACTTACTTATTATTAATTATTATAATTAATTAATGTTGTCACCTATAGCAAATATAGAATATGTACTTAAGTCTTAGTTAGTGTTTGTAGTCTGGTAGAATACGGGTAAATCCTTTAATCCAATTTTAATTCGCAACATGTTTCCTCATTTGTTAATACGCAGTTTCCTTTACGTTAGTAAGTAATTAATATTTGTTTAATTATGATTGATTGTTTTCGCGACAATTGAGCACATACACCTTACATGCATAATAAGCTTTGATAAAACCTCGTTGTTATGGTATGTTTATCATTAAATTAAGGTTTTTCCGGCAAATATATAAGTTCTAACAAAATTATAGGTAAATGTCCATACATTTTAATATATCCAGAAACAACGGAACTATTTTAGGATTAATTCCAAATAGAAATATCTCCCATTCCACAATGGCTACTCCCAACAGTTTGGACGAAAACTTAACCCGGTAATAGAAGTATTTATTATTAAAGCGCATAGTTACCTTCCTATGGTCGGTGGGACCCCACATCGCACCGTTTGCCAGGTAGGGGTAGGTACCTCATTTTCCCCGATGTCGGCTCAAACGGGGTTTCCTAATGAAAAATTACAACCTTCCTTGAGACTTAATAAGCGAATGGGCCGCGGGAAGATTTATTGAGCGGAACAACCACTTTGGTTGTAACAATTTGCTTTTTTGGGAAATTGTGTTACTTTCGGGAGTTAATCGAGGGGAAATGAAGGTTTTAATTTGACTTGATTGAGGAAGGGAGGAACTCTTCCAAAAAGGAGGAGGTTCTATGGTGTGGTGTGGACCTAATGTATGACACAAAGTAGTTAAATAAAAAAAACTGACATAAACTACTTACTCATCCAAATCCTGTGTAATTCATAGACACAAAACGCCAATAAAAAAAAAATTAACGAACACTTCGCAAACTAGGTAATGAGAAAATCAAACATTACTCAAAAAATTCAAACAAATGATAGTCGAAACTTATCGTGACAAAACGATGACTCCTTATCGTTTCTATTCTTAGAAACTTTAATATAGTCGTAACTAATCACTATTAGAGATAACTTGCGTTGTAAGACAGTAGGTAGGTACCTATATTAACTTCATTTGTTTATACACGTCTTTCAATTCATTCACTAACCTTGAGTTGAGCATGCAAGTCAAATACTGGATTCCCAGTACCTATTGAGCGAAATCAATGGTGCCGATATATGTGTTATTTATCTTACTATGTATATGTATGGGATACGGATTAAGTTCTATACATATGCAATCGAGAATCTTCGATACTTCGCCGAATGAAGCGCTGAAAAAATATATTATTGAGAGCCGTGGAATAGGATTTTCTGGGAATCTAGGATTGGAATGATTGCAGAATGGTGTAAAGATTTACAAGAGAAAGCTGTCGTTGATTTGTGTGAAAAAGGTTAAATATATGCTTCTAGTTCTGCAAATAATTGTCTGAGTAGTTGATGAACTTAATACGAAAACATTATCGAAAAAATGAAATCATTGTGTCACCACTCCACTTAACCATATATTTATTTATGGTTAAGTGGAGTGCTGACACAATGAATGACAATGACCTACAGAAAATTATCCCACGAAACCACTGCGGAAACAATTTGTCCGACCCATTTCTGAAGTAATAAGAGAAAACAAGAAATACTTTCTTAATATAATATGCAGATCCTGAAAGATCAGTCTCATGACATCACAACATTTGGTGAAAAGAGGTCGTAAGAAAAATCGCGCCAACTTCACCCTTTACTCTGTCAAATCTATATTATGATAAATATCTTTATGTATATCTCAACGCTAACTCCAACTGAGGAATTGAGAATATTACTATGGTCATCACGTACTTTTAGTGATAAAAAAGATTCTAATTAAAGAAGTACATTAATTCCGCGTGCAATTAATATGTATTGCCCATTCGAGTGTACGTGTGGTGTGTCTCAACATAAAATTAGTGTATCTGAGGAATAATTTATTTTGCATTAGGTATTTTCGTAATTAGAAAACAAAACAAACTTTTTTTTGTTTATATTTGCGTTTGGTAATTGTTTGTCACAGATTAGTAGGCCAGACACGACAGTCATCAGACATGAATCTGATAAACAAAAAAACAATATTATGTAGGTACCTAATAATCTCCAATCAATATTCGTCGGGACATGTATAATCAAGTGTAACGATGTCTGATAACAAATGAGTGTCGCTTCTGTATCAACAAGATAACTTTCTTGTTAGATAAGGCATCACTTTCTATTACAATGCGATTGCGTCATAGATAATCGAATGTTCAATTGATGAATTAAAGATCAATAGGACGGTTGTATGTAGTGTATTTATTATGAGTTTTCGCTTACGTTTCTGCACGGGTTAGTCTCAGTTAAAATTAGTATGAGGTATTAAGGTTAAAAATTATAATTAAAATTCGTTGATGGTAAAAAAAATTTTTTTTTTCATCTTAATGCACTCGTGTTAATTTAGTGCCTTCGTATGCGCTTGGGCACCAACATAACCCTCGTGCATTAATAACTCACTTTGCGCTCGATGCAACAATCTACAATTACTCCATGGAAACACAATACCTAAAAAAAATCTACAAGCTGTCTTTTCGTAAAGCGAACCTGAAATGTTCTATATGACTGACAGCAACCATTAAACTTTCTTCTATTTTGTTCGAACAATATTTTATGTTGTCTAGTTTCCCTAAACCCGTCAACCCTCAAGCTATTACCATAGATGTGACGAGACTCGACTGACACATTCGGGATGAAATTGTATTAGCACAAGCTGAGACTTTCTCCACTAAATCCTTTGGCACACGCCGAGATTTGCTTGCATAATACAAAGTGTCTCCTTTTATTAGTAAGCCTGACATTAATGGTGTATTTATCTCAGAAACACCATGATATTTAGTAAGGGAGGAAGTGAGCTGGTGTAATAATGTCTAGTCCTTGGTAAATATTTTGTGTGCGTTCGATTGTATCCAAGGATATAAAATCGTATGGTATTAATGCAATTGGCTTTTGCTTTGTCTTTGTTCTCTTTTCTATTCTGATTAAGTCTATTGGTTTATTATGTGCATGTGATAGTAGTTTGGTTAAACAAATCCTCTCTAATATCCATCAGAGTTCCATTCTTTCCTCTTCAAAAAATTGCATGCTTTTAGTTCCTGTATAAAACTGCAGTCTTTTCGCATTTGTTTATTTTGTGTACGTGGTATTTCATCCGCTTAGGAAATGGAGTTATTTTACTGGTTTATGAATAGTGTTATATTTAGAAAATTGGAGTGACAATTCCATTTGTCTGTCATTTATTATTAGGTTTAGCTTTTACAAAGCTTGTTCGCGTTATGACGTAATAAACTAAGATTAAAGTCATTTGTATTCTAAAATCATATAAAACGTGCACAATTTTGACGTTATACTTAGCTTAACTTCAATATAAACGAGTCGGACTACTTCATTAAGAATTACAAGTATATTGACAAATAACTAACGACATTACCTCATAACAATGTAGTTTGCAACCACAACAACAATAAAGTCAAGTACATAACATTTAAATACATTCTATTGTAATATACCGCTCGCTATTGCCAGGTCTATGAAATATGTGCCTATTATAAGTCATAATGGATACAAAGGAACGATATGTGAAACATTTTCTTGGTATATCTCCAGATCAGCTGCTTAGAGGGTAGTCCGACAGTTTCAGTTAGTTCACGACGCCAGTTTAATGGCCGTTTTATTATTGCTCCATCTGCCCCTACACTGCATTATGACGACTGCAGTTTTAAAGTGGGTCAAATCGTGGGTTCGAATTTTACAGATATAATTTACAAGATCTTCTAGGTTTCAGTGTAACTCACGAACTCACGAGTGTATAACGTGATGTTATCCTCAATAGCAAGTTTGATTGCCAGACTACGAGAGTGTACCCACGAGAAAATATGGGTAAGCCTTTTCTCTTTTGGCAAATGGATCGATTAGGGTTGCAAGTTCCGTAAATTGGCTATGTATTTTGGAGTAGGCAATTTTCATGAGTAGGTACGTATTGCTCTTCAGAAGAAAACCATTATCAGTAGAACGTATACCTCGTTACGTACGTGTCCAACACTTATCGTTACCGTCCATTTAACTCTATTTATTGTAAGGAGCGGCGCCCGCGCATCGTTGCGTAAAGTGACCGAACCCTTAGTTGGCATGTTGTCAACTATTCTGCGGCATTTGTCCTGTGTTCTCGACCCAGTCAGTAACTTTATTTCCCTCATCAAGTTTATAACTAGGAAGAAATTAGTACAAAACAGAACGATTCCGCTAAACGCAGCTACGTTTATAGTCGCTGCGTTTGTGCCGATTAATTTTATATGCCGATTTCTGGTGAGTTATGTTTCCTCAATAAAGAATCCCCGGATATTTTGGCAGCACATTCACGTAATACTAACAAAATTACGTTACATTTTAACGAAGCAGAGAAATGTTATCGAAGTGTTTCTCACAATCGTAATAGCTTTCGACACAGATTGTACGTATTTTCACGGTGCGTTATTGTAGAGAATTTCTTTTGGATTTGCCACGGCTCCTCCATTTGGCATGCAATGTAAATAATGAGGTCATGGAGGCATATTACTTAACTTTAGAAGACCCTCACGTAGGTACCGCACGTGTGGTCAGTCATCCGTATCGGAGTTCGTCCAAGGAGGTTAACGAACGAGCGTTAAATGGAATAAAAACTCTTAGATAGCATTGACAGTAAGATGATGAATGGTTCTTAGTTGACGACGCGGTTTTACGATCTTTCGGCAGTCAATCAAGTACGTTTCGCAGCCATCAATGTTTATTTGTTGCTTTTTTTTTAAGAGTCGTGGATGCTCTTAGCTTTTGGGGATAAGTTTGAAAATAGCATTGCCAAAACAAATACGTATGTTATCGATGAAAATTAAAACAATACTTAGAAGTGAGAATTGATTGACATTATTTTCGCTGGTATCTTCATGAAATTCCGGGCTGCAATTAAAAAAAAACTGATAATGCTGGAACTCATAGTGTTCAGGATGATATTCCGTTACCATTGCACAACAAAGAATAAAGTGAAGTTACTAACAAACTATATAGCCCCTAGAGACTGCAAACGTAGAATCCGCTATGCCAATTAATTTCAAATTACATTACGTTACGTTTCACGTGTACGTTTGTGGCACCTACCCAAATATTAACTGCTAATAGAACTTTTTACTGTCTACGCACAATTAAAATCCGTTAAGTATGAAAATGTATGTAAGTTCGTCCATACACTCGATATCAAATAAATGGACCATAACGAGTGTACCAATAAAGGTGTCACTGTACAGATAGGTACAGAAGCTTGGCTCCATAGAACGAACGTGCTCACACTCGCGAATGGCATTCGTTTGAGATCTCCGTACGTGCACTTCTATAATGTGTGTGAGGCTCTTATTCGCTCGTTGGAAAGACCTGGCCTTCTGTAACCTATTTATTCTGTGACGGTATGTTGGATGTGATAGTCTGAAAGCATTTATTGGTCGTCACGACTTTCGTTGTATGTGCAGAGTGTACACTGAATCATTGAATACGGACATGTCGTGTCGGCTTAACTGTACTTGTAAGGCACCACGTGTATCCTGTTCTTTATAATGTGTCCTATTTACATGTATTGCTTCAGATGATACACATTTGTTAATTACTTTTTGATGTCTTGTTTTATTATGAGTTTTGTTATAAAGGCTTTTGTGTATATTTGTTACCATTTCAAACAAAATTCATAATTAAACAGAATTTAAGACTACCTACAAAATATTAATTTTAAAATTAGGACTTGTAACTGATAAAGTTATTTTCAATTAAATTCTAACATTTTGAATTATTTAATGACGCAATTTTAAAGGTAACATTTGCTGTATTATTAACAGGTTATATTGGCTTAATTATAACTAATGAGATTATTTTCCTGGTGTTATTTTTGTTTGGTTATCCAATCATGTTTGTTTTCCGTTTTGACGCTTTGCACCTTATCAATTACCTGATGGTTTTCCTCTCAATAGACCAAATATAGGTATTTTGTTCAGTTTTATCCGAAAAGTAACTAATTTTATTTATGTTAGTGTCTGTCTGTGTGCAGCAGATTAGACACACTGTAACAGTTGTGGTTTACCCTGTCGATGTCATTGTGATCAAAATAACTACATAACATAGTAATTATAATATTTACTTATTCCTTGACCATCTTCCAATTAACTTCCAACAAAAGATCATCATAATCAGCCAATATGCAGTCCACTGCTGGACATAGGCCTCTCCAATTCCACGCCACTCAGCTCGATTCTCGGAAACTGATTCAGCTGCTACCAGCCACCCCGCGAAGATCATCGCTCCATCTAGGCTGTGAGCGTTTTACCATACGTTTACCGATTCGCAGTCTCCACTCAAGAACACGTCATCGGTGCTAAGTCTAATTTGGTTGGCCCATAGCCACTTCAGCTTGCATTTTCTATGAGTTTTGTCAACAACTTTGTTTCAACAATAACGGATAACAATAAAAATGTAAGCCAATAAAAAAAATGGTCATAATCTGATCAATAGTTTCGGAGAAATGCGTGCACAGGGACACCTATAAAATTAAGTAAAATAATATTTGTTTGGAAGCCATTATAGATTATCATAATATGAATATATTGCAGTTTCAATAATATTACATACATACGAGTCGAATAAAATTGAAATCCTCCTTTTTTTTTGAAGTCGGTTAAAAAGAGCCACATCAAAAAATGTAGAAAACGAACGAAAAACCACTAACAGCTAAATATCTCAAAAGTACGTTTTAATAGACGTTTGGACTTCTCAAAGTTACTGAGCACTCTTATCGGAGATATTTAGCTGAAACTTTAAACTAAAAGCAATACTACCTTGTCCTCGAGTTTGCCCTCCTTTGTACTGTCACAAGACAACGCTTTCAGATGGTATTACACAACTTTTGATGTTCCCTGATTGTTTGAAAAGTTTTTGATTCCTTAAGACTTTGGTAACGTTTGCGGGCAAGCGTTCGAAGGTCGTGTTTTTATTGATTATTTGAATAAATCCACATCTTTCCTTTGTTAACAAACAAATAAAGAAGTTAAGAGCATAAACACTTTTCTTTTAATCTACATTCTTTGAGTTACAATTACAAAGCTTAAATCCGCGATATTATGAGCAAGAATTTAATAAAAAGAAATGCACAGCGGCCATTTTTTATCAAAATTGGGTGTGAAACTCTTCAGTTTATAATGTTACATAAATCTCGTTAACGGTTACGCAAGTTGAAAAAGCCTTTGAGAATTTAATGGTCTCCCCAATTAAGGTTTCAATACCATTTTTCTTTTGTTAATATTCTCGATAAGTAACGGTCAGAACCACGTGTTGTTTAGCTTCACCCACGTCCCAAAGATTAATAAACTTTATATATTTTTTAGAATTTATATTTTTAAGTATAAAATAATTGACCAATGAGAGGCTATAATAAAAACAAACAATAAATATGTAAAAGTATCTACTGTCGAAGGATTTTTTTTTAGGAAAACATTATAACCTTTATTACCAATCTTGTAACCATTTAAACATAAGTATTAGTAATTTAGTATACAATATACCTATGAATAGGTACGGTAAGTATCTACGTTTAATTGGTCACGAATGTCGAATAGGTAACACTCAGGGGAAAATCAATGGAATATTTGTATAATATACATAATACGGATCCTTATTCTACGTTAAATGTTTTATTACTACATAAGTCATTGCTAAGTAGGTAAACTAAAATTTTCCTAGCACTTATTGCTTTTCCAATATTTTTATTCAAATACGCGTATCGAAAGGGTCGTTGATTATAAGGTCAATGCACGATAAAAATGATTACAAAATATAACAATACTCATTTGATATCAGAACACCTATAATAGAAGTATACAACAAAACATTATGTAGTAATAATGTAGGTCAGAATAATAAATAATACAATAAATATAATTTAAATATAATTTTTTCCTTTGTAGCAGCTATTTCATATGCAGCGCTTTCGAATGTGAAACCCAGTGGTTTTTATATAGCCGCCTTAGTCATGCAAAACTAATTAGAGAGCTAACGTCTTGCCACGACAAAGAAAAACGACGTGGGATTCAGTTTTCCAATAGTCGTTTGCTTTTTGTGTTCCAATAACAATTGGGTTTAGAAGCTGTCGTCTCTTGTCATGATAAAATTCTCCGCGTGATTTATTTTTGAACACTCTTTTGTTTTTTTTATGTTATGCTCTAAAAAGTATTGTTATGCAGTATTGTTAAATCGTAAAAATACTTATTAGAAGTTGTATTGATTGAGTAATTACACTGTCATGCGCAATATGTATAAGATTTATGAGCTATTTTAATTGGCCGTCATAAACTTAACTGGGCGTACAGCACATGACGTATTGTTAAAAATTGAACTTGATTCGTTTTGCATTACTGCACCGTGTGTCTATGATATTGTAAAAAAATAACCATTTATCAAGTTTTCAAACTAACGATATTTTCCAGTTGATAAATAAAGTTCATCACGAAAATCTTGTAGTTTTTAAATAGATATCTCGACAAAAGACTTTCACAATGATTGATTGAATTTTTCGCAATATTATAGTTCAAAATAATAATAGGTATAAAGATCACTAGAGTTTAATTGAATTGAATTCCTTTAGCAAAAGTATACGTAAATTTATGTGGTGTATCAGTTGTAGTCTATTTATATTATTATTATCTGAAGGGTTCAAGAAACGTCGCCCTTCAAAATTGCTAATAATATCTAAGAAATTTATCTGAACATTGAACTCTGAACATTGAGATCTGTAGACCATCTTCTACCATTTATGTTAAACTAATGCCTAATACAGCTTAAAGGATTCAATAGGTCGTCTGGTCGTTAACCGAGCACATAAATCCTGGGCTTAAATCTTTTTTGCAAGGTCAGTGCATCTTTAGTTTTTGGCATAAAATCTGCTAACGACACTGCTATCAAAGTGGTGTTTGAGTTCAGAAAAGGTCACGAAACCCAGGGTTAGCATTCATAGTTTGAAGTTGCTCATTATAAGTTTGACAGGTCTCTCTATTCACTTCAAAAACCTTTTGGAAAGCGTCCAATTTAACAGTGTTCAGTGGTTAAACACTAGGTCTGTGCGCAGTGTTCATAATTACTTGTATTTCGAAACAAACTTCAATTGAATGATGAGCAAATAACTTGTGAATATGTTGGGCCTTATTTGGACTTGTAAATACAAATACTTTAGTCTCATTGGTCAGTATATTTCATTGAGTATATGCAATTCTGTTTCACAGTAAATTAATTACTACATTAACAGCTGTAGTTGATCTGGGGACTTGTTTAGTGAGGAGTATAACGTAGTCGTGATTAGCTTAGTCATTGTTATAAATAGACAATTTATCATCAATATTTTCTTGTAAAGCGTAGAATCTAGAACCTTAATGATCATCATACTTATTGGAATTCAAGGTGATACCAATTATTTTAATGAGGTAGGTAGCCATTTCGACAGAAACCTAAGTACCAGTGGTTTATAACATTGGACACTTCCTATTCAGCTTTATATAATACTGTACCGCACTGGTCTTTCGAATCATTCCGCGAAATTGTACGCCTTGAAAATTTTCATTGCAGTGAGCAATACAAAATACACACACTTTTTTTCAAATAAACTGAAGATCCAACGTCACTGCCTACTTACCTTACATCGTTCTCTGTAGAACATGCTTCGTCAGCTAATGCTAATAAAAGTGCGCCAGGGGTGCTCACTGGCGCGAAACACATACCTGTGTGGGGTAAGCCATACTTGGTTAGGAAAATACAAGTTGAAACGGAATTAAACTACGGAGAAACATGACGGCCTATTATGTGTTCCGATTCTGAAGATCTTGAGGACGTGGCTTGAATCAATAATATTACATACTGTACATTACTGTTCTACTTACTCCTTTAAAGAACGAATAGTTCTTGGTAATCTATGGCATCAATGGATAGACTGCATATTATATCAAACAAGACAATGTTATACCTGTCTTCACCTTCCTTAGTTTAAAATTCCTGATTCCTGTGGTGCTATATAACTGGTGCCACCGGAGAAAAAATAACGCATTTTTATTTCGAACAGCACATACCTACTTTAATGTTAGCTTTGTTACTGTCGTTAGCTCCAGCTTTGAGGCATGTAGTCTCAAGAGATCCATTCAACATAATCACATTTTGGTATTGCTTTACAGTAGATACTCTTTTTTTAAAGAAGTAGGTCAAAGATCTTTAGATAGATCTTCACTTTCTGCAGTTTCCTCTACGAAATCTCTCAGTAAAGCATCCAACATCTCCACTAAACAATTTAATAAAAATAAAATCCAGTGCTCATCCCATTTCCATACAACACATTCTGTGCCGTACAAAATAGACAAGTGCAATACAGATGTACTTTCGTCATGCATCTCCAAACAATACGTGGTTCCGTAGGTACAGTTCCACTTTCGCAACGGCACCACATTGTCCCATAATATTGTTATGGTAACTTTACGATGTGTGTTTGTTTTTATGACGAAAGTGGGACGACTCGAGATTATGAGGCTTGCGTACAAGTGTTAGTTTTATGGTGGGAAACTAACATGTTTCATCTATGGGATCTTTAGTTTATGTGTTGAAAACAAAGATATTATGATTTATAAAAATATTTGTCTTTCATATTACGAATGATCTATTTAAAAAATTGAACGTTCGCAATATTGTCGATAAACTTCAACATTTTAATTTAACATTGTCGAAGCCGTCGTAAAAACTAATAAAACTTCAGTAATACCCGTTCGTTCTTGTTTATCAGTAAATCCTTCAATTGTAACTGAGCCTAAACAAAAATTACTGTTGTTACAGTCGTTCTATTTTCTGTTTTATTTCGGATTTATTTTACTGTTTGCTTTAAACGTATTTCTATATAAATAACGAAAAAGCTTAACCATTTCTCTTTATCCACAGTACAATAAATGGATGCAGAGAATTTTAGGATTACATTGCTCACATAAAAATGTATATATGAACATTTCGGTACCTAATCCGACATTTCTTTATTTCAAACAATGATACAGAATTTATTTTTCGTGTAGGTACAAGATTCCAGTTAGCATATTCTGAGACCGTATTTGTGAATACTATTTTCATAAAAGTTGATTCTCACAGGAAATCTTTCAAGTTCCAGGAATGTCGTTTGGAATTTACACAGGATAATATTTGCAATAATTCTTGTAATTTTATATAATGGAATGAGTTTATATATGCTCTTTGTTTAACTGTAGTTTATAAGGTACCCACCCATTGTTATATTTACCTATGGCTCTTTCCGTAGTAACAAATAAGTTATTGTGGTTTATGTTTACCTGAATATAGGTACAAACAGAGATATCACTAAAATTATGTCGTCATACTAAAAATAGGTTAGCATTCAAATTCTGCATTACAATTAGTTATTAGTTTAACGTTCTGACGTAAACAAAATTGTATTTTTTTTGTTTCAGGTATGTTTCTGTCAACAATTGTCAATCAAATTCGAACATCGAAGACTTCAAGGGTATGTCAATTCATTCTTTTCGAATATATCCATACAGTTGAACAATATTTCATTGATCTCGATTGCTCCTACGAAGTCGTAACCCATATCAAGCCGACAGATACCGTCTCCCCCTAACACGGATAAAAAACATTCCCATAAAAAATTATGATCATAAAGATTGTAAAGGGGGGAAAACAAACTTATATCTCTTCTAGTTTCCATGTTTTTTTCCAATACTGTCACTGTAAAAGCGCGGGTTTAGCGGGACCGTTTTATGCAACACAAGCCAACCCGTAATATTAAGTTTATCTTTATAATTTCTTTGATAAAAAAAAAAATAATTTTCTTATAACTTGCTTTCTAAATTATTTAAATATAAAAATTCCTGTGTAGTTAATTCCCTGAGTACTATTATGACTTTTAAAACAACGGTACTAAAGTTGTAAATTGCATGGCTTCTCGTCCGATGCTGTTATATTGTCGAAGACTGAACACACCAATATTCCGGTCAGTAAGACACGCGATATAACGTGCACACATAAAAACACGCAATTTCTTCAGTAGCCATATTACCTGCTACAATCTAGAAATTACTGAGCAATTTTCATGGCAACTATTCTTTATTAGTGTTGTTGAACACATAAGTTTTTGATAAATTGCTGTAAAAAACGACTAAAAAGAACAAACTGTTCTGAATGGTTACAAGTTACGTGCCGTGCGTGTCTTTAAAGATAACACTAGAAATTTATATAGTACATTCCGTATTATTGTGATTAATGTCTTTATTTTTGCATAAATATAGGGAAAACAGATACTTCCTGAAGGTCCACAGTGTTGATACAGGACAGACAACAAAAAACCAAATGTACTAACTTAACAAAAACTTATGAAATAAACAAAAAAATGTTGCCATGTTCGTGCAATTATTTCCGCCATGTAGCTTCGCTGGGTGAAGGTCGAAGCTATTACGTCAACTTGATGTGTCTGTAGGTTTTATGTCTTATATTAACTGACGGGTGCATAAAACTGTCCCCTTTGTCTAACAAATTGGGTTGCTGAATGACTTTATGTATGCACTATTCTCTCTCTATTCTCAATTTCTCACCTTTCGTACCTAAATAAAGTCTCTCATTTTATCACGTGAACTTTTAACGGTACAGAAAGGCTAAATGGACCAATTTGTGTATTGGATATATTGGTCTATTTAGGTATAAAGATATTTTTTGAGACAACAATACAAGCTTAGTCTTTTCATTTCGAGTTTTCATTTAGCGTATAATCTCGTCCTTTAACTATTTACAGAGTGACTGACTTTAGTTACGTAACTTACGAAGAGTATTAAAAATGTTTAAGAATTTTAAAGAAAACTAAATTAATGCAAATATTAAAAATTAACAGAGTTTTTAGTTCCGTTATAATATGGAACAAAAGAAACCTTATGAAAGCAGGCATCCATTATCTATATGTATAAGTAATAATATTTAACTGCAGTAATATTTGCATAAGCAATATTTATATTTATAATTAAACATACAGACAGACATTTCATAACAACCTCTCACACAAATACACAACCTCTACGAAAGACGAAACTCAATATTTCACTTCCTAATGATATAGATTTCTGTTTGAAATATTTTGAAATCACTGCATTGATTTATTGAAGTAATAAATTCTCCTTCACGCAAATATTTAGTGCTGAACGCTGAGAAGCATATTGTTTGAGCTTCAAGTCGTTTTCGATCAATTTCGCTATTCATTTCATTAATTAAAACATTTCATTTTCACATGACAGCTAATTACGGCCAGGTTTTATGAAAATATCTTCAAAGCTTTCGATGTTAATGTCATTATGTTCAATTATTTGTGTTGGATTGTAAGAGATTTTTATTTGTCAGCATTATAATCACAAAGTTTATTAGGTTTTATATTTATAAAAGGGAGGTCTACAGAGGGATACTGCAGGGTAAAAGTAGAATACAAAAATATTGATACAGTGATTAATTACTCATTTCAGATGGGTTATCCATTTGCTGTTCGTTGTGTCATCAAGGCTAAACTGCTATTTTTTTTTTCATACATGTCAGGCAGTTGATTTAATCTTGAAATCCAAAAATTGCCGTAGTTTACTTAAAATTCTGGAAGACATTTTCGCGAGGTCATTCTTACGCCCCATTCTAGAGTAAATTGGGCAGATCACTTACCTACATCACATCTTATATCACACGTCATGCATTGAGCACTTTGTTTTTACGAGGCAACAACATGTCTCCATCCTGCCAATATTGGTATTGGGATGAAAGACAGGTAAACATCGTGTCAGCTGTATTGTATCCCTTGTGTGAGTTGTAAAACTCTGATCAGGAAACCGGGAAACAACATGGCTGGCATACAATCTAATTAAAAAGGCGGGAATTCAGAAAAATAAATGTAAAAAGGTTAGATATTTGTTTAATAACGACTTCGCTTACTATAATTATAATAACTAGAAAGCTTTATAGTCTAACCGTTCTTCATGGTCACATTCTAACATAATCACACATAATGTGTACGGTCACGTACCATTTTCAAACAAAAACGCGCCATTTTCTATGTTTTCTCTTCTCAGTTGGTAACAGCGAAAGTGCTATTTAAACAGTTATTAGAAAGCAAACTTTTCAAATATCGAAGCAGGTGGATCGTTATCTGCTTATAAACACTGGCTTGCAATAACTTGAGCATGATTTACAAGTATTACTAAATCATTCTTTGGATACGTTTGACCAGAAGCATATGCTACCAATTTGTATTGTAACCATAGCACACAACATTGTTTTAAAGAGAAATCATTATCTGAAAAATTATGTAGTGCCTACTTAGTCCGCAAAATTTTAGATATCGGAAAACTTCATAATTAAAGTTTGTGTACTTCATTTTGTCGACGTATGTATACTATCTGAACCTTTGCACACGCAAAATAAACAATATTATAAAACTCATAGATTTGTATCTCCATCAATGGATGACTTTGCGAACATCGCTAGAATGACATTTTGGCCTTTGACGTCCATAAAGTCTCTGACGATGAAAAGGTCTACAGGCATATAAACAAAAAACTTGAAACTGGTGATGTCAAAGGGGAGAGCTCGAACAAAGAGAATTGCTGCTGAATCTTTGCTTCATTTCCAAATTCTTCAAGCGAATATACTCCAGTTTTGAAATTCTCCGACTTGCTTTAAACATTTTAATACCCCAATTCATTCGAACATTATTCTAAATGAGGCATCTGTAAATGAATCAGTTATTTGAAGTAATACATTTAAGTACACGGATTCATTCTACGAAGTCAGTTGTCCGAAAGACTGGGTCGGTTGCGAAAGAGATCTTTCTTTCTGTCCGTCCCTCGATAAAAGTTCATTCAAGCGTTGTACTTTTGCGTGATTGAATTTGAAGGAAAAGTGCTTTGTTTTGAATGCAGATGTTAATTAATAACATGGAGATACACTTAAAACCTTCAGACAGATTTATTAGAAAATATACTTCTATTAGCGCCTAATAATGTAAGTCGAGTTGTCAATACCAGTACCATAATCGATTGTATTTTACGATACTTCATCAATTGAGAACTTAACGGTGCGGTAGATTTCCATTAAACTGTATCTATTAGTAATAGTATTGACTTCATAATGAACTATATGTCGGTCGATAGCCATGCTCTGATACAAACGTTTGATCTCATAATAATGTTTAAAAAAAGCGGATAATATCCCGCTGTTTACCGCGAACTCGTTTCTTATTAAAGTATCTACGTAGCTCATTAAGAAAGCACTTTCTATTTTGTATTGTTTTTTTTGTTTAGACTTAGACACATATTCAGTGTCTTTTTTTTAGAGTCTATTGAGATGTATTTAGGTACAAATAAAAACAAATTACATAGAGCGTCCGAAGTTATGGAACCCGACAAAAATAAAAATAAATCCCCAATCGTCACAACCGACCCGATAACACCCAAAGGTGCGTAACTTTCGGATAATCTTAGTAAATCTGGGAATGTTCAATCCTATTCTTCTGTGTTCTTGGACCCTCATTAATATGTATGAGACTTGAGTAAAGATTGTGCTGAAATTCGGACCAGATCCGCGATCCGATGGCAATAACATGACTGACCCTTGTCAGCAAATGGATTCCATCGAAAAATAGAGTGTTGTGCTCATTTTTAGCTTGCATCAGATCAGACCTTACATAAATCTTGGAGTCCCTCATACGTCTCTTGAGGTATAAACATGGTAGAGGTTGCCCAGTCCCATTTATTTATGAGTGTGATAAAAGACCACAAAAATAAGATTATGCTATTTATGTATCTCTTTTTAAAATTACGTCTTCATGTTGTGAACAACTTAGCCAATTTGAAAGATTTTAATGTGAATTATTTACAAATGTCTTGTAAATAATGAAATGTATAGTGGACCTTGGACATCGTCGTTTACATAACCTTCAAACATCAGTTAAGATGACACAACGTTGAATAGATATGACAACTTTTTTGTTACGCGTCAACAGTCAACAACTCAACATAGATGAGCACGAAAAAATGAAACTTGTCCTTGTGAGGTAAAACTTTTTTTCCTATTTGTCACATGAACAGGTCCTATGTATATAGATAATAAGAAATCTATCATCTTTTGAAAAAATAACCATTCATATAGATATAAATCAATGAACGTACATGAACGTTTTGGACGGTCAATATTTAACCCTAAACGATGACTGTTTATGAACCAATATCTAAATTATGGACCGACCCGCGTTCGGCCCAATATTTCAGGAAAGGGGTGTAAAGTCTGAGCAAATTGGGATCAGTTTTTGAACGCGGGCCAACTTTGGCCTTTAGCCTCATCATTTGAATCTGATAACAGTACCTAACCTAATATTTTTATCTTATTTATTCGAATCTTTAACCAATAGGCCATGAAATAAAGCAAAATTATGAATAGGCGTATAAGAACAAGGAAAAGGTCGATAATTTTCTACTGTGTTGGTCTATTATTATAATATTTGATCTACATGGTTGAACTTCACACTATTAAAAAGGTCTTGTTTCAACTTGTAAGGGTTAACAAATGAATGAACCAGATACCCACACACGTAATATTATAAAATGTCACGTCACTACGCTTGGTAAAATCAATAGTAATCCTGTTTTTTTTTTATAAAACTATTCACTATAATAAAAACGGCAATGTTTCAGTAAAAAGTAAATAGTCTTAAGAGTCTGATTATTCGCTCAGGCGAAATTTTCGAAGGTTCTTTCCCCACCAGTATCTTTATAATAGCCATAATGCAATACGGCGGACAATCGTTTGTTTCCTTTTAGATAAGATGCATTTAGGTACTTAACAAACAATATCACATGATAATTGATTACTTATCATTATTTACGAATCTTTTTTTAAGGCTACGCAATCTTGTAGATCTATGAACAAAATAGAAATAATTTCATAATTATAAATTCGCATGGCTACCGAATTGATTTGTATTTAACATAACGCTGAGAAGGCAATATAATTATGTAATTAAATATTGCCTTAAATAATAATAACGTTTATGTTAAACTCAACCAAACTGGAAACCGATGATATATAGGATAAATAAATAATTCCAGAGATATTTATTATTTTCTGTTAGTGTACCTACAAAGTCGGCTTCCTTGTTATTTAAACAAACCAATTGAGTTATTGTAATCACTAAAACTGGAAATATTACTGGCGCCACTTGGCATAGAATCAACAAATTAATAATGTTGTCACAACCTTTTGGAAAATTACCAATCACCTCAAACCGTTCTCTATAATTATATTCTTGTACCACGAAACCTTGTTCATTGTTAATCTAATAAAAAACTTAAACATGGACAAAACTGTTTTAAAATAAATTAATATTGCAAAAAACATTTACGAAAGAACTTTCAAAGTAACTTAGACTTCTCTCACAAAGATGTCTAAATTAATCAACTTAAACTTGCCTCAGTCCTCTTCATTCTATTTCGTCCCAAGATAAAGTGTAATAAGTATAGAATGTGGACAAAAAAAGCAAGTGCATCGGAGTACTTGGGCTAAGGGCTTCCGCTTGGCAAACTTTTCAATCGGACCACTTTACAGTGGGGCAAGTTTATCCTTTGAGACTTTGTACTCTCCCTCCCCTATTTTGGTAACCAAATTGCACGAATAACAGACTATGTAGAAACAAAGCTTTGACCTGAACTTTGAAATCTTTTTTCGAAACTTTTGCGTAAAACTATAGATACATATTCATATTTCTACATGATAATTGTCAATTATAAATTCAAAATATAAAACATCTATTTTAAAATTCAGTGTTATTTCGCAGCTATTTGCTGGCCAAATAAGCCCTGTTGAAATCAAATCCCGCTCGTGTATACCTTTATTATTAAAATGTTCAATTAACTACGTCTGATGGACTATTATGGACACGTAATGCCAATGACCCTTGACAATGGAAATTTTGTAGATGATTTAGTAATATGTAAGAACATACTTTAATTTTAATTTGGACATTTGCGTTTTCAGTACTCATAGATAAAATAAAACATAATAGGTACATATACGTCTGGGAGACAGTGACCTCTTACACTTGTGCAATGCTTTTAAATCCATTTTGAATCGTATATTAATCATAATATGCACAATTACTTCGCATTGTTATTCGCAAGAAACTTCGCTCAGAATTGTTTTAGATTAATCTTTATTTCTGTTTCGAAGAACGAGCAAATTCCAGTAATAATTAACGTCTTTTGTATCGAGAATGCCAGTAACAAATAATACAATTTATAGAATTCCCATGTGTTATGTGTTGTGGCTAATGTAATATGCAGCAACTTACGGTAACTTCGATCTATCTCCGCAAGATCCTGTGGGAATATAATTTGGGCGGAAATAATGAAATGTTATAAGTTTTGTGGTTATGTATTATTCATAACTTCTCCTGTAATACTCGGTCCTATAATATTGAAAGGGAAAAGTGTAAAATAAAAGGACTCTAGTGTATGTACTTCTTTATTTCATATTCTGAACGTAGACCCTTATAAACATGAGATCTTTATAGGACTAAAGTATGCATGGTTTTGTCAGTCGCAAGGCATATTTTGTGAAGGCACATTTATTACAAGGACGGCCTAAAATATGAATGGAATTTACGTAACATTTTCATACTGCCCAGTGTTAAAGTTTTTCATTCGTAGCTCACGTATCTTCGAGTAATTGAGAACAAATTCAAAAGCATTTTCACATTTCAACGCATATTTACGCGTTTGTATCATCACCATCATTTTCATTGGTGTTCCATAAACTCAAACAGATTAAGAAACGCTTTCAAAGCAATTTTCTCACAGTGAAAGATTTGAAACGTTGTTGCTATGTTGCTAAGTGTCTACTGTTTACAAATGCGTTGTCCGCATTTTTTCCACATAGTGCCTACTACTTAAAATCCGACACTTTCTTCTTCACAAACAGTTTGCTCTTTACATTTTTTTTGTTTGCATTCCGCCAAAGAGGTCATTTGGTACAAAACGAAACATTGTTTATTTCTCAACTTGAAACATTTGTCTTTTGTTTCAAATAACCTCGTGGTCGGACTTTCCTTCATTCATTAACTTTTCTGGAGACAAGTGGAAATCCGTGTGTAGCTTTCCACGCGAAATTTCTAGATTGAATCTGAACTTAATTTTTACTCGGCTATGGTTTATTTTGCAACGAGATCGTTCTCAAAGCGGTTCCAGGATGTTTTAAATTGGACAGATAATGAGGGAGTTTCTTTTTACGATGTTTATGATTGTACACTGGTTGTATTTAGATGGCACCAGATTGTTTTAAGTTTATTATGAAAAAGATTTATACGAAGTAATTTTTTGAGTGTTTTGTTTTTGCTTACGAAAGAAGAGCGGAACGAAGTCAATTACGTACAAAGCTAAGCAATTATTGTGTTTTGTATATTAAATAATAATAATTGCAGGCTTAGCCGGAATTTGAGATCCGTACAACCCACATTCGTGTATGATTGCATTACATCTTTTTTTTTGTATTAAATAAAGCATCCAGTTTCTATTATTTCATAGAACAATTAAATAAAACATATCCAAAGCGACCTAGGTGAGGACTATATGTAAATGATCCCGTTATCACACCTATTTTCCTGGTAGGCACTTGCTATCGGTCGAGTTATATACTCGGCAACACTATGCTACAGTTTTCGTGCCACCATTTTCCTCTGTCAATTCAGTCTGAACGTACGCATTGTTTCAGGAACGTTTTAATTCGGTAGTGCGATTATAATTTTATCAGTGTACTTCGAACTTTTTTGGGAATGTGACTAGACTGAACTTTAAAAAGCAATGGGCATGAAATAGTTTTTATTCTGTTTGATAGTTTTTGTGAGAAAAATGTTTTCGACGCGCAGAAGACTTTCGTTAAATAATTTGGTAGAGAAAGTACTATCAAAAAGAAGAGACTCAAAGGATTCTCCACTCGCCTCACCTCTGTCCGACGAGGTATTTATTTTTATAATTATTTGTTTTCAATAATCAATATTATTGTATAAATAATAATGCGTAAAAACGTTCGTTTAGCCTTGAAAATCTGCCAATGTTATCGACGCCTGATTACAGTCATGATTTGAGCTTTGGAATATCACGTTGCGAAATAGTTTGCATTGGCATTGATGAGATAAAATTCATTTGTTAATGGTACTTAATAAGGCCTCCATTTCAGAAACAATTAATAAGAGCCCTTACAGTTTTACATTAATTGTTTAATATGTAGTTTTCACAGCTACTCGACTAAATTGAGATGTCTCTTTATCAATGGTTTGGCAAATGTTGAGGCCACCTGCCAAGAGCATTATTTATTGGCGGCGCCCGTGCATTGAAGATTTGGCTAGACTGCGCCAGGGCTGTCAAATTTGATTTAGTATCTGTTATTTTTTGCGATGTTCAGTCGCCTATTTAAAAGTATGCTAAAGTATATCTAATTAGGTAACTCCTAAACACCGGATACTTGTTCGTATTTGTATGCAAACTCTTGCAAAAACGAGTAAGGTTCCGACGCTTATCGCATTCTCAATACATTTTTAAACTGTCGTAAATTAAGTTAAAACACTGCCAACTCGCTCACAGTATTATGAAACTTCGAAATTGTTAATTAACGAGTACTTCGTGTACTGTACTTCTTGTTCTTAACATAACTTGTCATAATTATTAATATTAAGAAAATTATTGAAGTTTTTGTTGGCTTAAATGTGACATTATTAGTAGTATAATAGTAAAGTAATTATGGTTACAATAGGTTTAAACAATCGTTATACTTTTTGGTTGAAACCTGATTACCTGCCTCTTTGTGGTAATACATTATCTATTCTCGCAATACGACAATCTAAGAAGTCCGTTTTGACAGCTATAAAAATGCTTTGTGTAGCGATGAAAAAAAAAATTTAATGTATCGTATTGCCCAGTTGCTGGGATGTCTGATAGGCAGTCGCTCCATGTAAAATACTGGTATTCAGCTGCATCCGGTAAAACTGGAAGCCGACCCTAACATCGTTGGGAAAAAGACTAGGCTGATGATGATCTATCATATCAAATGAAATATAAAAATTACACTGTTAGTGAAGTTTTGGGCCAACAAAATTTAATACACTATCGTGCCGTCACATGACGAAGAAGAAAACCATATTAGGAAGTAGTAGGTACCTTAAATTTACACGCGCCACAAATTGAATTGCCAACCGATACCCGATAACTGATAAGCCTTTGTATATCACCCACATAAACTTTCCTGTTTCAAATATTGGCTACAGATCAAAATAGAACAAATTTTTGTGAACAATCTAGAGAAGTACCTACATGATAATAATAATGAAAAAAGTTTTCGAAGCTATCAGAAGTACCTGTGACGGAACACGCACATATTCTAAGGTGCGATCGATAAACACTGAGTCAAAATGTCGAGTTCATCGCCATACGATACGTCTGATGTATTACAAGGTCGGGCAACCTTCGCGCTTTCAATGTACAGTTGGCTAAAGAGTTAGGTGAACGGGCTAAAACTTAACATCTTTTCACTAGTCACAGTCAATATTCATTGATCCTCAAAGATCTCAGGCAATGAACTAGACACCTATTGCGTATTTTCACTAGGATTTTTTCTTCAGCAACCCGGAGTCTGGATTTGTAGTCAGGTTTGCCCGTAGTAGGTACTTGGGGCTAACGAAACTACTGAAATGTGAGTGTACTATACTCATAAACATCTCCACAACCTTTTGACAATACAGGCGTAATAATTGATTATGACACACTCAGGAGAGCGATGATAGTTTTGATTAGTAGTTTAACAAACACATAAATCTTGGTTTAAAGTACCTAGGTACAGCCACGGACTTTACTTGATGAGCCACCTGGCACTGTTGGTATTTTAGCCGTGTAATGCAAATCGGGCTTAGTCGGTTATACTCGTACATCCAGACATGGAACTTTACCGGTTGGCTAACCTGAGAGCCAGAACTACAAACATGACAGCAAAGTGACTCCCCAAAGTGAACCAATTGCAGGTCTAGCAACCGTAACCTAGTGACGATTATTTTAGCGTAGCCATAGTAACGTTAGCGTACCGAAAACCGCTCTGACATCAACATTTCAACCTGTAACTGTCTTCAGATAGGTTTTTAGAATTATCGAGTTATTGAGCTCTGATTCAAAGGAGGTCAGTATCAAATAGATTGGATAAACATTGTATTTATTTATCATTGAGAACTTATTAATAGTCAACCTCTATGGATAAGACTATTTCCGATTACTAGTAATTTGTCATCTTGTTTACGAGCATGCGATTTGAGTTCGTGTTTAATCGTGTAATCTCGTGAATATATGAAACTGCAAAATTGAAAAGTTTGAACGTGGCTCATCAATTAAAGTCCGTGACTGTACATTGTTGCAATCAGCTACCTGTACACTTCGTTAATTTGTTGATTGTACGTAGTACCGAGAAAGGGTGCCGGAGTTCTAATCCTTTTGCGTTTACATGTCTATTGGTATTGTCAACACAACAACTGTTACGATGACATCATGTGAATGGAAATGTGTGTTCACCTTGCCATGGAGTAGATATATCGGTCGCAATTAAATGAAGAATTAGACGCTTCGACGTCGTCAAAATTAAAATAGTCAATATAAAATAGAAACTGACCAAGGTCTGTTAGGGGTAAAATTGGTAAATAAATTGAATAAAAAAGACTATTTAATAGAATTAATCGTTTACAAGATTTCGGCTTCAGTATTTCAGAAGGCGTGCAAAGCATTTTAAGTCTAACAAAAAGGAGCTACCTACATTAATCTAGTTGAAAATGAATTGAAGTAACCTTGACTCCAAGCAGCGACATTTTATTACCAATACAAATCCTCTCGGGTCTTGAACTAGACACAACGGCGCGTCAGAATTAATATTGACTCATTTTTATTAGTTGGCAGCCCTGACATTGACTGAATGAATTGTTTATTTTGAAAAAGGATGACAATTAACAACAACAACAATTACTGATTAATCAAGATAATCAATCGTTGACATTGTTTAGATTAAGTAGATAAGAATAATTAGGTGCACATTTTCACGATGATCGTTTTAGAAACTTTTTGAACTAAGGACAGATTCAGAAGTCTGAGGCATGCCCTAGCATGAATCTCTATTCAAAACTGGCGGATTTCATGCTTATTTGTTCTCAAATCTAGTTTTTAGGAAATTCGTTCGAGGATACAGGGTTGAAAATTGTACATTTCTAATATTATCCTCTCTAACCAAGCAACTCTGTACGACAGTTTTGTTCTTGTATTGGTACTTTCTTCCACTCAGTGTATACACATATTACAATACCAACCGTTTGACATGAGGTAGTGGTTTTACCGCAGTCGTTTTACTTTCTCTATAACGTTCCAGCCATATGGCTTGGTCATTGTTGCTATATCAACGACAGTTGCCCACGCGCAGGTGCCAACAGACAGCTGTTATTTGCTATAATACGGTATCACCCCATTTTAGTTTTTTGGTTTCGTGTTGCGACTGATAAGATTCGAAGTCATGTTTTATGTTTGAGTTGTTTTAGGATATTTTAAATAAACAGTAGTCCGTGTAATTTCTTTGGCTCATTTATATGGTTTTCAGCAGTATCTAGATAGGTATAACTGGTAGTGGTCCATTACTTTTGTACATTACATTATGTAGGTAAGTAATAATCAGTGATCGGAATAGGTGGAGACTTCCTTAAGACTAAAATATTTTTTCGGGAGTAATGCCGGGATTTCGGGACATCACTTAAGTACATTTAATTTAAATGCTAAAAGTTTTTTACCTTAAATAGACTACTCTTAAAACTGGAAATGAATTCGATAGTTGTTTTACTTTATTAATTTTGGTTGTACTTAAGTAATGTTCCGAAACCCGAGACATTAGTCCCAAAAAAATATTTTGTTGTAAGGCGTCTCCACTTTGTCTCTGTTCTTTTTCGAACTTTAGGTAGATTAGCTCTACCTATTCAGATCACTGGTAATAATCAAAAAATATTTTTAATATAAAATAATACAATTTTGGCGGCATCTACATCGCCACGTGCGAAGTGCGAATCTAAGACCTGACGTCACATAAATCCTGCATCGCGCAATTAGAGTTTACCACGCGATCAAGATATATACAAGATCCCGACATCAATCATAGGACAGTTGCCCGCCAGACACGACACCCAACTGGTCGGAAGATCCTCCTTTTTCTATAGAGGATGAGTGAACTTTACACCCTGTTCCGCAAATCTCAAAAAAAAATTATTTAAAACAATAATTTTATTATTCATGAATTTGACTGATTTTTAGCTTGACTGTACTACTTTATACTGAATAGGAAAAACTTCAAAATATTCCTGTACCGAAATTAGATCATCGGAAGGCTTAAGTATAGAATTTTTATGTTTTTTTTCCTGGTACAGCACTTTAAATGACGTCAATTAATGGTAGGTAGTTAAAACATTGTTTTCTTATCACACAAACGGACCGTAAACAACATTTTAATGATTTATTAATTAACATTGGCAATTTAATCACAACCACAAGGCATAATGGGACCTTGCAAAATATTCAAGTAATTAATTAATGAGGTTGTTATGACCGGAAGTGTAATGAATTATGTGAACAATCAACTTTTTTTCTTTTTTAAACTTTTTATTCAAATCAATATATTTTATATTTATTTATTTTATTTATGAATATTTAAAAAACAAATTAAGAAATATGTATATGTATGCCAATACATATAAACATTTTGTATTATTACATATTGTTAAATCATCCATACAGTGTAGGTAACTAATAGAGATATTTTACTATAAAGTCCTTGTACACTTAACCAAGTAAAATTATCATTCTTCGAACAATAACCTACAGCAAATAAATAGGTACAGCCAATGAAAAAAATGACCATGTCGTGGATATCGAAAACAACCTACAACAGACAATACAGTGTTCGTGATGATAATGAGTAATTATCGTACAAATTACTACCAGTTTTATCGATAGGTACTTTTACGATAACTTGCGTATGAAAAATACATCCACCTAACCTTCATTCTTTACTAGACATTATTGTAATGCTATACATAGGTACACACGGCTACACATTAGGCTATACATTTCCAGTTTATGCTGAGCTCGTATTGCATTGTATAGGATTTTCGTACAGTGCGAGTTCAGCTTTACTAGAAATGTATAGCTTCATGTGTAGTCGTGTGTACCATTCATTGTATAATCTAAGACTTACTTTTGTAACATAAAATCACGCCTGTGTTCCCCGAAGGGTTAGGAAGAGGTGCACGTATAGTCCGACCCGAGAATTGAACCCCCGACCTCATGCTCAGCAGTAGCGCTTGCGACCACTAGCCCATTGAGGCAGTCACTTTTCCTTTTTTTGCCACTCTCTCGCATGAAATTTGGCATATAAAAATGTAAACAGTAAGGAAAGAATAATTAAGAATCTTTGACGTTTTTATTCCACCATCGTTCCTTCTACTTCTTACGTGTTTAGAACTCGTAAGTCTTACCAAAAACATCTCATTAAATATCCCTGAAATATCATCACGATAATTCAAATTAACCAAATCGATTATTCCCATGCAAAGTTGTTCGTATTGTATTGAAATGATTAAAATAAATCAATGATATTAACGGCGACTTATTGTGAGCAAATTTTATGTGAGAAATATTAGTAGATAAACAATTCAAAGTATTTACATTGAATGGAATTTAAATAGGGTCTGTGGTTTTTTCTTAATGTAGGTTATTTTCATGTGCATGGAACACAATGGGAAGTCTTGCAAAGGGCTGGACTGTTGGTACTTGTTGCCTATGTATATGAGGCATTTGCTGTCATGGCCTGACTCACCGTGGTAATTGAAGCCATGTTTTCAAAGGGCTGGGCAGTTAAATAGGTATATACATTTCTACATTGGGGTCAGCTTAGAGATTTCCGGTAGAGATACGAAAATAATGAGTCAGTGAAAACTTCATGATTTTTCCGTACCTACTTATTGAATTTTCCTAACTGTATTTATGTTTACAGTAAACGTTTATTTTAGAACAAAAATAATAAAGTACCGTCGTATAGTAAAGTACTTTCTGGAACCAAACGATCTGTTTATTCAGTTATTCTCTGAATAGTTCGAATTAACTGAAACCCACCTCAGCGTCTGAAATTCGTTTAAATAAATGTTTACAGTAAATCCAATTCGTAATTAAACGTCAAAATTTTGCCTGGTATATCTTTTCACGTTCACAGAAAAATTATTTCATACTGAATTATCTTTGAAATATAAGTATTTTAATAATAGTTTACTATAGATATTGTAAGGGAGTTCAATATCAAAATATAAAATGTATTTTCAGAATGAACCTGACACAATTGTGCCGATTTTAGCAACAAACAATATTGTGTCCTGGGTTTTCCATTAACATTATGGATTATTTTCGTATTGTGGTATAAAAAGGTATGAGACAATAGGTAGGAAAACACTCACAGAATATAAAAATAATTCTGTGATTTCGCAATAATTTTACCCGTAGTAGTATTTTAGTTTGTTGGATGCTGTGTTATATTTATTACAGAGGATTTTAATTAACAGCATTTTTCTGTATATTTTCCCCGAAACAAATGTATATCTCATTGTGTCATATAACATTCGAGAATTAAAAAAAAAATATATATGTAGATAGAGAATTAAATTGCTCTCAAAATCTTGGGTTAAATGGCCTGAACTCAAGCTGCAATTTTACATTATAATGTATGAAAACATTATTTTGTTCTATTTGATATAGGCTCCATACCCAATGCATTTTTATTCCCCATTTCTACACTATAAGAAACGGCATAAGCCTCATATGGGATCGGAAAAGTCGATTTTCTTTCCATGCTGCATCTGAGTACATGTAAGCCGGAGTATATCTGAATATATCGCGCTCTGCTAAGGATATTTCCAACATGCTTATCGCGTTCGCAGTGCCGATGTTAAGCATCCAAGGGAATTCTGTCTGAGAGAAGAATTTAAGAGAAATTCTGTACGTTTCCGTGTTATTGAATTGTATAGCCATGTTTTGTTCACTTCAGTGAGCAACGGGTTGCAACAAAGGGTTGTTTTTGAGCTCTATTCTTTGAACAGTCATTTTTTGTTTGAAATATTTAGGTAGTTCTACAATTGTTTTGTATTGTTTTGTTGTGATTTAGTGACGTGAATCAAAAATTAAAATCAGTAGCTAACTACAGATTATGATGTCACGTCTATATTTAATTTTAATTATTTCATTAAGGATGTTTTCATGAATAACGAACCTAGTATTAATTAATTAATTAACAAATGAAAATGCCATATTAGGTTCGTTTGGGTTTATTTGGTCTTTATTTGGAATCATCCTGAAAACGATCTGTTTGGTCTGGGTTTGTAGTCTTTTACAAAACCTACCTTCCCAGTATTTTTCCTTTGTTTCGGTTCGGTATTTTGCCTGTACTTCATACGTCCTGAATATTAAGTACCTATTTAATGAAATGAAATATTTATTACAAAATACATAAAAGTATCTCCACGATGCACTCAACACACAATAATATTATGTTCTTTTCCGTCTCTATTTACTTTGCGACCGCGTTTCAGACGTCTACCTCAGAAGGTCATGCATTACGTCTTAATATGTGCAAATATGAATGATATCATACCACAAAATGGCAAGCGTGGACTTAATATTACTGGAAGTAAAGTCTCAATTACCAACACTTTAAATTCTTGAATAATGGCACAGTTTTACAATAGCATGCATCATTTGGTGCCTTTAATAGTTATCATGACCAACACATCCGATAACCTGGTGCAGGCCGCAGGAATCCGCTGGATACGAGAAGCACGGAACCGCTCGAAGTAGCGGTGCTAGGGTGAGGCCTATGTCCAGCAGTGGACGTCTTTCGGCTGAAATGATGATGATGATGAATGATAGTTATCATTATTTACCATTTTGAGGTATTGTTTTTAATACCGGTATTAAACAAGCAAACAAATAATTAAAATATGTTACTAGAAAAAAAAAAAATAGACACTTCTAATCCACACGTTTGGCAAACGCATTTGTAATCTTAGTACCTTTGTTGGCATTAGCACATAGTAGCAGGCGAAGCAGCATAGCGTTAGCATTAATTAGTTAGTCATACCTTGACACAATCTAATCGTCGAATTTTACAACTAAGCAAGGAGAGAGGTGGTATGTATATGTGCTAGCTAATATTGCAGTTATAATAATAATAATAATACCAGCCTTATACTGTCCCGCTGCATGACATAGGCCTCTCCTACAATTTGGTTTCAAGTCTATAATAGTGGCTTTTGTGGACATGATAATTGTTTAGATTTGTTAGTTGTAATGGCAAATTTGGATTGAATAGGTCTTTATTTTTATTATCTTACTTATCTCTTGTATAGATTCTTTTTCATCTTGTGAATGTGAGAACGATGTAGGCTTAGTGGACTGTAGTAGATTTGTTGAACATTTTCTATTTTGTTAAGTACTTACCTGGTACTTTTTGAAAGGCCTACACTGTCCTCCCATACCTAATAACACTGTAATTCGAAAATATTGTAACAGTCAATTATTTTTAAAAGAGTAACCGTGGAGTTTCTTGCCGGCTCTTCTCCATAGGAAACGACCAATTGGAACCGTGCACCTAGCTTCTGACGTTTCATAAGTGCCCATGTAGGTTTATGTGAAATAAAATATTTTGATTTTGATTTTGATTCTCCTCATCTTAATAGAGACGGCACGAGAATTGATCACTACGCTTGCTCAAGACGGCACGAGCATTGATCACTACGCTTGCTCAAGACGGCACGAGCATTGATCACTACGCTTGCTCAAGACGGCACGAGCATTGATCATATTACCCAGTTACTGGGTTGTGGAGGTCAGATAGGCAGTCGCTCCATGTAAAATAATGGTATTCAGCTGCATCCGGTTAGACTGGAAGCCGACTCCAACATAGTTGGGAAAAGGCTAGGCAAGGATGATGATTCCATGAAAAGTCCCCAAAAAAAACATCAAATCTTTTTATTTTATCGTGTTTAGATAATAGATATCCATCACGTCTGCAGAGTTTCGCTAGCTAATTTAATTTGACCCTGTGCATTGCAGTTAATTTGTCATAATCTAAGTGAAATCTCAACCAATCTGCCAGTGTCATTCTACCGTTCCACACGCTCTGCAAACAGAATCCATATAAATCAATAAATAATTTAACAGTGCTGTGCACGCAAAACCACGCATCATAAATAACGCAAGTCTTTCAGTGCACGTGAATGGGACCGATTAATTCGGTGTCAATGTACTAATCAGGGCAGCAACTGCCAATCAGTGTGTTGATTTGATTCTATAATGGTAGCTTTGTGAAGCGCTATTTAATGAGCGATTGAAGCGCTTTTGTCGCTATATTTTTGTGTACCAGCTTTGGCGTAATGTGTAATTTGATTTGCATTGGTGGTATTATTTTTGGTGCACTGCAGTTAATTCTGTTATCTAATCTAACCTGATTTTGTATGATGTGCCAGTTTTTTTTTATAAATAATTCAGTGCTTTCAACAATACATTATAGTATTGCAATTCGACGAATTCTTCACATTATTTTGATCGTTCGGTTTTTCACGCACTTCTAAACAATGTTTTATAATAAGTTTATGAAACACGGAACTAAATAATAATTGTATATTTTTATTTAGCCATTTCATTTGTATATTTAAAGGAGTGAGTCAATAATGACTCAACGTAGTTTCCCTTTCGTTAAAATGGTCCTGTCGTCCAGTTTTGACGTAAATGATCTTTGCGGTTAAGACGATAGAAACTTTGCTCTTTATTGGGCCATTGGTTTCAGACCGTTCTTTTAATTAATTGTCCGTTGTGTGCAGACTTTGAACCAACTTTAATTGATCAAAATAAATGATTTCTCTTGATTTTTAAATTCAAATCTGTTGCTGTATTTTTGTTTATATGATGTAAATTCAAATTTTGTACACGCAATTACGAATTTAAAAATATTAGATTTTTTACTAATTATTAGGTTCGAATCGTTGAGATCACTAAAGAACAAACGTTAACATGACAAGAGGCCCGAGGGGCAGGTTAAGTCTGCCCTAGTCACGGCTCTGACTCATAGGTGTCTCATTGTATCATTGCCAAGACGCCAAACAAATCATCTTACCGATCACGCAGCTCGCCCACAATCTTATTACAAAGCAATTAGGTTCAGATTTGTTTGCTACCTTTTTATCTAACGCCTAATAAGTTTGTAGTCCACGTAATAGTCTTGCAGTCTGAATAAATCGGCGCACGATGGTGTAATACCCTGAGACAGTGGCGTTGTTTGCAAATAGAATATGCAATGAGACTTTGCAATACTTTTTCTGCTGGCATTTTCTAAGCACGTTTTAATAGGCTTCCTTATATTTGAGAGAATTGTCAGTTTAAAACATTGTGAGCCTAAAATGGTTTGTCAGTCTTCTGGTCACGTTGGTCCGACTGCAGTTTAGACAAATGCTTTGGTTCCTGTTCCCATCAGTAAGCTAATTAAGTGTTCATTTGTTTTGTGTAAAAAGTGACAGATTTTTCTAGAACTTTAAGATTGTTCTGTCAAAATAATTCATTTCGACACAATGTTAATTTCTACTCAACACCAGTTCTCATTATTTTGAAGTCTTATTTTTTATTGTTTGCAAATTAATGAAGTGCCTTTTGTTTTATTCAAAGCTACGAAGTTGTTATTTTAAACGAGTTGTGTTCCTTTTTTTTTACTATTTTGGTTTGAAAAACTTGTTGAAGAACATGTTTTATAATTATTATCTATTGTTTTGTTGAAACTTGGAATCGAGCAAAGCGTAGGTATCTAATGTATCTATCTACATACGTATGTCTGCTCGTGAAAAACTTCACACCTGTTTAATATTGTCTGGTTTCCTCTAACGATATTTAGGTACGTTAAACAAAATTATTTCTGGAAACTATTAAGTATATTAATTTTAAAATATGTAGTAGCCGTGAATGAAAGTTCACGTAAACACGTTTTAAAAATATGCACCTGTGTACATCGACCAGACTAAACTATGTGTATTATGATTATGCCTCTTAACCGCAGACATACGTGGTATCAATATTTTATATACCTGTTTTATACCTACATAATAAAAATATTGCTATCTTTTAGGCTTGCTACACACGTGTTCGGGTCGGTATGATTCGGTACTGCCGGGCGGCAAAATATACATTTATCTGATTTTGCCGTCCGGCGACTCTAGTAGAACAATTTCTATAAAAACATCATGGAACTTGTTCTACCAAAAACGCGTCGCGTCACACGGTCGCATCCCGCCCGTCTGCGGGAGCCTTAAATTATAAGGGATGCTATAAACTTTTCGGGTTGACATAATCAAAGGCTGGGTGGCAAAATCAAATGTATATTTTGCCGCCGTGAGATAGGTATTATTAATTTACAAAGTTGGGTACAAAATACCTTCTATTAATAATAAGACTCGGCTATTAACCAACCAGCTGTTAGCATTATGATTCAGAATGATGATTTAGGTATAAATTAATTTCGTAAATACAGTTATCAATGATGATTATGATAACATACGTAATCGATAAAAAAAGGTAGTATACAATGATATAGCAGATGGTAGAACAGGCTTTAGTCTGACAGTCGACGTTGGTTGACGCAATTGGCATAACAGTACAATCAACGTTCGCGCAGTGAAAACATATTTTTGTATTGTTATATTTGTTATAACATTATTACCAGTGTTGTAAGTAATAATTACCTTTAAAAAAGTTGCAAAATAGTACAAAGTAAACTTCTCTAATATATTTGCTATAATTTGAGTTATTAATGATATAATAACGTTTAAAATAAACTTAGCACGCTATATTTTCGACATTTCCTTGTATTATAGCAGTCATGATTCGTGCGTATTATGTGCGAACGTGTATATAATTAATTCTTATTGTTCTATAACTTTTATTATTATAATGGAGAAAAAGGACGTTCACGTTCCATATGTAGGTAAGTGTATTTAGTGTTATTGATGTGCGTTTTTTTATGTAATTTAAGTTTCAAGTTGAAATAGTTTTTGTTGGTATTTATTTTAAATGTCATCAAAAGTGGAGACGACAATAAATGAAAACAATACTAATTCATAATTTTGTACCCATCAAATAAATCCTTACATCGAAATTATAAAAGTGGATATTGCAAACCTCAGACCAAATAAAAAACCAAGACAGCACTGTCAACAGTGACGTGAGGCGGTTTCGTAAACATGTCTGCATTTAATGAGGTGTAGTTTGTTTGTAAATGGTTGTAAAACGCATGTGGGTGCGAGCGTGTATGCACAGAGCGGAGGTGTAGTTTTGGCATGCATAACTGTATTGTTCGCAGCACTATGTTTTCCTGCCAGGGTTGCGGGAAAAGTCCGAAAGGAATACCGGGACCTTGGCAATAGGCAACTGAAGGAACACGGGTGGGTTTTAGTCAGTAAAAGTCTGACACGCCCTTCCGCTCTGCCCAGCGGGAGAAGTCATTGGATGATTTCCCACCATCAAAAAAAAGCACTATGTCTTGGTTTTTACATGGTATGAGTTCCATTTATAAGTCTAGTTTACGAATCAATGATTGAATACATTATTATCATCCTGTATATTTTTGAGAACTGCATTCACCCAATCGATTAGACGCGACTGAACTAAAAATAGTCTTCGTGTAGTGACCTACTGAAGGACTTTGAACGAGGATCTTATTTCTCAAGTCAAGGAAAATCTTTTACAGTCGTTGTTCAAGTTTAGCTGCGATATAAAGGAGTTGAATTATTATTACCTATAGTGTTTTTATGGTTTCTTTTGCGGTTTTAGTACTCGATTTCCTTTCTTTTATTTCACGAACTAGGGTCTGGGTTTTTAATTGAAAGTAAAAACTTATTAGGCATAATAAATAAAGTAATAAGGTAATAAACCAATAAAGTTGCGTTTGCGGATTATTAGAGTGTTTTTGGGTTACGAAGTTAAAGATAGAAATGGAATATACATGCATAGTTATCGGTTATAGATCGTAATTATTACGAAACGTGTCTATTATTGTGAAATCTGCTTTCCTTCTGCACAAAACTTTCCAGTGCACTCGCGAGTTATGCGAAATTGATCTTGATAATAATTTAATGATTTTTTGCATAATTTACTCCGAAGTAATGGAGGAGAAAGCAGTAAGTATCGTTTGTATAAAAAATATAATGAGTCGAACAAAATCGGTTCGATTTTTCTCTATTTAATCATTTATTGATCTTGTAACAAGATGAAAAGGGACAATGACTATTGACAATGACGTATCTCTCTACCTTTTCGTCATTACCTGCACTGCTGCCAATTTTTTGTATACCGTCCTGTACCAAGAATAATATCAAGGAAAAATATCGGAAATCTTTTTGCTATCCAATTTTAAACCGGCGTTTTTTTTAAAACGTGACTTTCTTGAAGACACTTCTGAAGCATTTTTAAGTTTTTTTTCTCCGTCGATTATTTTGTTAGAAAACTCTTTGAACAGAAGATGTCGGTCATTTACAGTGGATTGACATCACTACATGCAATCTGCGATCATTCGAGCGATGAATTGATAAATAATTGCCGAGTTTCTTAAAATGAAACGAGATGAGATCTATGACCGATGAAAATAATTACGGTAAAAACGGTTTTTATTATTTGATTCATTCGTTTAAAGATGTTAATGCATACACTAGCTCTGCATATGGGTTCATACGCACTAAGATACCACTAAGTTTTAACAAAAGGAAAGGAATATTTTATTCAATTCAATTTCAGTAAATTTTAATTACAATATACAAGCTAACACTAAAATATATAAAATTTACAAGCATAATTATAATAATAATAATACATAAAATAGGGGAGAACTCATTGGGCACCAAAAAATTCGTCCACATCGCTGTCACTGAGAAAAGTGGCCAAAAGGCTGGCAACATTGACACAGTGGATGGCAAAACTGCCAGCCAATTCTATTCAGCCTGCTGATTCAATTTACATTTGAAAACTCGATGATAATAACTTCAGTAAATTAATTATTATTCTGCGTTACATAACTTAATATGTTCATCATATTAAGGCAGGTAAAATCTAGTCGAAACACAATTAATATTGATAATGGATTTCAGTCACTTCCGTACCTACTGAATCTGGTGTCATGGCTTCCGAGAGAATACAAAGCAATGCTTTATCTAACGCCGGGTCACAGCCAATCCTTTAAATTGCCATTTAGGACCCAAGATATGGTCCAAATCGAGTGTTTTGGGACCATAGACGAGTGGCAATTTCCATAGATTTAATCAGGATCTATATTCAAATACATAATAGGATTAAAACGTTGTAAATCAAGTTGCGGATGAGTGAACATGAATGACGTGTCCGTTCAGTTTCCAATCCCAGTCTATTTAAAGTTACATATCACATGGCCATTAAGAACCATTCGAACAGAATAATTTAGTAAATTACCTTTTTTGATCACCGCGTTATTCGGATAATGTTGGATTGTGTTGAATGGCATGATTAATGGAATGGCTGAATAACGGTGGGTGTACAGTACAGGTCTTTTTCAACTACCTACATAAAATATTCAGCCTTCGTTTAAGTACCTACAAGTCGGATATCGTTGGCGTTAAAACGACTACACAGGCTACACTTGGCATCTGTTTATACATGAAACTAAGTAATACGTGACTACGTCTGTTTGAATTTTACTTATGACTTTATTTCAACGTCTGTCGGACTTCAACTTAAGCAATAAAAGTTACCCTCAAATACTTAAACGACACTTTACTTTCTTAAGTCTTGCTGTTGCTGGAAAACACCTTGTCGTAAAATTAAGTTGCAATTGAGTGTTTGACCATAACCAAAAACGACAAAATTACCTACAAACTATCCACTTAAGGGTGATGCGCTAAGGTGGCCCGCGAAATTCAAATTTTCTTACGTTTTTTGCAATTTGCAGGTCAGTATCAGGTTGTATGTTGATCTAAATATTATTTGCGACCGTAACAATTATGGATTTACAGAATTATAAACATTAGAATCAGCAATACAACTCTCTAAGTTCATGTAAGTGCATTGAACGACGAATTCATAAAATGTCATTACCTTAGCACATCTACCTTAAGTTCTGCAGTCCTTCGCTATACTTGCTATCCATCTTTGTACCACTTTCTTGCACAAGTTTCTAATCTAATGCAAAGTTGGCTGTTCTATTGGCTTTCCATCAATAGGTACAAATCTAACAAGTATGTAACAAGGCAGTAAAAAAACAGTGTCTTGCAGCAATTACGTGCGTATTTGAGATCGTTCAACTGTGACGTAGTAAGTTACGGCTTGCTTTCGTTACAGAGTGGACTGGATACTAAATGGTGTAATGTTTCTGTAAGTAGATGAAATGCTGTAACTTTGAATGATAGATAAAGGAAAAAAAAGTTGTTTTTCGACAAGATATTGTATTGTTAACTACAGTTACAACTCAATTAGGTAGGTAGGTAAACAATTAGCATACCTACACAATCACAGCTACAAAGAATCTAAGAAAACTGAATCGTAGGACGGTGAATCTATCTGTAAAGTTTATCAAACCATAACTGGTATTTATTAAAAACGGTTAAATAGACTGATTGGAAATAATTGGATATCAATCTTAGTACTTCGTTTGGAGTAGATACTTCCTTATATAAAATACTTTTTGTGTTAAAAACATAAAAATGTATGTTTATTTTATTTGAATACGATATAGTCTCTTTCACTTTACTAAATACAGTCCAAAATGCGCTGTAAACAAAAAGCAGATGAAAAGCGTCAACTGAACGGAAATACTTATCAAAATTAACGTTGCAGTAGCAACAAACGCTATGCAGAGAAGTGAAAAAATAAATTATGTTTTATTTCGAGTCCCCGGCAGTTTCTCTAGTAAATATACAGTTCGCTGGGATTGCACCGACCTTAATGAATGCTCTCGTGTGCCTATGCTCCGCATTCCCTACCTTTACCTCTGCTACCGAACGTTTTACGCCCTCTTAATGTTGGCACGGCACGCCGGTAATTGCTGTATGTACAAATATTTCACGAACACGAAAGCATTCTCTATTAAACACTTTTTTAAAGTTCCGTAGGTGATTAAAATGTTGTAATATCTGCGCTAGATTATGATTCTGCTCACTGCCCAGTCCAGTGCAGCGTGTAGTCTTACCCCAAGATAAATAAAATTTCCAAGTTGATCTTTAAAGCATACGAAAAACTGGAGCGCTTTAATCCAAAGTTATGGGTAGAGTTTACACCACAGGAGCACGACGAAATTAAAAACGGCCGCAAACATGTCTCCTATTAAATCTTATATTTATTATCCTCTACACTGTATGCACATTGGCTTTAAAAGTCCTTGTACCAACTTACTAGCTCCACGGTTTCCAAGATACAGAGATAAGAGGATTTCCCAAAAATCCATGCTATTTGATTCGCAACTACTAAAGTTCTTATCTAACGACAGTTCGGATATAAGTCGGCTTATTGTAAAACCCGCAAAGAATTTTCCTATTTTCCGTCGTCAGATGCACTCACTGTGAAAATGGGACCTCATTTTTCTGGCGACCGTTACCGGCCTTGTCGTCGACTCGTGGTAAACTATGTTCTAAGTTGTGACATCTTAGCGAACGAAACCATTTAGAATATTATGAAGACATTGATTTGGATATTAATTGCAAATTCCATGTATAATATACCTATACATTTTTGTATTTTCGCCTATTACAACAACAATTTCTGACACAATATTTTTACATTTAAACTAAACTAGTGGAACCATCTTCTTTAACACGCTCATGTAATCAAAAGAGACATCAGTATATTAGTTTGTGTAAAAGTTCTAGTCATTACTGTCTTCATTAGCTAATTAAGCCCGAGTGCTGAAATAAAATTCATTTTCTTAGCCGTTTATCGCTTGTGGATCTACAAATTGGTCTGTACTACAGTCTTATTTTTTAATGAATGCGCCTCTCCGTCTGCCGTGAGCACTATGCTTATCAATGCTCAAGCCACCTTTTGCCTGAACTTGTTTTATTATGCTCGTAAATTCGCTCGTTTCTAGGACTCAACTCTTTACATCGTAACAGTTCAAAGGTCTCTTTCATCGTAATAACTGTGGTTATGTTCTTGTTCGTTTTATGTTCTGATTTATTGGATGAGTATTCATTACTATTACAAAGCAGCAAATGTGTAAGGATTGTTGTTATAAAATCATTGTTTTGATTCAAGTCAGATGCAACATTCGTGTTTAATCAAAATAGTGTTTTTAATTAAATAAACACAATAACTAAAATCAATAGTTTGCATATATTGGCTGCAAAAGAAAACAATAACTTTGCAGTGTTTCATTCAGTTATTCTATTCGACACGACCATTGTCATCGGATTTGGCGGTCGCTTGCCGTTTGATATCGCGCGGCGATGGTTTCAATTGTTTATATTATGCGTAAAAGGATAGCAAGCGCCATTCGGTCTGCAATGATCGTGTCGTAACACAAACGTGGCTAATAAATCGCTTTCTTTACCTATTCTTCTTTGCTAAGCTTTCACTTTCTGGTCATCATCACTATTAGAAATGCCTAATAATATTAAATTCATTTCATCTTTACTTTTAATATTTTCTTTATCAACTACTGAATCAAGTAATAAAAGATTTTTCTCTTTCTATTTGGTTGAAACGAAATCTTTTCCTTCCATTTATAATATATTAAAAGGTTCCGCGATGTTATCATGGTAATTGGGAGTCCCATTTTCAACGTATTCAGAAAGATTAGCCTCTGATTTGCCTCAAGGGGCGATTCTAATGTCAATAATCGATTTTATCGCAAACTGAGTTTTATCTTTGACTAAAGACTGCGGGGGTTGTGTGACATTTTGTGTTTGTTTGTGTTTATATCTAGATTATGAGAAGAATCATATATATACTCGTACTTTGCGTTTTGGTTACTTTCACCATCATTAATCAATATTTGTGAGCATTGTTTGTCTGCATTTCACTTTCAGTCTATAAATAAATTCTCGAGCTACATGTACTGTCTGACATGACAATGGTTTATCAGCTGACTTGTTGCTCTAACATTCACTGAAACCATTTGAACAAGCTATGTACTAGCAATAAACGTAATATAATGATTTGCGAGATCGTAAAATCGTGACTTAGTCTAAGCAATTACTAAAGTAACAAGTGCTGTAAAATGGTATATTGCACTGATGGCTTTATTAGGAGGTAATGAATTCCTTTCATTTTATCAGAAAGCTAAACAGTCCGGTATCGTGGTACAATACAAACACATACATTAACACAGAAATGATAGTACCACCATGTTTATTCACTACTTATCTTGCTGTCTTCGAAGAAATTAATGCATTCGGTTACGTATCAGTAATATGTTTCGTAATATTTGATTTACTATGTTCTGTTGTTTAATTACTATATTATAACCAATATTTCTTTAGCAAACATTATTGTGACTGTTTATAAAATGATCTGGACTAGGACTCCTGTACATAATATGTCGAGTTAAAGAGTAACCATGAAGGCAGTATAAAGACTGGTTCTGTAATTACTGTATACCTACTTTAAGCTAAGAGATTATTTATAGTCTTAATGCATGGAGTAATTACACAGGAGTCTCGGATTCAAGTTCCAAGACCAAAACTTCAAAGACGGATATCTTCTATCCATTGGATATCTTTGCTCTTAGCTCCTTCCATTCATCAAAATAATAAATTAAGAAAGCCTCCGGATTCTACTTGATCGATAACGTGGTTGCGTTTCGTGGAAACTTGATTCAAGATGCATGGAGTGGCAAACTCTGTAAATTACCTCACGGAATAACTAATGTGCCTCTTATATGCTTTCAAGTGTAACCCCTATCGATTCTTCAGTGCTACTTCAACGGCTCCTGTCTATAAAATATGAATTTCTAATTTCACAACGAAAATTGCTTCGTGAAACTTAGCCTTGCACCTGTAGGCCCCAATGTCGAACTTTCCAAAGCATTCTAAATCTATTTTACCGTCATACAAGTTTTTGAACGAGTTCCAAATATAGTCTTTCGTATTTCCGATATTTATTGTCCTATTTTAGCCTTGCGTAACAGTATATTTTCATAAAATCACTGCCAGGAAACTTATATCGTAAGTTGGCGAAGATAGGACAATATGTATGTTTTATGATGTTTCTTATTTTAAATTGTTATTTATGTTCAACAACACTTATTCATTACTTTCTCGATTAATGCGATGGTTATGTCAGGCGTCAGTTTTGAAGTGTTTATGTTCCCTGATAAAACGAATAAGTAATTTTAATGGCTATCCTTAACTACTTCCTACGCAAAAAAGCGGATATGAAAAGTACCATCGTATCGTATTCCGAGACCACCCATCTAGACCTTTTATTTCTCTCGTGTAAAGCTATAAATATAGTTTTATAAATATTTTCTTGGTTATCTTCTGAAACAGTACTCGCATAGCGAGCATTTCGCGCTTTAGATATTTTATAGTGGCAATATCTCTCGAGATAAGCTACCTTACCTTCATATCTTCGATTTATTCATGTCCCCGCATAAATTTTTCTCGACGGAGATACTGAGATTGTAGAGATTTATTAAAATAGTGCTTTGAAATAAAAAGTACTTATAATTTAAGAGTATTGCATTGCTAACAAAATAAATGTATGTTGTCTGCTGAATTGTATACTTATGCGAATATGTTAAATGTTTTACTTACAATAAATTCAAATTTTAACATATAGTTTCTGACTCGCGTAGCCTATATAATATGCATACCAGACATGCAATCACAATCTTACCGTTGCAGGTATTGAGATAGTCTACGTTCGTGGTTTCAGTAATCTGGATAGACCCAGCTTATCGCCTCGCACTGTCTATTGCTTTGAGTCTGAGATTAATATAATTATTATTGTTGAATATCCTCTTATAGTGTGCGCTCCTGGTACCGCTTTAATTCTTCACGCGCGATAGCTCTTGAATATGCTTGAGTATTATGTCTGAGATGCAGCATTCCGTTGAATTTTCTTTTGTCTTCATCTTTTAAGTTTTTTTTGCTATTTGTGTTGTATTAAATTTTTACTTCACGGATTACACGATCGCAGTACTTATCTCAGTTTTTAATAACCGGCAACTATATTTTATTTGTAAAACTTTGTAAAAAAGAGTGAAAACGTTATGTCTAACCAGTATCTCATTTTGTTACAGGTATTTTGGGACAGTCAAAAACCGGTAAGGGGAAGTGGTGAGGAAAACTTAAACCGTGAGGCGTATTATCATAAAAGTCTCGTTGAATTTCAAACAGCCATTGAAATTCAAATAGTAGCCGAGCCCGGATGAAATCGTCACAGTTTTTCCGAATTGCCCGATATCTGGTTAACATTCTTTTAGAACAAGTAATAAAAGAGCGAAACTTGAGCCGACCGTGCTTGAGAACTTTCAAGTCGTTTTTGAAAGAAAACTTTAGCAGGCGCGTAGCTCGTCATTTGTTACTTGAAACTGTAGCTTTTTATACTATCGATCTTCGTCTTATTTTAATCTCTCAATAGCTGCATTTGCTTTGTTAGAGACGTGGTCGATTTCAACATTTCAAAAGCGTCCAGACGTATGACAGGCATGTTGTTTGTAAAAAATACATAAAAAGTATTTATCAAAACTACCGCTTTATGGAAAACCGTTTCTTTCTGTTTGGCAACGTTACCGCTTCCCTGTGTGCTCTGTGAAAAAAAAACATCGCTATGCGCATCGTTCTCTCATTCAGTGCCTTGACGCTCCGCACTGCATTTTTCATTCGCAACCTGAAATCGTGCTCGGCATATACATTATATTATCTAGCCGATGTTTCTGACCAAGGACACGTAGATCGTAGGCCGTTAAGGGTTGGTCTGGAGTAGATCTTATACTTAGGTAACGAGAAAATCGTCTAAGCATAATATTTCGAATCATGAATCGAATATGTTATGACTTAAAACCACCAGTTTGTATGAAATAATAATTTATAACCCCAATACTGCAACTCAACCGCTGTGACCGCATCGATTGATTCGTGTTTTTCCATACTCGAATATTTTGGTTCACTTTGCTCACTCGTCTGAACATCGGGTGTCGCGTCAAATGAAATGGGAAATAGCAATTCCGTAGATATTTCATAGCGTATCGGTTTTACTACCGCTTGATATACTAGGTATGCAATTTTCGTAGAATCTCGATGGGCATTCTGTCTGAACTGTGCTGACATAAAATCGGACTCAACGAGCACTTCTAATCATAAATCGTATAAAATATACCTTTAGATCAGAATCAATTAAGTAAAATGATTCAATCAGTGAATGCTTCATGTTCGATAACAACCCTCGAACTGCACGTTTATGTAAAGTTGGTTGTAATAAAGACGGCAGATTTAATATATTGGCAAATAAATATCAAGGTCCCGCATTGTTTTGCCAAGCTTTTGTGTTATTTTCTGGCACTGCAGTGCCATTATACATTGTGCTGGAAACAGTAGCAAGTAGCCTCGATATTAGCTACCCTACAAAGCTTGCGTTAATGTCACAGGTCACCGCCAGCATAACTGGGCCGTTAAAGTTGGCTTCACTAAAAGTGTAATGACTTGACCTGAATTGTCGTGTAAATCCATGGCTACGTAATTGCACTATCATTCGACCTCATTTGCTTAATTTCGGGGAATTAAGAGTCTCCCCTAGTTTTGAAAGCTTAATGAAGTTTGTTGAGGGTTTGACAACAAATATTATGAGTAGATAGATGGAAATAGCATAATTATGACAATTATCAACTCAGAACTTTTGAGGTACACTAGCTTTTTCCCGCGGCTTCGCCCACGTGGATGTCGAAAAATATCCCACGGGTACGTACTACCGAGATTAAAAGTACCCAATGTTAATCTGGGTGGATTAACAATGATAATCCAGGTGGATTAACATTGGGTACTTTTAATCGCGGTTATTTTATAAACTATCTGTGTGCCACATTTCATCCTAATCCGTTCAGCTGTTTTTGCGCCAATCCGGAACATAGGTAGGGAGGTACATACCCACAAACAGACAATCGGATAAAAATTCTTCGTAACTACTTTATTATATTTTAGATAACTTACTTTACACACATTTTGTTGAAAACATTGTAAATGGAACTATTTGGCTAATCTACGCGCCTATCCCTAGTTGCATATTTAGAAGAACAAACAAAAAGTGCAGTAATGCTCTACTGTGCAAAATAAATAATACCCTCAAGGCATACATAAACTCGAAGTTATTATAAAACTTTACTTAGGCGCCTATCGTGCTCATTTCTAATTTAAAATTGGAATTTGAAAGCCCGAAGTTCGCTCTAGCTCGAAACTTGGAGTGCTCGATAACGTCGTCAATTAGTGCGTCGTGGCTCGTGGCTCGTGGCTCGACGTCGAGCAGTCGAGCACTCGCTCGAGCCCGCTAGTGCCTAAGTTTACTAGCTTGAAGCTAGGGTTGAGACTTGAGCTTCTTCATGTTAAGTTTAGTATCTCGTGTTTCCACTTCACTTAGCTAATTAATTTTGTATATCATGAAAACGCGACTTTAGGACTAGAATTTCCATCTCGATTACCTATGAAGTCTGATTTAGAGTGCCCCTACATAGATCGTATCAATCAAACGACCGAATTTACATTAAAAAGCCACTGATTAAAAAAAAAACATATGAGACCTATTGAGTTTAGGTGGTACCAATTTTATAAAATATCCACCCATTCCATCGTTTTTAGCGCTTTATTTTAAATGCCATCTAATTACTGCAGGGCCAGCCCTACTGATGTGCTTTACTTACAGACGAAATAATCTACGTGCATAGTTTGTCGGAACACTAAATCTTAGTAATCGTGTGTGTAGTTGTAATGAGACGTTGCTGGGTTCCGTACGGGCAATTATGGTACAATCTTGCCTCAATTGCTCGGTTCCAGACGAGCAGTTTATTTTCCTGTAATGTTAGCTATTTGTTGCTCACATTAAAACTTACATTACAACTTTTTATTTTTAGTTAGATGCTTGGAAAATTTTATTCGTGCATTTAAGCATTTTATTTATGAATGAAAATTGATAGCTACTGGCTATCAATTTTTTTGATCGTGTCAGAGAAAAACATCTTATGCTGATAAGAATAAATAAGCTTCTTAAAATAGTAAAATGAATTGAAGATTCTAATCTTTTGAGAAAGAGACTCACAAAACATTTATTCATACATGTATAAATCATAAACTAATTCATATTTTTTATTATTTTACTAAAACACCATCATAGTTACCTTTAGTTTGTTACATTTAGTTCTTTTTTTTCTGTTGCTTCCGGCAATTTCTGTAGTGCAACGTTGGTGAATCTAAATAAATAAATCACAGTTTTCCCAGTATAACTTGAAAAAAACTTAATAGACATCGGCAATGTTTGGGCGGGCGCGCGCCGCCCAGTAAGGTCAAAGACCCCGCTAATAACTTCCGCTTACCTGCAAACGCTAGTCGTTAGCCCAGACTTTAGGCTGCGATGACAAAGGAGGCTTTTATGCAAGTAATGAAAAAGAAAGTCCGGACTCCGGATCAAAACAGTGCCAGTATGATGTTTAACATTGGAGCGAGGTTTAGCTGCAGATTTTGTTTTGTCACTTGAATTGTTAAAGTTAAAAACTTAAATGTCATCTTTAAGTTTGATAATGTTTGCTTGAGCGACTTTCTTTATTGATGTTACGTTATATTTAGCTTAGCGCGCATAAATAAACTGACGGAAAATAAGAAATAAGCAATTCAGTAAAGATTGTTTTTGCGCATTTTTTCCTACTTTAGAATAATAGCAGCAATTGAATAAATACGTTAATTTGAAAGACAGACGCCAAATTTGGTAAAATACAAACCACGAAAATTCTTTAACTCTCGTTAAACAACGTGCAAACTGAACAGTAATTATTTCCACGAACACTTCTGTGTTACCAACCAAGCACATCCTAATATCGTATTCACCAAAGGCCACTAGACTAATCCACAAAGATATTCGAATACAAAAGCGTATTCGAGGCGCTATTTAAGCCAGTTAGAGCGTTATCACACTAACGATTTGCCAGCGTGTTTCCAGCAAGACGATTTTTGAAAGTGCAGTTGCGAATCGAGCTAGCCGCGACTATGCGACGTGTTCCCCGCGGTTTTACATAAATTTTAACTCGCTTGTTCCATTTTCTCTTGTACACGTCAATCGCCCTCGTTATAGACAGTCGCGGCGAACACGTTGGACACGTGGCGTGCTCGCTACGCTCACGCAGCGAGCGCGTTGAACAATCGCCTCCCTGGAAATACGCTCGCTAAATTGCCAGTGTGATAAACTCCTAACAGTCTCTAACCCGTCAATAGCTGAAAGCTGAAACTTCACCTGTCATTGTTCATTGAAACTTGGTGGATTTGATCAAACATTGGCCGGTGACTAGACAATGTCCCACAAAGCTTTGTGCGTCCTCTCGTCCTCTCGAATGGCTAACTCGTTCGCTGGTGGAGAAAATTTCGTTTCGTTGACAGATTATTGAAGGAAACCCTTGAGGGCGATGAACAATGGAAAAAATAGAGACTTTTTGGTTATGAAAGCTTTTGTAAATTGAAATATTAACATAATAGATGTTTAAATGTAGAATGGTAAACTATAAAGTTGTAACACCAACTTTCCAACAAAACTAGCTGAAACTTTAACGATAACAATCAATGATAGATTGTCTAAGTTGCCTGTTATTGACATAGTTTATTGCTGAAATTACCTTTCTCCATTTTAAGCCTACCAAACAATAGAACATCAGAATTTAAGGTGTGAACTAGAGCGTTTGAAAATTTCGCCTCTTCAATTGTTTACAGTACGAAACCAATTTGTTATTGAGGAGATCAGAACACTATACCCGCATAATGAATCGGGCGTTTGATTGAATCCATTGTCGTCGCAAGACTAAGTTCAATCCCACGACCTAGATCCGACCGCAATACGATTCCAATACTTGCGCATCGCCGGGAGCAATGCAATGCAGATTATTTACCCTGGGTACACGCAATATTAGCTATTACACCGATGTTATTAAAGATTATAATTGCATTTTGTATTTGCATTGGTGGCTGGTGGAGTACCTCGAAGGAGATGTTATTGAATGTAGTAATGACTTCGTTGGGATTAATTTCGGAGTTCGGAAGTTTGGACAAGTTACTGCAATACTGTAGTTGTTTTGTGCCAGTTATACAAATACTAGATCGATGGTTATTTGTTTTAATATTTAGTTTTTCATACATGTTCTACCTGTAAATCGTACTAATGTTTCGTTCATCATACAGAAGAAAGCGTTTCTAAGATAAAAATGCCCAATTACATTATTTAGTAACTTTTAACACTACAGTATAAAACGTCGTTTAAATTGGAACAAAACTCGATAACAAAGAAAGGAAACTATGGGAAATTCGTTTGGGACGCAACAACGAAGTATTTTACATGCATAATTAAAAAACGTAAATGAATTTAGTGAATGGAAGCAATTTTCACACTTGCCGTGAATAATAAAAATGTTTCTCACGAAAACTGCTTCACGGTTAGTAAATCTGATTCCATGCTCGATATTTACGATTAAACTAATATTTACAGTTTCTAACATAATTTCTTTTACTGAAACAGAATGATCCAGTGTATATAATTATCACTGAATTATGCAAGTTCGTTTGGAATGCTTTTCTTTGCAAACAGGCCTGTTAGCAAACAATGTAGTTTCTACTTTTCTTGAAATTCTCTTTGAAATTGTAATGCGTGATGGTTGTAAAGGTAATTGATAATTTGTTCCCCTGCATTCATTTCAAAGCCTGCTTTTTGAAAGAAATTGCTTACATCTTCTTGTTCAATTTTCATTCCAATTGAATTTCAAAGAAAAATAAGGAGTGTTCACAATCACTTTTATCGAACTGGACCTTTCATATTTTTCAATAATATTTTATTCACAAAGCGAGGTGTACGCGGCGCAAGCGTTAGATTGGATTTGAACAATTCATAGTAGATTGATAGCGAATGCTATTTGCTAGGATTGTTTGGAACACACCGCGGAATTTTATCAATTGATTGATTCACCAAAAAAAAACTCAATTTCAACAGTTGCATAGCTCTATTTTTTCGTGGTCGTCTGTCAATATTGACGAGGCTTGTTAGTTCTACACAAATATGATATGGTTTTTAATAGATACAGTGGTTTAAAAATGATTCCATTTGGTCTGAATATGCCACTGTTGTTTGGTTCAAATGATACAGTATGAGCGAATTTAACAAAGCAATGGTCTTTAAATTAAATTGTAAATCGTTCGCTGTCTAGTATCTTAGATTAATTAGTAGATATGTCAACCTAAATCTAAATAATCACATTTTATTTCAAGTGTCCAATAAAGTCTTTATCCGAGATTTATGATAATTGCAATGCAACATCGAGATTCGATATACATTTTGTTCATTTCCGACGTTTAAATCACAATAACGACAACACAGAACGACCATAAACTAGAATTGAATCTGGAACACGACTTTTATATATTTGGCAATGGTACTACTTGCTCGTAAGTTTAGATCAACAACCTTAGATTTCTATAGATTTAATGCAAGATAATTCACCTTTATTCTCGTACAGTTAACCGCACATCGTTGGTAACAATTTGACATTGACTTCGCCTATAAGACGGAGCAGTAAGGTGATTCTCATAGTGTAAGTCTTACTGATGCTAAATTAATCAACACATGAGTTTAGTTAATATTTATTTATTTAAAGGAGAACCAACAGCTATAACAGATGGATAACAATTAGATAAGAAACATAGAGTCAATTATAGGTAAAATGCTCATAATTCGGCTGCTTAGTAAATAAAAATTCACGTTACTGGAACGTGTGCAGTTGACAGAATACCAATTTGCGATCAAGGCAATATATAATAAATATTATATATTACAGTTTAGTGTTTACTGAAAATCATTAAGTACCAACATGATTTATTATTAACCGTATTGATCTAGTAACAAGCCTTGATAATATTACTTTATTATCTTCGGAGTATTTTAATCATAAGACTATGGACTCGTTGGTCTAGTAGTCGCTATTATAGCACTGAGCATGAGGTCTTGAGTTCGATTCCCGGGTCAGGTAAAGTGTTATCTGGTTTTTCTACCTGGAATTTCTTAGTAACAGCCCGTAGTCTGGATTTTTGCCCGGTTGGTGGAAAAAGACTCGCCCCCTATTAAATGGGACTTAAACATAACTGGCGAATGTGGGTGTACTATTAGGTAGGTGCATCTCTGCTTACCTTTCGGGGAATGCAGGCGTGGTTATGTTATAAATATTATTTTAGCTGTATCGAGAAATAAAAAGACAACGCGACGTGTCGTTTTATTTCTCGATACTTTACCTACCTTACCTTAGATCTTAAAGTATCTTGGTAGATAAATACTGAGGCCCTAGACAAAGTGATATTCTATCAGCGATAACGATGATGGAAAAGGCAAAAATGTATAGAACTGACATAATCTATCGAAAAGCTTATGTCAAAGTCGTTGTAGAAATACGAAGCGGTTTCGAAGCGATTGTCACTTGTCTAGGCTCTCTGGTAGGTACGTTAAGAAGTAAAGCAGTGACGTATAGCGTGGTTGCGTAGCGTGAAGGTGGAGCAGTCTTTAGAATATATTAAATTCCTTAGCTACTCGTAACTTATACGTGCTTAGCGAACCGTGACGAATGAGCGAGCTTCTTACTTGTTACGTTTCTGTCTTACTTTGCTATTAACTCGAATTTAAGACATTTTGACAGTGAATGAACTGCCAATTTCACGTAATCGATGAGAACAGCCAAAGTTATCTTTTACTTTCTACATTTTTTTAGTTTGTAATTGTCTTCCTATCGAATTAATTTCATTATAGTTGTTTATGAACGTTCCTTTTTGTTATTAAAGTCGGAGTGTTATTGAGATCCCATTATGTATTACAGACAGGAAGTTTCAATGAGCAACGAGCTCAGTCTGTGAATATTAATTTTGGTAGCAAACGTACCTATATATTTTTTAATCCATTGGCACATATTGGATGTCAAATCCAACACACGGCCAATATGAAAGAACTTTTTCAATAACGTGAAACTGGCAGTTTATTGTTTGTTTAAAAAAAGAGATTTTTTTATTTTTATTATTTTGAATAGTGAACAGGGGTAGCAAGCTAAGAGCATCCCTATTTTATCACTGCACATGGATTAAACGGCTAATTATGCGTTAGGCTGACAACACACGCGTTTGCTCGCCGAGTGTGCTTATTGTTTCGTAATTATACGTTGATGTACTGTTTGCCGTGTTTCTCCCGCATCCGCACACCTTGGATGAGTTTTGCCGCATCATTTCTTGCACGCTTTCTCCTGCGGCACCCTGTTTCGTTTAAACACGCTAAGTAGCCAACCGTGTACTGCATTGTCATACTGCTCAATTTAATGGGTATCGCTTTACTGTTACAGTTATTCTACATAGTAGTATAGGTACGTCGTTATAGAAGCAATCTGAGAGTCAGTCCCATGCATTCATCTCGGACGATTATTTAAACATTACTCTTTCACAAACAAAGCTTTTGGGCCAACAATGTGTGTCGTGTAACTGTACCTGTCGTGAACAACCTGTCTCGAGACATGTTTTTTGTTTTGCGTTTTCGTGCGTTTATGCAAATTACCTACTATTTTAGTGGCGTTATAAGCTAGCAGTTAGCACCAGTTGACAATGACTTTATTGTTGTGATTCAAACTTTAAAATAGATATCCGCATAGATTCGTCCTACTTTATAAAATTAAATGCCGAGCTCGAGAGAACGAAAACTAATTCCCGAAGTAGTTGCAGGAATTCTATTTCGATTCAACAAAATTCGAATTTCGAACAAGCTCTATTCCATTTACAAACTTTTTAATTCTCCATTCTGATTTTTTCAACGTCGCGTGGCTTGTTCCAGTGATTTTTACTACCTTGCACTTTTTAATTTCTTTAAAAAGTTGAGCGTGGAATACGTATTAGTTGTCGTTATTTTTTGTTTGCGTGCATGTACCTAATGCAGATTTTATTTGGGGACTCATTGCAGTAGGTCTAGAGCTTCGTAAGCTCATAATGGCATTCACGAGTAGCGCGGTGCATGCGAAATTAGCACTGCAGCATTTTTGAGCAGCACAATGATGGAATCCCAGAGCTCAGCATTTGCTTTGTGAGGGAAATACTCTCATTCACGATTGTGAACTTTTTGAATAAAGCCATATTCGCTGGTAGACAGGTGTACGTCCGTGGAAGTGGTTCATTACGTGACGTTCGCTTTAATGATATATACATTCCACTAGATGTGTTTTGTTTTATTTGCTTTTGAACATGACATCGACACGGTAAAGTTGTGTCGGTGTCAATAATTGGAGAGCGAAGGCCGAGCAGCAAACTGAGAGCTATATTGATCACAATAGCAGTAATCTATTATTCATATGTCACTAACGTGCCATTCAGTACGCACGAGAAGTTACACAATGCAAAAATAACAAGCGCATTCGAGGTACGCACTTGCGTCACTGCAGATGTTATTATTTAAGTTCTTTGTAGCATTTGAATTTAGAATGAAATAAATGAGTATGATACCTACGAAGGTAAACTATTTAGACTTGGCTGTCAAAATAAGCTATAAAAACCTTGCTAAAGATGTGATATATGGCTAGCGATTAGCGAAGCAAATAAAAAAAAAATCTTTATCTTCTCTAATCTTTCAGTCGGTTCTCTTAGTCAGGAAAATATATTTTCATCTGGAAAAAAAATCCCCCCAGCCAATTCTAGACAATGCAAATAATAGGTCTCATTCTCATAATATAATTATGAATATGGATTTAAGACGATACAAAGTTTTGTCGATGGTATCAGAGCTTCACCTCCTTACCTTGAGACAGAATGGGTCGTATTTCTGACACATTGGAATTGGAAACAATAGACAATCTTCTAGCAACGCGTTATTAGCCCAGTTTGTAAACAATGTTAATAATAGAGCAACGTAAAATATCTGTTACACACAAAGATAGCACACGCCATTCGTATTGTGAATTTCGACACTACATACACTGATGAAAAAATTATAATCATCAGAATGATTCCTCTATGCGACTATGCCTGTATTGTATCCTAGAACCATGTTCGTAGTATGAATCTCGATTAAAATTGTCATCGTTCTTGATTTTACGTACCTGAAAGATTTTGTCAACTCAGATTTAAAGAAGATTTAAAATCCTGTGACGTTTTGATAAAGACAACAGTGTTGACAACCAGTTTATTATATCAACAAACCTTTCACAAAGACTTTAAAAAAAAACAACTGCCAAACAGCCAGACTCGTGCTGTCAAATGAATTTAAAAAGAAATGGGGACCGAACTGATTACAGATTGCAACGCTCATTTAACGCTCCGATAAACGCAATTACTCGCTGGGGATCTAGGAAGAGCTCTTTTCGCTCTCATTCACGTTTTGATGTTACCTCGGCGTCTTGAAATTTTAAAATCAGATTTTCTGAATTTTCTTGGCTAGTAGATTACCCTATTTTGTCTGTGGTCAAACAACGAAGCTGAAGTCGACAGCATTATTTAGTTTTCAAAAATGGAATGAAGAACATTTTATTGACTGCGTTGCCGCATTGAAAATTCTCATTGAAATATCGTTTCTACGCAAATTGTGTTTATGGATATATCAAGAATTTCTTACACAATAATATTTAGCAAATTCTCAGTGAGTCGTTAAATAATTTTATTACATAAAGTAGCGAAGCCAAATAACCAATAACCATAAACTGACGCTATCGGAACGTGTATCCGCACATAAGAGTATGTAATCAAACGTTCGATATAAATATGATAGTCACGATTGCTTTTCACGAAAATAGTAGGTAGGTTAAGTTTGCTGAATACCCAATAGAGGTCATATTTGTCTAAACTACCCCGACGCTTATTCGAATTTCTGAGAAAATTATTATATGCTGTTAAAGTATTATTAACGGCCGAAATATTGGTGCTACATCGAGTTATTTAGTCTGCCTACACCATGTTCTCAATATTGTAAAAAAAAAAACATAATATTCTGTTATGTACTTATACTAAAAGTTACGTGCTCAACGTTAACGGAAAATAAATAATTACAAGTTGCCTGACTATGACTTAACACCAAAGCTTAAAATCTCGTGTAAACAAACAAAACAATGCTGCTCTGACAAGTTCTCCTTTATCTTTCATGACATTCTGAATAGAACCTCTTTAAGGCTTCAGACACATTGCATTCTCTCAAACACCGCAACCGTCATTCACTGTGAACGTAATGTTTAAATAATGTTTCCATTTGTTATTGTAGGAACCGTGTGAGGCACCTTTATCTCGGAAACGAGTACTTAAACGGCACAGCAATATCGTTAGTATCAGGGGCTGAACAATGGCACCAGTAGACATCCCCTCGCTATTTAATGAACACGAGATATCCCCGTTACACTGTCTAGGTTGATAACGCTACCCATTCAAACTCTTTGGTTGTTTGAATGATGTTTTCGTTAACAGGCTGTACGACAAACATACCTTTGCCTTTCAAATAACATGTCAACGATCCATTTCAAATAGCTTGCTACGCATAGTTGTCAACGACCTCATAGTTCACAAGGGTTGTAATTCCAAAGGGCAGACGACAGATGAAAGTTTCACCAGCTTTTGTTTTTATGTTTAATAATTAATTAAATTTGCAGGTAACACTCGTATTTCTATTTTGTATTACAATATTTTAAATTTTAAATAAATTATTTACATATTATGGCGAAGGAAAAACAACGATACTTAGAATATTATTACTTCAAGATACCGGAATAGGAATTAAACTATAAAACAATTTGCATATCTTAATACTTCTAAATAAAAAAGATGAAACAATGATTGGTCAGTTATTGTTAACCTTCGATAATCATTTGCTGACGTCACAAGGATAGAACCATAATGCTATTGTGACGTATAATATCGCTTAGAATTAGATTGAGTCTCAACAACAATGCTCGAGAATGCAGTTAAGCTTATCTGGTTATCATTGTTTGAAATGAGATAATGCTGTTCAGCTTTAGTGCTGACACGTGTTAACAGGTGAAACAGTTACATGATTCTCTCATTAGCACGTCACTATTGAAATGTTCAATGAACTGCGCGTCATCACTTTTTCCTTCTTTGTTTTCACTTCTCGAAAAGGCAGTAGATACATTATCCATACATACAACCTAAACTTGCTTTATGAAGACGTATTACGATCTTAAATAAGAACACTATAGGTACTTATTCTAACTAGTTAACTAGGTACCCACCAAAATTTGGTGGGTTAGTACCTAGATAATATTTAATTATTTAATAATAAAATATTGCATTAATATAGCTTTTCTTTTTTGTCGACAAAATTAATTAAAATAATATTATTATCAATCATATTTATCAAACCTCTTTTGTGACTTTTATTAAAGTTGCTGTTGAGTTTTAAATTCAACTCGTTCTATTTTCAAATAGCTGTCAGTTAGTGCGTCTTTTGTTTACGTGCCTTTACGGGATTAAAATGGACAGATTTTCCATCCCAGTTCAGTCAGAATTTCAATAAAGCTGGTGCTATAGGCTTGCTTCAATAGAATTTCCGCTGTTACAGTCATGTCGTGCCCCGACAATGTAGTGTGAACGAGGACCACATCGAAGCAATTTACTTTTCAACGCAAACCAATCATGGGACATGGCGACACACTCAAATAGTGCTTCTATGCCACAGCAAATACGCAGTTGGCTTAAGGTAAACATCGGATTTAGGGCTCCGTAGTCTACAAGGAACCCCTATAGTTTCGCCATGTCTGTCCATCTGTCCGCGGGTTAGCTCAGAGACTCTTAATACTAGAAAGCTATAATTTGGCATGGGTGAATGGGTAATGGGTATACATATTCACGCCGACAAAGGGGTAAAATAAAAACATGTTTTTTTTTCAAGATTTGTTTATAAATAGGTTTTCTTTCTTCTACAGTTTTCATATCAGTACCTAATCAATCAAGAGCGTTTAATCCGTCTTTTGTTATTGTGATAAATAAGTTTGTTATTGTTTTTCAAAACAAATGACGACTAATAACTTTCTGATTTCACTTTGTTTTGGAAGCAAAAAGAATCTGATTGAAGTGGTCATAAAATTATAATAATAACTATAATTATTTAATCACTTATGTAATAACAAAAGTACACATAAAACAACCATTAGAGCGAACCAATTAAATTAACACTGTGACGTCACGGGTGACGTCATTCAACATTTCCATTTCGCGAATAGATAGTAATAAACCGTAATATTTATGTGACGAGAACACAACTACATAAAGTTTTCCAATAACTAAATGGAGGCTGCATTTGCCAAATGAAATACTGTAATCCAATGCTGGCTTTGTTTCTATTTAATATTGTAGCTAAAATAAGAGCAGTATTCACTCGTAATAAGTACTTTATATTAAACTTGCGACCCGCCTCCTGCTTCGCACGGTTTTTACGGCTTGATAAAACATCAAGATTTCTTTATTATAAGCATAATAATCTTTATTATATCTAATTTGAATATTCATGTCACACATAAACCTTTCAGAACTAAAATTCTAATTGACAGTGAAAACCGCTTCAAAATCCGTTGCGTAGTTTAGAAAAACAACGTGATCACACAGACAGACAAGAAAAGCGACTTCAATTTATGTATAGAACCAGATAAACATTTCTCATCTATCATGGGATTTCAATTCCATGTCGGCACCGCCATTGCTTTGATTATGGCAATCGCTAAACATTATTCTTATTTCCATCTCCTTGATGACTCTGTAAACGTAATGAATATAATTGAACTGTCACAGCAACTGAACTAATAAAGCTGTTCCAAAACGGGTGCCTTACGTAATAAGGGTGTCAATTCAAAACTATAGTAGGTACACTCGGTAGCCGCAATACCGACCACTAGATGAATGATATTTTAAAGTAATTCACAGTGATATAAGGAAGTAATAACTATCTAAGTAAAAAGCACGAATGCTTAATGTTACTTCATAATGGGTAACGGTGAATGCTATTTTACTAACATAACTGTTACGTTTTACTCAACTGTATTATAATTCGGTAAAGTACTTATGTGTAAGTATTCGTTTCGGTCATTTAATTTTAACATTACTTACTATCAGTTAATGGTTTATTAGCAAAATATTTCTGCTTGCCTCGGAAGCACGTTAAGCCGGATCTTTGCAAGTCATTATGGGTCGTTAGAAGCCCGAAAGTCTGACAGCCAGTCTTACCAAGGGGTATCGTATACCCAGTAACTGGGTTGTGGAGGTCAGACAGGCAGTCGCTACATGTAAAATACTGGTATTCAGCTGCATCCGTTTAGATTGGAAGCCGACCCAACATTAGGTATTGGGAAAAGGCTAAGCAGATTATGAGCCAAATATTTCATAGATTACCTACTAGTTACTAAAAAGTTATCAGTTTTTCGAGCTGAAGACACCCTTTGACTCGTCTTTCACGAGGTTCTGAGAAAATTTTCTGCTCAATTTCAAACCAATTCAGTAGTTTCGTAACAACAGCGTATGAATCAGACAAGCTCACGTAGACATCGTGACGACAGCCAGCCGCCCGCGACTTTGGTCACATGGAACTTAAATTACTATATTCCATCCGAAATAAGATTAGAAATTTTTCCAAACCTTTTTACAGTTAGTTCAACCGATTTTGACTTCTATACCGTAAGCATAAGGAAGGCATTAAAAGCAAAAAAGTTGTTACAATACCAACTGTTTACTGCAGCTGCCATTGTTCATGCTACCAACGCAATAGAACTCAAAATCGGTTGAACGGACTGTAAAAACGGTATGGAAATTTTTCTAATCTTATTTCGAATGGAGTATAGATATTTCCCATAAGGTTAATTCTTAATGAGCACCCCGTAGTTAAGAGAAGCATATATATATAGGTCAGGAGATTTTGCTACTGATGATGGTTGCAGAGAAAAGATGGATGTATTGTGTGAGGAATGATATGAAAGAAAAGGGTGTGAATGATAGCGTGACGGTTGACAGGGGAGAATGGAAGAAGAAGACGTGTTTTGTCTACCCCAAGTAACTGGGACAAGGGCAGGAAGATGATCTTGACGATGCAGATAGATACGTAACGCGTACTGCGTCTAATTTTAATTTATTTTACCCAGTACTGAAATTGAACCGTAATTATTCGCCAACTACTTAGTATAATCAGATTATGAACAGAGATTTTTTAGCAAGGAAAAGTAATTCTTTGAAGTAGAAAGAAAATCCTTATGATACTAAAGTGACTTTGCTGGCGCCCTAATTAGATACTTATAAAGCAACTTAATAAAGAAAATAGATATTAAGAGTCTAAGGGCGGATTTCTTCAATGAAACTGAACGTGGTATCAATCTTAAAACGATTTCAAGACCTGTCAGTGTCATAATTATTACTCTTTAGCGCAGTTTAGATGTACCTACTGATCGCGTTTAGTTTCTTTCGTGAAATTGGCACTCAGTTATTTCGCCAATAATAGACAAAAATATTTGTTGCCAAGAGTCGCTCCAAAACCAATAGGTAACAATTTTCTTTATGGTCTCATACCTTTTAAGAACGACATTCTTATATCGCCATAGAAATAGCGTTTCTACACACATTTCATGATAGTAAGTTTTTGTACCGAAGTGAAACTTTACGTGGTACTGAAATAAAGATATTGCTTTATTAAAATAAAAGAAAACTGCAATAAAATAATAATTCAAATACCTTATTATATTTAATTAGTAACTCATACTTATGTTATAATTATCTAAGCATTCCTAAATAATGAAGCACCGAACAATAGATTTACCTTTAGAGGGGTTGCATAATTTACTATGCAATACAGTAGGTACAACATTTTTAATGCAACGCAAAACTAAAGAAAAACGAAGACCGTTATTATAAAAATAAACCAATATGTAGAACCGATTTCTAAATATACTTTACCGAAATGTTACGAGCGATCTAAACCTGTGGATGCAGTCCGCCCCGGGTTAGATGGACGGATTTAGAGCGAAGCATTGCAGTATCAGAAGATTATCTTTGTTGTTCCACGCTACACAAATAAATATCCGAGAAATACTTGTACGCATTTTATGTACGGATTGCCAACACAAGTAAATAAACTACGCTTTTCAAAAGCCAGGAGCGCATGCACAATATTTAAATCAGCTTATCTTTTTGTACGCCACTCTTCTTTCAACTTGGATGCTATTCACTCGCCAGTGAATTAGCACCTTGCCAACATAATTTTACTTCAAAATGTTATATTATACCCCTGTACTTACACATTTCACGGAACGTAGGAACGCGTAAACCTAAATATACAGCACTAAATATGTATAGTTGGTAAGAGCAAGTTTCTTTTACTAACGTAATTACGTTTTTTGTCCCCACTTCGCGCAATGAATATTTTTTCAACCTGCCGGGCAGGCCGCACTTAATTCGGTTACCACATTTCTTACGAGTTTTCTATAACACTGGTGTTAATGATAATATAATTAAAAGTACATTTATCCCTGTCTCCGTACACAAATAATTACGAGAAAACGATGTTCAAATGTGTTTCAGGTGTGAAAACATTTCGGTTGTTTTATGAAGCTTCCTGAGGTAGGTAATGGATTCACATACCCGAGTGAATACTGTATTTTACGGTTATTCCGCAGAATTTTGACTGTAATTAGAACGAATAAATGTTTCTTGGAACATCTACTTAATGAAATTATGGTGTACGGATGTTTGTGATGTTACAGTATGACATAACATTTTATGCACGGAATTCTAAGGGTAATGTAATGTAGAGCAGGAATATAAATTGTTTCCTACACCATACAATTATTCTAGAGTAAAAATGTATATAACAAACGAAAAAAAAAACTCTACTCGCGTTACACAATGTATCTAAAGTTTTAACGCTTTTCTTTACAGAATCACCCCAAATTCTAACTTTAGTACGTTAATGTTGTGCTACCAAATAATCTTCCGCCGCGGTACTGTTTGTCGCTTGGTTTTAATGAGCCGCAAGAGAGAATTATTCGTGTCATTTGTTCAGTATTAGATGCTGTAATTAAGTGTGGCGGCGCCTAATGATCCTATAATAGGAGAGAGCAAGATAGTTTTATTGTTGCACTTTCTGACAGACTTCAAAGACGTTTTTAATAAGTCGAGCGATAAGTTATCTTCAATCAGAAGAAATCTTTGAGAGCTTTTTATAAAGTACTTACCTAATCTTTCATTACAGATTGCGATTTTGCTTTGTAATCGATGTTAGGTAGACATATTCTGCCTTCTACCTATTATTTAAAACTTTGCGAAAGTAATCACAGTTAATTCAATATTACGTAAAGATCGAAATGACATAAAAGTATAAAGGATTTTATTCCAGTGAAGGCACAAACGAAACCTAACAAATGCGGATATCTGATACACAAAATCCGCACTACAGCTATGTACGTACAGTACATGTCTTCACCGATAGGTGATTATTCCATTTTTTACTTGATTTCATTAGTTTTCTTTCCGTTCCACATTGACTGACAATGTATTGTAACAATTAACATAAAAAACAGTTTTAATTGCCGTTCACCGTCAATCGAAATTGGATACGGCTTACGTTAGCTTAAATATTGATTGATAGTTTCAGCAAATAGTACCTAATAAGCTAGGTAAATCCATCAATTTCATATAAATTCAGCTTTACGAAATTATTTAGGCCAAATAACTGCTGTATGTTTTCATTGTAAGTATGTTTATTTGTACAGATAAATGTAAGAGTTCATTCATGCGGCACAGCATGAAAACTAAAATAAATATGTACTATTTGCAGAGCTCTGTTTATAGGTCGCCCAGGATATTGAAATAGACCTAAATATCATGTTTCCGTTTTGAATAAATAAGAATGAATAATGAAACATGCTGGTATTTACAGTTTTGAGTATTTCTACGACACCTACCAATTTTTTTGTAATTGCAATTTAACAAAGCTTTGATCCATATGGATTCCAAGAACATAAAAAGTGGTAGGTATAACACAATTCAATTGAGTTCGATCTACACGTAACCGACTGAATTTTTCATCGATTACCACTACATTCCCGGGTTTTGAAATTTGTTTTTCGCTCAGAAATTGTTTATACTTTTAGATTTATGGTGTTAGAATAGTTGAGATATTTGATTCTCGCGGTTGCGTGCGAGCGAAACATGGCGTCGGTGACGTCAGATTAATTTGATCAAAGTGGAAATGGCCCGAGCATTTTCCACGCTACTTGTTTCAAGTTGCTGTCAACAGCTCAGCTAATGCTTCCGTCGGCTTCCAATTTTAAACTTTTGATGGTGTTTACGGACGCGGCACAATTTATGCCTCCGTCAATACTACAGAATCAATTTGAACACTTCGTGAACGAGTGCGATTCGGTTCACTGAAGACACCTGTTTCTTTTATTTACCTACTGATCGCTCTGGAAACTGTTTTGATTGTTACATTTTGATCCTATCAATTTGTGGTTTCACAAATTGTAGATCTCACTGGGATCTCGCTGCGTTCCCAAATAGTTGGGATGGGTCTACCACGAAGCAAATTACGCGGATCGTAACAGTTAGCGTGAAAAGCTACAATGGCGGGATCCCACGGTGTGAGTTCATTGGACGATGCGTTCGTCACGCTTACTTGCGTAGCGTCAAGATTAGAATTATAGCTGCCTTTACTACTTCATCTAAACACTGAACAGAAATCATGATTCTAAACCCATTTACCGTTTTACATTACGTGTTCAACAAACTGGTCAATTAAATGCCTTTGAACTGCATATGGGTGGTAAATGCTTCGTTTGATTACCAGAGTTCAATGAAAATCTGATGCTAGCCGATAGAAATTAATGCTCGCAAATAGAAATTCCATGCGTAATTACTTGCTCGCAAATGAGCTTAACTATAATGTGATTTTACGCAGTTAGGTAATTGATTTAAGTACATAGTAGATACTGGTTAGTGTACATGGGTATAAAAGCTAGGAGTTAGAGAATAATGTGAAGTGAAGATGAAGACATCTCAATTATTTGGCTACTCCTCTTAAGGTGAACGTAGACGTTTCACAAATCCATACTCTGATGGAAATAAGATCTTAACTCGGACACTAATCGTTGATTTCTTTACAGGTTGGGCGGCCAGAGAAATGTCGCTCGGTGTCAGCTGGTGGCGCTGGAACTGCCACCCTCGCCGACCGGCACTCATACGCCGAGGGCCGAGTCCCAGCGCCCCATGGGCCTCCACCCTCACCCGGCGCGGCGGCTGCACAGCGGAAAGTAGCTGCTGCCTGCCTCGCCAGCCGGCGCCTTTTGGAGGATACTCTTGCTAAAAATGGTAAGTGTTCTTACTTACATCAATACTTAATTGAATAGCTTAACTTGAAGTAGGTACAGTCAGGTAAATTAATTGTTACGCAAATTCACAGCCTACGTCATTTTGCCATGTGTTAGCCATTTAATACAACTGTCAAAGAATGACAGTTGCGATTTGAATGTAATTTAATTTTGTAGTCAATTTGCCTAATAATAAACACCGACTTTACCTAGGTAATAGATCACGGTAGGTTGCTAGAACACGGTGCATGTTACTTGAGCGTACATTCAGCATTTGCGCCGGTTACCTGCATTTTGTTAAATTACCGTGTAAATAGGTATTCTACCGTAACTCGCGCATGTAGCCTGCAACTTTACATGCTCAATTTCATCGCACCATGCACCTACTAATCACACACTCACCGGAAGACAAGCTACAAAATATGCCTGATAATTTCCCAATAACAGAAAAACCGAGATTCCAAAAACCTTGAGGTTAGTAACTTAAGAAATGCTAAGACAAGATTAGCTCAATGAGGCGATCCAACATAACAAAAAGTTTGTAATATAATTATTATAATAGTCTACAATCGCCGACAGAGGTCGTCACGCCACCACCGCCTATCATAAACTTGCTGGCACCTTGATAATTATAAATCTTCTTTCAAATTATGTCACACAGCGGACGGTGTCTTGCTCTAATGCCGACACTTATAGCCACTTCCTGTCTCGCCAGTTATTTAGAGAACTCTTGCTAAATATGGCTATGTAGACTATGTAGAGCTTTTGGTTATTTTTCAAAGGAATTTTCAAACATTGCTGTCGCTTCTACTCACTCAAAACATGACGGAGTAGATACGATAATTTTAATGCAGATCTAATTTATCTCTAAAGACAAAGTATGTTTTGCACTATTTAGTACTAATTATTATGCCATTTCACATCAAAATAGACACCATTAAATAGCCTTTACTTTTGTGAATGGCTCTTCTGATTACATACAGGCAAAGCAAAAGGTCTGACCTTCTAATAGTATAAAGTTCTGACCTTTAAATGGCTGATCATCTGGACGCTGACTATTGAAGTGTCTTAACCATAGTGATTTTCTCTCAAACTGTATACTCCATTCGCTGGACCGATACTTACCGGCCGATTTAACTAAATGCCACAACGTACTAGACTAGAACGTTCGTTTTACAAGATCTGATAGATTGATTTTCCCACGCACCGAGGGTTCTAAGCTTTATACGTTTTTTTCTTTAAAACAGAATATAATGAAAGCTATGTTTACAGTAGAAAAATTAAGAACATTGCTATGCACAGAAGTAGAAACTAAATACTCTCACAAGACTTTTTTTAACTTTGATAGTAATGAAAATAGCTCTTATCCATCCAAGTAGGTGCCTCTCGAAGTAGTAAGTACCAACCTAAGCTTGCAAGTGCTAAGTTATCTTGAAGCAATCCTAAAATAACATTATAATTAAGGGAATTACAATCATCTCATCTCATCTCTCGCAATTCTCTAAATTCTGAGTACTTGACGATTATTAAAATTCTCTCAAGAACAAAATGCATTATAAAAGGTCTGTTGACCCGGTCATAACACAATTAGCTACACGACTTGAGGTCTTCTGTTTAAAATTGCTCTATAAAAAACACTGTATATTTCAGCAATTTCGTCTTGCAGATCGTTTTGTGTCATGCCATTAAAATGAGTTTTGAGTTACAAAGCTTTAAAATGTAATGAAGGACGTCAAAACTTTTAATTAGTTGCTGCTCTTATCAGCCGGTGGTACAGACGTCAAAGAAAGTTGATTCAAAGCACTAGTTTGTGATACAACGAAGTTGATGGAAGCAGTTACGTTCACGAATACAAATAAGTTTTGGAAAGCACACAACACAGATGCATTAGTATGCAGTTACGATGTTTTACGCTGACTTGAGTGGTTGGTGAAACTGTATTTTTGATGTAGAAATTGCTAGAATCGTTCGATTACATATTTGACGACTATTCTGCAAGATACAAAAATAAACATTATTACCGTATATCTTAAGTAACTTACATCATACCGGTAATAAAAAAGTGATTTGCGAAACTTCGTTACAGTTATCATTGATCGATGTTGCGTTTCTAATTTCCAAAGAGATTTCCAAAAGCCATAGAATACAATAGTATTTACAATGTAACCTTTTGTAATACAGAATAACTTTCATCATTGTTACAAACCGTTTGGAGAAAGTAAAGGAAATGTTGAGAATAGAGGTGTGAAAGTACTCTGCTTAAGATTTACTGCTGGATTATTTAAAAGCAAGACGTGCTAATGTTTATGTCGACTCGTTATAGGATTAAGTATTACATGCCTTGTTTTGAACAACGTTTACTCTGTCAAAATTCTGCTTTGTTAAAATATAAAAGCTTTAGTTTTAACAATGTTCCAGTGTCTGTTCTAATTTGAGAGGTTTTTACTTTACGGACATCGGAAACCATTTATCTCTCCCGGTTCTGTATAGAAAATATTTGTCAATTAATGAATTCCGATAATGGAGTGCCTACAAAAAGCTTTTGAGATATTTTCGTCGGACACGTTTTAGTAAAACTCTTTTGTTTTTCGACACTGACAAAGGTAAGCCTTAATTCCGTTGAATTTAAAAATAGTTTCCCAGCGCTAGTTAGCTGATTAAAACATTAATTAAATTAAATGGCGCAGTGTGCTGCACGGGCTATATCTTGGGAAATCAGGCCAATTGCGGTTTCGCCTCTCGACTCAAAATCGGCTCCAGTGACGACTGTAATTTCCGCTGATAAATGTAATGTTGTTATTCAATTAGAGTCTCGGATACGTTTTAAATAAAAGTTTGTTTTAGTGTGTTAATTATTTAAACTTATTTTCACTGGGTACTGTTGTTCTCTCTCTAAAATTCGAACATCCTTTTTAAACCCTAAAAAATCCTTAGAAAAAAACTTTTTCTTCATTCCGTGCCGTAAGTACTGAAGGTTTTCGCATACAACTCACAGTAATAGGGACGTCCTTTGAAAGCGGACAGTGGGAACAATGAGGCCCCGCAGGACTATATTGAGAGTCATGTAGAAAAAAATCTTCTGGACAAAAGGCGGTCTAGACCAGAATGGTTTGTTTGAAATTAGATGCGGTCCTTAGGACTGGGGGGGAATCCACCCTTTCTTGTTTGCGAGGCAGCTAATCATTGATATTGACAACTCTTTATAACTGGGGTTTCGTGCAATCTTTTGTGATTTCTGATTAGATAACGCTGTCTCAATTAAGTGTGATTTGTAGATACTTTGTTTTAGGCAGTATAATTTTATTATAGGGGTGGTAAACGGACTTTCTTATATGCCTAAAATATTTTAAAATAAGCATGATACAACATATAATAATGTTTTGCAAAAAAGCTTTGCTTTGCGGGTTATAATGGAACCATAAAAAACAATAAATGGAACGGTAACCTGAATTAAATAACTTCTTAAAACATTCTTATTTTGACGGTTTGAAACACGGATGAAATACATTCAACGGACAACGGACGCGATGACTAACGAATACTGGTTTCGTATTGAGCAAAAAAATATGAAAACATCCTCAACTCCTCACTTGTGCTAAAAAAAAAATTGCCGTTGAGTTAATTATAACAATTTGTTACAATAAAATACTTTACATTCAGTGACAGTTGTAACCTTGGATAAGCACTATTTGGATCTTGAAGGCCTCTTAAAGTTTTCATAGAGTCTGAGATCGTAATCTAAAACAATAATTGGCGTGGTCGTGATTTCCTTAAAGTACGAAGAAATATTTCAGCAAAAAATTACTAGTTTTTTACAAAAAATTTAAAAGCGAAAAATAAAAATAAGTCGGCGCCTTTTAAAGGCGATACATACTTACATACTTTTCCTTATGTTGACTATTTTTACTTTAGATATTAAATATCTTCTTTGTATCTTTACAGGAACTCCACCAACGATAGTTTTACCACCAGTCGGCTACTGGGTGGATGGAATGGAGGATACACCTCCCGAAGGAGAAGATGTTGAACCTCGAGCGCAACCAGGCACCCCTCGACAAGCCACAAGGCGGCATAACATCGACGCCGACGACACCGCCAAGTACTACAGGCGATTCTTCCTTGGCAAGGTAATTGAAACCTTATCTTATGTCCCTAAAGATCTTTTCACTTCACGCCAACACCAAGAAAAGGCGATCTCCTTAAGTGCTATTGTAGAAAATAGCGTATTATTAAGTTAAAGAAGCTCTGGTCCACTTACATCTTAAATTCCTATGAGCTAACGCTTTTGCTAGAAGTGTTTACATTTTTAGCGCAGAGCTCGTATGAACAGATTATTTAAAAACATCACGAATCAATTGTAAAATTATAAAAGTATGAGCTTTGAATTTATATGACAACAAGAAGTAAAGAGCATCGGATATCATTGAGTTGAAACGAATGCTACATCCACCTCTGGGATCTTCGTGCACAAAGTCACGTTTCAAAGGTTACGGCATGACGAGAAGCTGCAATAAAACGTAAAAAATACACAAATCAAATCACGATTTAATTGCTTTCGTGACCAGAGCGTACTTTCTTCGAGTGGTTCAAATGGACGAAAATAAAAGTGGCATTACAAAACGTGTATTCAGACCATCTGACATTTGCGCGCCACGCTGTCTGCGGCCAGGGAAATAAAACCACCGCGTGTTGCCAACTGGTGTGTGCCAATTGGACGGATGCTATACATACTTTGGCTGAACTATTTATTAAAACGGAGTTAAACTCATCGGTATTCGATACAATTCCTGTCTGAAACTGGGCTAGATTAGGATCAGAAGCCATTTTGAGCCTGTAATCACGACTTCTTGACGTTAAGATCCCCAAAAAAGATAAGTTTTCGCAACTACTACAATTTCGACACCGCGAACTTTGTTTTAATTCCCGGGTCGTGTATAAGGACCCTGTGTAACACGATTCGGGTGCACTTAAGTTAAAAATAGTATGTTAAAAAGATCGCTTCGCTTCCACTTGATCACGTTTCCCTTGACATCGTATTGTAAATGAAATATTGCTGTTGTCACGTCAATGTCGATGTCCTTTTACGCCTTGACCTTTCTCGAAAGGTCTTTGTTCGGACAGGAACAACATATTAATTATATTTTCTCTCTTAGTAATTACATGGAGAGGACTAGGAAATATCGCGAAATTATTCAAGTGTAAAATTTTTGTTACTATCAAGTTATTCATATCTTTTTTGTCAGTTTTCCTAGAGTTTTTGCTGATTTAATTCTGATTAAGTTCTTGTTGTTGTGATCGGATTGAAAGAAAAGGCTATAAAGCTCTTTTTTCCAAGATACCCTTCATGCGTTTAGCGAATTCCTCCATTGTTTGAATAGTCTTATTTCACACGGCTTTAATCATTCTCATTCTGTACTAATGTTATCAAAGGCTTTACGTGCCGATCATACCATCTATATTTCACAGCACGACTGTACAATGTCAGCTAAGACTGCGGACATGTTTTGACATTAAGCTTGTGCCCTTTTGATAGTGATTAGCTTTTTGAAGTACCTACCTATCGTAGTGTTAGTCAAGATAAAATCTGCATTTATGTTTTAGCTAATTACATTTGTATAACCATTGTTTATTTAACTTAACTTTGGGGACAAGTCAGAATTTAGAATTAAATACCTACACATTCAACTTAAAAAAAAAAAAATCGGTTATGATTAAAATTTGATTGCTTTTATTTGGTCCGAATTCATAAATTGACTATCCATTGAGTCCATCTGTATTATTTACCTAAAATAATTTTATTCCTTTTCTGATTTGAATAACTTCGTCAAACAAAATCGCTTATGCCTTTCATCCGCTCTTCATCACCCTGGCTGCAACCTAAACCATAATGCGTACCACATCGGTACAGTTACTGCCACGTGTGAACTTTCCCATACCCACGCCCATAGGCTCACTTTTTATACAGTTTTTTTGTAACGTTTCGAATCTTCATAATTGCTATCTTTCGAACATGCGACACTTTTCATTTTATATTCTTTTGATCAATAAAATAATGGTCTTTGTGTCTTTTGAATATCTACTCTTTTATAGTTCTCCCATGGATAAGTTGACTTCATTGTCAAGTTATTTTCGCAAAAAAATAAGCCCAGCTTTCATTTCTCTTTCTGTATTTTTCCCACCTTTGAAAACCATAACTAGCATCATTACTAATTTTTTCGTCTCTTCATTGGCCTTGGAGAGATCAAACGAATTTTATAAAACATGTCATGACAATTGTTATAATCATTTGATTGAGCAGAACATGCAAAAGACAAATTTCAACATCTCATATGACGATGGCATTAGTAAACAGCAAGGAAAATAAATACATACAACAGAACCAAGGTTAAGAAAGTATCGACAAAATGTCGCCTTATGTGAACTACATAAGGCGACATTTTGTCGATACTTTCTGCAAGTAAAATCGTGCAAAAACAAAACCGCAAGAGCCTTACCGACGATAATGTCGAAGTTATATTTGTTGCCTCTATAAGTATGTACTTACATAAATGTATGACAGAACAACGCAGTACATTAGAGTGCAAATCGTGTAACTGCATAATGTTAGTCGGGAAAGTTGGTGACCACAGCCGATATGGGTACCATATGATGTATTCCTATGATGATGTACTCCTATGAGCAGACAAAGTGTCGTTTATTACATGACTAACAGCGCCTATATAGTAGGTGCCACGCAATTTTGCAAAAAACGTAAACAATAAAGATGGCGGAGCTTGTCATGTTTTGACGTATTTATAGTCTGTTTCGAAACTTTTAGCATAAAATTCTATTAAAATTCTTCGATAACTCTATACTGCTACACACTGCTATTCAGCATTTTTCAAAATTATCTTGCTCTATGTGAACTAAGTTTTTTTTAACTTGATTATAACTTGATTGTTTATCGCAGCCGTAGTGAATTTAGAAATTGCGAAATAAATTAGACACAATACCTCGATTTTATGTCTCAATGCGAGTAACTATATTAAACTAAAAATAGTACGTCTGATAAAATATAAGACGTGCTCTTTCTTTTACCAACTGGTCAAGCATGTAACTTTCTAGACTACAATGAAGTTTATACCAGCTAAGTGAAAACGCTTGGCTGTTCAATATAAAAGTTTTTCATTCATCTGTAAGAACTGGTGCAGCCATGATACATGTGTGAGAGAAAACATGCTGCAAATGAGTTATGGGAGTAAAAAAAACTGTGTCCACCAATTAAAAACAAATGCATCGCCAACCACCGATTAAGGGTCCAACCACACTCATTACATAAAAAAAAAACCCGCGAACGATAGTGGGAAAAAGCGTCTGGGCTCACCAACGCGGAACGGTTTGGCTTCACGCCCAGTGAGCCAAGTTCTCAGCTACACGTAGATTGTGCCGATTACGGCATTGTAGAGCAATTTAAGTTTCAACCCGCGTGTGTACCCGGCCTTATCGTGCGTACAAATCTTAACAGACGCCTCGTTACAGAATTTTGAAAATATTCGTTTGACTTATCTTATATACATGCCTAATTTAAATTTAATTAGATATGTGTCCATGGAGTCATTCTTGAGTTATTGCTCTGTAGCCTGGTAGGGGAAGGTGCGTGAATGTAATACTTTACATTGAGGTGAAGGATTTTTATAAGATTGCGCTCTGGTTAATGCTAGGGTTACTTTTTGTTATAAAAAAAAACGGACATAACGCAACTTGCAAATTGCTAGGTTCCCACAATTTGAATCAGCTTTCATTGTCACTAGCAGTTGAAATATTTAAAGGCCTAACTAACCCAATTGTGAGGGCCGGTACTCCCAAAACAGGTACGCAACAGTATCGTTAAAGTTGTGTTTTGCAATGAAATCGCTGCCACTCACGGTGACATTTAAGATATTTAAAGCTACATTAGATGCTAAAATACTACAATATTTACAACATATATTAAATAAATACGCTTAAACATAATTTAGATTAGGGCCAAAGTGCGTATCTCGTACAATTTGCATAAAATATTGCAATCGTTACACGTCAACCCGGCAAAGCTGATGGGCCATTGTGACACCGCAAGGGTTAGGCTAGATGAATGCGATGCTCCGATCACTAAGCCGATACCAGTACCATGCTGACGTGTAAATACGTCCTGCCAGGGACCATCATGTCCTGCCATAAAACCTATAGAGGGTTAACACCGGCAATATAAAATGTTATGCCCATCGTGAAAACGTAATTGACAAACACACTTCAAAAAATCATTTTAGTGATTTTCGTATGTTTAAACCTGTTGGAAAATATATAAAAAAACCCTGGAAAAACAGACATTTTAAATCATCAAGAGAACACACAGTCATTGTTCCATTGAATTGACCGAGTTACTGTTGACAAGCCTGATTCTAAATTCAAAAAATTGATTGCATAGAAAAAGCTTTTATTAAAATTAACTGCCAATACAAATTACCAAATGAAAAAGAAATCGTTAATACCATTTCGTTAAATGATAATTTGCTCGCCCATCCATTCCTTCAAATCAGTGACGATGACAGACGCCCGTGACAAAAGAAAAATGGAAGCAATAAGCAAATGTCTTCTTTCATAACGCAAAATTGGTTTGGGGACAATTCATTCTGAAAAGAAATGATGGGCCACAAAAATTATTACGGTTTTAGGTACCCAGTGTGTGAAAGACGGTGAAAATGAAAAATATAAGATCTGTTTTAGTACGGTTGAGGTGAACAGCTGGACTCCAACGGGACATTGGCTGGTTTTATTGATTCGGTAATTTTCGGGAATAGAAAATCGGTTATATGAAATTGATTCAGTGAAAATCGAGTACGAGAGCGCGACCAATAGGTTCATAGACGAAGGTATTTTGTAGTGAGCTTTTAGAAAATACTACCTACGTAAATATTTTGTTACACTCATTGGCAGACCAAAAATAGTCTCTTAATATCCTATTTATGATGATTTTTTGTTGATTGATTGGTGATTTCCCTATTTACTACATGAACAACTGCATGTAGTTGTTTACTTGTGGATTTGAGTACATAGAACTCAAGTGTCAATTAGTTAGAAATAGAGTCCATTTTGCGTAGTATATACTGCATTCGAAGAATAATGACAAATCTAATAACTCACATGTTTCATTAGTCCTTATTACTTGACGCTCAAGTCAAGCCGAGCTCAAAAGTGACGGCAAAAAAAAACTGAATTCAAATGAAGTAATTTATTTCAAACCTTTCATCACTGTGCCAGTTCTCTTGCAACTTAAGAATATTTTTTCTGCAACATCGAACCGTGAATAGGCACACTTTTCAACAAATTGAAGTAAAAAAAAACTGTTAGATTCCATCTCAGATGACGTGATCCATCAGCGAGTTCGAAAAGGGGCATTAACCCCTCGTCCCTTCAATTACCATCTTTAGCTTTCAATTTGCTTCTTTGTGGCAACGTGATCGAGATATTTCAAAAAAATGGACGAACTCGTATTTGAACGATGGGAGCTTAATGATTATTATAATCACGCAGAGGCGTGTAATCAAACAACATTTTGCATTTATATTTTTAAAAGATTACCAAATTATATTTACCTAATCGTGTGGTAAAAGTATAACATGATTGAACACTTCTAGCTGTTTTTCCAGTCAATGAACTGTGTCCTTTGACTGTTGTTTACGAGTTTACATTGAACTTTTGCAGTGTGTGCAACAGCTAGCAATTAGGAGTTATTTTTAATCCGAAATAAGTTTCAGAAGATTAATCAAGCTATCGTAAATCTTCCATTGGTTTTGGAAAAATATTTTTAGTCTGGCCCAAACTTAGGACGTTAATAGTCAAATAATGACTTTACAAAGTACAATGAGAATATTTTCTTTAAATCTTATTATATAGACTTGTTTTTCTTTAATTAATGCAGTCTATGTCGTAATTTATATAAAGTACTGTGTATTTTTCACTGTTTTCAATGAGACAGGGCATTGTTTTATTGACAATGGTGTTTATCCTTCGTAAAGGTTGTATGCTTGGGAATAAAAAATAGGGTCTGACAAGGTTAATGGTGACAGTGTATTGTAGTTTAATTAACATCTCCCATAGAACATGAAGCTTTTGTTCAGACCTTGAGTCGGTTAAAATATAGTGTGCGTGAACTTTTGTAATTCTATGTTTACATTGTTATATTTCTCAGCTTCATTATAAAGTAGTTTCGTGATGTTTACATTACATACATTACAATCAGTTCTAGTGTTATCTTAATTAAGAGTTCTGTAACCACACATGGACTAATTAAGCTTTATTGTTATAAAGTTTCCTATATTCGAAAATATTCAAACAAATAACATGAACTAATTACGCTACCTGTTATCGTCTGTTTTGAATTGAAACCTATTTGTTTACCTATATTACATGGAATCTGGTTATAAAATTATTTATATATGCGTTGTTTGTGTAACTACCTCATTCTTCTTTCCTTGTGGGTGTGTAAAATCAGTTCATAGCATGTTGATCATGACATCATCGCTAAATGCTCTGATTCAGCCAATAATTGTGGAGAGCATCATCAAGTCAGGTCATTAGATCAACTTCGTCTTCGTTGCCATCTCAATCAAGAGTATATTAGGTCACTGGGGCCCTGTATTTATAAACACTATTTAAGTATCACCTATTAAACTCATTCATTATTAGTATGTAAGTACCTATATTACTAGAATACCCGCTAAAAACCGCTACCCGCTATAAATTTCGCGTTGTTTTTGTTTTAACTTTTTAATAAGTCGAGATTTTTAGTTCATATTTGTTATGGCACCTCTTTAGGTCATGATACTCCTGATGAGCTATCCGAATAAGCGGGAGGCGTGACAATTGATTCGCTGTTACAATGTAGTAGATTATGGCACATCGTGATACAGAAAAAGTTTGCTTTCTATAGCGTCGCTGCTTTTCATACCTTTGTGAATGTCTTCTTCTCTTATGTAATATCTCTTTGATATCTTTGTGATCGGATACTTAGTCTACCTACCACAGTCATTCTATCAGCTTCTTTAATATTTTTTACAGTCTTCAAGATAGTTCTGAAACACTAAAGTAATTTGTTATTTATGAGCTTAGTTTCTTCAACTTGAGCTGAATCCAGACGTCCATTAGCACTACTTAGATAAAGTTTACCTCCAAGTTATTAGAAGTAATAACATTCACTTATTGACAAAGGGACATAAAAAATCCATTAACGAGCCGAATCATTACCCTTAAAATAACTACTGCTGCTATAAACATCCCCGTTCTATAGTACCTATTCTATGGGGTGCGGTTGTGACTGATGGCTATTTTAGTAATGCTTTGAAGGCCACTACTATTGGTTTTATTGTTATTACATTCGTTTTTGACTACCTCGATCTATTGGTAGCGCTTCAGGAGGTAAAATTCAGGTTTAATCGATAGGATACACATGTTTTCAGGGTTTCTGCAAGAAAATTCACAGTTACAGCCAATTTCTACACGACATGGCTAGCTCTGTCGCCTCCTGTAATAAAAGACTTTTACAGTTATCCATAAGATAACCTATATCTTATGGATAACTGTAAAAGTCTTTAATAAAATTCGTCGTTTCGTAAAAGTCGCCAATAAGAAAATACTACTTTTCCTGATACATTATTACAGTTGCATTATCATGTACCTACTCACTTCGTCTGTTTGCCGAAACTCGTTTTAATCCTATTACTTAACGTTGGCTTTGTTTGAATCCAACGTTATTTGATATTTACCAGAAACACACAATAATTCGTATTCATGGTCTGAATTAATTTCGCTTCAAACGAAGCCTGGTGTGTGTTTACGTAAAGCCACAATGATGTCTGTTATTCTAGGAAAGATTACATTCGAGGGTTTCGATGAATATTATATTCCACTCCATGCAATTATATTCCGATTTTATAAATGCGCATCACTCAAAACATGGCATTAATCCGAAACTGTTTAACCATAGTAAAATATTGATTTCGTTTGTTCACAGGAACACATCAATTTGGTTGGATCTGACGAGAATCTCGGCCCAGTAGTGATGTCCCTCAAGAACGAGCACATGGCTAGTCAGGACCATACTAGGATATTGTTGAGGCTTCGCACGGAAACCATGCACGGACTTATACCCACCACTAGTGAGTTAACACTTTACGATATAATAATACATTTGGGAATGATTCGACGTCTGAAACTGACCGGATTTAAGTACCCGGAAGCATATAAAAGCATAAAAGGTATAATTATTTAGTGAATTTGCCATTTTGCTCAGGAAAATAGTATTTGCTTACCAACTCCAAATAAACAGTACAACATTTTTTTTTTCCAGGATCAGGACTAATGCCACCGCCTCTCAAAATGGCAAAAATGCTGAACGAACAAGTTAACATCGACAACTTCACGGCGGTCATGTGTCTCAACGCGTCATCCCTGATAGCGGCGTACGACGAACATGTTTTAGTAAACTGCTTTAAGTTTGGAGTTCTATACCAGACTCATGGGCAGACGACAGAGGAACAGTTGTTCGGCAACAACGAAATATCACCAGCCTTCGAGGAGTTCCTAGACATGCTTGGACAGAAGATCAAGTTGAAGGACCATAAAGGTTAATTTTCTTTAGCAATGCATTTTAGGAACTAACGTTTATCTGCTGGCAGCATGCCTACATCCAAACCCTAGGATTTCGACGCTCCAGGCTTAATTCCACAACAAGAACGGGCATACCAGTTGGATGAAAATAATATGAATTTCGAGGATGAATATTTAAATATAGGAGCTGCATTGCGCGATGTTTCACGTATAAATAATCTAATTTTCTTTATTTTAAAATGTTTTTCATCAGAATTAAATACTATTGTAATTTAGGCTAAAATTATATTGTCAGTCTAATTACCCTTCCTCTTCTATAGTAGAAAGTTCCTATTTAATAGCCTACTTCTTTCAACATTCAGATTCCCTAACCAATATTCTGTCCACCAGGCTACCGGGGCGGACTCGACATAATAAACGGCCACACGGGAACAGAAGCCGTCTACGAGACGTACCACGGCCGTGAGATCATGTTCCACGTTGCGCCCTTACTGCCACACACTGCCGGTGACGCTCAGCAACTGCAGCGGAAAAGACATGTCGGCAATGATATCGTGGCGATTGTTTTTCAGGTAAGAATATTGTAAAATATTGTTGTTTTCTTCCAGCCAGAGATATGCGCAAATAAAATTATAAGTCAAAAGACGTATCTATTAAAATTATCATCTAAGCTTTCGCAGTTTCTCGATAAATGACATCTTGTTCAACATCCGGCTGATTTTGCCCCAGCAATTTATTATTTTTAGGGTCGACCATTACCGTTCGACGCAGTATCTCTTTTTCTCTCATAATTATTATATCTCTCTATCAGTCGTCACCTTTCATCCACATCAAATCATCTACGATTATCTCCATTCCTAGCCATAATATCATCATCACTCAATCCATTCATTTACCTTTGGTGAGTCTATTTCTGAATAAAATCTTTAATATAGAAATTCCTATGTGTAAGTTGCAACGATACGAAGTAATAATATGTTGTACTATTGTAAATTCAGGACTTCAGCCACATAACAGAAATGCCGAAATGCTTTTCATTGTAGATTGTTTATAGCTGTATTATGCGAAGTACTGCAATAACTTAACGAGTTTATGGTACAGTTTGCGTAAGTAGTTACAAGAAACTAACAAACGGCCGATGCTAAATCTTTTATTGCACAATGCAATGAGATCTATTCGATTTCAATCATCTCTATGAATATAGCCCTATAAACGTTGTTGTCTGTCTATTTGAAATTTGTTTACGTTTAAACTGCCAAACCAATTTTGTTGATATTTAGTTCCATTAAAAGCCGAAATCGAGACACGAATTGGCCACGATTAGCAGTTCTAATTATTATGTATAAATTGTTTGTGTCTAAGTATTGTGCGAAAGGAAACTTAGTGTGGCTATGTTACTAAGTTCCCATTGTTTTATTTGCAGGAGAAGGCGACACCATTCACGCCTGACATGATAGCATCACACTTCCTCCACGCGTTTATCGTGGTCACACATTTGGAATCCGTCGGTGGGGAGACCAGGTAAATATAATTTCCTTAACTTGTATAAATACATAAGTATATAATAATATGTATGTTTTAACTTATTTATATTTCTTTCTTTTTTTTTTTTAATTACGTGGACTTGTTGCGCCGACCCCAAATAAATTGGGATTAGCGCTGCAGGAGAATGATGAACTTATTTATATTTTCGTTCTATAAAATTTTCGATATTTTGCTTTAGGATTATCATTAGTAGAATACCATCGTTTTAGTTAACGGTGAAGTCAAACAGTTAAGGCTATGACAGTAAATTTTAAGAGACGTCTATTTATTTTATCGACCACATCATGACATGTATCACTCTCAAAGCTTCTATTCTTGGCTCATAGCTATACGCCAGTTCCTTTGAGAAATAAAATTCAAACATCTTATATAAATTCACTCGACTGTCTATACAATGTTATTTTTATTTTATTCATGCCGTCGAATGTCTTCTATTTTTAATCCAACTTGAGTTTCTGTTACTTTTTTCCCACTTGTCAAGTGACTTGTTTAACATAAAGTTTGTGTTGTTTCTCGACAACGCACAGTGGCATTATTTGCATAGCGAGTCGAGAAAATGGCTCGGAAAGTAGAATGGAAATTTTCTTAGTAATTTATATGCAAACGAAGCCGGACTCTGTAATTAGAAGCTTTTTATGTGAACAAACACTAGCTGGACGAGTCAGTGAACGTCTTAATGTTTCTCAGATTTGTTAAAGGTTAAATGTAATGGAATCTTAGGAATGGCTTCATTATGGTAAATAATATAAAACCTTGTGAGTAGGTAAGGAGCTGTCAGGTACAGATGTCGATGCTAGTGATAAAGGTCATGCGCAATCTTTTGTGGGAGTTTAATCAAGTAATCGAATACCGATTTTTGTAGATAAAAATAACTTGATTAATTGAAGCACACTTGATTGATTGGTTTTGCAGGTGCCTACGATAAGTAGGTACCTGAATGAACTAGTTTCTAGTATCTTCATTCCTAACCACACAAGAATTAATTACTTATTTGATGATAGGTATTAAGTAGCAGTGAATTTGTTTTAGTAGCTATCTTATTTATTTCATTCAAGGTCATAAAAGATTATCTTACAGGTGTATGATTGTGTGTTCCTTTGTTTATACATACATATATTAAAATAATATACTATATTTTGGTACTTCTTTTCTTATTAGCAGTATGAGCTTGACTTAGATGTTAAATAAATATATTTTTTTTAGAGGAAGGGTGTAAATTCCACTCATTCTCTATAGAAAAAGGAGGATCCTCCACGCAGACGGGTGTCGTGTCTGAAGGGCAACTGCCCAACGATTGTTGTCGGGAAGTCAAAAATATTAGGTCGATCGCGCGGTAAACTCTGTTTGCGCGATGCAGGATTTATGTGACGTCAGGCTTTTGATGCGTAGTTTGCATGTGGCGATGTAGATGACGCCAAATATTCATCCTTAGTTCTACGTCTTTTCCAGGTACAAAGTGGCCGTCACCGCTCGTGATGACGTACCATTCTTCGGGCCGACTCTCCCACAGCCGTCCGTGTTCCGCAAGGGGCGAGAGTTCAAAGAATTCCTCCTTACGAAGCTCATCAACGCCGAAAACGCGTGTTACAAAGCAGAGAAGTTTGCTCAACTGGAGCTAAGAACCAGAGCCTCGTTGCTGCAGAACTTGGTGAATGACTTGAAGACGAAGACTACGGAGTTCTTAGGAGCGGGTGTGAGATTGGAACCTGGTGCGGTGTCCCCGCAACCTGATGGTACGCCGAAGCAAGATGGACCTGGGGCACGGTTTATTGATACTGTGAAAAAAGCCCTTATTTCTAAAGTCAGGTACATACAAGATTACATTATTCTAATGATTTTGCTACTTAGGAAATTGTATATCTCTTATACTCTGTTCAAGATAGGATGGGTCACATGACACATCTAAAGAACGTTGTATCGATAATCTTTTGTTTTGACAAAAGATTGAGAACGGAATTAAAGGCTTTATTTAGATGTTGCACCATAGCTCTAAAATAAGCATTGTCGTGTGACCCATCCTATTGTGAACAGAGTATAGTTAGTTGTATTACATACTTTTGAAGACAAGACAAGCAAACCCAGCTTTGCAAATAGATATTAAAATTCAAGACAACCTGAATTTTTTCACAATTTTTATTATTTAAATTCTCATTCTGATTTATTATTTTCTCACATTTTCAGATCACCAAGTGTAGACACGAATCTCTCAGGCGATAGCAACAAGAATCTAAATAAGAATAAGTTTGTTCCGAATGAAACTCATACTCCTAATGTAAGTACTAAAAACTTACCATTTGTTAACCTAATCCTAACTAATACCTGAAATGCGAAAGTGACTTTGTTTGTTACTCTTTCACGCTAAAACGGCGGAACAGATTTGGATGAAATTTGGCATATGGGTAGACCATGATCTACAATAGGACATATTATGATACTTTTAATCCGATATTCCTACGGGATCGAGACTTACGCGGGTGAAACTGCGGGGCCCAGCTAGTAACTTATAACCCTTTAGGATAATAATATTTTGCTTCTGTCCGATGACATCACAAAGAAAGCTAGTATTTCTATCAAATCATTAATTATTATTATAATGATTGCGAGACAATGTGATTCGCATATGTGCTGCTTAAAATTCTATGCATCACGAAGCATGCCTGTTCTTAAATGGACTTCCACCTGTGTTCACCGGTTATGGCAACTGTACTTGCCTAACTCTATGAATACAATAATAAAGTTATGAAATTAAAAGGTACTAGGAAACATTATAAGCCAGCCATTATGTTGATCGAATAGCAGTGGCTACTGCAGGGAGTTAGGTTTTGGCTGCAGAAAATTTATTTCCAATATTGGGATAAAAGATAGCCGCACGGATCGATCGAAGGTTAAGCTACGCTTGCTGCGGTCGGTTCGTGGATGGGTGACCATCGCATTAAATTATGTCGAGACCCCTGCGGGCCTCGGAAAGTACGTAAGGTCCCGGATGCTATTCTATTATATCTTTGACAGTCGTTTGGGTAGTCATAAGCCTAAAAGTCTGACAACCAGTCTTACCAAGGGGTATCGCGTTACCTAGTAACTGGGTTGCGGATCTCAGATAGGCAGGCAGTCAGTCAGTTGTGGAGGTCAGATAAGGCAGTCGCTCCATGTAAAATACTGGTATACAGCTGCATCCGGTAAGACTGGAAGCCGACCCCAACATAAATAGGAAAAGGCTTATTTGCGAGAATCGGTAATAAAAAACTATTTATGTCTATGTATATGGCATATCAGGACACAGTTTCATAGATTACGACTGAGTTTTGTTTTGATCATGAATTTGTTTAATAGTTTGAGAATTTATGACTCTTCAAGACTTTCTATGGCATTTCTAGGTGACCTAGGTGGTTCCTAAGTATTTTTTTAGGTGGTGGAGATGGAGGCAGTTTTAAATTCTAATTTAGATTTTTCGTATCATGCAACACACTCTTTCAAGAAGATTTTGTTAGAAACCGCCAATAAACGGACTCATACAATCAATAATAAATCTACACTAATATTATAGAGAAACAATTTGTATTTTTGTTTGTAATAAATAAACTCAAAAACGAATGGACCGATTTAAAAAAAATTACAGAAGAATGCTGAAGAGTGACATAGGCTATAATTTATAAAGATAAAATGCGGGCGAAACCGCTAGCGGCAGCTAGTGTAGTTAATAAATATGATAAGGTACCTCTAAACATCACCATTCTCACTTCCAGAGCGCCCGTTCCAAGTCATCAGTCGCGTCGTCCTCCGCTTCAGCCGTGTCGGTGCGCTCGGCGGGCGGCTCGGGCGCGTCGCACGCGTCGGGCGAGTCCAGCCCCGACGTGACGTCACGCGCCGCGCCCCCGCGCCCGCCGCTCACCGACCACAGTGATGACTCCAGTTTGAACTCTGTAGATTTGGATCCGCTAGGTTGGTAAAATTTACTACTTATTTGTTTTGGAACTATAGAGATATTTTTAAGCGTCACGTTTCGCCATGTGAGTAGATTTACGGGTCATTTTTGCGGATTATGTTATGAAACTTTTATGAGAAATGGACATGACTTCCTACTGGTTGTCAGTAGAGGCACGGTATTTTAAGCGAGTTAAAAAAATGGATGAGTTTCGATTATTTCTGATTGTCAGTAATTGTAACGAAAAGTATTGTATTGGTTGTACCTTTTTATTAATATTGAAATGCAATTCAATATTCGGAATAGGAAAATATATATCATCTTTAGCGTTTCATCATTGATTGACCAGTTGTGCTATTCCGTAATAATCTCACCGTGAAAACTTAGGTGAAGTGAGCTTGAAGTGAACTGTCGCTGCCTTAGCATCAGTAGGTATCGATGACAATGACAGCTCACTTCACCTAAGTTTTCACGGTGTGATGGTTACAGAATAGCAATGCTGTTTCGAATATCATGTAGAATTTAAAAAAAGAAACACTAGGTTTCATATATGCTACCACAGATTATCAAGTCACTACGATTCCCTTATGTCAAAGCATGTTGGTGATGTCATCTCCAATTCATATCGGTATAGTTACGGTATGGTTTTGGTGAAAGTAATAGTGTGATTTCTTCCAATTAGACGACAAGGACTGGCTGAGTTGTGGTAAAAGTGCAACAGGTTAGTCCTGTAGTGTAGAACAGTGTTCGTCGATGTTTTTATTTCACCCATCATCTATGAGGCATGATATTGTTTTCATGGGTTTTTGTTCATAAATATTATGCGTATTTTTTCAATATTGTATCGTGAATGGTTGTCTATAATAGTCATAAAAAAGTGAATGTTTTTGGTCATAGTTCGTTAGCTGTTTTTTTTACTGTTTTACATGTATTGTTATTTTGAGAAAATGCTGTAAAATACGACACTGCTTATTTTGTTAATTATATTCTTGCACATTATTTCGTTCCGCATAAATGAATAAACTCAATAATATACAGGCTATAATTTAAATAAATAAACAAATTAAAAAAATCGTCGTAGTAAATAATTATTCAAGCACTTTTTTTCTATAAACGAAAACACAGTATCTACCAATTTATATAATTCGTTTTTAATCAACTTTGACACGTGTAAGGACGAGCAGTGTAGTACAATACTAACAATAGCCTTCGTGTGTCCAGGCGGCGTGTACGTGGACAGCGACACGGGGCTGGAGTCCATGTCCTCGGCCGAAGCCGCGGCGTGCGGCGCGTGCGCGGGCGCCGCGGGGGGCGGGGGGGGGGCGCCGCGCGACGCCGAGCTGCTGCGCCAGGAGGTGTGCCGGCTCAAGAACGACAAGCTCGACCTGCTCAAGCAGAATATTGTAAGGATCCATAGACTTGATATCAACCTTGTTTAGTGATGTGGGTAATCTGGTTATGTTGGTCTTTGCTTTTACGTGTGCTTTCCTTTACCGCTTGGCCACGACATCACCGCTCGCGCGACCTGCGTCTTGCGTCTGCGACCGCGGCGAGAACAAATATTAGAAGTTACTTAGAGCGTAGCATGAGCGGCGCGGGAACATTCGAGCGCCGCCTCGCGCCGCAAGACGCACCGCCCTGTGTCGTAGGGGCCTTAATCCCCGTATTCATGGAAAACAACATCGGTCCAACCAGACTTTTGTGTTGAGGTTGAACAATGTTGCCAGCGACAAAAAATTATGTTGCTGAATCAATGTTGCGAAAGTCTTATTTACTATCAATACTATAAATACGGAGATTAAGTAACCAATACCAGTCGGTCAACCAGACCTCCCTGGGCCGCTTTGGATTTTAGTGCTAACATATAAAATGCCTGTTTCACGCTAAAACATCATTAATTTTCACTATACTAACACTTGATGTTCAATACTGAGGTCATAAATTATGAATTATTTTGAGTCTTAAAACTGTCTAATTTAATGTTGTCCAGGCTTTTGAAAGTATTTTGCTATTGCCTAATTTTATGCTATGCAAAGAATGGTAGTTATCAGACAATAATGTAACACACTCTTGAACATGTAATTTTTTTTTACAGACATGGCAAAACGAGATCAAATGTTTACGTGAAAAGGAGATGTCGCTACAAGCAGAACTGAACTCTATGTCCAGGGAAATGCGGAGGCTTCGGGAACAACAGGTCACCACCATCCCCAACCCGTCAACACATGATTCCACCGCTTAAGAATAAATCCTATCGGATTGTAATAAGGTCCTATTTAAAGTACACGCGCAGAGGTCGTCTAAGTTGAAATGACGCGCTCCACTATTTAATTTTACAGCTTGTGTGATAAATGTGGTAGAGGGGCGCGTCAGTTCTGCTTAGACGAGCCCTACGATATTCACATGACTCCACCGCTTTAACGTATCTTGAACTTTATGACCTTGTAGTAAGGTTTGTACTTGTGTACGCAACTTTTTGATGACTGCTGTGGAAGAGATCTGATTTTTAGAAATGACCAAGTAAGGTAATCTGGGATTTAGGAGGTTTTGCTAAACGAATGTTTTAGTAGTAGTTACTAAATGTCGCTACTCAATATTTATGTATGTTGCTCTCTTTACTATACACATTGTAGCGAGAACCGTTTATGTGCAATATTGTGTTCTTAAATCTAAACGACTGTGCAATCGTAAATACGGTAAACAGCATTGTTTAATTGTTAAATTTTTATTGTAGACAATTCTTCGTATTGAACAATGCTACTTACACAGTTTTAGATTTGAACAGTCCTTTTGCAATACAGATATTGATAATGTATAGTAGCAAAACTATTCCTTATAATATTTATTTACGTATAGAGATGTCCCAGTTTCATATATTAGTAATATTAAATTACTTCTTAGGTCGTGGCTTGACTGACTATTAATGAGAAATGCTAAAACTTCGACATTATAACGATTCTATAGTTAATTAGAGAGAATATGATTCGAATCTTTTTATATGTTGTTATACCAAAACTGAATTGTTAATGTCTAATGTTAGGCTACTCGCTTTTTGTAAATGTTGTGATAACCTAGCTTATTCGAGACATAAATAGTTCTAAAACCATTTTATATTATTGTGTTTCACACAAATATACGTAAATTTGGGGAAATTAATTATTTATCAAATTGACTACCTAACATAAATTGTCCGTACATTCAAATCACAACTGTCATTCTTTATGTATGGCTATAACACGGCCAATTTGGCGTTGTGTGTCTATTTGTTAAACCATTAATTTGCCTGATTGTATTTATTTTGGGTAGAGCATACCGCTTGTGTTCTTTAGAGAATCGTTTCTCGCGCAAAATCATTATTTACTTTTCCATTAGTAAATAATTGTAGAGATATATCTCATAGAATCCTTGTTCACAGTCTTGAGTGCTTCTTTTTGAAACCCTTAAAAATCCTTTGATTAAATAAAAGCACAGATTAATTACAGATGGTACACTCCACAAAATCATTTAAATAAAAAACGACTCTTGTTGTCACACAATAAAGTACAATTCACGTCGCACAGCGCTAATTATGTACAGTTATATTCACCTAGAAGTTGACTCGCCTTTGAGATACGCGATTGAAACTCTTATATCTTATGACTACGTTACGCTCACTGAATTAGCCCGACAAGACGGGCCTGCCGCGAACTTGAGCTTCATACCTAAAATGCGGAGTGCACCTTCTGTACTAATCTGTGATAAAAGTTACAATTATAGTTAAGTTTTAATCATAAGTAAATGTGATTAAATTACATCACATTTGATTAATAAATGAATGCATAGTCAAAGGGATTAATGTATAGAAAATATTAAACGACTTTGATTTATTTTGAGGAGCATTCATAGACTGATAATATTATTTCTTCAATGTTCATAGCAACATTAAACGGAATTTTACATACTAGGAATTAGATGACAAAATAACGGTACCTACTAAATTAAGCCTTGAATTATCTAGTAGAAAGCCTATACATAATTATGGTGCATTAGAGAAAAAATATAACTAAAACGATTCTTATAATACGTTAGATATTTGAATTTGTATGAAAATATCCCAGTACAGTTTGATTTTGTATGTAGCGTTTCTACTGCACATTGCAATTTTATGTATCATTATGTTCCGTTTCGCTTTTTAACATCGATAGCCTTACTGATCACTCATAAAAGAACTGTTTGCTAATCTGCCATCTTTGTCCACTCAGTTCGGTATAGAACTTTAGAAAGAGACAAACATATTTCTGTAACTTTACTTATTGTATGAGCGTTGTAAGTAAGGCTATTCTTTATTAGTTTACAAATTTAAGTTCACCAGTTACTGTAAATATATTCTAAACTGGTCTTAGGCTATTTGATTAAACAGTATTTCTTGTAATTTATGCTTCGATATAAGTTTCGTTTCTCGAGTGCATTGAGGTTGAATAATGTTTTTGTTGTTTATAATTAATATTTTATACCAAAGTTAACATTCCCCACTAAATAGTTTAGAGTTTTTTTATATAATTATTACCTTAAAGTGAACCAGTATTTGTAACGTTTCAACTGACGGAACACGCTAACATACTTCTAAGTTTACATTTAAACTTTTCTATTAAATGTAATCATTTAGATTTTTGTTCGACTGTTGATTATTATAAGTTGATTGAAACCAACTGTTGATTCGTCTTCACTTAGACTTAAACCAAATATTGAGCGCGGAGCGTTAGAGGACATAGATTATAATTATAAAAGATACCTATTGAAATATATGAATAGTTAATACTAAATAAATATTGTTGTTTTATTCCCAAATCCTCTGAAGGACCTTTCCTACAGGGACTGAATGAAGAATGGAATCGAAAACACAGAAACCTAAACAAACAATAAGAAATGACCACCAGAAAAATTTACAATTCCCGTCACATAACTTGGCCGCTCTGAAGCTATACTCCATTTGAAATAAGATTAGACATTTAAACAAACCTTTTTACAGTCCTTTCAAGCGATTTTGACTTTATACCGTAGGCATAAGGATAGCATTAAAAGCAAAACATATTACACAATACCAACTCTCTACTGCAGCTGCCATTTGTCATGCCACCAAAGCAATAGAAGTCAAAATCGGTTGAACAGACTGTAAAAAAGGCTTATTTAAATATCTAATCTTATTTCAAATGGAGTATAGGCTGCGTATGCGCGCTGGCATGCGCGCTACTGTTCTAGGAGTTAAGATTTCATTGACTACTGCACAGTCATTTGTATCCTACTTCAGAGCGGCAAAGTTATTTGACGCGACCTGTACCTCATAGCACCTAACATAAAAACTTAAGTACCTACAACTAAATGATAACATAAAGATGTGTTTAGGAAAACTACAAAATTATCGTCCTAACCAAAGTGATCACACGACCGTCATCGTCGCGCCTTCCAGTTTTCCTATCAAAAAGCGACATAAGCATGACGATCGCGTATTCGAGCGCACTATCATTTTGATTAGGTCGCGGGGTATGAAATACTCGCGCAATGAATCAAGTCGCGTATGTACTACGTCATTCTTCAGATCGCGTAAAAGTGTATTCGCGAGACAGTCGCTTTCGGTTAGGACGCAGGGCTACAGTTCCGATAAGATTATAACAACGACATCTCTGGCGATTTTATTAAAGTACCCAACTGAGTTCTGAGATAGCTTCCAGCTTGCCCGCTTCGCATCTCTGTAGTCTACATCAAAATTCACGTTACATAGATGGCGCCACTTCAGCAATAATACTTATACTAACTTGTAATAGCGCCATCAATCTGTGTTTTGTTAATGAAGGAATGACTGCTAAACGTAGTTGACTGCCGCAGTGCCCAAGAAAGTTTTGGAAGGATAGCTAGAGGGCAATCTTACAGAGTCTCAAAAACTCACATAGGCGACATGGAAGTTCCTGGATTTTTACGCAGACGGTTAAATATCCGATTTCAGATTTTGAAATCCTTTCAAAATCCGTTTTTAGAAATCGATTTCAGAACCGATTCCCGGCTTCTGGCTCGAGGTTTCATCGTCTCCGGTAATATTATTCGGTTGTAAGTGCATGAAACAAAACTATCCAAACATAAACAAATACTTGCTAACGCAAATCTACTGTTGCCGTGGATTTGTGAAATCGGTTTGTCTATATCGGATTATCGATATGATACGATTTTTGAATGAAATCGTAGGATATTATATAATCGTAATCGTATAATAAATACCTACCTTATGTTATGATTGTTATCTGACAACATGAAAATAATACCTATACATTCTTAAACCTAAACAACACAATAACCTTACATACTGAAATTTCAGTCGATATAGTGTTTTTTATTTTTCTTTCGAGAAAATTTGCTAACTTAAGATTGCCATATCATATAAACATATATATTACTAGGTACTATAATATCTACCTGAGCGTAAAACCGTGCCCAATCTCTAAAATAGAGCATAGACAGCTCCAAATCGGTACTCCCCCTATGTGGAACCATTTTGCATACAGTCAAGATTAAGTTTAAAGGTTATTGAGCTAAGTGAGCTCACCTGAGATACTTACTACTTCCCTAAGTAACAAGTAACTTGCAGAACTGTTACTTTTTATGGTTTTATTTTGCTGCTACTTAGGTGTAATAGGTAAAGTTGTACGTATAAAGACGAGGAATCGTGAAAAATGTTAAGTAAAGCTGTTTGTAGTAGTACCTACTTTCTTTCTACCTGACAAAAGACCTACCAATAAGTTTCTACTTTATTTCTCACTAGCTGCCCGCCTACCCTACCTACCCTACCTACCCTACCTACCCTACCTACCCTACCTACCCTACCTACCCTACCTACCCTACCTACCCTACCTACCCTACCTACCCTACCTACCCTACCTACCCTACCTACCCTACCTACCCTACCTACCCTACCTACCCTACCTACCCTACCTACCCTACCTACCCTACCTACCCTACCTACCCTACCTACCCTACCTACCCTACCTACCCTACCTACCCTACCTACCCTACCTACCCTACCTACCCTACCTACCCTACCTACCCTACCTACCCTACCTACCCTACCTACCCTACCTACCCTACCTACCCTACCTACCCTACCTACCCTACCTACCCTACCTACCCTACCTACCCTACCTACCCTACCTACCCTACCTACCCTACCTACCCTACCTACCCTACCTACCCTACCTACCCTACCTACCCTACCTACCCTACCTACCCTACCTACCCTACCTACCCTACCTAGCCTACCTAGCCTACCTACCCTAATAGTTACCCTACTAATACCCTAGTTTGTAATGAATAAACACACACAAAAATACAAACATACAAAAATACAAATCTTTCCTCTTTATAATATTAGTGTAGATGTAGACTAGCGACCCACTCCTGCTTCGCACAGTTTTTACGAGTTGACAAAACATGTTTTTTTTTTTTTTTGGTTCAGGTCCTTGTAAGGTACATAAATTGTACCCAAATCTTTAGTGTCTGTCATATTCAATCAATGTTTTTTTTCTATTGACAAATAAATGTTTTTATTTTATTTTTTACTAGCTGCGCCCCGCGCTTTCTCCGGCGTAAATTTCAATCCCGTGGGGATATTGGCATAAAAGTACCCTATTCCAGGTCATGGTCTACCCGTGTGCAGCCGTTTTAGCGTAAAAGCGTATCAAACAAACAAACTCACTTTCGCATTTATAATATTAGATATTAAAATACAATAGACGTAGATATATTGGGTTATTCCACTATTCCCCACTGAAAATTCCCACCAAGGGGGATTAGTAACCTATTCCGCTTGACTATTCTTCAAGAGTCCTAAAAAACCCTGTAAGAAATCGACACGTGTTTCACCTCTACTCTTTACTCTTGAAGAATAGTCAAGCGGAATAGGTTACTAAATATATCTACGTCTATTGTATTTTATAATGGATTTCCGCAAAGTCATGCCTGAATCAATTAACTATATTAGATATTATAAATATTTTATTTTAATATGACTCAAACCACACATACCCACACACAAACCTACCCACAAACCTCACACCTCCACTCAAACCTTCCGTAATAAATTCTCTAAATTATGATGAACCGCATCAAAATCCGTTGTGCATTTTAGAAGAACAACGCGGTTACACACAGACTCGAAAAGTGACTGGTTTGCTTTTAATTAAAAAATAAAAATTCTAAACATCTCACATCATAAGTGTACCTAATGGAGTGTGCCAAAAACGACCTGATAGAGCTATCATAGTATCGTGAATTCTTGACTAGCACAATTTATAAACAAACCGAGGTTCGTAAATGCAGAAATGATATTTCCATTTCCTAGTGAACATGCTTGAAACAAAATTCTTGAAAAAATTTAGCCAAATGCATCAACTGTACTGTACATGATTATAACATACATAAATCCTTCGAAAATTCCTTTATTTAGATTACTTACCATTCATGGTATGATTAATCAGTGTCCTGTTGCAAGACAAAGGCGTTTCTTTGACAATCTAAGATTAGATTCTTCTATTAAAATAAAATTGTTTGTTTCAGGTCAAAATTGCTTAGCCTACGCTTTTCTTTTATTCTGAAAAGATTGCGGAGAACTCTGTTGTATTAATAACTGAATCGTACCTTCTGCGGCTCTCATCATGGTTATTGAGTTACGGTCCTAGCCTTCACGGACAGGACGCGCCGTTTGTTCCCGTTTTAGCATTTATTCCCGTTTGTAGCAATTTGCGTCTAATTACTTTAAAACAGTTAACTTTAAGTAAAATAAACTTTGCAGACGGTAGAGCTTTCTAGCAATTTTGTGATGTAAAGGAAAGTTAGGTTATTATAATCTCGGTTAACTTTTCAGCTAATCTTTTGACTTTGCCTTCTTTTTGATCTAGTTTGGAAGAGTAAATATATAGCAAATATTTTTTTTTTAAGTTTCAATTTACTTACTTATCACTTTTAACCGACTTCAAAAAACGAGGTCTATGTTAATCTGTATGTATTTGTTTACGTATGTTTATTGATTTCTCCGCAATTACTGGGCCGATATAAGTACGTGATTTTTTTATTAAAGTTTTATTTTTAGCCTTTGGTGTTTTTTTTGGAAGTCGGTTGGGCTTTTTAGTAAAAAATTTTTAGGTTCGTTTTTAAGTAAGTACATATACCTACCTAGAGAAGCCAGATTAATGAGGTATTATTTGCCAGACAGATGAGGAGGTACAGCTTTTCATTTTAGACTAGACTTAACAATATCTTTACCTAATATGGCTGAATAAGATAGCTAGAACTCTTATACAATAATTCTCATACAAGTCGTATACCTACTTGACTTAGTTAAGTATTGTATTCATCATCTTTGATGGAATACTTAACAAATAACGAGATTAATGAGACGTATTGAAGTCTGGAAACCGTTCTCGAGATCCTTTTAAATGAAAGGATTCTAAGCTCAAACCTGTGGTTATGAATGAAATAAATGCTTGTGAGATGTGAGGTTCCTACTGAAATATTAATTAAAGGTTAATCCTCTAAGACGGAAGCCTTTCAATGCTTAGCAAGTTGAATACTTAGGTTTTGTTAAATGAATATTATGTAAATCTAACATACTTAGGTACCTACTAATACAAGGACATAATGGGTACCTACGTATTTTTTTATATTTACTGAAAAACACATACGTCTCCAATTGTTAGGTAACTCACCCGTAACGAAATCTACGTTTAAATAATTGATCACGTGATAAACAAAGTTTAACAATAACCTAACCGAGTTTTGCACCAATGAAACACAATGTAATATACCTAAGGTATTATTTCGTTTCAGCATTTTTCATATGATCATTAACATTTTCTAGATATTTTAGGGCGATGTACAACGAACATCGTTAATTATATTTAAATTACGATAATTGTATTGAGAATAGGTATATAATTATTCTATTCTGGGTTTGAAATCCGTAATTATTACAGATCATCGTAATAATTACGTTTCTCAAACCCAGAATACAACAGGGAAAACATTACAAACAAAATACATCTTAGCTGTAGAAATGACACGAACAAAAGTTTTTAGATAACGCTGCTAAAAGAGGAAAACGCGTTTGTCCGAGAAGGTTCTACCTACTTACCTATATGGGGCATAATTCACGTAGGTAACATAGTAATATAAATAATTGTATACTTTTAAAATGTTTTTTATATTCCTTATTATTTAAATTTAATAAAAAAAAATTTAATGTAATTACTTATGAAAGAAAATAAATAAAGGAATAATAAACCCATTAATGTAACCCTAAATAAACGTACATTCATGTACATAATATACTGAATGAATCACATTTTTTTGGAAAACCCCAACCGTTTTAGATGTATTTACTTTCATAAAAGCTTTTACGTAGTGTTGTGTAAATTGAATCCATTTCGCCCAATTCTGTTTACTCTCATTCCTTTATATAGAGCAATATGATGTCGGATGTAACGTTAACTTTTTTATAAAAGGACTATTTCCCTTCAATGGCAGGGATTTCCATAGGAGACGCAATTAATACTTTCAACTCAAACCTTAATAAATATAAGTAGGTACTTATTAGAAATAAAAACTAAAAATAAGAAAAAAAAAAGCTTAGAATAAGCTAAACTATACTAGGTACCTACTCTATTGTACCTACTTATATTATGCATTGTGATACTAGTGTGCTCTTTTGGATATTACAGTTGAGGCGGTATTATTCGCGCGAGCCGCACGCGAGCACGATAAGGTAGCCGAGAGTGTAATAATCAATGCACACGCGTTTCATACGACGTTTTTCAACACACTTGCGAGGAAAAAAAACAGACTTGTAAGAACTTATGCTACAATAATGTAGGTAACTATAGAGATGATAGATTTATAAAGTTTAACTGACCTTTGTTGCCAGGTACCGACTATCCGGAGTTTCTTTTAAAAACTTCTATGTGGGTTGGTGACAATACTTTTGTACTTTTGATATTAATTATCCACACAACCAAAACGATAATATATAAATATTTATGGAAAATGGCGCGCTCGCTGGTTTTGTTTTTCCATAGGTGTAAATAAAGGCACTGGCAAAACCGTTAGACAGCCTATACAAAAAATATGATTAGCGTAAGAAAAAAAATTACAAAAAAAAAAGTACTATAACTAAACGAACCATGGCGGAGTCAAATCTATTTTTATTTACGCTCTTCTCCCCTACGTGAAATCGACATTTTTAATAATGATTTTAACCACACAACAAAAAAGTTAACAAATACTTAAGTATTTATGGAAAATGGCGGGCGGTTTTGTTTATCCTCTAGCGATGCGCGCGCGCGTTTAAAAAAAAGGCACTGGTAATACCGCTGAACAGCCTATATAAAAATATAATAATTTTAATAATACATAATACGGAAATGGGGTTAGGGTAGTGAACAATATAGACTGAAATTGCCACAGACGATATAAACCTTTATTTAATAGTACAGATAGAGTTTTATTCCGCGCGAACGCGGTGGCACACGGGCAGGCCAGCGCGCGGAGTTATTGTAAAAACAATCCCATGGGCATGGATGGGATTTTTTTTTACCGTAACTAAACGCGACTGGTTTGCTTATGGTTCTTTTTTTGTCTTGTCTTTGGTAAAAAGCTTCACCAAAAACAATTTCTATTGGATACAAATTCCATGCTGCCATGATAGTACTTACTAATTCCATACTGCCATGTCATTACTCCGACTAGTAAATAGTAATCTGTGGCGCACATTACCGCACTAGTGCGGTAATATAAAGTAAAAAGCACGCTTCCATAATACACTGCATTATGAACCTAAATCGGTTCAATAAGAGCCACTTTACGAACAAGTGTGTATAAAATTGTATTACTTTATTAAATTCTTAAACTGAGACACTGACTGGATATGGTAATGTTCATTTATCAAAGTTTTAATCAAGTTTACCGTGAAAATTCACAAAAATAACTAACTGTGTAATTATGTTGACTGTGTAACTTTATCATCTGTTTATTTATTTATCGCGTGATATAAAGATTACTGTAATTTTATTATTATTTAGCACTTAAAATCTATTTTCATGAAACTAACTGTAGAATATGTATAGCTACATTTTGTTCAGCTGTAAAAACGTTTTTAGATAATAAATTATTTACCAGCGTAAAGATACTTGAGATCCATTATTTACTGTCAGTTTTGAAAGACGGATTATTATGGATAAAACTTAATCTTAAGTATATGAGGGTACTTAGGTCTGCCTAAGTAAGTACCTACCTACGTCACGGCTGTTACAAAATATGCTTAAATAACATTTAATAGAATTATTTCTTTATGAAAGCGTTCATGCATGGTTGACGATTGCCCAAAACTACAACAAAATAAATGTTTTGTAACTATTACTTCACATTTTGGACCCTATTCTCGCGTTAACAGTTAAACCATTTGAAAATAGGTCCAGAAGCAAGTAATTTACGAGAGAAAAAAAAAGGAGTATAAAGATGACTGAGCAATGTTCTAGTCTAGACTTACAGACAAGAAAAACAAAAGAGGACTGTAGTTATTGAAAACAATTACGAAACTTTTTATATCGCAGTAAATTAGATCACTCAGGTGGAAGAAAACTATCAAACACTTCTATTACTTACTTAGATTTTACGTTCTATAAATGAAACCAAACCACTGGTTTCAAGGATAACGGTGTTTCCACTAACACCCGGTGTATATTTTTGTGACCCTCCGTATTTGGGTCACAAAAATACGTAACGTAAATAAATGAATTTTGATTAAGGGAGTTTAACTTTTGAGGGTCAAACCAGAAAATTAAAAAAAAAGTATTGCAAACCGTAAAGTACCGTAAAGTACCGTGTGACATATCAAAGGGGTTGTTGTGATGATTTCAAATACCTAAATTTTTTTAATAATTTTAAAATAATTACTTTTAAAGATATTTAAGAAAATAGATGAAATTGACCAATATCACCGAAACTACCGAGCCAAATATGCTGAAAAATATTTCTATATAGGTAACACGATTACAGGAAAATCTATAAGAATCTATCGTCTTAAAATAATATAGTCAATTTCCCAATATTGTGCGTACAAACTTACATTTGCAGTTGAAACGTATAGGAGAACAATCATGTTTTTCAACTACAATGTTAAGTTTGTTCTTGGGATAAAATTCATCCCAAATATGGAACCCTTCAAGGTGCGTGGTCCGTCACGCACTTGGCCGGTTTTTTATTAAAAAGTCCAATTAACTCCGTCGTCTCTGCAAAGCTTCACCTTACCGTTATTTTTCAAAGAACGAGGTGATGTTGTTATACCTATTTTTTCTTCTTTCTTACGGTTTATTTATTATTCTAATAAAATTCTGTTTGTAAGCGATTCGTGGAAAATGGACTTTATTTGATCTTTAAATTATTATTATTCGAGAGACGTGAGGGAGGATTAAAAGCTTTTTTTTTTTCGGTTAATGTTATTTTACGCTTCAAACTTTTGATTCTTACGTAGGTAGGTACTTTTTTTATATGGTTTTCTGAAAGTCAGACAGTTATCAACTTATTCTGTACCTACGCATTTTGTTTTAAAAGTTGTACTCTTTAAATTGGACCTATCCACGAAGGGCCAAATCAATACGATATCAAAATTAAGAAAAAAAAAAGGCTTCGATTCAAAAATATTTCACAGCTTTAGATAAGCGGCCTACAAATGATTTAATACTTCACACAATAACAAACAAGCATAGATCATAGAAAAAGTAAAACTAAATAGTATCAATATTAATTTTCTTTATGGAAATTTTAAGATAACTTTCATTACTTCTTATAAAAGACAATAAAGCCAAGTGTAAAAAATATATTCATGAATTTAATTTTTATTCGTTTTATTCATTCATTGCACAAACGTACATTGCAGACTGAAGCAGAGATCTATAAACATTATTTAGCTAGGCGTTATTCCTGTCACTGCCTGTCGCACAACTTTCAAACTACAAGTGCAGGCAAGATAGAGACGAGAACATGTTTTCGACAAAGTACGTGCCAAGTATATAGATCTCAGCCTAGGCTAAACTTATGAGTACATAACTCTGTTGTTAGGGCGCAGCAAGTTATTACTCACAACAGATAAGTACTAAGTCGCATAATAATATAGGTAAGTACACGTAACTGCCATGCCGTGGACAAGTTTCCAGCAAAACGGGAAACATTTTTTTTTTATTGTTATTAGCTAGCTTCTGCCTTCTGCCTGCTTAAGTTTGAAGTTGTTAAACAAAGCAATGGTTTTTTTTATAATTTTATAATTAATATTTGGGATGTCGTTAAAAGGTTATTTTTTTAAGCTTATTTTTTTCTGAAAAGAGCTTAACAATGTACTGTATTATAATGACATTTGTGTTGTGTGTGTTTGTGTAACATTGTGATCTACAAACTTTTGTTTATGTAAATCACTGTCTATCATCAGTTCATCACCTTTTCTTTGTGGCAATAAAACATTTGTTTTGTTTTTTTTTTGTATTGTGCTCATAAGTATTGCACGCAAGAATGAACATGGCTACAACTGATATTTCAGATAATATTATAGTCCCTTTGTTGCCAAGCTAAGTCACCTTGCACCAGGCGTCGTATTCTATGTACATTAAACAGAAAGCTACCAAAGCTGCGAGCTTTATTCACGCAAGTGTCTCTCTGAGAAACTGGGAACGAACTTGAGAGCATTTAATTTAGCCGTGGATTTTAACTTTGTTAATAAATTATTATGGTGGTTTCTCACGTAGCGTTTCACAAACATACTTAAGACAGGCCTTAGCGACTCATTTTAGTTATATAGAAATACTAAGTTTTAACATAATTTTGAATTCACAAATAGATTTTAGAATTGATACTACCTTCGGTTGTGGTAATTATTCTAGTTAAGTTTTAACGAATAGTGATAAATATTTAATAAACGTTGAGTAGTTGTAAGTCCCAATGGAAATTAACAAAGCATGAATGTTTCACGATGAATTGCATCGGTGCATAGTTTGACCATATTGTTCAGAATAGTTTCTCTATTCCTTCATGTTTCATAGAAGAAACGACCCGTTTAGTAAACTTGTATGAAAGAATTAGCTGCGAAGTGTGCCACTATGAATTGCTTTTTTATTCTTGTAAGAAAATAAATGTGAAGTAGGTTTTATGTTCAGCTTTTTGCTGCGATAAATTTAAAATGTGCTGCGTTGCGCTGTCAGAAAATTTTCCTCAACGGGAGGGTCTATTTTCATACAAAAAATTACTATAAATTTTGTTTACGAGTATTTCTTCAAAGTAGGTGCTTCCTCTTCGTGATTATTGTAAATTATAATTTGACAGGCAATTATGATATTATAATAATAATAATATCTTTATTTTCATAAATTGACGACATAATTATACCCCATTGGTATTCCCAATGGGGTATAATTATGTCGTCAATTTCGGTTTGAAAACTATTCAAATTCTAGCAAGGATTCTTGCAAGCAAAAATTTTGTACGGTTAATTTGGAGTTTATGATGTCCCCTGCCTGCTATCTTTTTATGGCCTAAAACAGCCATTTATAAGGCCCATAGCCCCAAGAGACAAAATAAAAACTGACCTATATTTTTTAAATACTGTTTATGTAAATAAGTCCAGTAATTTGCGTAAACGCTGCATTTAATTTGAATTAACATGTATTCAAGGGTTAAAACTAGGTTACTTTATATCAATTAAAGTGGGGTGCATTTAAAGTAGCCACCACTTTTCCACAAGTGGCAATACGATACTTAATGCGTCCGGTGCTCGCTAGACGTCGCCACCAGCTTCTTTTTTTTCACCACAGCTTGAGCAAATTACTAAGCAAGCACCAAAGTACATACAGTAAGTACATAAAGTACATACTTATTTTAGCTGACATCGGTGAAGGAAACACATCATGAAGACATCTGTGCCCTTTTTAACCGACTTCTTCAAAAAGGAGGAGGTTCTCAATTCGTATGTATGTTTTTTTTTTTTTTTTTGTATGTTTGTTACTCGATTACTCCGCCAATTATGAATCGATTTTGATGATTCTTTTTTTGTTTGAAAATTTATATGGGACCACCTCGGAAGCATGACCTACTCATGCTTCCGAGGTGGTCCCATATAAATTTTATTTACTATGCTTGCGTAGTTTTTGAGTTAGCTTCAATATTACGTATTTTTCCCATTTAGTTTATCTAGACGATTTCCTTATTTACTCTTTCACTGTTATTTACATAGCAGGTAGTGCTATTCGGATTTGTGTGGGGTAGGTACCACAACTAAAAAGTGAAAAATAAAAACTTTTTACAAAAAAAATCAAACCGACTTCCATAAAAAAACACTAAAAAAGAGAAAAATAACTTTAATTTCGGAAGTCGGTGGCATAAATCGAAAATTGAAAAGCAAAGACACCGACTTCCGAAATTAAAGTTATTTTTCTCATTTTTAGTGTTTTTTTTTGGAAGTCGATTTTATTTTTTTGTAAAAAGATTTTATTTTTTATCAAAATTTACAAGCCTTGTAGTACCAAATGTCATTATTTAGTTCACAAGTACTTTATTTTGACACTTTTATTCGTGATTTTGTCTATCAAAAAATTATTTGTAAGTTACAACTTGTAGAAAATCATAACAAATCCTGAGAGTGTCCGGCGACTCTCTATTCCGTCTTACAAGTTTAAAAGTGTCGTGCTTAGTACCGCAATAAATGTTTAATTCGATTTTCTTTTTTTAAATGTGGTCAAATGAAAGAGATGACCTGATGCCTGTGTCCCAGCAGTGGGAACTTTATGGCCGATTATAAATATGGAGATGGAGCTATGAATTTAACGAAAATTAACATTCTGGGTAACTTGTGAACGTGTAGACTTGTAACTTTTGATAAACAGGTCCCAGAACTTAAAGTTAAGTCTAAAATCGCCAACCCATCTTAAGAAAGCGTGGTGATCGATGCCCGTGCCTTCTCTGTATCAGAATAGGCCTTTGCCCAGTAGTGGAACAGTAATAGACTGGTATTATTTATGAGCTAACTCTATGAGAATTAAATGGAAGAATGAAAGTATGTAAAAAAATTACTGTACTGCATATAATGCAGCTTTTATCAACGAATCAACGACTACGTCCAGACCGAATTTCCTGCAGTGGTCCTTCGGTGCGAGAGATGTTATACTTACCTATACTCTAAAGGTTTAGGTAGTTAAGAAAAGGTAAACAAATCGTAAGAAGGGTTTTTTATAGTTGACACTTTCTTGTTTAAAAATACGTTATAACAAAATTAAATTAATTTTCGATCACAGGATAGTTTCCTCTTTTATTATAGTATGCTAAACTTTATAATTTATTCTTAAACTACTATTCGTAGATGTAACTGCTTGAGCATAATTTTTTAGTTAGATTTATTATAATGATATAATATTTTGTAATCTGTCTATTGTAAAAATCCCAAAAAGACAGGTTCCACAAACCTTTTAGAAAAAACAACGAATTAGATTACGTTGCTAAATTGAAGAGTACAACTGTGACGTAGTTTGGCAACTGAAGGGGCAGGTATTAACGTTTACTCGGTTAAACATACGCCTTTGTTGACAGCGCTAAAAGAAGAACAGAAAATGTTTAAATTAGACTAAAATACTTTATGATACCACTGAACGCTTTGTTATTAATGTAACATAGTTCATCAGATTCCGATTCAGAATAGAGCCTATTAATATGTGACTCTATATAATATGATTTTAACATTTGAAATAAAAGGTTTAGCATCTATGAGTCACGTGGTTTTTTTGTTTACCCTTTTTTAACTACCTAAACCTATGGAGTATAGTGCACAAGACGTGTGTGCGCAGACACAGGTTCACTCTCTCTTCCCTCACTCCTCCAACCCCAATCATTTAACCCTTCTCTTCCTCGACACATTTAGCGATGCAATTATATTTTGTTGCTTTTCGCCGCGAGGTAAAACCATCAAATTGTCTGAGATTACTCGTAAAGTTGAAATTCTATTTTAATGTTATTAAAATGTTGCTAAGGCTTAATGGAAAATCAAAAACAGAGAGCAAACTTTGTTTAAATATCGGATATTTTGAACTTAAGTTGACCCAAGTTTAGCTCTTAAAAAGCACTAACTGGTACCACCTACTACCTATTTGTTGTTTATCTTAGGTAGGTACTTCTTCAAAAGCTCACCACAAGGGTTTAATTTCTTAGTACGGAATCCTAGAAAAGGGGAAAATGCATGTTTGTATTTCTCCGAAAATTAAATGTGTCCGTCAAAGGAAGATCTTGTACGAGAAGTGTATTTTAAATTCGATCCACTGAAAGTGGAGATATGAAAGTGCAATACAATTTGTAAGTAAACCCCGCATTCTTAGATTCAATCAATATTTTAAACTAGCTTTTGCCCGCGGATTCGCCTGCGTGAAGTAAGTATCCCACGGGAACGTACTACAGAGATAAAAAGTGTGTTGTTTACTCAGACCAAATAAAAAACCAAGATAGAGCGCTGTGAATAATACAGTGAAGTATGCCAAAACTACACTACCACTCTGTGCATACACGCTCCAACGCACACATTTACTATCAAACTACACCAAAATATGTGCACACATGTTTACGAAACCAGCCTCACGTCACTGTTAACAGCGCTCTGTGTTGGTTTTTTATTTGGTCTGAGGTTGTTTAATAGATATTTTTAAGAGGAATAATTCCGTAATTCATTGTTCGCGGCGTACCAGTAGGTACAGCTTCCAGTTGGCATGATATTAATAATATAATTTTCTATGCATTTGAACAGAATCTATCCTGCTGTTTTTGCTTGATGCTGGAACATACATACGAACAAACAGACAAAATATCTAAAAAACTATATTAATTTCGGCATTAGAAACATTCTCAGCCCTCTTAGCAATTACTTTTTTTTATTTTCAATGTACAGTTTTGACTTCACTACTTTTTGTATATAGGTATAGATTCTAGGATATTTAGTGACAAGAAATACTTTATATTTCAATTCATATCCACTTACAGAGAAAACTGCCTCTATCTGACATTAACCTTATTATTATTGACAGTCTAGCTAGCGTGTCCCAAGCCTCTTAAAAGATTTCGAAGCAAGCCCGCATACTAAATTCCTACGGCACCAATTTGTTACCACCCACGTAAGACTTGCTTAGGATGCTGTTATGTCTAATTTGGGAATACTATTGTATCAAACACCTGTTTCAGTATCCTAGGGACTAACGCAGAGAATAAAATATCAACTAACAATTGAGGTGAACCGTTACGTAATTGGTTTAAAGAACTTTATTTCTCATAAAACATTGTTCACTTAAAATGAGATTAACAAAATAATCTTATTAAATTAAAATACAGCTTTGAGCTTTAGCTTAGGGCGACAATTAATAAAGGAAAGAACAATAAACGCGTAGGTACTACTGTGCAAACCTTTAAGATGTTTGTTACATGAAACAGATGAGGCGAGAGAAGCCTGAGATAAAATTGTACAGGAATATTTGCGCAAATAATTTTAGCTTATTGGCAACTACTGCTAGATAAAACTAGGATGTTACGAACTTCTTCCCGGATTCTTATTTTCAAGGTATTTTAACAGGTGTTCGATATTGGCGAGGTTTTTTGACATATATTATTGTGCTTCTGAACAATAAGAAGAATTAGTTTTTCAAATCCTTAACGATTGATAGTTTTATCTGAGGACCTCAGAAACCGGACACCACTAAGCTTTGACTAAATCTTTTTCTTATATTTTGCAGCTTACCTATCAAATCAATCTGCCTAGATTTTTTCCAACTATGTTGGGGTTGGCTTCCAGTCTAATCGGATGCACAGTTACTTGGTAACACAAGGTATCGTGCCCGAAAGTTTGACAACCCACGATACAGGAAGAAATTCCTAGTGTGGGGCAACGTTTTAAAAAAAAAAAACCACTCTTACCAAGAGGTATCTTGGTAAGAGTGGTTGTCAATCTTTCGGGCTTCTGACTACCCGTAACGACTGTCAAAGATCTACGAATGACAGTCGGAACCAACGACTTCACGTGCTTTCCGAGACACGGATTGACGTCGATATGTGGCTTTTATTATTTAGCTGCAACCCCCCTTTTGCAGTTGTCCTGTGTTCCAACGAAAGAGGCTCATCAGAAAAATTGTCCATGAGCGTAATGCAATGGAAGGGCACGTACAGTCGACATAACCAACAATGTTTTGAAGTAAGTTTGTAACATTCTGTGCAGAAATTACCGCTCGCTCTTGACATGGATGGTTCAATTTTTTAAATAAACCATTTCGTTAGATAAAAGAAATCTTGCCGGAAGGATAGTGATCTCATAAAGTTTCCACTTATTTTACTTACTTATTTTATTTCGACATACGGAACCCAAAGAATTATTAGGTAACCAAATGACATATAATATTCGCTGTATTTCGTATTACGAAACATCGTTCTCAACATTTAAATGTCACATTGAATAATTAAAGGCTGCGTTCAACTCCGGAGACCATTTAGTATGAATAAATAATACATTCTCCATTGAGTTCGTTTAATATTTAAATACAAAGATAATGCAATTTGGACTCATTACGCCAAATTACTATACCATTTTTGAGTAATATCTGTCTTTTGCCCAACAGTGGGACTTTAGAAACTATTTGATTTTTAGATCAAACAGGAAGTTGTTCTGTTCTAATAGGACATTCTAATAGCAGTTCAGACTTTGGTGTTGTGACCGACAAACGATCAGTTACCATTATAAACAATTTACCTACAAGTCACTGGAACACCATCTTCAGCAAAATATCTGATTATTTATTACAATAATAATACTTAAACAGCCTGAATAATCTTATGCGTGACTGGTAATTGAAGAATAAGGTAAATAAATTCATGAAATTCGTAGTCAGATGACATGCTCGAAAATTGATTGAATACTAACATTATAATCGCGGCATAAGACGGAATGTTATTTCACTGAGAAAAATATTTAGATATCAAAATGGATTCATGATTTTGTAATGATGTTTTCATTACAAAATCATGAATCCATTTTGATATCTAAAATTTTAGGTATTTCCTTTTCCGGTCGCACGTACCATAATCCGTGACGTCATCTTTAATACTTGCATCAGGAAAATGGACGAAGATACTTGCTGAGTTAATTAAGATGATCCTTGAAATAAGGAAACGTTTCCAACCTTAAAAATTACCTAAATTAGTTAATTTTTGTAACGAAGTAATTTTAATAAATTATAAGGGTAGTTCAACATTTTATGTAACTCTTTGGAAAACGGATGTAACCAAAAGTTTACTTTTCTCTAGGTCAAGTTGGTAAAAGTATCTCGAAAATTCATTTTACGTGGAAAAACGTTATTAAACAAACTACATATAAATAAATGAATCTCACTTTTCGTGTCTGTTCGTGTGACAGCGTTGTTAAACTGAACGAATTTCGTCTCGCAACGAATTTTGATGCGGTTTTTACCATCATTTAGAGATTTTATTCTGGAAGGCCTATGTGTTTATCACATTAATATTAAACTTACATCATATTAAATAGGCATATTTTGGGCCGTAAAAAACATGCGAATTAGAGGCGGGTCGCTAGTTGTTTAATAAAAACTGGAAGCATTGCGTTTGAAATACAACCATGTAGTACCTACGAAAATATAAAAAGTTGTTCCACAAAATTATTTCGAGTTTCACATAATATATTGTTGTTACAACTTGTTGCTTCGTGTAAAATAAATATCTTGCAAATATGTGTGTGTCGAAGAGATTTATCTACCTACAAAACTTTTGATTTATAACTGAACATAGTACATATTATACCTCCCTCGTGACGGTGTTTGTAACAAGAAATATTGTTTATCTTTACATAAGTAAGAGGTATATTTTGGGCAATAACAGTCGTCCCCTTATGCATACAAAATGTGTGCCCATAAAAATGTAACGACGGAAATAGGTTAAGGGTACCAGGAAATAGGGAAAGAAAGAAGGAGAAATGCGTTTAATAAATTGGCATTACAGCGGAAAAAAACACCTTAAAATTATAAACTATGAAAACAATGCTTTTAATGCCAAAAGGGCCTCAGCTCAGCATAATGAAAAATGACAACACAAGTTCACCAGCTGACGCTGCTTGATGGGTTTTGGATAAGTTTATAGAGAAAATTTAAATTAGTAGCCACGAAAAAAAAACGTCTGGCTAGCTGAAAAATCAAAATGATGAAAAACCAGTCGGTGAAAAAATTGGATTGAGGATAAAACAAGCAGGTGACTATTTAAAAAAAAATGTATAATATACTTAGTTAATAATTAAAACTTACAAATTTAAAAAAAATGAATATTCCCGACGCTTCTTTTCATTTTGCTCCTCAGCTAGCCAGAGATTTTTTTCGTAGCTACTTTAAGTTTTCTATATAAACTTATCCAAAACCCGAATGTAAGTGCATAGTTGCGAACCCATAACACGATTTCCTGGTACCGACCCTTAAGAGACTACACATGCGTAAGAAATGGGACTCTTTTTCATGGTAAATGTTGTACTGTATTAAAATGTTTTATGGGATCACATTTCAGAAAAAATATTAAATTATGTAGGTAAAAGACATTAATGTACGTCAAAGTCACTTCGAATGTTTGAAATGGTTCTGGTCATGGAAATACATATGTAAAAGGATTTGGGAGAAGATGATATTAAATATTAATATGAATCTTTTCCCATTGCCTGTCTGTTTGGTATGCAAAAGACGTAGGTAGAGCGTATTTTATTTTGTGCTACAGAATGACGTTCGCTATGGTTGGCTATGTGGCGCTCATAATATATAATGCAGGGCAAAATGAGAAAGTCGTAGCCCGCGAAAACGCGGGTCGCGACATCGCGAATCATATTTTAATCAACCTATATAACCTGATACTGACCTGCAAATTGCAAATAACGTTAGAAAATTTGAATTTCGAGGGCTACCTTAGCGCATCCCCCTTAAGGATAACCGAATTCGCCCTGAGGGAATTAGTGACTGGGTTTGGGCGATGCTGAAAATAAAGATATTTTTTTCTTAAAATACCATTACGTTCTTTAACAAAATAGGACACTGACATTATATTTGTAGTAAATTGAGAGAATACATCAAAACGTAAAGACTCAAGAGTTTTAATAAGTATACCCACAGGTACTCAGTCCAATGACTTCTATAACAATGTCCGATCACCGTTTTTGGGAATTTTCTTTCTTGAATAGTGTATCTCTGACCTATGAGATTCACTACCTACTCAACAACCTTTGGTTCTTTATGTTGCAAGTCTAAATAAAATGATCCCTAAGATACCTACTAGAATTTTATGATGGTACGCGTAGATGTGAAGGCTTTTTAATGGCTCATAAATAAACTTGTGAATAACAATGTAACGAATCTGTGTTTAGATGGAAATTGAAAATATTCTTGTGTGATGAGCTCATAGAAAATTTAAAGCGCGGTTATAGTAGTAGTTATTGACAAAATTTTGAAGAAGTAGAAAGGTAAAAAAAAAAAACAAAACCGATGCCCAGGATAGTACTTAACAGTGTTTGCGCACCAAGTTATGCGTGTTTTATCCTTAAACTTAGCCTAAAATATATATTATAATATTATAAAATAATGTGAAAGTCGTTGTCTTCTGTCTATTTCTTCATTTGGCAGGTAGATCTTGCCCTGGGGTAGGAAATAGGATACTTTATCCCAGTAGTACGTTTCCGTGGAATAATAAAGCTAGTATTTCATAAAAATATTATATATTGCGTGCAGTGACTCACGTTCGAATCAAATTGAATTTTCACATATTTGTAGTAACATGAGGCTCAACGCTGTCATTTGATTAGAATATTAAATACGGAAGAGGATAGCAATGCATAGCGAGATTTAAAAATAAACTGTACAATTTGGGAAAATTTACCGCATATTGCAGTGGTACCATAAATGCAAGGAAAAGAGCCGCAGCGCTGGTTTTTAGTGAAAACCGAATTACTGTCAGTGTGCACGCTGCTTTACATTTTTCGAATTTTGCATTTATTATATTCATCTACATAACAAGACACTTGATTTGTAGTGCTTTATTAATTTCACTTTTGGAACTACGAGGAACGTAGCAGCGGCGAAGCATTTACTTTTACTAATGACTAACTGTAATTTGCATTATTTAAGTAGCGTATGTTTAGTTCAAGTGACAAGATATTTGTTAAAACGAAGTGTCACATACGAGGTCAAGAGACCTAAACCGGTCCTTTTTTCCATTTCTTTACCTGTATATTCCCAATGCTGCATCTGCCCAATGTAACATCAGCACGTAGCACTTGCTACGTCAATGCTACGCCGTAGCGGACTGTGAAATAAATAAAGAAGTAAGAATGATGTAGTAAGGAAATAAATAAATGTAGGAACGACTTGATAGATACACAGGTGACACCCGTCTGTCTCAATCGATCCAAATTAGCATTGACGTAGAAACTGCTAAGCTTACTGTTAGCAAAAAAAGCAAGCATTTTTAGAGGCAGAAACAGTTTAAAAAAACATGTCCATGGGTGTAATAATAAATGTTTCGTTACCCACGTCTCTGGAATTGCTTCCTTGTCAAGAATGACAGAACCATAAAAAAACGAGATTCAATATCACAAACATTTCCAATATAGAGCACTTCCCACTCGGCTATTCGCATACCCGTAGTTGCGAGAATTTTCACTGTTGCTACGTCAATTTCCGTGACATAAAACTTTAATAGTTTGCCGGCAGTTCTGTATGTTCCGCGCGGGCTTTCTCTAGCAAGCAATATTGACGCTACAATACTTTGTGATTAGCTTTGCACTAGGTGGGTGCGAAGAGGTGTTTGTGTGCAAATCTTAGCCTGCATACCAAATTTTAGCTTCCTAGGACTTGGGGAAGTACCTACCCTAGAGAATTTATTTTTTATACAGACCTGCACCCCCTGTTGCGGGGGTAGAAGGATGAAAGTTACAGATTTCTTAAGGCGAAATGGGACTGACGAGAGCCGAGGGGAGTGGTATGACCCCGCCCGCGCGCAATTCTAGTGCACTATGTTTACGAATATTTAATTTTAACATTTTATTTGTGTTTATATTTATATAGAAAAAATAAGTCCATAATCCCTTAAAGTATTTAATAGTGAACACGTAAACAAAATTTTATTACAATTGCTTTGATAACAATCGAATGGAATAGGTTTTTCTCTTTAAAAAAGCAGATTTTAAGGAAACTGCGGTTTTTTTTGTATCGAGGAAAGTTTTGTCAATCGTATTTCGTATACTTCAGTAAAGACACTCTTCAATTTTCGTAATCATAAAAATAACGAAAATGCGTTGTTTTTTTTTTAAGAGAAACATTGATTTTGCGTGAAGTCGAATCGCGTCAAAACATCTGCTTTGGAACCATTTAAGTTTTTGTTATTTGTGCGCAAATTCTAACTTGCATTTCTAGGACATCGGTAAGTGTCCTAGAGGTTTTGAAGAGCGAGTGAGTGAGTCAGTCAGTGACGAAATCGATATATTTTAGGTATTAATAAAAACCAAAGTATAAAAGCCACACATCTTATCTTGAAAATTTGAGCTCTAGCATTTTGCAGTGTGAAGCTATCTATGAGGGTTTGAAATTATGACGAAACGCTTCGCTAAAAGTCTTGGCAACTACCGTGCTCGTGCGTGTATAAATGAATAGAAATTATAAAATAATGAATGGAGTTTTTTGTGGTATCCGCAACTGTCAAAATGGGAGTTCTCGAATTCGAGTGCCAGCCTTGGAAACAATATAAGTGGTTTTACTATTCAACGTTTTCCAGTAGAACAAGTAGGTTTTGTTTCGGCTGGTAAATTAATAATCGTAGTATTTTTTTTATCCAGTCTATCTTAAAAATATTTTATAAACTAATATCAAGATCACAAAATTTTCATCACACTCCTGAAACAATATTTTGTAAGTAACTAACTAAATGTATGTTTACGATTAAAATAATTTTGTTTATTACCAATATTCGTAATAATACCTAGAAGTTACGCGAGAAATGTTTCTACGAGCTCTGGAGTTACTGCCTAATGTAATAATCCTATGAATATAAGTTTAGGGACCACCCGTGGTGTTGATTAACTTATAAAGACTGACATGGTAGAAATAAGACAAAGGTAGGTAATATTCTAGTGAATCCGAGATATAACAGGTACCTACTAATAAAACAATGGTAAATCTAATTAGTTAAGTGGCTAACATAGTTTTCTGCATGAGTTCTGTCAGTTTTTGTTCTGAGACATCTCGAAATTAATAAAGTAATCGAAAGAAATACTTATTTAGCTTATTTCAGAAATCAAAGAATTGTCTTTGGTCAAATGTTTAACTCGTACCCTGTACTTTTAAATTCAGAACGTCCAAAACTAAATTCACGAACTTGTATAGGTCATATTTGCCTAACCTTTCGGGGATTACAGACGTGAGGTTATGTTATGTTTATGAGTAGGTCACAGGACTTAACACTTATGCGAAAATGCGTGGTAGGAGACAATTTAAATAAATAAACACCCTTAGCACATAAAAAAATGTACCTAAGACAAAAAGAAACCTACCTACCTTCTACCCTTTACCGATAATTAAGATTTAGATGTATTTCGGTAGAATAAAAGTAAAAAGTTCATAATATAAGGTAGGTTAATAGCATGCGCATGTACAACAAGCTCATACTCTAGCTAGCCGAATTGCAAATAAGAATACGCAAAAGTCTTAGCGCCGATTGAATTATACTGCAAATTGATCTGACTTCATTCTATGTTTGAATTAAAATGGCACTAATTATGATGATAATGGCTTGCCCCCTATAATATTGGACTTAAATATAACTGGCGAAATGTGGGTGTACTGTAGGTACACCCACATTTCCTTTACTGCATAAAAAAGTCTTTACTGCATAAATAAGTCATAACACATATTTAAATGGGTAATTAAATAAATATTAATGGGTAAACGGGCAGTTACGTGTGGGAAGTTAACAAATCAGAATTAGTCGGTAAATCTAACTTGGAAGTAGCGCTTGTTAGGAAGAGCGGTAAGCACTATAAGTATCTCTTTAGAGGTATTACCTAACTTAGTAAGCTTTTAGTGTCAGAATGATTACTGGTTATTTGCTGTGTATGAAAGTCCTGTTGAATGTAGGGAAAGGATTTCATAAAGTAAAGCACAGAAAGAAATTTATTTAATTAGATTTGTCAGTATTTAATCAGAAAGCTAGCTGTCCGTACATAAAACTAGGTCTTCATGGAGAAGAAAGACAAGAAACTCCATGTAAACAGTATTACAGTTTTCAATTAAAAAAAAAAACAATTTTCCGTAATACAATTTACACATTATCAATGTTGGCAATAGTATACCATACACAACAACATAATAATAAGCAATAATTACGGTATAATATAAAATTACTTAACTTACGTGACAACCGCCAGTATTCCAAACAACAACGGCACTAGAACCAACCAACTGGACATCCACCACTATCGAACAAACAGTATTTTAACACTTTCGCGGACAGTAAACGCACATAGACGTAATAACAATAAAACTTCAATTGTGTCTCATTCAGTGTCCGCGAAAGTATTAATATAAAAATAACCTCACAAAATGAATAATCTAACACGCTCGCTGCCGCTGCCGCGGCAACGCAACTAAGTAAGTAGATAATAAGAATTAGCACGTAGATCTATTATTAAAAATGCATGCTAATGTTTGATTAGCTATTTAAAAAATATTAAATTAAGTACAATTTTAGATACTTAACCAATACATTTTCAGAAAGTACCTAGTCCTTAATACCTGTCATTAGATATTTAATTTATTCATCATCAATTTTTTTTTATTTTAGATATCTTTTAAATCTGCTATATGCCGCCATGTTGGATTTATAAGCCGAGTACTTTAGGAGCTATGAGGGAACAGATGAACATACATACATTTTGTATAATGTGCTCTTTTCCCCTTCCACCCCTCTCTATCTTAAGAAACGTTTCGAGTATCTTTGTGACTCCCATACGAAATTTTTAAGGTCTTCAGATAACTTGAAGCTTAAAATGCCAATGCATTCCACAAATTTCTTCGACAAATCCTTTTCTGTTCAGGCCGCTCGTTTGTGGAATGCATTGCCAGTTCAAATAAAACGCGCGCAATCGTTACCTGTATTTAAGAGACTTGTGAAGGAACATTACTTGTTGATGTTATCTTGTTCTCATCTGTAATAATCTGTAGTCGTCATTTATTTTTCGTTGCTTACATAAATATTCTTTTAAAGTCAGTATGTATGTATTTATGTATGTATTGTATAGCATATATATATTATTATATATTATAGTATATTGTATGTATTGGTAAGTTTACGTACCTACTTATTATTTTGCACCAATGACAACCCCATTTTTTGATTTCCACGCAATCACTGTCCATTCTAAGGTTGCCTGGAAGAGATCGCAGAAAGCGATAAGGCCGCCCATTGTATGTTTTGTAGTGTTCAATTTATTTATTTTCGCTATGTATTTTCTGGTGTACAATAAAGTATATATAAATAAATAAATAAATAAATATTATGTTAAAATGATTTCCTTTGGTTTTGCTGTAGTCGGATAGTAAAAATATTGCGAACTTATTAGGTACCTATATGTATAGTATACATAGACGTAACGAATAAATTGTATTAGTATTCAATAAACTTCTCATTGGAATAAAAAAATTCTCATTTAAATAAAAAAAAGTATAGAAAACCTTTAATATGTCTGCAGCTGTTGTATCTCGGTTAGGTGCAATATATTCTATAACTAATTGCATTATCACTGTGAGAAATATTTCTCTCGTTAGAACAATCCTCGCGATAAAATTAGATTTATTATCTCATTTCTTATGTGCACATGTGTTATCATTCTGTGGTTATTTTTTAAGTATTCTTAGATATTAATCCGATTTTCTTTAAGATGAGAAAACCGTAGAGTAAATTCATTCAGCCATTCGGTAACTTTTAAATTATCTGGATTACTTTTGGAAAGGACATTAACACTATTAACGCTTCTCGTGACCAGAGGGCTGGCTCGTTCTTTGGCCAGAGAATTAACATCGCCATTCGACGTGAGAATGCTGCCAGTCTTCGTTTCCGGATGACAGCGATGCGAACAAGTACTTCGACGCCGAAGTGTCCTTTGTTTTTATTTGTATAGTTAGTAACTTAATTTTGTGTCTAGTGTAAATAGTTCGTTATGTATCTTCAAATGAATAAATGTAATAAACAGTTTTAAAAATTGCAAAGGCATTATTTAGCTTTGACTGACTTATTAATGAACAATCTTTGACAGTTGCAGAAAAACCGTTTTTTTTTTCGATTAAATTATAGGTACAACGTTTTGGTGACAAAAATATCGTAAGCGGATATTTTTGTCACCAAAACATTGTCTGAATATTGAAAATAGAAAGTGATAACTTTTGTAATTGTACCACAGAAAGGGACGCTGATATTGGAAAACTCCTAATACAAACGGAATTGGTAAACCGAAGTGATGCGAGGGAATTCGGTAGAAATACTTCCGAACATTTATGACAATAATATTATAACATACGCCCACACTACAATGACCGTTATTCTGTGTTAATAGAGGCGGTTATTGCTTACATAATTGTGACTAATAGCTTTATTAAAGCTCAAGGTATTTCTCGTACGTGATGTTAATTCGTATACCGAGCACCGGAGGCAATGGAGCGAGAAATGGGATGTGAATGTTTGGACGTGAGTTCATAGTTCAGGCTCTTCTTATGAATGCACAAGAGTACTTCTTACTTAGGTATTGATGTGGGTTATACTAATGTTAAGTGTAATTTTTAGAAAAAAATGAACTAATAAAAGAAGGATGTAAGAATAACGATAACAGAACATAACCTATGAATTACCATTTTAATTATATTGAGATTACATTAGCTGGTTATGGATCTAACCCGACACAGTAAATTAATTGTCATACTTGCATTTATATAAATTACCAAAAGTCAATAATGAATATGGTAAAAGGGCCTGGACGTATGCTCTTCCAAACATTTTGAATAAGTTACCAAAGAACATAGCTAAAAAATTTGAAAATAAAAAAGGTTTACAAATTAAAAACATATTAAAAGCATACTTTACCGTGGAAAAGTTTAGAATGGGGGAGGGGCCTACGTGTGGGCCCCTCACGACTTGACTGATAGTCAAGCGACTTTGACTATCAGTCAAAGTCGCTTGTGAGTAACGCATTTTGATAACGCACATAATCTTTCTAAAAAAGATTAAGCGTTATTGTACTGCAAAAATATGTCTCTTTTTGAAATAAATAGTTTGAAATTTAATTTATTTTTAATTGGATTCTGGACACAGACGTGATAACCCATAATAATTATTCATTAGGTTATTTGCATAATTTAAGCATATCTCACTGATCTTATTAGAACCCTTTTATAACGTATTTAAACCATATTAAAATTATATTTAAGAAAGAAATAATAACATTTATTTGGACAAAGTTCGTGAAACACACTATACAAAAAAAAAAAGTGAAAATAATGTTTTAAGTGCCACCACTAGGGAAGTATTTCAAAAAAAACTTTTAATTAAATAACTCGGGGATATTAAGTGTCCGTCGGCTTTCACGGAGTGGTCAGAAGTTGGACTTTTCTTTTTATATCACAAAGAAAGTTAATACGTAAAAGGAAAAACTTCCTTTTCTCACTTCTTCGTAAGTTACAGTATCAATGAGAAAAGTAAGTAATTACTTGATTTGTTACCGGATATTATTATATCGGACAGTCGATCGAACAAACGTGCGTCAGCTTCAAAAAACTAAAGGCGTCTTTGTATACTTAGCCCAGTTGCAAAAGGGGCATTCAAAACTAACACAGGCGTGCAATAATTGCAATAGACAGACTGCTACTGTTGCAGGGGGCTCGACTGGTCATCATTATAAGTATTACGGTAAGAGTATTATCTACGGCTGTTTGGTAAAAACCGTGGATAACATTATTATTAATCATTTCATTCACTATTATTAATAATAACACATGTTTTTTTTTTATGAATGTCTAGTAAAGCAATATCCTCAGTACTGCACTGTCATCAGTAGTTTTCATGTTATATTTCACAGGTTCTAGTTTACCGCGTAGTTAAGACTGTACTGTATATGAAAAAATGGCGGGAAATCCACAAATAAAAAAAAAGTATAACAAAAAATAAATCTCCAAAGGTATAAACATCCGCACAATTTGCAGCGTAACGAAGTTATAGCATATTGCAGGTTTAACGCGATTTTATCGATGCAGAGTGTAATTGATACAAAGTGCCTTCGTCTGAACAATGAGTAAGTATGGGGGGAAAAGGGAAAATATTGTGAATTAAATAGATCCTATACAAAGGTTTATTGTTATGTTTTTTTTTTTGGATGACATCGCCCTAAGCCGGATTTGGCGGCTGCTTAGCCGGGCGATCCTTTGGATGCCTTAAGACCTCCAACCAGGGCATACAATTTATAAACTAAGCGATTACACGCTAGGGGCACCCGTGTGGGGTACGCACCTCGGCTTAGGGCGTCGCTGGGGGACCGCAGCAAGGGACCGCTGGGGGACTGCAGCAAGGGGTCGCTGGGGTACCGCAGCAAGGGACAGGATCGGATAAAAGGTGCTTTTATAAAATCCTAAGTATTTTTATTAATTATTTAATATTATTAATGCGAAAGTGAGTTTGCTTGTTTGTTTATTGGTTTGTTACGCTTTCACACTAAAAAGGCTGAACAGATTTGGATGAAATTTGACTTATGGGTAGACCATAACCTGAATTAGGATATAGGATACTTTTTATCTCGATATTCTCATGGAATTGAGACTTATGTGGATAAAACCGCGGGGCGCAGCTAGTATAGAATAATTATACCCTACGTGTTAATTTTACGTAGGTTTTGTTTTAACTTAGAGGTCAATATATTATTTTAGAGCGCGAGAAGTCATTTGATGATTTCCCACACTCCACACAAAAAAAAAAAAAAGCTCGGTGGTTTTACTGTATTCATGTCTTGTTATAGATAGTATTAAAAAAATAAGTTTTTCTGGAGTATTATACATACTCAGTTAGAGCATGACAACTATTTTGTATACAAAACAGAGAAATCGAAACATAGGGTTGTGATTAGACGATAGCAGAGATCGCGCCATGTCACGTAGTTCCGATTGGTGATTTACATTTTCATTCATTTGTATGTATGACATGTTCCAAACATCCTCACAATGTATACGCTGTGTGTGTAGGTGTGTGGGGTAGCTACACTCTGACGTCACAATATTCAGATAGCTCTCAATTTCAAAACACATTAAGTTTTAAATCGGGTAGGCGAACAATTTGTCACAGTTATTCCTAAACGAGCGAAAGGATTTATTCAAAAAACTGTGGGAAGTGTTAAAGTTTTACCAAAAAATACAACACTGAAAAAAGTAAGAATTGTGAGTTATTTGGTTAATATGCATGTAGGTACAATATAGAATTACGAGGTGGTAAAGTTTCGTTATAGGTGGAATGTGTGAAATATTCAACAATTTTTTCTGAAAAATATTATTTTAACATTAATTCATAAATTATTTTAAACATGACCCACGGCTTATAACAACGCTACATATTCTTGACGTAGATTACACACGCAGAGGTTGCGATTATTTCCAATACATTCTTAATGGTTTTTATAAAGCTATATCATAGTTAAATGTCGCTATTCTTAACGATAGTGACATTTAACTATGTAGCTTTAGATTTAGCTTTTTAAATCGTATTCAAACCGGCTTATATGAATATTAATGAAAAGTGAAAAGTAAAAAAAACAAAAGTCATTTATTCAAATAAGGCTAAGAATCGGCACATTTTGGACGTCAAATTACAAAAGACAGTCCCTAAAACGCCCGTCCTTCATCGTGTATATTTTGATACACTTCACCATCTATCCTCGTGAATAGTCTCGTGAGTAGTCCTAACTACATCACACGTCTGTCGTAGATATATCGGTAACCATTTTCGTTCTTACATCTGGCGTTTTTGTTTTATGAGCCCAGTATCTCACAACATTATCATCAGAAACACGTCACACAGATACACTCGACAAAGTTGGCAGTTAAACTTTTTTCACCCCTATACCCTTAGTAATAAGGTAGTAAAGTTGACAACTGCGTTTCCGACTTTACAATGCAATTAGTAAACGTATTCTATTGATGGCCCTGTCGTTCGTACAAAACTCAAGATATTCGGAGAGATTGTCGTTTCAGAAATAGATATTTATGAACGCATGATTAAGAACTAGAAAAAAAGTGCTTAATCATGCATAGGTACTGATTCCAACCTCTGCAACTCCTATAAGCTAGAATCTACTGTGGCGGTATCAGAAAATCGCCAAAACAATGAAATTTTGTGAGGCCCAGGTCCCCAACATATTGGCCAAACTCCCATTAAGACAGGTACTACCTACTGCAAGTAATGGTATCGTAACATTCAGAATTACGTCCCAACGTCGTGTCCTCATGAATATTGATGCAAGGGTTAGTTCCGGGTAATTGATACGTTTCTGCTGAGTCAACAGTTCTGTACTCAAGGTGAATAATTTCGTTGAACAAGACAGTTCGGGAGATCTGAGAAAAGTCTGTCTTCGAATTCTACATTACACAGCGGTTTGTCTGATGTCGGTTAAGTGTATAAATACACCGTGGTTTAGTGTTTAAGACAATTTCAGAGAGAGGCTTTTGCCTAGCATGTGAATGGCAAAATGTTTACCAACTTTTGGAGTTTTTAACAAGGTTTTCCTTGCGTTAGACTTTCGTCTTACCAACCTGATATTTACTGCTGTAACCATTGTCGCGGTCGGCTCGTGGATGGGTGACCATCCATTACATATCCAGACCCCTCCGTGACTCGGAAAGTACGTTAAACCGTTGGTCCCTGGCTGTCATTCGTAAATCTCTGAGAGTCGTTACGGGTAGTCAGAAGCCCAAATCTCTGACAACCAGTTTTACCAAGGGGTGTCGTGTTATCCAATAACTGGGTGGCCAGATCAGATAGAGCGACTGCTCTATGTAAGAGACTGGTATTCAGCTGCATCAGGTTGCACTAGAAGCCGACCCCAATATAATTGGGAAAAGGCTAGGTAGATTTATACTTTGCTGTTACATCCGGAATATTTTTAATAAAATCTACTCAATCACTTTTTAAAGTCCCAAATACAGAATTGGCTAGCACAGGTAAAGGTCAAAAACATTACACTCCCTTTGGGCTGTCGTGTAAAAAGGTCATTGAGTGAAAAGTTTATGTGGGCACCTAACTTTCTTTTCTATCACATCCTTTATGTTTATTTCTTGCCCAAAATCGTAAATAATCCAAGTTTCTTCCATAATGTCAAAAGTTTATAGGAAATACTTCGAGGATGGTTAAAGATGGATGTTAGTTTTTCTTTATATGATAAGTTGTCGAACTAAAAGTTTTAAGAATTTCAAACTTTTTATTGTGCGGAATAGTGGACTGTAAGATTCCGCTGGTTGTAGAATGAAAATAGGTAGTTCAATACGAACAGATTTCTGCTCGTTCACCCAATCACTCACCCGTACACCCAACTCTGAGTACGACTCACCTTTTGCTCTGCTGCGGCCGGATTTCCAACTTGTGATCCTTTATTTGAGCGGGACGTTGATCATGGAGCCAGACACGAGTATCAAAACACGGTAATGCACAATTTTGTCCTTGTTTTATCAATTTTCTCACACGGAGTCAAAAAATACTTAGATCGTATTTCTTGGGCGAACAACGGCGGTAGACTGTTTAGTACTGCGCGCGCGCAAAGTTCCTTGTAGATGGCAATCTCATCGCGTGAGCACGGTACAGCCAATTGCGTGCCGATTTAGCGAGCGTCCACATATAATTCACTATTAAATTCGTCCTATCATGAGCTTTATACAGAACTTATTGTTTACAAATTAGAAGGTTCACAAAATCTTTTGAAGGTAAATGTTTGGCACATTATTATAAAAGGGTAAAAGGAAAATTTGCTTTTGAAGCATTTTCCCATCCTTTGGGGACTTCAATATTTCCTAGCAAATAATTCCAACCTTTTTAGACACTCAGCGTCCCCTGAGAGTCTAAAAAGGTTTGAATTATTTCAATCTAAGTTGCAAGGTTTGGGGCATACTACAAAATTAATCATAGGCACATTATGATCCTAACTTTATTTAATAGCAACATAACGATATAAGGATCGTAGCAGGTGGTATTCTATAGTTACATACTCTTTTTATTTATTTATATTTATTGTACATTATACTTTATTGTACACCAGAAAATACATAGCGAAAATAAACAAATTGAACACTACAAAACATACAATGGGCGGCCTTATCGCTTTCTGCGATCTCTTCCAGGCAACCTTAGAATGGACAGTGATTGCGTGGACATCAAAAATGGGGTTGTCATTGGTGCAAAATAATAAGTAGGTACTTAAACTTACCAATAGATACAATATACTATAATAGATATATATATATATATATATATATGCTACATAATATATGCTTTTTCTTCGTTCATACGCATTCCAGTTGCGAGTAGGTACTATGATTATAATGTAGGTAACTTATAATAATTATGATACATATACCTACTTACTGACATTATTTATCCTCAACTTAATACGACACGTCTCCTCTTGCCGGAGTAGACGTAATGACGTCATTTGGTGAAATTGGATGCATTTGTATCATCTGAAGTAATAACGCCAACGTTGCATTGTTTGTAATGGCCACCTCAAGAGACACTCGAGGTCTGTTCTTGATTTTGTTTTCGTAATTGGTACAGTTGCAGCAATAAGAACCGGGTTGCCTTTTATAAAATACAGTAAATGATTTTCACAAGCCATGATCTACCGTACAAAAACATTAACCTCGTTCTAGGGCAGTCGGGTAAAATATAAAATGATGCTAAAACGATAATTATAGTTTTTTTTTAAACTAGCTTCTGTAAAAGAATTTTTAAAATCGGTTAAATATTTTTTGTGTTCATCCAACCCAACATACAAAAATACAAATGTTATTGAATTTAGAAGAATTACATTGTATATTATGTACGAAGTAAGCTTTCCTAACGACTTCCTTGTCACATTTGAAAATATTGAGATTCGCAAAATGCTGCACATGCTGTTCAAGATTTCCTCTAGCTTACACTGACAAAAGGTTATAGTGCATAATTCATTCATTCATATAGAGAATAATTCATGCATTTTGATAAAGGAAGGTAGTTCTTTTGAATCATTTATGTGAGCTTAAATAATGTATCACATAAGGTATCCAAAGACGTATCAGTGCACCTTTTTATGCGATTATTCCTTTGAAATTCCAACCATTGTGAGTGCGCAAAGAAAACAAACGGGGATTTTTCCGCAAGATTCTTTAAAATCTTACTTTGATAGTGCATTTCATACCGCGTCCCGTTGCTCTTACATACTGAACACAATTCTTTTAGCTACAAAGATAAAGTATATTGCATTCGCTCGAAGCGATATGCGACGGAGACACAAAGGTCAGGTTTGTGTGCAAGTAGCTAAAGCTTCGCACAGACGTGTACGCAGTTTCGAAAGTACGCTTTTCATTATTTTAGCACTGTTCAGCGAATTTTTTTACGGCTACGGTGGTACTTAGATCCCGACGTCAATTCCAAAAAGACTACTATTTCGTAAATACAAACTGCTGGAAGCTAAATTCCGAACTATTCTGTAGTTACCCATTACCAATTTCCCATTTCAACATTTCATCAAAATATTTCTGCAATAATTTAACCGTGGAAATAACACTCGATTTGAACATGCAAGGTCATGGAGCTAAAAGCAACGCCTTTATTGAATATTCCATCAACCACACTGAACTTCCAACCACTTACAAATAGTAAAGATAGAAATAGCTCAAGAGTTCTTGCGAAATAATATTTAAAAATTCACACATATTCCGAGAGTAGCCACCATGTTTATTTTAAAGGTCTGTGCACAAATCAGTACGTGCCGTGTGGTGCCTTCCGGTAGCGTACGTTCGTCCCATAAGAGCCTATTCCAGCGTAAACCAGCGTAATTCAGCGGCAAATGAGCGCTTGACAGCTTCCGACTTATTTGCACACAATTACCGCGCGTGCAAGTGACGTTGGCGCTGAAAATGTTCTCCCAAATTTGTCAGTTTTCAGGGGAAAAAACGAAATTGTGGGTTGTTTTTGACAAATTCACGCGGAAACATAATTATTATACGCTATTGGTAATTTTATTTAAAGCTCACGTTTGCAAAACAATTTTTAAGTGAATTTTCTAATAAGAGTAAATGTTTCGGATATTACGCTTTAATGTACAGCCTCACTTTTCCTTTTATATTTTGTTTGTCAAGTTTTTAATAATAACTAGCGACACCCTACTTCGCATGGTTTTTACGACTTGACGAAACATAGCGATTTCATTATTTTAATGTAAATGCATTAAACATAAACAAAAATTATCCACGCGATCACATAGACAGTCAATAAAAGCGACTTATTAATTATTTATAGATTATATGTAGAATAGAATAGATATAGAACATCTTATAAGGTAGACAAAGTAACACAATCTGTTAATTAATAAGATTTGATTTCATAATACGTACATTAAAATTCTTATTTACAACATATAACACAACTAATTAATTACACTAACTATACAAATAAATACAAAAACAAAAGGACACTTAGGCGTCGAAGTATTCTTCCGCATCGCTGTAATCCGAAAACGTGCCCAAAAGACGGGCAGCATGGCCACGTTGAATGGCAATGCTAATTCTTTCGCCAAAGAACGAGCCAGCCCTCTGGTTAATTAATTAGGTTTGTAATTACACATAGCCCGAACAATTTTACTTATGTTATTTGTGTGCTAAGTAACACTAAGATAATTACCTATATTCAGCTTTCTACGTAATGAACATTCTATTTGACTAAACTAAATAATATTAGATATTTGGTCAGTCGGGTCCTCGAAACGATCAATCGCAAGTCTCAAGTATTACGTAATTGATAGGTACAAATTGATGCGCAAATTGATCGTCTACCAAATGCAATTGAAGCGATTTACAATATTACTACAATTGCAATTGATCGTTTCAGGGACCCTTTAGAATGATAAAATCATACTTATTTTTAACCGACTTCTTCAAAAAGGAGGAGGTTCTCAATTCGTCTGTTTTTTTTTTTTTTTTTTTATGTTTGTTACGCGATTACTCCGCCAATTATGAATCGATTTTGATGATTCTTTTTTTGTTTGGTAGGTCATGCTTCCGAGGTGGTCCCATATAAATTTTATTAACTTTGCTTGCGTAATTTTTGAGTTAGCTTCAATATTACGTATTTTTCCCACTTAGTTTATCTAGACGATATCCTGTTTGACTCCTTCACAGTTATTTACATAGCAGGTAGTGGTATTCGGATTTGTGTGGGGTAGGTACCACAACTAAAAAGTGAAAAATAAAAACTTTTTACAAAAAAAAAACAACCGACTTCCAAAAAAAGTGAAAAATAACTTTAATTTCGGAAGTCGGTGGCAAAAAACGGAAATTGAAAAGCAAAGACACCGACTTCCGAAATTGATGAAGTCGGTTGTTTTTTTTTTGTAAAAAGTTTTTGCTTATAACTTTATTTTACGATTTAATTAGCAATAATGTACTAACGTAGTCTCTTTTGCTTATTTGATACAATGACATGTGCTCGTTTTTATATAGATACTGACAAAAAAGGTCATGGTACTTAGTTTAATATTTCAAACGGGAGAACGGTTCCCCTAATGGACGTCGCTCATTATAACAGCACCGTTCCGACACGGCAAATAACTTGTCATTCAAGTTAGGATTTGAAATCAAATGGATTAAAGGCTATTTTACGATGGCTATACAGAAATAGTGGACTGCTCGCCGGCTGCTCACTGCCCGAGAGCCGTCACACGTAAAGTAGACTTTAATACATTTGATTTAAAATCCTAATTGGAATGACAAGTTATTTGCCGTGTCGGAACGGTGCTGTTATAATGAGCAATGTCCTTATGTAAGTAGGAATTCGAAAAATATTCATGTTTCAGTTCACACAGAATTCACTGAATGATAAAATCTGATTACCAAAGTAGCATGTAATAGGGTCGCCATCACAAGGACGAGGTTTCAGATTTATCTGAAGGGTGTCGACAAAGTTGAGTGTTATCTGCAATATTATTTTATACAGGGTGTTAGGTAGACACCGTTATCCTTGAAACTAGTGGTTTGGTGTCATCTTTATTATACTTTTTCTATGGGACAAACCTTGAAATCTCGAAAAAATAATCAGCTGTTCCATACATTTGTGTTCACTTAAATCGACAAAATGTATGGAACAGCTGATTTTTTTTTGCGATTTAAATGATTATAGATGACACCAAACCACTAGTTTAAAGGATAACGGTGTCTACCCTAACACCCAGTATAACATAACATATAGCCTTGCTTCCCCGAAGGGTTAGGCAGAGGTGTACCTATAATACTAGAACTATAGATAATCCTAATTAGATAATAACTTTTTTTTTTCTAGCCGTTATTTTCCCGCTTGTGGGCAAAGGCCTCATCTCTTTCCAGATCTCTCCGTCCAGAGCTGAAAAGGACCAATCTTTATTAAAATTTATTATTATCAACAAAATATTCTCCGACAATATTTTAGTCATACCTTGTTAGCTACACAAATCAATTTTCAAAACGACTGTACGAGTACCTTCATCTTCGATTCTAAACTTGTTCTATGTTCTATGTTACGGGTTTGGTTTCCGCACTTAGTCCCTAACGTGGACCATTGTGCGTGGGCCATGGCGGCCGTTGGGGGTTATTCCATCCAGCCCACCTCCCTCCAGAAGTTTATTAAGTCTCCCGGCATGCACAGAACCTCCGTGTAAGATCTGGGTGACTCTAGGGTTTCAGTTCTAATCTGGGCGTCGCCCAGATTCGCGCCCTATGCCTATTGTGTGGAATAGATAGAGAGGATAGAGGACTGTCCGTTATGCCTATTGCGTGGAAGTGTTTGTTCAGCGAGCAGTGGCCTGTGATGGTCCCCGCCACCAGACGCAGGCCATTCCTGTCCAGGCGTAACAAACGCCTGGTAAGCCTGCTATCCAGAGATGGCATAGCTTCCTTGGACTGCCTGCAGCTCGGTGCCGAGGACCACCAGTTCTATGCTTGGGTATGGGAGAATTCCTGGAGCCACCTGCGTATTTGGTTGAAGGGGATGGGTACGAAGGGCTCGGGCCCCCAGACTGAAGTGCTATTAATGATGATTCTAAACTTATTTGCAAAATAAAATAGAATTTTGAACTGGAAACGTCTATTTGCTTTACTTTAAATATTTCGTTTTGAAAGCGACAATTAGACTGAAGAACTGAAGCAACAGGTTCGCGACTCCTGACTCTCACTGCAATGGTAATAATTTAGAAGAGCTCAACAGTTTCGTTTCATGGTGGTTCAGTGCTCTGAAAGTGACGGTAGAGTTTTCTTCTTGATAGTAAATTGAAGTCAGTGAAATTAATTGTAAAAAGACATGACTTTAGATAAATAATTTATTTCTAAATTAAAATCCTAACCCTTTAGTGAATACAGGCGTAATGTTTTGCCATGTGAACTACACGTGCATGCAATATGAAACTTGTGGATTCGAGAAATGGTTGCCAATCAATCACAAGTTCTGACATATAAGTAGTAAGACTATTAATTAAGTTTGTTGGACGGGTGTGAAACTTAACAAAATTGTATGATGAAACAGACCAAACTTTCCACCTGGTTTGTGTATTAGGACATTCACGTAAATATATACCTACTTCGATTTTATAAGGTTTCTGGCCGGCTCTTCTCCATAAGAAACGACCATTTGGAACCGCGCACCTAACTTCTGACGTTTCATAAGTTCCCATGTAGGTATCTAACGAATGAATAAAATTAAAATGTTTGTTTGTAATGTCAACATAACAGCATTTTACTAAATGCATATGAATGTATATACGGCACTTAAAACAAAACAACAATTTTTTAAATTGTCTTTCTGTCTGTCTGTTTGTTTCGGCTAATCTCCGAAATGGCTGGATGATTTTGATGGGACTTTTACTTATAGCTGATATTATAAGGAGTAACTTATTAATTTTATTAAATAAAACCCAACTACGACTAAAAAGGTATAAACAAGACACCGCAGACAGACAAATTAAAAATCCGTAGTCACACGTGTTAGGGCATAATTCGAACAGATTACGTGTGACTCCGGATTTTTTATTTGTCTGTCTGTGGTGTCTTGTTTATACCTTTTTAGTCGTAGTTGGGTTTAAGTTTTTATTACTTTTTTTCTTTTTTTTCTTTTTGGTTTATAATATATATATTTTTGAAATGTGCTCATTAAGCCCTTTCATTTGATACCCAACATGGTACGATTAAACATTTTTTTTTTTTTTTAGTACCTGACTTTGTGTCCTCTAGAGGGCGCCATTTTTATTTTAGTGTGACGTCACATAGCCTATAACCAGCGGACGATCAAGACGCTTCTAACGATACCTCATTTGTCAAATTGTGATGAGTCATTTAGAAGATATGAGGGAACAGATGAACATACATACATACCGGTCAAAATCATAACTCTCCTTTTTTCTTCGCTGTAGTCGGGTAAATATGAATGAGCGTCCACGCGGGCGAAACCGCAGGCAGCAGCTAGTGTGAAATAAAATATTTTGAATTATGAATGCTTGGTTTCCTCAAGCTTCATTAAAACTTGGGACTGAACGGCCAAAATAATAATGATTTTAATACATTTTCTGTAACGCTGAAACCATTCATTAAAGACGAATGAATGCCTTGATGAGTTTAAATATAGTACGGAATTGAGTTAAAATTGTACGGCCAAAAGAGGCCTTTATATTTAAGCCACTTAGCATTCATTGCCGGATTTCTCTAGTACCATGAACTGAGGTTAAAGTTTAAACAGAAAATTTGGCATAATTTAATTGCATTTTGCTCCGTAAGTGTTTTTGTCATAGTTAAATATAAATGGGCTATCAAAGGTTTAAGGAAGTTTTGAAAAGCCGTTTTCTGAATTTTCGTTAGTTTATCATCATCAACATAATAGAGAAACTTCGTTACTGAATTTTCCGATAGTGTAAACAAACATCATACTCAGTTACCATCTCACCCTGAAAACTCTTGAAATGTGTTTAAAATAAGCTGTTGGTGAAAACACACTCTTCGTTTTTCAAACAGTTGTCGTAAACAGTAACAGGCTGTTAAAATATTTTATTCTTGTATCACTTCCGAGATATTGAAAAACTATATAATATAACAAAGAAACAACACCATATATTTTATAAATATAACGTAATTCATTAGCCAAGCAAGCACCTTTACGCCTTTGTGAAATTGTGTTCATTCTTTTATAGATGGCTTCTATGGTATGAGACATAAAAGGATTTGAACTTTCGAAATGGCTCGGACATGTCATACGTGACGTCTTATAGAATGCAGAGGGAAAGAATAGAGAAACAAATACACAATGCGGATATAGTAGAAAGATATATGTAGTACCTAGAGGGTTAAATTTAAGTTTAAATATGAATGTACTAGCTGCACTCCGCGGTTTCACCCGCATAAGTCTCGATCCCGTGGGAATATCGGGATAAAAAGTATCCTATGTCCTATTCCAGGTCATGGTCTACCCCTTGGCCAAATTTCATCTAAATCGGTTCAGCCGTTTTAGCTTGAAAGCGTAACAAACAAACAAACTCATAATATTAGGCAGGATTAACCGCTTAAAACTTTCTGGGCTTCTAATGATCCGTAGTATTTTTAGGAATTTTCAATCAATAGGTTAGTATTAGCCAACCTGAAAGATGGTAGAGGGTCGACTGACCGGTGTACCAAGCGTAGGTAAATTCAGAAAAATTCATTGTTTACTAAATTGACTACAAATGAAATTGTCCGTATAATCAAATTAAAACTTTCACACAAAACATTTTTGGCAGTTGTTTGAAAAGGTTATAGCTATAACACGGCAAATTGACGCAGGGTGTCAGTTTGCTTAACAATTAATTTCGCTGAGTTTACTTTTTTTTTTATTAGAGCAAAGAAAACTCATTTTTAAACCAGCAGTTACTAGAACCAATATTCGTTGACCAATAACAGCGAAGTTTAGTTTAAACCAATACAAGTATCTACTTTATGAAAATAATTATCTATCAACAAAAACCTTTGTTAAGTAATAGGTAAGTATCCCTTTTGGCGTATTACGAAAATGTTATTAAAGTCTTGAAAATTGATCAGATATTTTCAAAACTAATTAGTACATGAAAACCTTTGTTGTTTCTTCCTTTGATTCCGAGGAACCTGTCTCAACCATTTAGAACACGTAATTGAAAAACCAGTTCCTAGTAAAATAATTAGGATTAAAGCTTTCAGTCTTTCCAGTCTGATCCATTTATAGTCTGGCTGGGCCGCTGTTCCGCGCCTTAGGAATGTGTGACGAGGCGGGCAGCGTTGACCAATGAGCGGCTAGCGGGACGCGGCGCGCCGGGACCTTTGACGAATTAGCGGCCTGCACTACCCCTTCGCCGCGCTAATACCTCAAGCGCGGAACAGCGTTTCGGTCAAACTATTGTCTAGAATCTGTATTTTACTTTAAAACGCCGACTGTGGCAAGCGCGTCTCTTATAACTAAATGAAATGTTAAAGCTAATTGAGTCAAGCGATATTATTTATTAATTAGTATTATTACATTTCGACTGCAGGCTCGACCCTTAATAAGCGAAGGCTTAAAGTTAAGGAATCTTACGTATTTTAATAAGCAACGTTTTAGTACAAATATTTTAATAAAACGTTATCAAAGTCCCTTTTGAATATTGATGAAATATTTTAGTCCCCTATATGTAAATAACATCCTTAATTATTTACTTTTAACCCTTTCGCTATTTGACTTTAATTTAATATTTATAAAAGCTTTGGGACAACAGTTTCAGTAAAATGGCCACTGGATTATTAAAATCAAATTATTATATTTTTAGCTTTATTCATTAAACCATCTCGACAATTTTCATATACCTACATAATTATTTTGTTCAAAGCTTGGATTGAACACTTGGACCACACCGCACACGTCGAGTCGGAGAGTCACGACTTGCTACGGGTCGCACGCTCTCGCTACTTGTCGCAACGTTTTGTCGCATGGTGCACCCGATGACAGTCGCATGCGACTGTTCAGTGTCTTGTCGTCGAGCTGTCGGTGTCGAATGTCGCATAGTGTACGAGGTGGATAAGTGAGTTGAAGTTTGGAATGTAATCCAGGAACAACTAGTCATTTCGTCATTTCTTACATAATGTTAAAAATCTTAAATTGCTGATGAGTCGTTGAAAAACGAATGGGAATATTATTTTTTCACTACAATAACTGGAGCAATTTAGCAAATAATATTTTTTTAACAGCAGGAAGAAGTTTTATCACTTCATTACTATTTGATTAAAGTAAAAGAATAAAAAATATGGCCATTAAAGATTAGGCAGGCCACGAGACAGGTGGACTGATGATCTGGTCAAAGCAGCAAGTAAGAGTTGGATGCGGAAGCCCCAAGACTGGGTTAAATGACGTTCAATGGAGGAGACCCTCGCTCAACATTAGGTGGATACAGGTTGTACTAGAGAAAGAGAGAAAAATAACTTATAAGTAGGCATTTATTATTTTTTATCTCGTTTGAAACCTATCTCACAAAAGGTACACAAGGAATTTAATACAAAAGGAATAATGTGCACGCACAGTGTTACTTACCCTTCTCATTTTATTTTTAGAGAATAAAAACACAGAATCGAATTGTTTAGCTTTTTAATCAAGGTTTATTGAAGAAAAAGCATTAGAAAATAGGTTAGGTTCTTTTACACAACGAATAAAACTAGTTTCTAGGCTATTTTACGATTTCAGTGTGCGTGAGAATTATAGGGAATAATGTCTTTTTAATGGAACTTTATCTTTGTTCTATCTCGGGAGAGTAATAATTGAAGACCATTTCGGGTTGTTGGGTTCACGATGGTAGGTATCTAATAATAATAATTCGTTTATTAAATAAACAAAACGTACTTTTGCTATTTTCGTATTATCATAATAACTTCCTTTTTTGTGGCATTATGAAACTGAGTTATAAAATAAGGGAAATACTTAATTGATCCTCTAAAAAATGATAGATCTTCTAATGATAAACACTTTTTTTTATAATTTAGCCTCTTTTGAACTTTCAGTCCTTTTCTCACAGTTAGTCGCAAATATAAGATATGCTAGGGCACCTCGACCAAATGGGTTAGATTAGGTTAGAACTATGACGAACCACGCTACATCCAAAGTAAGTATTTTTAGGAACCCAATATAGGAATTATTTGAGGTTCACAAGAAGAGATGCAATCATTATATTATAGTGTTCAATAATATTTTAAGGAAAACAAAAAAAAAAATATTTCATATTCGATGAAATACATTTTTCACATTTTTAATTAAAACCTAATTGGTTCTGGTTGAAGGTGATAGACATAAATAACTGGATATTATCTGGCACAACTTAAGATTGGCGTTTAAGTCAATTATATCTCTAAAAAAACTGGCCGTACTCCGTATGTATAACCGCACAGCATTTAGCAAAAAACACGTTTTCCAATAATTTTTTAACTTTATTTTATTTTTATTATTTGTTGTTAAAATGGCAATAGAAATACATAATCTGTAAAAAAAATTACTGTCTACCTATTATAGTTCATAAGATACAGCCCGCTGACAGACAGAGGGACAACGGAGGCTTACTAATAGGGTTCCGTTTGGCGCCCTTCATAAGGAACCCTAAATTTAAAGACGTCATTCCCCTATCTTTTAGTTTAATCATTTTATTCTGACACCCAATTGGAAATCACTCGACAATAGTCGTTGCGGGGCCAAAGAAACGTAAGAATACGTAAGACGCTTATCATCAAATGCAAGCTTCTAATTAACAAGACAATCGGATTACGCACAGTTTGCCGGTAGAAGATAGGCATTACAATCTAATGTGTTACAATAAGATTGACAATAGTATTGAGCTGTGTATTTTGGAGAAATACCTATTCAGTGAGGCTTAACTAGAACGCTATTATCTGACTTACAAAAAAACATACCTACTATTTTTCTTAGAATTGTAAGTATGCTCTACAGGATGTATCAGAAAAATGATCAAACAACTCAACTTTCTCCATGGGACCAACATCGCATTCGAGAAAAAAAAAAATCTGCTGTCCCGTACAAAATTTCAATAATTACCTACTCGACCCAAATGTAGGTATGGGACGGGTGGTAATTTTTTCTCGATTACGATCAAACTGAACAACTTTCTGAAAGAATCTGAGAAAATTGTTCAGTTGGATGGTCTGCACCTTGATCACGCCTTTCTGATACATCCTGTATACTGGAGATAATCTTAGATACGGTACGCCGACAAAGAATGTAACGGGTGTAGACGCATAACGAAGCCGAACGTCACTTATTCCCATCATTGTGATAATTTTTTGTTCTGGCCCATACCTGGGAACCTTCTGGTTACGGAGATATTGAAGGTCAAAGTTCCACCTTTTTCAGATGTTATTTTAAAGAAAGCAAGTTTTATATGTTATAACTTAATTTTAAATACATATGAATAACAAACCCTGAACCGTTGCATGCTCCTTTAGACACAATGTTTTGCGTGCGTTACGTTACGCACTACCGTAAACAGCGATGTTTCACACCAAAAATAAAAGTCGTTTCCCAGAAATTATTTATGTGCAATGTTACAATCATATTTTGATGTACAGAATGCGCAGTTGGCGGCTATGTGATGGGTCTTTTTACACCCTATATATATATTATGCTGGCCTCATATTCTATTGAAACTCCCTACTATGCTAGACCAGCTCAAGGTCAAAGTATTACCACTGACGTGCGGGCTACTCCACTAAAGCTTCATCGTCGCCAATTTCAATAAAGTTTTACTTTTAAATGTTAAAATTATTGTAATTCTACTACCTCATCGGTTTTTTTCAAAGGAATCATGAGTGGTTGCTACCTCTTACTGGATAATCACATATTCTCTTCACGTAGCTTCGCCTTAAACATATTTTCAATCAATTTTGCCAACATCTGTGGATTTCAAACTCACTGAAATTGCTACTTATGCAAACGATATCCAAAATTATATTAAGTTTATATAAAGTTGGTATTACATAACTATTAATATGTCATAAACGTTCAATATTATTGCACGTACGCACATTTAGAGATTAGGTTGGGACACATTCACTGTTTTGTTCGGGTTACCATTTGATTATGTACCTTATCTCTGCCCGTTTCGTAGTTTTTCGACCCTGCTTTGTAGGTTATAAATAACGTCTCTACTTACTGAACTTCTGTTATTGTATTCAGTAGCTTAAGCTGAGCTACGGGGATACACTCCAGTTAATCAATCATCAGTGATTGTCTGATTGGATTGTGTATCCCGGGAACATTTATCTAAGTCTAAAATGTTCTCGTCTCTATCTTACACTTACAGTTTGACAATGATGTGTCAGTAGTAAAATAATAGACACATATCAGTTTTATACTAACGAATATGTGTTTTGCGAATTTGATACAAATAATGTCCAACTGACAGATGTCAAGAACGCATTCTTTCGACGGCCGGACTGTAGTAGAAGTAACATTTGTTGTATATTTTGCTTAGTTCAAAGCTACAGTCGAGAGACTGCGTTATTGGCATCTGTCAGTTTCATACTAACGAATATGTGTTTACCCGACTGCCCCAGAAGGAGGGTAATGTTTTTCGAGAGTATTTTATTTATTTATTTATATATACTTTATTGTACACCAGAAAATACATAGCGAAAATAAACAAATTTAACACTACAAAACATACAATGGGCGGCCTTATCGCTTTCTGCGATCTCTTTCAGAGTATGTATGTATTGTAACGAAATAAAACATGTTGCTTCGTTATATACGTATAATTTCGCTTATACAAAAGAATATAAAAACACTGCCGAAAATATAAAAACGGGACGTACAAATTACAAATTATATTATTATTATTTATAATGTTAGATTTATGGCCCGATTAATATAGGAAAACTTTCGGAGTAAATATCTCAGATGAATTTAGTAACGCGTCGGAGTTCGGTGTGTATTAGCAATTGCAAACGCTTATAATCCGTACCCTATTCGCGTAAACGCAACGCGCCGAATAAGGACCGCAACCGAATGTTAGCCTGACACCGACGTAATTTATTTTAATTTACAAGGTCATTTGCGTGTAAAAAAAATCCTAAATCGATTAGCCGAATTCTTATGATCTTCAATAGGGAAAATTCCGGAGGCACGACGCTTCGCAATGAAGAAATTAAAGTTAAGTTATAAATTGAGGATAAATTGGTCAAACGCTGGGCCGCCAGGTACGTGGGCAGGCGGGGACGGTGCGTGGCACGACGTTCTGCGGACTGAACTGCCGGAGTGCCAGGTCCACGACCGCTGACGAAGCACTGGATCAGGCGGGCTCCCAATGCCCTGCCGGTAAAAGGCCAAAATAGGCCTTTTCTCTGGTTCTTAACAAACCATAAAACTCAGATAATATTCACGAAACTGCACTGCTGATAATTTACTATTATTTCCACCACATAGTTCACCAAGAAATTATTTAAAAATACATAGATGTCTATCACCAAGAAATGGAACCGCGACTGACGTCCTCCCTAAAAAGTTGCTCATCTTTTTTTCATTGTCAGATTCAAATTCAAAAATTTGAAAATTATCGGAAGATTTAAGACGACAACATCGATGGCCAGAAAATTAATAAAAAGATCCAAGCTCGAAGATTTTATGCAAGGAAATACTGCAGTATGTACTAGCTGCGCCCGGCGGTTTCACCCGCGTAAGTCTCGATCCCGTGGGAATATCGGGATAAAAAATATCCTTGTAGATCTCGGCCTTAGTAACGGGAATAGTTTATAAGTCAGATACCTACATCTAACAGAGTGATGTAATTAATTATATAGCTTTGCATCAGCTGTCAGTATAAATAGCATGATCACATTTTTAGTTACCGTGGCCTGCTACTGCTCCCTGCGGTCGGCTACGGAAACTATTCCGTAGCCGACCGCAGGGAAGCCTTTGGGAAGGCTTTGTACCATACAAAGCCTCAAAGCCCTTTAATTTTTGGGCTTTAAGGTTAGTACCTTAAAGGGCTTTGATGTACCATTCCGTAGCCGACCGCAGGCGGCAGCAGCAGGCGACGTGTCACCGCGATACGACTGGTTTCTATGAATGTCTATGGAATACCTTCCGTAGCTAGCGACACGTCGGTTTCATAGAAATACATAGAAAGCCAACCGTTTCGTGACGCCACGTCACCTGCTGCTGCCGCTTGCGGTAGTCTACAGAATTATACCTTTACGAAAAAAAGCATTGAAACTGCCCTTTAGAGGCCATATGGCAAGAATTAATGAAAATGATTTTTCTTAGAACAAAGATTTTTTACCTTTTCGCAAATAGAAAAAAAGGGTATTCAGTAACCCATTATGATAAATAACAGCCAAAGTTTTTAAACAAACTCTGTCTATTGCAACTATAACAATTTGAATAGATAAATGAGCGTATGTAATCTGTATCGGAAAAGTAGATAAATCTCAAAACTTGGGATAAATAGGAATGATACAGCGTAATAAATCGGTTACGTGATGGTATTAATTCAGGGTCAATTTCTCATACGTTTCCTGTAAATTGTAACAAAGGGCTAGCGCTAAGCCTGTGGGCACGAAACGAGCGTTTGCTGAGTGGGGCGGTGGTGATGGTACAATAAACTATTTGACTGGATTTTTAAAATTTAATTTTTTGAAAATGTAGAAAGAAAAAAAAACTGTTTAAATATCTCAAAACATGGCGAAGTTGTAAGAATTTTAAAGTATTTGCTACACAGAGACAGCCCTGCAGCGATCGATGTCACAACATAGGGACGCCATAGTAACCTCGCGCCAATTCACAACAATGATCGTTTTGCGTGACGAGCACAGATGAATAATTTCAATTCAACTTTTCCATCGTTTTTTTAACATATCGTCGGCTTAGTGACTTCTTTAAAATAAGTAATAATTCATGTACCAAATAAAACATTTTTAAGTTTTAATTTTAGTTGTCAAGTACCATAATTAATTTTGGCATACCCTAAATCAGAAAGAACTAAACGCATAATTTGTGGTTTAATGCAGAAGTCCAAATAGTGATTCCCTTTTCTAGTTTTATAGTATTTATGTATAATAGTGGTGGTGGATAGTATGTAGTGTAGTATAATATAGTATAAACACAAGTGTATAGTTGTGCGTAAATAGAGTATAAGGTACAATGGGGTTGGCGTATCAGTGAGGAAACCGACGCCACCTGCACCGCCCCGGTGACCGCTTGTCGCCACTCGTTTTGTGCCCGCAGCCTAACTGGCTATTAGTAGAAGCGGAAAATGTAACAGGAAAAACCTAAAAAAATAGGGACCTTCCATGTCGCGGTCTAATAAAATAATTCAAGTAGGTACAGTTTTTAGAAAAGTCTATTTTTAATTAAATTTTTTTCAATTGTATTTATAAGAGTATATTTTTGGGTACGAATCCGGGCAAATACCAATGTCACCATTTCAATGAGTTTATCGATGTCACCGCTATGTAAAACAAATGCACGCTAATAGACACGCACGCACATGCCGAAGGATACCTCACTGCGATTCATAACGGGCTGCTTGGGAGTTTACCTCGATGCCTACGTGAAAACAAAATATTTTGTTTCTACATCGGGGTCGACGGCAAGCATCGATGGGACCCGGGCCATGATTGGTCAAATCAGTTCGCGTCAGCTTATCGTATCTGCTTCACTCTTGTGCCACTTACGTTCGATTGTTTACTAGTTTTCGAATTGAATTATGGATAAGGAGGTGCTAATTGATTTGATTTTTATTATTCCTGTTATCACACAATGAGAAGCAGGGGTAAACCACCACAAAAGATAAGCGACAACGAGATAGTGACCGCGATCGCGCGCTCTCTCTCGCACACCGCTCGACGTGTCGCTGAGCAACAGATAGCGCACGAAGTATAGTTCGCGATAACGCGACAATGTGGCCCCAGAATAAGTATGAAAACATCTCGAGCAAGCTTGGTGATCAATACACGTGCCTTCTCTGTCTGAGAAGAGGCCTCTGCCCTACAGTAGTGGGACAGTATTCTTGTGCTGGTATTTTATATTTTATGTAAGTTTCCTTCTAAGGAAAACATAAAAGTTTGCTCTTAGAGACGATAAATTTTCATGTAAATGTCAGGATTGTCTTATTTATATAACATCGTGTGATAGTCTATTTTATTTTCTAGGCAAAGAGCTAGTTTTCGCTTCGTATATCAGGGAGTCTCGTGATTTTGAAAGATTCTTAAATCTTATAAAACAGAAGGACAATCTCTAGAAAACTACCTATAGGTAAGTTTCCTTCTTAGGAAAATATAAAATTTTGCTCTGAGAGACAATAAATAACGTAAATGTCAGGATTGTCTTTTCTGACCTGGCATTGTACGGAAATCCTATACAATACGAGATCAGCATAAACTGGAAATGAATGGCTTGATGTGTAGCCGTGTGTAGGTGGTACCTAATATCTTTCCGAAGTTGACTCTGTAACCAAGTTTGCTAGTCTATTTTGTTTTCTAGGCAAAGAGCTAGGACTCGCTTCGAATTTCGGGGAGTTTCGTGATTTTAATATATTATCTTCAGTCTTACGTTGCAAATTGTCTCGGTGACATTTCGGTATAGTAACATTTTAAAACGTTACTTTGCGATGTGGGTTTGAAGAATATTGCTTTATATAAACATCAAAAGGAATTTTGTTATTCATTGATCAAGTTTTTTTTGACGTTTTTGTCCGTAATATATTCTATAAATAAAATGATCATGACATCAGAACTGGCTCAGAGCTCTTGTTTCAACCATTTCCACTAAAGTCAGGTAGAAACGTAAAACATATAGCGTTGTTGTTAGAATAGTTTATTCTGTTTATTCTGACGTAGGAGTATTAATAAAATATAATATTATTATGTAGAAATAACTAAAAGATTATTTACTGCGTCGAACGGAAATAAACTCATTTCTACACTTGCATGTTGATGGGATAAAGTTTTTATTAATTTTTTTATGGCTCATACATTCCAACTTTGCTAATAAAATTCACATACGCGCGTGTTCATACCTAGTGCTTAGATTACAATTTCGATAGCATAGTTTTTACTAACTTCAAAAAAAATACTGCAGCCAGCAAAGTATCTAGCTAGAGACTATTTCAAAGTAAAAAAGTATTTTAAAGTAAAGAAAATTTGTTCATTCTGCACAAATAAAACACACAAGGAACAAATAATGTCTAATGCAATATTTTTTTTTTCTTCTGTGTAATCGTTTTACATTACATATTAAACTCCAAAAAGTTTTACCAGCTCATACACGCGAGCGACCCGTTGCGTAAAAATAGCGGTAATGGAAATTTATGTTTCGTTTAAATTATTACTTTGCGAGCAGAATTGTTTACCACTGGAGTTACTGAAATGGAATCCGCATCATTTAAACAATCGTACAGCATCCTGCAGGCTATGTTCAATTTGCACATTTTTAAACATAATTAAAAGTTGGTTCAGTTCAAAGGTTCAGTTGTTGTAGTGAATACACTGAAAATAATTTAAATATTTAAAAAAACAAGTGTGCTTTAGCTGATTTAGTGCTATGTTTGTACACCTTCATAGATATCATACTATTGTATTGTATATAGGGATCATGGACCATCGTCGTGAAAGAAAGAAATACACTGTTCTTATTAAAATACACAAATCAATCAGAATAACGCAAAGATCCAATAAATAGGTATGCAATAACCCCGTTATTCATAAACGGTGCTAACGCCAAGTTTTAATGTCCAAAATTGTTATGATTGAACAGTAGTTGAACATTAATTAACTTTAAGCAACGTTTATACATAAACCCCTAAAATATTTTCATTTAATAATACTGACTTGACAGTAACAGTTATATTAAAATAACCCGTATATTTATTCATAAAAAAATATGCTGTCATAATTTTATGTTCGATCGTAAAACACTCAAAAATTACTGCTTGTCATAAAACAAAGGGTTTCGTGAGAAAATGGAAAACATGATATAGTTATAAAAACCTATTAACGACTCTCATTCTTTTTTATGACCGTTGAATTGTTGATTGATTTTACTATTTGTTTGCTGCATTGATAAATAAATAGTAATAAACCAAATAATATTTCAAATAACATTTAATTGTTATGTATTAATCTTCTTCCACAGCTGGTTAGCACCAATCTTAACTAAAATACACAATGAAACTCTTTCATCAACGCGGGCTACGCACATACCTAATTTAATTTACCAAACGTTCATATTCAATTGTTTTTCTACTCTCTTGTAAGAAAATGCATTTTGGCAAATTATAAATCGAGCAGCTTAACCCAGTTTCAAGAAAGGCCGACCCAACTTCTTTAATTAGCTGCCATCAAAGATAAGACAAGAAAGACAATCGAATTGCTTTCACAAACAACCATGAATGGTATCATCATTCTTCTGCCCTTACCCCAAATTTATTTGGGGTCAGCGCTTCGATCGCTTTGCACGAGTAAACCGAGAATCCGAAAGTTAGAGTAGATTGGGAGAAGCGTGCCGTCAAGCACAAGAACAAGCACAAGCGGCTCAAGAACTGAAGAGAGGTAGCTACAAGATACTGCACATAGCACGAATTAACTCTACATACTTCCTGGGTAAAGTTTTCTCTTTCAAGGACCACCACAACACATCCCAAGGTGGCCTATAATTTACCGTGGCCCCTGGCAACACACAGGCAACTGAAGGAACACGGGTGGGTTTTAGTCAATAAAAGTCTGACACGCCGAGCGGGAGAAGTTACTGAATAATTACTACCTTTACTGAAAGGTAATCAAGATTATTATTATTTACTTATTTATAGAGACGCATTTACATAATTAGATTATTAGTTAAATTAATAACAAATTCCAAAAAAGAAGGCGATCGACCGCCCCAGACGACTAGTACTGAACAATTTGATGCTTAGTTTTGTTCAAAGAAAAAATAATTTGTCTCCAACGAAATTACGTTAAATTTTTATACATACGATAATAATAATAGGTTATGTAGATAATAAGTTATTATTATTGTACCACGTTTTAATGCAAATAAAAATATTATATTAGGTATTTTCACAATTTATTTATTTGGAACAAAAATATCATATCAATATCACAGTAGTTATGTCTAAGTGTCTACTTATCAAAGATCAAGAATTTCTGTTTTCTAGTCATTATAGTGAAATTGAAAATAAATTGGTTTCTGCATTAAACAAATACTAAACATCATCTGAAATATTCACAATTCTGCAACAATATTAGGTTAGTACTATTGGGTAGTCGTGATTAAATAACAGATCGTAATTAGGAACACGAACAGAAATTAGTAGGTAATTGTAGACTGGCAGCTTGACGTCACAAATTAATTCACTAGAATTAGTAGGTTGTAATAATTAGAGTAAATAATTAAATAACACTTTTCCCAAAGGCACTGACTAAGTTAATTTTCATTTTTATGCTTGAAGCACTTTTATAGAATAACCTGACCCCTTCTATCTAACGACGTATGTCTGTTCCAAAAGTATGTGAAGAAACTGTAAACAAATGGATCATGAAACAGGTACGTTTCGTGATCCATTTGTTTTGTGGATGCCAATTCGTAGTGCCACTTACAAATTGAATTCTTTGATTTGATTAAGAATAAAACCTTAAATTCTTGTTTTTTAATCACAAAACTATCGCCGAAGTTTTAGTTAGTTACAATTTAATAGCGTTATTCAAAAAGTGGTGAGATGAAAGTGGAAGTTGAAGTGGAAGTTGAAACCTTCTAAATACAAATCTTCTTTTTTAGTGACTAACCTGGTGTCAGTTTTAAAGGCGTCCAAGGGCCTCTGACTTCGCTTCGAATGCCTTCGAGAAATACAGATGTATAATTGTATATGTTAGTGTGTTCGTTTACACTTTCATCTGATACTTTTGGAACAGACCATAGGTTGGCCTTACTCGTTTATCATTCGAATTCTCTTGTAATAGGCGTTGTAAAAAAAAACTGCTGTTACATTGACCGTGACGAAAGTTAAGACAGCATTCAGGGGCTGGCTGCCCAGTGTAGGTATGCCAGACGCATGATGTATGTCATTGTATAAGTATCGTCTCTATTTTAATACACTATCAAGGTCAACATAAAATGTACTTACTCCTTCGTACGTTTTGTCAATCGACTTCAAAAACGAGACGCCAACCTTTTTCATTCGACACCAATTCTATTGAACAAGTTAAAAAAATATTGAGAACCTATTTCGAAAGTCGTTTTTATTTGTTACCAGATACCTCTGATGTTTAACAACCAATCCTTGTATTTTGTTGGCCTACTTTTAGAGGATTATCGAGTTTAGGCCTCCTTTTTCAGGGGCTTTTTTTAGCAGAATAATAATGCGTGAAGGGTAGTTATTCCATGTTTTAAATTAAATGTTCAGTGATGTTTATTTCTCTTCTGAGTAAAAATCTAAAATATTAAACCAATATTATATTAAGCATACCTAAAGTTTCCATAACTTTCAGCTTTGAAATATAAGAGTGTAGTGTCGGATTCTCGGTTTCATGGTCGTAAAAGAACGTGGTTTTACGATCGTCCCAGTGCATCAGAAATTGTTACAGTTTACTGCAGTCAGAACACTCTAGCTCCGACGGGACTCAGCACTGAAGTTTAAATTGTACTAGTCGGTACTTACGTTCTTACCTACTGTATGTAAAATATGAAAATGGAAGAGTTATGTTATTAGGAGTGTGTCAGCGCTCCCACCTTTATGTAGAATTTGTAGTAAATATGTTTATGAATATATGAATCATAATAAATTATTACAGTACTTGTTTACTCCGTACTTTGTGCTATTATTTACACAAAACATTCCTAAGCATTAAATCATGTTGTGTGTGATGTAATATAAAATTAAATATTCTGACATGTAGATCAACGTTTTTCAATATTGTTATAATAGTCGGGAGCATGTGGGGATCATGGCAGATGGCTGTCTGTAGTTTCTGCCTGTCCCCATTGTAAAAGGGCGGGGGGATTTTTGTTTGTATGTCAACAGGAATATAAAAAGCGGGTTTAAGAAATGAAATACAAAATTTTCGCCAATTTGGCGTTACATCATTTTATTTCATTGATTTGCACATTTTTTTGAAATTATATCCTACTACTATACGTGTATATTGGCAATATTTATATTATTAAACATTTATAAATAAGTATAATTATAGTATAAGGTGTAGCTTATATTGAAATATTCTGAATATGCAATACACTTATTTCATAAAATTATTATCTATTCAGAGCAATAAATTGTTTTCAGTAAATATCTAGGTAGAGTGAAAATATTTGAGACATGAATTTCGGAAATTTTTAAAAGACATTATCATTGATTAAAAGATGCAATATGATAATTTGAATTCCATTTATTAATATTGTTGCAAATACACATTACTATGTAACTCGGCGTGAGAAGGAACAAGAACTTTCCAATATAATACATGGAATAATTATAGTGTAAATTGGAGTTACAAAAATATGATTAAATTCATTTTTAGATATTATTTCGAAATTACTTTCATGATATTCAATTCAAATAGAATATTTTCACAATTTTTTTATATTACATCTAGCCTAAGTTTATACACAAGTACGGTTCGTACGTTGTGGGAATAAAAACGAGTTTACGAATAAATCAGTTTTTAGGAACAGGTTCTTGATAAATACGTTCCTATGGGATATAATACGTCCGAATTGAGATACACTCACAGTTATGTGGGGTCGGTGGTCGTCGGTTGTTCGCAGTTTGGCCGAGTTGTCATTAATTGGTGAGCGGGTGCCATTGTTTGACTTGCTCCATGGGCGCGGCGAGGGATGAGTTCCAGTGTTGTAAGGCGCGTCCCCTTGCGAACATGTATGATCCTAACACGAACTTACCGAGCAGTCGGTCTGTAACAAGAAACGAGTTATTATTGTATCTTTCTACGTATAGTTGTGTACTACGAGTAGTACAGTAATAGGTACATCTAACGACTAATAATTTACGGACCGTTACTGGTTAAAATTAAGACTCTTTTATCTTTAACAACAATGAAGCAAATACCTCAAAGCTTTGCATGGTGGACCCTTCCATATGGAAGCAGCTGTCACTGGTTAAATTAGCTTACGAATGTATGCCCAGTTTGGTTTATAAAAAGCTACCATTGGTAAGTAACACTAATCGCTATTGTTTATAGGAACCGACCGTGATAAGTCGTTTAATAATTATGAGATGTTTCCTATAAATATACCCGCATCACAGCCTTTTGTTATTTGGCCATTTTCTCTTAATTCTGTCTGAGCTGCTGTGAGTCTTGATAACCACCGGAACTTTAACAAGAATTACGTTTAAACTCAGTTTAGTGGTACATCAGAAAGCCTACGATTAAGACACTTTACCGAAGGCTTGAACAGACTGTTTGTATAAGGCAAATAAATAAGTAGAGTCATAATTATCCACTTATCTTTTTTAATAATTTATTGATTTTTCGCAAGCCAACCTATAATATACGACCTATAAAATATAATAATATATGAATTCATTAAGGGCTCTATATTTCGTTTTATTAATTACGTATTCGCTCCCGAAATAAAAATAACCTAAAGTACTTGGGACGGTTTTTTTCATGAATTGACTATTTTATATTCCACAAATATGAAGGCCACTTGAAATATTGATGACAGTCGATTGCCTTTTTTTACTAAATTCTAGTACCATTGTCTGTCACAAGTTGTTGTTGTCACGGTTTTAATGGAATTCGTTGAAATTCTAATAAAGATTATTTTGAGCAGAAACTGAGCACAAAGCTGGCCTATTCAAACTTTTTGAAGGACTTCGACATCACCGAGAAGGTCAGTCATTCAGGTCAGTGTATAGTGAAATAAAATCCCTTACCTTTGGCATAAACGGAGTGCGGCTGCAAGGCCTGTATCGTGACGCTGGTGGTGTGCAGCTCATCAGCCCTCAGCCTGAAGTGAAAACACTCGGAGACGAAGGCACTGCCGTCGTCAGCCACGTCGACTGCAGCCGTGCGGCGCGCGCGCACACCGCGGCATGCACGCTCTTGCGTCACTCGTACCACCATCTCTTTCTTGCTTGATGTGGGATCCAACTGGGAATAAAAGATCTGATGATTATTTACATTTTATTAGAAGGTGACGTAGGTTCTATGTTGTATAATACTTAAGCTCTATTGCTTATGTAATAATGTTTTATTAAAAATTAGCGACTAGACCCTGCTTCGCACGGTTTTTACGACGCGACAAAGTGTCGATTTATCTTTATTATATGTAAGTTAAATATTATTGAATTAAAAATTATGTATAAGCCGTTTGGAATAACTTCTCTAAATAATGATGAAAACCGCATCAAAATTCGTTGCGTAGCTTAAAAGAACATCGCTGTCGCACAGAGAGATACGAAAAGCTGCTTTAATTATAATAATATATGTATAGTTATTTAGAACGAAATCGTGACATTTTTCTATAATATGATATTATAAGGTGAGATTTATGTAGTTACATTTTGACTCAATAAACATCTACTGGTTGATATTATAATCTAGTTGCACCTTTACACAACACTGCAATAATCTGAAGAGATTTATGTGTGCAAAAAGTGGTAATTCTGTAATGATTCCTTGGCTATGAGTACTGTACTTAGGTAAATGGAGCAAGATAATTGACTCTCGTAACTTTTTATGTAGCAAAATTTCTATGAAAATTCGAGAGCTGAATTTTTACACGAATTCTTGAACAGATTCAGACGTTCAAGAATTCGTGTAAAAATAAAAATCTCGTGGTCTGCGTGTGACATTTTCCAGGAATTTAAGAGAGTTACGATGAAACAAAAGTTTTTTGCAGATAACTGTTATTAAAACATCCTGCAACACCTTTCAGATATTTTATTCAATCCATTGCACTGTCTGAAAATTACGTTAACTTTCCTTCAGAACGATCGAACGAAACTTAACGATGTAGGTATCTCTAAAGTCTCACACTCAAATAGAATATTGTAAACACGTTACACATTTGAAAACTGGACTTCCGTCCAATTCAAATTCAAATTGGTATTTCCGTCCGGAGAGGAGTGCTATCTTATTCAACTACGGTTGAATACCTATTGAAAATTGCATATTCTACGAGTAGTTCCAACTGTTTTGCATATAGCTACCTAGTTTCTTAGGAGTGAGTTTAGTAGATACTAGCGACCCCCTTCGCATGGATGCAATGATGATATGCCAAAACATCGAGATTTCTGATGTGCATATTATGTATAGAATCCATACGACATACTTAAATGCTATAGTTTAAATGATGATGAAAACCGCTTCAAAAACCATTGACTAGGTCGTTTAGAAGAACTTATAGAACAAACGGACAGACGAATTAGACTGGCTTACCTTGAGTGCTCGAGATTCTATTACGGTGACTGTAAGTCTATGTAAGTTTTCATTGTATAGTAAGGAGACGAGGATCTCGCCTAGATCTGATGTTGGCTCTTGTAGATCCTGCAAACAAATTAAGAATTAGTAATACTGCATCTGCTTCAATTAAAATGCTTGCCCATTGCAAACTCTCTGGGTACGTCGAAAAAAAACTTGTATATAGAACTTTAGAGTAAACGATCATTCATGTAAACTAGATTTCCAAATCGATGCCTATTTAGAGGCCAAAAATTTTGGCTCAGCTGGGGTAGCTGTCAACTATAAATACTGTAATTAATAGGTAATTGTTACACTTGAGTTAAAAAATGTTGACCCATATTTTGTTTAAAATTTTAGAGCGAAAACGAGGTTCAAAAACCAGGTTGGAACATTTAAATAAACTTTTTGCTGACTTCTTGCCCCAGTCGTTCTCATTCTGTTTGCAATGTCTGTCCCTTGTGAGTTACACAGAGACCGTTTCGTTAGTGCAGAGTTTTTTAGCACACCGCCTTGGTCATGCTGAGCAAATTGGGCACTCTGAATTTAAATAAATTATTATGCTGGGTGAAAAGTACTTACCTACAAACACATTTGGGGATAAAATACGAATGAAAATGGCAGATTAATTAAATACATAAGACTTATAATATACTCCGGTATGGCTTTTAGAAAACATAGCTAGATCATTTTAATACTGGAATATTCAATTAGTTTCAACGCTACTATGGGAAAAACAAGTGTGTCACGGAACACGTTGTTAACATGTCAATTTGCATATAATATGCATAAAAGTTTTATGCAACAATTAATTATTATCAACGAGAAATGTATTAAAAAGATAAAGTGGTATTATCCGTTTCATCCTTGATGACAATGTTAATAAGGCACGTTTCATACAAAGAAGATTGAACGTGAATATTATAAAAGACATACTATCTATAAGAAATATTGTGAAAGAAAAAAAACAATAGGCAGATGTACGTGGCATGTCCGTAGTCCACGTCCCATTTCTTTGTGTGAATTAGGCTCATCAGACCATAGATAAATAATGCATGCTAATAATCACTAGTATTTATTACTTAATTATTATAAGCATTATGTGCTGCCACTATGGATTACTTGTCTTCGTACTTAAGACTCTTTGTCTTTGAGTAACGAACCTACATTGGCTAAGGCGCTGATCCACTAGCAAGCTATTTTCCCATTACTGTGTGCCCATGCACGCAAAATATATACGCGGCAAAATAATATGTATATGCAGCAAAATATAGTCTTCTCAAGGTGTTGAAATCCTGACAGTGTTTACACAGCGCAAGTCGGTTTTCGTAGTTATTCTAAGTAATTGCTAGTCAATTTAGCTTATACAATACACAGCAGGTCATTTTACAGCATATTTTACTAAGTTAGACTTTTGAAAAATTACTGTAAGTATTTCGACGGTGAAATATAAACAATTGCATAACATTACGCCTGTAATCCCCAAAGGGTTGAGCAGAGGAGCTATTGCCATCAATCAGGCACAAATCCAGTTGAATTGAGCTGTTGATTGAGAAATTCCGGATGGAAAAACCCAATACTCACTCAATAATTTGTCGAAGAAGTATACTGACCTTCTCAATATCAAGCTTATACAACTGTGGCTCTTCATCAGGTGCTACACCGTCCAGCTCGGTCAGAGGCAGAATGATGTGGCCAATCAGCTGCTTTCCTTTGCCAACCCTGCCTATGTCCAGGAGTGACAGTTTCAGTGTTAGGCTCTCGATCTTACCAGGCGGGATCTGTCAAGAAAAAATACCAATTAAGTCCTACTACGATGTATCTTTTCCTATGGTGTTCTTGTCCCTGCTTCGCACGGGTACGTGACGTGACGACATGTCTACTACTACGCACTACTGTGTGGTTTATACACATAAACCTTCCGGAATAAATGTTCAAAAAAGACATGCCAAGAATCGGCTCGAATTGTATGTAGTGTCCGACAGACTTTTTATAATAATGATAATTCATATTAAAAAATAGGAAGAATTATTATTACTTTTTAACGGTGTGCTTCTACAGATTTTATATAATATATATAAAATCTGTAGAAGCACACCGTTAAAAAGTAATTTTAAATAGTTATTCAATTTAAAAACACATTTCATAGCTACATTTTCAAATAGAAATGTTACCAATACCAAAATATAACAATATCGATACGAAATTGCACTTGCAAATCGATTACAATAATATCAATATGAAGATACGTAAGTGAATTTATTACTTACATAAATCGTAACTCGTAATTATGTTGATAAATAGCGTTTAATTATGTTTTTTTAAAGTATATTATAGTTTATAGTAATGTAATGATTAAAAATAATTTTTAATTCGAATATCGATATCGTTTAGCATAGTCTATTCCTAATAATGTAATTATAGTGCTGGCAACACTTGATGTAAAACTCTATCTGGAATTTGTCAATGTCAAAAAGTTTGATTTCTCCCGCGAGACACGAGCAACGAAGTATTTTCGTATTTTTGTGAGTTTTGTGTTGTTTAATACTGTGTTTCTGGACCCCGATTTTTCTACCATTTACGACTACCTTGGCTGTTGAAACTGAGGATAATGTGCTAAAAGTCATTATTTTAAATTAAATGATTAATTCATTTAATACCTACCTAGTTTATTTCATGATAACGTTCAAATCATAAGTATCAAGTGGTCAACTTTAAAACTATATTAACTTTTTTTGGTGTGCTTCAGATAGAAAACTAATTATACTATCAAATTCTATATTTATTTTCCTTTTTTATGTAATATAGTTCATCTTTGTCGGTTCTGGCCGAGTCTCGTGGGAGACCCTGGCATTCTCCTTTACCATTCATTCAAATTTTTTGATGGTGGAAACCGTATCAAAATCGATTGCATAGTTAAGAAGATCTAAGCGGTCACACTTGAAAAGCGAAAAGCGCACTTTATAAAGAGAAAAAAAAATGTGTAAATAAAATTTGAAATTCTGTTACATATCATCATCTGCCTAGCCTTTTCCCAACTATTTTTGGAGTCGGCGTCTAGTCTAACCCAATGTATTATGTATTTTGTATGTATGTATGTATGTATTTTAAATAGAGCGACTGTCTATCTGACGTCCACAACCCACTGGGTAACACGATATTATACGACGACCCGTAACGACTGTCAAAGATCCACGAATGACAGCCGCGACCGACGGGTTAACTTGCTTACCGAAGCATGGTGGGGTCTCATTATGTAACGATGGTCATCCGTATTCGCACCGACCGCAGCGAGCGTAGCTTAACCTGAACGTTCGACCCGCACGGCTCTTATTACCGGCCACGAGCCGTTAGGCTAACATGAGGCTGTAACGTACTTACTATCACACCGCACGTGTTTTGTACATGTGTGTGTAGGTATCTTTGTAGCAATCCCAAGAACTAGGAAGCGCGCATCGTGTTCTTCGACAATTAAATCTTAATGAGAAAAGTTCAGAGTTTTCGATGAAGTTCACAAGTTCGTATGAGAACCGGATGGTATTAGTTTCTAGTTGGTTTGAGCTGAAAACGTCTCGCCATAAATTATTTATTATTTCACGACGCCAGTACCTAACTCAAGAACTTTCAAAGTTTGACCTTAAAACTGTTAGCTTTGGTTGGCAAGTTGTAAACTTTGTTTTTGTAAGAAATGTAGGTCTCATGAGAATGTGGATTATGAGACAATGAATTAAATTGCACCGAACGACACATTATTAACACTAGCTTATTGTGCCCGCGGTTTCACCCTCAATTTTCACATTATAACATATCCTGTCACTTGGTAATAGTGTAGCTTTCTATCAGTAAAAGATTTTTTGTATCTACAGAAATAACCTAATACGAACAGCTTTACCTTTTTTAAAATAGCAATATCAGTTAATAACGAATAAAGATAAACGCATAGATATTATCTTATAGGAGAAATTACATTGGATACTAAAGCGAGAGAGTTAATCGTGTTTCCATATCATAGCTAACCTATAACCCATGTTAAAAGCTCCCTGTCCCCACATTGCCGTTCCCAGCCAGCGATCACTAAAATTTCCATTAACGTAATTAAATCCTCGTCAAAGTGCGGCTTTACTCGATATATATAGATTACTTACTTTACTCGATATAGAAATTCAAGCTTGAAATTCTACTCTGTATGTCCGATATTAAGTGTGTGAGTCCTTCAGCCGCAGGCGACCACTGCTGGAGATAGATCTTCCCGAAGTACCGCCTCTTCGACCGGTTCTGTGCTACCTGTATCTAGCGGATTCCTGCGGCCTTACAAATCCATCGGTCCACCTTGTGGGAGGCCTTCCAACGCTACGTTTTCCGGTACGCAGTCGCCACTCCGGAACCTTTTGGCCCCATCGGCCACTGTTCTGCAGCAATGTGCCCTGCCTACTGCCACTTAAGATTGGCAATTGTTTGTGCTCTGTCGGTTACCGTGATTCTCCTGCGGATCTCTTCATTTCTGATTCGATCACGTAGAGAAACTCGAAGCATAGCCCTCTCCATTGCTCTTGTCATTGGTTGTTATATCAATCCAGTAATATAATTCATCATCTGCCTAGCCTTTTCCCAACTATATTGGGGTCGGCTTCCAGTCTAACCGGATGCAGCTGAATAGGTACCAGTATTTTACATGGAGCGACTGCCAGCCGAGACCAACGGCTTAACGTGCTTTCCAAGGCACGGAGGAGTCTCGATATGTGAAAATGGTCACCCATCCACGGACCAACCCCGGCAAGTGTAGCTTAACCTGATGGATCGACCCGTGCGGCTGTTATTACGTAGCCACGAGCTCCTCCAATACAGTAATATAATTAATTTCTAGTTTTCTCATTTGGGTACGTAATATAGAAAGTTCTGAGAAACCTAAATAAATACCGTGAATAAAATACGTATAATCTAGGAGTTACACAATAAACCCTTATAAATTATAATAAATGAAATATGTTGTACTCAGCAGTGTTTGAAAAGTAAACAAAGTAACCAAGTGAAAACCCTAGTGATTTGTTTTATAACAATGGATTAAATTAATATTTCAATTTCGCAGGTCAGTTTCAGTTTACGGTGAGTTCTCTGAATAGGAAATTTTTATTTTATTTTAGTACACGTTACATTACTTTATTATTCACCTGTATTCTCATAATAACAGGTAAAACATTTATAAAATAAAAGAAGTTTTGTTTCACAATAATGTTAATATAAAGAACCATTATCCTTGCTGTTTCTTTTCATTCTCTATTAATGTAAGGTGAATTGAAAACAAAGCAATGAATATAAAAGCAGTTAAGTAAGAAGAAACCTTTAAAATACTCTTTACTTACCTGAAATTTAAACACAATAAGATGTAGGTATAAGTACTCACTTGGTAAACAAACGTTTCGTCAAAGAAGGGATTGCAAGTTTTCTTCTTTTGTTTCGTCTGAAGCACTCGCCTCTCGTCTGGCATCAATTGGATCCTGAAGAGTTTAACATCCATTAACGCCAAAACAATAAACACCGTCCAAACAAACGGCTAACAAGTTTTGGTTAGCTTGTTGACTTAAACCGAGGACCTATTGACAAACTCATACACAATACACAACCTTTTAGGTGTTGACTTGAAATAACACGAAAAATAAATTATTCATGAATTGTGAAACCAAATGGTAGCTGAAAAAACTTCCACGCTGAAATATCGGTTCAGTTATTCTTTCTGATACGTGATTTGAATGATTTTATTACAGAGCCAAAGGTTTAATCAATTTATTATTCAGTCGCAATTTACTTCAGTGTGACTCAATCTGTGTAGGGGTTTCTATTCTTAGGGTGCCTTTTTAGCTAGGCTTTCTGTTTACTAAAGCATAAAAAGTCTTCTCCATACATTTGTGTCAGTGTCGTTTAAAAACGTTGTGAGGGTGTAACATTAATTACATTAGTGACAATCACTTACTTGATGTAAGGGTCGCATGCGTTGGCCAACGCGGGCGTGCGTGAAGGCAGGTGCTTCGCTTTTATAATATGCACCTGTAGCCTTTCAGTCCCCGCCTCGTATTTCAGAGTGAACCATACTCGACCCTAGGGAAATTAAAAAAGAAGGTCAGTTATGGCACCACGTCATATCAATGAATCTCGCGCTTTACGCGTCATTCAGTGTCGTATCGATTGGTTGTTTTATTTTGCGATGTACAGTCGAACCAGCTAATTTGGTAAATAGTTATCTTTCTACTACTCTGCCAATATTCGTTTTTATTTTTAAGCTTATGGCGTACTTGCGAGAGTGATGCGAACGAATTAACTAGACACCATTCACACAATATTGTTTAAAAATAGTTGCAAGTTAGAAGCCTGCAAATCGAATGGTTTGTTCTACTGTACCTAAATTTTCAATACGCACTAATTAAAAGCGATAATTCGTAGTTCAAATCGAGATTGAATCTATTTGAAGAGCCCTAATTGAATTAACTTTTTGAACGACATGAAAAAGCCTGTCTCTTTGGTGGAATTAAATTGTTTTCTGCCAACAGATCTCTGTACTTATTTAAATAGAACTTGGTACAAGATAAGAAATATCGGGTTATCGGAGCGGCGAATGAGGAAATTTACCGATGACAGAAGCCGTATGTAACATACAATTTACACTTTCCTCGCGTTGCTATCAAATACGGACCGTCGTAAAAATGTGTCACTTTTACGCGAAATTAAAACATGTCGGCGTCTACTTATCGACCAACATCGAACTACATTTCAATCGGTAAACAATACGTATTAATACGTATTGTTTACCGATTGAAATGTAGTTGTGTCGTGGTTATATCTGCCCATACGTGTTAAGTTGCCATTCTTGTCCGGCTAGCCAGCAGCCTGAACGTGTGAATTGAGCTTTAGAAAAGCTGGCATTAAAGTTAGGAGACACGGTGTAAAGGATTATTTAGAGCACTGTAAATGAGACGTAAATACAACTCAATCCTAAGAATTGGATCTAATCCTAGACTTCTCGAGAGTGGTTTATTTGCAAAAACAAAATGAGTAGATTAAATTAATTTTGCTTCGTCTTGTTCTACAAATAAAACATTAGTGTGCATATATCTATTATTTCATTCTGTCTATGAGATAGTAATAATAATTATTATTACTATCCCTTATAAATATTACATTAGATAGAAACATGCTCAGCCCACGGCTAAATCGAGATGTTATCCCTATAATATTGAAATGAAATAATAAGATTTTACGAAAAATAAAACCTCTTGTTGTACTTAAATCACTTCGTTATGGTCCTTGTCTCGTTTAAAGGTAGTGAATCTTTATAGCCCGAGGCTATAAATTGTAATGTTGTTGCTATAAGAATGGGGCGAAAACAGTAAAAGTTGAACGCGAAGTAAATAAATATTCATGCAAAGTTGTGAATTCGTCTGCGGTCGGTCGGGCTGTTGTCACCCTACATTTGCACTGCTAATATTATGGATCGCTTATAACACTTGCCAAGTCCAAAGTTAAGACGTTTACTTAAAAGGTCATTTGTAAATTATTCAGTATTTTTTACATTTTTATGCTTTTGTTTGTACCGACTTCTCTCTTCCCGTGATTTCCATAATTCGCGATGTTGTAAGTTTTAAATAGCAATTTTCTTTGAATAGCATTATGATGGAGGTTTTATTTTTCGTCATTATCAGTTTTCAATCACATGCATAACTGATTTGGTCGGTGGCATATTCTACCATAAGTATTTGTAGTATGGAATTATGTGGTAAAAGATAAGTACCTACCCACAGGATTTTTTCTATCACATCAAAATGGAGAAACCATTTTTTTTGGTTTGTAACAATATGTGGTGAATTACTTTGTAGATGTAATTTATTTACACTCTATTATAATAAGGTCCTAGTACAGTACTAACGACATAACCGCTAAGCATGGCTCATTATAAATGCTATTTCGTGCAAGTATTTGCAAATTAACTGTGAACAGTAAGTAGTAAATCACTGAAAGCGGCGAGCTTGTTATTTTAATTTACCTCATTCACGGTATTCGCAATCCAGGGATTACGTAATATGATTTAGCGGTGAACTAATCAGAATTTTACAAAGTTAGCGACTGCGGCGCCCCGCGGAGCTGTACTTTGTTATGAAGGAAGCTATAGTATTTTATTATGCGTCTTTTCCACGGGATAGGGATTGTACGAAGGATATAATGTGATACTGATTTGGCGATATTATGGGAGCCTTAAAACATTATTATGTTTATGAAGGATGTGATATATTTTCTAAGATGTATCTTCTTATAGATCATTGATGTCAGCAAACATATGGTCAAGCAATGACATGGTCTTTGTAAAAGTAGGCGGCTAACCTGAAGGTGTAAAATGTCACCAACGCCTACGGAGATCTATAGAGGCATCACACCACAGACACGTAGCCTTCTTAAGGACAAAACTGAAATGTGCTTGTAATTATAGCAGGACCCTGTCTGAACCCGTCTTCAAAAAAGAACAAGCCAACGCAGGTTGTAAAGTATTTGTACTTTCCCAGACAGGTTCCTTCACAAAGAGTTTTCAAAAATATTTTATTGACAGTACCAGCTTAAATACCTGGGACTGTAAATAAATATCATTTTAAAATTGATTCCGACAACACGTCTTACTTTAAGGATCGAATGTAAACACAGACTGGTCCATGTTTGTAGTATATTTCAGGTTGTAAGAGGTTAATAGAGGACATGGGGCAGATGACACTCGTTTCTGAATACACTAAATTAATGCATAATGCAGTTAGTGAGTTTAAATTACGTTTTTATTACAAGCCACGGAGAAAAGGGGATTATAATGAAGCCCTTATTGGGGTTGCAGACTGAATGTTAAATTAGAAGCTTTAGAATAATGCTGCTTTAGTTGTGGCGTTTCGTTACAAAAAAAAAAAACCTTAGCTGATCTTTGCTGCTGTTTTCGTAATTGTCTTTTTTTGTTTTTTATGAAAAAACCAAAAAGAAGATGTAGTGGCAAAAATTTAAAGGAGAATGAATGACTAGATGATTTGGTTATGTTGAGAGGATGAGTCAAAGTCGCCTACTACGATAATTATACTGCGTTCGTGTACACGTTATTGTCACACAAATAGCTCTCAATAGTCATGTAAGAAGCCTATTTGGTTTGAGAACCAGATTACTCTGCATTCGCTCAACGTCAGTAGTATCAAAGTAACGTCATATACAGATGTCCACAAAAAGATCCACGTTTCCGCGTTAAAATCAAAAGGTAATGTAGCGTTCAATCCATAAAATCTACTTTTATGTGACATCAAAATGACTTTTCATCTAAAATATGAAAACGCTTTTCCTTTAAAATCTGCACTGCACCAAATCGGAGGAAAAGAACTTGAAAATATTCACTGTTTATATTGTTGCACAGCAGTGCATAGAAAAGTTTGAAAAGGATTTCTTTCTATCCTGTCCATCTTTATTACGTAAAATGGTTCCGTCACTGTCTATTTGACAGCCAGCCACGTACAATAAAACTTTTTTCTTAATTTCCCTCGGTAAACTTCGTGTTTCGTCAGGTCAGCCGTCAAATTGATATCAGTTGCTCTCTGCACTTGGTGCAGATCGGACGCTTTCAATCGACTTGGAAGTACACAGAGTTATTAACACTCTTTTAAATTAATGTAATTTAAAAAATGGGAGGAAATAGTTTCAGGAAAATAGTTTTACAGCTCTTTATAGTTCATACGGAAATCAAAACAAAACAACAATAAAGTACTTAGTTCTGAATTCAAATGACTATACACGATAAATCTAATAATTGATGGAATTGATTAGCATTCCTTTGTATGCGATGATCTCAGACCAAATAAATTACCAAGACAGAGCGATGCGAACAATACAGTGAAGCATGCCAAAACTACACCACCGCTCTGTGCATACACGCTCAAACGCACAAATTTACAACCATTTACAAACAAACTTGAAACTACACCAAAATATGTGCACACATGTTTACGAAACCGGCCTAACGTCACTGTCGACAGATCTGTCTTGGTTTTTTATTTGGTCTGAGTTTTACTATACAGCCATTGAAAATAGAAGAATGAAACTTACAAGATTATGTTTCTTGAAGGTCACACGGGGTGGTGCAGTTAGTATTCGAACCAAATCGTACCCGTGAATGCTACATGGGAGCTACTACTTACAAATATTAAGTTTACTTACCACGTGTCCTTCTGGCCACATGAGATCTTCGTCGAGACAGTCAGACTTATACAGGGAAGGGTCCAGCACTCCGAGGTCCGCAGTATTTGCTGCAACAAACAAATTAAATTAATTCGATAATCTGCTAAAAAAATCTAACTAGTTGACTGTCTTACAAGATATAGCAACTTTTTATTAATAATTATTTACGCAGGCTACTGCCATCTGCCATCTGTTACTAACGATTGTTCTTACATGACCCCACAGCAGACGTTCCGGTTTCTAAATGCTCAAGACCATTCCCATATATAATGGGAAACATGACATGTTTTTCGTGCTCTTCAATGCACAGAAAACGGAAAACTTTCACCATTTTTCGGACAGACGAACCAAGCGTAACTTAACCTCTGAGATTAAAATAAAGTATCAATAAAAGGGGTAATTATCAATAATGCGCTTTTGCATCAGCTTTAGCGTCCGATCCAATTAATTAAAGCCTATAAGTTAATTTTCATATTTGCTTATTTCCGATGCTGTGATAATGTTTAATCAATTATTCAATGCAATGATTCGGGAAGCCATTCAATTACACACATGAATGAGCGATTGAAGGATTCTGTTACCTACTGTGGAAACAGATTAATTTTATTTACCTACGAATTGTTCCCTAATATCTAGCTTGTGTGGTTAAATATTGAGGATGAACACTCAAATAAAGAAGGACTTTTTCAGACCTTATTTTTTTTGTAAATTGAGATAATAAAGCAGCAATGACAGTTATTATTGTTCTTTGTTGGTATGTACATAACATAACATCAATCCTGTATTTCCCGGAGTGTTAGGCAGAAGTGCACCTACAGTACATCTTTTCGTCAGTTATGTACCTATAAGTCCAATGTAAAAGGGGGCGAGTCTATTGCCATTTACCGCAACAAATTCCCTTGAAATTGAGAAATTGCTCGCCCCTCGAATAGAACCCAGTATGTGGGTGTATCAAATCTGCCTAGCCTTTTCCCAACTATGTTGGGATCGGTTTCTAGTCTAACCTGATGCAGCTGAATATCAGTATTTTACATGGAGCGACTGCCTATCTGACCTCCACAACCCAGCAACTGGGTAATACGATACCCCTTGGTTAAACTGGTTGTCAGACTTTCAGGCTTCTGACGACTCGTAACGACTGTCAAAGATCCACAAATGACAGCCGGGACCAACGGCTTAACGTGCTTTCCGAGGCACTGAGGAGTCTCGATATGTGAAAATGGTCACCCATCCACGGACAAACCCCGGCAAGCGTAGCTTAACCGTGTGAAATGTGGGTGTATAAATTCGAAGAAAATAACCTAAGTCCAACTTCATACCAATCATAATTTATGAAATTTTATGACTGCTTCTATTTATCGAGTAAAGACGTTCTATTCTAATCATCTACATTAAAAGTGCACAACGCGTGTGTTCTAAAGTTCAGTGTTCGTACAGCAGAATGTAATTATTACACCGTATGTATTTATAGAGAGAAAATTGCATTCCACTCGACTATATATTCCTTAGAAATTCTAATAAATAAAGCGAGCTCATAATAACCCACGCAACATAATTTATAAACCCCTTTAATTTTACACTGGTTGCCGATCGTTTTATGTGATCATGTCGCAAATCATAATATTTTTTTATTAATAATCTAAGTATGGAAATTAAGTGAAAGCAATGCTGTATGAATTACTTTCGATTGTGCATAATTGTTAACAATGACATTAACAATTACAATTGCACAGTCTCTAATCAAACATTTGAAATGGTCAACCGTTAATTCACAACAACAAAACTTAATGGAAAATAACTTTTTCTCAAACATGATCGGAAAATCGAGCATTATTTTAACACCCTTCTTCGAGATAAATTGAAATTGCTGTACTGGTCAAAAATAAGTTATGATGCGGCCGGTAATGTTACTATAAAAATCCATAATTATGTCTGTTATTTAAATTTTTTGGAACGAACATAAGTAGTTCGTTTAAAGAAAAAAGATTTTATTTAAATTTCAATTTGGTTTGCAAATAGAGCTGTTTAAAGTAACGTAAGAAACAAATGAACATATTGGCGCGTGAAAAATTATCTTTGCCCGTCATTGACTCTTAAATTTATAATTAATTTACTCAGTTTGAATTTTCGCGCATTATTTGAGAAAAAATACTATACAAGCCTTCGTCGGAACCAGGCATTGATGGACTCACTATACTTAGACGTTTTATAGCTGCTTATTATGTTGCTAGAAAATTAGTGATCACGTACAAAATGACCCTTGTAAACCTCCTTTTATTTGAAGTAGGCAACGAAAACATTAATAAATAAAAATTTTTTTTTTTCAAGAATTGTAACAAAACCCTACAAGTTATTTCCTAAAAAGATTAATTACTACACAGCCAGGTAGGTATTTACCGAATGGAAACATACTTGTTGCTCCACTCAAGTCAAACACACTTGTTTATAGAACGTTAAATACCGATGTCATGGTCTCCAAATACCCGTGTAACGAGAATTCACAAAATTGGATGAACGTGGGCAAAACATGAGCGTTTACACATTTCATGGTGAGTAAACATAATTTCAATTTCCGAAGGAGTAACGGAATCAGATAAATCAAATATAAATACAATCACAGGAAATTATACTGTGTCTGGTAAATAGGTTGTTTATGTTCGTTTATTTGGATACTAATAATAAATGCAGAAAACGAGAATTATGTAGGTAAGTTTTATTGGAAAGATAGCAACATACATGCCAACAATTTGAGAAATAAAATTGGTATTTATCTTCAACACTTGCAAAAGAAAATTAGTTCATTTTACAAAATCATCATCATCTGCCTAGCCTTTTCCCAACAATGTTGGGATCGGCTTCCAGTCTAACCAGTTGCAGCTGAATAGCAGTATTTTACATGGAGCGACTGCCTATCTGACCTCCACAACCCAGTAACTGGGCAATACGATACCCCTTGGTAAGACTGGTTGTCATACTTTCGGGCTCCTGACGACCAATTTTCTACAAAATTAAAAATCATAATATTTTATTTCACAGTACCTACTTGGGCACATAAGAAACGTCAGAAGCTAGGTGCCCGGTTCCAATTGGTCGTTTCCTATGGAGAAGAGCCGGCAAGAATCTCCACGGTTACACTTTTAAAAATAATAGGCTTTTACAATATTTTCAAATAACAGTGTTAATAGGTATGGGAGGACAGTGTACAGAATACTACATTGGAAAATTAGTTTTTTAATTTTTTATTAATTAAATAATCTTGAATAACTAAGAGAGCCTGTGTTTTCTTAGAAAAAGCCAAATTAATAACAATAAAAAGAAACTATAAAGAATAATAAATGGCTTTATAGACCTATATCATATGTATTTCAATTTTAAAAGGGTTTTACTAAAAGTAATTATAAGTTACTCAAAAGTTACGAACTGTGAATGAATATTTAGTTTAACTGTGATTTATTGAATAAACTTGACGAATCAAAGGGGAATACTCTAAAGTTCGCAATTGTAGCTAATAAAAGTGCAATTTTCAGAAGAAAGAAAGTAGTATTAAAAGTGCCTAATACTTTTTTTTTATTCAGTGATTCCTAATTTTCTCTAATTGATTTCTGCTGCCGCGGAATTACCAGGGATGTACTTGTACCGTGTATTTTGGTTTACGGGCATGCCACCCAGTGTCTTGGTGGTTAACACGAAGTCACGGGACCGTTTCTGGAAGCTGTCATCAAAACATCGCCGTTTTATGGAAATATCGGCTACATTCACAAACGTGCCAAACATTTCAACACTTTTGCAACATGTTTAGCAGTTTCACAGGGCCATTCATTCTAATCCTCACAGGAACTTTTGTATAAAAATCAAAGGCCAGGAAGCAACAAAATGCCAATCATTTGATTGTTGATTCAAGCTTCAGGTACGGCGGAGTCCCACAAGTTTAGTGGTGGTAATTTTGATACAAAATTCCAGATAAATTCATAATAATATTATGTTCTAAGGAACAACACAAGAACATGTTTTAGTTGCTTTTTATTTTAAAGTAATAAAAAATGGTTGGTGATAACGCTAACCAATGTAACGCAAAAAATACTAATGGTGACGATCAAAGTACAAACTCAGTAAAACCACATAAACCCAGTATCTGGCACGAATGGTTACAACGGGTCAAATTGAAACGTAATTCAAGTGATGCGATTGGCTGTTGACAAACCAATCAACCAATCACAGCAGTTTATGTGCGCTTGACAATATTTTGTTACCAAATTGTGTTGATTTTCTTTCTAAAAACCGGGCGGTAGACTACTTTATGCCATTTTGTTATCTTCATTATGAAAAGTGGTTCTTAATTACCAATCTCATTCAGATTTAAACGCAAGAATTAATAAGCAAGACTTAAGACTTAATTATGAATCATGTATTTGCCTGCTAACAGAAAGCTGTTAGCAGGCAAATACATGATTCTTAATTAAGTCTGTTCACCTCGAATTTATTCTTCATAACGTATTAATTAACCATTTATATTCAGTTCCAGCTTAATTTTAGGTTAATATTTTATCTAAACCAACGATAATATCTACCTTAGGTAATATTTTCCTTTACACTTTTACCTTAATTTACGTGTTTCCATTTTTTATTACACCCTGACTGAATTTACAACGAGCCATCATTGTTTTTAATTAGGAGACTTTCACAGAATTGACGGAACTTCGATTAATATTTTGTCTCATGCTCACTCAAATGTCTCGCTGATGGTGGCGTATGTGTTGGATCATTTAGCTCCCTTCAAAATGGTTGAGCTGAATGGTGTTGATCTATGCGTCATGTTCGTGAACGGGCGCCGTCAGTTGTGACTGGTCATCTCTTAGCTGCCATGGCTTATTTTAATTTTTGAATTGTTCTTATTTTATAATTACGGACGCTTTTAACGTGTTTTCTACATTGTTCTCACATGTATAATTTAAACATGAATGATGTAACCATTATATTGTAACAGTATTTTGATTTAAAAGAGTTTCCATGGAGTTTCTTGCCCGTTCTTCTCCATAGGTACCTACTACGCTTTGGAATGGGCAACTAGCTTCATATTTCTGACTGACTGACTCCTTGACAATTCAAAAGTGCCTGTAAATGGTTTAATTGAAATAAATGCTTTGAGTTTGAGTTTTCGATTTATAGTCAAAGTGTTAATTTGACAAAAAGCCCTTGGAAATAATTTTAACATGAGATGTATCAAGTAGCTGATAAAATTCAAAAAACCTGCCAGTTTTGCTTGTCAAATTCCAGTTCCACCATATTTTTATCATAACCCCAATGAATACCAGTCGACCCAAATATCGTAGTAGCGGAAAAGGTTTATCTTCTTAACGCCTACGAGTTTATGTAAAAGTTTCGTCACGTAGACGCAGTCTACGGCGTAGCGCGTGTAGTCTACGGCGTAGCGCGTAGGCGACATCTACGATTTTTCGAAGAGCCCTCCGTTTATAATATCGCTTTTAGAAAAGCAATCTGATAAAATAACAGTGTAAATATTCTGAACGCGTTATTTATATTGTGAGAACAATATTTTAGAATGTTTTTGCTTTGCCAAGTGACACTTAATATGGGAAGCCAGGGATTTTCAGAATCTCGGTAAACCTTTTACGGATAAAATTTTATTTTAAGCGTGAAATATTATCTGTCCGCCAGCAGTTAAAGCTTAACCTGGACGTAGGAAAATAAATATGTATTCACTGTTACAAAGAGAAATTAACATTTTATAATAGTTGCTATGAACGTAAACAAGGAAGAAAAATAGGAATAGTGAGGTGCTTCGGAGGCATTTACATGTTCTATTTTTAGAACAAGAAGGGTATACGTATTTTCTTTACGCGTTGCACTTTCTACAAACATTTTTATTGGATTTACTTTTGTATTAGGTTCATTTCCATAATTTTCTTTAATAGAACAAATAATACAGCGTCCAAGGTTTTAAACTTTCATTGTTTAGCAATTTATTTATTTTGATTCAAACAATTTTATTATCATCGATTATTCAACACGAGATCGCTTATTAGCAATTTGATATTCTTAAGTCCCTTTTTAGAAAACAAACACTTCTAATAAAAGCCCAACAAACTTTGAAATATTAAAATACATGATACCGAAGTTCTATAATAACGCACGTATGTGATATTCTTTTGTTTGTTAAATTCATCCCTTACAAAGCTAAAGTTCTTGTTCATTTCAACTTCTTGTTTTGAATGAGAATATCAACATTTTCGCTGCCAATTATAAATTGAGGACATAGGACGACGTTTTTAAATGTTCGTCAATGAGGTAGGTAGTATTTAATTAATTTAAAGTAAATAAGTTGTTCCAGTATTAGAACAACTCAAGAAGTTAAAACAACGTAGATAAATGAAAACGTCGTGATAATGCATGCTGTGTCAATGAAACTGCTTTCTCTATATCATTTATGTGCCAACGAAAGTCTTTTACACACGATATCGCTAAAGATGGATACGGTAAAGAGGACTAAATAATACAGGGTGTTGAAAAAAAAATCAGCTGTTCCATACATTTGTGTTCACTTAAATCGACAAAATGTATGGAACAGCAGATTTTTTTTTGCGATTTCAAAGTTGGCCCCATAGAAAAAGTATATTATAGACGACACCAAACCACAAGTTTTAAGGATAACGGTGTCTACCATAACACCCAGTATAATATTACATCCACACAAATACTTATCAAATCAACCGTCATACATCATCATCATCTCCTGCTCTTATCCCAATTTATAATAGTCGGCGCAACATGTCTTTATCTCCCATACTCTATTAGGAGCTCGTGGCTCAGTAGTAACAGCCACACGGGTCGATCCATCAGGTTAAGCTATGCTTGCCGGTCGGTGGATGGATCTTTACATTCCGAGACTCCTCCTTGTCTCGGAAAGCACGTTAATCCGTTGGTCCTGGCTGTCAAACGTGGATCTTTGACAGTCATTACGGGTCGTCAGAAGCCCAAAAGTCTGACAACCAGTCTTATCAAGGGATATCGTATTACCTAGTTCATCCATCGTTTCTTTGGTCTTCCCCTATTCGTATAGCCAGCCACATTCATACTCAAAACTTTTCAACATTTCCATCAACCTTAGACATAAAGTCAATAAAGGCTATTTCCTGCTCTTTATTTATTCTGCTATTTTTTTTTTATTTGTAAAAGAAATAAAAACGACAAGCTTTATCATTTCCGAACGAATTCTTGTTGAGAATAAAAAGTCAAAGTGGTAAAAATATGTGAAAGGAAAAGGTTACTAAAATAAGCTTTGAGCGGCATATTCATTCTTAGTCACGATCATCGATGGTCACGAGGGAACCTTTATGATGTAGATAATCGTATCTCGGAAATAGAGATATTAGAGTCTATGATAATTAGCACGTGGTGAATTTAATTTTTTCTTGTATTATATTAATAAGCTGTCTGATCTTTTTTTAAGCGTGTAATAATTCGTTAAAATTAAAAGTTTAACTAAAAACAACAAACGAAAATTCTGTGAACAAAAAAAACCGTTCTATCACATCAAAAATCACTTTTCTAATCATTTTAGCTTGTTATTCATGCAATAAATACTGAAATAATCCAGAGAACACAAAGTTACCTGGATTAATTCAGTATTTCTTGTCAGTTATTAATTTAGGTACTATCGTATATGCCAGTAAATAATGTATAGGTAATAACTTGATAAAGCAAACCGAGGTAAAGTTCGGAAACATTCCCTAGAGCCATTCGCAAGGCGTGCGTCACTGAAAATACATTAGCAACATCAATTCTTAATGCTGCTTAAAAGACTCGGTTCTCTTCTTAAGTGCATTAGATAAAGACGCGTTTCAGTGTTACCTATGTTTAAATAAATAGGCTAACAATAAAACGCTGTCTACCCGTCTGTCCATCTGTCTATCTGTCTGTCTGTCCATCTGTCACCAGGCTGTATGTCATGAACCGTGATAGTTAGACAGTTGAAATTTTCACAGATGATGTATTTCTGTTGCCGCTATAACAACAAGACATTATGCCTCAAAGTTACTGAAGTAAGTACTTATAAAAGTATTAGAAAGATGATCAATATAATGCATTTAGGTCTACTGTTCATTGATCAGTAAAAACAACAAACAACGATAAATCGAAATTACTGGTAATTTAAAAATATTTAGCTTTACTTTCAATTTCAGACCGCATCGGATTAAGTTACAGGGCGCATTAAAAATAGCCCCCACGTGTAGCTATTCTTAAAAATAAGCCCACCGCGCCTTGACCAGGCAGTTACGCTAGAACCTTGCAAACTGGCTAATATTTTAACCAGTTATACTTACTACTTACTTACTTTACTTACGACTACTACTAGCTTTGTATAGTTCGTTAACATATTTAGAAGTCTTAGAATCCGGTAATATTTATAGATAAATAGATATTAACATAACTTATCATCGAGGCTTGTTTCCCCGAAGGGTTGGGCAGTGGTGTACCTGTAGTAAACCCAAATTTGACCAGTTATGTTGTCATGGACCCATATCATAGGGGGCGAGCCTATTGCCATCAACCGGACAAAAATCTAGATTCCTGGCTATTATACAGAGTGTAAGGGTAAACACCGTTATCCTTGAAACCAGTGGTTTGGTTTTATTTATAAAACGTAAAATCAATGGAAAATTACAACTTAAAAAAAAAAAAAACTAAATTTAACCACAAGAGTTTTTCAACCTTTCACGCTAGGGCGCTAGGGCAACGAACTTGCGTCTCAACACGAGTGGGTGGTGCGGGACATGACCTGACCGGCCGCGAGTGTGACCCCTCCCTCAGTCAGTCAGCTGTTTCGCTAGCGAGCACGGTGTCGGATAGAAACTTTTTTAAATCTTTTAATGAAAATAACGTTTTTTTTTATTGTTACTCGGTCATTTATTTTTATATTTATGTCAACTACACATGGTTTCAGTGACAACGGTGTTTACCCTTACACCCTGTACAATATGCTACTGGGAATTTCCAGATGGAAAACCCAATAACACTATGACCAACCCGGGAATCCAACCAAGGATCTCATGCTTAGCAGTAGCGCTTGCGACCACTAGACCAACGAGTCAGGATAGATAGATATCAATATTATTATTATTATATTATAATATATTATTAGGTAGTCGCTCCATGTAAAATACTGGTATTTAGCTGCATCTGGTTAGACTGGACACCGACCGTAACATAGTTGGGAAAAGGCTAGGCAGATGATGAGATAGATTCATAAATAGAAGACCTTTATAATTCCCACTATCTCGAAGATAATCAATTACCTCTCATATATTATATTACTAACAAAACTACATAGTTGATAACATGCCAAGTCCCATGAGTGATGACGGCGTAATTCCGCTGAATACATCATAACCAGTTTCTAGTACACAAATATTAATTCTGATACCTACCCATCTTCATTATAAACAACGGTATGTGGCTTTGTTGAAGGCCTTTCTTTTGTTTTCGACACGACATCACCGAACAACCAACTGTCAGAATCCTTATTTTGAAACATAAGGATTCTGACAGTTTTGTTTATGGTTTCTTGAATAAGTGTTAAGAGCGTTTCTTGGGCTTTCCGTCAAAGAACCTTCATTAATTAATAGTTATTTGTTGTGCAAGGCTGCAAAGTTGTTTTTTCGCGCGAGTACCTGTATTAAAACCTGAGCAAGTGAAGGATTCTAATATATAAATAATAATATAAATATAGAATCCTGAGCGTTGCGAAGGTTTCAAAGGTACGAGACCCAGAAAAACTTTGCTGCCGAGCGAAACTCACAACTTTTCACCTCACTACAGCGAGGAAAATGCTACGTGTCTCCATGCATTGAACAAAAATATTGTACCTAAGCTTTTATGTACTTTTCGCGCAACTTTTCCGGAAGAAAGCTCTATTCGGCATTATATACCGCTTGCACTAACTCTGCACTACTAAACAAACCCAAATGGTGGAAAGAGAATTGAATATACAGAAGAAAATTATATAAAGTTTTTTTTATGTGAAACCTTCTTTAGGCGCGTAGAGCGATTTTTTTCGTATTGGCCAGTGCGATTATTCTAAAAATGAGGTTCGCGCTCTGACATAAAATAAGTATTGATGCATTATCAGTCGACCCGGCGCTATAGAAAATCGTTGCATAGAAAGGTTCGAATTTTAAAAACTCTACGCTAGCGGGGAAAATGCTCTTTTCCACGCAGATTTCGAATGACAAACAGAATCTTTCCGAGCTTGTGAGGTGAAAAATATTTTTTTTTGTTTATTTTTTTTAGCTTTAAGGAACTGTCATTGACTGATGACTACTCCACTTGTAAAAAAAGAATTTAAGTCCTTATTGAAAACATAGAATTTAAAAAAATAGCTTGAAAAAGGTATACCTACCTAGATTTTAGGAGATGTTTAGGTATGAACGCAGCGAAATAAATCGTGTGAACGTAACTATGTGAAAGTAATATCTTTCAACCTAGTAACGTACATGGTGGAATGGACACCAATATTCGATAGTTTTGACAGTTAATTTAAACTCAATCCGCTGCCGAGCAGACTTCCAACTCAATCAGACGTGTAGCATTGAGACTTCGTACGATTTACCTTTGACCCATTTATTTTAATACTGAGTAACTTTTAGATAACTCTGACACCAGGATAGTCACTTACACACACGATAAGAAGATTTTTAGATATTGAGTATTATAAGTATTTTTAATGCTCATTGAAAAACAGATTTTATGTCAGGAAAATACATTAATTGTTTTAAATCGCTTTGTTCAATATTATTACGTACATTAGTGTCATATTATGATAGGTACCTATTCTCAATAAGCAAGTACAATTTTATATTCTGTCATTAGATAGAATTATGAAATTGTACTTGTTGTTTAAACACAACCACGTGATCAAAACTAAACCTAAATTATCGGTATGTTACTTAAATACATGAAATTATTGCATTCACTAGATGGATGTTTATATTTATGTCTTTACCTATTGAACATAACTATACGTCTACAATGTGGAGACGACAATACAACAATAAATGAAAACACTGGCAATACTAATGCGTAAGAGTATTTTGGAACTAACAAATAAATCCTAACATCGAAATTAAAAAAGTCATTTTTTCAAACAAACTAAATAGTAGTGCTGGGCCGAGTATGGGGTTTGCCGATCATTGACTAGCTATCGTAAATAAACTATTGGATATATTTGATTATTTTTTTGTATGTAGACCGAGAACGTCATTAGATATACGGAGTTTTATTTTTTGTCGTATTGTCGTCTCCACTTTGTATATACACAATAAAACTTTTACTGGGATCAAAATATGTTGATATAATGTGGATAAATCTTTAAATTGGATCTTTTGGTAAACCTACTGCGGGTTCTACTCGGGAACCCGGGTCGGCGTTGATTATTTTAATTAAACATTCAGGATCCCTGGCATCTACATTATTTTGTTTATTATCCGGGACTCTGCCGATATTAGTATAAATCCTTTTAGGGTTCAAAAAGGACTGTATGCGGTTTAAATGAATTAATATGGCTATAATTAAATAAATTCCTTAATTTGTGAAATTGTTTAAAGTTTATTCAGGATGAAGTTAATGTCAATGCCCTTTCGTATCGTCCCCACGGTAGCGGGTCAGACAAAATTAATATAAAAAGAAAACAAAAGACTTTCACGCGCCGCCGGTATATTTAGAGGATTTATTTTTCTCCACTTAGGGTATGTGGGAGTCTGACTAACCATACACTACAATAAAAATCTAGAAAGACTGTGAATCCAAATAATGCTGACTTAAAAAAAGATAAACTCTCACACTAAATACTTTTTACAAAAAAAAAAACTACCGTCTTCCAAAAAAAAACACTAAAAAACTGAAAAATAACTTTAATTTCGGAAGTTGGTGTCTTTGCTTTTCAATTTTTGTTTTTTGCCACCGACTTCCGAAATTAAAGTTATTTTTCACTTTATAGTTGTTTTTTCACTTTTTAGGGCATTGACATTAACTTCATCCCGAATAAACTATTCAGGATGAAGTTAATGTCAATGCCCTTTCGTATCGTCCCCACGGTAGCGGGTCAGACAAAATTAATATAAAAAGAAATCAAAAGACTTTCACGCGCCGCCGGTATATTTGGAGGATTTATTTTTCTCCACTTAGGGTATGTGGGAGTCTGACTAACCATACACTACAATAAAAATCTAGAAAGATTGTGAATCCAAATAATGCTGACAAAAAAAAAGATAAAGTCTCACACTAAATAATTTTTACAAAAAAAAAAAAAAACTACCGTCTTCCAAAAAAAACACAAAAAAAGTGAAAAATAACTTTAATTTCGGAAGTCGGTGTCTTTGCTTTTCAATTTTTGTTTTTTGCCACCGACTTCCGAAATTAAAGTTATTTTTCACTTTTTAGTTGTAACCCATCCCACAAAAATTCGGATACCAATACCTCTGCTATGTAAATAACAGTGACGGAGTCATCGTCCAGAGAAACTAAGTGGGAAAAATACGTAATATTGAAACTAAATCAAAAACTACGCTAGCAAAGTTAATAAAATTTATATGGGACCACCTCGGGAGTATACCCTTTCGAACTAAAAAAAATTTTTTTAAATCGATTCACAATTGGCGAAAATATAGATGAACAAACACAAAAAAAAATACATACAGATGAACATAGAACCTCCTCCTTTTTGGAAGTCGGTTAAAAATAATAATTGAATATACGGTAGTACACGAAATCAATGCTAAAACATGACGATGATCTGAAACATTTTCAAAACTTTGAAAAGAAATAAAGTTCACCGAGTTGCGAGTCAGATTGCGCTTGGAATAAAGGCTCTTTAAAAATGATAAAACAACGGATTTACCTAAGAGCAAAAAAAACGTGGATAAACAGAACGGTGAATATCAAAGGAGCTCTTAGCGGTTGGTAATTCTGCACTGATAAAAACGAAAAAGTAAAAGCTGAGCTTAACCTAACATACTTCGTACGTGCTGATAACAAACTAGTGCAATAAAAACTTTGTTTTAACAGAATAGATCAGTTATTTTCCCCATTAAGATGTAAAATGAATTAAAAGTTTCCAGAGCGTGTGCTTGCCGTGGGTAATTAATGACTGGTACTCATTATAACTTGGTGCACTTTTACGAACTCTAGACTGATTATCACTGGAACTTTTACTCTTTACATTAATATCAACACTGTAATAGACCGGTAGCCACTACAATGTACTGAATGGTAATATTCATTGGCAATCGGAGTGGTGATGTTATTTGGTATTGGACCAGACAAAATGGTGTGTATGCCCATGCTCCTGATTATTCTTTAAAACAAGATTAAAACCTATGCAGAAGACATTAAATAAATGAGATCATTTGCCCGTTCACTCGTTGGTAATGAATGTCTTGCAAGCGCATTTTGACCTAGTTTGAGTTATAAATAATGTCAGTATCACGTAACACTAGAACCTTACCTATTTACTGGTTGGATGGTAATGGCTGTCATTCTTTATTCAAAACGTTGGATGTAAACATGACGTGACAATGACGCATGGGATGACGATTTTCTTTTGTTTTTGTTGTGTTCTACGTTTTCGTTGTATATATCTTATTCTATTATTTTTCGATATTATCTAAAGTATATAGTCAGAATTATTATATTTGAACAATTGTTTAGTATTGTTTGAAAATGGGTACGATAATATAACTTTATTATACCAACTTTTATCATGAAATTGCCAAATTATAACAACGTAAGCGTGGAGCCCTCCTTTACTTCCATTATCTTCCATATTTTTACTCAGAAAGGTACCATCACTATCATTTACCCCTCCTTTCTCAGATATGAATAGATGATGTTTCATTTTTCTCTATCTAACACCCTCTTTTCAGTTTCAGGGGCCATCAATCTTCGGGTGTATGCAGGGATTGTTCGTCATGTTACTACGGGTCGGATGGCGTGCATAATTTGTCACAGTTAGGACACCGCCGCGTATTAGTACTATGTCATTGTAGGACAAGAGCTAGTGTCAAGATTGGCATGTAAATTGTGTAGTGTTTGTTGTTAGTTTGGTATAATACTAGTAGTTATAGGTATTGTTGTGTCTAGAGATGATCATAGGATTTAAGTAACGGTTACAAAGTTAGGTTTACTTAGGAAATGATCACAGGATTAATTCCTGTATTTTTGAAAATATTCGTATGCTTCTCTCAGTCTCAATGTTTTTAAAAACCTCGAATTTTTGAGGCAACCCACATTTCCGACATTGCTTGTCATTTCGACATTGCGATTTGCTGACATTGATTGTCGCCGAGTTGAAATTGCAAATTACATTTGAATATTTTAATTAGCCTTCAGATATACAAATAAAATGTAGATGTTTTACTGTTTAGGTACAGAAGAATTTTCTAATTATTGCAACTGTTACCAATGTGATTTTTAAGTTGGTTTCTTTCTAGTTTACCAAACACGCGTAGGTACTACGTTGGTCATACATATTCTAAGAAAAATGTAATACCTATTTGGAGAACCTATGCATGTGTGACGCTTTTTTTTCGTATTCACCATTTCACAAAGTGTATGTTTGATTAAAAAAATAACATATTAATAGGTATTCTGATAAAAATATGGTTTCCATCTTCACATTCATGTTTTTTTGCAACCTCCTACAGATTTTCCATGACATCAATGTCAAGTTAGATAAGAGGTAAAACCTTGAAAACGATGTCTCACCTACAAACTATCTCGACAAATTACTGTCCCAATTCATCTTATGTCAGGATCAGTTTGTTCCAGAAGTGGTACAGATCGTGCGTGAAATAGCGAACTTCTGTACACAGTAGGTACGGACACACACCTAAGGACTGACAGCTTGATAAGGTGTCACCTAGGTTAATTGTCTTTAGGTATTTGCTCGTATCTTTTAGTATTCTATAACGATGTTGCCCTATTTTCTGTCGTCACGTGTCTGTTTATGTATTTGTTATCACTATTATTTAATTACGTACTGTTACCATTTTCTAAGGTACCCCTTTTTCTTTCATTATTTAACAAGCATCTAGCGCATAGGGTCACAGCATTATACTGAGCGATGGCCCCACTTGTTCTTTTATGTGTTTGTGTTTTTCTTTGCGTCATATTTTACCGCAAATAAACGTATTTTCTTTCTTCTATCTACAATTATGATTAGGTACCTACTTATGCTATGCTTAGAGATCGCAGAAAGCAATAAGTCAGCGCATTGTATTTATTTTATGCTATGTATTTTCTGGTGTACAATAAAGTATATATAAATAAAAATACATAAATGTTTGTAGAATACATAATGTTTTATTCAAATTATTTCTGTATAATATACATTATTGTTTTGTTATATTATGTGTCGTATATGGGTACTCAATGTTTTTATTTATTTTTGTTATGTGTATAATTATAACAACGGTTTTTGTCATGTCCTCTTTCGTCTATCTCTCTTTTTATTTATAGCTGTTGTGTGTTTACCAACCGAATCGTTAATATGCGACACATTGGATTGGGTAAGCACGTTCCCACCATTATTTACACAGATAATATCTGTTATCGTTTTCCTTATTTCTATTTTCTGCGCGGGAAAAGTGGTTTCCACGAACTTACGAATTTTCTCAAAGTTATCATATCAAATGAATACGTATTAGGTATTACGTTGGAAAAGTGCAGTACCAACTTTTTTTATTTTATGATTTTTTTGGTGTTAAGAACGTCTCTAGAAAAGTATAAAGTAGATTCTGCAAGGTTATACCACAAGAACTGACTGCTTTTAATCCGAACTATTAAAAGGGAATTTAATCACGAAATAATTCATTGTTTTCGATGATGATATAAATTGTTTGTTCTTCTATCTGGAATTTCTCAGTAGCTGCACGGAATCTAGATTTATGCCCGGTTGATGGCAATAGGCTCACCCAATATTACATGGGCGTAAACACGATAAATACCACTAAAAGGACGGAAATTCCCTCCCAATATCTTAATTATTGGAAGTTCCTGTCCTGTTCTTGTCCTCCATAAATCCATGACTATTCCATTATATTCGCGGAGCTTAGGTATCTAAATGCTTCATAATTATGAAAGTCAGTCCATTTATTATTAAACCCTTCATATACAAAACAAATTGTAGGTATAGGTGCGCCGTTCATTCAACTTTAGCGTTGATAGCAGCCCGGAGCCTGGATTTATGGTTGATGGCAATAGGCTCGCCCCATTACATGGGCGTAAACATAAACTGTGGTTATACCTATAGGTACACCTCTGCCGAAATCTTTCGGGGAAACAACGCGTTATGTTATGTTATGTTATCAATTAATTCCGTTGTATTTGTTGTTTTGTTTATACGTACTTGTTGGCTATACGTATTTATTAAAACTCCACTAATAACACGATAAATATCATTACAAGGACGGAAATTCCCTCCCAATATCTTAATTATTGGACGAACAATTTGTGTTCCTGTGAACACAAATTGTTCCTATTCCTGTCCTCCATAAATCCATGACTATTCCATTGTATTCGCGGAGCTTAGGTAAGCTTCATAAATATGAAAGTCAGTTCATTTATTAAACCCTTCTATATATATAACACATTGTATAGGTGCGGCGGTCATTCAACTTTAGCGTTGATAAATTCGTAGTCACTAATATTATTTACAATTCCTTGTAGGCTCATATAAAACACGCAACATTTTATTATGTTGGCAGCAATTTTAATTGAATTTGACCGTAACGTTCATTTAATTTATTTTTATTCCAGTAACAGACAATCGAGTTGTTCTTTCATTGTTTTTTTATTATTTTACGGACAACTTACAGGGTATTATTGGTAGTCGCTGCAAAAGAAGTTCAACTTAAGTTGGCGATGTTGCCCAGTCGTGGGATGTCCAATAGTCCATGAACTTTAAAATCAATGGACGGTCTGTCCCCCTATCACTGTGAATAAAATAGCTAGTTGAGAATTATTCAATACAAAACTCACTAAAGAGTTTAAATCTACTATAGTATTCATAGTACAAAAATCTGTTAACGCTGAAAATGAAATGTGGATTAAAACAAAGGTCAACATTGTGGTTTCACAAAACAATACTTTGACATTCAAAACAATAATTTATTTTAACATTAATGACGTATTATTTAAGTATTGCATTATACACAGATTAAAATAAGGCATCAAAAGATAACAGATTTAACAGCCCAAATGTTTTCATTTTAAATTCGTTTAAAATGAAAACAAATGGTTTCATTTAAATTTTTCTAATTACCTACGCTTTACGCGCTATCGCGTGAAACAATCGGTTTTATACAAACCGAATTATGATATTATGTACATAGACAGTTGTTCGTAAAAGTTCAAACAATGTCTAGATACATAACGCAGGTAAAAAGCTCTTCAGTTTTATATTATCGCTTAACGCCGGGAAATACATTACCTTGCATGATGGTGGAAAAATAACACTGCATAGCTTAAACTTGCTTTGTTATTTTGCAAGAATACTCGTGTTAGTCAAGACTGTGTAGATTTACGAATGCACTTAGCTGCAAGGATGGGTTTTTATTTTCTTATGATTATGTATTTTCTGAGTATGTATGAGAGACTATAATAACTAGAACCGGGAATGAACCTATACATGCTGCAAATAAATTGAACTCATTCAAATTGAAGACTAAGGCGTTGCTGGGAATTATCATACTTAATTAATAATAGGGAAGGAGATAATTAACTACCATTGTACTTTCTAAGATAATCTATTCTATCTCACTGACTGATCGTTGCACGCAATAAGCAGAAGTTTCAATCAATATATGCTCTTTAATTGTCTGTAAGTACGGGAAGAGGCTTTTGTTCCAAATTAGGGCAATTACATATTAGTATCAGTACTGGTGTTTAATAGTCGAACGTATTGCTTTTAAATTAATGATATATGAATAGGTATAACACAGTCAATGAATAGGTTATAGTCCTCCTGAATAATCCGAAATGCAGCATTTAAGCTTTGCAAACCAAACATTCACACCGACGATGGTATTGGTATTTATACCCGACTACGGCGAAGCAAAAAGGAGGGTTATGATTTTGACCGGTATGTATGTATGTATGTATGTATGTTCATCTGTTCCCTCATATCTTCTAAACCACTCATCACAATTTGACAAGTGAGGTATCGTTGGAAGCCTCTTAATCGTCCGCTGGTTATAGGCCATGTGACGTCACATTAAATTGGCGCCCTCTAGAGGACATAAAGTCAGGAACTTGAAAAAAAATATTGTTTAATCGTACCATGTTAGGTATCAAATGAAAGGGTTTAATGAGCACATTTAAATTCAAAAATGTATATATTATAACCCCAAAAGAATTAAAAAAAAAAAAAAGTAATAAAAACTAAAACCCAACTACGACTAAAAAGGTATAAACAAGACACCACAGACAGACAAATTAAAAATCCGGAGTCACATTTTTGATTTGTCTGTCTGTGGTGTCTTGTTTGTACCTTTTTAGTCGTAGTTGGGTTTTAGTTTTTATTACTTATTTTTTTATTAAATGAGGTTGTATTTTTACATACATACATAAACTCACGCCTCCCATGGGGGTAAGCAGAACCTACAGAAAGTCAACGTATACGATCCTTACATACTCGTTTTGCTTCGTTTACGTTCATATAATTATGTCATCTGGTCATTCACGCACGCTGTTTGTTGACCAAGGTGTACCCACATTATACTGCAAGGCAAGCAGTTAAGACAAGTAAGGAAAATGTATCGTCTCATGCGTGAAACCCGCTGGCGCCTGTAGCCAAATTCGGCAAAAGAAAAGGTTTTTCAAAGAAAAAATTAAAGTTCGTTCCATTGGTTCAGTAAAAGTAATTTTCCGAATAAGTGGGTAGCATCTAACGATTAAAACTCTTTTATTAAAGACGCTTGATTTCGATAAAATGATTTGCAACTTCAGTTAGGGAAACGTTGAAGAAGATTGCGAAGTAACCACCACAAGTACTTCAGTGAATTTTAGAACTTTATTTAAAAATGAGCCTAGTTTCATGTCTAATACTTACCTACTTTTATCTGATTTATTTTCAAGTTTGGTACAAGTAACTATGTCTTCAACGTCTAAAATACTTAAGCAAGTAAAAGCTGATAAAATGCTCACCAAACTACTGCGGCTCTTGTAAAAACTCCGAATAATTTATTTACATTTATTTACACTGAGCCTTGACTCATGTCTGTATTATCATAAAATCTTGATACAATTTCAGTCTTTTTTAGGGTTCCGTACCCAAAGGGTAAAACGGGACCCTATTACTAAGGCTCCGCTGTCTGTCTGTCTGTCCGTCTGTCACCAGGCTGTATCTCATGAACCGTGATAGGTAGACAGTTGAAATTTTCACAGATGATGTATATCTGTTGCCGCTATAACAACACATACTAAACAACAGAATATAATAAATATTTAAAGGGGCTACCATACAACAAACGTGATTTTTTTGCTCGTTTTTGTTCTAATTGAAAACGGCAACAGTTAGACGCTTGAAATATTCACAGAATATTTAGTTACATATTCACTCTAAAAATAAATAATTAAATTAAAATAAAACAAATATTTAAGGGGGGCTCCCATACAACAAACGTGAGTTTTTTCCCGTTTTTATAGGTAATGGTACGGAACCCTTCGTGCGCGAGTCCGACTCGCACTTGGCCGGTTTTTTAACATTAATTTTAATATAAATTGGAACTATATTTTTTACTGTGCAGGTTTGCACATTTTTTTTTTTTTTTCATTGCACCCGTATTTGCGTATACATTTTACGTATACATTGTATTGTGCAGTTAATGCTAATATTTTAGCATAACTGCACAATAAAATATCAGTAAAGTCTAACCGTGTCTTAGCAGACATAGTAGTACTAGGAGAGCATAACAATGCACGTAATATTGCGAGAACGCCTGCAGTGTAGAATCGGCTCATATGACGCAGGAATATAATACAAGACGAGGATGGCCACGGAGCGTAGCGTAATTTCATATCATATTCACACGTCAGCTGTAGTACTACCGCTGCAGCAGCTTTTAAGAAATATTGAAATAAAAAATAGAATTGCAACAGAAGCTTATGTTTAGACATTATTACATAGCAGCTATTTATTTTTTGCTTAAGTACTTAATCCTTAGGAACATAGCTTTACTGTCTTGATTGTCTATATCTGCATTAATTGCAACTAAGTTATTATAGTGAATTAAACTCTAAAAGTAATTACGCTCGCCATCGTAAATCGAGCCGTACAATGTTAAATTCAACAAAGAGCTCCTTAACATGCAATGAACCTCTTTTATACTGTCTGTATGCAGTCGAGACTAATATTTTCCAACCATTATCTGTCTGGCACGAATTCGTATGGGTACGGTCAGGAACGTTGATTGTATATTTTGAATAGACACACTACGTCAACTTACAATAGTAGAACCTATGAGACGTGTCCATACGATACAGTATTTTGGAAGGGGCCACTAGAACCAATTATATTGATTTTTAATAAGTGCCTATTTTGTGCATATACGAAAAACAAAAAAAAAATTATTTGATTTTGACTTACCGTGCCATTTCATACAAATATAAAAAATAGCTGTTGTGATTTGAATAAACGGAAAACTTAAGTGGTTTGTCAATTTGATTTCCTACTTTTTACCTACATTGTGGTCAGACGGAACGAAAATAGTCCTCAGATACAAGTATACCTACAACAGAACAGACCGCGATGGCTGTCTAAATTAAGCCTAGAATCGAGACAGTTCATTCTGGAACTTCTAAAATAGCAAGTTCATGCTATCTAATAAGACAAAGGTCGATCGATGTAATTTAGGTATAGGTATAGTGCATAAAAACAAGCGTTTGTTTAAATATCAATAAAAAATTGATTGAATCACGTATAGTAGCACCAATCAAGATATGAAAATAAAGTACACATCCATTTTCGGTTACAACTACAATTTAGTATTTTTAAACTTAGCTTAGTGTAATATAATATAATTGTGTTAGATTTATACACAAACATTTAAATAGAACCAGCTTTTGCCCGCGGCTTCGCTCGTGTGGAGGTCAGAACTTATCCCACGGGATCGTAGGTACTGCAGAATAAAAAGTATCATAATTATGTCCTAATCCAGGGCATAGTCTCTCCGTACGCCAAATTTCATCCCGCCTTTAAGGCGTAAAAAAGGTAACAGGGGGCTTAAAACAGTCACTTTGGCAGAATCATGATAGGAAAATATTATGAATCATCTTAAAATGTCACCAACTGACAATTCATAATATGATCTGCGTGCGATTCATATTACGAAATAATTCATCTGTTTGACAGTTTTCTATGGAGATTCCTAAAATGGTCCACTTAATAAGAATTGCTTTTGTGTCAAATTATAGGAATTGCTAATGACAGCTGGAAATTCAGGAAATGAAATGCTTTTAGAAGAATTGCTAATGTGACCGATTTAGGCCCACAGATAGACAGACAATTACTTTCGTATTTATAATAGAATATGTAGTATAGTATAGTATAGTATTGATAGTATGGGTACCTGTATAGCGGTGAAAGAAGGTAAATTAGAACATGATAATATTAATATGAAAGTTACTTATTACAAAGGAATAGCGAAAAGATAGATGTATATGCCGATATAAAAACAAACTTAGTGTTAGTACATTTTTATATTGATCAAACAATTATAGTCAAATCAAAACTTTTTCAATATACGAGCCTATTGCCTCATTTCACCGTACCTAAATCTAAGAACATAAGTAGGAAAATTTTTCACCAAGGCCAATTAGCGCTCGCTAGAACTACACTAGTTTCCAGACTATTCTTGTGTCTCACTAATGTACTGAAACAATTGAAGTCCACCTACATTCTCATTTCTGTGACATTTTCGCACCACTAAACGTAAATAAGCAAAGTAACTCCCTACTTAAATAAAGTAGGAATGTGGGTTGGTATGAAGACAACTATGCTATATATGCTTTCAGCACTAATTCCATGCAAAAATCCTATCTAGCCAGGTTCAGTGTATTAGATGTTTTATCTACACCCATGCTATAAATCCTCTATAAAAGTTTCTGAAACAGTAAGCTTATTGCCAACATTAGAACACTGGTTGTTTTAATGTTTTCATAGTAACCATAATATCATCCAAACGGGTGATAATAGGTCTTTACCTATGAAATTGCCGTTTTGTATGAAAAAATTTAAACGAATTTTTTTCATGAATTTTTTATTTGTATTAATCGAAGTAATCACCCATGCAATCAATGCATCTTTGCCATCGCAGTGGCAGTTTATTGATGCCCTTCTTAAAGAAATCAGCTGGACGGGAGGCAACAAATTCTTCAAAGGCATTTTGTACTGCCTCTCGGGTATTGAATTTTTTTCCCGCCAAGAAGTTATCCAAATTCTGGAAAAAGTAGTAGTCTGTAGGCGCAAGGTCTGGTGAGTAGGGCGGATGACGGAGAGCTTCCAACCCCAGTTCTTGCAACTTGGAGACCGTCTGCTGTGCAGTATGAGGTCGCGCGTTGTCGTGCAGGAGCAGCGGAGACGAGCGATTGACCAATGCTGGTTGGAGATGCGCCAGCTTCTCCATCATTGTGTTCAGTTCTTCACAGTACACATCTGCAGTAATGCTCACCCCGTTTGGTAAGAAGCTGTGATGAATCACACCGGCGCTAGACCACCAAACAGTGACCATCACTTTTCTAGGGGTAAGTTTTCGTTTAGGGCATTGTTTAGGTGCTGAACCAGGATCCAACCAACTTGCTGAGCGCTTGCGGTTATCAAACAGAATCCATTTTTCATCGCAGGTAACAATGCGGTTCAAAATTCCTTCATTTGTGTGTCTGTTGAGCAGTGCAAGGCACGTCTCGACGCGTACTTCGCGCTGGCGATCATTGAGTTCGTGGGGCACCCATTTGTCAAGCTTTTTTACCTTGCCAATTTGACGCAAATGGACCAATATTGTTTTGACGCTAACGTCGAAAGCTGCTGCTAATTCAGCCGTAGATTGTGTATCATCAGCTTCCACAATCGCCTTTAATTCGTCATTGTCGACCAAAGTCTTCGGACGACCGCGAGGTTCATTTTTCAGGTCGAAATTTCCAGAACGGAAGCGAGCAAACCAATAACAGGTGGTGCGTTGGTTTGTAGTGTTAGCTCCGTAAACGTCGTTGATGTTGCGTGCCGCTTGTGCCGCGTTGCTGCCACGACGGTACTCATATTCCATAATTACTCGAATTTTTAACGTATCCATGATGACGAAAAAGATTGAAATGCGATGAAAATGTAACACTAATCAATAAAGAAATGACTACTTTTGGAAAAAAAAATCCATGTTTTTAAAATAAAATTAATTTGAAATTAGAATTCTTAGCAAAACAAAAATTATTTTGATTTGAAATGGCCAGTACTGCAGAACGGCAATTTCATAGGTAAAGACCTAATATAATGTTGTACTAAATTTCATAATGCAACTCATTTAAAAAAAAGAACATTGTAATGCAGTCGCGTTTCACTAACAAAGCAGCGTAACTTAAAACAAAAAAACATCTATCATCTATTCGAAAAATTCGAATTCACGTGCGTCGTATCTCTCCATTTTTGTTCGATACTACTAGTCCTCCTGACTGACCGTATTTTTGGCCACGGCGGCCAATCTCAAAGGAGACTAGCCTTCGGCGCGGGAGATATTATAGTGCACAAGTGTGTGCGCAGACACAGCTGCACTCTCTCTTCCCTCACTCGCATAGTACGATGGGACGGCAATCCGACACGACCGGAGAGAGATCAGGCGAATTCCAAATTGAAAAACCCAATAACACTTTGCCCGACCCGGGAATCGAACCCAGGACCCCACACTCAGCAGTCGCGCTTGCGACCACGAGACCAATGGGGCAGTTGCAGTAGTTAGTTTTGTTCGATATTAGTATTGCAAAGTACCTTTTATAGAGGATTCATATCATATATGCAACTGTAAATAATTAGGTATTAAAACACTCATGTGATACTAGTATCACATGAGTGTGATAAAACCACATTCGTGTTTTAATACCCCTTATTATATCTTTATCCCCTTATTATATCCTTATTATATCTAACTTTAATTGCGCGATGCAGGATTTATGTGACGTCTGTCTGACGTCAGATCTTTTATGCGTAGTTCGCATGTGGCGATGTAGATACCGCCACATCACTCCCCTCCGGAGACCGGAGGTTGATAGTGGGCTGAGTCTTGTATCTTGCGATACTTGCCAGTACTAGTTGTGGTTCCAGTGAGTCGGAACCGGGTGCCGCATTGTTCGCGGTGGGTCGGAACTGTTTGCGGCGGTTGTGGTGATTGAGGTGATTTCGGTGATTCCCCAGTGGGTCGGGGTGATGAGATGATTGCGGTCATTCCCCAGTGGGTCGGGGTGATGAGGTGATTGAGGTGATTCCCCAGTGGGTCGGGGTGATGAGGCTGAAGGTGATGACCAGGAATGCGCGTTCGCTGCATGCTGGTGGTCAGGATACCCGTTGAAGCCTCGGGTGTTGGCTTGGCTGTGTGACTCGCCTCACTGAAAGCTTGCGGGAGTGATGCTAATGACGTCACACTGGAGTAGTTGCACGAAGGCTGCGCTGTCGTTCATCACGTTGGGGTCACCAATTTAGGGGTATGAGGATCAAGGTGTAAAGTCCACTCATCCACCATAGAAAAGTCAGGATCCTCCGACCAGATGGATGTTGTGTCTGGCGGGCAACTGCCCAACGATTGATTTTGGGTTCTTGTATATATGTCCACTGCACGGTAAACTTTAATTGCGTGACGCAGGATTTATGTGACGTCTGTCTGACGTCAGGTCTTTGATGCGTAGTTCGCATGTGGCGATGTAGATACCGCCACATATATATCTGGTTATACGCTGGTGTTGAGTACTACGCACCTGACCTTTCTGAAGAACATCATCATGATATCTTAATGTTTTGGTACTATTTTTGTTTCAAAATAAAAGACTACGCCATCAAGTATTCTATTGCGGATCGGTCCGTACTAAACGTAATCGCGTAAGATTATCGTCGAAACAAAAGCGAAAAGTATTATAAAAATGAAACGACGCATTTCCAAACTAATATTTTAGTGAAAGAATTAAAAGTTTACCTTTTTTCTAGAATACTCTGTTTTCAATTCCAGCTGTCTGTGAGCTCTAAAGTAGTTCCTTTTTCCGCTCCCAAAAAACACTTGTATCATTTTTCCGCTCCGATTTTTCTCGCCATAAATTGAAGAATATTTCAAGCTCATCGACGTTATTTATGTCTTTTGTAATGGCGAAGAATACATCACTTTGTAGAACGCCTTCTGGCATATAACTAGTACAGCGTAAAAAAGCGGTATAATGCTTCAAGAATGTCGCAATAATGTACACTGGAATCGTGCGAAAAACATTCAACCGTTTAATTTAATTACTACAATAATGATATTCGTAGAAGTGGGTAGTTTACCCATGTTTTTTTATGTAGGAAAAGTGTAATGAATTAGGCTTAACATATTGCTACGGACTCCCGAAGGCTTTACTAGTACGAAAACATGCGATTTCCTAGAAATAATGGTCACAGAATTACAACTAGTAAAGTTAGGTATTGCTAATTGATGCCTACGAATTTCTCACATGTGCCTAAGTAATTTTTCACATAGATTGTGTTTTTGTAGACAGGGGCTTGGGGGTAAAGTAATTTTTCACTACAAATGGACCTTTAGGTAGGGCAAGCTTCTGAAAATTGTGAGATAAGTGTGTAGGGTCACGATTTATGTTGCTATTTGTCATATAAGCAGAGAGACATTGGTCCTAGGAGAACCTTAAAATTTTTGTTTATTTAATATTTTTTACTAAATAAAAATAAGAGATAACTACAAGGTGGAGACGACAAAACGACAAAAAATAACACTCCGTATATACAAGGTGGAGACGACAATACGACAAAAAATAAAACTCCGTATATCTAATGACGTTCTCGGTTTACATACAAAAAAATAATCAAATATATCCAATAGTTTAGTTCCGATAGCTAGTCAAAGATCGGCAAACCCCATACTCGGCCCAGCACTTCTATTTAGTTTGTTTGAAAAAATCACTTGTTTAATTTCCATGTTAGGATTTATTTGATAGTTCTAAAATACTCTTACGCATTAGTATTGCCAGTGTTTTCATTAATTATTGTTGTATTGTCGTCTCCACATTGTATACTGACCTTCTCGGTCTACATTTTGTATGTAGACCGAGAAGGTCAGTATACATTGTATAACTTCACATTAACTTGGCACATTTGACAAAAGGTAGCTTAATAGGTACTTACGATGAGATAACAACGGCTTAAGCTCAACAAGAAACAAAAGGGGACTTTAATCAATCAACCTTAATCCCTTGTTATGATAAATCGATTTGATCACAGTTCAAAGCATTCACTCCTTCAGGGCCGATACTTAACATCTATATTTAGATAAAGCCCAAAATTATCGATAACACAAATTATATAATGTTGTATTAACATTTATGTAGGTCATATATGATGGTCGGTATGTAGGTTATAAAGTAAATAATATAGGTATACGTTTTAAGGGTCATAGGCGTCATAGCAAAGCCAAAGTAAATAGAATTTTAAGAATCGGAATGATTATGAAGTGTTTTTAACTTATCTGTTATAAATATCTTACATTTAAGCGATGTCAAGTTATTTTACAATGTGATATACATACTAAATGACATAATTGAATACGATTACAAGAGCTTTTGTATAAAATATTAAGTTTAGTGCCTAAAATATACATTCTTTAAAACAGAACTTGACTTTAAAACGTGCCTTCAACAAAAACTACGATAAGTTTACTTCTGGGATTAAAAATTCACAGCTTAATCTCGTAGAGTTAATTTTAAAAAAGATTCCAATTTCTCAACAACATTAAAACATGATATTATTCTCCAGGCTTAGCTGTTCATTGTTAACTTTAAAACAAAAGCCAGTTTAAAACAATGAAGAGCCACATTTCCATTCTAGTAAACATGGCAGCCCTTGAATGGTACCCGTGATCGGTACAAATCGTTCACGCTTAAAGCAGCCATTCTTTTAATGGAATAAAAGAAACATTTATTCACAACAGAACAAACAATACAACACGGTGAAATGGACTGAAAACAACTAAAACGGAAACTTGTAATTGCTGGGTTTTTTGACAGCTCATTACAAGTACAAAAAAAGAGACAAATTCTCTAACTTACTTTATTTTAATTAAACCCTAAGTTTGGTAAACAAACATTAGTGCTAACTTAAAAAGATAGGAAACACGGAGTTATGTGTTAAGAGAAAATGTCAAGTAAATCAGTTTTAGTAACTAGTACAACACAGCCCGCGCCAAGAAAACAAGTTGACCTGTCGTCTCCTTAAATCTCATTTTGCATCCATTAAAAACGTTAACAAGTTTCTCGTGTAAGCCTGTGTTTTACTGCAGTTAAATTACTTAGCAACATTGTAGAAACGACACCTCAGAGCTCGACATAAACTTCAATCCCTACGAGCAGATAAAAGTTAAAAGCTTAGGTACTTTGTTAACTTAAAAATAGAAATGGAAAAATATATATAATAGATTAAATAACAACAATATTATTATAAAACTTTGGTTTTGATAACCAATAGTCCTGGGTATGAAGAAAACACTTGCGAATAAATCCTTTTCTCAAACATGCTTGGAAATTGGAGCATTATTTTGACAATCTTCTTGGAGATAAATCGAAAATGATGTACTGGTTCATTTATTTATTCATTTATTATATCTGTCGTGTAATTTATAAATAGAACTTACTTTTTCACCCGCTTAAGTCTCGATCCCGCGGAAATATCGGAATAAAAAGCATCATGTCTTATTCTAGGTCATGGTCTACCTTTGTGCCAAATTTCATCCAAATCCGTTCAGCCGTTTTGGCGTGAAAGCGTAAAAAACTCACTTTCGCATTTATAATATTATTATAAATGCGAAAGAGAGTTTGTTTGTTAATTATTATTGTTAAGTTAGGATTAGGATCATCCACCCAGTAGGCGGGTTTGATTTCGCCACCCGGCTGTGCCGTCTCCTGCCGACCCAAACGTGTGTGTACCCCCTAAGGAATCCTGAGGACTCTTCAAAAGGTTCCTAAGAATAGTAAAAGCGTTTTAGTACAGAAAATTCTTATTTTCTTATTATTGATAAAGATCATCCTACTTATGTAACTGTGTTTCTAAAGATCACCTCTGGGGTAAAAAGCCAGACAATAAACGAGTAATCTTATTGCAAATGAGCCTTTTCGTAACGGCTTTCCAAAATTAACCCAAAGAGATCCCTTAGCGCAGTGTTACGTGATCGTTCAGGACTAAAGCTAACCTAACCTAATACATTTATGTAAGTGAGTCCCGCATTTTGAAAGATTGTAATGCTAAGAAGGTATTAAGATAGAAAATGACTTGGATACAGGGCAGATAATTAAGTATTAAATATTACACAAATATGAAACAAATGATGATCGATGCCGATTTTCAGCCAGAGAATCGGTTGAGGTGTCTTTCTTTTCTTATCAACACAGCTGTATCATAATAGACATTTTTTTATCGTTTTCTCTTGGGTCTCGACGATCGTTTAGCTATCGTTCAAAAATTTCGACATCGTTTCCTAAAGGGTCAAACGCAAATTGTTTTGTTTGTTTCGTAAGTAGCATTATTAGTTCATGTCTCGTATCACGTCATTGTTTATGTTTCAAACTTTCAAGTGCCTGAGTATGATAGATTTTCAAATAATAAAGGAAGATATTTACGAAATAACTAATAACGTACGTTACGTAGGTACCTTTCTATGAATTCCAATAAAGCTGCGAACTGAGATCTAGATTCCATCTTATAAAAGTTATCACTTCATGGCTTAGATTATAATAATCTAAGACTTCACTTCATGGTATCTTTCATTCATAATTATGCAGGATCATATTATTAAATAACAATTCGAGACACAGTAATGTTTAAAATTACATAACACACTATGATATTATAATAATCAAATTATAAGAAGATTTTACCATATTTCGCTCAGTTTTTTATCATAAATAACAATTATTGGCCCGTGCACAAAGTAAACAACTGTGGCTTTGAGGTTTGTAGGAACGCTCACCATAGACTAAAGTATAGGTTTTTTTCTACAGACATTGTAGAACGAGCGATCGACTCGGTTGTGTCAACTTGGCTACCAACTTATCGTTTTCTAAAATGGCTTACGCGGAGGCGTTAACGATTGTAGAAAGAGATTCGATACGAAACGGTTGTAACTTGGCTAGGCCTGCTGGTATTAATTTATGCTTCAGGTTAAACGCAATTTATTGGTGTACGAATAACGGCCCCAATGGAAATGATAACACGGTAAATGACTAATAGTTACCGTATCGACCGAAACTATCTATTCATATTTCAATTCTCGCCAGACCTATATCCCCTACATACAATACCGCTAGATGTATTCGACGACGACTGATTAATCATTGTCGTCACATCGCTTTCATTTGATTTGCGTGAAAATAATTGGTCGGGAGTGTATTATTAATTTAATTTTATGTAATGTTAGTGTATAATATGATTTAGTATAATATGATATATAATATGTTATTGTTACTGTAAAATATTGATTTCAATTTAATTTAATTTTATGTTTTGTGTATGGATTATAATTATCTGAAATAAATGAATTAATAATAATAATAACTGTAATCTGTCCCAACTGGGGGCTTAAAACAGTCACAGTGGATTCAAAAAAGAAAATAATATGAATCATCGTAAAATGTCACAAACTGACAATTCATAATTATGATCTGCGTGCGATTCATATCACGAAATAATTCATCTGTTTGATAGTTTTCTATGGAGATTCGTAAAACGGTACACACATTATGAATTGCTTTTGTGTCAAATTCGAGGAATTGCTAAAGACAGCTGGAAATTCAGGTAATTAATTGCTTCCAGAGGAATTGCTAATGTGGCCGTTTTAGGCCCGCTGCTCTTATAAGCAGTTGTGACATGATCCGTTTTTGGAACTATCAGTAAACAACAACCTACAACCTTGCTAACATAGAAACGACCAACAACTTTTGCTCGCCTTTGCAAAATGTGTAATTTGCAATTCATGTTCAAATTACGAAGTCTAAACTTCCAATTGTGTTCAAAATACTGACTTTGTAGTCTACACAATGAAAAGTTTAATAACTAACTATTGCTTTGATTGTAAGCTTAACACACTGTGGTTTTAATTTTAGTCGTTTATGAAACTTTTTCTACCGCATTACATTAATGTTACCGTAATGTTTTTAATAAAATTAAATGATTATGCTTAGTATTCTACACTTACTATACTTAGTATTCATGAAATCCAATGTTGAATTATATTTTTCATGTCGACGATTCTCTTACCAAGGGGTATCGTGTTACCCAGTACCTGGGTTGTGGAGGTCAGATAGGCAGTCGCTCCATGTAAAATACTGGTATTCAGCTGCATCCGGTAAGACTGGAAGCCGATCCCAACATAGTTGGGAAAAGGCCAGATTGATTGATTTTTTGTCGACGATGTCATAATTATATTGCTTGGTAGGCCCAGTAACACTTCATTAAACTTAACACCGACTTCCAAATAAAATATCAAGTTAAAATCTAAAGCCTGTTTATTCAAACGTGAAAAATCCGTTACGAAAACAGCTGATCAATGGGGCTGAGTTAACAAGAACAACAGTACCAACGACAGGTACTATAGAGTACCTTGTCGGGTGTATACACTCATACGTGCAATTGACACACGAGATATCGATAAATTTCAAAATTTTCGTTACTCAACTAGGTACTTAAAGATTGTTCATAGGGAAGTTAACTTTGTAATAAATGTAGAATTGTCTTCGTATTGTAGCTAATTCACTGTGACATTAAAATATTACGTCACAATCATGTGGGGTAATGTTCAAATTTTATGTCAAGTGAGTTTACTTAAAATACCTTCCCGTGAAAATCTCCACCTTCATAAATAAGGGATAGGTAAGGCTTTTGTCACGTGCATATTAGATAAGCCTGACTAGTTTTAGACATACCCAAAAAGGTCCTATTTGAACTTCAAATAAGGGCTCCAAGAGGTCGAATCCCACACTATTCGGGTCATACCCAAGTGTGCGAAGATTAAATACTGCCGTTCACTATCTTAAAAGTATTTTATGCACTATAACTAACTGAAAAACAACGCTAACACGTAATTTTATTAATTAAAGTTGCATAACTAAACGTAATAGCGTAAAGGTCGGTTAAAATAGCCACAATAAATGACGTCACTCGACCAGTCAGGCAACACACGTGTAGGCGCAATGTCTTCACTACTCCCCAAACAACCGTTTTGCCTCATAAATAAAAATATAGGTAATCCACTTAAGTTAAATCAGAGTTATTTAACTCACTACATTAATAACTTTCTAGAAAAAAGGTTTACTTACTGAATGAATTTGATCGCAGTTGCGTGGGCACAGGTGGGCATAGTACGTCACTACCAAGGCTGCTGACACTGACGACATCCCGAAGTTCCCCAAGCGATGACGAACGCAGCGTTGGAAGTGAAAAGTTTACCTCTTTCGTCCTATAACAAAAAAAAAACAATAGAACTAAAAATAATAAAAACAATCGCATAAAAAAGAATAAACCTGCTTTTAAATTTTGACGAGTGAAGTGGAACTGCGTCTGGTATCAAAAGAACCTTTTTATTCGAACAAAAGTTGCCGTTTTCGTGAATTTAGACATAAAAATAAAGGTGGGACGTTCGAAATACAAATGATTGTGTAATGGCGTCTGCGAATTTTCCCGCATTTATTAACGACGTACCTAATTTGGAATGTTCTAGATCGTTTTATATTCATTTACTACCTCGAGGCGTTACGATAGAAGTGGTAATTATGTTGACAATTACGGAGGTTTATGGACTATAATTAATAGCTGCCTTTACACGACACGCGCTTTCACGCGTGAAGGGCCTTTCACGCAGGAAAGAACGCGCGTGTAAAGATAGAAAACGGGAACGAGAAAGCACGCGCGCGCCGCCCGCTCGCTCTTTCATGCGTTCAAGTCTGTACGCTTCGAACATAATTCAAGGCACATAAAAATGGATAAAAACAATCACACACGATTGCGCGTGCAAGCTTTCCCACGTTCTATCGTGCACACTCCGATCGAGAGTAAAAGTGCGTGTCGTGTAAAGGCGGCTAATGACTCTTACTCAACTGCCGTCGACAGTCAATAACGGTGTCAGAAGCCTTTGACCGAACCACTATGTGACTATACCTAAATTACCCTAGGCTGATGAAAAAATAATAATAATGCTAGGTATGTGTAGTGTGTATGTAGTGTTAATTTGGGTATCTACGTCTGACTACCATAATAGAGAAGAGAATCCCCCTCTTGGCATAAATTTTTTAGCCATAATATTGTTTGGCATAACGTTTTCTCATAACTTTTTTTAGCATAATAATACTGTGGCATAATAATACCTTAAATTTCGAAAGTTGGTGGTCCATAAACCAAAAATACAAAACCAAAGGAGTGAGTTATATTTGTATTTATTATTTTTATTCCAAAGAACATTATGTGTAAATATCATTATGCGTTTATAACATCATGCTGCAATATTATTATGCCAACAGTATTTATGGCAATTAACATTATGGCAAAACATGTATGCCTAATAATATTATGCGTAATGATCATTATGCTGAATTCCGTTATGCCAATGTAAGTTATGGCAATCTATTTTATGCTTAAAATTAGTAAACCAATAGAGAACAATAATAAAAATCCAACAATGGTCTCTTATTAATTATTTGATTTCTTTATATAAATTATTTACCTATGTATAAGTAGACGAAAAGTAGTAAGAGAAAATCCGGAAAATCAAATGAGCAATGGAATAAAACAAATTATTTAAAAACAAAAACCCGACTGCAAAAATCCAAACGACCCAAAAAGACAAATCAAGCATTGAACTTTGTTTTTTGTAAGGTATTGCAGGCGGGGAAACAAAAGTTACGAGCAGTGGTGGCCCAGTGGTAACGGCCACGACTTACGAGTTGTAGGTCGTAGGTTCGAACCCTGACAGGCGCATTATTTTGTGTAAATTATTTCATCGCCACTGCTCTCAAAACGGTGAAGGAAAACATCGTGAGGAAACCGGCATGTCCTAGAACCAAAAAATCGAAGACATGTGACATCTACCAACCCGCACTGGGCCCGCGTGGTGGATTACGGCCTGCTCCCTCTCACAGAGAGGAGGCCTGTGTTCCAGCAGTGAGAACATTATAGGCTGATTATGCTAAACAAAAGTTACAACATATTTCAGGTTATTGGTTTGTTCCCGCCTGCAATACCTTACAAAAAACATAGTCCAATGCTTGTTTTTCTCTTTTCGGTTATAGGTTTTTGCAGTCGGGTTTTTTATTTATTAAATAATTTGTTTTATTTTAAGCTTTTTAGTTTTATTAATATAATATTTTTATATTCCTTATTTGGAACAACTCATTCACCAGATAATATTTGATACCAATATTGTTGTATTTTATTTTAAAAAAACCTTACCCTCCGTTTTTTTTTTTATTTGCAGATGAAATATATAAAAAATTTTGCCTATGTCACTCCCACGATTAAGATAAACCTAACGACACCTCGTATGTTAAAATCCATCAAATCAAATGGCTACAGAGCGTGCCAAAGAAATAGACATACATACAAAAATACATACATACTCTCGAAAAACATTAATTCCTTCTGGAGCAGTCGGGTAGCAAATAGCATCAACTGTATGATCACTGCAGAAGAAAATATTGCTCTTTTTCACAGTAAATAAGTACCTAGTGAACTGCAAGAAAACTGTAAAAGGGATTGAACTCATACCTCGATGTAGTTTCTAGAACTAAGTTAGTTAGCCTTTGAGTTAAGACCTTTCAGGGATCTAATATCGGTAAAAGTTAAAATGGATTATCGCCTGACTAGGGCAATTTCCGTAGTAGTGATAGTGAGGCCTTTGAGTGATCAGATCGTAATTACTTTAAGTAATTGTTAAGTGCCGATAGATTTTGTGATAATTTTATGGTACAATTTGTATTTGGTACATTATGTGAACAATATTTCTACAAAATGTATGATTGGGTCCCAAATATTAGGTTTTTAAAGAGGAATTTTAAAGAAGTTGCATTTTTCATACTAACATTTTCTTAATTTATATAACAACCATGAACACTAATGTTTTAAAATAAGATAACGTACTTAGATTTAGTATTGGCTAAGTTAAAAAAAAATGAGATCATTTCTGCTAACAAAATGAGGAGTAATTTTTAAGGTATTTTTTATGTTTAGAAAACTATAAATAATAAGGTTTTCCATGGTGGTCATTATTCGACATAATACCAAGTAATTGATGAATATTTTAAATCATAAAAGTGACGAGGTTCTCTATTTGTGTGAAAAAAACACCAATTTCATAGGCAGGGGACCCAATATGATAGCACCAGGCAGAAAAAAAAAACATAATTAAGAAGTTTTTAATTTCGTAGTTTAATAGAGGTTTATTAAAAGTTGACGCTTGGCTGTCATCCCCTGATAAACATAATTATTTATCTTATATTTATTAAACATTAGAAACAAGACCAACTGCAACGATTCAACATAGTATCATATTATCATACATATTGGATTTCATTTTCAGAATATATTATTGATGGTTACTGTGGTTAGTAAGATTTATTTATTTGCAAGTTCTATTATATCTTTGTTCACTGCCCTAACTTATAGTGTTATTTTAATTCAATGTCAATAATTCAACGACAAAAATTTGACTGCCTCGTTGGTCAAAGGGCTTTTCCAACTTGCTTTCCAAATTGGGCTTTTCCAACAGGAATTTAGCAGATGTTGCCCGGAATTTGGATTTGTGTCCAGTCGATGGTGTTGCGGTATCTACATCGCCACATGCGAACTACGCATCAAAGACCTGACATCACACAAAAATCCTGACGTCACATAAATCCTGCATCGCACAATTAAAGTTTACCGTGCAATGGACATAAATATACAAGAACCCGACATCAATCGTTGAGCAGTTGCCCGCCAAACACGACACCCGTCTGGTCAGAGGATCCTTCCTTTACTATGGTGGATGAATGAACTTTACACCCTGTTCCTCATATCCCTAAAATGCCAAATAACATGCTCCCTATTACATGGGATACTTTTTATCCCGATATTCCCACGGGATCGAGACTTACGCGGCTGAAACCGCGGGGCGCAGCTACTTGTGTATATTCTAGACATAACATTTGGAAACAATCTTGTTACGGTGTTAGAACCGATTATGTTTTTTTTTTTGATAAAATAATTGGATAAGAGAAATTGATAAGATCTTGAGATAGTTTTTTTTTTTTAATGTCTTTCCTCTCGCCTTCCTGCAAATCTTTCCTGCAATCTGTGGGAGTGATTTCGTGAAAAGCGAAAAGCGGAAGTGTGTAACAGAGAGCCGGGGAAGCGCGCTCTGTTTGTTTTAACCAATGAGCGCGCGCGGTGCTGGAGTTGGCCGTCAGAAACGACCTTGACGCTTTAATGTTGCCTATTACCAAGGTGAGATCTCGGATGTTACACATCATAAGCGACTACTTTATGGCTCGCTCGTTTTTTGTATAATATTATCTACTACCAGCGGCTTTACCCGCGTGATATCTTTATTTATAGCCTATCTTACTCAGTGATTGATTGATCGGCAACCTACTGGTGAAATAATAATCGGCCCAGTAGTTTTTGAGTTTATTCATTATAAACCAAAATATAAATCTTTTCTCTTTATAATATTTAGTGTTCTTTGTAACAAACAGTTAGGGCGCAATTGGCACTCTTTCATAAACAGTAGTGTGCAAACAAATGCAAATATTTTGTACATAGGTACACAAAGTTCCGGACACCGACTAATTAAATTTCATACATAATTTAGTCTAATTTATCAAAGTCACTCATTGTATGACATATTTTAATAATGTATCGTCGACACGATAGGACAAATTCTAGAGGCGTGTGAAATATTGTTTTGCATAATAAATAATACATAACAACTACCTATTTACATTAGAATGTGGCGGTATCTACATCGCCACATGCGAACCACGCATCAAAGACCTGACGTCACACAAAAATCCTGACGTCACATAAATCCTGCATCGCGCAATTATAGTTTACCACCGCGCGATGGACATATATATGTTACCGGCCAAACCCGATTTTAGGATGTACTAGTTTCGCCTAGGCTAAACCACTTTTCCCTACACGTAATAGGACAAACCAGTATAGCCTAGGCCATACTCGTTCATCCTGTTACCGATAGGATAAACCAGTTTAGCCTAGGTCGAATCGGTTTATCCTAGTTAGAATGTACATGCTTTAGGATAAACTGGTACGTCGTCCTAGTCTGAACAATTTTCCCTAGTCGGAACGCATGTCGCTGCCTGTACGAACGGGGAATCTCCGAATCATCTCTAGTGATAGATGTGAAATTACTGATTAGTTAATAAATAACTTTAATAAATCATAATAACTATTTTATTTCTATTCCTTTATTCAGTTTACTTTGAAAATCTTATAGAAGATACAAACTAGGTGAAATTAGACTAGGACAGGACTAGGATAAACCGATTCGTCCTAGGCTAAACTGGTTTATCCTATCGGTAACAGGATGAACGAGTTTGGCCTAGGCTATACTGGTTTGTCCTATTGCGTGTAGGGAGAACTGGTTTGGCCTAGGCGAAACTAGTTTATCCTGAAATCGGGTTTGGCCGGTAACATATACAAAAAACCAAAATCAATCGTTGGGCAGTTGCCGGCCAAACACAACGCCCATCTGGTCGGAGGATCCTCCATTTTCTATGGAGTATGAGTGAACTTTACACCCGTTCCACATACCCCTTAAAGAACATGTTTGAATTAGGTATTAGTTAATTTAAATTAGTTATTATGTATTGCCAATCAATGCTCGTGCCTTCTCTGTGTGAGAAGAGGCCTTTGTCCCACAGTGGAATAATAATAGGCTGGTATTATTATTTCGTTTATTTCATTCTTTTCTTATATAATTACATTTATAAATATTTCTTAAATTAAAATGATAATATAAAAAAAAACATTTAAAAATATAAAAAATAGAAGTCCGCCGGTGTCGGGAGCAGGGTCCAAGCTACCGGTGGTTAGGGCCGCAGAGACAGGAACCTCCTCACAATGCGAGCCGTATCAAGGAGTACTGCCTTCTGAATCAGGCCCTTGATCCAACCGTCTAACGAGAGCCTCGAGAGATGTTGGTCGAGGCTTTCGGCTATCAGGCCATTGGCCGTTACGACAATCGTCACAATGATAGCCGAGCTCACATTCCACATGTCGACAACCTCGTGTGCTAAGTCGAGATATTTTATTTGTTTCTCTTTCTCAGCTTTCACGAGGTTCTCGTCATGTGGGATGGTAATATCGACTATCATTGCGCGGCGCGCTAATCGGTCCATCACTACTATATCATGCTTATTGTATTATTATTATAATTGTGTGTTGTCGTGTGTTTTTTGCGTGTAGGTTAGGTTTCGGACTAACTCTGTGGCTACCGTCTTTTTTTTTTTAAGGAAGTGGTTCACAAAAAAGAAACTTCCATGTTGAGAACAATAATAAATATATAGTCCTCCAGACCGTATTTCGGTCACGGCGGCCAATCTCAATGGAGATTAGCCTTCAGCGCGGGAGATATTTTAGTGCACAAGTGTGTGCGCAGACACAAGTGCACTCTCTCTTCCCTCACTCTCATAGTCCAATGGAACGGCAATCCAACACGACCGGAGAGAGATCAGGCGCAGGACCAATAGCTTATCGCGGGGCTTTTACTTAGTAATTCTTAATGGAAAAACTCACAAAGAGAATATACAGGGGATAAAGGGAAACGGAAAATATTCCATGGAAACTCGAAGGCTCGTAGATGGTTGTTGTGCAATATTAAGATAAAATGTATTATATTTCGGGTTTCCTCCGCCCATCAAAAGGAAGCACGTCCTTTATCTAGCCGTCCCAAAATAAACCTTACCAGTCTACAAAGCATTAATCTTAGCCGGCTTTGCATTAATTACCATGAATAGTATCTGTTAAAATTCAACGAAAGATAACTTCGTTGCAGGAATATTTTATTCGAAAAGATTCTTTTGCATGAAATGAAACGCCTACGCATTGTTTGTCAGGAAAGGGAGTGTAAGAGAGTAAAAGGCTTTTTAATTTGCATTCTGACTGTTTATGACATTTTGACTGTCGCGATAGCCCAGTGGTTACGGGCTCGCCTCTCATGAACGAGGTTGTGTTCAAATTCAGGCAAGTACCGATTTTTCGATTCATATTATACTCACTCAGTTTATTTTAGATATCACTGACAGCGATTAAAAAAAATGACGTTCATTTTGACAATTCGGCATCATACACTGCGTTATTAACGTTGTCGAACACTCGAATTTTTCAAACATAAGAAGCAATGGATTAAGTATTTTATTCAATATTCTTCGTATTGTGAAAGAAAGTCTGAAAAAGCCAATCAGCCTACCTTCTCTGTGTGAGAAGAAATTGCTGCAGTGGGACCGTAACAGGTTGGTTATTTGTAGATGGTTTTCAGTTGCTTAATAAAGGATAGCTTTTATGATTAGGTAATCCGGCGCAGCTTAGGCATTTAGCCCCGCCGTTTGTATCTCGCTGACAGGCTAATCTTTTTAACCGGTAAGCTATTTTTATGTACCTGTCTGGTTAACACAAAAAAAAGAGAAATATTGTGTAGATTCCATTTGTGTAACATATTAGCTCCCGGCGAAAAATATGTTTTATCATTTTTATTGTTTCATTTCGCGGTTGGAATAGGCAATTTTCTACTCATAAAATTATGTCTTGCTGTTTCTGGGTCTTATAGATCTGAAATTAAAGTCTGAGGCAAGAATATAAACATAGAACAAGAAGCAATTATTTGTTTCTTGGCTTGAGTTTTTCTTTGAGGCTTTGTTCACGAGTTCTTGTGATTTTTACATGGCAGTGGTGTAGTACAGTGTAGGGGTCGTGGGTTAATGATTACAGTCGCATGGGTCGATCAAAGCTACCCTTGTCGCGGTGGATTCGTGGATGGGTAACCATCCATTACATATTGAGACCCCTCCGTGCCTCAGAAAGCACGTTTAGCCGCTGGTCCCTACAGTCATTCGTAGATCTTTGACACTCTTTACAGTCAGAAGCCAGTTACCCTTTAACTGGGTATTCAGCTGCATCTGGTTAGATAGGAAGCCAACCTCAACATAATTGGGAAAAGGCTAGGCAGATGGATATAGTGGTGTTATCTTGATTTACGTTATAATTTGACAATAGAAAATTATGTCAATAGTTTCCAACAATTTATCTAGAATCAGCCTGTGTGAATAGTCAATCACATTATATATCGGCTCTACGTAGAAAATCAACGAACCCGAACATGAATGACATCCATTGTCTTTATACCTCAACAATTCTATTGACAGTCGGTTTGTTCCGTTTGATTGACAATTCACAGTTTCGAAAGTATATTGTTGTTTCCAAAACCGCTTTGCAGATTTTTGTTTTAGCAGAATGGAAAATTTTTAGGACTATGTTCTGTGTGATATTTTGCTTTACTTTTTTGTATGTAACTTTTATGTGCAGTCGAGGAATCCCTTGGGTTAATAATACTTTGAAAATTGCTTAGTAATTGCTTAATACTTTGAAAATTGCTCAATATTTTAGGTCCAAAAGTCCTCGAGGTTCTCGCTTATAACAACACTTAAGTTGCTACGTCTATCTAATCTCTCAAGCTTTCTGAAGAGCATTATAAAAAAGGGTGGGTACGTCAATACGATAATAAATAAAATGTAGCTTCGTATATCTAACTTATGCCCAGTCTACAATCAAAAATTCAATGAAATACATTAATATCCTAGTATGTATAGTCTCCTAGTACCCCAGTCAATAGAGGTAGTCAGTTGATTGGCAAAACATATAGTTGGCCCATCACTACTATTTGGCATTTGATGGTTCAAACTAGTATTGCCAGTGTTTTCATTTATATTCATATTCTCGTCCCCACATGGTATAATTTATTATTCTAATATTCATTCGTATACTACATAATCATATATCCGTTCTAATAAGCACCGTATTGGTACCAAGTACATCACATATGTAGATAATAACAGCTTCACCAAAATTGGAACAATCATTAGTGTGCCTAGATAGTGTTTGGATAGTCACGCGAGTGTTCCAAAAATGTTACACTATATAATCCATTATTGGATTGTGTTTTAAATTCCACACGGTGAACTTTTGAATGGCAAACTCTTATGCTTCGATTGTATGGATGTATGTGCTTCGATTGTTCTATTTTCAATCTCCATACATTCGGACGTTAACTTCAGTTAAAAATAAGTTTTTCAAATAATTGGTAGGTTTATTTCTGTCTGGCAATTTTATGTGTAGTTTTTCTCATTTGTCAAGTAAAACGAGAACCAATCAATCTACAGTAGATTGGTATCATTTAAAACCACGGGTTGCTTATCGGGTGACAAAATCACGATTGATAGCCTGTCGGCAATGGACAACACAATAATCTGTTTATTTATTTTATTTGAGCGTATTTGTTACAACATAAAGAATAGTATCGATAGTATCATCTGTCATCATTTTATAGGGTATGCCTCATTCTATGATAATTCAATGGATCTCAAAGGATTATACGAAAGTGACTATTTGTAGCAGCAGAATTTTCCTTGTATAACTTTTCAGAAAGAGCTATATATAGAAAGAGTTTTTGTTATAAAAAAATAAGTTTTCTGTGTATCCGTTTGTCGGTGACGATATTGCGATTAAAGATACATTTAAAAAAACTGGCCAAATGCGAGTCGGACTCGAGCACGAAGGGTTCCGTACCATTATCTATAAAAATGGCAAAAAAATCATGTCTGTTGAATCAAATAAATATTTAAGGGAGGCTACCATAAGCCTCCCTTAAATATTTATTTCATTTTAATTTAATTATTTATTTTTAAAGTGAATATATAACTAAATATTCTGTGAATATTTCAACCGTCTACCTGTTGCTATTATCAATATAGAGCAAAAACGAGCAAAAAAAATCACGTTTGTTGTATGGGAGCCCCCATAAATATTTATTTTATTTTGTTTTTTTAGTATTTGTTGTTATAGCGGCAACAAAAATACATCATCTGTGAAAATTTCAACTTTTTTTTTTCATTGTCTAACTATCACGGTTCATAAGATACAGCCTGGTAACAGACGGACAGACAGACAGTGGAGCCGTAGTAATAGAGCCTTAGCCTAAAAACTTAATGCATTAAAATAATAATAAGAAGGTAAGGAATCGCAAATCGGTCAAAAAAAATAAGGTCGGACTCCCTTAGAATAGGTGGAGTGACAATCTTCGCAGGGTGGCCGTTATCTGGAAGCTGAGAATCGAGCTGAATGGCGTGCAATTGAAGAGGCCTATGTCCAGTAGTGGACTGCTGTAGGTTGATGAGGATAATGATTATGAGGGAGTGTAAGAACCATCACACACAAAAGTTCTAGGTACTTTATGCACATTTTTACGACACGTACTTATAAAAAAGCCATCACAAATTCTAGGAGATTTCAAAACAAGTTTAATGTCACATTGCATCACTCGAATAAGTTTTATGTCATTGATCTAGTTTACGACGAAAAGCTATTTGCGGTTAATGGTTTAATGATTTTTACTGCAGTCCGGGAAATGCGATAAAGCGCCATGATGCGAATGTGTCCTGTTTAAACAATTTGGCATAATCAAGCTATAATGTTCCACAGGTCTCCTCTCTCTTCAGAGCGAGTGGGCCGTAATCGACCACGCGGGCCCAGTGCATGTTGCTAAATGCCACATGTCTTGGATTTTTTTGTTCTGGGACATACTGGTTTTCTTACGATATTTTCCTTCATCGTTTTGAAAGCAGCGGTAATGAAATAATTTAAACAAAGTAAAGGCTTCTCTCGGTTCGCACTTACGACCGCCAAACTGGTAAGACGCGGCCACCACAGCTCCATAACAGTTTGTTGGAGAACTTAAACTATTTATATTTAACATCTAATTGGGTTTTTGGATGCAGGTATTTTATAATACGTTGGTATGTGTTTTTATGATTTTACTGATCTGTAATGCTTCAAATAAACGCCACCTGCTACGATCCTTACACATACTCCTTTGGCTTCGTTTACGTTCACACCCCTGGTGGTGGTGCTATTTATATTCACACAATAGGCAAAGGAAACGGAATCACAAGAAATATACCGGCCGATCGTACCGTACCGTTTAACTTTAGTAAGTTAACAGAAGGTTCAGAATTTTTATCTTTGTAATGCACACATTCATGTCATTATGTCTGGAGTTCTGTGAGATGACTGTTTGAGTTTTTTGTCAAAGTGTTTGAGTTTTTAAAGTAAAGTTACATAAATAAATGGTAAATCAATGAAAGCTGAAAGCCTTTTAGGTAGATAGGTACTTACATATAGCACGGCGCGGAAATATCATGAGGGGGGTACACGAGGATCGGGGGGGACGGGACAGGGGAGGGACTGTTCTTGCGTCTGCGCGCCACGAACACGCCCGCCATCACGATTAACAACACTAGAGCTGCGCTCGCGCCACCCAACGCTACCAACGCTGCCTCTGTGGACAAAACACAATATTAAGTTAGATAATTATATAACCTACTCTTAATCCGATTTAATTTAGCTATAGTATGTAATGTTGTAATTGCCAGGCGTTTGCAGGCAGCTAGGTCTTTGCAGGTTGACTGCGCAGGCCGTTAGCTTTTAGGATAGAGTTTAGAGTGAGATAAATAAACTAGCTAATTATCTTCACACATTATAATCGTGGTTGACAGTGATGTAATGCTTTGGCTTTATTGTTTACGAGTACTGAGCTCTTCTGCAAGTCATTGGAAAGCCAGAATCCTACTATCCTACTAATGTTATAAATGTGAAAGTTTGTATGTTTGTGTGTTTGGATGTTTGTTACTCATGTTGGGTTCCTATAAACAAAAACGAATCGTTATGTTTACCAATGGTAAGATTTTTAATTTCCAGTCTGGGCATATAATAATAGATACGTAAGCTAATTTTAGCTGCGATAGCTATTTTCATATGGGAGAGCTTAAAATGCAAAGCTATGAGGTATTTACTTCATTATGGGTAAAGATAGAAGAGTCCTAATTTTAACCAATAACGGTCCGTTAATTATAGCAAACGGTGAATGGATTTGGATGTAGCACACATATAGTTTATAACCTGGATTAACATATAGCATACTTTTTATCCCGGTAGTAGGTTCCCGGGGGATAATTTCCGAACTCCACGTGTGCGGAGCTGCGGGCGAAAGCCAGTATTATACAGTATTAGACAGGCATAAACTATCTAACAAAACGTAGAAGTCGTAGGAAATATATTGGATATCAGTTAGCCAGGTGGTACCGAGGCTGTATAACCAGGGTGTACTGATCGTACATTTGAATCATAGCGTCTATACCCAATAGTATTTCACAGATTTTACATAGACACTAATTAAAAGTAGCCTTCCGGGTCAGTCTTGTAAACGGAACATAAAGTACAAAGTTTTGAAAAAAATTCAGCTAGTATAGAGAAAAGTGAAAATAAAAATTCCTAGAAGACTTACAAAGTTAAAGCACAACATTGTTATCCTATAAAGTGTTTTGAAAATTTTATTATTAAGTTAAACACAAATTGATTGTTTTGTTTGTTACAAACTGGATTCTGAAACAATCTTATAGCCTAAGGTTATGTCTGCAAAGTAAGAAAATTCAAATGGAAATCGAAAAATAATATTCTTGACGTCATTCGTGAACTTTTACGTTTTCTATATCTCAGAGGGCTAAAGCTAGCTTATTTGAGAAGAAACACAATAGTAACACGTAACGACAAATCTCCTATATTTTTTTCCATATAAAAAAATAAAAATAATAAAATTTATTCTAAAATAAAAATTGGTAAAATACAGTGTAGGTAAAGCTTAGAAATAATGTAGGTATTATAAAGTATGATGCTTGTACTAGGATAAACCTGTATCACAGGCGGCATTAGTTCTTACGATTACTATTAGGACAACTGATTTCTTAACAATATTTAACATAAGTTTTAAGAATAGTGACATAACTAGTTAATTTAGTACCTATGTTATAATAATTTACTTAAACACTAATAATTAAGGTAAATAGTTGTTAGCACTTAGTTACACGATTACGATTCCGTCTGCAGTATTATTAATTGGGTTAAAACAAATATTGCATATGTTGGTACATTATGGAAAAAATATAGTATGTTGTACATAATTATGTACGACCGTGTGGATGTTGACCTCGGGTAGATTACAGTCTACGACAGAAAATATGATATGAAACCATGAATAATTTTATGAGGCTCATGAAAGTAAGCATTATGTTGTATATTACGTTGGTACATAAACAGTGAGAACAATGAAAAGGACATAATAATGTCGTTAATGTTAGAAATAGACGTAATACATAAAAAAATTTGTAGGGTAATTTTGTGGAACATAAATTTGCTATTTTTGGGTAAACTAATTAAAAAGGTAATGAAGTTGATCAAAACATTTACGTAAAACGGTGTTTATCTTCTTTATATTGGACATAATTCACGACTTAATTACTCTACTTGAGCTCACAGTTAATTCAAGACAACTTAACATAGATACCTAACTCATTCAATTACCTACTTTAAAGTGCTACTTGACATTAAACCTCTGAAATTCAATGTTAATAGTTATTTATACAACTGTTATATAATAAGGGGTATTAAAACACGAATGTGGGTTTATCACATGAGTGTTTTAATACCTGATTATTTACAGTTGCATACAAGACTTTATCTACACCCATGATATGAATCTTCTATAAAAGGTTCTTTGCAATACTAATATCGGACAAAAATGGAGGGACACGACACGACGAACGTGAATGTGAATTTTTCGAATTAACATAGATGTTTTTTTGTTTTAAATTACTGTGCTTTGTTAGTGAAACGCGCCTCCATAACCATGTTCTTTTTTTTAAATGAGTTGCATTATGAAATTCAGTACAACATTATAACACCCGTTTGGATGTTATTATGGTTACTATGACACTGGTTGTTTTAATGTTGGCAGTAAGCTAACTGTTTCAGAAACTTTTATAGAGGATTTATAGTATGGGTGTAGATAAAGTATTTTATTGATTACTAGCGACCGAGCCGGTCTCTCTGCTTCGCACGGTTTTTACAACTTGACAAGACATCGAGATTTCTTAGTTATATATAACTTTAATAGTAACGTAATATACCTACATAAACCTTCCGGAATAAATCCTCTAAACGATGGTGAAAACCTCATCAAAATCTGTTGCGTGGTTTAGAAGAACAATGCGGACATACAGACAAAGACGAAAAGTGACTATAATTATGTATAGATGTTCTGTCAATAGATTGCTTGGGGTGCATTCATAGAAGCTCGACTGATGCTAATTAAGTACATCCGACACACAGTGGGCAATTAAGTCCGCCTTGCTGTTTGTCTAACATTTTTGCTATGATACGGCACAATCTATTCTTGTATCGCTTATAAAGATACGAGAGAGGATAAAACTGAATCTAACTAATACACTCGCGGTCAAATAATACGGGTCGGTACGAAAAACTAAAATTACTCCTAAAATAATGGAGCTAGCGGCATAAATGAAACTGTATGTTGTAGACAATTTACCAGTTAATAAAACAACACCAAATGTTGGGAAACATTATTAGTTTAATTGTTAAAATTACACAAAAAACAAGACATCGATCATTTTTATGTTGAAAAAATAATGGTTGGTACCTTACATACAACACAAAAACGAACTTTATAACAAATTTATACTCCGTATTGCCTCCACGGGCTTTTCTCACAGCTGCCAGGCGATTGGGCGGGCATGCTGTGTAATAAGTTTCTTAAGCGATTTTGCGGGATATTGGTCCATTCTTCCACTAACGCATGTTTCAGATCTCTAAGTGTAGTAGGGGGGGGGTTTCGATTTCTTACACACCTCCCAAGCTCGTCCCAAGCGTGTTCAATTGGATTCAGGTCCGTGCTTCTTGCGGGCCAGTCCATGCGATTGATGCCAACGTCCTGAAAATACTCATTTACAATTTGAGCTGTATGAGGCTTTGCGTTGTCATGCATGAATATTGAATTTTCACCCATATTAATTAAATATGGGCTAACATGCTCATTACGAATTTCTTCCATGTATCTTGCACTAGTTAGCGTGCCATTTTCTATCAGCATTAACCCCGTGCGACTCTCTGAAGAGATTCCAGTCCAAACCATAACAGATCCACCGTCGAACGGCACTTTTTCCTCAAAACAAGCTGGAATCAAACATCCCCTTGACCATCAGTAGACTCTTCGCCGTCCATCATGTGTGCATACATCATAAATCTGAATTCATCAGAGTCACTCTCTTGCTCAATCTTCATCTCCCCATTGTGCGTGTTCGCGGGCGTAAAGTAATCTTAGGGAACATCGGGTACGATGTTCCCTTTCAAGTTTTGGACCATTTGCGGGTCTATGTGGAGTCAAATTAGCTTCATGGAGCCGCCCGCCTTACAGTCCTCCCACTTACTTCATCTTTATGGGTCTCTCGGAGTTGATTTCTTACATCAACTGCCGTGAGGTGTCGATTTCGAAACATGGTCATAACAATAAATCGATATTCTCGAGCCGTAGTACATCTGGTCTGCCGGTTCCTGGTCTTCTTATGTTCTGCTCAGTTACTTGGAAACTTTGGACGACTCGCTGCACTATATAAAGTTTTGGCCTTCTTCTATCATAGTGACGATACTCGTACATTCTTCTGGTGTAAGCGACATCACAGTAATTGAATAATGATGGTGAAAGACGACTATTATCGCCTATTATCATTTTGATTTGATAGATTGAAAACAAAAGTGAGAAAACAAGCAAAATTAAAACAACTAGTAATTGAATTTACCTCCAAATTTGAGGTTTTTAGAATTTTAACTTTTTTTTAAATTACGTATTGATCATTTAAGGTTTTATTTCATTCGATATTCAAATTCTCTGTAATATAAAGTTAGTTTCATGCATGTACCATTATTAATTTGCAAGTTACAGGGATTTCCGTCATCGGCCCGTATTATTTGACCGCGAGTGTATTATAAACGCGAAAGTTTATAAGTATGGATGGATGGATGTTTGTTACTATTTCACGCAAAAACTACTGAACGGATTTGGGTGAAATTTGGCATACAGATAGTTTATAACCTGGATTAACACAAAGGATACTTTTCATCCCGATGTTTACACGGGATCATGCCTTACGTGGTTGAAACCGCGGGGTGCAGCTAGTTAATCATAAATGATGAAGTATAGACGAACAAAAGAACCTAAAGTTTTTTTTTTGTTTCACACTTTCTCTTCTGTCCATAATCCAGTACAAGGAAAAATAAATACACAAAGCGTTGGGCCTTTTAGAAATTCAAGCGTGAATAATAAATCCAGTGTATTGTGATTGCTCGATTGAACTTCTAAGTTCACAGCACGAAGTACAGAGTTTAATTAAACTCTGTGAGTACACGCCATTTGTCTTATTAAATCCAATCAAATGTTTGACAACAAAACAAAAGGATTTTAACCACCCGATTTTAACCAATTTAATTTTAAACCAATCTGGTTTATAATTGGGTACACTATTTCCTTTATCTTTGTCGTAAGGTATTATTACATTTTGTGTTCAAAAATTCTAACTGTACCTAAAAGTAGTGTTAAGTATTGTTTTAAAAGAATTAAAAGGGAATAAGCGTTTAATATAAAAAATCGAAATTAAATAGTTTCAATTAATGTCTAAATAGTATTACAGTTATTATTTTGCCTTTCTTGTTACAAAAACCAGCTAAACGAAGCATTGTATTAAAATGTCAAAAGTCAATACGAAGGTAACAGTAAAAAAACCAGGTCAAATAACAGACGCTTAAGGTTTTTAAAAATAACCTCGACACCTTGTTTAAAACGAAATAGATCACCAGCTGGTTTAGGCTGCAATAAAGTGAACAGTGACAAGTTACCGATACCCTTCGGACCCACTACCGAAGTAGGTTACAGTCCGATTTCCCTGATCCGATTTGCGTCGGTAGATTTATAGAGGGTGTTACTCTGTTTTCCTCCCGTATACCATCAATTTTGTATCAGCATTCAGTATACACTAGATTCCGCCTTTATATTTGACCTCGGTGTAGTCAACTTGCTACGGCGTAGCGTAAGAGCTACGGCGTAGTAGTATCGAGTTACCAATATTTTCGATAGAAGATTTATGTATACGTATTCATTATGTAGGTATACGTTTTTGTCTAGTCAAATATTTGCCAAACGAGACTGCCCACCAAGTTTCGAGTTTTTGACGCTCAAATAATTTTTGTATAATACTGTTTTTTTATACAAATGAGTTGAGTGCGTGTGAGGAACTAAAATGAACTGTGACGCAATATTTAGCAGGGTTCCATCGAAATACGTACAAGTTTAATTTTTTTCCTCTTTCTATTCTACAACTTTCATCTTGTGTATGTATAGGTTGTATTCCTTATGTTACAGTTTCAAAATTTTGTTGTTGTAAAAGTGAGTATTCCTGGTATATGTATGTTTTTAGCATGAAATAATTTACTATCCCGGTATTTCTGTTTTGTTTTTCTAAAAAATTAAGTTTGTTAAGTAAAGAAAAGTACAAGCAACAAACCTCTCAAATTCACAGCATTAGCAATAGAGAACTCCGACACTGAAGCAGAGGTCGGCGACTGTTCGAAGCTGTTTGGTTTCAGAGGCGCGGTCTCGATCTGGCTCAGCCCTTCGACGTGGCGTGACGTCACTGAGTCCTCATACTCCCTCGGCCGGTCATAGTAGTCACTGTTCTCTTTCTCCCGCGGCTCCTCGACTGCCTCTGGGTCGTAGTCGGAGTCGTAATCTGTTAATGAAAGGTAAGGTGTAATTTCCGACCATTTAAAAGTGGCTTCTTTCCGCGACTTCGTCAACGTCTTGTTTTAACATAAATAATAATTATCTCACTCGGCAATACAATAGCTTCCCGTCAGAGAACGAATTCACTGACGGAATCAGATCGGTAGTTCCGAAGATTACCCCTACATACAAAATCACATTTAACTTTTATAATATTACTTATATTATATTTTATTATACGTATAGATTGATAATTTCATTAGTTACTGGCACTAATACTTATTTGATTCCTAAAACTGTTTACTCGTAGTAAAAAGCTCTGACAACAGACTGATCTTATCTATGGATATCTGTAGTACTTACCGATAGGTAGGTTTTAGAGGTCGCAGCATATAAAATATTGATATCCAGCCGGATTTAGTTAGGGATACAGAAGCTGTTACTGTTGAAAAACCGTTTCTCATGTAATTCGGCTCACAAAAACCACTTTACAGATTCGAAGGTGAAGTCTTCGCTGTTAAGTTTTTTTGGTGTCATTACATAGCGCAACGTTCTCCCAGCTTTGACAATATTTTTGATTTGCAGTGATTGTATAGAACCTCCATAACGTATGTATTTTTACTTACCCATACCTACACGTATTGATTAATCGGATTAGCAGATGAATAGAGCTAAATAATAGCAGTTTGCTCTGATCGGTGTACTCAATTGCTATTTCGTAGGATTTAGGTTTTTTGTTATTACCGCTAAATATATTAAGTCATAAGTAATCTATTTCATATCAAAATACATTGTGTTGAAAATATTACCATTTTATTTAAATTTAAAATTCATATTTTAAAAAACATATAAAGAATTTTTATTCGCTTGACACTGTGGATCTTAAAGGCTCACACAGTGCCGGCGGCAGGGCCGCCGGGCAAGCCGCCGTGCACCTGGCAGCATTCAAAGCCGCCGGCTTTGCCACACAAAAGGAGCCACCATAGCCGGCATAGCCGCTCGGCATAAACCCGGCATTGCCTACTAGTTTAGGGGTATGAGGAACAGGGAGTAAAGTTCACTCATACTCCATAGAAAAGGGAGGATCCTCCGACCAGACGGCTGTTGTGTCTGGCGGGCAACTGCCCAACGATTGATGTTGGGTTCTCGTATATGCACGGTAAACTTTAATTGCGCGATGCAGGATTTATGTGACGTCTGTCTGACGTCAGGTCTTTGATGCGTAGTTCGCATGTGGCGATGTAGATACCGCCACACTAGCATAGCATTGTACTTGTATCTGTGAACTAGTACTATATAATATTAGATAGGTAGATATGTTGGTGCCATGTGTCTTGTCATGACCTGTCAGTCGCCAACCTGTGCCGATATAAACCTTCAGTTTAAGTGATTGATCACAGACTTGAGAATTTAAATCATGAACAGGTACGCAACTCAATTAATTGAGAATCAAATTCAATTTCCAGAATTCTACTGTCTGCTCTTGACTAACTCATTACTCCATTAACAGAAAGAGTACAAGGTCGTTAATTACCTCACCCTTCATTAAATCAATGTCGAGGTAGTCGGGTCAAGTGTATCGGGTCATTTAATTGATTACTGTTAGTAGAGCAACCCATGTATGTGCCGTTATAGGCCATTCAGGCTCCCACAATATTGTTATTCCATTCCTGATGTCAAAGTCGATGAATTAATTACTTATAATATAATATAATATTAATAATTGATAACTTACTTAATGTATTTAATCAAACCTCTCATAATTCCCATTATGCGCTCCCAAAAATATTATTGAACACTTTAATATCATCATTGCGCCTTCTTTTGTAAACCTTAGATAATTCCTATTTTGGTGTCCGAAAATATTATAGATTATCTAATATTATTATTGTTGTTAAAATATTAAATATTATCTTATATTTAATATTTTCGGACCCCAAAAAAGTAACTGCGACGAACTCGCGCGTGATTGGTCAAACGTCGAACAGTCCAACCTAACCTAACTCGTTTGGGCTGGGTACCCTAACTTAGTTACTGCGCCCAACTGTGAGTTAAAGCCCTGAAACTTAGAAAGAAGCTCAATTATTTTAAAAGTGTGCATCATCAGAAGCGCAAAAAGTTTTTAGAGGATCAGTTCAATATGTCCCCATGTTCATTATAATTATTACTAGCGTGAGTCAAACCAAATAAATGTTCGAAATACCTTCTCATATGTCCCCTTCAATTATTAAATCTATCATTAGAAATGATTCAACCACAAATCAAATTGTGTTTTGGGCCGCCCTCGCCTCATGAAACTGTCCATGGGTCGACCATATGACCAGTCAAGGGACACCAAACTAGGAAAGTTCGATGTTATAGTTTGCCCTTCGCAACCCTTTGGGAAACTATCTTTTTGCAGTAATGTATGTTTCGTGTTTTGCGGTAGAATATAAACCTCAACCATACAAATCTACAATTTCGGGAAATACAAGGTTGGTAGTTTTATATGGTTTTGTCTCGTTATTAACACGCGATTATAAAGCATTATTGTGGTGGCTCAGTGGTAACGGCTGCGACTTACGACGTGTATGTAGGTCTTAGGTCCGAACCCTGACAGGCGCTTTACTTAGTGTAAATTACTTTCATCGCTACTACTCTCAAAACGATGAATGAAAAAATTGTAAGAAAGCATGTCCTACGAATATAACCAAAAACTCGAAGACATGTGACATCTACCAACCCGCACTGGGCCCGCATGGTGGATGACGGCCTGTGTCCCAGCAATGGGACATAAGCTGGACGTGGCTGAATTATAAACTATAAATAAGAAACGTATTAGTTTTCACATGGGATACTAAGTTATGCTTTAGCAGCGTAAATACTCAAAATTGTCTTCCAATTCCTTTCTAGGGAGGATCAATTTACTACGTATTACTGGATACTACATTATTGATAATGAAATCGCTCCAATTTTGAACACGGGAGTCGAGTGTAAGTCTCTCAGAAGATAGATCGGTCTTGAAAGGAGGTCAATATTGACTTGGAAACTCAAGAACAACAAGGTTGTAGAAAACATCGTAAAGTCTGAACAGTCTACCCTATTTATTAAGCGTTAGTACTTTCGTGTGTAGTGATTTGATGTAGAAAAACTAGACAAGAAGATTGCAAAGCTTTCAGACACTTTTTTCAAACAACTTTTAGTTCAGTTTCTAACTCAATTGAGAAACATAATTAACACTGCCAAGAGAGTTTGGTGTCCAATATAAGTCATGTATTTTTCTAAGAGAACATTTGAGTTCGTAATTTCAATTCTCTAAAGAGTAGGGCTACAACTTGGAAAAACTTTGAATTCTATTACAGTTATATTGTATCTATTGTTAAATTAATCATAATATTTATATTTCAACGACTCATGATAACGTTTGATAAAATTCTACTTTGGTAAAAGTAGTCAATAAGCTACCTAAATGGCAAATGTTGTTTTTTTTGTTATATATTTTTGTGGTGTACAATAAAGAATATATAAATGTTCCATTAATATGTTAGCTACCACCGCGCGCCGCTGAGTATCGATATTCCTCTTTCTAATAGGTATTCTATATTGAAGCTTTCAACGAAATGAAACCTAGCTAGGTATTATTTAATAAGTTAATGATCCACTTTATACTTACAGTACAATATCAGTTTATGACAATAAATTGAATAGGTACTTATAATATCAGGTTTTTAATGTCCCGTATTTCAGAGAAAGAACCATTTGAAGAATAAGAATTGACGACCGCCACACAAAACCACTCCGTTTTCCTTAGATGTCATAATACTGTAAGTATAAGATAAATGCCAATAATCCTCCCGGCTTAATTTCGGCCACAGTGGCCAATCTCAATGGAGATTCGCGAAGTACGCAACTCCGAACTGCTACTGGGAAATTCCTAATCGAAAAACCCAATAACAGTTTGCCCGACCCGAAAATCGAACCCAGAATCCACGCTCAACAGTCGCGCTTGCGACCACGAGACCAACGGGTAGTAGCTAAATGGATCGGCGATCATAAAAACGTGCATAGGTCAGACTGGATGCAGAATCCAGGATTTTTGGCGCCACTTAAAAATAGCCTATGTCCAATGGCCTGTTATAGGTTAGGTTGATTGAGCTTGTCCGAAGATCAAGTGTTATGTATAGCTATTTAATATATGACATTCGCATGACACTCGTAGGGTAACACAGACCGCCGAGTCGCTGAGCCAAACGGGCGTGTGTCATACGCAAAATATAAACAAAACCAAATCTTTTTTATTTCAGGAATACACCCATAAAAAATTAACTATATAGTTTTAATGAAGCACTTGTGAGACACAACAAAAAGTAATTTAGAACTATCCATCGCTCTACAACTGCACTGAAATAGCTGCCATGATCATACCCACATTCGATGATGACGATATTCACACCCTTGCATATTCAGTGCTTCACTCAATTAACTGCTCCATTACTGCGAACAATAGCTTCGTTTGTTTAAAATTGCTTCCACGTAAGTCTTTTGAATACCCACGTGCGACCGTGTACGTAACAATTTCAGTAGGTGTACCGAAATTGTGACGTCACGAGGACAAGGTTCTAATGAGACCTGTAGGCGAAGAGTTAACAGCCTGTCATTTGTTTAGTTACTGTTACATTAACTGTAATTCCTAATGGTACCGATTTTAGCTTCACGTGTAGGTAATGAGGTAGTAGTGGCCTAAACGTGACGATGTTACGTTGTACGAACGTGAGTTTGTTGTACATAGGTAATTTATGTGCACAATCTGTACTGAATTGTAATATATAATTCAGTATGTATTACCTAAGGCTTACGTCAATCGGTTGTGTATCACTTATTAACGCTTGTTTGAGTCTGATAGCTAACGTATGTTAGTGACGGTCCTAATTATTCCATTCACACTTACCACACTTGTTTGTGTTACGTAATGACACCATTATAATTATAATTTCCTGAATATAATACCTACTAAGGTACTTGGTACCTACATGCATCGTAACTGTGGTAACTATTATATAGTTAAACCAGTTTTGCTAAAATAAAAGCTCGTAAAAAAGCAATCAAAGAAACAAGTATAGTTTTTTTCATTACAAACCACTGTTCCCTCGAATAATTTAATTTTGAAACCAATCACATTTTATCCTACCGGGATTAGAAACTAGGGCCCCAGAGATGAGATTTAAAGCCGGGATTATTACAACTATAGAAAAATTAAACGAATAGTTTTTTTTCTTTTTTTTAATGATGAAAGGCTTTTTCAAGAATAGAATGTAATACAGTTGAATAACAACTGCTAAAAGAGGTCGTCTAGTAAATTGCTAACACCGTAGGTATATCTAAACGTATGTCTTCTGCCAAGCAGTATTCCTGTCCCTGGGCTCAAAGGTTAATTTGATTTATGAAACGACTACAAGAGGACAAAATATAAAAATTGACGTGTAACATCTTTCCTCTCGTTTTCCTGCAATCTGTGGAAGTGATTACGTGAAAAGCAACGGAAGTGTGTAACAGGAAGCCCAAGCGCGCGCTATTCGATTTGACCGATGAGCGCGCGCGGTGTGTTGGCCGTGAGAAACGACCTTGACGAAGCCCGCCCCTTTAATGTTGCTTATTAATTACCTTAATTTTGCTTATTACCAGGGTAGGATGTCAGATGTTATACATCATATGTGACTACTGTAAGGCTCGCTTGTTTTTAAAATACTTTTTAGACTTCACCACCGGTAACATGGCTTTTTGGTTAGTATACATATACTTTGATATAGAGCTATATACTATTACATTTATTACCACTTTTTTGTAATCCGCCATGTCAAAGAAGTCCAAAACAATGTAGATCCTTTCTTGATGAATTAGTACGTGGTTACAACTTATCTCACATTTATTCCTTTATTTGGATGGCAGCAAAATATTCCACAATGGCCATTCAGTGCCGCGGTGCTTTATTTAGGCAACCTGTGTTCGGCGTCTATACGTACGGTCAATCGATCTAATCGGTGTGTTTAACCGTAGGTGTAGGTAAATTAGTGAATCTTACCTTTTTTTTTGTTTGAGGTTGGGAAATCTTCATATGACTTCTACCGCTCTGAGCGGAGCGGAAGGGCGTGTCAGACTTTTACTGACTAAAACCCACCCGTGTTCCTTCAGTTGCCTGTTGCCAGGGTCCCGGTATCCCTTTCGGACATTCCCGCAACCCTGGCAGAGTGAATCTTACCTGGCGTATATCTCAATATCTCCGCCGGATCTATCGGCGGAGCGTACCAAGGCCTCCGCGAGTACACCTTCTTGGTGTTAACCGTCCGTTCGCTCGCGTCAACGTTGCGGTAACTCGATGGTGACAGGTTTAACATCTCTAAACATCTGATGATACCTGTGTAAGAAAAACTTTGTTAAAATTTAGCTTTATGTCAAAACTAAACGCATTGTTAACGATTACATGTAATGGTAACAATAGTATACATGAGACATAACAAAGAATATTTACTTTGAAACCATTTAGCTGATCTTTTTTGACTAGCCTCACAGCTAACAATTTATTTATCCATAACTTATCAAGAGAGTGAGTAAGTATGACAAACATGTCAGTTTTGACAGCTGTCCGTTGACGTTTAGATAACAAACATCGTCATATCAAACGTTTTAGTCCACTTTGACCGCTAAGTTTTTCATAAACAGAAACTTAATTTAAAATGCTAACCAAGGCATTATTTTAAGATTGAAGTGGGGAGAGATTTTAACCTGAATCAGTCCAAAACAACAGCTAGCCTAGTCTATAACCAGTAATACCTAAATGCCACCGTTGAAAACTCGGCTGTGTCTATTTGTAGCAGCTGCCAAGAGGTTAACTAAAGCATACACGACGGGACTTGTTTTAAAAACGACTTTTCTGGAAGAAAATAAATTTATACGTAGGTAGGTACATACGGGATGTACCTAAATTTGGGTAGATATTTGAACATCGAAACTTAAAATACCTACGGGTAAAATGTCACTGTTGAAAACATCGAAAACTTATATATCGAATGACCTTATAACCGAAAATTAAAATAACGTAAGTTTATATTGTCGAATGGTTAGATAACCTACGTCCAATATGTCTAAAATCTAATTATCTACAAAAGCGTAATCGCAAGACCTAAATATCGAAGTACAAAGTATCGAATGTCCTACATGGGAACCAATCACTTTTCCGATTTTTTTTGTTCGCATTTCATTTTATAATTGCATTATTTAACATATTTTTAGATCATCGAAGTGTCATGTGTCATAGATATTATTTTATCGAACTATACATATTTCGCCGATTTAAAAAATAACTTTTTGCTATTGGCCGAAGCCTCTTTTGAACTTTTTTCATTTGTCAAATGATTTATTTGCCATATTTTCACCACACCGAAACAACATTTTACGATATTTAAATTTTCGATGTTTTGAACAGTGACATTTTACCCGTAGGTATTTTAATGTTGGACTTTCAAATATGTACCCCTAAATGTAGGTACATAATCACAGCGTAATGAAAACCATGATGCCTTATTATGTAGGGATATATGAGAGACATCGTAAACTCATCCCTTTATGAAGATAAGGCCATGGGGATTTCACGTCATTTGAATTAAAACGTGATTTAAGCTTGCATTCAAATATTGTATACCATTTTATGAAAATCGCACGCGTGTTAATAATTGCATGCAATTCTTGAAAGGTAGCAATTGAACGTGCTATAAGGCATCCGATTATTGCCTTTGAACGTTCCGGAAACTTGCACCGTGTAATGGGGCTTTATTTCACAAAAATCACGTAAAAAACACAATATTCCGAGTCCTGGCAAAATCACTTTACAGTGTAATAACATGTCAGAGGCAATATGCGACTGAATCCATCCCGGAACATTATTCAAATTACGCATCTGTCTCAAGAATCATATTTCGGATATTTCTTCTATCATTTTTGACAAAAACAAAAGGTTGGACATTACTTTATTTCGTCCATTGAATTGCGTCCAACGAAGTTTTCTCGGAATTCAGGAAAATCATTCAAAAACAAAACATTGTTTACGCAGTATTAACATAAAGGCTTTATATTTTTTCATAAACATTTTCGCTACAGAATTTTGTAGAGCTTCATGTTTGTTGAAATTGTTTTATTGTTGTAACCGCAAAACTGAAGCTCCGAAAATGCAGCAGCAATTGTAAAACTAATGAAAACAAAAATTCGCAAATTGATTGTGGAAAACTAAATTGTTTTGAGCATTATTTGTATATTTTTTACAAGCAAGTATTGTGTTTTCAATCCTTGTTGCGTCTTTTAAACTTCTTTACCGAAGAAATATTAACGCAGTTTCTTATATAGAAGGTGGCCGTGGTTATGACAATCCTACTTATTTAGTTTGTAAGGATGGACGTATGGATGGCTGGATGTTTTTTACTCTTTCACGCACAAACTACTGAACGGATTTGTATGAAATTAGGTACCTACACATATAGTTTATAACCTGAATTAACATATATCATAATTTTTATCACGATATTCCAAAGGGATCGAAACTTATGCAGGTGAAACCGCAGGGCGTTGCTAGTATGACAATAAACTCGTAATGCCGTTTCCACTCTATATACAATAATTCATTTAAATATAACTTCGGTTTTAGGATTTATTTGATAGTTTCAAAATACTCCTATGCGTTAGTATTACCAGTGTTTTCATTTATTGCCGTCTTCACATTGTTTATGAACTGCCCGAGCACTATTAACTGTTCTTAAATACCTTTTTCAAAATAAGGAATAATGACTTGAAATCTTCACTAAACCGGCAAACAAAACACACTAAAATGTAGTATTAGTTATTAGGTACTATACTACACTATTGACTATTTCTCTTGAACTGAACTAGACAAATGACCATCGCTTCCAAAGCGTTTCGTATTTCTACAATGACTTTCAACAGGATTGACATAAGATTTTCGATAGCTTATGTCAGTCCTATACTTTTTTCCTTTTCTAACATCGTTATCGCTGATAGAATGTCAGTTTGTCTAGGCCTTCTGCTGCCAAGTACAAATACCAGCAGTCTCAGTACAACATCCTAATCCTAACTGTTGTTTATTACGCTTTCACGCTAAAACAGCTGAACGGATTTAAATAAAATTTGGCACATGGGTAGACCTGGAATAAGATATTATTATAGGATAATTTTTATCCCGATATTTTCACGGGATTGAGACTAACGCGGGTGAAACCGCGGGGCGCAGCTAGTTTAGAATATTACTTTATCTTTCTTTTTTTATTTTAAAACACTATAAATAAATGCCCGTAGATGTCTACAGTTTTTTTTGAGATCCCACATAAAGTGTTCCGTACTAAAGTACAGCTTACAGTAGAGTAACCGCGGAGTGGGCACTATCTATACCTAATTGCTGCTTTCAGACAACTTTCAGATCAGCCATGGAAAAAGAGATTGTATTTCTTGAATATACTTTGTTTCATACGAGAAAATCTTCGAATCGCAATAAGGGTATTTTTTCGGACAGCAGTCGGAGAAAACAGTATAAAAAGTTGTAACTTTAGCACCGAAACCAACAGGTTAGTTAGCCAATAGTAACTGAGTGTTCATTCACAAAAATATTCAACAACTTGAATTTTATGTTTTTACTCATTCACTCATAAAGAGTCATTTGTTCAGACAAACCAGAAAATTCTACAAATTAAAACGTAGCCAAACTTTAAAAGTATTTGTTAGATTCCCTTTTACCTAGTCATGCAAGATACTACCGACCGCGGCCCAGCCAAATGGACATCGTAACTCTTTCAAGTTAACTCAAATAGAAATACAAAAAAACGCTATGACCCCCCCGGCCTTTCAGAAATTGGCAGCTTTTGGTCGCTATCTGAATAATGTTTTGGCAAAGAAATTGGAGGCCTTTTTGAACACTTTACTTAAGCTAAAATTTACATGATACGGGTTCCGAACTCACTTAAAAGGTGAAAACTAAATCCTCGCCATGCCAGTTCTCGGAATGAGTTTGTTTGCATTTATCTATACTGGGTGTTAGGGTAGACACCGTTATCCTTGAAATTAGTGGTTTGGTGTCATCTATAATATACTTTTTCAATGGGACCAACTTTGAAATCGAAAAAAAAAAACAGCTGTCCCATACATTTTGTCGATTTAAGTGAACACAAATGTATGGAACAGCTGTTTTTTTTTTCAAAGTCTGTCCCATTGAAAAAGTATATTATAGATGACACCAAACCACTAGTTTCAAGGATAACGGTGTCTACCCTAACACCCTGTATAAGTAGGTATCAACCTACTAAAGAAAATTCAGTAAAATAATTTATATCAGTGGGTAGGTTATTATAATTATAGCAGAGTAACTCTCAGAGTTTGTGTTTTTCCACAAGCAAACAATCATGATTTAGTTATACTTCTTTCTTACTAGTATCAGTTGGGTAAAACAACAGTTGTAAAGGATACAATCAAAGTGTTCAATTAGAATATTCAACAAAAAAAGCTTCTTGTATGGGCACCCCCTATTATTAACTTTATGTCATTTTTATTATTTGTTTTTATAGCGGCAATAGACATACCTACACTATCTGCGTAAATTTCCATTTTTCTACTTTTTTTTTTTCTAGGGTTCATGAGATACAGCCCCCTGACAGACAAACGGACGAACAGTGGAGGCTAAGTAATAGGGTCCCATTTGGTATCCTTCGGGTAAGGAACCCTATAAATGGCAGGACCTTTACTCATAGGGCCCACCCACAACAAACGTGGCATAGAAATTAATTCACAATCCTTCCTTGTCTTTTTAATTGTGTAGTTTTACTGCTCACCAAATTAGCGGGCACAATGTGTCCTCATTTCACATTTCTCACTTAGATGTCTGTAGTCAACAACGACCTCAAGCAAGCCTACTCGACGACCCAGAACCGAAACATCTGACGAAGAATGACGAGGAGAACCGACCACAAATGAAATGGGAAAAAGCTAGGCAAAGAGAAAGAATGTGTGCTCATTTTCATAAAGTTACTTTATTTCTTAACTTGATTTTAAATCCCCATCCAATCTACCAAGAAATGTAAAAACAATATTGTGACACCTTTTCTTTAGTAAAAGGCAAAGAATAGCCCCCGGTATATTTTCTGCCTTTCCACGCGGTGAGGCGGTAAATAAGCATTAGTTTCACTACGACTCTGTAGCTTCAGGCTTTATTAAAATGACTTAGGTATAAATTATAATTAGGACTCTTTATTATATTCTTTAATTTTTGTATTAATGACGTAAAATATTGTTTGAAACAACATTTCTTTCACTTTTTTCTATTCGGATCCTAGCTCAATTAATTTGTGGTTGGCGAAAAATTTATTTTCGATTATGAATGCGTCACATCCCTCTTAAAATTCTCATCTTAGCAGCTTCAATTAGCTTCAATGCATCCTGGTTATGACCCAATATTCTGATAAAAAATTACTATCACATCCACATATTTTTCGGATAGCAGTATGTTTGGTTACTGATGGAAAAAGCACTTTGTTCAATTAATATCAAAAATAGCACTTTAATCTGGCGATCAAAACTACAGGCAGGTACACTCAGCGACAAAATTCGATTACGACTTCCGTTTTTTAAATCTTAATTATTTAATTAAAATCGGAACAAAATTAAAAGAATATGAACCCTTAACTATAATATAAAATACTGAAGCACAATGTATCGAATAATTTCGTGTCAATTATAATATTAATAATATATAATTATGTGTAAAAGTAGCTGTGTTAATGAACTTTTCTCTCAGACTTTACTACTGCAGGCTATCGTGCACGTGTTAAAATAATTCAATTTTAATCATTCGGCGTTGTTCCGTTTATAAAATCCATTTTTATCAACGAGTTTTCACGGGTCGAAATGAAAGAGAAAAGTATATTTTAATACCGTGACCTTTTTAAAAGTAATAATTGATGACGAGGTCGGAATAATGCCACTCGGGTGTTGCATGGACCTCGCTTTGCCTTTGCTGTAGGTCACCAAATTGTATTCCATGTAAGTCACGATTTTAAAACGAATGAATATTACTCATAATATGTTGATGATTGTATGTGATTTTGGTCTCCGTACTAAATAAAAAAGTTGCATAGTACATCCATTCTATCCATCTATATTTTAATTTATACGTAGTAATTACAAATTGCTCTTACCCTAAAGAATCTCAATCAATTATTAATGCGTAAACTGCAACGAGAACAAAACAACTTAATTCACTGCATGTCTACAGACTATCATTAAGAATTTTATGGAGCGTGGAAGTGGTTCCATGGAGGAATAATTAAGGACAGTCGCCGGACCGAGTGCAATTCTATAAAGTACTCTTATTACTCTGGGCATTAGCCTTATAGCTTTGAAGGCGTGTTCATCAACTAATTTAGAATAAGTAGTATAATCAGGTACTCAATGGCGACTAAGGGACTGTCTTTATGTTTTTAGTTTTACCAACATGTCTTGTATGCGTTGAGTTATCGAGTTCTATTCAGACTATGTGGTATTGTAATCACAAAGTCTGAATAGAACAGGATAACTCTAATTATTTCAATCAATCAATCAATATATTTATTGTGGATCATAGGTAGGTACATAATACAGGTCGAAAATAAGTAAATTGTGATCAGCTATGTCCCACCCTTAGAGCATGCAATAGTTACATGGACATTTTTTTACATGGACATGTACATTTTTTAAAGTTTTTTATAGAGTTATTAACAGATCATGGAGATTCTTTTTAAACGTTTTCATGTCTGTAATTATTCTAATAGGCCCCGGAATATTATTAAAGATGCGTGAAGCTGTGCAAATTTACAGAAAAAAATCCTGAGAAGGCTTCAAGATAGATGTTGTTATTTTCACTAGGAAACTCCTAGTATGGAACCCCGAAATATCATATAGGAGTCTTTTTTAAAAACAACCAACGCATTTTATATAAGTTTTGGTACTCTACTTTTTTTAAACGCACCCTATTGTTATTTTATTTATAATAAATACATTCAAAAAACGTTTACCCGCCCTAATAGTGGTTTATCCTGAGTGGAAACCACAGGGCAATATCTGTTGACCATACGAACAACCACATCTAATTGGGCGAAGTATAAAAAGACGGAGTATACCTACACACATATTTTTACTTCTGTAATTAAGGAATTAAACTTCACCAATATATTGTAAAGCTGAATTTATTCAGCTATAAAATCTATAGGGACTTTTTCTGATACATTAGTACTTGATGACAAAAGCTTATCCCATATAAAAATACCCAGTTTTCGAAAGAGATAGGTAGGTATAAATGTAGGAAACGCTTCCGCCATCTAGATACCCATCAAAACTGTATTCCTGCCAAATCAAACGCAGAGATTGATTTATCATCATGAAACATAACTGTCTCTATGTTTCTGGTAACTCCAGTGGTTAACGGTAAAGAAAACGCCACTCCCTTTGTTTACACATCGGTTGTCATAAAGCGGGTAAGTTATATTCAGGCATTAGTATTCTCGTCAACCAATGCGTTTTTCTCTGCTTTACGAGTGTGCCCCTCCCTATAGCTCCTAACAGAGGTCTAAATTTCACCGGTATATAAGAGTTAAAAATAATACCTATCTAAAAAAAGGGAAAAAAACATTAATGCTTGTCTCTCAATGTCCGAAACAAGTCATTGTGTTAAATTTAAATACAGAAAAATACTTATACAATGTAAGTGTTATATAAGTAGAGACCCCTAAATTATACCAAATTTATAAATAGCACTCAACCTTTTGTATTCCTATTTACAATCTGTTCCAACTTAACAAGTATTTAAATTGGCTTCTTCAAAGTAACACAGAACAGAGGAATTCAGACTACTTTAATTATTCACCTTAATTAGTTCGAAAAATGTTTTTAGCTACACAAATGAGTTCAATTTAGGAGCTACTTAAAGATCTACCAGTTCAAATTATGTGTCTTTGTTGATGACCCTTTTAATTCGCATTTGTCACAGTTGCTATGAGAAGATAAAGGAAAATTCCGAGTAATTTTTGAGCTATTGATTTATTGCTAAAGCGTCATAGTTGAGAGATGAGTGAGTGAAATGAGAATGACACAAAATCTAAAGTCATTTACTCAAAACTCAATACTTTATTGCATTCCACATGTAGGTATTAGGTGGTAAACTTATAATTAGATCATATGGACCCTGTCGGGCACAGCAAAATAAATGAGTTAGGAGAGAGGAAGCATTTGTTAATTATTTAACATTACTTATCAAACTACTATAAAAAAACTACTATTTGTTCAAATTAGGCTGAGGATCAGCACTTTTTAAACGTCAAAATTACTTAAGTCAATCCCCCCCCAAAACGCACACCCTTAACCTCTTCCTATTGCTTTAGCTGGGAAGAAGATAGGCGCAACAAACTCCCCAGCAGCACAGCTGTCTGTTTGTCTGTGATTATTTGAGCCTTCAGTTTATCCGATTTATTGGATAATACCAATATCCATATTTGTTTTTACCATTATGATCTCGCTATTAACCGGCTAATGCTAAACATTGACCATTGATGAAGTATTTGGAGATCAATGTCAACATTTTGTTTACCTACAATAAACAGTTAAGCACTGTCGTTTGTTCAACGGTTTTGGTTTTCGGTAACCGCAGTGTATTTTGTTAGGCTTCCGGGGTCAACGAGGAACCCTTATAGTTTCGCCTTGTCCGTCTGTCTGTCCGTCCGTCTGTCCGCGACTTAGCTCAGAGACTGTTGGTACTAGAAAGCTGTAATTTGGTATGTGTATAAATAACGCCGACAAAGTGATAATAAAATATGTTTTTTTTTAGATTACTTCCCCCCTAAATGATTTTTATAAAATATCAAGACTAATAAAAAATATACATACAGCTAAAATTAACGGGGTGATCATTTTACCTTTAGGTATATTTTTATAATGTATTCCTCGTTTTTCCGCAAACAAAACAACAGATTCCTGTATATTTTCTGAAAGAAATAAACGGTTTTAGAGACAAACGCAATTCCCCGCTTGCGTGTGACAAAAGGAAACCGTTTAAAATTCTATCGAGTTAAAACAATGTTAGTTATTTACTTCCACACTATTGCAATGTGCACAACGCCGACTGGAAACGCTACGTTTTCTCAAAGGACGTGACTTAGATTCTCATTTGTTTTTGTTGTTCCGTGATTAAATATAACTTTGTGTGTCGTTTATGTTAACGGATTAAAGTTCAATATTGAAGGTAAGAATAAATTGGATGTTTATTAGATTGGCTCGTGTATGGATTATGAATTATACAAATAATAAAGTTAGTGATTATAGGTAGGATTTATTCCTAGAAAACTTATGTGGGTATACAGTTACCATGTAAAGTAGGTTTTCTTGGTAACTCCTCTGCCAAATATTTTAAGTTGAATACTTATCATACGTGAATAATGCCTCAACTGATATATTTACAAATAGGTAATACATTAATTTCTTACAGGAAGTGTATTTGTTAATTTTAAATGATAATTCTGAACATTCAACAATCAAACACGAAACTTGCCAATAATCTACGGTCATTCATTTGGACAACGAATAATAGTCAGCTTTAGCTCAGTTGCAAAAGAAGAAAAAATAAAAAAGGTGAATACTAAACATTTTAAAACCTATCTTAGTAAGAGCTGAAATGAAAAAAAACTTCAACCAGCACAATTTTACAATTTTGTACTTCAAGTGAACAACGTCATTTTTGGTAGTTCGATCATCTTCAATTGTTTTCTCCTTTCATTCATGTGTCGCCATATTCCATCAGTTCGGATACATTCATACAATCATCTTACATTTATTCAACGATCGGATATGACACACCCAATCCCACATAAATACGAAAGTAGGATTAGAATCTTACAAAGTCAATCTGGGGGCAAGGTAGTGCTCCCACACAAGACGAGCCAAAAACAAAAAGCAGGGGCACTACTTTTTCTCGAAGCGTTTTGTCGTATTTCAAACAAACTATCATAGCTTCACCCTGGATAATGTTAGAGAGCTCAAATTCTCAGGATACAATGTTGTTAGCAGAGGTATAAAACTCACAAAGTGTCATTTATCTAGCTTTTATACTTTCGATTAAATTAATACCTAAAATACGTCGATTTCGTCATTGATTCGTCAAATCGGGTTTATTCAGTTCCTGACACGGAAAGTCATAATGTCTTCGTATTAGTAGAAGAAAATTATATTTAATAACTTTACCGGTTGGCTAACCTGAGAGCCAGAACTACAAACTTGACAGCAGAGTGACTACCCAAAGTCAACCAATTGCAGGTCTAGCAACAGTAACCTAGCAACGGTTGTTTAAGCGTAGCGATAGTAACGTTAGCGTACGGAGAAATATTAATAGTAATTTCGACAACTTCGAAATTAACGTCTCTGACATCGACATTTCAACTGTCAATGTCTTCAGATAAGTTTTCAGAATAATCAATTTAATGAGCTCTGATTCTAAGGAGGTCAGTATCAAATAGATTGGATAAACTTAATGCAACATTTTATTAATTTTTTATCATTGAGAACTTATTAGTCAACCTCTATGGATAAGACTATTTCCGATTACACGTAATTTATTTGTCATCTTGTTTACGACCGTGCGGTTTGAGTTCGTGTTTAATCGTGTAATCTCATGAATGTATGAAACTGTAAAATTGAAAAGTTTGAAGGTGGCTCAATTAAAGTCCGTGACTGTACATATAGGTACACGTAGGTGTATAAACTCCCTTGGGTAGTCGAGCTTGAGCACTCACCGAATACGTATGTTTTGTAATTAGAACAGTGTTATATCAAAATGTGGTATTGAAATCAAAATGATTATAAGTTATACAGATTTTCTTTGCTACCTTACATATTTACTTTTTTATTTACTTACTTATTACAATACACATATACATTTAGGGGTATGAGAAACAGGGTGTAAAGTTCACTCATACTCCATAGAAAAGGGAGGATCCTCCGACCAGACGGCTGTTGTGTCTGGCGGGCAACTGCCCAACGATTGATGTTGGGCTCTCGTATATATGTCCACTGCACGGTAAACTTTAATTGCGCGATGCAGGATTTATGTGACGTCTGTCTGACGTCAGGTCTTTGATGCGTAGTTCGCATGTGGCGATATAGATACCGCCACATCACTCCCCTCCGGAGACCGGAGGTCGATAGTGGGCTGAGTCTTGTATCTTGCGATGCTTGCCAGTGCCAGTTGTGGTTCCAGTGAGTCGGAACCGGGTGCCGCATTGTTCGCAGTGGGTCGGAACTGTTTGCGGTGGTTGTGGTGATTGAGGTGATTCCCCAGTGGGTCGGGGTGATGAGGTGATTGAGGTGATTCCCCAGTGGGTCGGGGTGATGAGGCTGAGGGTGATGACCAGGAATGCGCGTTCGCTGCATGCTGGTGGTCAGGATACCCGTTGACGCCTCGGGTGTTGGCTTGGCTGTGTGACTCGCCTCACTGAAAGCTTGCGGGAGTGATGATGATGACGTCACGCTGGAGTAGTTGCACGAAGGCTGCGTTGACGTTCATATTCGGGGTCACCAATTTAGGGGTATGAGGAACAGGGTGTAAAGTTCACTCATACTCCATAGAAAAGGGAGGATCCTCCGACCAGACGGGTGTTGTGTCTGGCGGGCAACTGCCCAACGATTGATGTTGGGTTCTCGTATATATGTCCACTGCACGGTAAACTTTAATTGCGCGATGCAGGATTTATGTGACGTCTGTCTGACGTCAGGTCTTTGATGCGTAGTTCGCATGTGGTGATATAGATACCGCCACATACATATATCAAATCCCATTCCGAAACTTTGCTTACGGCGAAATATTGTACCATTGGCAAAAATATTTCTATGCGTAAGATTTGATTTGATATATGCAAAGGAGAGTTATAGAACTATAAACGAATAGGAGAAAATACTACATTCTACGAAAAAAATGTTGGGGCGACGAAACTTTTGCCAAGTGATTGAATATGGGTATCATTTTCATACGCAAGCGTTTATTTAATTTTTTTCAATGTTGTAATTCTGTAATGTTGTAAAATAAATGTATGTGGTAATTCCAATTGAAAATTAGACCGCAGCTGTAAAAATAGCCATCGATCCGTAAAGTAAAAAGACTCTTTACTCTCGATGTTTTACGCACTATATAATAGGTACATATATAGAGTACGCGTTGCCAACGCAAATGGCGTTGCTTTTTCAAGGTAGACAACGCACTGTCGACGCGCGTTTCATGGAACGTCCATTAAAAACATGAGGGTGGGAAATCATCAAATGACTTCTCCCGCTCTGGGCGGAGCGGAAGGACGTGTCAGACTTTGACTGACTAAAACCCACCCGTGTTCCTTCAGTTGCCTTTTACTAAGGTCCCGTTATCCCTTTCGGACTTTTCCGTAACCCTGGCAGACATTGGTCCTAGCGGACCCCGCCAATTGTGCTGACATCTCTTTGAGGCGCGCGTGGAACACAACGCCATTGACCCGGGCCTGGTCCTTATCGGACGACGTCTACCCATTCCTCGCCGCCCGCAAGCCCGCGCCTATGGTGGCCGGGAATCCGCATCCTCCGGCAAGCCGCCAAGCTGTAGCATTATGACAAAAGTGAATCAAAGGTTATATTTTATCAAGTTGGCGCATTTAGAAAAAGCTCTTGCTGTAGTCAGTCAGCACTCAAGTATCCTATAAAAATTTGGTGATTAAAATGTTCCTATAAAACGCTTTCAACTGCGCTGTGCTTATGTGTTACTTTGTTTACAATAATAAATTACTTTTTTATTTACTTACTAGCTTTTGCCCGCGGCTTCGCCCGCGTGGGTGTCGGAAATTATCCCACGGGAATGTGCTACCGGGATAAAAGTATCCTATGTCCCATAACCCACGTGGTCTGTCTAGGCGACCTAGGCGTTACGGCGTAAAAGTAACAGACATGAGACAGCCAGTAACTTTATATATTAGTGGTAGTCCATATCTATATTGTGGTGATAGTGTGGATAGTATGGACAGCACTATGAAACTGTCGGAAAGATTAATGAAAAAATATTGTATAAAGATTAATGAAAAAACTATGGCATATTGTATGGACGATGGAAACTAAGGCGAAAGCTTTGGGGGAGCCTGCGATATTCAAATTTTCTTATGATTTTGCTTTTTACAGGTCAGTATCAAGTTTTATGTTGATCTAAATAATGAGTCGCAGTTGTTTCAAATATTTATTTATCTAATCTAACTAATATGGCAGGGGTGTATTCCTGTATCTAATGGTTATTATTCTGTAAAGCTACTATTTGCTACGATCGCGAATCATGTTTTAATCATATTGACATTCGAAACTTACCCATTAAACGATTTAAAAGCTGTATTAAAACCAAACTTTGTAAAAAAGGGTACCTACTATACAATTTCAGATTATTTAGAAGACAAAAAGCATGGGATTGAGCTGCTCGCTCTGCTAACATTTTGTCATTTTGGCATTGTGACATTTTGAATAAGTGAAAATCATCAAAATATACCTACCAGTTTTATATACAAATTCACATTATTGAATATTATATGTAGGATATTGACAAAATGACATGATTGCTTTGTAAAGTATTGTATTATTGTGAATGTGAGGACTATGTGGATGTTTATTTTGTTTTTATTCTTATATTTTTTCGTTCTCAGTTAGTTTTAACAATGGTCTGGCAATTTGAGAACTTGATGCGGCCTACACAAATGTCCTTTCTTTGGTATTGTTCGTCAAATGCTTGCAGTGACAGGACAGGTTCACTCAAATCTGTGTGGTTCATTCCTCAAAAGACCATTTCAGACTCTAATCTACATGGCCCTCATAGGGCCTGACCAATATGCCAATATCTGATCTAGGTATGTCCGGACTTTAAAAGAGACTGTGAGTTGGTTTCGGCCTTTCTTCTCAGAGTAGTCAGATAGGAAACGCCGACCTCATCTAGCTTAATTTTACAATTTTTCAAATTTACAGAATAAATAATTTCATTTTAACATACAACCTACCTGACACTGACTTGCAAATTGCAAAAAACTTAAGATTTGAATTTCGCGGGCTACCGGCGCATCCCCCTTAAGAAAATCGCATCATTTGCACAACGCCATCTATCGAGTAAGTACTCACTGGTAAACTCAAACTCTTCGTTCCAAGCCAAGAGCCAAGTAGTAATAACTTTTGATTGAGTGGACAGATTCTCAAGATACGGACTATGACTATATTCTCAATCCCTTAACGCTCTTGAAGAGAGTCCCGCAAAAATGTCAATAATAAGTACTTACATGTGAATTTTAAAATCAAGAGGGTAAAGAAGGGTTTTTACCCTCATGAGGGATGATTTTAGAAAAACGTAACTCTTTGTTAGTTACGAAAAGCATACATTTCCACAGCCCTAACTTAAAAAAAAAATAAAACTTTGCGAAAGTTTATTTGATAAAATAATAAAAAATAATTCATCCCAACTACGGAACCCTTCATTGTGCATGGTTCGACACGCACTTACCGGCCAAGTGCGTGTCGAACCATGCACAATGAAGGGTTCCGTAGTTGGGATGAATTATTTTTTAATTATTTTATCAAATAAACTTTCGCAAAGTTTTATTGTTATTACGTCTATGGGCGTTTACTGTCCCTCAAAGTGTTAAAAAACTTGTTCTCGCATACAGAATGTTTGGGTTTTTGCAACTGCACATGTAAGTTGGTCGAATAAAAGTTTTTGAGCTAAGTCGCGGACATGGCGAAACTATAAAGCTTCCTTGTTGACTACGGAACTCTAAAAATGATAGGTTTCCCATAAAAACTTTCATCCCCTATATCCCCCCCCCCCCCCCTTAAATTTGTTTTTGAGAAAATAATTGCCTATGTTCTTCGCCGGGATGCCATCTATCTCTCCAAATTTTATTTTTAATTTTTTTTTTTAATTTATTTAGAATCTAAGAGTTACTGTCGAATTTATACTTTTAAGCATCGATTAGTATGGATTATGTGTTCAATTCAAAATGAGCCAAATGTTCGATAATTATGAATTCGGCAAAACTCATTCTTCTACGGAGACTCTTAACACCGCGATTCAGAAAACGACGTTAAATGAACAACGCCATCTATCGAGCACGAAGTGATACTGTCAAAATATATGGGAAAACGTTCGAACACTCACACACTGTAAGCTATGTAGAAAAGACGTAGGGTTCCATGACTGACTTGACTTGACTTGACTTGACCTGACTTGACCTGACTTGACCTGAACTTGACCTAACTTGATTTGGGTTGAGTTGAGTTAACCTTGAGCAGGTATATTTTATCGCAGCAGGTACGTTGGTAGTTGAAAGAAAAGTAGATTACTCGTGTTTATTTAGTAAGCGCATTCGTGCCTTAATTACTCACTTTTTGCTCGATTTCTTAAAAATTGTAGATTCTTAATCTACAATTTTTAAGAAATTAAAATTTGTCACCATTTTTTCATGATTAATATTTGTATCATGATTTAAAAGCGCCACCTATGGCACTACTACCAAACAATAGATTTGGAAATCTTGAATTAACCAAACTTTAGATTGGGTGAATTCACAATGTATCGCGTTATGTTTCCGCGCGAAGTATGTGAACATAATTATGATGATTATGATCGTGTGTTACACACGTTCTCACAATCCTACCTGATTTTACGCTAGTGTCATTTTACGACAATAGATGTCGTTACGTGTATCTACATTACGTACCTAATGAAAATTTCTTCTTGAAAACTTTAAACTCTTATATCTTTTGATATTTTGAAGCGATTGCGATGAAACAAAGACTAAATGAAACATCGAGTTACACACAATATTTGAGTGTATAAGTTAACCATATTGATTTCGTACTTTTTACGTGATACTGGAACAATCAAACAAACGAACAGACAAACAGACAAACAGACACACAGACAAACAGACAAAAATTCCAAAAATGGTAGAAATGGCATCTGTTGGTTATTCTTGGACACTCCACCTAGGTTTTTTTTTTTTTTTTTCATTGTACAGAAACGCCTCGTCTACAGATTTATTATATGTATAGATTTATTCTAAAAACGTGGAAGATCCCACCTGGACCCTAGGGTCCAGGTGTTCCATAATATACCAAGTAATCTCTAAGGTAAAGTAAAGGTACTTCACAGTTGTGAGAGAGACACAGAGTGTCCGTGGAGTTTCTTGCCCGTTCTTCTCCATAGAAACCTACTACGCTTTGGAATGGGCAACTAGCTTCATCTTTCTGACTGACCGACCCCTTGACAATTCAAAAGTGTCTGTAATTGGTTAATTTGAAATAAATGCTTTGAGTTTGAGTTTGACAGTTCCGAATAATCCTCGTTATTTTGTCAAAGGAATCTAAGCGAGGTTTATCGGATTACAGAATTAAGTTGCCGTTTTGACAGATGAATTCTTATAATACTGATGGGACAAAGTATACTTCCGACGTGATTTTCTTAGCATCGTGTTATCTGTAAGTCCACAAAATGTTTCCATTGCAACTGATTAACAGTGTTATAAAAAACAATATAAAGCAGATATAAAAAGTTCAATAAGTTAGCTTGTTGTCATAACAAATTAACTGAAGAGATAACATTGCAATCACATTGAGTTTATAAACAGTAAATAAACAATACAATACTTTTTTAATAGGTACTATTATTTCTTCATAGATAAAACTAAATTAACATAAAAATAAATAGCTATATTGTTGTACCGAGTCATTATAAAACAATGTTTTACATTTCACTCTGCTTTATTAGATTTTATTTCAATAGAATTTGAAATTCGGGGCGCACAATTTCGGAAAATGTAACAGAGTTTCAAGGATTCTACCCTAAATTCTCTTACTTTTGGGTTTGATCCTGACTCCTGATCGGTGGTGTCACAAAACCAGCTGTAGATCCTTTATCGTAAACTAGCTGTTGCCCGCGACTTCGTCTGCGATTTAGGATGAAAAGTAGCCTATGTCCTTTTCCAGTCTACCCGTGTGCCAAATTTCATCCAGATTCCTTCAGCCGTTTTAGCGTGAAAGCGTAACAAACAAACTCACTTTCGCATTTATAATAATGATTAAATTAAATATCAGGAGTCAGGATAGTTAGGATTCTATTATTATTTTGACAATTATGCGTGGTTAATGGAAGCTTGTGGAAGCAAACACTATTATTTTTAATTAATTCGCAGACCTTTGTGGTCTCTAGACTAAAACTATTTACTTCATTATTTCGGTTTATTTTATTTACCTACTGTGCCTCAAATGAAAATAATTATTTCTGACGCCCTTTGTGTTGTAAACGTTGCCTATTCCGGTTTTTAGACTTTAGTTACCGTAGTAACCTGGACGTTGCCTGGGTAAAAAAAAAAATATATTTATTCCGTCAGTCAGATAATAAAAAAAGTATTAGACACGTGTTTTTTGCTTTATAATATCAATAAAAATTTACATAAATAAAACGCGTTAAAGTTAGGGTGGTGTAGTCTCTACTTCACAAGTGAGAAAAAAATCTACATACTCGTGACCTCATGCCACATATTAACTCAATCTATCGCCGTAATCCTATGATTACGTAAAAAAACAAAAAACAAAAATATGTGTTCAATATTTTTTAATAATCCAAAAATGACGGGGGGAAAAAAATTGTCGTCATCCCTATTATTTTGTCTAATTCAGTGATATAGTAGCTATACATAATCCACCAGGTCATTAGTAAGGTCTGGTAGCACCTATTTCTATGTTTAACCGACTTCTTCAAAAAGGAGGAGGTTCTCAATTCGTCTGTATGTTTTGTTTTTTTGTGCGTATGTTTCGCGATTCCTCCGTCAATTATGAATGGATTTGATGATTCTTTTTTTTTGGTAGGTCATGCTTCAGAGGTGGTCCCATATAAATTTTATTAACTTTGCTTGCGTAGTTTTTGAGTTAGCTTCAATAATTACGTATTTTTCCCACTTTGTGTATGTAGAGGAGAGGCTAGACGATATATTGTTTGACTCCGTCACTGTTATTTACAGGCAGGCACGTATTTGAATTTGTGTGGGGTAGGTACCAGAACTAAAAAGTGAAAAATAAAACTTTTTACAAAAAAAAACAACCGACTTCCAAAAAAACACTAAAAAAGTTGAAAATAAGTTTAATTTCGGAAGTCGGTGGCAAATAACGTTAATTGTATAGCAAAGACACCGACTTCCGAAATTAAACTTATTTTTAACTTTTTTAGTGTTTTTTTGGAAGTCGGTTGTTTTTTTTTTGTAATTAATAATATTTTTAATAGTATACAACTACTACTAGTGTATTACTAGTGAATACAAATATAGTCGATCAATATACTGTCTCAAAAATCCATAGAACTCATGGTCCCATGACCTTCCAGCGCATTGAAAATGCCTTTATTTCGACGAATGGCCAGATTCTGAACGAAATAATATGTGAAAATACCAAAAAGGAGTCCCCTTAAATTATAATCCTATCACAACCAGTATGGTATAATTTTGAAGCCGCATTTTCAATGCTGAAGCGATCGAAAAAGCATTTTCAATGCTAAAATCCTATTTAATATTGATTTAAACTTTGATCTCAACACGAGTTAAAATTACACGAGCAAACATTCGAGCGATCAAATAAGATTTCGATTTGTTGTTAAGACTTTCTCCCCAAAAACAAGTTTCCTTTACGAAGTATTTTATGTTTCGTGTTAGTTAGAAAGCGTCGAATGACTATATTCAAAAGTTTTTCTTGAAAAACGTAAACTAAACTGAATGTTCACATACTGTAAAAAGTATTTGAAGAAATCAGATCGGCTTTTCTGCCTTATGAAGTTTTTTTTGCCAAACAAACAGAAATGTACCTAATTTACATTCAAGGTGTTTTTTTTTGCATTCACCGTTTTAGATGGAAATAAAGATCCGAGCACACAATAGTAGGCACAAATGTATAGACTCTACATACCACATGAGTGAGTAAATTGGCTCGGTAGAACGTTTCACAATTTTGACTCTACGCAGTACACTGCAACTCCCTCTGGTGCCGGTGCTATTACAAACGCGAATAAAAACAAACCTGCAGACTTTGTACAAATATCCGCAGGCTATTCATATTTGAAAACAGGTATAGCTGAACGATTTTGCGGTCTAAAGGATTTCTCAAAAGAACGTGAGTAATAGGTGTACTTACTAATAAATACGTTGCTAGATTTATAAACGGTAGTTTGATTGAAATTAGACAGTTAAATGAAATAAACGATTTTATTTTTACCCGACAGCCCCAGAAGGGACCCCGTAATGTTTTTGCTTTTAATGGACAACCCCGGTTAGTACTCACCGCGAGCATTCGTTCGGGAATTTGTTTTGCAAACATTCACTGTGCAAGAACGCAAAATTGAAAATTCATATGATTTTGGATGCGGAACAAAAGCATTCACTAAAATACGCGAAGCAAATGCTCGCGGTGAGTACTAACCGGTGTTACGGGATGTAATGTAATATGTTACACAGCGAGCATTCGAGCCGCTTGTTGTTCGTTTGGACTGCTCCGACCGCTGTCGGTTTTTTGGCGAATCCCTTTGAGTGTTACGCTGTTCAGTCAGTACCTACGCCGCCACAAGTCGTCACGAGCGCACAGTGTCTTGCGAATCTGGGGCACGAGCGAGCAAAGAGTTTGAAACGAGCATATTACACAGATTTTAGGACACGGCGTAACGTAACATGCTCGCTGCGAATGGTACACAATGGCCCGTAACACCGGTCAGTACCCACCTTAACACATCTGCTTGCAGCTGAGTGCAGCTGCGTATAGTTAGGGACAAACCAATTTTTTTTGGAGCTGCTAAGTTTGCTATTCTTATAACAAGAGGTCTGATCGATAACCAAACATTTGCTATATTGCGTATATTGTACTCAGCATTGAAATATTAATTTCTATACCATTACGAATAGGTATAAACATAAAATGTTGCCTTTTCACTGAAACTCTGCGTTACATACCATCAAACTTCGTCTTTACCATAAAGTTTTGGAAACCGAAAGGTTCATTTACGTAAATATCTTTTTATTGACAAAGGAAAATTTTGATTGGCCTCTAAATCAAATATGTGTCCACGGGTTGTGCGGTTACGAAGGGTGTTCATCCTATAGGTACCGACCTGACACAGTTTGCTTTACCTCTGTAATCTATTTATCTTGCGATCCCATCTAAAGTTATAAGTTTTAGCTTTACCTAAACCCGATGTAGATAGATGGTCAAGTATTAAAATTATTTATGCTTATAAAATTTATGTGAGGTACAGAATATTCTGAAGGTGATTTTCAAATAAAAGATAAACGACATATACATAATAATATAACGACATTATAACACAAGTTCCTTCTGGTGTTTATCAAATATCATAGAGAATGGTAGGTACATTTAGAATACCCACCTGTTAATTAAACTATGATGACAAACAACAAAAAAAACATACAGACGAATTGAGAACCTCCTCCTTTTTGAAGAAGTCGGTTAACAAACTTTTGTTTTATAGATAAAACTTGACAAATAATTCTTTATTCGTTATTTTTAAGCTTTGGCCTTTTTAAACTATTTGTATTTCATGAAAGTCATAAATAATGCAGGTATTTATAAAATGTCAAGGTTTAGGTGCTCAGTTCCAATTTGCTTTTCCCAATGAAAAGAAAACAGCTACACACAGCTAACTTTACAGCTCCGCTCCGCTAAAAAGCATTGTGTAATGTTATCCTTTCTTTCTCTTGATTGTTTTTTAAAGAGCCTAAAAGCAAAAGGTGATAAAGCTGGAATTCATATTTTTCCTTAATGCTATTGTAATTTTATAGTACAAAACAGTCGTGCAAAATTAAGACTTTCTGATGATAACTATTGACCTTCTAATGACGCTTTTTAAAATTAATGAACCTCTAAAAACATTTGGAGGTTCTAATGATGTACATCTTTTTAAATAAATGAGCCTCTATTTAACTTTCTGACTTATTTTCTCAGTTGATCGCAGTAACTAAGTTAGAGTACTCCGACCAAACGGGTTAGGTTAGGTTAGAACCATGGTCAGCAGCGCGCAAGCCGATCGAGGGAGGCGAGCGGTGCCGCGGCAGCGAACGGTTTAGTATTTTTAAGACCCGAAAATACGATTTATATGAGTTTCACAAAATGAGGCGCAATCATTATAATAGAGTGTTCAATGATTATTTTATGGATGGCAAAAACTACCAAGATTTACTAGAATTAACTACATGTCATACGAAAGAATATCCAATCCAGATTATGGAACAAATCAAAAATATCAATTATTATAATCCTTGCAATGGAATCCTTAGAAAAAGAAGTCTATTACTACGTCTTATACCTTCTATAGAAGTATCGAAAAAGACATAATATTATTATCCAGCTCTAATACCGCGAAGCTTACAGACTACCTAGAACTGTGCATTATATAGAATCTAGGAAAGGGATTGACGTAAACTGCTATGTCAAGAACCTGTAGGATTACCAAAAAGATTTTAACACTTACTTAATTGGTTGTACTTTTTGAAATTCATCGATTATTCGTTCAAAATTTAGACATCTTGAACAAAAATCGAATACAATAGGTTTTTGTTACTTTCCATTCCTATTTCAAGCAAAAGGTGTGATTGAGTTTTTCAGTTAAGAAACTCTTTACAACAACCTGGAGTTGGGAATGGTGTGCCCGACAAAAGGTATTGCCTTTTCAACCGCTCGGCACCCCGTGAAGTAACACTTTAGAGTGTGAAAGCACCCATAAATAAAGAAAAAATTAGTATGAATTGTGGAATGCGAAAATACTTTTTTGTTGAATAGGTGTTCGGTTTTTCTTTGGACATGCTGCTATGTTTCGTATCGTATTTAAGTATTTAACACATAGCATTCGCACGCCTTGTTTCCACGAAGGGTTGGGTATAGTTGTATTTACCTACAGTACACCATAGTGCATCGTATTTATAATCGATAATATCATACCTATTATACAGAGGTGTTCGATAAGAATGCCTCTAATATAAAAAAATATTATGTGCATAAGGTTATCGTTGAGTCTATTTCGTACAATTCGAAACTACAGGTAGGAACGTAAACAAAATTTCATGTAACCATTTCCCATACATTTCCGAACACAATGACGCTATTACGATTTCCTTACAAAATTCAATGATGCGACACGAAAACCTTGAAGTGTTCACACTTACTTTTACCTACACTTTCATAATATCCACAGCACAGAACTTAAAGGAAAATATTATTATATTTTCCTAGAAGCTTTCACAGTGTGCCGGGAATGTGTCCCGGCACACTTCACTCGGTTTACCGGCTTATTAGTTATTCGCACGAATTTACTCGCCCGAAACGGGCGAATAAAAACATTAAAAAAAAAAAAAACTTGAGGCTATTCGCACGAATTTCATTTTTTGTTGGCAAATCGACTACTCCAGAAATCAATTCGCCTACAAATAAATTAACTTCGTGCGAATCGCTTCGTGCCGTGATAATATCGTCACGTTAAGAATTATAAAAGAGCACAATGTACTTAAATATTCAAAGGTAACCGCAAGATACGATGGGACCTATTGTAGCATCATCTCACGTAAAGACGTCTATAAAACAAACAATACGAAGAAAAACATCAACGAAAGCGAACCTTTGTTGGAATGGCATAAACTGCTAGAAAATTCATAGAGATAGGGGTGGCTTGCAAAATCATTCCACGTCCCTGCTTTATTATTATGAGCATAAACGAATTGGTGTTGCAAAGCATCTGTACGTATGCCATTGTTGAATAACATATTACGTACATCGTGCATACAGATCGATCAGTATTCTTGCTTTTAGTTTATTGTTTTGGAGTCACTTTTTGAAAATAAAGACAGCACAATATAATTCTGCATTAGCTTGGCTAAGTTCGATATTCCGTAAATTTTCATGAGTTAGATAGCACAATCAGCCTATAACTTTCCCACTGCTGGGACGCAGGCCTCCTCTCTGTGAGAGACAGTGGTTCGTAATCCACCATGCCGGCCCATCAGTACGGGTTGGTTGATTTTACATGTATTGTCTTCTAATTTTTAGTTCTAGGACATGCCGCTTTCCTTACGATGTTTTCCTTCACCGTTTTGAGAGCAGTGGTGATGAAATAATTTACACAAAGTAAAGCGCTGGTCTGGGTTCAATCGAATGACCTACAACTTGTAAGTCGCGGCCGTTAACACTGGGCCACCACTGCTCTACTGAGTGAGATAATAATGGTTAAATTGAAAACGGAGGCCATTTTGTCACCGTTGAACCCTAGAATATTTCAGAGTAAAACAACAGGTTATACTAGCCTAGATATCTGTGTCCACTTTATTGGGTAAATTACTCTCACCCTGGCTGAGAGTAATTTACCCAATAAAGTGGACACAAGTAATGGTTCCCAATAAGTCAGCAAACAAGTAATGGTTCCCAATAAATCTGGGCTGGAGTTACTGAGAGTCATTTGTTTTTGCCCAGATGATACCCAGATTAAAATTATCAGTAATCACGCTTTGCAAAGGGCCGGGGGGGTAAGACTGAAAGTAGTAGGTCTCATTATTATTGCAAATTATGTAGCTGCTAAGAAAAACACAGGGTTCAACGCACATTACAGGCACATCAGGCTGTAGCGCAAAATTGTGCGGTGCGGCCCGTGGGTTGGTTCATACAAAATTAACGAAAGTGATGTGGGAGGATTTTTACAACGTGGCGTGGCGTGGCCTGCCAAAGTGTGCGTCAGGCTTAACTATGGGTGTGTGGCATTCCTTCCTGATGTAAATTCAACTTCTTCTGAAACAACATTTGGCCTAATCAAGTTCATAAAGAGCAGCGGTGGCCCAGTAGTAGCGGCCGCGTAACGCGTACGACTTGTAGTTCGAGGGTTTGAACCCAAGGAGGTACTTTACTTTGTGTAAATTATTTCATTATCACTGCTCTCAAAACGGTGAAGGAAAACATCGTGAGGAAACCGGCATGTCCTAGAACCAAAATTTTGAAGACATGTGACATCCGTCAACCCGTACTGGGCCCGCGTGGCGGATTATAGCCCTGTCACAAAGAAGAGGTCTGTGTCCCAGCAGTGGGAAAATTGTAAGCTGATTATGCTTATGCTTAGTTCAGAAAGTTTTTAATTCCCATACACAATTATTGACGTTCTTTCTCTTTTGTGATATTCCGGAAACGTTTGCTCCTCATTATCATGCTGTTATCGTACCGCGTTATGAACGATTTTGGGAAAACATTTCCCAGGAATAGACGACACAGGTTTACTTTCAAGTATTTTCAGTTAAAAGTTACCCTAAGTTCCCCATTTCTGTTCAGCAAAGTTTGTTTATTATTATTTTTTTAAACTGAAGCTTCCGAACTTGAGGTCTTGTATTCAATTCAAGTTGGTATAAGCGTTAGGCCGTACACAGAAAGAAAACTGATAGCCGGCGCCGATCTACCAGCGCTTATCGGCGCTGGTCCATTCTGATAACAGTTACATAAAGCAAGCGGTTAGGTTAGTTAGTTCAATGGTGGGCGGCGACTGCGCTGACCGGCGCGTGTCGAAGATTGTCGGAACTTGTCGGCGACGTTCGGCGCTTATCGGCGCTTGTTCATATAAATGCCTGCGCCGGTTACCTGCATGGACCGGTTCCTATAAGTGCTGGTAGGCTGCCAGCTTTCTTTCTGTATACGGCTTAATAGGTGGTTTTTTCAGAAATAATAATTTTAGTTCTTTACTCTGGACAGAGCAACAAAATGCGGGTTTATAGAAGCACCTACCGGGAACACATGCGTACTATTAAATTCTTCAAAGTTACGGTAACCCCGTTTAGCTACGTCACTGCTTGTTAGCACAGCTCTCATATTATTGAGGTCGATCGCTTAGTAAAGGCAATTTATTAGGTTACATAGAACATAATAACCGGGGATTAGGTAGGTCCTCCTATCTTTACTTTAGTACGTAAACTCTAGTTACATAATAAATTCATAGAAAATTAAATACAGGTTCATGACTCTATTTAATGCTCTTCTACGACCAAAACAAACATTTAGACAAAATATTTATTTGTCCCGTTATAACCCGTTCAACAAAGAATAAATTAATTATTCTTCAATATTTTATTAACAATACAGTATCATAAATTTTAATTACCAGCCGGAACATAAATTAAAATCACGTTTGAGATTAAAATACAAAATTGAACCTGATACAAAGTTGATTTTTCAGAACTAATTATTGATTCTACCACGCGTTGCATTTTAATTATGTGTTTATAATAACCTTGATGTTTTTTCGTTCATTTAGCAGAATATACAGGGTTTTAGGGTAAATACCTTTATCCTTGAAACCAGTGGTTTGGTGTCATTTATAGAACGTAAAATCAGTAGAAAATTACGTTTTTTTTTCTCTCTTTTTTAAATTACATTTTACCAATCGAGTATTTCACCCTTTCACCTATGCGCTAGGGCAACGAACTTGCGTCTCAACACGGGTGGGGGTCGCGGGCCGTGACCTGACCGGCCGCGAGCGCGACCCCTCGCTCAGTCAGTCAGCTGTTCCGCTTGCGAGCACGGTGTCGGATAGAAACTTTTAAAAATCTTTTAATGAAAATAACGTTTTTTTTGTTGTAACTCGATCATTTATTTTTATATTTAAGTCAACTACCCATGGTTTGAGTGACAACGGTGTTCACCCTTACATACTGTATAAGTACCTCACATACAGGTTCCTACATAGGGAAATTATGGTAAAAATAACATAATATTCTATTCAGACCAAAATTCAAGTTACCCCTTAGAATATCAGAAATATTACAAAATCTAAATGAAACATTTCGACCGTGAATTAACCGCTAAAGTAAAATTAAACTCCACTAAGTTATTCATGCGCCCTGACTAATTTACATACATACGCACGTTCTCATGCTGCTGAGTGATGTATTATTAACCTCATCAGCGTTACATCACAGCTAATGAGCTACTAGGCAAACATATTCTAGAAGGCATTAAACTTGTAAACTGAACTACCTTTAACGTTGATGGAAGGGTTAATTGTATTGGCGAGGATGTGAGTGACTGGGTATTATTAACTATTAGAGGAGGAGTTTGTCTATGAATAATTGCTTTTAATGTTGAATAGCACCCTGTCATTATCCTTAAACAGCCAGATCAATAGGATAAGCTTCCAATATACTGAAAACCTATTCAGTTAATCTACATAATTTTGTAAAGTCTGTTTGTATTTCATTTTGTGCAACGAAAAATGCTTTTGAAGAAATTTAGTTCTATTTTTGTAACTAGATGGCGTTGTTCTGTTACGTCATATTACTGAATCGCGATGTTAAGAGCTTCCGGCGATTACGTCAACGTTAATGAATGCATAATTTTTTTTTGAGTTTAAGTACTGAGGTCTCGCCAAGATCTAGTACTAAGAATATAATACTGTACTGTCAAGGTATCCGGTGTTTTATTTATCGAAGTTCCGGGAAACCAGTTTCAAAGTCAAAACCCGTCATGTCATCTTATATGATTGGATGTAGCTAATTTAATCACCCAATCACATATGCTAATATTATGTTAGGTAACTAATCAGACTTTCAGAATACGAAGAAGAGACAACATACACGGACTAAGCACAACAATATTATTATGTTCCTAAAATAACTACGTAGCGAATCGCTATTGGTTATCTGCTACGACAGATCAGTTGGCGTAACATTGGTACTATCATGTCAGCTACGCCGTAGCGACAATGCAATCCTTTTATCTCTAATCGTACGTAACTTTGGGCTTTTATGTGAAGTTAAGATGCTCTCAGCGAGATACGTTTTTATGTAAAGGATAAAAAAACGATTAACATGTAACGTGAAGAGAATTTTATTATTCTATCGTTTTCATTTATCCTTAATAAGTAGGTACCTATTTGTTTGTGATCAATGAAATGGTATTTGTCAGTGGCAGAAATTAATCAAGTGGGATAGGAACAACATTTTTTTTTTAAGATGAAGGCCGAAAATGCAAAAATATTCTATTAAAAGACCAACTATTACATTTACAACAATTAATGCGTTCACAATGAACTAAAACTCAACAACTGACAACGTATTGAGTGTAATCATAATAGATAATTATTTCAGGGACGTATCAACATTAAAAACTACTTACAAAATTAATTAAAACTTATGCCAATACAGTATGTTTCGAGCCCAGGGACTGGTGCCTTAGGTTACGATGGGACAACTCAGGCAAGTTATATATGAAAAAAAGAAAAAATAACATTTATTTGGACACAGTTCGTGAAACATAAAATACAAATAAAAAAGTGAAAATAACGTGCATCTAATTTAACAGGAAATAGAGTAAAATACATTGTGTTAAGTCAGCAAACAATTTGTTTTTAGAACGATTTCATTTAACATGCATGTTCATGAAGGAAACATTCATCATCATAAATTATGATTTATAGTAATTAAATAAATTACATTTAATTATTTTACAAAAAATAACACACAAATTATTTCTTATGTCGGTGTCCAATTCATGGGTTTACCTAATTAACCAAAAAACATATGAACCGTTCAGGATATAAAATATTATGTAACCTACATCGACTGTCCTTCATTAATGTCTGAAAGGTTCGTCGCCTATAAAGTCATTCTGTAAGTGCTTAAATTGGGCACTCTACAGGAGAAAAATATTTTTATAATGTATGAAAATGTTTTCCTCCTGTAGCGTGCACGTCAAACAAAAATGTGTTGATTCAATTTGAGGAGAGACACGAAGTTACGTTATCGATGAGCATTTAACAAAATATTATTACTAACAGACACCTTGTTGATATTTATGGTTGATAAATAAACTAACTCGGATAAAATGCACAAAACGTTTTATTGAACTACCACGAGTTCTACACAACAAGATGGATGAAACAGGAAGAAGGAAGAAAGTGTTGCCAACATAATGCCAGTGAGGCAAACTTAAAAAAAAACAAATAATGATTGCGTTCTCAATTCCTAACACTCCCTCCAGAACGCAAACCCATCTTACTAATACAATACAAATGTTTAGCAAGTGGTACACCCTTAGTTAAACTATCAGCTACCATATAACAACCATTCACAAATAGAAATTTAACTTTAGACTTAACAATGTTTTCTCTAAGAAAATGTAAACGAATATCTATATGTTTAGTCTTAGGTTTATAACAGTCTGTTGATGCCAGTCTTATTGCACTTTGGTTATCACTATAGATAGGTAGCACACTGTTCAGGCTTTGGCCTAGTTCATCTTGCAGTTGCTGAAGCCATAAGGCCTCCTGGGTCGCCGACGCCATCGCCATATATTCGGCCTCTGCTGTGGAGAGGGCTACAGTCTGTTGTTTACAGGAATTCCAAGATATGCAAGCATTTTGGAAAATAAAAGTGTAGCCAGTGCATGATTTCCGGTCCAAAGGGTCACTAGCCCAGTCGGCATCACAGTACCCAGTTATTTCTCTAGAGTCTTCTTTAACAAAACATAATTTTAGATTCTTGGTTCCTTGAAGGTATCTCATGACCCTCCAAGCCAGTGTTGAATTCCTGGACCATTGCAGTACAGACTCAATTTATTGACCGCATAGATGATGTCAGGTCGTGTAACTTGTGCCAGATATATAAGACAGCCCACTGCCTCCCTGTATGGGAAATTGCTATCTTCATTCTCAGGTTTCTTATCAAATTTTGCATTTACCTCTATTGGAGTGCGTACTGGTTTGCACTCAGACATGCCAAAGCGTTCCAACACAAGGTTTGTATATTTTTCCTGGTCTATCATGACCATACCTGCCTCACGATTTCTATTTATATTCATGCCAATACACTGCTGTAACTCACCCAGATCTTTCATGCAGAGTTCTTCTTTTAATTTATCTTTGATATCTGTTGCTGTTTTCTTATCACTTGTGAAAATCAAGAAATCATCCACCCATACTGCAATAACTATCATTTTTGACTCATTCACTGAATAATAGATACATGGATCCATTTTTGACCTTTCCAATCCAATTTTAAGCAGAACATTGTTTAGTTTCAGGTTCCATTGACGGCTAGCTTGCTTGACCCCATAGATTGATTTATGTAGGTGACATACCAGAGCATTCTCTTCATAGCATTCTGGTTGTGACATGTAGATTTCAGTGTCTATGTCACCCTGAAGAAATGCGCTTATGGCATCCATCTGAACCATTTCTAGATTAAATTTAGCAGCTAGAGCAAACAGGAATCGAACTGAGGTATATCTTACCACAGGAGCATAAACCTCGTCATAATCATTACCTTTTCTTTGTGCATACCCTTTAATTACCAATCTTGCTTTGTAACGAACAATCTCTCCTTTCTCATTTGTTTTACTTTTAAATACCCATTTACATGACAAGGCTCTTTTACCTGATGGCAAATTTACCAATGACCAAGTTTTATTCTTTATTAAGGAATCATATTCCTCCTGCATGGCCTTCTTCCACTGGTCAGCATGCGATGACGAAAGAGCTTCACCAAGACTCTGAGGATCATTCAAATCAAGTATTGGACAAAAGTAACTCACATCATGATCATCCTCTGCATACTGGACAGCTTTACGTGGACGTAAATTTATATTACGTGCTGGTGTCCAAAGATCAACTGATACCTCTGGTATGTAGGATGAATCGTCATTGTCGCCAGACATATAGTCGTCACTTGAAGAATGAACTGAGTTTGTTTCCAATTCTTCTTTGCAGGGTTCTTCAGGTAATTTCATTTCGGGACCACTAAGTATGCAAGGTAAGTACACATTATGATCAAATTTATGAACATTTTCTAAAAATACTACATCTCTACTCTTGATAACTTTATTAGTGTCTGAATCAAGTAACCGATAACCCTTGCTAGATTCACAATAGCCAACAAATATATATTTTTTAGATTTATTGTCCCATTTTTGGCGTTTTTCTTTAGGTATTAGAGCCATAACTTGAGAGCCAAAAATTTTTATATTTGTTAAATTGGGTTTCTTGCCTGACCACATTTCCATAGGAGTTTTGCCATCAATTAACCTTGTGGGTGACCTATTAACTATATAGGCAGCTGTTGCAATCGCCTCTCCCCAGAATTGCTTTGACAAATTAGCATCAAACAACATACACTTGGCCCTTTCCACCAGTGTCCTGTTCATCCTTTCTGCAAGACCGATCTGCTGTGGTGAGTATGGGGTTTGTGTTTGATGCTCAATTCCATGCCTATTTAAGAAACTGTCAAATTCTTTGTTACAGTATTCTGTTCCATTATCTGACCGAATAATTTTTATCTGTTGTCCAAGTTGATTCTCTACTTTACTTTTATAATCTTTGAATACTTCAAGTACACTCAATTTGTCTTTCAGTAAATAAACATGAACTTTTCTAGTGAAGTCATCTATAAAGGTAATAAAGTACTTCATACCTCCCAGTGATGCTTGTTCCATCGGTCCACATAAGTCTGTGTGGATAAGCTGCAGTGGCTGTGAAGCTCTCGAACCAATATTATTAAAAGGCAGTCTGCTCTGTTTACCTTCAAGACAGGTGGTACATGTGATAAGACCTTTATTTTTGTCAGGAAATTGATTTACCCCCTCTACACACTGCGGTAACTTGTTAACATCTGAAAAATTCAGGTGTCCCATGCGTCTGTGCCACAGGACGACATCATTTAAATTATTAGTGCTTGTAAGGTTTGAAAAAACTTCTCTGTGGATGTTTAACTGGTACAAATTGTTTACTAGTGTGGCTGAGCATAGAAATTTGTCATTTCTGTCATAAATATCACAGCATTTGTCTCTAAAATGTACCTTACAGCCATTTTTCACTATAGCACTTACTGATAAGAGATTGGCAGAAACCGCATATTATTATATTGTCTTATAATATTGCTAATTTGTTTTATCGTTTAAGGTCTGTTTCAAAAGTATTTGATGAAAATGTAAAACAAATTGATCAGAAAAGTACCTGCGGATGCCAATATTTGTATTGCCACTTATAAATTGAGTGCTGTGATTTGATTAATTGAATACTTAACCCCGAAATTCTTGTTTTTATATCAGTTACCTATTATTCATCCTTACATTTAAATTTAATCTAATTAATATTATGTACCTACAATAAGTAGTGCCTACAGTAGGCAGTAGTTCAGTAAACCCTTAATTTAATACAATATTTGGTAGTTTACACTGTATCGTTATGAAGAACCGCTGGATGGCTATCAGAAGGCCTTCTTCCATGCATGGGGATATCGTGATCCCCATGCCTTGCTAATAACGACCTTTGTCTTAATTTATTTACGTAAAAGTCGTACCATGCTTCTCGATTACTCCTTAAAACGATAAAAAAAACATCCAATGCTATTGGAATAAAATAATTTATGAATGTTAGTATAAATTCTGCTATTCCGTCGTTTGAAAATATCAGTATGACAATATATTCGCACAATAATAAGCTATCACTCAATATAAATATCAAAGTGACTATATACAAGCGACGCAAGATGTTAGAAGCTGTATATGTGCTCGTGTTAAAACTACGACAAAGTGAAAATACAATTATAATGTAAAAAAAACAGTTAACTATAACCGGTAGAATTACATCTCCCAGCACGATGATAACAATTATATCCGTCGAAAACACACTTATAAATTCATCTAGAAAATAATCACTTACACACGTAATAATGGCGGTTGTTATTAAGGACACACCCCAACCAAAAATGCAACTTTTTAAATATCGCCTTTGTATATAATGCCTTTTAAAAACCCTTACAAAGTCTACGTAAAACATATGACTTAAAACTACCAACCAGTGGTTCTTCGCTGTTAATAAGTATTTAAGAAGATAGTACGTTATATTTTCTGTCCTATTATTGTCGGTCGTGATATTTATCCATAATATTGAATATGATATGAAGTTTGCTAGAATTGTGTTAAGAAATACATAGTTTCTGTAAATACGAAATTTCTTCATAGTGCTCCAGGATATCACTCCGTAAATTAACGTAGGTAGTGTCGCCACAAGCACAGAAATAGTGAAACCGTCAGTTAATGATAAATCCTGTTTAAAACGCTCTGTAGAGTCATTCGGCACACTTGTTTCATTATCAGACATGGTGGATGTCACTTTCACTTGCAGGGTGTTTCGATTGATTCACTTTCACTCCACGTAGAAGATGGCGGGACTAACCAGACAAAACTTGCGAACAATAGTCTACACTAGCCCAGAACTGAAATACTTGGAAGTCACGGAGAGAGGTGTTTGCCCAGCAGTGGGATAATGCAGGCTGACAGTAACCTCCTTTAGTTTCCAGAATATGAAGTATTTGTGATCCGGTTGACGTAAAACACAGCCATGCTTATAAATCAGTTGTTGCTTCTGAAACACTCGATTAAATAATACCTAGTTATAATAAATTCTACAAAACGAATGAAATATCAATTTTATTTTATCAGTACTCCACAGTCAGCGCTAATTTGATAAATTTTTAATTTTCCTGTATTCATATCGCTTGTGATATAAGAATATGGAACAAAATGGCTGTGCTCTTTGTGAATTTAAGTTCTAATTAAGCGGAATAGGTAGTTATTGATTTATGATGAAAAATGAAAAACTCAGATGACGACTAATAAGAAGTATGGAAGAAAGGGTCATGTTGCGCCGGCCCCAAATAAATTGGGATAAAGGAGAATGATGATTATGGTGAAAAATGACATAAAAATGTGACACCGGGGTCTCTCTTTTTCCGTATCTCCAATTCAAAAACAAGCGAAATTAAAAATTTGGGGGCTTTATTTTTATACGATGCTTAAAGTTAAGTGACGATCGAACTTCAAAAATGTATGGTTAAACAGTCGCTAATCATTAACTTAACTTTAAGCAACGTTTAAAAATGAACCCCTAATAGTAAGAACACATGGATGATATTTTTCGGTAAACGGTTGGGATCACACGTCAACATCCCACTGTTCATACAGTTAAAAGACATGCTTAAGGATGCCATGTGATCCCAAAATTAAACTGTACCTAAAATGTCGTACTCATCATCGCCGTGTCACCGAGGCTTAAGGCTCGTGCAATGGCGCGATATCACGGGCGCGACAGGCAGCCTACCCTTGTCGCGCCCGCGATATCGTGTCTATTTTTAGGAGCCTTTATTAGGTAAGCATAACGCTTACCTAATAAAGGCTCCCACAAACAGACGTAACTTGTATTATTATTGCTCGCTTCTAAAAAAACACATGTTGTTATTCAAATTCAGGCCTCGTATTCAATCCCGTGACGCGTACAATGCAAATATTTTGGAAGCAAGCATCGAAGGCTGAAAATTAACATAATAAGCAATATGAGCAGCGTAAATATATAGGTAGATAAATTCTTTTATCAGTAGTTTATCTACCTATATATTTACTGACATCGTATAATATTATTATTCAATAAAGATTGTTTTTAAAGGTAAACTAATGGCAGCGCATCCGCTGCCATTAGTTTACCTTTACAACTATACCGCAGTTAAAGCTTCCGCACTATAAGTTTCCTAATTGAAGAAGAAAGGCAGCTCTCGTACAAGTTTTCTTCAGAATTGTTCGATCAATTATGAAGAAATTATAATAAGAAAACTAAAAAATTTCATCCCAACGTTTTTTTAGTCGGAATAATGTTTATTTAGATAAAAAAATGTTTTGGCACAATTTGGTACATAATCATTATTAACTTGTCAAATAAACTATCATAATAACTTACTGATTCTTTGTTTACTATATAATATATACCCTTTATGGAACATCGAATATCTTCACTTTCTATTAATTAGTAATCAATCAATCAATGTTCCTAGCCTTTCCCAACTATGTTGGGGTCGGCTTCCAGTCTAACCGGATGCAGCTGAATACCAGTATTTTACATGGAGCTATCTGACCTTCCAGTAACAGGGTAATAGGATAAACCTTGGTAAGACTGATTGTCAGACTATAAGGCTATTGACGACCCGTAACGTCTGTTAAAGATCCCCGAATGACAACCGGGACCAACGGCTTAACGTGCTTTTCGAAGCACGGAGGAGTCTCGGTATGTCACCCATCCACGGACCAACCCCGGCAAGCGTAGCTTAACCTGTTGGATCGACCCGTGCGGCTGTTATTACTTGGCCACGAGATCCTCTACTAATTAGTAGGAATAAGCACATAAAATGGTGACAGAAGACAGACGTGTTATTATGCGTGAAAACCAGAGGTAAAAACAATGTAACCGCAGCAACATTTTTTACTACTTTAATATGACATCAATTATTAATATTATTTTAGTTCAACATAGAAGCAAAAAAAGGAATAAAGATATCTTGAAAAGGACAAAGCCTCACTTATATAAGTACTTCAGTGAAGAGAAAACGTTAAAAAATATTGCGGAAATCCTTACTTACAACGTTATGTTCAATTTAGTGTCTTTGTTATTTACAGGGACATTATTATAGTGACCTTATTGGTAATGTTTTTCAGAAAGGTCAAGTGCGTAGTACTCGCAACCGGCGTGCGTATATGACCAGACGTATGAAAGTAAACGAAGAAAAAAGAGTATGGTATGGAAGGATGGTAGCAGGTGCCTTTCTGTAGCTTCTGCCTACCCCCATGGGAAGAAACTGTGAGTTTATGTATGTTTAACGTGTCTTTTTTATTTCAGAAATCGAATAACTACCGAACTCGATTTTTTTCTCATGAATATGGTTGAAGGAATGCCATTTGAAAAATAAAACTCTTTCCGCATTGCGTGATGTATTGTTTTTCAGGTAATATTGCGTATCTGTGTACAATGTGCAGTGCGGCTTTATCATTCCACCGGAATAACTGTTTTTTTTTTTCAGTATAATATTCAAGACTATGTTGAAAGTGAAATTGAGGAATCAAAAGGTAGACCCACATACATCTCATTTGGTTTATGTCCTTCAAGTTACCTGATGACGTTGCAAAAATAAATAAAAACAAATTGAACAGAAAAAGAATAAAGGCCAAAAAAGCAAAAACTTAGCGTTTAGCTTTAAAAAAACAACCATTGAGACACGTAAGAGACCCACTGCGATAAGAAGTTTAGAAGATATGAGGGCACACATGAACATACATACTACATACATACAAACATACATACCGGTCAAAATCCTAACCCTCCTTTTTGCTTCGGCCTAGTCGGTTAAAAAGACATAACATACCATGACCATATTCAGCCTTTATTGTTCCCACTGCTGGGACACAGGCCACCACGCAGACCATTGGGCCCGCGTGATGGGTGGGTTGGTAAATGTCTCATGTCTTCGAATTTTTGGTTCTAGGACTTGCCGGTTTCCTCACGATGTTTTCCTTCACCGTTTTGAGAGCAGTGGTGATATAATAATTTACACAAAGTAAAGCGCCTGTCTGGGTTCGAGCCTACGACCTAGAATATGTAAGCCACGCCAGTTACAACTGGGCCACTTCTATTAATAAAAACGCACACCATAAAAACATATGTAGATGCGCCTTTTTTGCTCTGACGGTAGAATAGTAGTTCAAAGAAGTCTCCCTTTGAAAACAACACTCCCTTTCATGGCACCGACCCTTTATTTTGTTGAATTTAAACTGTTTGTTAAAAAGGTATTACGCATACATTATTTACGAAACGTAGTCTAGACATTATTTACTCTTTATTAGAGTCAAGGTAATGTGATCGGAGTTAAAAGTACGTTAATCGATTTTTTTATTAATGTCTCTAAACGGTGACATTTTCATCGAAAGCCCGGTTATTGTTACGAACATAGTTCTTATTTTTGTATTTTGAATACCTATCGAAATCGATAAAATAATAAAAATAATCTAAAGATTTCGCATTTGAAATAAATAGTTCTTATCTAAACAATTTCTGAGAACTCGAATCAGTTTACACACAAATCACTTCCAATCCTGAAAGAGATAGATAAACTATTCTTTTCATTCAACGACCTAGTCTGTAGTATGGTTTCCATGATATCGTTAGATATCATTAGTTCTCTAGTTTCCACTTGGGAACCGTTTCATTTACAAGTCATGACGGAAATTGGCTTCGACAGGCGTCCGCTTACACTGAGACTAACAACACTTTTAATGGGAGGCTATGAAGGTTTTTCTATATGTAGTTAGTGTGATTTTAGTGTAATAGAATCTATTATAATTATATTACTAATGCCAAAATCTTCTTCCTCAGAAGAAGCATACAATTTAAAAAAAAACGGTGTATTCGTTCTTCTGAGTATTAGACTTCTGATAGTAGAGAAGGCTATTCCCGTATTTAAAAACCAAAAAACTTAGACACTTGATCAACGCGTAGTTTATGTCAGTTTTATGTCACACTCCATACAGAAATGTCATGTTTAAAAGGTGTTTAGGCTAAACAACTGATAAACACGGTTTTGTGGTAATATGGTTTATATCCAGTCGCAATCTCAATAATCAATGCCAAAAACAATGTAAAAAATGTAGGTAAACCAGAGCAATTTTTAACAGATTGACACTGAGATTAGAATGCGACCAATCAATCAATCAATCTGCCTAGCCTTTTCCCAACTATCTTGGGGTAGTATACCAGTATTTTACATGGAGCGACTACCTTTCTGTCCTCCACAACCCAGTAACTGGGCAATACGATACCTTGATAAGACTGGTTGTCAGAATTTCGGGCTTCTGACCCCCTAAACGAATGTCAAACCGTGCGACGTTCTTAAAAATTAAGGATTTGCCCCTCATGTGTCCGTCACAAAACTGGACACCTGAGGGGAAGACCTGTATTTCATAAAAGCCTCTATAGTCGTTAATTATTGTATTTAGGTTTTAGCGCTGGGAATTAATGTTTGACAGTTTTTGGTAAATCTATTGTCCGATAACGCCCACGTTAACGTGTGCTGGGTTTGCGTCACGGAAACGCAACCCGCCCAAAATAAAGTTGTAATCGTCGAGCAATAGGCGACCCTATTGTCCTAGAATCAGTATAATTTTTTGGAATCCGGAATCAAGAGATGTAAAGATTTCAAAATAAATATACTTTAAACTGTAAAGTATTGTTAGCATAATTTCTCTGTTAAAAATAATTATTTAAGGGGATGTTGTGTTACAGTTAAAAAAAACTTAAAAAAGATCGACAAATACTCCAAAAGATCAAGTTTCACGCATCAAAATACTTAGGTACGAATTGGTATTAGAAATCATTCAAGTGAAATTCAAATGTGGTTCAAACTTTAGAAGAATTACACAAAAATAGCAATTTTACCTATTGAATAATAATGGTTTCGTCGTACTTACCTCTCAACAAACTAAAATCTTTTCATTATTTCGTAACGGTTTTAAAATACAACAGTTTTATAACACAAATAACATTAATCCTAAAGTTAGTTTTCTTGTGATTTAAACACAAACCAATTCTAATCATCACACGACAAAGTTAGATAGTAGAGAAATTTAATTTGTCATGCAAATAACAAACTATTCATTCATTAAGCGTGATTAGTAAATCACAGGGAAACTACAGGAAACAATTACTTACCCTTTTACAAATAAATCACAGGTACACCTAATTTTCAAGGGGAATTTCGAACTTTCTAAACACACATAGACATGCTTTTCTACTGTTTTTAATAATGCTTACATAAAACACCGGGTGGTTTTACTTGGGGCAATAAGTGCGAGCGTGATTCCGCTCAGCTCTGTATACGTACGGTGGTCAAAAGTACCGACAAGCCACTGGACGAAATCCCACCGCCAAACTTGCTCCAAGTTCGTACTGCGCATGTTCCTTTCAATAAGTTAAGTTAGGACTCGTACAGACTCTGTCAACTTCAGAAAACTGTAATCTGCAAACATAGATATAATGTGTAAATGCACTAAAAGCAGTTTTTTACGATTACATTTACGGTATAACAAAATGCCCGGCTTAACAAAATGTGGGATTTCTATAGAACATCTGTGGATGGGATATGCTTCGTATAAAGGGGATGAATGTAAATAGAACTAACACAAACTGTTGGGGAGGGTCAAATTAGTCCCATGTTTGAGTTACCGAGTTTCATGCCATAGGCATTTGTTTCAGCAGAAAGTTAGCGTAACAAGCTTAGTCGCAGTTGGATTTGAACGCATTGTTGTGAGCGAGATGAATACTATGAATAGTGAATAAGAAACCAGTGGTGTGTATAGTATTTGTATCTCACGAAGCGACGCGCGCTTTACTCGTGGTTAACAAGAGTACAAACACACTGTGAATGTGTGTGTAAGCGCAGGAGCTCTCGGTTCCGTCTGATACAATGGCGAAGTCAAACGTTTATGTGTGTGTGTTATGGGCTGACGCAACTCATCTTCACCCACACATTCACACCATGTTTGTACACTTGGTCGCCACAGGTCAAGCGCGCGTCTCTTCGTGACATAAAAATACTGGGTGTGAGCCTACTGCCATCAACCGGGAACAAATCTAGAATCCGGGCTGTTACTGAGAAATTCCTGATGCAAAAATCGCAGGACCTCATGCTCAGCATTAAGTAGATTTAGGATATGTTTTTGTTTCAGTCAAGTTGAAGACGGAAAAGGGTTAATCGTAACCTGCCTAGAACTTTCTCAACATAGTTAGGTCTGTTTCCCACTTAACTAGAATATTAAATGTATCCATCATCTATTGAAACGTAGTTCTTTAACCTGGCTTGCGGTAGGAGATAACTTGTTGAAATCGTTACGTATCAAAAAAGGCTTCAAGCATAAGTTTTAAGAAGCTTTTAGAAGTTTTTAAAAGCTAAAAACTCAACAGATAATATACAGAGAAAGAAGCTTCTTCTGGGTGTCCCAAGACACCTCCTGACTTTTTATCTTTAGGAGATAATACAAAAGCTTTCACTGTAAATTCTCCGCGCATGACAGCAGCTGTATTATGCCAGTCATATGACGTCCTGTCAGTTTCCTTACTGTGCTATTCAGATGCTATCCAGACACAAGCCAATGAGGGAGTGGGCTGTAATCTACCACGCGGGCCCAGTGCGGGCTGGTAGATGTTGCATGTCTTCGAATTTTCGGTTCTATGACATGCCGAGTTCCTCACGACGTTTTCCTTCACTGTTTCAGAGCAGTGGTGATGATTTTTTTTTCTATATCTGTTGTTGTAAATTACTAATGGTTAGCGACTTGAAAAAAACATCATCACATCGAGATTTATTTAATTAATGTATGTTTAATATTAATTAATAAATAAACACATAAACCTTTCGGAATAAATTCTCTAAATGTTATAGCCGTTCCATACGTTTCAATCCGTTGCGAAGATTAAACGCGGTCACACAAAGAGACGCTAAAAGCCACTTTAATTTAAAATATTACACGAAATTCAAGCATTCCCTTAGAAATCTACATAAGTAATAAGACTAATTAGCACTTAGAATAAGTTATCTAGGAAATTGTAAACCTAAATTAAAATGCCTCCGCTTGTTATAACTTTATCGTTAAGTTATTTACCCGTAATTAATGGATGTAACATAACGCAATACAAGTTTTTTTTTTATCAGCAGCCCTATACGCATTTCAGTTTGTGCCGTTAATTGAATCCCAGTCAAAGTAGTTCCAGTTCCCATGAAATTCTATTACAATGAAGGAATAAACACATTCATATATTCATCATCATTCTCCTGCCCTTATCCCAATTTATTTGGGGTCGGCGCAACATGTCCCTTTCTTCCATACTTCTCTATTAGCCGGCATCTCGGTAGTCACCCCCTTTCTAGCCATATCATCTTTCACACAGTCCATCCATCGTTTCTTTGGTCTTCCCCTACTCTTATAGCCATCGACATTCATACCCAAAACTTTCCTCACAACATTTTCCTTATTCCTTCGCATCACGTGCCCATACCATGACAACCGATTTCCGCACAACTTTTCAGTCACCGGTGCCACTTCCAGACTTCCTCTTATGTACTCATTTCTTATTCTATCCATTCGTGTAACACCACACATCCCTCTTAACATTCTCATCTCAGCAGCATGCAATTGCTTTTCATAATAATATATTATCGTTAATAAAAAAAATCGTTTATTAGATGCTTTGTTTTTTTCGGGGGTTTTTTTAAATTTAATTTAACTTGTCATTCAAAATGTTATTCATACGTAATCGGAAGAACAAAGTCAAAGTCAAAGAACGAACAGAACAATGAGTGCTTGTCATAGTCATTCTTTAACATTTTTGTTAAAATGTTAAATGGCATTGTTTACATCCATTTCAGATATAGCGGTGGCGCACTGTACATTGTTTGGAAACGACTAGACTAATGATGACAGCCAGTTATTCTCAATTAGGAAAATGGCACAATATAAGCCTATTAACTTCCCACTGCAGGGCAAAGGGTCAATGCCTTTCACCTCTGAAATCCGGCTGTAATTGTCATACATGCCACACCCGCAGAGTGGCCGGACCGGCAAAAAGCCGATCACGTTTCATTCAGGATTTTTTTATGGTTGTTTGTTTGACCATTAAATGGATCTTTATATCGATTTAGAGTACGTGTGATTTAATTCTCATGGGTGTAAAAATCTTTCAAGATTTCTGTGAGAACTGTAAAATAAATACTTGAAACCTTACTTACTTAAAAACATCTCAAAACTATGTATCTATATGAAAGAAAATCCTACAAACTGTAAACTTTAAGCTCTACTTTAAGGCGCTGAAAATGATAACTTTGGGTTTCACTACTTTATAAACTATACCACGATTAAAAATAATATAGACAGGTAACTAATTCACCTAGTTTCGCAAAGAAACAGTATACATAATGTTATTGCATACAATGTACTTATAGCTCAAGGACACAGTTCTCCACATTCGCCTCAAGCCACCTTTGTTGGATTAAACGCCGCTTTGATGCATAAGTACTTAAGTAGAGAAGGCTAAGCTATCGCCTTAAGCACTACTATAGTAACTTAACTCGCTTAGATACATCTAACCTACTCTTAGTGACGGGAGGCGATACGTGCTTTTAATTATGTTTGCTTAAACTTCGCGTCAATATTCGTTTTCCTAAGGTAGGTAAGTATAACCGTTTAGGTATACTTACAACATTTTAAACGATTATGTAGCAATGTATTTAAACTAATATAATAAAGATGTACTGTATAATGTATAAAATGAATAAACTAATATAATACAGCTGTAAGTACTTGCATAATATTTTTTTTTTTTAATATGACTTGTTAAAGTGATTCCGAATTTAGCGCGTTAAAAATGAAATTGTTTAGTCTGTAAATAGGATTTACAGACTAAACAATTTCATTTCAACGCGCTAAACTCTGGAACTAGCAGTAGGATTTGATTTATTTATTTATTAGGTATTTATTTATTTATTTAATACTTCAAGCACAGAAATATACAGAGGCGGACTTATTGTCATAGGCATTTTCTACTAGTGAACCTTAGGGTGATGCAGAGACAAACAGTAGTTGGTTGGTTGGGCAATTAAGACAAATTTAGGAATAAAACATTATTTAAATAATTAAAGATACACAATCATATTTATAATATATCTATTACAAACTATTTTTGCATTTGATAGCCCAATTCTCGAGGTATTAAAGCTACGACCCTTAGGAGCCGAGCAAAATGAAAAAAGTCAAAAAGAATGCTAAGCGAAAATGAAGTAAAATCGCGGGCGGGCGATGCGATGCCACACGGCGGGTCGGGGGCCGAAATTTCAGGCGGACGAAATCATGGGCGGAAGGTAGTCCCTAATAGGGGAAGGTTGCTATAAATGGACCACTTAACTTTACGACAACATATCTTAATAAATATAAGTGATAAAATGAAAGCAGTTTATTATTTTTGTTTCATACGACCTTTATTTATAATAATCAAAAGCACAAACAATTTGGGCTTACAATTTTTGGTATAAACGAAGAAAACTAAATCTTGGGCTGTTACCTTCTTTGGACCATGGGCACCTTCATTGAACCACCAGGTTGCCGTCAATGAACTTCAAGAAATTTGTTCTAAAGGTCCAATCAAGGTAACTTATTATAATAAAAATATGATTAAATTATGGCATACGAGGAGAGACAAACAAGCTTGCTTTCGGGACTCCGTAAATTCTACTAGCTTCATTTAAACCAGTTTTTTGTGTTCTCACTCATTCTAGAGCGAGCTTCATGCTGGTTTCATTCCAAGTATTTTCTTTTATTCGGCGACATTCTGAAATTACAAATTTATAATGAACCCATAATAAAGACAAAAAAAAAAAAAATGATTGGACCGGTCCAACGGTGGAACTCTCTTGAGGTCCAGTGATGTCAACAAGGTACTTGCTAAGAAAAGAAAATTTTAAATAATACATGGACATGATTAGACAAAATTGAATAACACTCATGGAATCACTATTAAATTATCTAATATTTCATACCAGTGCACACAAACAAATATGAATAGAATGATACTTATACCAAATTGTTCCGAGTCAAATAATAAGATTTTGACCGCTGCAAACACAACCACACGCGTCACTCCTCGCAACGAGCTGCAGCGTCTCTGGAAAACAGGGGGGTGCAACTGAACCGGCAAGGACTCGTTTCCGCTAGTTTGGGTGTTGCTAGCTTGGACAGTTTTGGAAATACCTTGGTGTTCCAATGAAAGAGGTAGTCCAATGATCGCACTATCCCCTACTTTGAATATGAAAATAAAACGGAGATAAAAAATATAAAAGTTAAAGGACTTATTTCAATAAATATTAAACAAATACAATATTATACAATAAAGTAGCTAATTACTTTTGAACTTTCAAGAAGTCAGTTGCCGTGTTCCAAGTTATAGATTACACTTACAAGACAGATGATTACCAAACCTTCATTAAAATGGTACCTACCTACATAGATACAATCTAATAAAATCCGTTTAATATCTATGAATAAACATAAGTAATTAAATGACGTACTTACAATCAATTAATATCCGACTTCCTTCTGAACACGAAAATGAGACTGCGAGCATTTAATGAGTACTAAAATTCAAGTTGTACGAGAAAATTCGATTATACTAAATCAAATGAACCTCCTTATAAAGCTACTGAGGCAAAAGTCGGAAAAACGAATACGAAAAACTACCTGCAAGATATTTACGAGTAAATGAAATTAGTTCTTAGAGAGTACGGTAATTAAATACAAAAGTAGCATCCCATAATGTTATTTCATGACTACAGATTTGTTCGAATTTCGTTGATCAATCCATTACGTCGAAGAGAAGTATACGAACCAAAGGAAAATACCAAAATTGGGAAGAGCTTGAGAATTTTATTGAAAAGTTTTGACAGGTCATCGAGGGCCGACTAAGATCTATTTATAAAAATGTATATATTTTCCTTTTGGAAGGTCTGTAGGTACCTACTATTTCATCATCTGTCTAGCCTTTTCCCAATACCGCTTGGTAAGACTAGTTGTCAGACTTTCTGGCTTCTGACGACCTATAACAACTGTAAAAGATCTACAAATGTCAGCGGGACTAACGGCTTAACGTGCTTTCCGAGGCACGGAGGGGTCTTCGTATGTAAAGATGGTCACCCATCCACGGAACAACCGCTGCAAGCGTAGCTTAACCTGATCGATCGACCCGTGCAGCTGTTATTACTTAGCCACAAGCCCACAGCGTGCTGGTTTTAATTAATCAGCTTTCAATTTATCAGTTTCACGACATTATTTTCATCATGTAAGCCCGCTTTAGTGTACAAAGATTACAATTTTAGGAAAAAAGTTTTTTTAATGCATAATTCAAAGCTGTGTTTGATGTAGGTAAATAATACTGTTCCCCGTAACATGTTTCATACTTTAACCTTAATTGCGAGATTGATGCGGAAACTTGTGATTTTCGTATTGTGATTGTTTACCTAGTACGGTCGTTACGGGTCGTCAGAAGCCTGAAAGTCTGACAACCAGTCTAACCAAAGGGTATCGTATTACCCAGTGACTGAGTTTTGGAGGTCAGATAGGCAGTCGTTCCATGTAAAATACTGGCATTCAGCTGCATCCGGTTAGACTGGAAGCCGACCCCAAAATAGTTGGGAAAAGGCTAGGCAGATTGATTGATTGTTTACCTAGTAAGACATGTTGGAAAAAATACCTGACACCATCAGGTAAATAATGAAATTAAAGATAAATGTCATAATTTGTATTTTATATCAATCATCGAATAAATAATTTAAACGATACCTATCTATTATTATTGTTATTTTTATTTCAGTAATTATTTATACATTGTAATGTTCATTGAAATGTCACGCTAATGACTGCGTGAATATTTAAAGTGTTATCAGTGAGGACTATCAGAATAGTACTGATAACACCTTAAATATTGCTTTCAGTGACTATTATGGAATTGATTCCATTCGTTATATTTAAACTCAATATGTTTCCCCTGCTGAGACAAACACAAAGTGGGGGCCGTTGTTTACCCGGGCTCAGTGCGAGTTAGTGGATGTTAAATCTAAAAAAATCAAATGTATTTTTACCTTTTGTGCACCACTGACACACGGCAGCGATGCGGACGAATTTGTTGATGCTGAATGACGCTTTGCCCTTTTTTATACATAATATAAATATTTTAATGTTAGATTGTATATTTTATTTAAAGTATGTAAATAAAGTTCTAAAACTAAATAAAAAATGCATTTATTTACATAACACAGGTTTATGATTATGCTACTAAATATTGGAGTACATTTCAGCGCCAATCTCCTAATTTAAATGCCATACACGCCAGCGCGTGTAGATACCATGTGTTACAGAATTGCGATAAAAATTTCGCGCAATTTTAGCCCGCTGTGTGGGCTGCGCCTTACTGACAGAGTATTTTCTTTGACACAAAAGTGCGTCACTCGAAGTCACGTAGGTACGTGTAGAAAAAACATGAGACAGGTTTCTTATTGCTATCTCGTTTACGTTTATATAACGTTGACTGTGAGAGGTAAAAGTAACTCGATTCGGTACAGGTAATCCCAACGGCTTGCGTGGGGTAGTAACTAGCTGACTTAAAATGGTTTTCTCATTTCCGGGTTTGAATAAAAGGCTAATCATGTTCTTTTCAGTATTCTTTGAGTGTTTCTTAATAAAGTCGGGTAGCGTTTCTTGTAATGTTATACAGTGAAGACCTAATAGATATTCCATATTTAGGTATCTATAATACATTGTAACAGCGAATCAATTTTCACGCCTCCCCCTTCCACTTAAGAACTAGGCCAAATATATTTTGATATTTGGATACCGGCGAAATCTCGCGGTTTAAATCTAGTATCGACACAAAAGGTTAGCACATAGCGTCTCACTATGTTAGGGTGTCCCGAAACAATCAATTGCAATTGTTAGTAATATTGTCAGAGGCTTCAATTATTGCATTTGGTAGACGATCAATTTGCGTATCAATGTGTATCAATTATGTAAATATTGACAATTAGTAGTTCTTATTAGTAGTTCGCTTTATAGCGACGATGTAGCCGTAGCATTCAGGATCGACAATGACAATGCTATGGTATGAATATTAAGTGGAAAGTCAATTTGCCTCACCATTAATTTCCCTGACTTTGCCTAGCTTCAACACACATGCCATGCATGACTTCTTCTACATATGCCTTTTCCTCGTGAAACTGATCTTATCCAAAGACGAAACTTAAGTACCTACATAGTTACAGCACCTTTCCGCTAAAACCGGACTTTAATATTCCGATTTTCTGAAATGAAACGCTTGCAGAATGGAATTTAAAATTCATACAAAGTCATCGCTTACTTAGTTCTTCATAACGCTCAATATGCTTTCACGAGATTAGATACTAAGCTAACCGGCTAAAGTGGAAGCAATGTCTTCTTCGTAATCCTTCGTTGCAGTGGAAATACTTAGCTACATGTATACTCAGACCAAATAAATAACCAAGACAGAGCGCTGTCAACAGTGACGTGAGGCCGGTTTCGTAAGGTTGTGTGCACTTAGTGAGGTGTAGTTTGATTGTAAATGTGTGCGTGTATGTGTATACCCAGAGCGGAGGTGTAGTTTTGACATACTTCACTGTATTGTTCGCAGCGCTTGGTCTTGGTTTTATATTTGGTCTGAGCATGTATATCGAAAGCTTAAACATGACTGTATAAAAACACATTAATGAAATAAACGTATCCTTGGAGGTCAATATGTAAGTACACTTTATGAAATCGTTTTTGACGAAAATGTACTGAATTTGCTGCAGTCGGCCTATGACCCTGCTTACAACTGAGTCATATATACGATGCAAATGGTGGCTTCAGAGAAACAGTGATGACAAACAGTAATTTCAAGTTTACATAAGCTATAGTAAATGTGGTGTACCTATTTATATCAATTTGTTACACAAGAAACATAACACAATTTACACTATTTTCACCAATAACAAGTTTAGACACTGCAGGGATCCAAAAGTGTACAAGCACTTTGGTGCACTCTTGAGACACACCACTCCACATGTTGGTCGGTTCCGAAACTTAATGTTTCGATCTGTCAAATTTGAATTCGGAACATTTTTTTATCTGTACCTGTACCATATTGACAGACTTTATCCACGTGAAATTAAAGTTTTATTTTAAAAAAAACCTTTAAAATTACTTTTTTTCTATTAAAATAGTTGCCAATGGTTTTAGTTATCTGTGGTGATTACTAAAACAATTGTGTGATATTGATTATTGTAAGTTTCATAAACAAAACTGTTTGCACGGTTTTTTTATCATCGTATTACGTGTTTATTAATACATAATTATATTGACTTTATGTGTAACAGCTAAGGCACATCAAAACAATATTGCAAGGTACCTACGTAAAAGTAGGTACTTTAAAAAATTGCTCATCTTCAGTAAAAAGAATATATGTACTAATAACTAACTAATAAACACTCAAGAGCAATATGTACATCAAACTAGAGGAACTTGGGTTAATAAAGTTATGAATTCTCTTTATAGACTATTTTTTTAAAGATTTTAAAAAAAGTAACCAGACCTTTTCATCTTTAAATAATTTATCCTCTTATATCATTATAATAATTTCATGGACTAACTACTGTCCGCGACTTCGCTTGCGTACTAGTCAATTATACTATAAATAAACCATACCCTGTGACACGCGGCGATAGTTTTCTGCCCGATAAAGAATTTTCGAAATCGGTTCAGTAATTCAAGAGATTACTTACCTCCTACATCCAAACTTAAAAATCTTTATAATATTAATGTAGATACTTGGTAGTTAGTAGGTATCTTTTTCAGATAGCTTCAAGCTTGTAGGATGTTCCTATCACGAAATGAAATGAAAGATTCCGAAAAAGTTAAATAGGTACTTGCCTGCAACCAATTAAAAAAGCCTGATATCAACATTTCAACAATGCAATCCTATGCAGCAATGCACAGCTTAGCCTACCTAACCTATTTTTATTTTAAATAGTAGATCCAACCCATAAAGTGATTAAGTACATACCTATAAATTCTTCTTACTAATAGGTACTCATGTTAAACAAATTCTATTCGTGACAAAAAATGAGATTCATCCTGATGTTTTAAAGCAGCGATTAGGCGCCTACGCAACATCTGTATCTGAAAGAATGACTGTTATCTCACTGAAAGCGACCTTTATCCAGTTCTCTCATTTATCAGCCGATTAATCTTTGCAAACGATCCTTTTGTGGAGGACGTTTCGAGTTTTATATCGCAGTCATTTGATACTTTCAATGTTCTTTAGGGAGTACCTATTGAAGATTTTGGTTCATTGCCGTTTTTGGTTGCAGCGAAATTTTTTTCAGATTTTTACTTTTCTTCCGTTTCAGTCTGCAGTCAACAGTAATTATGTATTTGTTTTTATTATTTTCCAACCGCGTATTCAGACACCATTATTATTAAAGTTTGTAATGATAATAATCTATATCTATACATATAATAAATCTGTAGACGAGGAGTTTCTGTACAATGAAAAAAAAAAAAAAAAACCTGGCTGGAGTGTCCAAGAATAACCAACAGATGCCATTTCTACCATTTTTGGAATTTTTGTCTGTTTGTCTGTTTGTCTGTTTATCTGTTTGTCTGTTTGTCTGTTCGTTTGTTTGATTGTTCCAGTATCACGTAAAAAGTACGAAATCAATATGGTTAACTTATAAACTCAAATATTGTGTGTAACTCGATGTTTCATTTAGTTTTTGTTTCATCGCAATCGCTTCAAAATATCAAAAGATATAAGAGTTTAAAGTATTCAAGAAGAAATTTTCATTAGGTACGTAATGTAGATACACGTAACGACATCTATTGACGTAAAATGACACTAGCGTAAAATCAGGTAGGTTTGTGAGAACGTGTGTAACACACGATCATAATCATCATATGTTCACATACTTCGCGCGGAAACATAACGCGATCCATTGTGAATTTACCCAATCTAAAGTTTGGTTAATTCAAGTTTTCCAAATCCATTGTTTGGTAGTAGTGCCATAGGTGGCGCTATCTATCTTTTAAATCATGATACAAATATTAATCATGAAAAAATGGTGATAAATTTTAATTTCTTAAAAATTGTAGATTGTTACATCGAGCAAAAAGTGAGTAATTAAGGCACGAACGCGCTTACTAAATAAACACGAGTGCATTAATCACTCACTTTAGCAAGGTACGTAATCTACTTTTCTTTCAACTACCAATGTACCTGCTGCGATAAAATATACCTGCTCAAGGTTAACTCAACTCAATCCAAATCAAGTTAGGTCAAGTTAGGTCAAGTCAGGTCAAGTCAGGTCAAGTCAGGTCAAGTCAGGTCAAGTCAAGTCAAGTCAAGTCAGGTCAAGTCAGTCATGGAACCCTACATCTTTTCTACATACCTTACAGAGTGTTCGAACGTTTTCCCATATATTTTGACAGTATCACTTCGTGCTCGATAGATGGCGTTGTTCATTTAACGTCATTTTCTGAATCGCGGTGTTAAGAGTCTCCGTAGAAGAATGACTTTCGCCGAATTCATAACTATCGAGTGTTTGGCTCATTTTGAATTGAACACATAATCCATACTAATCGATGCTTAAAAGTATAAATTCGATAGTAACTCTGTCTGTCTGTCCGTCTGTAATTCTGTATGTTACCTTTTCACGCCTGATCCACTGAACGGATCTCGATAAAATTTGGTAAAGAGATAGATGGCATCCCGGCGAAGAACATAGGCAATTATTTTCTCAAAAACAAATTTAAGGGGGGGGGGGATATAGGGGATGAAAGTTTTTATGGGAAACCTATCATTTTTAGAGTTCCGCAGTCAACAAGGAAGCTTTATAGTTTCGCCATGTCCGTCTGTCTGTCTGTCCGCGACTTAGCTCAAAAACTTTTAATCGACCAACTTACATGTGCAGTTGCAAAAACCCAAACATTCTGTATGCGAGAACAAGTTTTTTAACTACAATGTTTTTTTAACTACACTTTGAGGGACAGTAAACGCCCATAGAGGTAATGACAATAAAACTTTGCGAAAGTTTGTTTGATAAATTAATTCATCCCAACTACGGAACCCTTCATTGTGCATGGTTCGACACGCACTTGGCCAGTTTTTTTTTAACTTAGGGCTGTGAAAATTTATGCTTTTTGTAACTAACAAAGAGGTATGTTCTTCTAAAATCATCCCTCATGAGGGTAAAAACCCTTCTTTACCCTCTTGATTTTAAAATTCAAATGTAAGTACTTATTATTGACATTTTTGCGGGACTCTCTTCAAGAGCGTTAAGGGATTGAGAATATAGTCATAGTCCGTATCTTGAGAATCTGTCCACTCAATGAAAAGTTATTACTACTTGGCTCTTGGCTTGGAACAAAGAGTTTGAGTTTACCAGTGAGTACTTACTCGATAGATGGCGTTGTGCAAATGATGCGATTTTCTTAAGGGGCATGCGCCGGTAGCCCGCGAAATTCAAATCTTAAGTTTTTTGCCATTTGCAAGTCAGTGTCAGACAGGTTGTATGTTAAAATGAAATTGTTTATTCTGTAAATAGGTTATTGGAATCACTTTTACACGTCGTAATAATATCAAAAAATTGTAAAATCAAGCTAGATGAGGTCGACGTTTCCTATCTGACTACTCTGAGAAGAAAGGCCGAAACAAACTCAGTCTCTTTTAAAGTCCGGACATACCTAGGTCAGATATTGGCATATTGGTCAGGCCCTATGAGGGCCATGTAGATTAGAGTCTCTGAAATAGTCTTTTGAGGAATGAACCACACAGATTTGAGTGAACCTGTCCTGTCACTGCAAGCATTTGTCAGTAATAGTGGAGCTCAGCTCAGAACTTAAGGAGCTCAACGACTCGACGAACAATACCAAAGAAAGGACATTTGTGTAGGCCGCATAAAGTTCTCAAATTGCCAGACCATTGTTAAAACTAACTGAGAACGAAAATTCACATTCATCCTCACATTCACAATAATTCAATACTTTACAAAGTAATCATTTGTCAATATCCTACATATAATATTCAATAATGTGAATTTGTATATAAAACTGGTAGGTATATTTTGATGATTTTCCATAGTACTTATTCAAAATGTCACAATGCCAAAATGACAAAATGTTAGCAGAGCGAGCAGCTCAATCCCATGCTTTTTGTCTTCTAAATAATCTGAAATTGTATAGTACCCTTTTTTACAAAGTTTGGTTTTAATACAGCTTTTAAATCGTTTAATGGGTAAGTTTCGAATGTCAATATGAATAAAATATGATTCGCGATCGTAGCAAATAGTAGCTTTACAGAATAATAACCATTAGATACAGGAATACAACTCCTGCAATATTAGTTAGATTAGATAAATAAATATTTAAAACAACTGCGACTCATTATTTAAAAACTTGATACTGACCTGTAAAAAGCAAAAAACATAAGATAATTTGAATTTCGCAGGCTCCCGCAAAGCTTTCGCCTTAGTTTCCATCGTCCATACAATATGCCATAGTTTTTTCATTAATCTTTATACAATATTTTTTCATTAATCTTTCCGACAGTTTCATACTGCTGTCCATACTATCCACACTATCACCACAATATAGATATGGACTACCACTAATATATAAAGTTACTGGCTGTCTCATGTCTGTTACTTTTACGCCGTAACGCCTAGGTCGCCTAGACAGACCACGTGGGTTATGGGACATAGGATACTTTTATCCCGGTAGCACATTCCCGTGGGATAATTTCCGACATCCACGCGGGTGAAGCCGCGGGCAAAAGCTAGTATATAATAATGATTAATATTGGGAATGATATTATAATACCTAGATTATGTTCGCAGAATATGTGGCAGCTATAGGTACCTAGTAGCAGCTTAATCCTGTTTGCAATAGCAACATAATTACGTTCTTTGAACGCTCTAATCCGCTTGTCAAGCATTTCAATTAATTCTGAGACTCCGAATACGAATAGCTATGGTAATCGCATCAGCAGACGTAACTAATGTCACTAGTCAAGATATAGCGCCCGGTCGACAGCTGCACAACGAGAATTGTCAATACTAGCGACATATGGTGCGGGTTGGTAGATATCACATGTCTTCGAATTTTTTTGTTGTAGGACATGCCGGTTTCCTCACGATGTTTTCCTTCACCGTTTTGAGAGCAGTGGTGATGAAATAATTGACACAAAGTAAAGCGCCTGTCAGGGTTCGAACCTACGACCTACAACTCGTAAGTCTTGGCCGTTACCACTGGGCCACCACTGCTCTCTCATACCTACTTGACATTTGGGTAATCAATATTTTGGTCTTTTCATAAAAATATCATATCAATATCATGTACCCACATTTATAAGTTAGGTGGTATAAAAAAATAACTATTTGAAATTGGTTTGAGGAAACAATGGAACAGCTTCTTGCAAGTAAAAGCATTCATTTATTTTTTGCCTTAATTGGGACTTTGTCCCGGTATTCTCCTCTTTCGTCCAAACCATTAACGAGGATAGACGTGTTACACTTTGCTCCGCAAACATCGACAAACGATACCACACCATAACAGTACATATTCCTGCGTGTGAGACGCGAGTGTTGCGTGTACTCTATTGCCTATCGGAGGTGCGCCCCCGGCCGCCCGCACGACGAGAGGGAAAAAGACAGCCTAAATAATTGTCGTCCTGCTCCCGCGCCGCTGACATCGTGGATCGTGACCTTCAGCGTGGAGACCGAAGACAGAATAAGGTGATCCTTACTATATTGCTATCTCAGTCCCGTTCCGCTGTCCGCGGACTTAACGCAGAGTGCCTGTGTGAGGAGTGCAGGTGCGATAATTGCTATCTCGTCTGCGCCCTGCATTGTAGCGTCTGCGAGAGCTACGACCGATGTAAGCGCTGCGTTTGCCATACGTCACCGGATATAAGCTACTAAGTTGCTACACTTTCGTCACTGGCGCGCGATTACCGCTCTATCACCATAATAAACATTGAACCAAATTATGATGGACAAATCGCTCTCGGAAACTGACATCAACCAGGGAAATATGAATACACCCCCCAACTATGTATTCCAACGGACCAAGCGAAGTAGAGAAGATATGGAAGACTCAATTGTCAAGGAATTTGCTGAGTTCAAGGAGGAAGTAAGAAAAATGCTGAGTGGATTCGCTGAAAAGCAAGGGCAAGACATTCAGCGGATAATTGATTCGTCTTTGAAAGAAATCCAGCAAAGTAATATTAAGCTGGTGAGTTCAATTGAGTTTCTCTCTGGCCAATATGAAGATCTAAAAAAGAAACATGATGTTTTGGAGAACCAGGTTAAGGAAGACAGGTCCTATATAAAAATTCTAGAAGATAAGATGGAATCCTTGCAAACCAGCAATCAGAAGACTAATTTTGTTATAAAGAATGTGCCAAGACAGCCAAGGGAAGCAAAGGAGGATCTAATTGAAATGGTTATGTGTCTTTCCAAACACCTAGACTGTGCCATTACCAAGCATGATGTAAAGGATATATATAGAGTACGTGGAAAAAACGGTGAGAACCTTAATACGCCAATAATAGTGGAGACCGGCTCGACCTTGCTTAAAACGGACATCATGAAAATGGGTAAGGCTTTGGCTATAAAAACAAATTCCAAGTTATGTTGTAAACATCTAGGCCTCAAATCAGATGAAGATACTCCCATATTTCTATCTGACCACCTAACTCCGAAGAGTTCCCGTCTTCACTTTTTGGCACGCGACCTTACCAAGTCAGGAGAGTTTAAATTCTGTTGGACCGCATATGGCAAGGTTTTACTTAAAAGGGATGAGCAATCCCCAACCATACTTGTCACGAGCGAACAGCAGATACATCAACTTAAGTTAAAAAAATGACTAGTAACTTCTTGTCATATTATATTACGTATCAGTAACAATATGAAGGCAAACGTAACTATGTTAATCTCTATTTTGCTCGCCGGCTCATTGATGTATCTGCTCAGTTTGTTGGGATTTTTTGTTACTTTTAGTTATCTTATTATGTTCTTTTTGAAAGTATCTTTATTTGTGATTATTTTATACGCTGGCACTACAATGCTACACATAACCAACCAGTACTCATTTACACATAACACACTCACTTATTTCTCACTACATTTATACAGCAATTACTCGCACACAGTCAAGTATACTACCCATTCATTCATTCTGATATATTCCGTAAATGCCCTTTCATTTCACACCTGTACTCGTATTACAAAACTAACTCTTTTAATTATAATTCTCTTCCACAAAAACCACTACCAAATGTCACGTTATTTCTATTATTTCCAAACTATATATAATGGATAACCAACTACAAACCATAGAAGATATTGATGACCTTCAAATTGCGCGTAGTATTGAATGTGATTGCATGGACTTCACTAGGCTGACTAATATAAAAAGAACTGACTTTACGGTCATTTCTCAAAACATAAGAAGCATTTCGTGCAACTTTGACAACTTTATAATTACTCTTTCGACTTTTAATTTTGAAACTGATGTCATTATTTTAACGGAATGCAGATTGAGTTCTGAAAAACCTATACCACAACTATATAATTATTCCTCCTACGTTACCACACACCACCAAAACCAGAATGACGGTGTTGTGGTATACATAAAAAATAACATAAAATCTAAAGTTACGGAAATTAAACTAACGCATGCATCATGCCTTCAACTTGAAATATTTAATAACACTGTTTTATGCATCTATCGATCGCCAGCTAACCCGAACTCGGAAAGTTTTTTAAATTCTATAAGTACCCATCTCGATACTATAAACCCCCAGAAAAATATAATTATAGCGGGTGATATAAATATCAACATTAAAAAAAAGGATACTGAGTCGAGTCACGACCAAAAAAACAGACTTAATTACCTCAATACACTCTCCCAGTATGGTATACTGCCTGGTCATACATTGCCTACTAGAAATGAAAACTGCTTGGACCACTTTATGCTAAAGTTAATCAAACATAAGATATCCGCCTTCATTGCCATTTTGCATACAAGCATTACAGATCACTTCACCACCTTTCTATCCCTCTCAAAAATTAAAGATTCCCCAATTGTGAACAAAACTAAATCCTCAATTGACTTTGAGAATGCATATAAGTATTTACTGGAAAATAAAATAGCTGATTTACTCTTTTGCAACGATCCGGAATCCCTGACAAACCTTCTTATATATAAACTAACAGAATCGATTAATAAAAATACTACCCTTGTGAAAATTCCAAATAGTAAGCGCATTATCAAGCCATGGATTACCCCAGGCATTTTAAGATGTATCAGGAACCGCAACAAATTGCAAAAAGATAGTAAAAAAGAACCATACAATGAAATATTAAAGATAACGTTTATAAGATATAGGAACTATTGCAATAACTTAATAAAAAAAGTAAAAAGAAAGTACGAAAGAGAACTAATAACTAAATCATCTACTAATAATAAAATACTTTGGAAGAATATAAAAACTATTACCTACTCTAATAAATGTAAAAGCGACTACACAGAATTATTAAATATTAAATCATCTCCATTAGAATCGGTTAATTATATAAATAATTATTTTGCCAACATTGGTAAAAACCTTGCACTGAAAATCCAGCCACGTATAAGACGTAATCAACAGGATCAACATCTCTCTCCAACGAGTCAGCCTAACTCATTTGTACTGCTGGACACTGATATAAGTGAAGTTAACCTTATCCTCATGAGTCTTAAAACCGGCAGTGCACCTGGATGGGACAACGTTTCAACTAGTTTTTTGAAGTATATGCGCAAGGATGTTGTTCCCATTGTTACACATCTCGCCAACCTTTGTTTTAGACAAGGAATCTTTCCAGCTGCATTAAAACAGGCTATCATTACGCCAGTATATAAGTCTGGAGACAGAGACGATGTCGGCAACTATAGGCCTATATCTGTCCTACCTGCAATTTCTAAAATAATCGAAAAACTTATTAACATAAGGTTACTCAAATATCTAAGAGATTTTGATATATTATCGGACTCACAATTTGGCTTCCGGCAAGGTATGTCTACTGAGAATGCAGTTGCGGCGCTTAGTGCGCTAATTACCGAACAACTAGATAGCGGCAAGAAATGTGTAACTACATTTCTAGATTTAAAAAAGGCCTTCGACACCGTCTCTGTCCCACTCTTAACAAATAAGCTAGAAGCTATTGGAGTTCGTGGGCTGCCGTTAAATCTCCTCAAAGATTATCTCAGCAATCGAAAGCAAAGGGTTAGAGTGGGTCAGTGTATTAGTCAGGACACGGCAGTGTCTTACGGAGTCCCCCAAGGGAGCGTATTGGGACCTACCTTGTTTCTTATTTATGTGAATGAACTCTGTAACATGCGTATTGCAAATGCAAGAATTATTTCGTACGCTGACGACACTGCAGTAGTGTTCACGGGTAGCTCTTGGCGAGACGTTCAGCTTAGCGCAGAATTGGGATTATCTGAGATTGCTAAATGGCTGGGGCAGAATTTGCTTACACTGAACATATCTAAAACTAACTACATATGTTTCAGTGTATGCAATCGTACACAACCCAGTACTGACTTTAATCTTAAAGTTCACCTATGCGACGCTGGTAATCACTCACTCTGCAGCTGCTCAACTATAAACAGAGTAACTCATATCAGATATTTGGGTATTATCATCGACCAGAGATTGTCTTGGCACCCCCACATTGATCAAGTTGCTAGTAGAGTCAGAAAACTAAGTTGGATTTTCAGGACGCTTAGACATATAATACCTATTAATGTTTGTACTCCTGCAGGCAGGGACAAAAACTTCCTAAATATCATATATTTAGCGCTTGCACAATCAGTATTGCTATACTGCATCCCTATTTGGGGGGGGGCTTCAAAAACAAAATTTTTAGAATTAGAGCGAGCACAACGAGCTCTTATCAAGTGCATGTATTTTAAAAAAAGGAGATATTGTACTGAAAAACTCTATCATATCAGTAACCTCTTAACGGTCCGGAAGCTTTACATTACTCAAGTTGTTCTCACAAAACATAAAACACTAACCTATGATCCCAGAATATTGGCTAGAAGAAGAAAAGATATCATATTAAAAATTCCACAAACAAGAACTCTATTTGCCAGTATTCAACTTTGTAAACGATCTGCTCAGCTTTATAATGCTATTAACAAACACATTTACATCTACCCTAAGAATTGTTATGAATGCAAAAAAATACTAACGGAATGGATAAAAAAGCTAACCTATAGTGAGACTGAATCACTTCTACAACAGATACACTAACACTACACTAACACTATACTCCGCACAAACACACTTACCCCCACACACACCCTCACACCCACACTTACACACATCATTCACTCAAATCACTTTGTTTTTGATTATGTACTCGTATTGTATAGTTTACACTTCTTGTTTTTGAAAGAGCGGAGTCTCCTAATACAGGCATCATTTGCTTAAAAGGAGGCTCCAATCTCAAATTTGTTGTACGTTTAAGGTTATCAAATAAACTATTTATTTTTTTTTTTATTTTTTATTCTGGACTCTAACCTCAAAAACATAGAATACTTTTTCTACGTTTTCTTCTTCCATTCTCCCCTGTCAACCGTCACGCTATCGTTCACTCCCTGCTCTTTCTTATCATTCCAAAGTACAAATTCAAATTAATGTCATTTATTTCGAAGTGTCCATAAAACTCCTGAAACGTATTTCCAACACGAAAGCAGCTATTAAACCTTTGTATTGGATTATCGAATAACTTGGGAGCATGTGAATAGCCTTATAATGTCTTGTGGCGAAGTTTGGCGAAACTTGGTTGAGTTTGAAGAGCATCCAGGCTTCAAGAGAAACTTATTATCTGGGGATAGTTGTACATGCTTAGACAACCATACAGTATCAGTGAGTATTAAATTTATGTAGATATACATAGTTATGTGTGTATTTTTGTATAATAGCTTGGGAATCGTCAATTCACGAGTGAAAAATAATCCGTCCACAACACAAATAATTATTGTTGTCATTGTTATGTTAACCTTAGTCTGTAGTGAAATTATAGGTACTTTTGAAAATTATAATCTGATAACTTACGTGAATTAGTGCTATAATTTTATTCTTAAACTAGCTTTTGCCCGCGGCTTCGCCCGCGTGGATGTCGGAAATTATCCCACGGGAATGTGCTACCGGGATAAAAGTATCCTATGTCCCATAACCCACGTGGTCTGTCTAGGCGACCTAGGCGTTACGGCGTAAAAGTAACAGACATGAGACAGCCAGTAACTTTATATATTAGTGGTAGTCCATATCTATATTGTGGTGATAGTGTGGATAGTATGGACAGCAGTATGAAACTGTCGTAAAGATTAATGAAAAAATATTGTATAAAGATTAATGAAAAAACTATGGCACATTGTATGGACGATGGAAACTAAGGCGAAAGCTTTGGGGGAGCCTGCGAAATTCAAATTTTCTTATGTTTTTTGCTTTTTACAGGTCAGTATCAAGTTTTATGTTGATCTAAATAATGAGACGCAGTTGTCTCAAATATTTATTTATCTAATCTAACTAATATTGCAGGAGTTGTATTCCTGTATCTAATGGTTATTATTCTGTAAAGCTACTATTTGCTACGATCGCGAATCATATTTTAATCATATTGACATTCGAAACTTACCCATTAAACGATTTAAAAGCTGTATTAAAACCAAACTTTGTAAAAAAGGGTACTATACAATTTCAGATTATTTAGAAGACAAAAAGCATGGGATTGAGCTGCTCGCTCTGCTAACATTTTGTCATTTTGGCATTGTGACATTTTGAATAAGTACTATGGAAAATCATCAAAATATACCTACCAGTTTTATATACAAATTCACATTATTGAATATTATATGTAGGATATTGACAAAATGACATGATTACTTTGTAAAGTATTGTATTATTGTGAATGTGAGGACTATGTGGATGTTTATTTTGTTTTTATTATTATATTTTTTCGTTCTCAGTTAGTTTTAATGTTCTGGCAATTTGAGAACTTTATGCGGCCTACACAAATGTCCTTTCTTTGGTATTGTTCGTCGAGTCGTGGAGCTCCTTAAGTTCTGAGCTGAGCTCCACTATTACCGACAAATGCTTGCAGTGACAGGACAGGTTCACTCAAATCTGTGTGGTTCATTCCTCAAAAGACCATTTCAGACTCTAATCTACATGGCCCTCATAGGGCCTGACCAATATGCCAATATCTGACCTAGGTATGTCCGGACTTTAAAAGAGACTGAGTTTGTTTCAGCCTTTCTTCGCAGAGTAGTCAGATAGGAAACGCCGACCTCATCTAGCTTAATTTTTCAATTTTTTGATATTATTACGACGTGTAAAAGTGATTCCAATAACCTATTTACAAAATAAACAATTTCATTTTAACATACAACCTGCCTGACACTGACTTGCATATTGCAAAAAACTTAAGATTTGAATTTCGCGGGCTACCGGCGCATCCCCCTTAAGAAAATCGCATCATTTGCACAACGCCATCTATCGAGTAAGTACTCACTGGTAAACTCAAACTCTTCGTTCCAAGCCAAGAGCCAAGTAGTAATAACTTTTGATTGAGTGGACAGATTCTCAAGATACGGACTATGACTATATTCTCAATCCCTTAACGCTCTTGAAGAGAGTCCCGCAAAAATGTCAATAATAAGTACTTACATGTGAATTTTAAAATCAAGAGGGTAAAGAAGGGTTTTTACCCTCATGAGGGATGATTTTAGAAAAACGTAACTCTTTGTTAGTTACAAAAAGCATAAATTTTCACAGCCCTAAGTTTAAAAAAAACCGGCCAAGTGCGTGTCGAACCATGCACAATGAAGGGTTCCGTAGTTGAGATGAATTAATTTATCAAACAAACTTTCGCAAAGTTTTATTGTTATTACGTGTATGGGCGTTTACTGTCCCTCAAAGTGTTCACATTGTAGTTAAAAAACTTGTTCTCGCATACAGAATGTTTGGGTTTTTGCAACTGCACATGTAAGTTGGTCGATTAAAAGTTTTTGAGCTAAGTCGCGGACAGACAGACAGACAGACGGACATGGTGAAACTTCCTTGTTGACTACGGAACTCTAAAAATTATAGGTTCCCCATAAAAACCTTCATCCCCTATATCCCCCCCCCCCCCCCCTTAAATTGGTTGTTGAGAAAATAATTGCCTATGTTCTTCGCCGGGATGCCATCTATCTCTTTACCAAATTTTATCGAGATCCGTTCAGTGGATCAGGCGTGAAAAGGTAACATACAGAATTACAGACGGACAGACAGACAGAGTTACTATCGAATTTATACTTTTAAGCATCGATTAGTATGGATTATGTGTTCAATTCAAAATGAGCCAGATGCTCGATAACTATGAATTCGGCGAAAGTCATTCTTCTACGGAGACTCTTAACACCGCGATTCAGAAAATGACGTTAAATGAACAACGCCATCTATCGAGCACGAAGTGATACTGTCAAAATATATGGGAAAACGTTCGAACACTCTGTAAGCTATGTAGAAAAGACGTAGGGTTCCATGACTGACTTGACCTGACTTGACTTGACCTGACTTGACCTGACTTGACCTGACTTGACCTGACTTGACCTGACTTGACCTGACTTGACCTGACTTGACCTGACTTGACCTGACTTGACCTGACTTGACCTAACTTGATTTGGATTGAGTTGAGTTAACCTTGAGCAGGTATATTTTATCGCAGCAGGTACATTGGTAGTTGAAAGAAAAGTAGACTACGTACCTTGCTAAAGTGACTAATTAATGCACCTATGGCACTACTACCAAACAATGGATTTGGAAAACTTGAATTAACCAAACTTTAGATTGGGTGAATTCACAATGTATCGCGTTATGTTTCCACGCGAAGTATGTGAACATATGATGATTATGATCGTGTGTTACACACGTTCTCACAAACCTACCTGATTTTACGCTAGTGTCATTTTACGACAATAGATGTCGTTACGTGTATCTACATTACGTACCTAATGAAAATTTCTTCTTGAATACTTTAAACTCTTATATCTTTTGATATTTTGAAGCGATTGCGATGAAACAAAAACTAAATGAAACATCGAGTTACACACAATATTTGAGTTTATAAGTTAACCATATTGATTTCGTACTTTTTACGTGATACTGGAACAATCAAACAAACGAACAGACAAACAGACAAACAGATAAACAGACAAACAGACAAAAATTCCAAAAATGGTAGAAATGGCATCTGTTGGTTATTCTTGGACACTCCACCTACGTTTTTTTTTTTTTTTTTCATTGTACAGAATCGCCTCGTCTACAGATTTATTATATGTATAGATAATTTGTGATATTACGGACAGAGTCTAAAAGAGATAGAGAAGTGGTGGCCCAGTAGTAACGGCAGTGACTTACGAGTTGTAGGTCGTAGGTTCGAACCCTGACAGGCATTTTACTTTGTGTAAATTATTCCTTCACCGTTTTCAGATTAAAAGACATGTGACACCTACCAACCCGCACTGGGCCCGCGTGGTGGATTACGGCCCACTCCCACTCACCGAGAGGAGGCCTGTGTCCCAGCAGTGGGAACATTATAGGCTGATTATACATAGGAATTGTGGTTCAACACGAACCATGTAAAAATATTTTTCATTATCATCATTAGACTGGACAACGCACCTGCATCTAAAACAAATACGTTCTTAATTCCGTCTGCCTCTTGCAACGAAACATCAAAATCACCATCTACATCTCCTACAGTACGTACCTACTTATTTGGTAACTCGAGAGTACCAGATTGTGTAGAACAGACATATGCCGCAACAGACATAAGTAGCATGCGCAAGAAGCTCCAAATTACAATGACGAAAGTTCGTAATGAGACCCCGAAGTGAAACAACAGTACACCTACAAGTTTGTAACTGAAAGCATCACTATTACAGTATTACCCTATAAGGAGTAATTAAACTTTATGTGCTGCGATTTTACGGTTTAAATTAAACCGCTTTGCTATAGTGAGGATGAAATTAGTTAAACTAGTTAAGGTTGTGGTGGGTTGGGCTGCAGAATAATTCAATCTTGATGTACAGTTTGACAAACGAGTTTGTGTATTATTGATTTATCATAAAATTAGCTGCGCCCTGCAGTTTCTTTCACATAAATCTTGATCCCGTGGGAATATCAGGATAAAAGGTATTCTATGTTCTTCTCCAGGTCATGGTCTACCCATGTGTTAAATTTCATCCAAATCCGTTCAGCTGATTTAGCGTGAAAGCGTAACAAACAAACAAACTCACTTTCGGCTATGATAAATTATATCGTTATAATTTATCATAGCCGTACACTTCTCACAACGCCAATTAACGGTCTGGACATTTACATAATTAAGTAGGTATAATATTTTATGTACCGTTATTTCAATGTTTTCAGTAGCTTAATATAACTTGCGTGGTTCCCTATATTTTTAAAGTGTCCGTTGGTTTAATTATAAATAGCTTTAATACGCGCCTACACGCGCCTACACTCGTTTTGGACCCAAAAAGTATAAATCACCATCTTGGGGCTAAATTATTTTCTCACAACCCTTATTTTTCAGATTCAGTTGATACATACAAAAAAGTTTCAGAGTCCATGTAAAAAAGGAACGAACATTGATCACCACACTCACGGTACGCGGTGTCAAGGGGATATCAAACCCAATAAATTCAGAATTGTTATGATTTTTGAAAGATATGGGATGCCTTGTCTATTGTCTTTGTAAGGTTTCAAATCCTCAACCCCTAAGCTAAAAACGCGATCCTTATACCTCTAGTCTTCTTCTAGCACATTTTCTAACCTTAATCATGAAGACAAACTAGAGCATCAGGTGCTATCTGAGACGCTGAGTATATAAAATACCCGTGCAACGTGGATACTAAGTTTCAACAAAGATACTATAACTTAGAACCTGTTGTTGCCTGTTTTATATAATACCTAGATATAGGTACTACTTGAAAGTCACGATATTTATTTATTTATTTATATATACTTTATTGTACCCCAGAAAATACATAGCGAAAATAAACAAATTTAACACTACAAAACATACAATGGGCGGCCTTATCGCTTTCTGCGATCTCTTCCAGGCAACCTTAGAAAGGACAGTGATTGCGTGGACATCAAAAATGGGGTTGTCATTGGTGCAAAATAGTAAGTAGGTACATAAACTTACCAATAGATACAATATACTATAATAGATACATAAATGCATACATACTGACTTTAAAATAATATTATGTACGACGAAAAATAAATGACGACTACGATTATTACATACGATACGATTATGATAAAGCCTAGAGGATAAAACATAGCTATACTTGGGTTTTTACATCAAAGCTTCAATATTAGAGAGTGAATTGCCTTTTGGTATACAAGAAAGGATACCTTTAATATTTCGTGGGAGTATCACACACGCAGCTGCTATTGGGAATTACCTATATTGGGAATTGCCAAACCAGGCAGAGAGCAGAGAAGCATAACCCAGAGGGGTCCCTATATGTCACGAATCCACAACACATACATACAGGGTTACATTTTAGTGTTCCCTACATTTATGTTCGCATAGCTCGCAAAAATGTAGGGAACAGCTAATTTATTTTTCGCGATTTCGGGTTGGTCCCATAGTGAAAGTTGTTCATAATGATGAGTACAATGACCCCTTAAGAGGATTTAAATGACTAAAATTTCACCCTGTATGTCATGTATGTGAGTGTGTGATGGTCACGAATCCACGAACCGGCCGCGGCAAGAGTAGCTTAACCTTCGATCGACCCATGCAGCAGTTATAATTTAGCCACGAGCCCCTCAAAGAAATGAGTACAACAATGGAAACGTTATGTAAACCTATTCATCCAAATAACTTTATTGAACTGCACTCTTTTTATCATTCGTAATCGATTATATATTATCCTTTCCTACACTGTTTGTTTTACAGTAACGGTAATGTTTTATTAAATACTTCACCGCAGGCGGAACATTGACGGTCGGTAGAACCCAACCCTCACTATTTCACACAGCATTTAACGTTGTTTTATACTCAGAAACATTATGTGCCTACTGCCCAAATAATTCACTAAGCGTAGGCGTCCATATCCTTAACCCAAGTTTGTACAAATAAGTAAATACTTGTATTCACTGGGAACTTGAAGGACTTCGCCGCCATTTAGTTTTGGACTCCCATGGAATTTTTAAATGTCAACACCGTGGGTTGTTTTAATTAATTTAGGGCGGATTAAAAATACCTTTTGTGTACCTAAGGTATATCAACGCTAAGATAAGGTGTCTCGCGTTGGTGCTTACTTCTACTTTCTCTAAAGGCTTTAGTACGTATTTCATAGAAAAAAGCAAGGTATTATCTCAAAGGGATTAGGCTTTTTAAGTAGGTGTTGTAAATACATGGAGCAACAGTGGCATATGATATACTTACGTAGGTATTTATTATTACAATATTGAAAAATAATATGATCGAGCCGGATCTTATAAAAACATGAGGTCCTTTTTACCTCACCCACCACAATATTCAATACATTATCAGCCTATAAAAAACCCATGAAATGTGTGAGAATATACTACCTTTTAAAAGCATACACTTACCGTAAATTATTTTATCTTCCATTTTTACTCTTTATACCGTTATGTTATTGGTAATGCAACATGTCTTGTGCACGTAATTTTCACTTAACAATATTCAATGCCTTGTTTAATTTATTCAAGAAATTCCCCAAAACATTAATTTTAATTACTACCTTACGTTAAAATCCAGGTTCTAATTAAACAAAGCAACTACAGGCTTACAGACCACCTACACTTATTAAGCCATTCTTCTTAACAAACCCTCTATCTCCGACCAGTACATGTCCTTTTCATAGTTAGACTTCCTAAACCGATGATATTATTATGGTAATTTACTTGGCATTTTGGTAATTTCATTCGTTTTATTTCCTTCTTTGTTTATTTCCCTGTTTCTTAGCCATAAGTTGGAAAGTTTTTATTTCGGATTCAGCAAATTAAAAAAGTTTTCCTTCCTTTCAAAATTAAAGCTAACTTGAAGTCTAAAGTAGCTGACTGTTAAATGCTTGATGACGCAAAAACATTTTACGACTAGGCAAAAAAAAATCTCAAATATTGTTTGAAAAAAATGATGAACACTTTATGAAACTAAAATAATTTCATTTAGAATACGGATGATAAATGATAGATTTAAGTGTAGTTGCGCTACATTAAGATCTACTTAGTCACTATCAATATTAGATCTAAGTGTGTCCCGATCCCGTAATAAAATTCATTGAGTAATAGCTTCGAGAAGTTATTTGATAAATTGGTTTCCTTACGACAAGCATTACGCTGCTTAACGCACAAAAAATAAGTTTGAGAAAATAATAATTATTTGAGATTTGAAAAGTGTTTTTTATAAATAAAACCAAGTTAGGTGTCACGCTGAGCTTGTTTAAAAAAAAATATTCGGAAAGGAGACACGCAAATTATATAAAACAATACCGAGTCGTTGAAGCTTCTCGTAGTTTAAATTGCGATCCCGTACTTAAGTACCCAACTTTTTCTCATTCCTACTGTCACGAGCACGCCATTGCCACGACAATGTTATAATAGCAAACAAATTCTAAAGAACGTTTGGAATGTTTTATTTCTCCCATCCCTACACTTTATTGCAATTGACAGTTGACAGTTGTAGCATTGACGTCACAATAGGTATGACGTAAGAATGCGTATGCGTTTTGTTTTATCGATGATACAATTTTTATTCATAACTATAATTATTTTCTTATCGAAAATTATAAAATTGCTATGTGCTTGGGTGAAATGTGGTTTATAGATTTGTTTTTATGTTCCAATTTTGGATAAGTATAATTCTGCGTGCATAGGTTACGTTGGTTATTGTCGATACTCGCAAGAAAAACTTGCTTTGAAGCCTTCATATAACTAAGAAGAGGCCCATACTACTATATAATATCGGTGTACTACTATCGGCTGACTATTTATTAATTAATTAATAAAACTTGCTAAACTTAGATATTGTTCAGTGTTCACTCCGTCAGAATTTTCCCATTTTATTTCTAGTACCCGGAACCTACATATTCCGATTTACCCAGGGATAATAAAATAAATAAGGGTGCTACGTGTTGAGAACTACAGTCCTTCTAGGAACAGGGCTTGTACTAAAACTTGTGGGATTAGAAAAAAACTAAGATCTCACATTAAACGCGTGTTAGACAACCGCAACCAAAATTATACATAAGCAAGATCTTATAATGGGACGTTACTCGATACTTTTAATCAAAGCTATATAAATCAGTACCTTGTTTTATTATATACTAGCTGATGCCCGCGGCTTCGCCTTCTTGACAAATTATATACTAAAGCCTTCATCGAGAACCACTCTATCCCTTGGTGAAAACAGCATGCAAATCGGTGCAGTAGTTTTTGAGTTTATCGCGAAGAGACAGACAGACAGACGGACGCGGCGGAGGACTTTGTTTTATAATATGTAGTGATTCAGAGTGAAGTTGGTTTGGATGACAGTATAAGTGGTCATGAAACATGGCCATGAGTTTGTGTTTGATTATTTGACGCTTTTATTACAAAAGAAACAAAAAAAAATAGTCTTTGATGAATAATAATCAATCTTGCTTATTCCACCAAACGTCCTTGCACGTTATTTGGTGAATCCCCGAAACTTATAATACGTTGCCACATCGGGATAGGTAAAGCAAATTATAGTTTTCTGTCAAACCATATATCTGCTAAATTTCTAGTTTTGACAATAAAATAATATCAAATTGATATATTATATATCCACATAAATATGAATTGTTATGTATATCATGATTTATATCCACTGATACATATCAGCGAACCCTGATTACAATAGTCTGTTATATTTCCGGAATTTGAACCCGATTGCCTCAGGTTAGTAATGTTTTAATTACAGCGGTTTGTTGGAAAACCTTGGACTTCAAATAAAACACTTTATTTTATAATAGGTATTCAATATAATAGGTATAATATTCAAACCTCCGTTTGAAATCAATCTCTTTCCAGACCTGACCTTGGATAGAATAACAATGAGACTCATTTTTCCTTTACTTTTTTTTTTTTAGTTCCCTGACTTATTAGGCCGTTATTACTTACTTTGAATGAAGTTAAAAAGTTATTATATACCGCGAGCAAAAGACGCGAAATGGATCCAGTGTCGGATTTTAATGGCTGTCGTGATTATGCCACATAATTATCCTTTATGTAAATAACTCTTGTTACAAGACCTCGTGAACGTTATAAATGCTTAATTACTCCTATTTCAATGCACATTACTTTTTAATGAGCTCACCTAAAATATTTTTTTATAAAATGTGAAAAACTCTCTACTCTCATTAACTAGTATATGGATATGTCATTTATTATGCAACAACTTTTATTACACAACATGACATCACGCTTTGTTACCCTGAATGGTTGGGCAGAGGTGTACCTATAGTGCACCCACATTCTACTAGTTATGTTTAAGTCCCATGTAATATACGCGCCATCAATCAAGCACAAATCCAGACTCCGGACTGCTACTGAGAAATCCTAGATAGAAAACCCAATAACACTTTGCCCGACCCAGGAATTGAACCCAGGACCTCATGCTCAGCAGTAGCGCTTGCGTATAGCTCAACGAAATTATTAAATCTCACAAAACAGAGTTATAAGAGACTGTAGTGAAACTTCATAGCTACTTAAAGTTGCTGATACAGGAGCTTTTAGAAGATGATGTTAGTTATAATCCTAACTAATATTATAAATGCGAAAGTGAGTTTGTTTGTTTGTTACGCTTTCACGCTACTACGGCTAGACGGATTTGGATGAAATTTGGCAAATGAGTAGACCATGAGCTGGAATAGGTCATAGGATACTTTTTATCCGGATATTCTCACGGGAACGAGACTTACGCGGGTGAAACCACAGGGCGCAGCTAGTTAATAATAAAGATGCGAAAGTAAGCTTGTTTGTTTGTTGCTGCTGATTGTGTAAGAAGCTTTTAAGACAATATTGTAAAAGTGAAACCAAATAGGTTAATGTTGTTTAACAAACCTACTAACTGTATGGGAGTTCCGAATCCTCATCCCTATAAAGTATTTTCTGCAACTAATTATTTCTGGCCTCGCACTTTCTCATTAGTATGATTATGATAATATCGTCTCAAGAACATTCTTATGAAAGTCTGTGCTCAGGAACAGACTTTTTCAATCTGAAATTAAAGACGCTCAGAACAGCATTGGAATCCTTAATGAGCTGGTAGGAACTAATACAATACTAATTTAATTAAGTTCAGGTAGGTTAGGTTTGTGACATAATTTTGTTACTAAACACACATATATACAAACTTAGTAAGTATACGACAAAGTCGCTTCTAAATTAATTATATAGGTACCTACAATGGCTGTTGATGTGGTTTTCACCATCCTTTAGATAATTTATTCAAGTTTTTTTAGTACTCTAGAATAAGTGGCGACATCGCCACATAATTATAGCTACACCCGTGCGAAGCAAGGGTGGGTAGTAACGAATAGTCACGAATATTGATGGATGATGACGTTCGTCCTAGTTTATCATTTATAAGCTCCAGTTACAGCTATATGTAAGCGGGCACGCCCTTTGTGCCTGGAGGCTTTTATTTAGTTAATTTATGTTTACATTTACTTTTTATTTCTGCTTGAGTAGTTCTCCTTTTTAGGGTTCCGTAGTCAACAAGGAACCCTTATAGTTTCGCCATGTCCGTCTGTCCGTCTGTCCGCGGCTTAGCTGAGATACCGTTGGTACTAGAAAGCTGTAATTTGGTATGGATATACATATAAACGACGCCGACAAAGTGGTAAAAAAAATCTAAAAAAATATTTTTTTTTAGGTGGTCTCGCCTACACTTAAAGTAAAGCTAGTTTTTTTTTTCTCGTCAATCCCCTGGTGTGGGATATCGTTGGAAAGGTCGTTTAAAAACAGTGTGAGTTTGTTAAAACCATTTTTGGATTCAGGAATCCGTTTGCGGAATATTAAGCTTCAAAGTGCTAATTTTTGTTAGAGCCAAGTGGCCTGCCAGCTAAATGGTTGGGTTTGGATATGTGAAAAAATTCACAGCAGTAGTATATATAACGAAATTAAAAGGAAAACTATCACCGCTACGTAAGCTCCACAAGTTACCGAGTAATAATCGACCAACTTAAATTTGCAGTTGTAAATACATGTTCTCCCATACATTCTGTATCGGAGAACAAGTTTTTCAACTACAATGTTAAGTTTGTTTTATAAATTCATCCCAACTACGGAACCCTTCATTGTGCATGGTACGACATGCACTTGGCCGGTTTTTTTGTTTTTTTTTGTTTGGTATATTGGCGTGGGCTAGCTGACATATGGCTAATAATTGGGTTTATGGTTTATGTTGCGTAATGTAAATGACTTTGTATAGAATACATTTTTTTCTAACTGAACAGACAGCTGTGCTGCTGGGGAGTTTGTTACGCCACTTCTTCTCAGCTAAAGCACTTGGAAGTGGTGAAGGGTGGGCGTTGTTGGGGGACTGCCTTATGTAATTTTAATGTTCGAAAAATGCTGATTCTCAGCCTAGTTTGAATAAATGAGTTTTGTGTTTGATTTTAGATCATCGACTACCTACTTCCATTTTGTTTATTTTTGTATTACAATTTTTTTTACAGATGAGAGACAGAGTTACTTTCGCTTTTATTATTTTAACAGACTAATTTTTACATAATTACAGGTAAATATAACTACTAACTAATTTGTAATATTTACTTAATAATAATAATTATGTACAAGGGGAAATTATCAAAGGGCATTAAAAAATTCGTCCGCATCGCTGTCAACAGGAAAAGTGCCCAAAAGGCTGGCCGCATTGCCACGTTGTATGGCAATGCTGATTCTTTGGCCAAAAAATAGACCAGCCCTCTGGTCACGTGAAGAGTCGACCAAGCGCTTGGCGATGTCTTGAAAAACCAAGTGGGCACTCGGACCCCCGGCCCTAGGGTTTCAACCCCAAACGGCTCAAACATATACATCCCGATAAGATTGAAGTATTTGCGCCGTTTGAGGTTTTCTGCACCTGCAGCAACGGAAGGAAGATGGGATGGCGCAAGGGTGTCGACACACGTTACATCCCACACCAAAGGCCTACCTACCTTCCAAGGCATTATGGTCATTCCGTCTGGTCTCTTCCCATCGTCGCGTGCCAGGCCATTGGGTTCTAGAACAGCTGGCACCCCGGCGGTGACAAGAGCATGACGGATGATGTCATTGATGCTGGCGTGCCGTGCTACCTGCGCTTCTACTGCAGGATAGGCCATGGTGACCGAGGCAGTCGATACCTACACCGCATTGGCAGCGATGCGGAGTCACGCAAGGAGCGCCCAGACGCAGACAACTAGCGAGCCGGAAGGTGGTGTCACCCAGCATAGTGCCTACGTTGGGTGACGGTAGTGCCTGATCCTACTGCAGATTCCAAAACATTGTCCTTGTATAGTAATTTAGAGGGGTACCTTTTACAAATTATTTTTTTTATTCTATTTTTGTTTTGAAGCATATTAAAGTCAAAAGTGACTTGTTTACGAACACGGCTGATTATATATCTTCTATCAATACAGTACATACCTACTGTACATAGCCACCTGAATGTCATTCTCTAGATATGTATAAAACTGAGAGAACGCTCACATTACGACCTTTGATTATTGATATTGATACCTACCTACTGTAGTTTAAAAAATATTAAGAAAGCCATTTTATGTTTTTAGTTTCATCATTCACGTAGATATAAAAGTCAAAATGAATTAAACGGCTTGGAAGCATTAATAATTTATGGATTGTAGCTGACTTTTACTATTTTAAAGAAATGATTGTACATACGCTGTTAAAAAGCACACTGATGTAATTTCTTGAGAATTCAATTTCAAATATTTCAAGTAACGGTGGTATTTTTTTTATTACATTTTCATCAAAGAAAGTAAAAAAGAAAAAGTAAACTTCATCAAATAGTAAAATAGCTTTTTAATTAAAAGAAAACATTATGTGAAAAATTCAAAGTGCTGGATTACTTAGTATTAATTTTATTATTAAGTAGAAAACACTGTCTCAGAATTTATTTCTTTAATGTAACTGTGTGTTACTTTAATGTATAAACAACTGTAATGTACGTATTCTTAAATATCTCTCTAGAATTTTTCCCTTGACAATAGCAGGTTAACTCGAGACACGGAGTTATATTATTTGAGGTAAAAAACAAATAAAGACCGTTTAATTGTCTGGAGCTTTTGAGAGTCCCAATTTAACATTTTCGCCTATCAAGATTTCGAAATTAAATTAGGTAGGTACCTACTGGGTCCCCAGAGGTTCTATGCAATGTAGGGATTTCACATTAGCGTTTATCCAGAATACCTATACCATTTGAAATAAGATTAGACATTAAAACAAACGCTTTTACAGTCCGTTCAACCGATTTTGACTTCTATACCATAGGCATAAGGATAGCATTAAAAGCAAAAAAAGTTACATAATACCAACTATCTACTGCGGCTGCCATTTGTCATGCCACCAACGCAATAGAATTCAAAATCGGTTGAACGGAATGTTAAAAAGGCTTATCTATACGTCTAATCTTATTTCAAATGGAGTATAGATGTTTTTAAACGATGCGATGATATGAATGAAACCAAGAGATTCATGTATTTATTTATAAATCGAGATAGCAACTCACATCCAGGATTGCATAATCAGTCTATTATATAATGTTCCCACTACTGGGACATGGGCCTCCACACTGTGAGCGAGAGTGGGCTGCCAGAATATTAGGTACCTATATTTTAATAAGCATGATAGTTTATTTTCCACAACACAATGACTGCTTTTTGCCAGAGACAGAGGCGACTGTTGTATTGTATTTGGTTTATGTACTAACAGCTGGTAAAGAAATTACTATAGAGAGTGGTATGAATCGTCGAAACAGGATTGTTAGAAATAAGAGTCAACTTATATTTTAAATACTTGAGAGTTATATTTTTTTGGTTTTTAAATAGCATACATAATAGCGACAGTTGCCCATTTAGCTACGTTGTCAGTTACACGTTCAAACATCAATCAGGTTAAGGTTGCGGTCATCTTTCGTTTTAAGGTCTGTGTCCACGAAGTACGTGTCCGAATCGAGAGGGGTCCACTCCACCCAGTGGTAGTTCTTCAGCACCCAGCGGTTCCACCTGGTCTTCATGTCGCACGTCAACTTCTTGTGGAAAATCTTTACATCCACAAACTTCATGTTAGGTGTGAAGAAGTTTCCAACATCAATGCGACGATCGAAGGGGAAGCCAAGAGGCATCTTGTCCAGAAGGACGGTTGACCTGAAGTCGAGCATGAGATCTTTACGGTCCAAGTCCGTGACATTGATGTCAACGTTATCTACCAGTTTCAATGGTGTCACAATGACGTAGAGAATCATGTCCATACCTCCAACCCAACCCTTAGGAAGCAGAAGCCTGGTGGGGAAACCAGTGTGGTAGTTTCTCAAGTCCTTGATTAAGAAGTCACGCATATCGGTGATGGACTCAACCTTCTTCATCAAGTCGCGGGTCATCATGCGGTCGCGGACGAGGTTGTGCATGTCATAAGAGTTCCTGACGATTGTGTTCTTGCCAGTGGTCAACTTGTATAGGAAGGTATCTAATTCAACGAAGTTAAGGCGGTTGAGGTTGATATCAATAAGACGGCCCATCTTGTCCTTCTTCGGTCCGAGGAACACCCTTACGACACAGTCGACTGTCTTGTCAGACAATACATCAACGGTGACCTTGAATGCCTGGTGATTAAGGCGGCGCTTGCGAACCCAGAACTTCATGTCTGATTTGGTCTTCTTCAATTCCTCTTCAGTCAAGAACACGGCGTTGGTCATGTCCATCAGATAGTCATCAAAGTAAGTCACGAGCTTGTCAACCTCTACATTGTCGATCTTCACACCGGTGAAGTAAAGGTCCTCTTTAGTGTACGCGGGTAGACGCAGCTTGAACAAGCACACCAAGTCGATGATGCGTTTCTGCAGCATGTAGAATAATGGATCACGAAGTGCCGTCTGGTATTGGTCCAGGATGGAAGGAACAACGAAGTACCTGTAAAAGGAAAAATTAGTTTTACAAGAGGAATCTAGGAGGATCTAGGATGACGGAATCTTTTTAATGTTTAGATAAATTGCACTCTATTTGTTTGTAAAGAAAGGATACTTACTTGTCAGAATAGAAAGTGTCAAGACCAAGAGCGGCCTTCATAACGATCAGCAGGTAGCGGTAAGAGTCGACGACGGTCTTGTCTATGTCCATCTTGTCGATTTTACCGAAGATCAGTTTTCCTAGAACTTCAATATCTTCAGTCTTGGTCAGTTCAAGCCTCAAACCGTTAATCTAAAAATCAAAGTTATTTTGGATTAGTCTTATTTTTTTAAACTTTTAACAAATGTTACACCCCATTTGCAATAGTTGAAAATACTCACTTCGATGAATCCCTTGATGATAGCTGCCCTGATGATCTTCTCGTACTGGTCGCACAAACGGATGACGTCAAGGTTGTGGTCGCGATTAATAACATAGTTGTCGAATCTCACTGGGAACTCTACTCCGTTGTGCAGTTTCAACCAAGGCCAGTATCCCTTCTTGATAGTTTTGTGCCACGAGAAGTCATTAATCTTACCTAATCCATTAGACAAACGCTCTAGGTAGTACCTGGCAAGAATCTGTTGGTACATATACACAGTCAGCTCAAAACGCCTCATCTTCAGTTTGTCCATGTGTCTGTCCTTCATCCAGAATGGATAGTCAATGTGGAAGTAGTAGTAGTAAGTGTTAAGGTCGATATCCTCTGTGAAGTAGCGGAGTTTGTCTTCATCATTCAGGTAGACACGTTTGTCGTAGATGTTCTCATCGATTATGAAAACGTCCTTGTCGGTCTTCTTGATGCCGTAGAAGTCACACAGTTTCATGTCCAGAGTACCTTTCTTCATTTTCAGTAAGTATGCCTTCTGGATAACATCAGCGCGCACGAAGTAGTATGGGTAGATCTCATAGGGAGGAGGCAGGATGATTCCCTTGCAGTCGTCGCGGTGTCTGACTGCCACGGTAAGAGCGTATACGAACATGCCTTCGTTGAGGTAAAGGCGCATCCAGCAGGCGGTCTTGATGAAGGTGGTGAAGTCCTTGGCGTAGTACAGCATGTGGAACATACTGACTACTTCCTTGAGCTGACGGTCAATGTGCAGGGTGAAGATCTCACCGCGTGGCAGAACTCCTACCTTTAGCATCTTGACGAAGGTCTTGACAACATCAGTTTTCTGTAACAAATGTTGATATTTTACAGTATATCATATTACACAGAAGGCCTTAAAAAATATGTGGTTGAAAACAGCAGTAGCTTGATTTTACTATCTGAAAATAACGTATTTTCTACTTACGACGAACAGGTCTGTGTTTTCTTCAAATTTGAAGTTCTTGCCAATATCCTCAAGGTCCTTGTACATCAGAGGTTCCATCACATGGTTCAGTAATTTCAAAATAACCATTTGCCGTTGCTTGATGTCCATTGTCACTAAAAAAGAAAAATTAATACAATAAAAGAATGTTTCAAACAACAAACCATTCCACCAATGCTTTAGGGTTAGAGTCGGTAATTAAAAAAAAAAAAAAAGTTAAAATCCATCAAGCCGTTTAGACTACTCAGCATGCCAAAGAAACAGACATAAATACAATACTCTCGTAAAAAAATTACCCTCCTTCTGGGGCAGTCGGGTAAATAGGACTCATAACCCAAAGGTAAGATTCAGACCACCATATCATTTTGAGAGAATTTGTGCCCAATAAAATAATATTCTTCTGGTGACAAAAGGGGTGACTTAAAAATTAAACCCTTCTGAACTACTAAAAACGCTCCTACTCGACTTGTTCAGAGAGGATTTTTGACAGAAAATGATGAGAGACAGTAACGTAAGGGGCATAGTTAAAAGTACTTACAAATAGTGGTGTCGTCGACATCCGTCTTAGCCATGGCCACGGCGGCCAGGCCCACAAACACTAATAAGACAGCCCTCATCGTGGAGTCGACTCGGATTGAGATCAACTGTACTCCTACCTATAGAGCACCCCCTTTTATACGAATAGATTACAGTAATCTGGAAGAATACTTTCATTATCTTTTTGTTTTATAGGGTGTTACAATGTAATGACTGTATAATATGCAAAACAATATTTGTGTGAACTCTCTAGGACATTCATATTATTTACGCTAATCACTGCGTTCACTATTTTTATAACTTTATCTCTTGTATATTTGAACTTATTAATGAAGAAAACACTGGTTATGAAAACATTGGTAGCCATTTACCTGATATGCAGGGCATAAATCGACGCAAAAAAAAGGATAATATATATTTACACTGGATGAACACCAGGGCAATCGCTTAGCTTTTTCTTTAGTAAACCATCGTACAGAAGAATTGAAGGCGTGGCTCTAAAGTAAGTAAGTAAGTTAAGATAAGAATTTGTAGGCAACCTATTCGAGAGCAATTGTAGCATTCTATTACTAGTATATTCCTATTTGTAGCAATATAATCTTCATTCAAGTCCTACAAAAATGAAAAAACATTCGAGATGAGAAATCCTGAACAAAAGAGCAGACAAAAATAAATTTTGGGCTAAATCGTTTTTCGTGATCATACTTGAATTTAAAAAAATATTTTTGCTCCCCCGCAGAACTTTTTATGAACAGAGTTTTTGAACCCTTTAGTAACAATGAGGTGTTGTACAGCAAGTTTCTAATAATATGTTTTCACATAAATACCAACTTTTTAGGTTATTTCTATAACTCCCACTACAAGATTTATTTCCAAAGGGTAGAAAAGTTTGATACATTTTTCTAATATTGTACCTAAAGCATTCCAACTATGTATGAACCTACAGCTAAGTTAAATATGAGGGGGTACCAACCCTCCTACGTCTTACTTAAGTCCTACGCCCCAGCACCTTTGTTATTGTCATTCGGATTTGGAACATCAGATAAAGTTACAGCATCGTAGAGATGCAGTCTCTAATTTTATCAGAAAATCTGCTTTTACTCGTCTCTCTTCGGTGTTACCTGAGAGTGCTGTGAAATTTTAAAACAGGGATTAATGAGTTGAATAACTACTTTTGTTTGTTTTTTGTTGCTTAAAGTTAGGTGACGTTCGAACGTCAAAAATGTAACGTATGGTTAAACAGCCGCTAATTATTAACTTAACTTTAAGCATCGTTTATAAATGAACCCCATACAACACTTGCTCATTAATATTATTAACAGTATTTTATTTAGAATAATGAGCTAGGATCCATGAAAGTTATATTGATTATTTTCCATTGCTCATTTAAACAACTTATCCTTGTAAAAAGATTGTAAATTAAAACTCTTTATTTCAAATCGTCATTTGGAGCTTTCTTTTTAGGTCATATTCATCTTATTTTCTTCTGCTGTGCCTTTTCTTACCTACCTATAGAATATCATTATTTAACACTGAGATACTTCCATTTAAACTCCACATCCCAATAGTCTGATACTACCGATACCCTATGGTGCGACCGTCACTCTTTCAGGATTCTGAAGATGTGCATAAAATAGCATCACTTTTCATAAAGACACTCACCACTAATTACAATAGACCAACAACCTTTTCCAAGCAAGGAAAAATCTCTAACTCCATTTGTTTTTTTTTTAAATCTCAGTCGACGAACGAAACTCGAAAAGCGCTGCTTAATCCTTTATATGGATGGACCCGTGGAATCATATTGGCCAGCCCATGAGACATTCTAATACTTTATTTATGTATGCACCCCTAATTCACCCTAAGACGCACTCTCACAAACAGCATATTTCAAACAATATTGAAATAAAACTAAATAGGTACTATTCCTACAGAGAAAAACAATTTTAATAAAGACTAGTCATTTGCAAATCCTCCTTGCAATGCCGAGTATAAGTAAACCTTATTAAAGTTTAAATTACATTGTTAGTCATTTAAAATATTGTTTCAGAAAAAAATGTTTTCGTTGAGTTAACTGAGGGAAAATAATGAAAGGTCATTTCACGTGAAAGAAAAGTTTTAATTGGAATTCTTCAGATACAATATTATAAGGTTAAATTCCACGTAATAGGGGGCGAGACAATTGGTAAGGGGGTACGAATCTGGACTCCGGGTGAGTGAGTGGGTGAGAGAGAACGAGAAGAAGATAGGTACTCGACTCGAAAATTGAATCCAAGAAAACATTATGTACCTCACATCCAAACGAATGGAATTCTAGTTTGTTGGTACCTATCTTCTGCCTACCTACTGTTTATAAAAAAACCGGCCAAGTGCATGTCGTACCATGCACAATGAAGGTTTCCATAGTTGGGATGAATTTATAAAATAAACTTAACATTGTAGTTGTAAAACTTGTTCTCCGATACAGAATGTATGGGAGAACATGTTTTTACAACTGCAAATTTAAGTTGGTCGATTATTACTCGGTAACTTAAGGAATGTGGAGCCTACGTAGCGGTGATAGTATTCCTTTTAATTTCGTTATATATAATACTGCCGTGAATTTTTTCACATATGCAAACCCAACCATTTAGCTGGCAGGGGGGGGGGACACTGGGCTCTAACAAAAATTAGCACTTTAAAGCTTCATATTCCGCAAACGGATCCCTGAATCCAAAAATGGTTTCCACATACTCAACCTTTCCAACGATACCCCACACCATGGGATTGACGAGAAAAACATAAACCATCCCCACTTTAGGTGTAGGTCAGGTACTAAAAAAAAAAATATTTCTGACGTTTTTTTTTAACCACTTTTTCGGCGTCGTTTATATGTATATCCATACCAAATTACAGCTTTCTAGTACCAACGGTCTCTGAGCTAAGCCGCGGACAGACGGACAGAAGGACATGGCAGTTTCAGTTGAGGGAGTTTCCTTGTTGACTACGGAACCCTAAAAACGTAGGTAAGTTTTCTGCCTAACGACGCAAATGAATCTTGTTATGAAAACTAATTTATCAATTTCCATGTCTCTATTATCCTTATCCTTACATATTATAAAACAAAGTCCTCCGCTGCGTCTGTCTGTCGTCCTGTACGCAAACTGAAAAACCTACACCGATTTTCATGCTGTTTTCACCAATGGATAGAGTGGTTCTCGGATAAAGTTTTAATATATAATAACCGACATCCACGCGGGCGAAGTCGCGGGCATCAGCTAATGTTACTTAAAGGAAGTGCAGTATCGTGCGCCAATGAGCTTAGCAGCAATTCTATCTTGATACACATGGAATCAATTAGTCACTCCTACTGCGGTCAGGGCAGCCATGCAGTCAATGACAGTATGTATGATTATACGTAATTAAATGTCTTAGCGTTTCTAGATAGGACAGAGGGATTTTGTAGTGCTTTTTTTAGCACTCGGTTGTTTTTTTTTTAGTAAAAAGTTTTTGTTTTTCACCTTTTAGACCCACACAAATTCGAATACTACCTGCTATGTAAATAACAGTAACGGGAACTTTAAACGTCATCCTTAAAGATGGGAAAAATACATATTATTGAAGCTAACTCAAAAAAATGTAACAGAGGGCAAGTTTTTAACTGGTTGAGAAAACTGATGACTTGGGAATAAGTAGAACTCAGGACCTCACCAGTTGCGTTGCTAGGTACTATGAGAATAACAAGGCACTCAGAAAAGGTTACGAGGTTATTGTAGCTACAATAAAGTCCTTGAAGTTTGCACAGTATTGGTAAATTAAGCATGTAGGTACGTGATTTTCTACGTTAGCGCTAGTTTACTAACTATCAACTCAAGTATGCTGCAAGTGTCGACGCCTAGTCTTGTTAACTTTTGTTGTTGACTGTGAGCTCTGTGTTTCGCAAAACCTCTTTTGTTCAAAGCGAGAGCACACGACCGAGGACGCTCACAAGCGCATATTGCATAATCAATGACATAAAAGTCAAATGCACGTTTGTAAATTGCAACGATTCTACTATGTACCTGGTGGAACTAAACTGTATTCAAACTTCACACTGCTTTGCGATTCATTACCGTTTGTGTTTGCTACAAATTAGCGTCTACGCTGGGATTACATTAGAAGCTCGACTAACACCCTCTAACTGCACTATATAAATTACTAGCAATCTGCATACTAACCGCAGTGATGAGTACACCTAATGAAGAATTCAGGAATTGCTTATCGCTCGCTCTTTGATAGAATGGATGGATTAGAATGGATAATTATTATTATTAATAGTCTTCCAGACGGAATTTCGACCATGGCCACCAATCTTAGCCGAGACCAGCCTTCGGCGCGGGAGATTTTAGTGCACAAGTCTGTGCGCAGACACGGTTTCTAAGGAATTCCTTTTGGAAAAACCTAATGACACTTTGCCTGACTCGGGAATCGAACATGGGCCTCCACGCTCAGTAGCCGATACTGAATGGATACAATGTATTCAACAGTAATTTTTATCTTGACTTTTTTAATTATGACGTAGGTTTGTTTTGTTAATAGTTTTGTTAAATAAAACGCTGGTGCCATTCTATGCAAATTAATTTGCCAACATTTTTAAGAATAGGCAATTGAATTTAAGAACTATAGTAGTTTCACCATTAAAATTTCACTTTCCAAAAAACTAGAAAAGCTGGCTAAATTAATTACCTGAAATGCAAAAAAATAACTTTAAACAGAACTAATAAAAACGTGAAATCTTTTGTTAACTTGTTAAAGAATTTCAGAGCCAGTGACACCGCAGGCTACAAATTAAAATAATGATAAATATAAAACTATATTTTTCCAAAACGCAATTCAATGGTCTGATAAAAATACCTTGTTGTCATTTACACAATCATTCATTTTCTTTCTACCAAATCCACTAACGACGTCATGAAATATTAGGAGTACAATACAACAATTCGAACCCATATAATAGATGTTTGTGAAAAGCTGTAAGGCTCTCTAAAAGGAAATAAGGAAACCATGTTGGATCATTGTTTGCATAACCCCTCACCCAAGCACTGCCAAAAACGTAAAAAAAAGTTCAGTACGGCTCTTTTTAGTTTGTTCATAACAAAAGACATGACGTTTGGGTAAAGGTGAGATAGACTGGAGTATTTACTATAACAGAACATCGAGCATTCCCCGTTTTTAAATTTTATCGAACCGCACTTCGACCACGACTGTCGATGTTTTGTTACAACCTGATTTAAAAAACCAACGAGCATATTGGTGTAACATTTTATCGAGCAAAGGCACGAGTGTGGGCGACGCGGAGGGAGGTGCGGGGCCCGAGGGTACCTACCCTCGGGCCCCGCACCTCCCTCCGCGTTACCGTTTAATGAACGCAACGAGCATTCCCAGGAACGTTACATTACATGGTAATGCTTTTTTTAAATTGAGCTTTAGCTTGTATTGTATCATTTGTAAGAACATGTAGTCTCTAGTGTATACTCAGTGGTCCACATTAGACCTGGAACGCAAGAGCTGGAAGTCATGGGGTGAGGCCTATGCCCGGCAGTAGAATGATACAGCATAACAGTAAACAGTAACCTAAACTGCCTTCATTCTGTTGCTATTCTATAGCGACGAGTGAATAAGATATATTGGTTCTATGTCAATGATGAGAGAGGGAGGTTCTATTTCTCTTTCATCATACACTTCTCAGATAATTATATTAGTCTGTAGGAGTCATGCACTCACTATCTTGACGATACGATACGAAAATACATTAAAGTAATTTAACCTCAATGTCAAGCATAAAAATAATATTACTGTTGATAACCTACACTTTCCTTACATTGTAATGCCCTTTAAATTGTAGATATTAAGAACTAAAGAATAACACATTGGATGATAACATTGTCATCCGATACTCGTATAAAAGGGGATACAGTTTTAGTAGGAGCACAGTTGGACTCACGCAGAGTCGACTCCACGATGAGGGCTGTCCTATTATTGATTGTGAGCCTGGCCGCCATGGCCATGGCCAGGCCTGAGACTGACGACACCACTACGTGTAAGTTTTTCCTATTTATTTTTGACACTATCGTCTAAGAATATTATAGTAGATAAATTTTACCTATAGTAAACCTTTCATGCATTCCCCTGTCGGCAACTTTCGAACTGGAATAGAATACATTCCAGTTAGTAATTTTATAGTGTACCAGCTTCCGCCCGCGGTTTCGCCCGCGTAGTATTATGTCAATAAAAAGTAGTCAATGTCCTTCTCCAGGGTGCAAAGTATCCCCATACCAAATTTCATCCAAATCCATTCAGCCGTTTTAGCGTGAAAGCGTAACAAACAAACAAACTCACTTTCGCATTTATAATATCAGTTATGATAAGCACTAACCAGTAATATTTAACTTCTAGTGACATTGGACATCAAGCAACGGCAACTGGTAATCTTGAAATTGTTGAACCATGTGTTGGATCCCTTGATGTACAAGGACCTTGAGGACATGGGCAAGAACTTCAAAATCGAAGACAACTTAGAGCTTTTCACTGTAAGTAAAAAACAACGCCATGTTTGTTTTTTGACCAATTTCATGCGTTCCACATTCGGTCCTTCTATTAAAATATTCATTCTTTTTTCAGAAAATTGATGTTGTAAAGGACTTTACTAAAATGCTCAAGGTAGGAGTTCTGCCACGTGGTGAGATTTTCACCCTGCACATTGACCGTCAGCTTAAGGAAGTAGTCACCATGTTCCACATGCTGTATTACGCCAAGGACTTCACCACCTTCATCAAGACCGCTTGCTGGATGCGCCTTTACCTCAACGAAGGCATGTTCGTCTACGCTCTCACCGTGGCAGTCAGACACCGCGACGACTGCAAGGGAATCATCCTGCCTCCTCCCTATGAGATCTACCCATACTACTTCGTGCGCGCTGATGTCATCCAGAAGGCATATTTACTGAAAATGAAGAAGGGTCTTGTGGACCAGAAACTGTGCGACTTCTACGGAATCAAGAAGACCGACAAGGACGTTTACATAATCGACGAGAACATCTATGATAAACGTGTGTTCCTCAGCGACGAAGACAAACTCCGCTACTTCACAGAGGATATCGACCTTAACACTTACTACTACTACTTCCACATTGACTATCCATTCTGGATGAAGGACAGATTCATGGACAAACTGAAGATGAGGCGTTTTGAACTGACAGTGTACATGTACCAACAGATCCTTGCTAGATATTACATGGAGCGTTTGTCCAATAGATTAGGTATGATTAAGGACTTATCATGGTACAAGCCTATCAAGAAGGGATACTGGCCTTGGTTGAAACATCACAATGGTATTGAGTTCCCTGTCAGATTTAACAACTACGTCATCACTCGCGACGACAACCTTGACGTCATCCGTTTGTGTGAAGAGTATGAGAAGATCATTAAGGAGGCTATTATCAAAGGATTTATCGAAGTAAGTATACTTAATATACCAATAATGTCTCTTTCGCGGAAATTAAATAACAATCCCTTATAACTACTACCTCTAATACTGGAATATTGGCCGAACATTTTAAGAAATTTAAATCACTTTTTCAGATTAACGGCATGAGACTTGAACTGACCAAGACTGAAGACATGGAAGTTTTAGGAAAACTGATCTTCGGTAAAATCGACAAGATGGACATAGACAAGACCACCGTTGACTCTTACCGCTACCTGCTGATCCTCATGAAGGCTGCTCTTGGTCTTAACACTTTCTATTCTGACAAGTAAGTATTGCTATCTACTCTGTTTCCCATTAAAGCGCTTAGAGTATTATAATAAAAATACTTTTTTTTCAAGTAAAAAGTATGTTGATAATTTTTAATTTTATAAGCTGTTTTTCATCTTGAGTAGTTAATTAATGCTTTGTGCTGTCAGCCTGTCAGTAAACGAATCATTAATTGGACAGAATTGTTTTATAATTTTTTACATTTGTGAAAATTACATTATTTGTTACAGGTATTTCGTCGTTCCTTCTATCCTGGACACATACCAGACGGCTCTCCGTGACCCAGTATTCTACATGCTGCAGAAACGTATCATTGATTTGGTGTACTTGTTCAAGCTGCGTCTGCCTACGTACACTAAGGAGGACCTCTATTTCCCCGGAGTGAAGATCGATAACGTAGTAGTTGACAAGCTCGTCACTTACTTTGATGACTATCTGATGGACATGACCAACGCCTTGTTCTTGACCGAAGAGGAAATGAGGAAGACCAAAACTGACATGAAATTCATGGTACGCAAGCGCCGCCTCAACCACCAGCCGTTCAAGGTCACAGTCGATGTACTATCTGACAAGACAGTCGACTGTGTTGTAAGAGTGTTCCTCGGACCGAAAAAGGACAACTGGAACCGTCTCATTGACATCAACGCCAACCGCCTTAACTTCGTTGAATTAGATACCTTCCTATACAAGCTGACCACTGGCAAGAACACAATCGTCAGGAACTCTTATGACATGCACAACCTCGTCCGCGACCGCATGATGACCCGCGACTTGATGAAGAAGGTTGAGTCCATCACCGATATGCGTGACTTCTTAATCAAGGACTTGAGAAACTACCACACTGGTTTCCCCACCAGGCTTCTGCTACCTAAAGGTTGGGTTGGGGGAATGGACATGATGTTCTACGTCATTGTGACACCATTGAAACTGGTCGACAACGTTGACATTAACATCTTGGATGTAAACCGCAGAGATCTCAAGGTTGACTTCAGGTCAACCGTCCTTCTGGACAAGATGCCTCTTGGCTTCCCCTTCGATCGTCGCATTGATGTTGGAAACTTCTTCACACCTAACATGAAGTTTGTGGATGTAAAGATTTTCCACAAGAAGTTGACGTGTGACATGAAGACTAGGTGGAACCGCTGGGTGCTGAAAAACTACAACTTGGTGGACAGAACGCCTATCGATTCGACGTACTTCGTGGACACAGACCTTGACCTTAAAGTGAACCGAAACCTTAACTTGATTGATGTGTAAAATTATAGTAACTGCAGAGTGAAGACTGACCTAAATAATGACACTAATATGAAGCAATTTAAAAAAACATAAAAAAATAAACTGAACTATTTTTAATTCCATGTTTGTCTCTTATTTAAAGAATTCTATATTTTTGATAGGTAAACGATTAATGACGCACTAGAAGAACCACCTATTTTCTTTACATTTCCTAAACATACAAACATAATAACATATAATCATTCACGTAGGTATGTATTATTAAATAATGCGTAAGAGTAAATAAAAATCTAATATTTATATGGGAGAGTCAGTTGTTTTTGATATGGTCTATAAGAAACTGGTTTAGAAACCTTGTTTGAAACCAAAAATAAAACACGCATCGTTAATGGTTAGAACATGAACTTACTTAACAAAGGTTTAGTGAATAAATGGGTAGTCCACAGCGATCTAACCATGCCATCATGCAACCATAACTATGCAGCTTGAATTTTACAACTGCAAACTATAAATAAATACCTACTACTGCCTCCAGATACAGAAAGAATTATTTATTACGTTGATTGCAAGATTCCTAATTTTCATAGAGAGTGAAAATTGAAACATTATAAGTAATTCATTATATAAACAATCAGCTGTTGCCCGCGATTTCGTCTGCGATCCAGGAAGAATACTACCCTATATCCTTCTCCAGGTCATGGTCTATCCCATGAGCCAAAGGACATCATTCGCCGTCCATACATTTTTGGGCTATAATTGTGAAAGTGCCGGCCAAACAAAAAAAATGCTATATTCCGAAAGAGTACGTTTTTCTCTTCATTTTTTATTACTACTATTAATTTATTTCAACTAAAACATACTGAAAACAGTATTTTTCAAAATCATATAACAGGGCAGGGAATTTCCCTACAGATTTGGTTTGATAATGAAAAGTGAAGAGAATAACATGTTCTACGGAATATATCGTATTTTTTGTTTGGCCGGCAATTTCATAATTTAGCCCAAAATGATTTTTCTCCTTTCATCCAAATCTGTTTTGCGTGAAAGCGTAACAAACAAACTCACTTTCGCATTTATAATATTAGTTAGGATACATGCAGGGGCTCCGGGCAAATAATTAATCAGTTGGTTAATGCTGTGTATGTATTATTTTGCCTTTTTTACCTATAAATAAATAAAATAAACTCACCTGGTGCTCCTCCTGTGCAAGGAAAATGCTTGTTTTCCCAACAACCTCATGGTCTGCAGCTGCACGTGACCTCTAAATCCTTACGGCCCCCACAAACCCCGGTCTCTAGTCCTCTGGGCCCTAGCCCATTACCCTAGTCTTGGGTAATGAAATGAAATAAAATGATGTTTTGATCTGTAAGTAGATCTTGACACTGTTACACATACTTTTTTTTTTGTAAATACTTTGAAATTAGATGGCGCCTTTCCTATCTGACCAATCCCTGAGAAGAATATTATAATGCCGAAACAAACACAGAAGTCTTAGTCTCTTTTTTGTGTGGATGTGACTGTCGAGACTTTATATGTGGCGTAAAAAATACAATAGACGTAGATATATTTAGTAACCTATTCCGCTTTACTATTCTTCAAGAGTCCTAAAAAACCCTGTAAGTGCGACGTGTTACCACACCGAGCGCTGGACGCAAAGACTTTGCGTCCAGCGCTCGGTGTGGTAACACGTCGCGTTCTGGTTTGCAATTGGTCAATCGTCATCCTGAGGATGCCTCGTTGAGAGGTAAAACACGTGTCGATTTCTTACAGGGTTTTTTAGGACTCTTGAAGAATAGTAAAGCGGAATAGGTTACTAAATATATCTACGTCTATTGTATTTTATAATGGATTTCCGCAAAGTCACGCCTGAATCAATTAACTATGTGGCGTAATTTGCCATGGTATAAGCACCGAGTCTCCTGCCTTCTCAGCGCCTTCGTCTCTGTGATCTCCACGCAGGATGGTTGGCTCCCCCAATCCTGGTCTGCAGCCTGCTTCGGAAGCGTAACACTTCCTCTGAAGTAGGTCACGACCCTCCAAGAGCCGATCTGTACCTTTAGGGATAAAGGCTTCACTTCCTTTTAATTACCCACTAATAAAAAAGAGATGGTCTGTCCCTAGCCGGAAATGTGGCCGAGAAAATACTTAATTAAAATGAATTAGGTAGCCTTTATAAAGAGCATTTTTTTGTAGGTATTATTAATATAATAATATCTTCACTAGGAAAACCTAGGTACTAACTTTTTTTAGAATCATATACTTACCTACCTACCTTTTTTTCAGATTCTCAAGCAATACTACCTAGGTATATCTGTAAAGCCGAACAGTATTCTAAGACCTTTAATAAGATAAATCATGATTCTACCATCTGAAAAATTAAATGGGAGTCATCAATCAGTTTTAGCAGAAGTCTCAAATGACAAAATTGAGAGCTGAGTAAGGCCTAAATTGGTAGTCTTTTTTTTTGAATTTGGGAAATCATCAAGTGACTTCTCCCGCTCTGGGCGGAGCGGAAGGGTGTGTCAGACTTTTTTTCCAAAAATCCACCCGTGTTCCTTCAGTTGCCTGTTGCCAAGGTCCCGGTATCCCTTTCGGACTTTCCCGCAACCCTGGCAGGTAAATTGGTAGTCTAAGATCAAGAGAAGTTTAAGTTTTTCAAACTTGGGGAACCTGTCTGTGCCTCTTTCAATATAATTATTAACCAGTTGAAGTCTTTAAACGAAATAGAATGTTTTAAAATGTTTGTAAACTTAATACACGCTTGCTTGCAGGCAGAATGCAATGAGGTAAGATCCATACCAAAACAATGTATTTCTGGCAAATAAACGTTTGATTTAATTATGATATCAATTACAGAATCTTACCTAGGTACAAATTACTAGGCACAAGTAGGTACACAAGTATTAATAATGGTGTAGGTACTTCTACAGAATAGGTACTACTAAATCCTACAGAAATGTATAAGTACCGACATCTACACCGCTGTCCGAAATTACTCTCAATTTCCCATGAGTCAAATGGTTTACGCAAGCGCCAATAGGTGGCGCAGAATGTAAGGAGAATTATTTACAAGTACTAGCACAAGAAATTCATCTGCTGAAAATAAATAATCTAGGTATTTCCAGGTAATCAAAATTTTTACAAATTTTGGAAAACGTTTCCTGTAAAAACATAATTATCTAGCAGTTCATTGATTTTCGACGAAGTCTTATCACATTTACTGAAATCTGGCTTCAGTGAATGTTTAATAGATGGCAGTTACTCTTAATATGTCCTGTTTACTTACCACTACTTTACTTACCACTTTACATACCATCCTGTCCTGAATCAATATAAAAAAGGGATAATAATTTATCCACTGGTTGCAACAATATAGCGACAATGAGTTGTTATCCTTTTGGATGGAAACATCTTCCTGTCTGTTGATAAAAACAAACTCCGACCGATCACTAATCCCTTTGCCAACTGGCAAAAAAACCTATAAAACACATTTATAAAATATAAAACACATAATTAAATATGTAACAGCGAATCAATTTTCACGCGTCCCCCATAAAACCTAGGCCAAATATTTTTTGATATTCGGATAGCTCATGACCTAAAGAAGTGTCATAAAGAGAAATAAAAATCTAAAAAAATATATACTTATATCAAATCAAAATCTGCGAAATTTCGCGGGTATGCTGGTGGAAATACACTGTAACGATAATTTTGTGAAAACATCGTAACACATAGCTTGCTATGGTTTTTGCCTTACTACCCTCATAAGAAAAGGCGTGAATTTAAAATAGAAAAGAAAGGCTAGGGTATGTAAAGGTATTTAAAAAGACCGATAAAGATTTTCTATAAAGTTCATATAGCAATATATTATGAAAAAAATAAACGAGTAACGTTATCACTGTTATTATAACTCCGTCTGACCTCACATTTTTGTCTTAGGTCATGTCCACTTTCGTGATATTATGATAGGTGTCTGCTCAAAAACACACTGATAGCGCAGTGGCTTAGTGGTTGGCAGCTACGCTACGTGCTGCGCGTTCAATTCCCTCACGTAATTTTGATGACCTGCAGAATTAACTACACATTGTAACATATTTTCTGGTTTTACGATTCAGGTACATCTTTTTTTCCGAGGACGAGAATAAACAAACGCATTAGACATTTTAACTTAGTAAAGTATCTTTGAACCTAGGTGTACTAAGTTGTCCGGTAATTCCACGTTCAGTCAGGTGAGCAGTCGGCATATATGCGTTTTGCAAACCGCATGAAAAGCAAAAAAAAACTTCACTACCAGTACTGACGTGATGTTGTTTTTTTCTTCACTCGAAAAGGATGTTATAGCATAGCATAATCAGCCTATAATGTTCCCAGTACTGGGACACAGGCCTGCTCTTTCTATAAGAGGGAGTGGGCCATAAATTATGGCCCATAATCCACCACGTGGGTAGTGCGGGTTGGTAGATGTAGCATGTCTTGGAATTTTTGGTTCTAGGACATGCGAGTTTCCTCACGATGTTTTCCTTCACCGTTTTGAGAGCAGCGGTGATGCGATAATTTACATTAAGTAAAGTGCCTGCTTGGGTTCCAACCTACGACCTACAACTCTTTAGTCGCAGCCGTTACCTTTGGGCCACCACTGTTCTGATGTCATAGGTGACGAGCCTATTCCTATTTCACTGAGCAATAATGAATACTTACTCTTACCGCCTGGCCACGGGACATTCAATCATATTTCATAAAAGATTTTATTTCTGTAAGTAGGTTTGAACAAACACTTTTACACGTCAATCATATTTCAAAAACAGATGAGTACCTAGTAGGTACTCATCTAGTAAATACATAATAATTAAGTAGGTACGGAGATTTATTGTGAAGGACGGCACGGTTGAGAGAGACCGGGAGAATCAATCCGACACATCATCTCCGGGTGTTCTCGTCTAGCTAACGGAGAGTACTTGCATAGACACAACCTTGTAGCCAGGATTATCCATCAGCAACTTGCTCTAAAGTATAGCCTTGTGGAATCGGAAGTGCCGTACTACAAGTACGTGCCCGACCCAGTTCTCGAAAATGGAAATATCACATTGTAGTGAGATCGATCCATCATCACTGACAGGACTATTGTTGCCAATAAGCCTGATATAGACCACTATATCAGGCTTATTGGCAACAATAGTCTTGGTATTGGTAATATAGGTGGATCGAACTGAGCGGCGCGCAATGATCATTGACATAACGGTTCCGCATGACGAGAACCTCGTGAAGGCCGAGAAAGATAAACAAATCAAGTATCTTGACTTGGCTCACGAGGTTGTCGACATGTGGGATGTGGACTCATTGCGATCATTGTGCCGATAGTCGTATCAGCCAATGGCTTAATTGCCAAGAGCCTCAACTAACATCTATGGAGTCTCTCGTTGGGCAGCTGGATTAAGGGCTTGATTCAGAAAGCGGTACTCCTGGACACGGCCCGTATTGTTAGAAGGTTCCTCTCTCTGGAGCCCTGACCGCCGGTAGCTTGGACCCTGTTCCCGATACCGGTGGGCTACTATTTTTTATATTTTTAAATGTTTTTATATTTTTATATTCTAATATTTAAAAATGTAATTTATAAGTAACTTTATGAAATAAAAGGTAGGTACTACCTACCTAATTATTATCAAAATAATGCTGGGGCCGTTTTAATTCCAGTTTTAATTAACTCCATTTCTTTTAATAATATTATGTCTCCATGTCTAGATAAGCGCCGTAAATAATTGGAAGAACATTCTGTGGTCCAAAACGTGACTGTTACACTTGACTTTGACTAGGTCAGTTCAGCCAAACTGAGTGCACTGATTACGTTGTTTTTACTTGAGGTAATAACAATTTTATATCAGTAACATATTATTTTCATTTTGTAATTGCCTATCCTGAGATAAGGAATTAAGTAAATAACGAAAACTAAAACTAACATAACATCACGCCGAAGAAGTAGGTAGTGTAGCAGGTTTTAGTAGAAGCACATTTTGACAGCAACTTATTTTAAGTCTCATGAATAATAGGGGGCGAGAAGGTATGGTTTTTAAATCAGTATGAATAGTCACAAGTCATTCAGAATAAAATATGAAACACATAATATAATATGGAAACACGTTGCCTGCATAACAAGTCTCGCCTTGCAGTAGGAAAGTAGGTACCTAGCTATAGTACACTTCCACACTCTTTGTCCAAAACACAAAGAATAATTGACTTCTAAAGAGCCAACAATGTGTATGCAAAACATTTCCCAACTATCATTTTCGCACATTAGGCCATGACGTTTGTATGCAGAGCCAACGCACGGTACAGCTGCCAAAACCAAGCTGATCTATTGAAACTGGCCAATTAACTGTCGAAGACTTATCTCTTTGGAATGTAGATAGGTACCTCTGTATTTAGGCGACTTTGTTGTTGGTAAAACTCACATGACATGAAACGTATTTGGAACGATCAGCGTCCGCATTTTGATATGACGTGTTACAGCCATCATTGATCCAGTGCAAGAGAGAGACAACTATATAGGACTAATAACACCATCCTCTTTTTAGCAACGAAACCATGAAGATTTTGACTCTCCATAATACACACTTTATTTACTTTTACAGATAGGCTTTCGTCGTTGGTCTAGCTAATGGCTACGACTGCTAAGCGTGGATTCGAACCCCAGATCATGCGATTATAAAAACTAACGCATTTTGCTATATTCTTGAAATCATGTAAAATTAAGTGTGGTTTAAAAAAATTCAAGCTACCAATTTTAAATTCTGAATGCCTTATATCTTAAATAGTTCTGTTTAGATGATTTAATAGGAACATAACATTGAATTGTTAAACAAAATAAGCAAACTGTTTGGTAGCAGAACATGATCAAAACTTAAATATTTTTGTTTGTTGCTAAACGTTTGAATCAGCATTGTTAACCCACACAAACACAGACAAACTCCTAATGTCACAATGAACACGCTTAGGTTTTCTATAATAATCATCTTTTACAGATGGCACTCCATAATGATTGAATAGGGAATACCTTTCCAAAATCATCTTTTGAAGGTATTCCCTTTTTTCAAAATCTTATCTCGTCGATGACGCCCGGGCTTTGTACTGTCAACAATTTTATCATTGCACAAGTAGACAGTGAATCATTCACTTAGGGCATTAGACCAATGAACTGTGAACTTGTTATTAGCATATTGCGTCAACAGTCATAACTGTTAGTGCATTCAACTACCCTTATCACTTAGAACAAAATGTCTATGAACTTTGAAAATTCTTTTACTATAAATTGGTGAGATTTGTACACAAAATCACAGTCAGTTAGACAAAATGAAGACGTTAACAGCAGTGTTAGTAGTTACCGTTCTCGTGATACATATTTCGGGGTACTTGATACAAGTACCAACTGCACCTTCAGTACAGCAGCCTAATGAATTTGGTAAGACTTGTTTATCTTTAACCATACCGACTCACGTGGCGGAATAGAAAGTGTCTGAGTGACGAGACTTGAAAACAATGCCACATTTCCTTTTTTATATAAAGCCCTGGCTACACTGAGGCAAATCCCACCCGCAACGCGGGACGCGACTGCGCGCATTGATTGTTTAAATAATTAGGAAGTCACGCGACTATTCACGCCAGTTTAAACATTTGCATACAAGGTAGTTACAATCGGCGCGAGCTAATTTCGTCCCGCATCCCGTGCGGGACCCCCTTCAGTTTGCCCAGACCTTAACTTGTGCAGACATGAGAGTAGTACCTAACTAGAAGTAGTAGTAGTTATACATGGGCCCTCGCATTGATTTCATAATAACCATGCTTAGCTTTAGAACCGGCGATAGAAGCTTCTGTACCTACTCTAAAGGTACTTTAATTGTCACCATTACCTTCAAATAGTCAGTTAGTTTGTGTTCTTCCTGTTGAGTTCCAATAAATACTTTAATTCAGGCACTAGTTGGCTGGCATTCATCCTGAACTGGGCCTATTTGCAGCCGTGAGGCGCACAATGCTATTTTTATTCTGTTCTTTGTTTTTGTGTGAATATTGTGTGCCTTACCTGGTCCTTTCTTTCTTTAACTTTCATTTCTTTCCTTTTCTTTATTTTTCTTTCTTTATTCTTTCTTAATTTTCTTTTATAGCAATCCACTGCTTATTATAGAATTCTCAAAACGTGTGAATGTTTTCAGTGCGTAGTTTTCATAAATAATTAACTGCAAAGATTATAATCATGTAAAAGATTTAATTTAATTTACGGTACCCATTTAATATAAAATATTATGACTAATCTCGTGTTCGTCCAGAGCAATCAGAGATAGTTAAAAGAGTCATCATGATAAATGTTTGGCACTCAATACATCCTCAACGTTAATGGCACACGTCAAATGTAATAGGTGGCTAACTGTTATCTTAGCATCATAAATGTTTTACAGCTTATTATGATTGTATTTAAACATAACATAAAATCACGCCCGTTTTCGCCGAAGGGTTAGGCAGAAGTGTACTAATAGGACACCGACATTTCATGAATAATGTTTAAGTCCCACATAATAGGGGGCGAGCGTATTTCCATCAACCGAGCACTAATCCGGACTCCGGCCTGGTACTGAAAATTCCTTATAGATAAATCCAATAACACTATCCGACCAGCACGCGTATAGTAGACAAATTGTGATTGTTTATCTGTCATTTTGTCTATTCTTCCGTCGACAAAACCCGTTTCTATCGTGGTCATGTTACGCGTGCTGGGAATGAAACCTGGGACCTCGTGCAGTACTTCATATAGTTTAAACAATAATAATAATAAATTGTGCGGCTGAGCGTGGTTCCTGGGTTTAGTTATGGCATAATTTTATAGGTTTGTCAAATTGAAAACTGCCGGTAGTATCTAACCCGATTAATGAAAATAGACTCACTCATATTACATGAGGCTAAAATCAATTGTTTCAGTCACCATTCGTAATCACAATCAGAGTAACATTTATTTGCCTACTTTGTGTATTACAAAATATCTCTGTGGCCGGTGGCGGTGGGCCGTAGAGAGGTGAAGTCGCTAACTTATGTTCTAATGGATCTAAGTTTGCTGTACTCTGTAACTTAACGGATAGACTTCCACTCATCATCGGTATTAATAGATATTTTGTTTAGTGACCATGTTTTGTGTAGGTAGACGCAAATATGTACTAATATGAAAGAGAGCAGTAGTGGCCCAGTGGTAACTGCCGCCACTTACGAGTACGGTCGTACGGACCCTGACAGGCGCTTTACTTTGTGTAAATTATTTCATCACCACTGCTCTCAAAACGGTGACGGAAAAAATCGTTAGGAAACCGGCATGTCCTAGAACCAAAAACTCGAAGACATGAAGCATCTACCAACCCGCGCTGGGCCCGCGTGGTAGGTACAGCTCATCGAGAGGAGGCCTGTGTCCTAGCAGTGGGAACATTATAGGCTGATTATGATATGGTTTATGAAAGCCATAACAAGACAGTCTAGGTTGGCAAAGTATTTTATTCAATCATATCAATCGCTAGCTCATACGGACATAACATTTAGTTGCAATGCCATGTTACACATTAGTCTTCTCATTCATTTGTATGATACGATATCTATTGCCAAACTATTCAGAGATTCAGCTTCATATTTATACGAATAATTATGTTTACTATACCCAATAATACATACATATTTCATTTTAGTTTCAGTACAATGGCTACAGGTCCAAAAATTGTTGACTCCGTTATTTGAAAACGTTTGTGAAGAAAACAAAGATCTATTAATGTCACAAGGAATTACTATAAAAACAGGAGATTTCTTGGTAAATAAAATTTATCCTCACTTCTAATTTAATTATTTGACAAAATATTTCAATCCGTTTTTTCAAACATTATGTTTTAATTACAGAAATCAGACGCAGTTACTAATTTGGAGAAGCTCATGGCAGCTGGCTTGCTGCCCAAGGGAGAAATTTTCAGTGAATATAATCCTGAACACATGAAGGAGTTGAAAATAATCTACGAGCTATTGTCCTCCGCTAAAAACTTTGAAGCGTTTTATCAAGCAGCTGTATGGGCGCGTCTAAACTTAAATTGCGGACTATACGTAAATGCTATCTACATGGCTATTCAAAATAGGAAAGACACAGAGAAATTATCCCTTCCAGCGCCGTACGAGGTGTTACCAAATTACTTTGTACGCAAAGAGCTTTTAGTTAAAGCTTCGTCTATTCTTGCTGGGCAAGAAATCACTCCTACAGATGGCATTCGCGATGAAGGAAATGCTTACTATTTAGATGCCAATTACACTGCAATGTTTTACGACAATGACGATGACTCAAAATTAGCCTATTTCCGTGAAGATATAGGCTTGAATTCCTATTATTTCTTAAGAAAATTAAGATTGTCACCATGGTTTAATGACGAAATTAATAGCAGTTACGGAGAAAATATGTATCAGATGATGAAACAATTTATGGCAAGATATAATTTAGAAAGATACGCTAATGGCTTACCTGAGATAGATGGCTTCAACTGGAGTTCTTTACCTGATATTCGTTATAATCCTGAGTTAGTTTATTCTGATGGAAACGAATTTAGTCACAGAACTGTGCCTTTAGAAATTCCAGTAAACGAAGAGATAGAATTACTACAAACTATAGAAAATAACGTTGTAACCGTAGTCGATCACATGGTATGCGTTTTACTATATATAATATTATATTACTATTGTTATAAATTATTCAAATCATAATTATTATCTTGTACAATAAGCTTGTAAAATAAATCATTGAAGAAACAATTCTTTCAGCGCCAGAGTGGGTATAATAAAACACAAATATTGAATCATTTAATGGAAATCCTTGTCACGGGAGAGAGGAGTTATGAGACATTGGCTCGCCAGTTCCTTGGCAGAGATTATACCAACAACAGGTAATTAAAGCATTGATTAATTTGTATTTGATGATGGCTTTATACATAATTGCATACTATTTATGACATTTAACTATTTCAGACACGTCTCGGTTCTAGAGCATTACATGACTTCTCTTCGAGATCCGATGTTTTGGAAAATAAACAAAAAGATAGTTGATCTCGTGGATACTGCTCTAAAATTGTTACCTGCATACTCGAGAAACGAGCTGTACTTCCCTGGAGTGGAGGTCATAAATATTGACGTGAAAAAGATGATGACAGCATTCGATTACTTTGAGTTCGATGTTACAGACGCACTAAAATTAGACGACAGTAAGCCGACGTTCAACGTTAAAATAGGGCAACCTAGATTAAACCATAAGCCGTTTACAGTCAAAATTAGTATCTCGTCTTTAGTAGCGAAAAAGGGTTTGGTTAAGATTTATTTAGGACCTAAGCTTATGCCTGGCGAACTCGCTAGTAAAAAGAATCTTTTTACGTTACTTGATGTTTTTGAGATTAATCTCAAAATAGGAACCAATATAATATCTAGGACATCAGCCGATATGAAACACTTTGCTTCTGACTTCATGTCACTCAAAACTATTCGCAAGAAGATGGAAGACGCTGAATTTGGGTTGGATTCTTTGCCGTTAAAAAGTATCGAGTCTCAAGTTGGTTATCCAACAAGACTTATATTGCCAAAAGGTTTACCCCAAGGTCTGCCTATTCAATTTTTTGTTTTTGTTGCACCATTTACTAAAGCTAGTGCTAGTGCTTCGTACTCAGCAAATAACATGGAATTTAATTCTGCAATTTTATCACCCGGCTATCCACTTGATATGATGATAGAAGATAGACAATTGTTAGCGTTACCAAATGCGTTGATTAAATATGTCACAGTTACGCAAAAGGAGGACAGTAAAGTAGAAAATTATGGCGGTCCTGGAGTAACTAAACAATGGTATGGTACTAATAGTTACGACCCATCTTCTCGAATAAATTATTCTCAAAATAATAAGAAATCTTTTGATTACAACTCAAACACAAGAACTTCCAATAATAACGCGGATACTGTAAATGAATTTCCAATTACAACAGAAGAATACATCGATTACCACTCAGTGATGCATATAAAAGAAGACTCAGTCCCTAATGCAGTATTTGATGACAAGGCAAATATAGAAACGGTTCGTTCATTAAATTCTATGAAATTTGATAAAGAAACTTACGATTATAAAGCGAATAAAGCAAAATTTGAGAAAAAATATGATTGGGCAAAAAAAGATGACTACTCAAAATATCGTAAATCGTCGAAAGAAGAAGATGACACCATCCTTACCGTAACTACTCCGATATACGAAGAAATTGCTTCTGATGTTGAAAATCAAGACAACTTAATAGTGTATCCGCCTCGTCTACTAAAAGCAACGAATTATGATTATTCTGCTAAATATAAAGGCAAAGAACCATTTGACTACAAAGCAAAAAAAGCGCAGTTTGACAACAAAGACTATTCTGCAAAAAGGGGAGATTATAGTAAGTATCGCAAGGTAACACCAGCAGAAGAAGAAATCACCATGACATCTACAATCTCAACTCCGATGAACGAATACCCTGTAGACTATGACGATGTAGATAATATTATTATCAATACGCCACGTCTACTAAAAGCTTCAAAGTTTGATTACTCCTCTAAAAGAAAAGAACCATTTGACTATAAAGCTAAAAAAGCACAGTATGATAAAAAACATTACTCAGCAAAAAAGGGAGACTACACCAAATATCATACTGTTACTCGTCCAAATGAACAAGAAGTCACCACGGATTCCACAATATCAATCCCTAAATCTACAGATGAATTAACGAAGGTTCAGCTAAATAAGGATATTAATAATTTAGATTTAGTTAGTGAAATTAAAGATAATGACGTAAACGTAGATGAAAACGAAGATTTTGAATTCAAAGACGATATTGTAGCAAGTAAATTGATGGAGTTAGAACCACTTTCTATTGATGGAAGGAAGCGCACTCCTACAGTGTATGACTTTTTGTTTCACACATTTGATTATGAAGATAGCCCTGAGCTGGTGTATGAATAAAACAAATATTGTATGTATTCAATCTAAATATTGTAAAATTAATAATTCACTGTGATTTTCAAAGACGTGAACCATTATTATTTTGATTTTATTAAAGAAATCAAATGATTTTATATCTTAAATATTTTATTTACTATTCCTTGTGAAACTCTTGTTTGCGTAAAGCGTCACCAATGTCGGTATGTATTGTAAAACCGAAATTATAATAAAAGCATTAAGAAAATTGCCAATAAATTGTCAACGACACAGGTAATATACACAATCAACTGTAAGCGGGACCGTTACTTTAAAATATATATTACATTTACGACTAAACCACTAAAACTCTTTGATAGCGGCACATCGTGTGGCTGATTTTCATTGATCATTAACGCAAACTAAACGTATATATAACAAGAGGAACGAATGCACATTATTGCTATTTCGCGAGGTTTTCTATCATTATTTTTGGAGACGTTCCAAACATTTTACAACGACGTTACGCTTTCCCTATTTTCATCGCGGAAAATTTAAAAACCATCGGTCACTACTGTGACAACAGCTAGAATACAAATAGAAAATACTTTTACAGTTGATTGCAAAGTCTTTACAGAATATGATACAATAACCTTATTAATTCCAGGTAAGTATTGAGTCTGAAATCTGCGCAGATATTGACTTAAAAATAGAAGCACAGAACCTTGTATCGTATTATAATATTTTGATAGCATCAGGTAAACAATATTGATTACATTTGGTGTAAACACAAATAAAACTTTATGTTAAATCGTAAAAGTCAACCGGTGTACATACATTTTCCCGACGCACAAATACATAAATTCTTGCAAATCATATTTCCTCGTTACATAGGAAGAATTGCTGTCATAAATTAAAATTATACATTGCTAAGCCTAATTCCGTTTTCTATTTCGCTTTCAGAGAAGCTGCAATATTATCTATAGCACAATGTACGGATCAGGTTATAGAAACTGTACTGAGGCTCTAAAATTGAACGGATTTACTTGTCACAATTTAATTAAAGCCAGCTAGACTTTAGTTAAATTATGTAGCCTCAAGGATTATAATATGATTGATATGATAATCTACTATGTAGTGTTTACCGTGGGAGGCAAGTCGCTGTCTCAAAAGCCACTGTACAAAATATAATACAAATAAAACGCAAAAAATGCAAATCAAAGACACATTACCTGTGAACTATTTCAAGAATTATTTACATTTGGCTCTGACATATCAGCCGGTGGATTCTGCAAGGAAAATCCTGTGTTCTGTGCCAAAATGAAGTTATATTTCCACTCCATTGACGCTGATGATTCAGGGTGCGGTGCCGGCAACTCTGTCCAAACTTTTGGCTATGATTACCAATTATTTTGATTATGGAATGTTAAGTCAGTGTAAATTAGTCAGATGTCGGTTACGCATCGGCAAATAAATTTAATAAGTCCCTGCCGCTGCATCTGACTGCGGCCGGCATTAAAATTATTAGTGCATTTATTTACGATACCTCATTTCCTGCTGTTCTGTGTTTTATGTTTTGTCATTATTTATGTAGGTACTGTAGTTTTACTACACGTCAATCTGGTTTTATTAATTGTTACATTATGTGAATTTAAATGTGACAATTATAATAAAATTCATCTCTTGAAAAAAAAAAACTCTTCAAATACGTAGAGTACGTAAATCCTTGTCTGAACCCAGTAATATTAACTCAAACTTACAAACAATAATTCGCAAACGAAAAAAAATCCTTCTATTAAAAATAACACGGGCATTAAAATATTATGATCCTATTAACTTAAAATACCTACTTTATAAAATGATGCTATAAGTCCAACAAGATGCTCGTTACATTGATGGACGAGCTCTCGATATAAATAAATCCTCACAAATCAGAAATAGTTTTAGGATGCCTGAATTCAAGGTTCGACTGATCGTTTCTATCCCCATTCCTATACATACATACAATAGGAAGACAAAACATACTTTATATTTAGGCTGGTGGTAATATTCTAGGGAAAATGTCGCAAACTGTGTAGGAAATAATAAAATTACCGTGAAATTACCGCACAGACAGAGTGAATTATTTAACGATGTATTAAATGAATCGCGTTACATAACACAATGACTATCTTGTCCCATTTGTTTTCATGATTCCGTATACTTCGTAGTAAAACAAGACCACACGTCTTGATTGAGTACGAAAATAACCTGAGTGTAGTGTTTCATAAAATATTGAAAATGGGTAACTATTACTATTACTAAGAGGGTAATTGTTTTACAAAATAAAAACATGAACGATTCACCTCATTGAGGTAAAAATATGAACATGAAACTATTAAACAATTAAATCCAAATAAAATAATACGGATTTTTACAAAACTTCAAAACCTGGAAACGTGACATTTTTATGATAATGGTGTTCATAAAAACCGCCTTATTCATTCTGTGCCATATTTCAACAAAAATGTCAACGATTGATTTTACTGCTTTCTAAGGAATGCGTTGACCAAAAATAACGCACAATAACACCAAGTGGATTAAAAATAAACTTGTAACCTGACCTAATTTCGGCTTGTATTGTTGTTTTAAGACTACACGTGGTCGACACGTAAAGCGCGACTCAGATTAGATGTTTCTCTCATTGTGGCATTCACATGAGAACACAAAAATTATAGCCGATCACCGGCAGTCTATATCTGCCCCGGCGCCGCAGTATAACCCGTTTCACGCGCCAGTGGTCGCCAATCATCGGCCTGCCGTACATTAGCTGTTGTATTTTACTCACAATATTATTCAAATATTTACATCCGCGCTATACATCATTATTGTTCTTATATCGTAATTTTCTATTTGACTGTAACATCGTAAATCAATCCTGCATTTTAATTCTGCTCATATGAATTTAAATATTGTGGTTTTTTATTTATATGACGTGTTTATATTATGTGGCATCCGAACAAATATCATAAATACCTAATTTTCTATTAAAAATACTTAATAAAACTTGGCTACAATTTGATACATACAACTGAAAATTCTAAAGCAATTATTGCTGTGTAATTTGTTATTAGATTAAACCTGCGCTTGGAAATAAACTTAAAGTGACTTTAGAAAGTACGAAAAATATTAATATTTTTTTTATTACTAATTGAGATTTCTTCTGCATTACTAATTGAGTTTTCGTATTATGATATGCAGAAGAAAACTCAATTACTAATAAAAAAAATGTCTCCTATAAAAACAGTTGATGACACCTGGCAGTGACGTCGCAACGCGTAATATTCTCGGCGGGATTGTGTGAATCGGCGGCCGCATCAAAGGAATTTCCTGCTCTTAATCAAGGAACAGCTTTATATTATGCGCAAGAGTTTCTGCTACGTTTTAAAGTGGACGTGTTGAAGATGTTCAGTTTCACAAATGTTGCAATCGAGAACTCGAGCGACTAATCCATGTACAAAACTTTCCCCCTTATACAGGATATCTATGTATACCTTCTTCAGAGCTGACAGTATTTACTAAACTTATACTAAAATACGTCTGATAAAATAATTGTACATTTACGTGCTCTGGAAAATGCACTTGTTAACGGATAGCCAGCGTGAATACTTACAAAATATCAGGAAGTTTACATGAATGCCAATTTACTCAACCAAAAAAACTACTGAGCTTATTGAGCACACTTTTCACGCTTAAATTTTATTCCTGTCACAATAACAATGAGAACTTGCTTTATATTTACAACACCTATGTACAATTTTTACCCATGTTTGCAAAGGAATAAATGATTTGATTTGATTTGATTTGAATAAATGAAACAGTTTAAACATAACAATCGTGTAAACCGTTAGTAAATTTGAATTAAAGTTATAAACAAATACGTCATTGTTCCTGCAACGCAAACGGTACTGGACTACTGCTATTCGGAAGCTTCGTCAACAACTATCATAATTCTATAAATGGATCACATCATCCATGTGTGAGTCGATGTCAATTAGTTTATATAAATCTGACAGCTCACTTCCTGCAGAATGCAGGTTTTGCTGAACATTCCCACCATCTGACGTAGATATAATTCACGCTGACGAAGAACTCAATAACCACGTCACTATTCTGAACGGGTACGGTGAAGAGAGAGACAGCAGCTTTTTCACTTATTTTTGTATTCCAGTCTGAGGAGGAAGGAATGCTATAAATAAGGGTGCCACACCGACGTAAAATCTAGTGTAACAACACTCGCACTCGGATTCGGTTCTTGTTACAACTGCCAACCCTACACAAACACCATGGTGAGGAATCCAAGGATTTCAAATCTCCTGTTCGTTGGACGTGAATGTGACAGTTAATAATTGTGTAAAATCTGAAAGTGTTAAAAAAATGAAAATATGGAATGTTCTATTGAAACTTCTTACATAATTTCGAAACAGTGATATTTGCATATTTATGAAAAGGATACCATTTTCAAAGTTTTCAACAATTTTACTGCCATACTCAATACCCAATACTTTTGTTAGACGTACGATTTTGTACTATAACTGCATGGTATGCAATTAAGCACATGGTTGAATACAACGCGGTTCCTTCGTAATTGACACACACCTAAACGACATATATCTTACATTTGGTCTTCTCTTCTTAGGACACTGACGATGATCAGAAGATGGCCATGCTGCGCAAGGCTTTCCAGATGTTTGACACCACCAAGTCGGGATACATCGATGTCCTGAAGATCTCAACCATCCTCAACACCATGGGCCAGCTTTTCGATGACTCTGAGCTGAACGCTCTGATCGATGAGAACGACCCAGAAAGTAAGTATTTTTCCAGATAAATTTATTCATCCAGTGATGCAGCAGTTGCTTGGTCGTATTTAAAAACAAAGTATTCCAAATATTTCCAGAAACGACCCAAACGGTATTGGTTTTCAAAAGATCTAAAAATTATTCTTCAAATCCAATAAACAATTTATATTGTTGAACGTATTTATGTGATGTCAAGGCTCAATCTTATATTACCCATAAATCTTCACGCAAGTTATATTCATCAATAAGACTTTGCTCACATTGTGTATATTTTCATTGATTCTGGATTCTTGTGTAGAAAAGTAAATATTTATATCTTGATCGAATTTGTTTATCCTTTAAACAACTTTATGGATATTTTATGTAAAACTTTAAGCTGGTCTTCAATTTTGTTGATGTACTATATTATTGGAAATTTTACTATGTTTGCTGTACTACTCGGAGAAAAGTCAAATTTTTCATACTGGATTTTAAAATCTTAGTTGCCAAGTACAAATGTGAGAGAGAGAAAAAATGGGGACAACAACTGTCGTATAAACAGCTTCAAACATCTCTTGTTAAAAAGTAATCCATCATCAGAATATGCTAACAAGTATTCACACGTACCGAGGCTATGACACCTTTTCAAATATATTCTCGAATATTTTTACTCGTCGCGGGAACTAATGAGGCTATTTCCGTACGGTAGTTCTCTCCAAGCTTCCAGTACCTTTGAAAGATGCATGTCTCTGTTTCCAAAGTTTATTTATTTAGTCTGTTTTCAATGAAAGAAATAGAGCGCTCCAGGTTTCGAACAGCTCTGGTTTTAGTCTCGAATTAATTGTTATTTTTACTTCATTTTAGAAGCCGGCAAAATTAACTTCGATGGCTTCTGCAACATCGCTTCCCACTTCTTGGAGGAGGAGGACGCCGAGGCTATGCAACAGGAACTGAAAGAAGCTTTCAGGTGAGCATTTGTTAATGTGGAACACCAGTGTGCTCTCATTGAGATTATTTCAAATACACATTGTCATACTATCTGACATTTTTAAACGTCATTATTTCATCAATCTCCAGGTTGTACGATCGTGAAGGCAACGGATACATCACCACTTCCACCCTGAAGGAGATCCTGGGTGCCCTTGACGACAAGCTCAGCTCGAGCGACTTGGACGGTATCATCGCTGAGATTGACACTGACGGATCCGGAACCGTCGACTTTGATGGTAAATATTTATACTCTAGCATCCATGATTTTTAATTAACTAAATTCTTCCTAAACATGACTTAATCAGTCTGATTTTCCGAATAATTATTACAATGTTATTGGAATATCATTTTGTCTCGACGCCAAGACAGTCCTCTACAGTTAACACGCAGTTACCTGATTTCACTTCGTTGACAGACGTGTCAAAAGCGTGAACATAACAATTTGGCCACGTATCAACCCACGCTAGCCACTTCAGCAATATATTATAAAAACACTAAAATTGTCCGTTCGACTAAAACATAATCCCGCTTTAAGTCGATTTCTAACTAGATGCCGCAACAGCTGCTTTTGAAGATAAACTACCTATAGCATAAATTTTCTCATAACCAACATAGATACATAAACACATAACACTTGTACTAATGCCGAAACATTACAAGCGCTCCGAAAAGGCGGGTGGTATGCGTCGGCCAAAATTTATGTTGTCTGGTACACGCACTTATTGCAATATTAATTCATAAGTACAATCTCCTCCGTTTGATTTGGATTGAGATCAAAGAATCTTACGGAATGGCTTTTTGACAAAAATCTTTTAAGTGGTTTCAAATTAACGTTCTTAATCATAAAGATTCCTTCAATCCATTACAATAATCATAAATTGATATATTCAGACGTTTTCTATTTATCTGCTTCTTCATAATTCTATGACATTTTCTGCTCCACTTTATTTAATTAAAACGTTTCTAAGGGAAACGTTTTAATTATATATATATTGCAACCTCATCAGTTTAAATTTTCTCGTTTTTGTTTTTTTTTCCGTTTGCTAACCATTATGTGTTTTGTTTCAGAATTCATGGAGATGATGACTGGAGACTAAGCAATTCGTCTGACATTATTATATTATAGTATTATTACATTTAGATGCTATTTTTTTTGTATTTAAAAAGTTAAGACTTTGATACTAGTACAAAACCAAATGCGGTATTAGCATGGTTGTTTAATTAATTTGCACATTTTAATCTATCTTATAGATAGGCACTTGTTAATATTATAATTAATAGTCTACAAGGGTAGGCCAGGAAGCATTGAGTTCGTTCCAAAGAATTATTTCCGGAATAATTCACACCTAACGAGTTCTCATACAATTATATGCTAATATTTATAACGCATTGCACTTTATTTTGAAAGTACTCTTTTTAAATTACTTCATTAATATAACATCAATACACAAAACGAGTCTTTTACTCTTGTTTCAATTGGTGTATTGTATCATCCTTGACCTAATTATTCCTCCTAAACTTGTGTTAGTTCGCAACCACTCGTTGTTGTGGGCACACCAACCTTGTTGATCAAAGGACAGAAATACCACACTAGTAGTGTCTAGTGATTTATTATGATTTATACATCCCGACCAGCTGTTATGTAAGCATATAGGTATAAATATTTCTACTGACACATTCTATATTTCTCTTTTATACGGTAATTGCGTTCGAGAGTGAAGAATTTCCTCTTGACCAAAATTAGCCGTGTTCCAAGACTCGCAATTGAAAAATTGTCCAATTGCATTTGTTTCCTGTGGGTACTGTACAACTGCGGACAGAATAAGAGACCACCGCTCATTTTCCATAAACGTTTAAATACGAAACTCTTTGTTTACAAAGTACCATTGATGGCATATGGTGGGTATCAACATTGTTTATCTGAAAGCCCATTAACAATCGCGACTACTATAAATTGGTTTTCTGACATAAGGATTAGTGATCGCAGTATATTTTAAACACTCTAGTGGAACCTGCTGGTCATCATCTTTAAAAAAGAAAAGAAAAATCACACGACCAATATTGAATCGACCCGTATTAGTTTCCTGTATGCAAATGGTTAATTTTCAGGGTCATGAATTAAACTGCTAGATTAGGTAAAATTACATGTGAACTTGGCAAGTGAGTTATTTTTAGCTTACATAACTGTGCTGATCTGGGATTCTGGACAGACTTAAATTCTGTCAAAAAAAATACAATAATGGGCAAAGTAAGAGTGCCAGTCAGTGTAAGGTAATGTACATTACCAGTGCTCTTTTTAAGCCCTTGAGGGTCGGATGTATACCTCGAAGATCAGAACAAATCAGAACACTTTCTGTGATTATAATTACAAATACAAGGCGTAAAGTCCTCAACACTGTGACCACAAGTGTACAATGAAAATTGTACCTATTAAAGCGACCCTCAGGATCTCAATTGGATCAGTAGAAATACCGTTATGAATCCTCGTGTGCATATAAGCCATGTTTAACTATTTACGGCACTAGTTGGCTGCAGTGTTAGCTATTGTGATGTTTCGATCTGCCATCCTACTATGGCTATTTTCTGTGGGGATATCCATGTCAGTACCCACAGACGAATTCCGTGGCTTTGTCAGCGAAGGAGGTATGTCACCGTATTTTATAGCAAATAAACTGATCCTATAAATATAGTTAACGTTTCTAGTGCCAAGGTTGGCATAATGGTTTTATGGCCATTATACATAATGTACATAGCTGGCAATGAATTTTGAAGTATATTGACCGATCTTACTCTATGTTATAGTGATTTGTACATAGCATTGGAAGACTTGAGTTGAATTCCAAGATAATTAAGGAAAATTAATTAGTGGGAGCCATAATATTGAAATTATGGATAGAATGGGTTATCTATGGATAAAATACTCTCTCTTAATACATACATACATTAGAAAAAGAAAGCTTACCGATTTGCTTGATTTAGTACTGAACTGAAACATTAGGTACTAATCGCATGAGAAACCCATTCTTATAAAGTGACTAAATTTTTTATTTCAGTCAATGCATCGACAGATTTAAATAGTCTTTAAATAAAAAGATAGATAGAAAGAATACCAGTGTAGTGAAGTTAGAAACTAAACCATATTAATGTTTGTACTCAATTATGAAACATTCTTTCTCCAGAGTTATCTATGAATGATGACGGTCCACTCATGGGCATCGTCCCTGGAGGGTACCAAGCTCAAGGGTCACAGAGAACTGGGAATGTATTTTATGAGCTACTAGAGGTAAATTTAACACAGGCGCTTTACTTTGTGTAAATTATTTCATCGCCACTGCTCTCAAAACGGTAAAGGAAAACATTGTAAGGAAACCGGCATGTTCTAGAACCAAAAATTCGAAAACATGTGACATCTACCAAACCGCGCTGGGCCCGCGTGGTGGATTACGGCCCGCTCCCACTCACAGAGAGGAGGCCTGTGTCTCAGCAGTGGGAACATTGTAGGCTGATTATGCTTATGCTTATATTATTTACATCTTACTATTATATAATGTTGATAAAATTAGAATTGTATAAACTAATAATATTAGAATTATGCACATTTTCAGTACAATGATGATTTCAAAATCTTTAAGAATTCTGTGAAGAAAGGTGCCACTGAGAAAGGTCTTACATTCAACGTATATGATGAAAATATGCAAGAAGCAGCTAGCAGTTTATTTGAGCTTCTCCACGGCGCAGAAGATGCAGGCTATAATGCAGAGAAGTTATTCAATTTTGATGAATTAAATGATGACTTAGTAACATACGCCACACAACTAAATATGCTATACAGAGACAAAAATGTGGACGTAACTGCATTCCCACCACCCTTTATTACAAAACCTAACTTTTTTGTCAACGGTGAAACAATAGTTAAAGCTTTAAAACTTAGTAATTACATCAACAATAACATAGACATTACTGAGGAAGCTCATGCAGATCAGTATTCCAAGACCTATGAAACCCTCACAATTAATACTAACTATTCTGGTTGGAATCTGCCTGAAAATGGAGGCGACGAGATTCTGAATTACTTTAGAGAAGACATAGCTTTAAACAGTTATTACTACGGTGTGCACCTGAGACACCCGTATTGGATGTTCCGCCATAAATTGTACGCATTGAATGCTAGACATGATGAGCATTACTATTACATTCATCAGCAGCTGCAGGCACGTCTTCGCCTTGAAAAAGAACATTTACGTGAGGAAAATACTACAACAAAGAATAACTTTGGTGATTTTCATCCGTATCTTATTCATGAAAATGGATTGCCTTTCCCTAGTAGATCAGGTACAATAGGACATTGGACTGAGGATAGAGCTAAAATTAAAGCAATAGACATCGCAATCAGGGAGTGTATGTCTAGAGGACTGATTGTCATGGTAAGTGATGCTATTTACGTAATTGGGATGATGTGCTTATTACATCATTTAACTTATCAAACAAAGAGAATTGGACAAAAACTATTATTGTAGAACCCCTCAACGTATTTCGATATAAATTCATCCTTTCCAGTACGCTACCGAGAAAACAGCCTGCTTTATTCATATAACAATACAATGTTTTCTTTGCAGGAAAATAAGTCTCCAATAAGACTGACGGAAGAGAACTACGTCAAATTATTAACGAGATTATTCCGAGGCAATTTTGAAGTTGGGAGAATTTCCAAAATCGTTAGGTCATTGTTTGGATACGGTGGAAATGGATATCCCTTTCACGAGTAAGGCAAAATTTTTACTAGTAGAATAAACATACCAGAAAAAGTGCATGAAAAATTAAAATATGAATCAGAAATGTTTCAAACGTTGTTGCCGTACTGAATTAAATGTGGATCCATTAAAATTAATATACTCCATGTAAAATAGTGGTATTCCGCTGTATCCGGTTAGACTGGGACCCGAACTTAGTTTAGAAAAGGCTAGGTAGATAATGATGATGCCTATAATTATTTGTTACTTGAAACGTATAGGTTGATTATAGAATATAATTATGAATGATAATCAATAATCATCTCAAACAACTGCTCTATTGTTACAGATACAATCCAGCGCCATCTCTAATGCACCACCCACAAACATCATTAAGAGATCCCTTATACTGGTACATGATTCAGTACGTTCTTAACTACTTTACTGAATACAAGGAATCCATCGAACCGGTTAATCTACAAAAGTATGCACAAAAACGCTGCGAAATTATAGAAGCCGATATTCCAAAAATTACGACGTATTTTAGCTATTATCAGTTTAACATCAACAAAGCTATCATTAAAAAGCATAACCCACAAGGAAAACCACCACTGACTGTAACAGCACGTCAAAAGCGGTTGAAACATTCCAAGTTTGAGTTCAATTTTACAGTTGATTGTGAAGGCATTAAAAATAGCGTTGTAAGGTTGTTCCTCGGACCACCATGTTCTGACAATTGCTGGGAAGAATACAACAATTTCTTTGAACTTGATAAGTTTACTTATACCTTTGATGAAGGACTAAATATCATAACGTGGTCACCAGAGACTTCAAATAGATTTTCAAGTGATGAATATTATAATATGGAAGGATTGGCGTCACAGAAAGATAGAGCAAATAATTTCAATTTGTTCAAGTTTCCAGAAAACTTAATAATACCAAGAGGCACTGAGAAAGGATTGAACCTTACATTATTTATTATGATTACGCCTGGAGATGAGTTTTTAGATGATTTCTATGCAGCCAATAAGTTCTTTTCAGAAATAATGAACGATATAGATAACAAACCTGTAGGTTTTCCTTTCGATAGACCAGCTGTCGATTACTATGATGATGCTCCAAATTATAAATTTTACAATGTTACAATATATCATAAGAAAAATAATGTTCCAAAGAATGGTTACTTTTCACCTCACTTGCAGTAAATCATATTTTTTTTAAATCTTGTCTTTTGACTGACCTAGATTAATATAATATTAATATTTAGATATTAAGAATAGGTATACTATTGTAAACTATCTGTTAGGTTTTTGTTACAATAAAACTTCGTTTTATTTGTGCTGATTTAATTTGCATGGTGTGTTATTAACATGTTTAGAGTTGCCAATTAAGGCAAGTGAGAACCTGTTTTAAAACGCTGTCTTTGATTTAAAATAGATACAAACGTTTTCAATTTTCAAAAATGTTCACTCTAGTACACACATGGCTGAGGAATAATTTTTGGTTCAGTGTTATGAAGTCTTCAATAGCAACGATAGATTCTGTTATTCTGTATGGTGTTGAACTTATTAGATTAATGTTGAGTTTGGTGTTTTTATATAGACAGTGTGTGAATGTGTAATGGGGGATACGAGGGTTACGGGATTGGAATTACTCCCGTAAGAACATAAACATCGAATGAAATAATTATTATGGTATTTTATTCAATTGAGATTTTTACATATTCACCTAAGCTAAATTACTTAAATCATCTTACTGCTTCTTATGAGATAGGAAGTAGGAAGGAACGTTGAGCTCGTAAGGGAAGTATGCGTCCTTGTGGTAGATTTGCACATCCTCGAAGAACATGTTGGGTTGTCTGTAGTACGCCTCACGCACGGGACGGTCAAATGGATATCCGAAGGGCTTATTGTCCACGATGTAGTTCTGGTATGCGTCATCTCCCTTCTTAACGCCGTTGAATGGGTACACGAACACGAACAACTGGAATGGATATCCACCGGGGGTACCCTTAGGCAGCATCAGTCTCCTAGGCAAGGTCTCGGGCTTAACAGACATGTCATAAGGTACTTTTCCTTGGTCTAAGTATTGGTAAATCTCGTTAATGGGGACGGAGTCATCCTTGAAGAACATAAACTCGTTAGATTTGCGCTCAATCTTGTTCTCACCAGGGACAAGTTTTTGCACGAACCAGTCCAGTTCGTAGAATTTCATCCAATCATCCTCAATGTTAATTGGGTATCCATTAGCATCGTGCTTAGGTCCGATGAAAACCTTGAAAATGGCATCAGACGCAACATCTGACTTAACGTCAACAGAAACAGTGAATGGTTTGTGGTTCAAGCGAGGTTTGCGGACAATGAAACCAGTAGGGTAAGACTTGAGCTCTTCCTGGCTGAAGAACACGCTGCTCGTGGCATTAAAGTCGAAGTAATCGAAGTAAGTGGTCAGTTCGCTGACTTTCACATCGTTGATCTTAACACCGACGAAATGAAGATCATTGTGAGAGTAAGGTTTTACGTACTCTTTGTAGTCAATAAGGTAGTCGACGATTCTCTGGTAGAGTTGGTAGAATGCAGGGTCACGCATAGAAGTCTGGTAGAAGTCAAGAGCCGACGGCATAAAGGTGTATCTGAAATTAAAAAAACAAGCAATTTAATTTCGATCTTTTCTCTCTTTTGTATTTATAAACTTATTCATTTCATGAGACTAGTGATATGTATAGGGAACACTTACTTGTCATGAGGCTTAGGACTGGCGCCAAGTACATGACGAGCGATGATTTCATAAGAGTATTGGTGTAAGTCCTTCTGGGTGTGCTCGGAGTACAGGTCTTGGTTCATGTGCCAATAACTGCCGACGTAGTTCATTTCCTTCTCAGGCTGGAAGTATAAAATCAAATCGTTAGTTGTATGTAAGTGAAGAACCTATAAAATCTTGTTGAAAAAAAAATTGAGTTTATTTGTTAATACTTACAGTCTTAAATTCGCCCTTCTGCAAGAACTGGAAGAATGTCTTCTCATATGTGTCAAGGAAGCGAATATTTTCATAGTTATTCTCAGTGTGGATGTCGTAGTCGTTGCTTCTTTGGGCGAAAGGTAAGTAGTTTCCTGTCATTTGGGGATAGTATCCAGTCTTGAATTTAGAGTACCAAGAGAATTCAGGAATTTCGCCCAAACCGTTAGAAAGCCGCTCCAAATAGTAACGAGCCAGAATTTGCTGGTAGTAGTAGAAGAAGTATTCACCCATACGCTCTTGGAATAAACCTAATTTAGTAGACTTCCACCAGAAAGGTACTTGCGAGTGGAAGTAGTAGTAGTAGGAGTTCAAACCAATATCTTCAGTGAAATATGACAGCTTTTGTTCCTGGTTGGGGTAAGTCAGGGAGTTGGAGTAGTTGGCGTAGTATACGTAGTAGTCGTTCTCTTTCACGATACCGTATTGGGCGGCAAGTTCAGTGTCGAACAAACCATTTTGCATCTTGGTGCGGTACATCCTGATCAGAGTTTCTTTGTTGAAGAAGAACTGAGGGTACACTTCATAAGGCGCCGGCAGAACGATGCCATCAGTATCAGTTCTTTGGACAACAGCAATGTAGTACGCGTATAAGAACTGTTCTTCGTTCAAGTAAACCTTGGCCCAAGCCGCGGTTTTGTAGAAGGTGTCGAAGTCCTTGGCGTAGTACATGACGTGGAAAAGAGCGATGGCTTCATCCCTCATCCTTTCGTAGAAGATGGAAAACTTGTGATATTTTGGCAGGAATCCGGTTTTGTACAGTGTCAAGAATTCCTCGACAGCATTTTTGTTCTGCAAAAATGCAAAGCGTTAAAAAATAATATATTCTTAACAATTTAATCAGGAGCTACTTTGAAGTCATTATTAAAAGAAATACTCACTGTGTAATTGTCGATGTTAGCTTCGATGTTGTATTTCTTGCCAATTTTGTAGTACTCGGAGTGTGCGTCCAGTTGTTCAGAGTGCTCGAAGAGCGCCAGAATTTTCTTCTGGTACTTAACGACGTCAGGTTTAACTGTAAATCAAACATAATTATCATCAGTAACCGTTTTTTTTAATGAACAAAGCCAAAGTTGCAAACAATGATTAAAAGTAATTCAGAATCTTCTTGCCAAATTATTATGGTGCTCGATTAACGAACCATAATGTTAAGTTTCGCTGAGACAATCTTGTTGGATTTTTCTATCATAAAAATAATTTAGTACTGCAGTTACTGTCACACCGTATACAGTTTAATTTGCAAGGTATGAACCCGCAAAGTCATAATTTATTAACGGGACCTCAAAAATTGGGATCATTATGACCCCACTAGAACTAGGAGCACTAATTAAATATTCAAATTAGTTCTTACCATCCATCAGCTTGATGTTTTTGTGGGAAGGGAGGGCACTGCCTATCGCCAGGGCGACGAGCCCCGCAAGGATTAAGACAGTCTTCATCGTGGTCTCAACTGCTGCCAACTGTGACAATACAGCTTGCTGATCCACTTTTTATACCCCCTATCAAAGCACCCCGGTGCTGAGTTTGATATCGTAATGTTATACTTTCTTTATCGTTATCACTGTTACCTTTGACACGATTTGATATTTTTCGTATATCAAAACAGCTTTAGCGAAATCTGTTGCGTAATCTTTACTCTGGCATTAACTTTATCAGTGCACTGTATTTGTAGATGTTGTCAAGAGAAATACAAGTAGGTAACTATAGAATATTTGATAAAACTATGTCTAAAATCAATATACCATTGTCTGCCAATAAACCGTTGTTCTCTGAAACATAATAAACTATTGTGACATTGTTTTCCTGTTGCAAATCACAATCATTATACGTAAAACAACAGGGTATGCTCGTAAGAAAATTCAATTTCCGCTAAAGACAGAAAATTGAATTTTAGACATGCACTGCGATCCTACGGCGTCCGAGCGGTAGGCCTTGTGATCGCAGTCCATCTTACGAAGAAACAGTGTATCTTAATTTGAGTTGACTCTGCTAGCGATACCTATCTATTTTAGAAGTACAACCTGACCTGAAATTAAAACCTTGGCATGAACTTGGACTCCCACCAATTTTTATTTTCTTACGAGTGGAAATGAGAAACCAATTCGATGCATCAATAGCTGCATGAAAAAATCACACGAGACGTCATTAAAACTGCTAAGAAAACAACATTTTTGAAGGAATGTAGTAAGCTTGTTTTTAGGACATCATAGTACAATTAAACAAAATAAGGTTAAAATAATACTGCTGAGGTGTGTCAGGTGAACGAGTAAGGTAGTGGTAGCCGAGAACGTGAAAAAACCCAATTTTATGATTAGCGGAATTTCATCGTATTTCGATCACATGTTTTTCACTTTTCGCGTTAATTAGTAGGTAGAATTGACCGTCTGCAGTAGGAGAATAATAGAATGGTATTATTATTTTATTATTATCTACTATTTATAAATAAAAAAGATTGTGAGTATACATTTTTATTCTGTTTTTCTCTTACCTCAAGTACCAATAGAGCTAGTATTACAGTTTTTGTCTTTATCACTACTATTTTATCGATTTTTTTTGTCGTCAACTTCGATATCTACGCTACAAGGTTTTTAACTGATTAATGAATAAGAATCTATTTATACTTAATTTTAAAGAAATATTCACCTATTCGTGAATAGGGTGAAAACCATGTGTATGTTTATCATCGTTATTTATTTGCTATGGATGACTTACAGCTAAAATCAAAACACTATTTAAGGGAACTGTCAGTTTTTGATTCGATAAAATACACATAGATACTGGGATAGTGATTATCGGTGACTCATGGATTACAGCAGGACGCTTACCATAGATCCGTGACGCTTACCTACTAAACCCCTAACTTAGAACGTATAAATGAAGCAAAAGGAGTATGCAAGGATCTTAGCAGGTAGCGTTCTGTAGTCTCTGAGTTTTCAAGTGTGTCAATTTGCACATATTCATAAAACGAATCTAAGTTACAGTCACGGACTTTAATTGATAAGCCACTTTCAAACTTTTCAATTTGGCAGTTTCATACATTAACGAGATTACACGATTAAACACGAACTCAAATCGCATGCTCGTAAACAAGATGACAAATTACTAGTAATCGGAAATAGTCTTATCCATAGAGGTTGACTAAAAAGTTCTCAATAAAAAATAAATACAAAGTTTATCGAATCTAATTGATACTGACCTCTTTTGAATCAGAGCTCATTAACTCGATAATTCTGAAAACCTATGCGAAGACAGTGACAGTTGAAATGTCGATGTCAGAGACGTTATTTTCGAATTTGTCAAAATGACTAATTAAAGTCTCCATACGCTAACTTTACTATGGCTACGCCAAAACAATCGTCGGTAGGTTACGGTTGGTAGACCTGCAATTGGTTGACTTTGGGTAGTCACTCTGCTGTCAAGTTTGTAGTTCTGGCTCTCGGGTTAGCCAACCGGTAAAGATATTAAAATATAATTTTCTTCTTCTATAATATGAAGACATGGCTTTCCGTGTCTGGATGTACGAGTATAACCGACTAAGCCCGATTTGCATTACACGGCTAAAATGCGAACAGTGCCAAGTGGCTCATCAATTAAAGTCCGTGACTGTACATTTCCGAACTTTTTCGTAAAACTCAATGTTCCTTAATAACAGCCGGGTGTAACTGTTCACAGTAACTGTCACTTAAACACATTCTTCACTAGGTACATGCGAACACTCTCCGTTGTTGCAGTAGGATGCGTAGGGGCAATCAAGGACAAGTCCACCAAGTAACGTACAGATCAATCTTGTATGACAATCGTGGCACCGCGTTCTAGGACCTGCGTCTATGTCACAGAGGGTCTAATGTACGCCGGAGTCAATGTCGATCCAGTCGGGGATATTGTGGTCGTGAGGCTTATATTTGGGGATCGGTGGTGCATCAAGGAGGATGTGTGGTGCCTCATGTTGGATGGGTGGTGCCTCATGGGGGATCGGTACTGCCTCATGGGGGATTGGTATATTCTGCGGAATGCGCGGCGGTCTATCTTCGGCGTCGTTCGGATGCTTGGGTGAGAGCTCTGATGCACTGTGGAGATAAATCGAGAATTACAATTGGTATTTATATAAACTGTATGAGAGGTTTATTTTACGTCTGAGCGCGTATTTTATGTGAGAATTACATATACAATGGCTAATGTAAAACAGTTTTATTTAATTAAATTAACGTTCTGATAAATAAAATAGCTATCTAGTACCTACTTATTCGGTGGTCCAAAATATTCATTATAATTTATGCTTGAAAGCTTACACAAAGGGTTGTCCTGGGGGCTTAAAACGGCCACTTTGGCAGAAGCATAAAAGTAAAATATTATGTGAATCATCGAAAAATGAGAGCAGTGGTGGCCCAGTGGTAACGGCCACGACTTACGAGTTGTAGGTCGTAAGTTCGAACCCTGACAGGCGCTTTACTTTGTGTAAATTATTTCATCGCCACTGCTCTCAAAAACGGTGAAGGAAAACATCGTGAGGAAACCGGCATGTCCTAGAACCAAATATTCGAAGACTTGTGACATCTACCAACCCGCACTGGGCCCGCGTGGTATATTACGGCCCGCTCCCTCTCGCAGAGAGGAGGCCTGTGTCCCAGCAGTGGGAACATTATAGGCTGATTATGCTTATGCATCGTAAAATGTCACAAACTGACAATTCATAATAATGATCTGCGTGCAATTCTTATTACGAAATAATTCATCTGTCGTGTTCGTAAATTGCTTTTGTGTCAAATTAGAAGAATTGCTAATGTAGCCGTTTTAGGCCCCCAGTTCACAGATTAGTTTTATTCAAATATTCTCTGTTTCTCTCCCTAGTTTAAGTCCCACATTGCAGTCAATGTGGGATTTAAACTAGGAAAAGGTCTGTCTTTCCTTCTTTTTATTCCAATTCAATTTAACACTTCTTATTCTAATTCATTACATAGATTTGTCTATGGAATGAATTTAAAAAAATCTTGTCCCCACGGAATCTTTTTAAAACCAGATGAGGAAAAACGCTAGATGTTACTTGCAAGTAAGTTAGATTTTGATAGAATCGTACAACATGACACATTATAGGTAATAAAAAAAATATTGGAGGCTATACCTTTTTTTTTTAATTAAGTCAAAGGCCGACTTAGGAGATTTTTCAAAAATAATAATAAAAAATCATACTGTGTTTACGATTCAGTTTCCATAGATGTTAACAATTAATGTGTGTTTTTGTAAAAATAACTTTAATAGATACCCCCACAAATAAAGTTCAGTTTGCGTTACAACTTAAACATTTTGTGACTTTCAAAGTGACAGCCATTCTAAAGTCGACTATATATTATCTACAGTAACATAAAGTTAATATTCGTTTAAGTGGAAACTTCGTCACCTGTTGCCTGATGCCGGCTATCATCTGGAGCCTCAGACCAAATAAAAACCGGCCAAGTGCGAGTCGGACTCGCGCACGAAGGGTTCCGTACCATTATCTATAAAAACGGCAAAAAATTCACGTTTGTTGTATGGGAGCCCCCTTAAATATTTATTTCATTCTGTTTTTTAGGAATTCGTTGTTATAGCGGCAACAGAAATACATCATCTGTGAAAATTTCAACTGTCTAGCTATCACGGTTCATGAGATACAGCCTGGTGACAGACGGACAGACAGACAGACAGCGGAGTAATAGGGTTCCATTTTACCCTTTGGGTACGGAACCCTAAAAACCAAGACGCGAGAGCGCTGCGAATAATACAGTGAAGCATGCCAAAATTATTATACAATTATACCACCGCTCTGTGCATACACGCTCTCACGCACACATTTACAATCAAACTACACCAAAATATATGCACACAATATGTTTACGAAACCGGCCTCACGTCACTGTTGACAGCGCTCTGTTTTTTATTTGGTCTGAGTCTGGAGCGTGTAAAAAGGGTAGGTATAAACTTTGTGCCACTTCAGACACAACTACATTAAGTGCTATGCGGCACCCTAATTGCGTAATGCACTATCGGTCAGAATGGGAATCATTTTTAACCGACTTCTTCAAAAAGGAGGAGGTTCTCAATTCGTCTGTATGTTTTTTTTTTTTTTTTGTATGTTTGTTACGCGATTACTCCGCCAATTATGAATCGATTTTGATGATTCTGTTTTTGTTTGGTAGGTCATGCTTCTGAGGTGGTCCCATATAAATTTTATTAACTTTGCTTGCGTAATTTTTGAGTTAGCTTCAATATTACGTATTTTTTCCACTTAGTTTATCTAGACGATATCCTGTTTGACTCCTTCACTGTTATTTACATAGCAGGTAGTGGTATTCGGATTTGTAGTGGTAGGTACCACAACTAAAAAGAGAAATATAAAAACATTTTACAAAAAAAAAAACAACCGACTTCCAAAAAAAACACTAAGGCGGGTTTTAGAGTCACGCTGAGTCACGCTGACCGTCGGCGCTGACGGCTCAATATGTATGATTATCGCACTCGTCACAGCGCTGACGGCCGTCAGCGCTGAGCTGCGCTGAGTGCGATAATCATACATATTGAGCCGGCAGCGCCGACGGTCAGCGTGACTCTAAAACTGACCTAAGAATGTGAAAAATAACTTTAGTTTCGGAAGTCGGTGTCTTTGCTTTTCAATTTCCGTTTTTTGCCACCGACTTCCGAAATTAAAGTTATTTTTCACTTTTTTAGTGTTTTTTTTGGAAGTCGGTTGTATTTTTTTTGTAAAATGTTTTTATAAGACAAATGTTTAATCCATTGCTTCATAAGTTTGAAAAAAAATCTGCACAACAACGTAACTTACGAACTATGCAATGGATTAGACATTTGTTTCGAACCGATTCCAATTTTGATTGATCGTGTATTACGCAATTAGGGTGCAGATTTATGGCATCCAGGATTTGGTATCAATCAAGTCAGCCCATCACATTTCTATATCGGTTAACATCACAGTTCAAACAGTTTTGCAAGAAGCTTTCTTTTCCATTTCGAAGGCTGGAATGACCTACAGAAGACCTTGATAATTTCCTGCTCAAGCTACGCCACAACGCCTAGCCTTCTATCGTCCACGTGGCCGGTTCCAGTTTTTCCGTGTAGTCGGAAGCATCCCAAGCTGCGTTTTGGCATAGTACCCTTACACCTATTAGTTTAGTATTTACCCTTTTTTATATTTGTTGTGAAATCCTAATACTGTCCGTCTGGGGAGAACGGAGGGTTATGTCGGACTCCTACCATCTTAAACGAGTTCCTTAAAACCACCGACAGAGTACCTTCCATGAGCCAGGGGCCCGGAAGAAACTTGTAAATTCGCACGCAATCACGACTGGTATCAGCCCGTCATACCTACCTAGCGGGCCCCATAACGAGTGGCCGTAAGTAGTTATCCTTAAATTGTCAGTGCCTCCCATTTCGATGTTGGATCAACAAACTACATACATTTTGAGAAGTTTTAAGAAAACAAACCTTTATAATCTTTAAGACCTTTAAGTCTTTTACGTATCAATTATCAATACACATTTTTTTTATTTTTTTTTATGGCAATATTTTTTTTAGCTTGTATGGACGCTATTCTCTTGCGGGTTAACGGAAACACCCTTTGTTAGTTAACATACTGTATATACCTATGTATATATATACCTATATATATATATATGTATGTATATACCTATGTATGACCTCTACTCAGAGGGCCTAGCTAGACAAATGACCATCGCTTCGAAAGCATTTCGTATTTCTACAACGATTTTCAACAGGAATGACATAAGCTTTTCGATAGCTTATGTCAGTCCTATACATTTTTGCATTTTCCATAATCGTTATCCCTGATAGAATGTCACTTTGTCAAGGGCCTCAGGAACACTTCATTATAAGGTAACTTAAGGCAAATCAGCAAATTAAACTAATTTAAATAAATAGTTGTGCAATAACGATGTGTCAGGTACCTAAACCTTTTTATATGTAGTTTATCAGTTTATGTTATACTGTTGGCCTGTTTAACAAGCTCAATAATACTTTGCAATTACTACATAATATTTGAGAAATATCCAAACATCAACAAAAATTATTGTAGGAGGTAGAGTAGGATAGGATTTGTTAATTTAAAATCATTGATATATTAAAATATATATTTATTTATTTCACTCGTATTCTTTGTACATTTCAATCTATGATAAATATTTCTAAAACACAGTTAAGAAGTATTTATCGTCTTACTGCTTCTTTTGGGTGAAATAAGTAGGAACATTAAGCTGGTATGGGTAGTATGCGTCCTTGTGGTAAACTTCGACATTCTCGAAGTACATGTTGGGTTGTCTGAAGTAAGCCTCACGCACGGGGCGGTCGAATGGATAACCGAAGGGCTTGTTGTCCAAGATGTAGCTCTCGAACACATCCTCTCCCTTCTTAACGCTGTTGTATGGGTATACGAACACGAACAGCTGGAATGGATATCCACCGGGGGTACCCTTAGGCAGCATCAGTCTCCTAGGCATATTGTCGGGCACAGTAGACATATCATATGGTACCTTTCCTTGGTCTAACCACTGGTAGATCTGGTTGATGGGGATAGAGTCATCCTTGAAGAACACAAACTCGCTGGATTTGCGCTCAATCTTGTTCTCACCAGGGACAAGTTTCTGCACGAACCAGTCCAGTTCGTAGAATTTCATCCAATCTTCCTCAATGGAAACTGGGTATCCATTGGTATCGTACTTAGGTCCGATGAAGAGCTTGAAGACAGCATCCGACGCAACATCTGACTTAACGTCTACAGAGACAGTGAATGGTTTGTGGTTCAAGCGAGGTTGGCGGACAACGAAACCAGTAGGGTAAGACTTGAGCTCTTCCTGGCTGAAGAACACGCTGCTCGTGGCATTGAAGTCGAAGTAATCGAAGTAAGTGGTCAGTTCGCTGACTTTCACGTCGTTGATCTTAACACCGACGAAATGAAGATCATTGTGAGAGTAAGGTTTTACGTACTCTTTGTAGGCAATAAGGTAGTCGACGATTCTCTGATAGAGCTGATAGAATGCAGGGTCACGCAACGAAGTCTGGTAGAAGTCAAGAGCGGTCGGCATGAAAGTGTATCTGAAAATAATAAACAATGATTTTAGTATTTGACATAAAAAATAATAATCAGGCATTTTTTTGTCAAGGCACGGCCCTATTAAGGAAAGGCTATTCGTGATTATCGTCGTAGAGTTCTGGCACTACTAAATACTGCTATTATTTTAATAAGAATAGACTTGAGAAGGTAAAACTCACTTGTCAACAGGCTTGGGACTCGCGCCGAGCACGTGGCGAGCGATAATTTCGTAAGAGTACTGGTGTAAGTCCTTCTTGCTGTGCTCAGAATACAGGTCTTCGTTACTGTGCCAGTAGTTACCGACGTAGTTCATTTCCTTCTCGGGCTGAAAATAATTCATTCACGCGTTAGTTTTCATGTAAGTTGATCATAAAACTAAAACAGAATTACAGGATTTATCTATTGATACTTACAGTCTTGAATTCGCCCTTCTGTAAGAATTGGAAGAATGTCTTCTCATAGGTATCCAGGAAGCGAATGAATTCGTAGTTCTTCTCAGTGTGAATATTGAAATTGTTGCTCCTTTGAGCGAAAGGCAAGTAGTTTCCAGTCAGTTGGGGATAGTAGCCAGTCTTGAAGTTAGAATACCAAGAGAATTCAGGAATTTCGCCCAAGCCGTTGGAAAGACGCTCCAAGGAGTAACGAGCCAGAAGTTGCTGGTAGTAGTAGAAGAAAAGTTCACCCAGACGATCTTTGATTACATTCAGTTTTTCGGACTTCCACCAGAAAGGCATGTGCGAGTGGAAGTAGTAGTAGTAGGAGTTCAAGCCAATGTCTTCAGTGAAGTATGACAGCTTCTGTTCCTGGTTGGGGTAAGTCAGGGAATTGGAGTAGTTGGTGTAGTATACGTAGTAGTCGTTCTCTTTCACGATACCGTATTGGGCACCAGCTTGAGCGTCGAACAAACCACTTTGCATCTTGGTGCGGTACATCCTGAGCAGAGTTTCCTTGTTGAAGAAGAACTGAGGGTACACTTCATAAGGCGCCGGCAGAACGATTCCGGTAGTATCAGCCCTTTGGACGACGGCAATATAGTACGCGTATAAGAACTGTTCTTCGTTCAGGTAAACCTTAGCCCAGGCCGCGGTTTTGTAGAAGGTGTCGAAGTCCTTGGCGTAGTACATGACGTGGAAAAGAGCGATAGCTTCGTCCCTCATCCTTTCGTAGAAGATGGAAAACTTGTGATATTTCGGCAGGAATCCGGTTCTGTACAGGATCAAGAATTCCTCGACAGCATTTTTGTTCTGAAAAAATACATAACGTTAAAAGTTAAAATGTTCTTAAGAATTGTCAGGAGCTGCGTTGAAGTCAAGAGAAATACTCACGGTGTAATTGTCGATGTTAGCTTCGATGTTGTATTCCTTGCCCGTTTTGTAGTACTCGGAGTGTGCGTCAAGTTGTTCGGAGTGTTCGAAAAGCCCCAGAATTTTCTTCTGGTGCTTAACGAAGTCTGGTTCAACTGTAAAAAAAATATATCTCATCAGTAATTACCTTTACTATGAACGTACCTGGCTGAAAATGCGAGAAACATTCAACACATTTCAACTATTATTCTGAAACAGAGGCTTGTGGTTAAGCTACATAGATTAGTAGTTTCCATCAGTTAATCAATATGTGACAGTAGATTAGAGATCATTGAAAAGCACCAGTGGTACCAGTTGTAACGGCTGATACTTATAGAAATATTGGTTGAGAGACCGAGGTATGACTCTTATTACAACAGTACCATGCCATTGAAGGCGAGTCCAATGGCAGTTATTGAGAATTTACTTATGGAAAACGCAAAAACAATTCACCACCAAGGAATAAATATCAAGACCCCACTAGTCACGCTTGCAACCAGAAAACCGAGGAAGCGTAAAAAAAAAAAACAATTCTCAAGTAGTTCTTACCAGTCTTCAGTTTGATCTCATGTTTCGGAGGGACGGCACTGCCCAACGCCAGGGCAACGAGGCCCGCAAGGAATAAGACAGTCTTCATGGTTTCCACAGCTGCTGTCAACTGTGCCATTCTGTTGGCCGGCCCGCCTTATATACCGCCGTCGCATCCCGTTCCTGAATGCATCGATATCTGTATAAAAATATTTTGCTTTCTTTATCGCAATGCTTCGTTTCTGTATCATTGTCAGTCGTGACCTTTAACTTCATGTGGTTCTTTTTCTTAGTGTCACTATCGTTATTATCACTTACATCGTTTCTGAGCATTCTACTCTTCCATCTTTTAGAAGGTAAAACTGTCTTCAAAATAATCAAATCAAAATATTTTATTTCACATAAATCTACATGGGCACTTATGAAACGTCAGAAGCTAGGTGCACGGATCCAATTGGTCATTCCAATGGAGAAGAGCCGGCAAGGAACTCCACGGTTACTCTTTTAAAAATAATTGGCTTTTACAATACTTTCGAATTACAGTGTTAATGGTATGGGAGGACAGTGCAGGCCTTTCAACAAGTACCAGGGGGCCTAAACCGGCCACATTAGCAATTCCTCTAAAAGCAGTTCATTTCCTGAATCCCAGCTGTTATTAGCAATTCCTTTAATTTGTCACAAATGCAATTCATATTATGTGGACCATTTTACGAATCTCCATAGAAAACTGTCAAACAGATGAATTATTTCGTAATAAGAATCGCGCGCAGATCATATTATGAATTGTCAGTTTGTGACATTTTACGATGATTCATAATATTTTCCTATTATGATTCTGCTAAAGTGACTGTTTTAAGCCCCCAGATAGGTACTTAACAAAATAGATAATGTTCAACAAATCTACAATCCACTAAGCCTACATCGTTCTCACATTCACAAGATAGAAAAGAATCTATATAAAAGATAATAAAAATAAAAACCTATTTAAACCAAATGACATGATTGCCATTACAACTGTCTCAAAGGGGTAGATTATTGCTAGGTCTAACGCTCGGTTGATATAATAGGAACCGACTAGAAAGAACGTTGTTTACACTCATTACTAATTATAATTCTGATGCAGTTACTCTTCATTTCCTGAAAAAGAAGTAAAGGAGATTGTTCTGCATCCATACATCTTTCGCCCCAACTACCAACAGTGAAGGATAATTATTTTACGTGTTCTAAATTACAAGTATAAGCCCTTGAAGACAAAGTTTAATGACGGACAATTCGCAGGAAGCATTTATTTAAATAAAAAACAAAGATTTTGAGGTTATATTTAGTATGAAACAATCCTTTCAATAGGTCCCTACCTACTTAGAACTACATGCTAGTAAATGCCTGTCAGCTGTCACTAATGTTATTTCTATTGCACTAGCCACTTCGGCTAGTGAAGCTAAGAGATTATGTAAAAAAATTATAAGTACTGACGTACTTACCTATCTTGTTTGGTGTTAAATAAAGTAGAAGTAGCATTTTACTTATTTGGTAAAGACATCGCGCCAGACTGAAAGATTGAATTCAAATAAAAACACACACTTTCTCGTTATAAGTAGATTTTATTATTGATCATCATCTTCTACGTTGGTAATTAAAATGCACAATTTTTTTGATGTCTTGCGAAACTCAAGTACCAAATAATGGTATAACATAACATCACGCCTGTAGTCCCCGAAAAGACTAATACATAGTACACCCACATTTCAATTGGCACATCTCAACTGATTACTTTCTATTTGAGTGGTTCTTGATGAAGATGGTGCAGAATAATGTCTGGCAGCATGATCTGCTCTTTGCCAGGAAGGATGGCATACATGGTGAGAAGCAGGAACCTACATTTAAAAAAAAATAGACCATTTATTTGATTATGTTAACAGCAAGCAGTTTGGCAGCAGCTATATATTTAAATAATAGTGGACTTTCAATGGTATAAGTCTCTCTATGATTATATTATATTTCTGATATTCATATAATGTTGAGTATCAGTTCTGAGTGCAATCACTAGATGTGAACGTGTTCTAGGTGCTAATGTCTTATTGCAGAGACGAGCACAGTTTCTACCAATATTGCTAACAGATGTGGTTCTTATCATCTCTTGGGTCATGGCCCAGCATGTTGTGCATACAAAATCATGGGCATGAACCTGAAAAAAAAAGGACACCGAATTGAGTTTTACAAAACAAAAGTTTCTTTTAAAAAAAATGGTTCAACATCAGATTCCATTGAAAAAATAGAAGCTGATAAACATGATAAAAAAAACATAGCATCGACGATGACAATCCAAACTAGTTTCGAGCGTGTAACCCATAAATCCGAAATAAACATTTGTAAAATGTAATTATTACAAGTATGTATAATAATCGCACACTTCTACAGTGTGCGTTTGCCAAAGTTTTGTACTTACCAAAAGAGGTGCAGTCAATTGTTGTATACAGTGAAAAATCTGGTCATCTTCCAACACCATGGAACCACCAGCAGAGCCACAATTAATACAATATCCACTTTCCATTTCGTATGCAAAGTCCGTTGCGATGCCAGGTGTCGTTTGAGCAGATCACAAACTCCGTTTATCATAGCCAGGTACCTAAGGGCTTGTACACAAAACTGCGTTGCGACGTCGCATCGCAAAAATCTGCGACGGTACCCTAAGATTATCTTCTGCGCTTAGCTTCTGCGTTGCGAATTCGCACGAATTCGCAGTTTTGTGTACAAGCCCTAATACGTTGTTGAAAGCAATCAGAGTCCGTAAAAAATAGCACGGTCGTCGAATCTATTCCGAAAACCGAAAATAAATAACAATAGGTAACTTCAAATATCTTGACAGTTGAGTTGATTGACATGACAAAACAAGGATTAGAGATGCCCATAATATATTAGATCCGTATCGATTATATTTTAATCAAAATCGATACCGTTCAGTTAGTACCCAGCGTATTATTCTATTTGAAATACTAAAATGCATCTCACTTACGGCTAATTTCTTCATCAAAAGTAGCAGCCAAAGTAATAGTGAACTATTTTTTAGATTATAACATAATAAATGTATTTTATTATTGGTTGTTTGTTTGAGCACTGCTTCGTTTTCATGTTTTTATATTCGTGAATTTCTCACATCGAGTTCGTTTTTACAGATCGAAATAGCCGTTATGCTTAATAGGCCGTTGACAGGCTTATACTGCCTTCTCATACCTATTAACACTGTAATTTGAAAACATTGTAAAATCCATGTTTTTAAAAGAGTAACCGTGGAGTTTCTTGCCGGCTCTTTTACGCCCATTCATGAATTTCTGATCCATTTTTATGCTGTTCGGAAAAAACACGAATATTAATCTAATACAAGGTAGTGCACAAACGCCTATATGTGTAGTAAATGTATAGAAAAAGATAATTAATTATTCAGGATGCATGAATTAGGATATGAAAATCGGTTTTGATGTTGAATTCTTTTCGCATCAAAGGAGTATGGTACCGGTAAGAGTATGGTAACGTCGCACAAGTCACTACAGAAGCGTTTTATCCTAGGGCGAAAAAGGTTGAAAAGGAAAGTACGGATGCGTATTACATCTGTGAGTGGTCAACTAAGGTAAACTCGCTCTCGATGTGTATGAAATTAAAGATTGGGCATCACTAATTGACATTGTCATGTCAAATCTGATTGACAAAGATGGCAGCATTTTTGATGATAGGAAGTCGTAAATCGTTTTATCTCTTTTAAGGCTCGTACAAACAGACGCGAAATCGCGGGCGCGACAGGCAGCGGTACCTATGTCGACAAAGGTACCGCTGCCTGTCGCGCCCGCGATTTCGCGTCTGTTTGCACGAGCCTTTAATTGTTCATTATAGAACGCAGAATGTCAGTGTCTGACTGTTATTCGCAATATGTTTATTAAAATATATTTTTATTTATTATATACGTCAGATGTCTGTTGGTCCTAGGGCCATTTACGACAGTGTCCTTACTGCACATTACGTAGCTACTCATATCAATGATTGATTTACATCTCTTTCATTCAACATTACGTAGAAGACTAGTTTAAAAACCGGCCAAGTGCGAGTCGCACTCGCGCACAAAGGGTTCCGTACCATTATCGTACATTATATAAAAACGGCACAAAAAATCATGTCTGTTGTATGGGACCCCCCTTAAATATTTGTTTTGTTCTATTTTTTTGTATTTGTTGTCATATCAGCAACAGAAATACGGACAGACAGCGGAGCCTTAGTAATAGGGTCCCGTTTTAGCCTTTGGGTACGGAACCCTAAAAATTGGAGATATATTTGATGAGGGAATCAGCTTAAATTGAGATACAGTTTCATGAATGATTCCTCTTCATAATAAAGGCCATGATGACGATCATCCATTCTGATTCCCTCTAATTTTGTTTATGCATACCAGAATATTTGATTGACACATAACAACAACCGTACGTCAATTACGAATAAAGATGAAAATGATCGCAATTTCCTCAGATCTTTGATATGCCATCAATCTTTCAGTTTGAAGTGGAGAATGCGTATTACTATTCTCAATTAGCCGATGTGTTGAGGCCATCATATTTAAGGGAAACTTAACAAAAATAGAACGGGATTTTAGACGCATTCATTCATACTTATTCTTCAGGAAAAATACACGAAGCTCAATTATTGAGACTTGAGAGGTTCGAAATAATATGGACAAAGTATTATAGTATTTGACACGAATTTTGCAAATATAAGACTAGCATCTATGTGCTAAGTATAAAAACTCCTTTGTAACTCGTTTAATATATTCCTGGGTTCAATTCCCGGATTGTGATTATTTATCTGTCATTTTATCTGTTCTTCCGTCGACAAAACCCGTTTCTATAGTGGTCATGCTACGCGTGCAGGTATAGTGTGATGATGATTTTCCATCTGGAATTTCTCAGTAGCAGGGAGCCTGGACTTGTGCCCGGTTGATGATAATAGGCTCGCTCCCTTTTATATGGGACCTAACTATAACTGGCGACATGTGAGTGTACTATAGGTACACCTCGGGCCAACCCTCGGGGAAACAAGGCGTGATGTTATACTATGTAACTAAATATCCGAAAATTAAGAACCGTAGTTGCCTGCGATCGATGATTGAGATCCGCTCAGTTGATTAAAATCATCTCAGTACCCCAATACCAAACCCTTTGTCGCCCATCTACATAGTTTAACCTTCGATTGACCCGTGCAGCTGTTATCATTTAGACACGAACACCTACATAACATGTTACAGGTTTATTTAACTTTACTTCAACGAGTGGCACTCGAAACCACGATCACTAGCGTATGTACCGTTCCATTTGACAACTAAGTTACTTACTAGACTCGCCACAATCTAAGAAGTCCGTTTTAACAGCTATTAAATCCTTTGTGTAGCGATGAAATAAAAAATTGGTTTCTTATAAACTGATTCTCGACTCTCGAGACATATCGATTGAACATACTTAGAGAGTTTGTAATAGACGACTTATCTACATTGATAAAACTTTTTACAAAAAAAAAGGTGTCTTTGCTTTTCAATTTTCGTTATTTGCCACCGACTTCCGAAATTAAAGTTATTTTTCAGTATTGAGTGTTTTTTTTTTGGAAGTCGGTTTTTTTTTTGTAAAAAGTTTTTATTTTTGACTTTTTAGTAGTGGTACCTACCCCACACAAATTCGAATACCTCTAGCTGATGAATATAACAGTGAAGGAGTAAATGAAAACATCGTCAGATAAACTAAGTGGGAAAAATACGTAATATTGACGCTAACTCAAAAACTACCCAAGCAAAGTTAATACAATTTATATGGGACCGCCTCGGAAGCATGACCTACCATACAAATGTCACTTAGGACTCGGGAGTGTTGAACTAAGTCTTCTAACAGATCTCTTCTTTCATAAAGACAAAGAGACAATATTTTTTATTGAACATCCTTTTGACCGCAAATAATGCCGACAACAATAAACAATCATCAATGTTATCAATAATTAGTGATCAATTTGTGATTATGATCATGCACAGTGCATTCCGTTATCAGAAGTTTCTTTATAACCGACTTCAAAAAAAGGAGGAGGTTCTCAGTTCGTCGGAATCTTTTTTTATGTATATTCCCCGATTACTCGAAAACGACTGGACCAATTTGCAAAGTTCTATTCTTTGTTTCAAAGGGTGGCGTTATTTTTCAAATTGTAGTTTTTTTTTGGAAGTCGGTTGTTTTTTTGGAAAAAAGTTTTTTTCATCAGGAATATGGAACGAGAAACAATATAGGAGTGTTTTTTTGCCAAATTTTATTTACTTATTTTAAACGGCTAATCTATTGCTATATGAATCGAGAAAAAAGTCTCATGTTTTAAAGATACATAATGGCTTTCAGCAATAGAAACATAGAGCGTCTCATTTTAGGACACACTTTAACATTAGTGATGGTAGTGTTTCTGGTGGTTAATTTCTGGTATTAAGTCCACGCATTAGGCACGAATATTTCATAGGCATGGGTGACCACTTATCATCAGATGGATCGCTTATTTATAAGGTTCATAATGTAACTGAGCGCTTAACAGATAATGAAAAGAAAAATTACTGCCTCGTTGGTTTGGTGGTCGCAAGCGCTACTGCTGAGCATGAGGTCTTGGGTTCGATTCCCAGGTCGGGAACGTGTTGCTGGGTTTTTTCATAGGTATGGAATTTTTATGTAGCAATCTGGAGTCCGGATTTTTACCCGGTTGATGGCAGTAGACTCGTCCCCTATTACATGTGACTCAAACATATCTAGCGCAATATTTTTATTTCGCCAGATATGTTTGATTTACTACCTACTTGAGTTTGATTACCTACTTGAGTGCGAAAGCCGTATCATCTAATTTTGTTTCTTCGAAAACCTTTCATCGACATCTCCATACTGCGACGCCTTGTTAAATCGACGTCTTGTTACTGCGATATTTCGTTACATCGAAAAACTGTACTGAAAGATTTTACTGCGTAAATATCATACTGCGAAGTAGGTACTACACCTCTGCTAAACCCTTCGAGAGTGGAGGCGTGCTCTGTTGTGTTATGTTATTGAACAATACATCGTATGTATTAGATCATACCGACGGTCCCTACGTACATAAAGACATGTCAAAAACCGAGGTTTACAGGAAAGCGTTATTTATGTTCAAACTGCTCTAGAAATAATTCTATGAACAATTATAAATATATTTATTGTATAATGTTTTATTAGCTTTAGGAACTTTATAATGCTATTTAAACTTTTTTTTTTTTTTTTTCTTGGAAAAACTGATTGATGACTGTTTCTACGCTGATATTAAAATAAAAGCATGTCAGACAGGTATAAGATACCTTTTTATACGCAGGAAAGAAGAAAGCAGTTTACAAAATTGAATAACCGATTAAGACACAGATGTTTTATGAAAACGTAGAATTATGTTATTGTTTTCAAACGGAAGTCAAACATCCTAAGATCGCCACCCATGGATATAAAAAATACATTAACAATTTTTATTTAAGCATGAACCTCAGCTTAATTATATAGGTATCTAACTAATTAGTAATATTTAATAATCATCAGTTCATCAAAGCTTTATTCAGACTGATTCATCTTATTACTATTAACTCGTCGTGAATGAAGTTATGTCAGACAAGACCGCATTCGCACCGAGTGGCGCGCAAACATAAAACACCGTACAAAACGATACGTATTAATAATCCGCATCTACGACACATATTCGTTGTAATGTAATACTTGTTCTCATATACGATTTGTAAATGACGTTAAATACGTAATATTAAAAAAATAGAAATATACAGGTATGTGCATATGGAAAATCTAAGCCCAATTGTGCAATAATAAAAATAATGCCATTTTTGACATGTCTTTATGTACGTAGGGACCGTCGATACATCCTATGGGGATCAGCTGAAAATATTGCTAAGGAAGCAGAACATTAACAAAATTATTTTTATTTTTTAGTTATTGAGTAAAAACACTAATTCTCATTTAACCGATGATTGTCTTATTTTCTCTTAACTACCTAGCCGGATTAATTATTTAAAGCATCGTGATAACCTGTACTATCATGACAAACAAGTAATTAACTGTGAAAAATGATTTATCTGCTGCAATAGCTGTTGAAACTTATCCGTCTAGTTCAAGGCTGTACCTATCTATCAGGTTGAGGATTATATTGGTGTAATAATTTCAAGGCTTAATTATCTCGACTTAAACCGAGAATAAACGAGAATCACTGGTGGGCTGATGTATAATTTAAAGTCCATCTGCCTAGCGTTTTCCCAACTATGTTGGAGTCGGCTTCCAGTCTAACCGGATGCAGCTGAATACCAGTATTTTACATGGAGCGACTGCCTATCTGACCTACACATCCCAGTAACTGGGTAATACGATACCCCTTGGTTAGACTGGTTGTCAGACTTTCGGGTTTCTGACGACTCGTAACGACTGTCAAAGATCTGTGGCGGTATCTACATCGCCACATGCGAACTACGCATCAAAGACCTGACGTCAGACAGACGTCACATAAATCCTGCATCGCGCAATTAAAGTTTACCGTGCAGTGGACATATATACGAGAACCCAACATCAATCGTTGGGCAGTTGCCCGCCAGACACTACACCCGTCTGGTTGGAGGATCCTCCCTTTTCTATGGTGGATGAGTGAACTTTACACCCTGTTCCTCATGCCCCTAAAGATCTACAAATGACAGCCGGGACCAACGGCTTAACGTGCTTTCCGAGGCACGGAGGAGTCTCGATATGTGAAAATGGTCACCCATCCACGGACCAACCCCGGCAAGCGTAGCTTAACCTGATGGATCGACTCGTGCAGCTGTTATTACTTAGCCACGAGCTCCTCTGTATGTATATATGTATAATATAAAGTATTACTGTTTTTCTTTTTACTTTCTGATTTATAATCATGTACATAATTATGTATAAGTTTTTATTTTTCTATGTTTTTTTTGTTTATTTATCTAATATTTAATATACAATTTTAAATAAAATATATAATCTATCACTAACATTATGTACAAAGGGAAAAAATAAAATATAGAGGAAGAGCTCATAGGGCATCAAAAAATTCTTCCGCATCGCTGTCAGTGGGAAAAGTGCAAAAAAGGATGGCAGCATTACCATCCAACGTGGCAAGTACTACCTACTAAGTACTACGGAATATCATCTGCGAAGCCTTTTCCCAACTATGTTGAAGGGGTTGCGCTTCAAATTTGGAATAATCAGAATGAAAAGTATCAGTAGGTATGACAGTGCTTATTTTCTTGCCAACGATTTCTGTATGCGAGTCACGGCCGAGACGCTGATATTTAAATGTTTTTGGAGGGGAATTTTTTGGTGACGTAGATACTATACTATACTTCAATATCGAACTATTTTTGGTACGAAGTTCCCTATCGCAGGTTATACGCTGCACACTTGGCGAATGGGAGCTAGAGTGAAAAAAGTGTAAAATTTTGGCCGTGTCGACACTTTTAGAGTGTCGTCACGGTCAAAATGTTAATGGTCAAATGGTGCAAAAGCGAAAGAAACTTCGTTCGGACACATTATATCACCTCTCGACTGTTTTTTTTTGCTAATTTAAATTTAAATTCATGTTTATGCCTTTTTGGACTCATATCCATCTGCCTAGCCTTTTCCCAACAATGTTGGGGACGGCATCAGGTCTATTTGGATGCAGCTGAATACCAGTATTTTACATAGAGCGACTGCCTGTCTGATGTCCACAACCCAGTTACCTACTGAGTTATACAATTACCCTTATCACCTGTCACTAATTAATTACCAACCCACTTCATAATTATTAGCTCCTTGATCAGTTTTTGGAGTGACAATAAAAGAATCTTCATTTCTTTGCCCGATCCGAGATCATTCCCGGAACTCCAGTCTAAGCAGCCGTGCCTGAAAATAACTAAACCACATTTTGGCAGTCCTTACTAAATATTGTGTTTCGAACAACATAGGCGTAACGTCTGCTATAAAAAATGGTCATGGCGCATAGCCATTGTCACCAAGTTTGCCAGATGAACCACCTACTGAAACAATTTGTAATTTGTTACGAGAAAGACGTTGTTGCACTGCAAATTCTCTCATTTGTTTTTAAGAGGGTATCGATCAGAATAAAAGTTTAAATGAATAAAATAGGTAATTGTAGATTGGAACAATAATACATTATAATTGCCAATTTTTACAGACTCGCATAGCGACTGCGATAACCTGATGCACATTGACGATAGATAGCAGTTGTCAGTTAACTATTGTTAATTCTGGTGCCATCAAACCTACCTACTTTTGGTTTCGGGGCCTTTTTAATACTGAACTAGGTATTCAGGATTTTTACTATTTTATACGTACCTAATGCCGATTTGGAGGTGACTTTTATTCTGTCTTAGAATGCGTAAATACTCGGAAGTGAGGAGTTCGTCGCTAAGTAATAACAGCCACACGGGTTGATCCATCAGGTTAAGCTACGCTTGCCGGGGTTGGTCCGTGGATGGGTGACCATCTTTAAATACCGAGACTCCTCCGTGCCTCGGAAAGCACGTAGCTGTCATTTGCGGATATTTGACAGTCGTTACGGGCCGTCAGAAGCCCGGAAGTGTGACAACCAGTCTTGCCAAGGGGTATCGTACTACCCAGTTACTGGGTTGTGGAGGTCAGATAGGCAGTCACTCCATGTAAAACACTGATATTCAGCTGCATCCGGTTAGACTAGAAGCCGACCCCAACATAGTTGGGAAAAGGCTGGGAAGATGATGATGAATGCGTAACCCACATGGCTCATCCGGTGGGCACAGACCGCTGAGCTTGCCAATGATAACTATAGTTTCTAGAATGGAGTCATATTATGTACTTACTTAGCTTACTCTAGAGCAGACGGGTGAGGTGTTTCTAGACAGTGCGAACGCAACTTTACAACAAATCTTGAGTTTTATCTTAAGACTTACTCATGTTTCGTACAGTGCGAACGTAAGGTCAACAAAACAAGTAATGAGATTTGTTTCATGCGACAAGTTTCGAAACATCTACATGTTGAATGTTTTCTGATGCAAACGCATAGTAACAACAGCAAGTTGTTTTTTGTGTGTTGTTAAATAAAAGATCAGGAGAATGATTGGTGGTACAATTAATAAACGCGGTGAGTATTGCAATATTTGAATCATTCATAGGCTCAGTAATTCATAAGTAGACAACCGCACATCACGCGTCATTGGGAACATTTTAACATTAAAGGCGCCTTCTTCTTGTGCTGTTCTTTCTTGAAATTCAGCTTTAAAAGAAATATCTTAACCCATGCTCCTCATTGATCTTCTAATAAAAACTAAACCAAAATAATAATTTAAAATCAAGACTCAAGCGCCATCTTACTTGTTCTGTTGATAGTAGAGAGGTCTGGTTTGATACTTTAAATTGAACCTACTCCGTAACACAGATGGCGCTCTCTTCAGCAGCAGTAGTAGTAACTTTTTGAGTTGTACGTTTAGATGGAGCCACCCACATTATTGTGAGGATGTGAGAGCAATTTTGAGGCAAATATTAAAATGATAAAGTAAAAGGTTAATTGATATATTTTTAATATATACTAATATTTATGCAGGTCTATTATAACTATAATTCATAATTAATATCTTTTCATAACAATATTAGTGTATTAGTTAGTAAATTACCCAACTATACGTAGTTAACGTATAGTTGGGTAATTTTATTTAGTTATGTTGGTAGGTAGTAATTTGTTTTTTTAAAGAAAATATAATAAAAAGTCAGTCAGCAAAGAGAAAGCATATCTACTACTACATCGTTAAAATATAATTATTGTTTAGATCAATAATTACTAAAACTCCTGTGTGTAATTTTTCAAAATCCCTTCGGTAAAAGTGAAAATCTTCATACCTACCTTATTATTTTAATTATGATGATAGACACCTACCTACCTACAGTCAGAAAAACACTGGTTATAGCATGTAAAATAGGTAAGTATATACCTTTTGGTCATTTGCCACCAGCCGCGGAAGAAAAGAATTTTCATTTTATTACTTGATGCCACTTTAAAACTGCCATTTTGCATTTCGTGGTTTCAATTTCAAGTAAATCTGACTTTTGTTTGTTGCAACTGATTATAACAAAATATTGGAGTAGGAATTAAAAATAAAATGGCCATGTTTTTAAATATATTTTATTTATTTATAATTTAATATAACATGAAATACATATAGGTATTTATGTGAATCTGAGATCCATCTAGCTGACTGAAAGAGTAACTGAGTCACATTCTCAAAATTATAGATAGGTAGATATGTAAACGGTTCAAAATTATATAAGGCTATATAAAATTATATAAAATTATATGAATATGAACAGTTTACATGTTAGGTGGGCAATACATTAACAATCGCTAAATTGATCATCATACTATATTTTACTACATAATACATAAATATTAGATAATATACAACAACAATAAATACATAAACTACATAAATACTTTATAAACATAACATAAATACACATTACTTTATTAACGCCAAGTTGTACAGATATTGAAATTAGCGGGACAAGCTTTTAAGACTGCTTTGCTTCTTCACAGGTCTAGAAATTTAAGTTAAAAGTTCTAATCACTTCATAGGAATATTTGCACTAGACTGCAATACCTAGTGATTCCATAAATTCAGTAATTTGTTCATAGAGAAGCAACATCATTCCACTTGGCGTCAAAAACACTCCATAAATCGCTTATTCCGTGTGAGGAACTTCGATTTCAGGGGTGTGCTTGTGGTGGATCTGAACATCATGGAAGTACAAGTTCTTAACACCCTCCACCTGCCAGGGGTAGAGAGGCCTGTTGACTGGGAAGCCGAATGGCTCGTCGGTCAGTTGACGAATGATGGGAGACAGACCAAGAGAGAGAGTGATGTCTGAGGCAGCGTTGTAAGCAACCTTGGGTGCGCGGTACTCGGAGATGTAGACCATCAGGACAAAAGGCATACCGCCGACGCGACCTGAAAGAATGAATAAAGATAATGAGTTAATATGATTTTGAGCCCAATACCTAATCACTGTTTGATAGATTTTCCCATCATCTTCATCATCATTCAGAACTTAATCACTTCTAAAAGGGAAGACTAGATCTGTTTAAACAAAAACACGTACCCTTAGGCAGCAGAACATGTTGAGCCAGTTTCTCCATGCCCTCAGTCTGCTCGATGAAGAGCTGTCCCTTGCCATGCACCGCCTTCTCAACGGTCTCGTAGACTTGTTTGGCAGAAGCCCAGTCCCGGCCAGTGTTGGCAACAGAGTCTCGGGTGATGACGGATTCTCCCTCAGGTACTGCAAATAGTATTAGTTAGTATGTTTCAATAAACTACCACTTGTATTACAGAGCTATTCGGACGTGGGCTGTTGAATTGCATAACGCTTCACATATTTGAAAAGTTCTTATTAGTGGGTATAATGTAACGCCCACACATGTTAATTATTTTAATTTTTATTGCATATAATAGACCAATATTGCACTTTTTAGTTTCATTTGATATTTGCATATTTATGTCGAAGAGGAGTACTAGTAATTCGTAGAAATTGCTAAAAGTAAACAATACGAACTTACAATCATGGACGAACTCATCCAACTGCATGAAGTTCTGGGTGTTGACGTGGAGAGGGATCTCATAGCCGTGGCTATCGTATTTGGGCGCCAAGAAGAACTTGACAAGAACAGTTTTAGCACTTTCGCTCTTGACATGAATGCGGGCTTGGAACTGCTTGTGGTTCAGCCTCGGTTTCTGGACTAATACACTGACTTGATCATACACTTCCTTGGCTATTAACAAAATAGAAAAGATAAAATTAGTTATGAACTTTATGAAAAACTCGGGCAGAAAAATAAATTATCCTTACCTTCTTCCTCGTTCATGTGCAGATAAGAAGAGACGTTCAGGTAGCTGTATTCGAAGAATGTTACCATTTTGTCAACATCAACCTTCTGGATGGCCACCTGGGGCAAGGCAAGCTCTTCACGCTTGTAGTGAGGAAGCTTCTCCTGCCACAACTGGAACAGTCCCAAGACACGCTTCCAGATCATGTAGAAAGCGGGGTCACGCAGCGCAGTCTGGTAGTGTTCCAAGACCGAGGGGACAACCAAAGGAACGAAGCTAGAAATAGTTACAAAAATTAGGACGTGACGAACACTTTCATGTTCAACAATTTATAATGTGTGTTGACTCACTGGTGGAAGTACTGGTGTTCCTGAACAATAGAATTGCCCAAAACCTTCTTCCAGATGCTGATGAAGTCCTTGTAATAATGCGCATTTGGAGAGTCGACGTTAGCCTCAATGACACGACCCAAGATCTCAATAGCTTCTGGAGCGCTGATATCGATGCGTTCACCAACATTCTACAATATAACACAAATTATGAATATTGTCGATAAAAATGATGATACTAATTCATTAAGTTAAACAAATATAACACTTACGTTAACTAAGTAACCCTGGTCAATGGCGTCACGAATGCGACGTTCGTAATCGTAGATTTCTTGGATTTCATCAACGAACTGAGGCTGGTCGAGGTGGAAGTAGTTTGGTCTAACTGGGAAAGCAACGCCATTGTGGTATAAAAGACCAGGGTTGTAACCTTCTTTTACAATCTCGTGACCTAATTCCGAAATTTCACCGAGTCCGTTAGACAGTCTCTCCATGTAGTAACGGGCAATAATCTGCTTGTGCAGGAACCAGAACCACTCTCCACGTCGGTGCTTGTTGATCGGAAGAGCTTTGCTGTTCAGCCAGCCGGGTTGAGAAAGGTGAACGTTGTAGTAGAAAGTGTTAATGCCGTAGTCATGCGTGAAGTAGGCAATGGGTGTGCTCTGGCTATTGTAGAAAGGCCAGATCGTAGCATTCCACCTAATGACTACATTGTCGTCCCATTTGTAAGTAGATGGGTAGTGCTCAACCATACGGAAACCGTGGGTGTTTATCCTCTGGGCGGTCGTCATAATTTCACCGTTGTTGAAGTATGAAGGGAAGACCTCATACAGACGGGGGATGTAGATTCCCTGCGTGTCTGGACGGCTCACAATGACAACACTGAGCACGTAAGCGAAGAGATGTTCATTGACACGGTCTCTCAAGTACACGGCGGTCTTGTAGAATGTGTCGTAGTCCTTAGCAGAGTACAGCACATTATATAGGGTGACTACTTCAAACTTGTGCTCGGATTCGAGGATGGAGAATGGTACAGCGCGAGGTAGTACCCACTGGTGCTCCAGCATCTCGATGAAGGTTGTCACAGCAGTCACATTCTGAAACCAAAACATTTTGGTTACAGCAGCAACCGAATTCAAAGCTAATCGTGTATGTAGCCAAGTTGTTGATCTTTAGGTACTTACGCTGAAGTGTTCAATGTTCTTCTCGAGACTCCAGGTTTTAGAGATGGTCTTGGTAGATTCAATATGATTCGGCTCATGAAGGTGGAAGTACAAGAGCATCAAATCCAACTGGCGTTGCATGAAGACTGGGTCCACTGTAAGTAAAAAAAAACATTTGACAATTTATGTGTTGAGGTACGGGGATACTTTTAACCTGGAATTCAACTTTACTAGGTTCCAAGCCTAGAAAAGGTTTGTTTTACTTCTAATTAGAAAAATATAGAACTAAATAACTATGTACTGTATTGAGGACAAAAAGCTTAGATTGAGCTGCTCTAATTTTACACATTTTTTTTCTCTCGGTTAGTTTTAATGATGGTCTAGCAGTATGAGTACTGTATGCGGCCTACCCAAATGTAATGTTTAATACCAAAGGAAGGACATTTGGGTAGGCTCTTCGTTGAATCGTTGAGCTCCTTATTTTCTGAGTTGAGATGCACGATTACTGGCAAATGTGTGCACTGACTGGACAGGTTCACTCAAACCTGTGTGGTTCTTTCCTGAAAAGACCATTTCAGACACCAATCGACTCGGTCTTCCCATGATCTGACCAAGATTAAGTCTGGACTTTAAAACAGATTGACTCTGAGTTTGTTTCGGTCTTTCTTCTCAGAGTGGTCAGATAGGAAACGCCGACCACACTAGTTTAAAAAAATGATTGACGTGTAAAAGTGCTCGTACACTCCTACTTTCAGTTAATAATTTATCATTTACTGCTGGGCTTCTTCCCCAAGTCCTTCCAAAATTCTTTTCCCGCACCACCTCCCCTCGCGGTACGAGAAATTATCATGTTTACGAGAATAGACCATAAGTTACAAGATCGTTAATACCGCTAAGTTCAGCTTTTAGTCTAGGTCATGGTTTTTTTAAGAGTACCATATTTATTCGCAGTAACTTTTCATCTAGCTAGATTGATGCTATCTATTCACCATACACTTATGGCAAACAGTGGCCTTTGTAGACGGAAATACGTGTTATGGTACTTAATCATAAAATAATAAATAAATAAAAAAATAAAAAAACTTACCCGCTTTCTGCGACACATTTTTCCTCACGGGTTCCGAGAGGATCCCGGCCGCTAGGAGAGCCAATACACACAACACCAAACGCGCCATGTCCGCCAGTGCCAATGCATCTGCTGCACCACATATTTATATACACCTTTATCGCAGGTCACCTATTAATTACTACAGTTATCAATGAAAACGTTGTAGTCAAAGTACGATAATTAGACAGTAGGTGACGAACAAACGACTTTCATTCTGCTCTTACAATACTGATAAGGGATCAATATCTTTTTCATTATTAAGTATGTTTTGTGTAAGTCTGTTCGTTGTGGCAGCCTGGAGTCTTATTTACCTATGCTAGGTGGGCAATAAACTTGGCTCCTATTATATGGGACATGAAATGTGGGTTTACTTAACTGTATAACATGAAATGAAGACGTGAAGTTATGGTTTCTTTCTGTTTTTCCTGTACTACTTTATGAATTCATAAGAAAACATTTTTGATTTCATCTGTTTACAGCACAAGTACTGCAACCAAGATTGAACCACAGAGCGTTTCAAGTCCCTTTCAAGGTCAATGACGAGAGCAAAGTTGAAAAGAATGTTTTCGTCAAGTTGCCTTTGGCGCTTGAACGCCCAAATACGAAAGCCACGACTATGAGAGACCGATCACAATTGACGACACCGGTGATGGTTTCAACATTTCAATAACTGCAATTGTATTTTTATGACATTTTTATGGACTTCCAGCAGATCATTATTAAACACTTTATTTTAGGCACATCATTTATTGTTAAGACCGCATATGGGTACCTACCCACGTACCTAGTAATGGTAACATTGTGTTAATCTAAGTGTTATGCAGAAGTGTACATACTGTAGCGTCTTGTCTAAAACAAACAAAGATACGATACACGTCTTGTGTGATCGTCCAGAAACAAGCATTTGCTTTAAAAACTAGGCATCTAGCTAAAATTTGGCATCTACCTCCAATTGCTCATCTCTCTCTAATTTGTCATTGATTGGATCGCTCCAGCATACCAATATAAATAGCGTTGCAAGTAGTGTGATAATGTCAAAGCTCCTAGATTCCTCAAAAACAAGCTCACTCAGGATACAGATAAAACGCATGGTTATTAACACAAGAGGATCCTCGTAGTAGCTAACTACTACTGCTTTAGATACTAGGTAATATCTAAAGCATTAAGTCCGCTTTGTTTGTATACGCAAAACCGATAACTTTAGGGTGATAAAGTGATAATATTATGTAAGTAGGTATTGAACGGACTGATAACATACATAATTTGGTATTAATGACATAGCTTTCGTTAGGTTAGGTTAGCGCGTATTATTAGGAGGTTCCTCTCTCCGGAACCCTGACCACCACCGGTAGCCTCTTCCCGATAGGGGTTGGCTTTTGTTTTTTATATTTTTAAATGCTTATGTATGTTTTTAATAAAAATATTTAAAAACCGGTCGAATGCGACGACTCGTGCTCTGAAGGTTCCGTCTCAAAGCTGCTTTACTCAAGTGAAGCCTATAAGTTTCTAATTCCGGACTGAAGGACAAACAGCATTGTAGTTGAAAAAAATGTTCTCCCATACATTCCAACCTAATGTGAGTTTGTACGCACAATATTGAGAGATTTACCGTGTTATTTTAAGACCGATTTCTTCGATACTTCTTATAAGTTTTCTTGTAATCGATAAGTAAAGAAATATAATATAATCAATATTTTATTCAAAATATTGGGCTCAGCAGTTTCGGAGGTAAGAAGGGGGTAAATTTTCATCAGTTTTCTTAATTCTAATTCGTTACACCCCGTGTTTGGGTCACAGATATTCATAATTATGCGTACCAAATTTCAGCTTTATCGATGCAGTAGATTTAGAGTAAATTAGCTGTGACAGACAGAAACACAAACGAAAGATCCTATATGGCAAGGGCGGCCAACCGGTCGATAGTGGTAAGGAAAAAAAAAATGATATTCCTAATAATACGTGACAACTGATGGAGCTCCTGCAATGCAATAATGGTGTTATTGTTCTTTGTCACAAAGACGAAGACTTTCCAGACTTCATTAGATACCAATGCATAAGTTATCAACACTGGCTAACTAAACCCAAAACATGTCATTGATATTTCTTTCAAGATTGTTAATTCCATTAAACGAAATTCTCTCCAGCGGCGGCTCTATAAACAGTAATTAAATGAGAAGGAACCTGATTTGGCATTGCACACTGACGTAAGGTGTTTCGAGTCAAAGCAAGCTTTTGCAAATATTTCGAGATCGTGATTATCAGCAACAGGTATGATGATTATCAGCAACTGCGTGATTTAGACTGGCAATGTGATTTAGCATTTTGCAGACGATAAGATTTAGCATTGTTTTACCAGAATACACAATTAAATATGTAACTACAAGGCAAGAATAAAACATTTTCTTAAACATGCTTGGAAATTCGAGCATTATATTGACAACCTTCTTCGAGATAAATCGAAATTGCTGCTCTGAACAGCAGTGAATATGCGGCCGGTAATGCTACTATGAATCCATATTCGTCATGTTTAGCGGCCAAATAAATTACTATGAAAATGGAACGAAATACTTCAACACATGGCAACCAAGGAGGTAACTTTATTTTAATTTTGATTTGGCTTGCTAGAGCTGTTTACAGTAAAGAAGAAACAAATTAACATAAATATTGGCGCGTGAAAAACTATCGTTAATATAAATTATTATGTATCTAAAATGAAATAAAGAAATTATAAATAATAATAATAATAACGCCGTATCTCTACGTTGATGTCGTGGTGGGGCTTGCACGCTCCAGACTCTAGGTCTGTGCCGGTAGAGTTTACTTTGCCGGAACAGGTCTAGGGTCAGGAGCCAGACCAAGAGAGGTACAGAAACCCGCAGGGCAGCATGTGGCGAGCTGTTGGGCAGTAGCGACCCCACGGACCCGATCTCCCGGGAGAAGTCTTGTTCCTCACCTCTGGCTTGCCTTTATTGGCCGGCTAGAGTAAACACTGACGAGGAACAATACTCCCTCCTCATTCTTGCCTTTATTGGCCGGCTTGAGTGGAGTTTTGCAAGAGCAAACCTGCTCGGAGAAGGGAAGTATTTCAGTAAGATGCTGGTAGGGGTCTTGACTGTACTTCCGGGATTATCCTGATAGCCGTGGAATAAATACCTCTCCACTCCTCTTAAGCACCTCAGGACATGCCCCCTTGTCGCTACGACACTTTGTGCTAGCGACAGTTTTGGGGGCCCATTATTGAGTGTGCAAGTCACCCCCTGCCATTTTATCTATGTATTTTATATTTAAAAACATTGGTCAGGCAGGGGCCATAGTCTGTCCATAGTTCAAAATAACCTGTTCACTTAGCCACCCAAACCCATTATCCAATATCTTTCTTTCCATATCCTGCAATAGTCCTACACCAATCGGGGGTTGTCCTTGGCTACACTTGCATAGTGCATACAGGGATAATCGTCAGTTGGTGTTTCAACACTTAAAAATGTCTAAGGGGCCTCTGCGAGTTGGCTTCGGCCCCTCGTACGCCTTCCAAAGGTCCAGGACCCGGGGTCCTGGACCTTTGGAAGGCGTACGAGGGGTTCCGAGATATGTCAAAGACATTTAAATAATAATAATGTTTATTTAAAGGAAAACTTAGACATAATTTACAAGATACCTTAACAGGCTAATTTAGGTCGTTCTTAGTTTTGTGTTGTTAATAAAATTATTGTTGATTCAGGAATACTTATTTAATTTACTCAGTTTGAATTTCCGCGCATTATTTGAGAAAAGTACTATACAAGTCTTGGCCGCAACCCGGCATTGATGGACTCACGTTCGTGTGCCTCGGTGCACATTTTCACGACCGTCCATCGTGCGCCAGTTGGAGGCCGCAACAATAATATACTTTTAGTACTCTTATAAAAATATCAAAAGTATAACCTGCGAGCATACAAAGTCGCTCAGCGCACTATGGAGCGGGCTATGCACCGAGTTTCTTTGAAGGATAAGATCGGAAATGAAGTTATCCGGAAAAGAACCGGAGTTATCGATATAGCCTGCAGGGTAAGCAAGCTGAAGTTGCTGTGGGCCGGTCATGTTTGTCGAAGGACCGATGCCGATGGCCGGTGGAGCAGACGAGTCTTAGAGTAGAGACCGCGTATAGATAAGCATAGTGTGGGGCGCGCCCCAGCCAGATGGACCGACGATTTTAAAAAGTTTGGCTGGGACAGACTGGATGCGGAAGGCAGAGGACAGGGTGTTGTGGCGTAGCCTGGGAGAGGCTTATGTCCAGCAGTGGACTGCGATAGGCTGAGTTGACTAAACAAGCCTTGGCCGCAATGGCATAGCTGTACTTAGGTATGTGTATCGTCCATCAATGCCCTAATTGCTGGCCGCAACAGTAATGTACTATTTTAGAAATGATAAGTTCTATTGCAGCATTTCAAAGTCGAACAGGTCTATGATAGTTGGCATCGAGAAGTATTCTCTTTCATAATTTTAACCAATTAGTTCAATTATGGGTACAGTGTACCTACGTTACAGCTATGCTTAAAATAAACCAACATAATGGGCTGTTTAGAGAATGTCAATGCAATTACGTAAGGGATTTCTATTAACCCTGCTCATTATTTACTTAAGGGCCGATTTACCCATAGCCAGATATTTTTTATTCGGGGAATAAAATTGACGTCTGACAGTTTTTGTAAAGAAAATCTGTCAAAAAATTAATATTTATTCGCTGGATTAGAATTATTCTAGGGATAAAAGTTTGGTCGAATTCGCCCTCAGTAGGTTAAAAGATTTAAAACTGCCATTTTGCTTTTCGTGGTCTCAATTTTAAGGATACCTGACTTATGTTTGTTGTAACTGATTATCATTATTATACAAAAAAACAAGATAGTAGAGTAGGAATTAAAAATAAAATGGCCATGTTTATAAACATATTTTATTTATTTCTAATACATAACACGAAATACATAATATATTTATGTGAATCTGAGATCTATCTAGCTGTCAAGAGTAACTGAGCCACATTTTCAAAATTGTAGATTTGTATATGGTACAAAATTATTTATTTGTGGCTGTATGAACATACAGTTTACATCTTAGGTGGGCAATACATTAACAATCACTATATTGATCATCATTCTATATTTTACTATATAATACATTAATATCATATAATAAACAACAACAATAAATACGTACACTACATAAATACTTCATAAACATAACATAAATACAATTACTTTATTGACGCCAAGTTGTAGGTTCAGATATTGAAATTAGCGGGACAAACTTTTAAGACTGCTTTGCTTCTTCACAGGTCTAGAAATTTAAGTTAAAAGTTCTAATCACTTCATAGGAATATTTGCACTAGTGATTCCATAAATTCAGTAATTTGTTCATAGAGAAGCAACATCATTCAACTTGGCGTCAAAAACACTCCATAAATCGCTTATTCCGTGTGAGGAACTTCGATTACAGGGGTGTGCTTGTGGTGGATCAGAACATCCTGGAAGTACAAGTTCTTAACACCCTCCGACTGCCAGGGGTAGACAGGCCTGTTGACTGGGAAGCCGAATGGCTCGTCGGTCAGTTGACGAATGATGGGAGACAGACCAAGAGAGAGAGTGATGTCTGAGGCAGCGTTGTAAGCAACCTTGGGTGCGCGGTACTCGGAGATGTAGACCATCAGGACAAAAGGCATACCGCCGACGCGACCTGAAAGAATGAATAAAGATAATGAGTTAATATGATTTTGAGCCCAATACCTAATCGCTATTTCATAGATTTTCCAATCATCTTCATCATCATTCAGAAATTAATCACTTCTAAAGGGAAACACTACATCTGTGTTAAAAAAATGAAACAACGTACCCTTAGGCAGCAGAATGTGTTGAGCCAGTTTTTCCATGCCCTCAGTCTGCTCGATGAAGAGCTGTCCCTTGCCGTGTAACGCCTTCTCAACGGTCTCGTAGACTTGTTTGGCAGAAGCCCAGTCCTGGCCAGTGTTGGCAACAGAGTCTCGGGTGATGACGGATTCTCCCTCAGGTACTGCAAATAGTATTATCAGACGTCGGCTATTGAATTGCATATTGATGTAATCAGAAACGCTTCACATATTTGTAATCCCTTATCCCACTCGTATTAAATCGTTTAGTTTTGCTTGTAAAAATAGAACAAAATTCCAGTTTTTAGTTTCTGTTGGTGTTTGCATATTTTTAACAAAATAAAATGTCTTTATTACTGTAAACTATTTACCTTAGGTATATACTAAATTAAATCACTAACTAATTATACTCGTACAAATAAATACAAAAACAAAAGAACACTTATGGCCGATTCTTATAATTAACGGTTATTGGTTAATTTTAAAACTCTTGTATCTTTACCATTAATGAAACAAAACCCTCATACCTTTGCATAGTAGACTCTCCCATATGGAAGTAGCTATCCCAGGTAAAATTGGTTTATGAATCTATTTATTTGCCCAGTTTGGAAATAAGAAAAGCTACCATTGGTAAGCAAAACGATTCGTTATTGTTTATAGGAACCGAGCATTAGGCGTCGATTTATTCTTCCGCAACGCTGTCATCTAGAAACGTGCCCAGAAGACTGGCAGCAGTGACGCGTTGAATGACAATGCTTTGTCCAAAGAACGAGCTAGCCCTCTAGTCACGTGAAGTACCGACCAGTCAGTGAGACTGTCGACAGCTTCACCGCAGTGACACCGATGCGGAGCAACACAAGGTGCACCTACTGTTTGCATATTTATATTGAAGAGGAGTAGTTTGTAGAAATTGTTCAGCCTCGGCTTCTCGACTAATACACTGACTTGGTCATACACTTCCTTGGCTATTAACAAAACAGAAAACATAAAGAGAGTTACGAACTTTATGAAAAACTCGGGTAGAAAAATAAATTATCCTATAATACCTTCTTCCTCGTTCATGTGCAGATGAGAAGAGACGTTCAGGTATTATTCATGTATTCGAAGAATGTTACCATTTTGTCAACATCAACCTTCTGGATGGCCACCTGGGGCAAGGCAAGCTCTTCACGCTTGTAGTGAGGAAGCTTCTCCTGCCACAACTGGAACAGTCCCAAGACACGCTTCCAGATCATGTAGAAAGCGGGGTCACGCAGAGCAGTCTGGTAGTGTTCCAAGACCGAGGGGACAACCAAAGGAACGAAGCTGGAAATTGTTACAAAAATTAGGATCTGATGAACACTTTCATGTTCAACTATTTATTACAATTTATAATGAGTGTTCACTCACTGGTGGAAATACTGGTGTTCCTGAACATATAATTGCCCAAAACCTTCTTCCAGATGCTGATGAAGTCCTTGTAATAATGCGCATTTGGAGAGTCGACGTTAGCCTCAATGACACGACCCAAGATCTCAATAGCTTCTGGAGCGCTGATATCGATGCGTTCACCAACATTCTACAATATAAGACAAATTATGAATATTGTCGATAAAAATGATGATACTAATTCATTAATTTAAACAAATATAACACTTACGTTAACTAACCCTGGTCAATGGCGTCACGAATGCGACGTTTGTAATCGTAGATTTCTTGGATTTCATCAACGAACTGAGGCTGGTCGAGGTGGAAGTAGTTTGGTCTAACTGGGAAAGCAACGCCATTGTGGTATAAAAGACCAGGGTTGTAACCTTCTTTTACAATCTCGTGACCTAATTCCGAAATTTCACCGAGTCCGTTAGACAGTCTCTCCATGTAGTAACGAGCAATAATCTGCTTGTGCAGGAACCAGAACCACTCTCCACGTCGGTGCTTGTTGATCGGAAGAGCTTTGCTGTTCCAGTGTTGCCAGCCGGGTTGAGAAAGGTGCAAGTTGTAGTAGAAGGTGTTTAGGCCATAGTCATGCGTGAAGTAGGCGATGGGTGTGCTCTGGCTGTTGTAGTAAGGCCAGATTGTAGTATTCTACCTAATGACTACATGCTCGTCCCATTCGTAAGTAGATGGGTAGTGCTCAACCATACGGAAACCGTGGGTGTTTATCCTCTGGGCGGTCGTCATAATTTCACCGTTGTTAAGGGAAGACCTCATACAGACGGGGGATGTAGATTCCCTGCGTGTCTGGACGGCTCACAATGACAACACTGAGCACGTAAGCGAAGAGATGTTCGTGGACGCGGTCTCTCAAGTACACGGCGGTCTTGTAGAATGTGTCGTAGTCCTTAGCAGAGTACAGCACATTGTATAGGGTGACTACTTCAAACTTGTGCTCGGATTCGAGGATGGAGAACGGTACAGCGCGGGGAAGTGCCCACTGGTGCTCAAGCATCTCGATGAACGTCGTCACAGCAGTCACATTCTGAAACCAAAACATTTTGGTTACAGCTACAGCCGAATTCAAAACTAATCGTGTAAGTAGCCCCACGTTCTTGATTAAAGACTTAAAAAAAAGTATTTAGGTACTTACGCTGAAGTGTTCAATGTTCTTCTCGAGACTCCAGTTTTTAGAGATGGTCTTGGTAGAGAGAGAGAGCATCAAATCCAACTGGCGTTGCAGGAAGACTGGGTCCACTGTAAGAAAAAAAAACATTTGACAATTCATGAACTGCAGTACGAGGTTACTTTTGACCTGGAATGCAATTTTTGTAGGTTCCAAGCCTGAAAAGATCGCGTTGTGCAAGCGAAAGCTTTGTGTTCCTTATTAGAAAACTATAGAACGAATGCCGTCTAATTAGAAAACTCTAGAAGATAAATAGTTCATACCTATTACGCAGTTAAAAATCCTACCGACATTAACCCTCGAAACAAGCTTAAATTGCTTGCAGCTGAGAAGAGAACGCTAAGACAAAAAAAGAAAAAGTGTTTAAAACAGTTTTTTTTTTACAGGATATATTACCTCTGCCAACCAGCAAAGCAGAGGAGGATGATGATGATATTTAAAAGTGGACTTACCAGCTTTCTGCGACACATTTTTCCTCACGGGTTCCCCGGCCGCTAGGAGAGCCAATACACACAACACCAAACGCGCCATGTCCGCCAGTGCCAATGCACCACATATTTATACACACCTTTATCGCAGGTCACCTATTATTAATTACTACAGTTATCAATGAAAACGTTATAGTAAAAATACTATAATTAGACAGTAGGTGACGAACAAAAGACTTTCATTCTGCTCTTACAATTCTGATAGGGGATCAAATATCTTTTTCAATCTGTCTATTAAGTATGATTTGTGTAAGATTGTTCGTTGGGGTAACCTGGACTCTTTATTTATGCTTAGTTGGCAATAGGCTTGGCCCCTTATTGTGTGGCATACGAAATGCGAAATGTCAGTATAACATGAAATGACGACACGGTTGGCGCAGTGGTTGAGTGATGGACTGCTGTGCAACGTGTCGTGGGTTCGATTCCCGCACGGAACAAATATTTGTATGATCTGCAAGTAGTTGTTCCGGGTCTGGGTGTTAGTGTATGTGAGTTTCTATGTTTGTAAACGCACCCACGATACAGGAAGAAAATTCCCAGTGTGGGGCAAAGTTTAAAAAAAAAAAAAAAAAAAAAAAAAAATGTAGGCGTGATGTTATGGTTTTATTTTCTTTTTACAGCACTAGTACCGCAACCAAGTTTGAACCACAACGCGTTTCAAGTCCCCGTCGAAGGCAATTTCGAGAACAAAGTTGCCAAGAATATTCTCTTCAAGACTACGATCTACGAACGTCCCTATATTTTTTTATGTAACAAGTAACTTCTGAATTTTCAAAAGTTACAAGACGACTGTTCCCCGACACCCACAGTTCGCCAAAAACAAAATTGTACACAATTCGAATGCTATCCTTGTTCGCTGTGGCACGTACAGTAATTCTATTTCGACTCGTATACGACACTAATTGACGTCGTATGCAGTTGGCATCAAAAGCAGTTTACCAGATATTGTACTTATAAAGTTTCAAAAGAGTTTTATGAACGAAAAATTGCTAATTAGAATGTTTTTATACCTAGCATGTGACGTTAAATATTGTTATTAGACTTCAAAATTCTTTAGTATTCATCTACCTACTTAGAATGTAGACCGTTTCGTTGTTTATGGCTCGAAACAATTTTTTTATGCTAAGCTAACAATGCCATAGCAATATCCTCTCAATACAATCTTTAAATACGAATAATAGTCTAACGGGATACCAGAATTAAGTAAGTACACTACTATGGTCTAATAAGACGCTCATTTTGTTACCTGGTAAGATTGTGTTCAGTCCATATTCCAATAAGTCATAAAGCCTACTAAGTGATGACTTTCTTGAGTCAGGTTAGATAAAAAAAAATATTTCTTATTAGCTTTTGCCCGCGGCTTCGCTCGCGTGGATGTCGGATATCGTCCCACGGGAATGTACTACCGGGATAAAATACCAAATTTTGTCGAAATCGGTTCAGTGGTTTAGGCGTGAAAAGGTAACATACAGACAGAGTTACTTTCGAATTTATAATATTAGTATTGATAAACCTACATAAGAAACGTCAGAAACTGGTGCACGGTTCTAATTGGTCGTTTCCTATGGAGAAGGGCAGACAAGAAACCCCACCGTTACTGTTTAAAAATAATTGGCTTTTACAATGTTTTTAAATTACAGTGTCCGACAAAGTATCTGATACTTGTTGACGAGGCCTGTCAACAAGTACCAGATACTTAACAAAATAAGAAATTCCCAACAAATCGAATCATCTTTGTGTCTACAACGTTTTCACATTCACAAAATAAAAGAGAATCTTTAAAAAATTTAAGTATTAAAAACTAAAACCCAACTACGACTAAAAAAATCAACCAAAAAATCCGGAGTCACACGTGTTAGGGCATAAATCGAACAGATTACGTGTGACTTCGTATTTTTTATTTGTCTGTCTGTTGTTTATACCTTTTTAGTCGTAGTTAGGTTTTAGTTTTTAATATGTTAATTTTTTTTTTCTTTTTGAGTTATAATATATATATATTTGAAATGTGGTCATTAAGCCCTTTCATTTGATACCCAACATGGTACGATTAAACAATATTTTTTTTTAGTTCCTGACTTTATGTCCTCTAGAGGGCGCCATTTTTAATTTAATGTGACGTCACATAGCCAACGATCAAGACGCTTCCAACGATACCTCATTTGTCAAATTGTGATGAGTCGTTTAGAAGATATGAGGGAACAGATGAACATACATACATAAATACATACATACATACCGGTCAAAATCATAACCCTCCTTTTTTCTTCGCCGTAGTCGGGTAAAAACACTATTTAAACCAAATTCATGTAAGTACGTTTCTTCTTAAGTTATTTATTCGCCTGTGTTCCGAATGTTTAATATTAAAAGGTACGTCTTCTATGCCGTTTCTGCAACCCAAGCTATTGCAGACAACATCGACCTCATACTTTTCATCAGTAAATCTATTAATAGATTTGATATTTACTTATTTTTTCCGCTGTAAACCCATGTAATCAACGTTAGCATAGATTCCGTGGCTTTTTTATTTCACTTATCATAGGACAATGATTTCACAATACAAATCGTATGTTGAGTTTCATAAAATATGGTTGTTGTGTTTACAGATGAAGTAAATGTCACACTGTGACATTTAGTAGCTAATTATAGTCTTTAATTAGCCACTCGATAAATTACAAAAATAAAATATTATAATTTTTAATTTCTTTTCACAATAAGTCATCTGCTGATTGCTTTATCGGTTTTCTTTTCATAACAATTATAGTTTAATTAGTCACGCACCGAGATAATGCACTTTCTCCGTGGTTCTTTTTGAAGTTCAGTTTTTACAGAATGAGAAATGTTTTGAGTATGAATGTGGAAAGACCAAAGGAACGACGGATCGACTGAATGGAATGGAATGGGGTGTCTCGCGTGGCATGACTACCGTGGAAACTGGTTTAGTCGACAGACGAATAGACAAAATTACAGATAAACAATCACAATCTGTCATTTTGTCTAATCTTCCGTCGACGTCGTTTTGGAATGGGCAACTAGCTTCATATTTTTGACTGACCGACTCCTTGACAATTCAAAAGTGCCTGTAAATGGTTTAATTGAAATAAATGCTTTGAGTTTGAGTTTGAGTTTTTGACACAGCCCGTTTCTACGGTGGTCATGCTACGCGTGCTGATGACGAATAGAGAAGTATGGAAGTGAAAGACATGTTGCACCGACCCCAAATAAATTGGGATAAGGGCAGGATAACGATGATGAGTTTTAACAGAATAGTACCTTAAGGCTGATTTACATTGATCCAGCATTTCGATCCAGTGTAGCAATCCATAGTCCTAAATATAATACCTATAATTAACGTATAGTAGTTATTTGTTTTTATTCAATAAACCTACCTACCTATATGAGTTTTTGTCGATATCCAATCAAAACATATTTACACGTAAAATTATATAAAACTAATGTGGTTTGACCAATCAAAAACCTAATAGTAGGTAGTATTCCACTCTTGTACCAATTCACATAATAGTTTTTTAATTAATAGTGTGAATTGAAACAATAGACTTGAATAACCATAATGCTGCTAAATAATGGCTTAAATATTGCTCCGTCAGGAAATAACAACAAATCTCGAAGATAATATGAGATTGCAATAATTTAAAAAAATAATTGCAAAAACACTACGTTTTTTGCAATTTGGCTTAAACATTAATTTTAATAAATGTTTTTCTGGGATTATTATTATGTCGGATGACGTAAACGGAAAATTAATGTCTATGAAAACTATTATAGGTAGGTATAAAAGTGTAAAAAGAACTTTTACACTTTGGGTCTTCTCTTGAACATAGGTAGTTGCCCGACTTGGGAACCGAACCTGGGACCCCATACTCAGCTACCAACGAGGCTGTTAAACATAAAAAAATTACAATACATAAAAACGTTTTATCCGGTGGTACCTATACTCCATAGGTTTAGGTAGTTAAAAAAGGGTAAACAAAAAAAAACATGTGACTCATAGATGCTAAACCTTTTATTTAAAATGTTAAAATCATATCATATAGAGTCACATATTAATAGGCTCTATTCTGAATCTGAATCTGATGAACTATCTGTTACATTAATAATAAAGCGTTCAGTGGTATCAATGTGGCTCAATATTATCATCAAGTATTTTGTCTAATTTAAACTTTTTCTGTTCTTCTTTTAGCGCTTGTCAACAAAGGCGTCTGATTAACCGAGTAAACGTAATACCTGCCCCTTCAGGTGCCAAACTACGTCACAGTTGTACTCTTCAATTTAGCAACATTATCTAATTCGTTGTATTTTTAAAAGGTTTGGGGAACCTGTCTTTTTGGGCTCTTTACAATAGACAGATTACAAAATATTATATCATTATAATAAATCTAACTAAAAAAAATATGCTTATCTACGAATAGTAGTTTAAGAATAAATGATAAAGTTTAGCATTCTATAATAAAAGAGGAAACTATCCTGTGATCGAAAATAAATTTAATTTTGTTATAACGTATTTTTAAACAAGAAAGTGTCAACTATAAAAAACCCTTTTTACGATTTCTTTACCTTTTTTTAACTACCTAAACCTTTAGAGTATAGTATTTTTCGGTTTTCGCAAGAACATTGAGAAAAGATGACATTGTTTCGTTAATGACATCACTTACACGATGATAGTAATTATTATCTGTATGTTTTAATTCCAATGTGCTAGGTCAGTTCAAAAGAATTCAAAACACTGGGAGATTATGTTTTTTATTTTTCGAATCTGCATAATATAGAAGAAACTGTCTCGTCAAAACACAAAGACAATTGGAAAACTATGGTCCATGGGGGAGACCTTTGCAGCAGTTAGACAATAGATTTTTACAATTAAACTTCCTCGTTGTTGACGTTCTTTGTAGCAGGCATAGTAGCCTGCTGTCTGGATCAGTGGCCGATTGAAGGCATTAGTGTCGGATACCCATAGATAACATGTGACTTCAACATAAGCTTAGCGCATAGAGCTTATTGTATTTATTTTTATCTCCTAATTACGGACGCTTTTAACGTGCACGTCTTTCTACATTGTTCTCAAATGTATAATTTTAACATGAATGATGTAACCAATATATTGTAACATGATTCTGATTTAAAAGAGTGTCCGTGGAGTTTCTTGCCCGTTCTTCTACATAGGAACCTACTACGCTTTGGAATGGGCAACTAGCTTCATCTTTCTGACTGACTGCCCCTTGACAATTCAAAAGTGCCTGTAAATGGTTTATTAACTGGTCAAATGTAGGTGCAGTGCTATTGATACATCTCTGTCTAACCTTTCAGGAAATATCTACAGTCAGACTATTATGTTACGTTAAAGTGAGCGTCTCTTTAAAATAGACATAAACGCTTTGACATTATTTTCTCGGTTTTCTTGATGAGTTTTGCATCAAAGGAGAATGTTTAAAAACTTCAGAGAATGCAATAAAGTGTAGAACGGGAGAAAAAGCCTCGGTGAAATATTGCAACGTGTCATGAACTCGTTGCAAAGGATTGGAAAGTGCGGAATGGCGTTTGTAGAGCTTTATAAAGTGAACGAGGCCCAACAGAGTAGCCCGGGGTTTGGAATTGTGCCAGACAAAGGTCAATGGGAGAAAGACCTTCAGTTTCTGAAGGTTGGTTACGTAATGGTTGATGTTGTTTTTGTCAACCAATTACCAAAGTTATCTGAGATTCACTCATCAGGCTTCCACAACCGGGGGATAAATACCGTAATAGGTATAATAGCTTTATGTATTGGCATGTGTAGTTGATGGTGCAGCGCTATGGTAAACCTATATCCATCTACCCATTCCTTTGTCAAAAGGAACTTTATCAAAAATAACAAATGTGCCGGGTGTCTCACCCTCAAGTCTACGCCGACTCATTAGTAAAACGGTCCATCCGAAATGAGCAATTTATTAATCGAGGCTCATATTAAAATTTTTAGGAAAAGGTAGAGTGCTGTGACAAGGGCCAATATATCACTCGGATGCGCTCGCGCCGCCCGGCCACGTCCGAAGTTTTGACGTATGAGTAATTTATTGGCTAAAAAAATAAATTACCGGATTGCCCACACATTTTTTGAGCCCAAGGTGGTTGATTCGGGTGCACCCGCAAAAAATGATCAACGCCCGAGGCGCGATATTAACTTGCTACTTGCTCGCCTAAAACAGCTCATAAAACGAGTATGTTGTGATCTCTACACGAGGCATGAGATGAGAGCTTTTGAACCAAATCGCTAATGTTAATTTATAGTTTTTGTTTATTCTTTCGTCATACATACTTGCCTAACATACAATAATAATGAAACAATAATGGTAATGGGAACAGCATCACTTTACCGTATCATTATTCATATCGCTAGATAACATTTACACAATAAACTGTATACTAACTAATAAAAAATAATTACTTATTCCGTGGGATATTTTTCATAGGCAGTTTCCACGACAACATTATAATAATTTTATTAGAAGAATGAGAGATGACTAACTTTCCTAAGAAATAAAATATTAAAAAGTAAGTACTACATCTAAATTCGTCACAAGCTAAAGTAAAAACGGAAAAATAAATAATAATAGTTTTACAGATCTTTTTATCTCTTTAACTACGAGCAATACCTAGTGCTTCGCTGAAAATATACTTCCACAAATGAATTCCTGAAATATTCATTAACGACGAAATGAATGTTACAAATTGCGACAGCAGCTACCAAAATTCCATTTTCCTGTCGGCTACACGTTCTGCAAGTTCCATACTTGCAGTGTGGACTAAAATATGTAGTGACATTGTACAAGCGGAATATTTGCGAGCGCTTGCAAGTATACCTGTGAAGAATTAGCACTCCGCCAAATGGAGCATAAAATCATTTTGCAGTTTCCCAGGAAATTGCCACTAATAAAGAAAATATAAAAGGAAAACATTTTCAAGGATAGTTTTACCTTGCAATTTATTTTTATTTCAGAGAATTATGTAATAAGGTATCAAGGACTCGGTTGTTTCTCTATGGATACAATTAGACATACAATTTTGCACAGACTGTTTGATCCTAACAAAAGTCTATTTCTAAAAATGGAACAGCCTACACATTGTTGAGGTAAACATCCCAATCGATAGATATAATAATATCGAAAAACTGATAAATTTCTCACATAACGACAACAATATCTCGACGTTGAGATATATCGTCTCATTTAATATTCATATATTTGTTTTCGACGCCGTTTCGCCCTGACACTTTACCGATGGCTATGTATTAATTATTCCATGCATGAGCACGCATTCATTGAACCCTGCACTCGTCACTGTCTTTGTAAATAACGAGAGCCTTGTTCTTTCATGTTTTATTATATTATTAGTAACAAGAACTTAGCAGATAGGTGCATGTAGTTAGTATGCAGAATACAGGAATTAATGGCAATTTAATACGCTGGTTAACCCTACATGAGACTTAAACATAACTCAAACATCCTTAGTTAGGTATGTGAATTGGAGGGACTTTTGGCTAAGTAATAACAGCCACACGGGTCGATCGATGGTGGATGGGTGACCATTTTTACATACCAAAACCCCTCAGTGGCTCAGAAAGCACGTTAAGCTATTAGTCCCGCTGTCATTCGTGGATTTTTGACTGTCGTTACGAGTCGTCACAGAAGCCCGAAAATCTGACAGTCTTTCCAAACGTGTATCTTACTACCCAGTAACTGGGTTGTGGAGGTCAGATAGGCAGTCACTTCATGTAATATACTGGTATTCAGCTGCATCCGGTTACACTGGAGGCCGACCCCAACATAGTTGGGGAAACGCTAGGCAGATGATGGGTTAGGTAAGCGCATGTGCTTATTTCCTAAACATAATTTTCTTAAGTCCACCGCTTATTAGAATTATGATAACCATATCAATTTTCTTGAGTGTCGTCATAAAATATGAATAAAAGTTGGTATTATCTGGGGATGAAGACAGCTCTCTGAAGTTATAGAAGATTATGACTTTATAAACTAATCGAACAAAATTATTACAATATTTATCCTTACTATATTAACATGAATCATATTAGCATGAATCGCATTAGCATTAGCATGAATGATTATTAATATATTTAAATTAATTAATAGCCTACACATTCTGATGCCTAGAATAAAAATGCAGGGACAGTAAAATTAAAATACAGAAAAGAAGTAAAAAAAAAAAAATACCTTCATAAAAATAATATCACGCCTTCTTCACATGAGGCTAGGCAGAAACTACGCAACGCCATCTGCTACGATCCTTACATACTCATTTTGCTTCGTTTACGTTAATACACCTGGTCAGTAATCAGAGAAAATACAGTACAGTTTTTTTTTCTTGTTTATACCGTATGATAATTAAACATGCTATATTTATAATATTTATTTTAAAAGTAAAGCTTACAAGTGGATTATTAATTACTTCGTAATACCTACCCTGTACCCATCCCCTGTAATATTGTTTGTCAAGCCTCAAACATGCCCGAAATATAGATACCGTCCAAAGGATCAAACGGTCCCTTACGAAGGACACAATATTTCGTAGAACTCGAAACTCTCACTAACATTTCTATAACAAAATCCTTCATTCGAGCACTGTCAACTATAATCCTTTCTAATCCCTTCTAAATAAAGAAAAGATTAGTTGACAACAAACAAGAATATCTGCAAAATATTTTGTCAATTTTGTGTCACAATTGGTGGTCTTATCATCCCTATATCTTTGTTAACACTTTCTTTTTCTATGGATATCTTATTTTACCACCCTAAAGCGAAAATTAGATGTCAACATGACGCTTTTAAGTCAGATTATCCTGTTAACGTCACAATACATGTTGTTTTCACGGGTTTTGCTTTCACTTGAGTGGTCCGGAATAGGATTTGTGTGTTTGCTTGTTGTTTTTTTCTATCGTGTTCCGGTACAACGCGCAAATCTTAAGAGGTTTTATGTACAAAATTAACTAACTCAGTGTTGGGTCTGATTAATTTTTTTTTTCATTTAGGATCGTTCTAGGTTGACAGGTCTGTTGACATTTTTTTCATTGGCATCATACTTTAATCAGGATAGATAAATAGACACAAATTCTTGAGGTTTTTCTGAGATACGATTATCCATATAACAACTAAAGAGTCTTGGACTTTAACACCTCTCCTAACTATTAAGGTAAAATATTTAACTGGATCTTTGTATGTCAGTGTAAATCAACTGTAATAACTCAATCCTTACAAAATAATCCGTAACTGGTATACCAGTAATATCCTCAAACATCTTAAGGAACACTCATTCATAATTTTAAGCGCTTTCTTCACACAATATCCTTAGATGTTAGATAACGTTGAGAACTCTATTAACACATAAATTGTTCCAAAACCCAGTCGTGTCGACCACACATTAAGGTATCCCATTAAATTAACGGGAACCATTCCAAACGATTTGGAACGATGGATCGCCACAAAGTTCGGATTTCGTGCTATATGACCATAACAATCGAACCTCGTTTATTACTCGAATTAAATAATTAAGTGAAGAATCGCATTTCACAATTATCTAGAAATAATAACAGTTCTTTTATCGCCCTTCGCGGTCACCTCTAAGATCAGTTATCGATTGTTTAAAGAATAAAACGTCCCAGTCAGAGCGATATGATAAGAACTAGGTATTAAAAGTAACAATTCGTTTACGTATCAGCTTAACTACAGCAAAATAATGCTCGGTATTATAATTATCTGACCCGCGTGAACCTTATTGGGTTGGTTGCACCGTGTTGCGTTGGTTAACTTTAGTTTAACTAGCAACTTTTTGATACAACAACAAGCTCCTACTACCCTATTAACGTTAGATGAAATAATAATGCTTAGTGTTTTTGTATATATAAAATGATTGAGTTCAGCATTTTATAGAACCATTGATTACCCAATAGGGTACAGCAAAGAAATCAAGTGGTCGTAGTCCATGACGTACCAATTTCGGATCTTGCATCTTTATTAATATTACAAGCAACGTTAACTTGATATTTTAGTTTAAACGACGACATTCGAATCTACACTTTCAGTGATCGCTCGTTAGCTTAAGTTGAGATCGATAATACCTATTGTAAACTTACGGTTAAAGATACTTATTTTCTCAAAAGAATTACAATTCACTTATAGAGAAAAACATAAATAGGTTTAACCAATTAATGTGCCATCAAGCGTAGGTAGCTTAAAATAAAGTATTACTACACTTAGCAGGTAGGTACGTATCTTAAAACCAAACTTAAAACATTTTAACAATAGCATAAGACTTTAAAAACTTATCAATAGTTTTGCCAAACAAAACAAATCAGAAGTAGGTAGTTGTACCTTAACAATCTCAAGTCTCTGAGCTTAATACGGCTAAGCTTTACATAACCAGACTTCTAATATTACATAGAGCATCAACCTCCCAATGAAACTTTAATATTAGTTAACTAACCACAGTCACTACTTTGGTGCCATCAGCCTTCAGTCAGCGGGACCGCATCGGGCGCGCATCACACCTGTGCTGTCGGCATCAAACGCACCGCCCCCCTCCACCCGCACTCCCCCCACTCTGTATCATACGAGCCGCCTCGCATAGTCTCTACTCCCATGAGAACTAAAAAAGCGACCGAAGTTTTGTATAAGCTTACTAGATGTGGTGTGAGCGTGGTTGCTGTGACTTTGGACCGGAGTTCAGGAGCGACTATGTTAAATGATTGATTTTCTGTACTTATTTGTATGTATTAGATGAAAATGTCTCACTGTAAATAAGTCAAGGTTTACCAATTCTTTTTTTGTAATTAAGTTACCCACCTACGGTACTAGGTACTGAAAAAAAACAATAAACCTCTGAATACACTCCACACATCAAGGTAACTTGTTCTTAATACCAGAAATAAGCTAGTAGCTACGTATTTAAAACCTTCAGCTCATAACAACAGAAAAGCATCGTTAACATCACAGTTTAATAGCCGCTTCCAGCACTTGTACATCGCTATGAATGTCCAACCAATATTATGGCTTTTTCTGATTTTATTGATTTGAAATACCTAATCCGCTGATTGATTTCTTTATTGCCCACCGATACTTCGCCGGTATTATGTTGATCCTACTGACGCTTGTCTAGGCATTAATTGAGTTAATTGCCCATTAATTGACGCCGTTTACGCGTGTCCGGGTTTTGGCACCTAATTAAGTCCTGTGGGAATACAATAGTTTGTTACGTAAGTTCGTGAGAAAAAATGCTGATATTTAATAACTAGTGTGTAATAGGCATTACTTAAACTTTTTTGTCGTTTATTATTTTGTTAATCATCAAGTTATGTGTGGATTTATTATAAGTAGTTAGCGAGTGAAAGGAAAATGTTAAAAAACTAAGACTTATCCAAACATGTTTTTCTTTTGCTTACAGACAAAGTAACTACTGCGATAGCTTGATAATGCCAAACTATACATATTATAAATTAAAGTCGCTTTTCGTGTTTGTCTGTATATCCGCGTTGTTCTTCTAAACCACGAAACAGATTTTGATGAGGTTTTCACCATCGTCTAGAGAATTTATTTTGGAAGATTTATGTGTGACATCGAGATTTCTTAGTTAAATGTAACTTTCATATTAAGGTATTAACCTTACATTTAACTAAGAAATCTCGATGTTTTGTTAAGTCGTAGATGTTTTGTTAAATCGCAGATGTTTTGTTAAGTCGTAAAAACCGTGCGAAGCCGGAGCGGGTCGATAGTACTTTATAAAGAACGGAGAGGAAAAGCCAGCTACGTCACGGGAGACTACACTTTTTAATTTATAGGAACGCGCTATAAGCAAGCAATGAAATCATTTTCAATATCCGATTGCCTTTTGAATCAAACAAGTCTTTGAACCTTTAAGAACGGGACGTGTTTAAACCCAGAAAATCTTGACTAGAAGGAAAACAGGACGTGCTTACTTACTTAAACCCAGAAAAACTGGACTTTCTATGAAATACTTACGCCAAGGCATGGTAATTGTCAAGATAACTATGGCTGATCTTCTTTAGGACGCTTATTTTCAGCAGTGAACCTCCAAGAACAGACTGTGTATGATTTTAAGCTTTGAAATTATGTACAGGTAATAAATTGTATATTTTGATATTTTTCCTGTCCTTAATGTAATTAGCGTCAAAATACTTTGTAAGTACTTATCTACATCGTGCAAAAATAATAACACGAATTTAGATTATGATAAAGTTTGAAATTGCCACCAGCGTCTGGAATAGCACAATTTAAAGAAACTAATTACCTTTATATTACTCTGAATTTAGGGGCTCACTTAGTTATTTCACGACACTTAGCATAAATTGCTCAAGGCATGACTGCGTTTACGCACCACCATTTATTACAAAGTTTTTATTATACCTGTACATAAATATTCTATCGATTTAAATGTTTGACAACATTTTGACTACATCAAAAAATTGCCTCGCCGATACTTGCAATAATGACGGTACAGTCAGTCAGGGAAAGTCATTGTAAAGCAAATTGACAACCTACGTCGACCTTTCCTGAACTTACTAATGCAACCAGCCTCGCTATTACCTTGCTGGTTGATCTCTTCAATATTTAGTTCGTTCGGAGAAAAAACAATTAAACACAAACATTATCCATCAAGGAATTCATAGCTGAACATTTGAACACTCTTTAATCATCAAATACTGTGCCTACAATGGCCTAAATATAGCTACGTACATAGTTATAATGAACATAATTGAACATACCTTAACAATAATTAAAAAATGTGTTTTAGCAAATACAATTTACCAAAACACAGTTTTTTATTTTCATTTTAGGACATTCTAAAAATATGGAAACGGTTTAATCAGCCATATAATCGGTCTCTGAACTGCAATATTATGAAGATTAAAACTCATTTTTGGTAACATCAAAGAGCGAAAATATTTGGGCGAGGTTTCAAAGGAGCTGTTGACTCAGTATTAAAAGGTAGACACATCTGCGAAATTTTCTATGCTTTGAAAATTTTGTTGGCAGTCAAAGACCAGTCGTAGGAAATGCAGTCGTGTGTACGACTTTAAAGTTTTGACTTGACATTTACAAGGCGACGTTTTTACCTTGCGTGTTCCTTTTTCAGTTGTAAGCAGTTTCAAGCAGCACTCGTACACCTAGTTCCAGACGTCTTTTCCGAGTAACAACAAAAAGCTGTTTTAGAAAGATTTCGTCAGGAGAAGCAACAAATTCTACCGCCATACGTCGATGTTATTACCCACATCAGAATTTTCAAACTTCATCGCTGAGCGCTACCCAACGGCGCAGAGGTCACGTCCTAGGCAGACGTGCGTGACCTACAAGGTATTGCAGTTAAAAATATGTGGAGATGGTTTTCTATGTATAGGCATCAGATGAAACAAAAAATTGCTTCAAATCTACACATACATAACATAGTATAAAACAAAGTCGCTTGTCGTGTCTGTCTGTGTGACTGCGTTTATTTTCTAAACTGCGCAACAGATTTTGATGCTGTTTTCACAATCATTTAAAGAATTTATTCCGGAAGGTTTATAATAAATACATTAGTATCAATCTTACCTACTTAAAATGAAGAAATTTCGATGTTTTAATCAAGTCGTAAAAACCGTGCAAGGCAGGGGCGGGTCGTTAGTAAAATATATAGGTACCTAAGTAAATTATGACAGTTCAATTACATGGCAATCCCTTATACCGAAAATCGAATATGTGGAACCCTTTTGGGAATGGAGGCGTGCTGCGGACGTTGTAAAAATACCCCACTAGTGAGCCAAATTGTGAAGTCGCTTCTCTCGCTAAATAAATAGAGAATTTATTTATTTTAACGCATGGTATCCCCGAGGCGCCCATATATTTAGCCAATGAATATGCAATCCGATAGGGGACCGATCGATCCTACAGCAATTTATCACTTCGCAGAACTTCCTTATTTTTAGAATTAGTTTAAGAAGAAGACAAGTAGAAAAGTGAGATTTCTAATAAAATATGTGTCGTTCAGAAGAAAGAAACATTGTGATGGAATATCACAGGCAACTCAACAACAAACATGGACAGCCTTTAACAAGGTTTATCTGTAGACCCAGTTTAAACAATCCCAGAATTTTTGAACTTCCAACTGTATAACTAAAGTCCCAATTACAAAAAAATACGTAAATACTGACTGAATTTTGTAATAAGAACTTAACTTCGCTCGGAATAAAGTTCAAAATACATTAAGTGGGTCGACAGTTTCAGCATGGAATAAAGTTAGGACTCCTGGTAATAAGACGGATTGAGTTCTAGAAAGCTAGAAATTTTCCCAGCAATAGGAAAACGTACATTGAAAGAAAGAAAAAAAACCCTCTTTTTCTTTGCGGATTATTTTTATGCTCGTTATGATTCTGGAAAGTAATGATTTCAAAAGTTTCGCGACTATGTAATTATCGTTCCATCATAATGAAACAGGGATGGTAATGATCGTACGCGCAGCACTTAATGATGTGTGTGATGTCTTTATTACGATAATGGGATAAAAAATTAAACACCGACTCTAATCGATCTCAACTCGTTTATATTGTTACCGTATTATATAACCCTTTAGCCTTTGCCTAGAGTTCAAGAATATTGTTCATTATGTGTTAATAAGATGAAACGTTTTAGACTGGCGCGTTGGTCTAGGGACGCAACCGCTGCTGCTGGGCATGACGTTCCCTACTGGGCTTATTCCCAAAATGTCACCTATTTGATTATTTTTCATCAGGATTTCTCATAGCAGCTTGGAATCTGGATTGTCCCCGGTTGATAGCAATAGGCTCGCCCCCTATTACATAAGACTTAAATGGTGAAAAACCAAATGGTAAATGGAAATGGTAATGGTGAATGGGGGCGATGGTAAATGGTGACATAACTGGCGAAAAACTGGTGTACTATAGGCACACCTCTGCCTAACCCTTCGGGGAATATTAATAATATTGAATGATTATATATAATTAAATTTAATAATATATAATAAATCGTTTTTTTATGTGTTAAATGGTGAGATGAGGGTTTACTATAGGTTCACCTCTACCTGATGTCATGTAAGATGAAAAGTTTGACTGCTTCATTGATCTAGCAGTCAACAATCGTGGCTGCTGAGCATTCTGGATCTACAGTCGAGCAAAGTGTTATTGAGCTTCACGTGCTCAGACACAGCCTGCCGTCTGAAGTTGTGCCGAGTTCATTTCAAGACCTCTTTTACATGGGACTTATTAGACAAAATTAAATTGCGAAATTGAAACACTATACACCGACCTACTCCATGGTCCATCATTATGAGATATTAAAATATATTAACTCGGCAGGTGCTTTTATACATAATGCCGCGTGATTCCGAATTAATGAGCTGTAATAATCGGATTCAGGAAAATTAATTACGTACAACACAAAAGATGTTCCAAAAACGTGAAGGTTTCTCCCTGCTAATCCTTTACACGTGAAATTAAGCAGGCCGACCCATTGTCGTATATTTTGTTACCATGACACCTATGGTTTGGTTAAGGGTGCTGCAAAATGCATAACCAGCTTACAACATGTCCCACTGACTTGCCATTTGACACTGGCCATTCCAGGCCCTCTCAGACGCGTTGGGGAATGTCACATGTTTTCGATTTTTTTATTCTAGGACATGTTTCACATACTTTTTCCTTCTCTGTTTTGGGAGCATCGTTAATTAAATAAATAGGTAACACAAAGTAGCCGGGGCCGATACCACTGAGCCACCACTGCTCTCAAAAGATGACTTCTTGTAAAAATCACTTTATGTAACAAGGTAGGTACAATAATGACTGAAGAAGCGAGCCGTGCGCTTGCACCCTCGTTGGTGCTTAATTTAAGCCTTTCATAATAGGTTCGGAAAAGGTTGGATGAAATAGAGTATTGAATTTATTTTAACTTTGAAAGCTTTCTCGTTTGTTTCTTATTTCTTCAACGTTTACTGTAGACAATAGACAACGAGATTGTTAAGTTTTTTTTTTTCTATTTCAAGTTTTTATACCTTCTTACTTGATCGCGTTAACGTTCACTTATACTTATGTCAATTTAAATGGAGTACCTAACTTTAGTACAAATCAAAAAGACATAACACACACACTAAGGCCTCTGTTCTCTAGGTTTAAAAGCCTTATCACAAAGTTTGCTGACCGGTGTTCACAAATGCTTGTTGTCATAGGTTTAGGGATGTCATAGGTATAATTAGATGCAACTTTACTTCATTTTATCATTCGCCGAGAGCATAGACTTACTTAATCCCTCTGAGTGTTTTTTCAGACATCAACCATATAGAGTTCGGGTACTTTAAGAAACAAAAAAATAACAACATAGTCAACGTTATATCGAGAATACTCAAGGAAAACGTTCTTCCTTTGTTTTTCATGTCAATGAACCTAATAAATTATATATTCTTGTAATACTGGGAATTTTCCTCTACTTTGTAAAATAGTAGGTACTTTGATATTATAATATCATTTTCAATACACGGAGAAGGTCTTACGGTTCACGGACAAAAGAAGAAAAGCTTCTTACCGGAACACGTGTTACCTACTTACTGGGCATTAGATGCAGGGACGTAGATGGTAGTAATATTATTATTATTTATTCTATAAATTCTCTGACATTATAGATTACAAGCATACCTACCAGCCTTCTTGCTTAAATAATATTATGTATATGAATGTTTTCGTTCTGATACACAGAGAGAGACAAACTTTTGAATTAACTACGTAACTAACTAAGAGGAAACAATCAGTTAATTTGTCATCGATCATCATAACAACTTTAACCAATTCGCAATGAGATTCCTCGACGCCAGTTACCATTATTACGTGTAACCATGTATGTACTCGTAACGTCGACACTTCCAAGTTCGACCTTTGTACGATCGTTTGAACCAGAACAATGTAAGTCGCAAGTTTAGTCAGCAGCCCTTCGGCGGACCATAAAACGTTCGCGAACTTGAACAAAGACATCAATCGGTTCACATTTCATCTCAAATTACACGTGTTTACTCATAACGTTCGCTGAAGTTCCAACAACAGACGGACATTCACAACCGAATAAGCAATATCAGGATTTAGTATTCTCCGAATTTCGCTTTAGGCAATCAATAAAATATATCTCAAAAAGTCAAAATATTTTTCTCATAAAATCCACCAGAATATTCCGTTGTTCTGTCCATGGATGACTTAATAACCTCACGATATTTTACCTTTAAAATGATTGAAAAGTGGCAAAACTTTCTTTTTACATGAAGTATGATAGTTGGCGGGGAAAACGTAATTTTTTCCTCACGACTTCCCCACGGATGTTAACACCTGATCCCTGATGTCGGAGCTGCGGATTCAGCACAATCCGTCCGTAGACAACCAATTATTCAAGCATTTCGCTCAGGTCGACCAACAGGTTGGTGGTTTACCGTTTTCCTCCAGATACTCACTGCAGATTTCTTAAAAACCAGAGGTGTTACTAATGAGCTACTTGCCTAGGTACAGTTTAAGCGGATAGCTTTTTACGCTTTTTAACAAAATTTTAGTTTAAAAATTCACTTCGCTTTTTTGTATTTAATTCGCAGCTTTAAAAACTTTTTTTTGCTTCTAGCTATATTACATTATATTTTTAAAGTTTGACGATGCTGAAACTACAGTAATTGATAACGTTTATTATTATCAAACTTCTTTTGAAATTCAGAATCGATTTGCCATTTTAATTTATTGGCTCTCTTTAAAACGTAATCGATAACTGATCTATAATAGGCTGTTATTGAATTAGTTCAATAATAGATATATTTGGGCTATTTGTAAAGAAGTTAAATCGTTTAACGTACTTTCCCCTTCCGTCCATTGCACTTTTTGCTTCCATTTTCATTTTCACCTCAATATTGATTTGTCAACGCTAAATTGCAATTTAGAGTTTGATTGTTTGTTAATGCAGTTTGTTACTTTAAACATGCCTTATCTTTTATAGTCTATAGAGCAATCTTTACTCTCGCAAAAAGTACTTGTACAAATAATGTATACCTATTAACACTAGATTGACAGATTAACATCTTCTAATGTAGTTCATTTAAGGTGTCGCAATTTATTTCCAATCAATGCTGCAATTTCCTTATTGATTTCATTTCATGAAATAGAATCAAGACTAAGTGACCTGAACGTTAAACGTGTGACAAAATCATTTCTGTCGATTCGCGACAGGAACGCTAATCTGTTTCTGGTTTACGTAAAGACTTGAAGAAGCAGATGAAAGAGCTGTTGACTTTTTTATCGAAGTTAAACAACACTAAGCACCGTATCTAACAAATTGAACACAAACAACTTGTGTATTGAGTAGCAACACAAAAGAATAAACATGAAACGTATTATACACCTCCGGCTACACGCCAAACTATGTCCGAACCTGTTAACATGAAAGGCGCGGCTATTAATCACTATGAATTAACAGAACTGTAACACAATCAGTAATTAATAGTCCATATTTATTGGGCTCAACATAAACACCATGTTCTCTATCGTATCAAGACAACAACTCAAAATAAAATACCCTTGAGAGCGGCAGACCTCCAGGTGTGAGTGCATAAATATAATACACAGGCGACCCGCTGGCACGCTCATGCCCGCTGTCATATTAACTGTTACATTAAATTACGGCCACGAAACTGATCGACCTTTCGTACTTATTATCTCCACTGTCCACAAATGAAATTCGTCCGTAACTTCTAAACATAAAGCTTAAAATCAAAACGCAATTCCGTCAAGTATATGACGTTTGAGGCTCAATAATTGAGATCCAGCAATGTAGCAGAGCTCGCACATTGATTTCGGCTCTTTCGAAAAGCTATCTTTTTTGTTCATTTGTTTGTTTTAATAATATTTTATCCGATGTGATGGAACGGACGCATTTGTCAGGTCTGTGAAATATATCTACGTCCTCAGCGGAGCCAGGACTGGCCAATTAATTAGGTAGATTGTTACCTACATGCATGCTAATGAAGGTACGTCACTGATGAGCTTCGGTGATATAAGTGGTTCTTAATTGATTATGTACACATGCATCTTGTATATAATATTTATTTAGGTAAAGACTGCGAAGGTGTCTTCTGGCGCCTGAAGCTGGAAACCTGAGGATCTTATAGGAGGTAAATTCGGGTAATTCAATTTGTATTGAGTTGAAGAGAAAAATTACGTTATTTTAAATTCGAGAAAACCAATTTTCCGTGCCAAGTCTGCAAGACATGGTTGGTAGGTAAGGTAGGTGCAATGTGATCCCTGATATTATAATGACGACTATTAGCACAACCTAATTTACATTCAAGTCTTCTAAATAACTATTTTGTGTTTCCGTATGTTTTACAAGGTTTAAAGTAAAACAACTGCTAAGAGCAGTAACCAAGCAACGGGACTATCAATATTTATTGTTACCAAACATAATTTAATTTAAAAAAGCAATCGAGTTTCAAAGTAAACGCTAAAGTATAGAAGCCTGTAGAAATAGGCTTATATTAAAACTAGAGAAGTCCTAGTCGACCTTCCAACCAACCAACCTGTGTCTCCGTACTATTTATTGTTTTTTTTTTCGTGAATTTGAATTGGAATATCAGTGATGTTACGACACTCACAAAGAGTTACTTACATAATTAAATTATCAACATATAGCGATATTACAATTAAGATCACTATTCCTGAAACTTTTAAGGCCAAGAAGTAAAAAAAAAATTATTAATTCGCGATAACTGCAAAAGATGGCGTTAGTAGCACAGTCTGACCGAAGTAGTCATTAGGATTGTATTTCACCATTTTACTCTATGGGTACTTTGCGTACGAGTGCGGGGTGAAACATTGGAGTCAAATTAGAAAAAAGAAAACCATAGATAGTGACAATAGGTAAGATAGGCCGTACGGCGATGGTGACACACCTTCCCAAACTTATTCTATTAAAACTCCGTACTACGCTATGCCAGCTGAAGGTCAAAGTTTTAACTTACCACACTGAAGTGCGTGCCAACTGTACTTTATACTCTTTATTAAATATCACACTTATTAATAATAATCGTAAACTGACAAATAACAAATTTTCCCACTTCAGAAAATATCAAACGTATGAACTAACCGGCATCGTTAGCTTATAGCTCCATTAAGTTTCATCAGAATTAGCCAAAATGACTGAACGTGTCATAATTTTTAGCCAAACCTATATCGTTAAATATAATTTTATATATCAGATATATCACCCACTTATCCCTAACCCACGTCTATTGAAACACGTTCGCAACCCGTTACATACGATTCGACGTTTGGCTTGTAACACGACCTAAGCCAAAATATTTTAATTTTCAAAAATACAGCTGTTACCGCACTGTTAGCGACGATGCCGTGGAAGTGGCAAAGATTTGGGCACACAAAATCTAATTAACTGATGTGCCATCGACACGACGAAGGAGAACATTGGCGACATTGGATATGGCGCAGTGGTGGTTGATGGTCTGATGATGCTCGTTGCCTGAAAAGTATCTTAGCTACCTAGCTACACTATTACAATAATGTAATGAAGAATTATTTGCGTGAATCTGAGAAGAGACCCGTGATTCATAGCGCCTTAATAAAAAAACTGCGCCAATACCCCATTCCTCCAATATCCAGTGACAAGAGTTCTAATAGGGTCTTCCGTTAATCTCGAAAACTGAAATTCTGTGTCTTCTGTTTTTCCGAAATTGTGACTTATGCTTCGTCCTAAGCTCACCGATTATCGCTAATGGTCCAAACGTTTGACGTCACAGCAGAGGTCCCGTAAACGCAGCGTGGCGAATACGTTTCGGCGTCGGTTCGTTATGTGTCGTTTGCCTAACAACTTGTAATGGGAGACTGTCATTAACTATATTAACCCTAGTTCATAATTCTAATGGCGAATATCGCAAGTCATTCGGCGTGCTTTGTCACAATCGTCCCTTATGATACCACTTCCCGATTAGATAGAGGCGTCGCCATGATATCTTTTTTATTAAACTGGTTTTATAATTTTTGGGATATCTATAGGATATATCAACAATGTTCAAATTAAAAGGTAAATCTAATTCAGTAGAACTGTATGTTTTTTATCAGTAGCAATTCTATCAACTGTTCTAGGATACCTAACTTATTCCTCTGACTATAAAATAGTAGGAAAGTGGATCAGTAATCAAATAGCGAGACAGCTAGAGTATCTAGTAGGCACACAAACGTAACAGCATCAAATTATGTATAAGTCAAATACATAATCCATACTATCCATACCTAGGTACTAATATTATAAATTCGAAAGTAACTCTGTCTGTCTGTCTGTCTGTCTACATGTTAAAATTTGGAAAGGAGATAGAGCAACCCGGGGAAGAACTAAGGCTACTTTTGATCGAAATACCACGCTGGCGAAGCCGCGGGCGGAAGCTAGTGAAATATAAAGCGCGAAATACTCGGAAAATTGTGAAATACAAAGCTTTACCCTTACCGTTGTAGTTAGCTAGAAAACCTACGACTTGGGTGTAATATATTGTCATGTATCTAACGTTTTCTGCAATAATACAATGCCATACATTTGTACAGAATTGTTATTTTTATCCTTAGCGCTTTTTCTTTTAGACATTGACAGGTAATGTTTCCATTTCGCTTGAATAATTTTATTAATATGTTGTAATAATATTTTGATTTAAGAGAGTGTCCATGGAGTTTCTTGCCCGTTCTTCTCCATATAAACCTGCTACGCTTTTGAATGGGCAACGAGCTTCATCTTTCTGACTGAACTCTTTGACAATTCAAAAGTGCCTGAAATTGTGTTACCTGAAATAAATCATTTGAGTTTAAATACAAAGATAGTAGAAACTCGTTTTCCAATTTTCTTCTTCATCACTACCTACAATAAAGTATAAGTAGTAAAAAATATTTTCATTCCAATCATCTTCTTTACCATTTCTCCGTATTTAATAAGCCCGTCGGTACTCAATACATTATGAGCACAATTTTTATAATTAAATTCACTCGAAGGGCGCTTATTATAAAAGGCGAAGGATGTACCTTGACCCACTTGTGGAGCGAGGCCTCAGAGCGCCGAGTGACAAGCGACAGACACTGAAGCAAGTTACTTACCGAGGATGTACCGAGGATGTATCGGGGAATGTTGAGGTCAGAGAAAATTGGTTATTTATGAGAAAGACACTAGCATTTCTTGGTATACCTACTGTATGTGTATTGGAGATTTTAATTGGGTTTGTTATTTTCGTTATTTTTTTATGGTTTGTTATGATGTTCGTATTGCTATGTTATTTATCGATCGTGTTATGTGGTGACATAGCTTAGTGTAGCTACTCAGTCTAGAAGGTATCCTCACGGTGAGCAGAATAATAAGGAGTTATTAGTTACACAAGAAATCTTGAAATATCTTAAGGCCGCGTTCACACCGAGCGTATATTAAAAAACAAAAAGGTCAGTCGCTTGGTTGAATTGTTTTTCATACATTCTGCACTGGATGCTCACAGTCCGCGGCCGACTATACGCTTTGATGTGAACATGGCCAAAAAGCACCCCTCAAAACAATGACTTTCAGTAATTATGTTGTAACTAACATAACGCATGTTCTCGTATATGTATGACAAGAGAAACCAGGTAATCAACAGAAACACTTAATATTCATTATAATAATTGATACACCTACATAGCTCAGACTTGTTGAAAGTGTTGTGTACCGTTAAGAACCTCCAGGATACATCACGTAACCGGTAAAAGGCGGGCGTGGAGTAAATAACGGCTTATTACCTTCAATTACATTATTATATTCACTTTAGCTTTGTCACGAGGCCCGCGATGACACGATCCGGTGCTTAAGTGAATATTCATCACGGTATCGGACACACCACTTTGAGGATTTATGTTTTTATTCGAGGGAAAATGGCTGAAGACATTCCATGTCCAAATACTGTTAAAACATAGAATATAATAGAATACTCTTTATTATGTACACCATAAAAATACAGATATAAATTTAGAAATAACATAAAGTTATGCGAACAGCTCATTACAAAGAAACGTTTACCTACTTACAGAAAACATACATCAGTCACAAAGGCACTTATATCCTTTCTCCCTTTAAGCTCTTACACATCAACACCCAAAGGCGTTTTACATAAATTCCTGACGCAACATTCTTCCTGCACAAACAAGCGCGCAGAGAGGCGATAAGTTTTATAGATGCATTGTTACCTTTTCTTACCAATGTCCTGACTGACGTCAAGCGAACAGTACCCAATAACGCACTGAGGGACTGCTTACAAATTTGTTTCACCTATTCGAGGATATTTGGGCGCGTTACAAAGGGCACATCCACGTCCGACCACCCGAGCAACGCATAAACTCGCCAATATATTAAAAGTAAACGTCGAGATGAAATGAACGCGAGTATTTTGCATATGATTAGTAAGTCTGTTAGGAGCCGCAGTTCGCAGAGCTCCGCAATATACACGTTACAGAGAAGCTTGAATACGTAACTGGATGTCTAATAAATAAACTTTTATTGAATATTTCCGATACACGGTCTATTCAAATATTTCAATGCTGAGATTGAAAAGAAAACCTACAGACACATTGCAGCATTTATTCTTACTTGACATTTTCCATTCTTGGATATTGGTTGTGTGTATATGAGATATTGGCAATGTAAATTAAATGGTTAGAAATAACTTTATTCAAGGAGAAACTACTTTAAAACGAAAGCTTTGTTATGTTTTTCCGACGTCCACGCGGACGAAGTCGCGGTCACAGCTAGTATAGAAATAAAACAAGCTACAATGGTTTTTCTAGCAACTTCTTTATTTAGAAAACAAAAGATCAGCGATCATAATTCGTTAAGGTTGTTATGAAAAACGGGTGCAATGACACTGTAGCGTGCAATCGACGCCTGAAATAAATTAGCATATTCACTGGACTGCGACATTTAATTATTTGTCTTAAACTTTTAGCGAAACAAGTGCAAATAAAGGGTTGTTTGAGTTTGAGCGGCAAATAAAACTAGTTAGCACCTACCTTTTGAATAACTTTGTGAAAATTCGAAATTCGGTAAGAATTTAACCAACAAAATAATTGTCAACAAGTACGAATGTGAATCAAAGATTTTCAGGATATTAGGCATGATGAAACGATGGAACAGATTAGCGATCATTTTCGTGGTACGGGGGAACCCAACTCATATATTATTACATATCAATTATAAGGATGGACTCCAAAGCTACTCATGGGAAACAATCCGTGCGTACTACGAATATTTTTTTTTTTAACTGAAAATAGTTTGCCATTTTCCCGATTTATACGAAATACGCTTCAGGTTTGATGAAGCTACGCAATTTTTTCGGGAAAAATATTTCAACGGCAACATTTCGTTCAATTCGAGTCCAAACTTTGGTAATAAAACCCAGTTTGTACGATTGGCTCAGCAGTTAATAAAACGTTGATTTAATTAGTAAAGGAATTTCAGTTACCAGTTTATTAAATTTTATGTAGTAGTCCAATACGAATTAGCAATGTTCTTATTAGATTTGTTTCTAATGTATCGCAATTTGAACAGTCACTATAAATAATGTTTATTGTTGTTCTATAAAACAGTTTGGTTTCAGTGCGCGAGTTCATTGACCCGTATTCAAATGAAAAGCAGAAATACAATGCAACTATTAGACCAAAAAATAGTCAACAATATCAACAAAGAATAAATAGATAGTATCCGCCATTATTGCTACAATATTTAATTCTAAAATTTCGTTTATCGCAAACAAGCGTTAAATAAATGTTGCCAAATGTTATGGGTCGCCTGTGAATGAGCAAGTTTCATCTTTGCATACAGAACTATTTGGCAAATGATATGCACTACTTACTCGAAATACGAAATCAAAAGCTAGTAATTATTTTTTTACTACCTATTTTATAATCTTCGACGATCGTGAATCGCAGAACCGATTGCTCTGTCAGCCGAAGCAGTAATTTGCAAAAGAGAAAAAACAGTCATTTGTCAGAAACATACAAAAATAAACAACGAACCTTTCCCACGGTTTCGAAAAACGATAGATCCACCGAATAGAATATTATTAACAATCATTTTTGCCCAATAAGAAATCCTATGTTCATCTTTAGGGGTCCACGCGTTGATTGCGAAAATAAAAACTATTTCCGCGTCATGATTTTGCTATTTAGGTACAAAACAAGATTTTTGTATATTTATTAAATACCATAATTATATTGGCTAAAACACATTCCAATTAAATCGTTTCATGTACGGAATAATAATTCAGGATGTGGGTTGTACAGAACCTCAGACACAAAGAATATTAGAGTTGCCATTTTTTTCTACTTTACTAACAATGGCCAAATGTTTGTTTTCCGCCTAGCGCTGTTATATTAAATTAGTTTAAATACTACCAATTATGTTATTAGAATTAACTTTTAAGAAAAACAATGCTAAACGTTGACATGGTTATCGAATTAAGATTTAAATACTGAACACAAACGTACGTTAATTAATTTATGAAAGTAATTAAAAGGTAGGTATTCTATGACATATGAACTTCGCTTCCAATAAATAGACACGTACCTGTGATAATTACAAGAGTGATTATAAAACTTTGATGGTATACCCGACAGCTCTTGCCGACGCCAATAAAAGACAATTTCACAGTTCCCTAGAAATAATGCTCTTTAGTATAGTGGATGTGATCCATCAAGCCAGAACATCTGCTGAAAATAATTTCAAAAATATATAAAAAGCACCCAGTCTTCTTAAATAGAAGTTTTCATTCAACTTTATAACAATAGCCCTTCCTTCATTGGCACACTGGCGTTTGATTACTGCTTAAGTACCGACAGCAAGAAATGGTGATACTATATATTTTTTATATATTTTAAATATCGTGGACACACCGTTAAAGTGCGATAACGTTATAACTACCTACACATGCATCATTTATAAAATGTTTTTTTTAATATCATACACATCAATTGATGCCAAAACTTTCCGTGCCCAATCAATTCGTGGGCGTCAGAAGACACACCTACTTAAATATAGCAAACATCGTTTATCTTCTAATATTATGATTATTAACATATTATTTTAGTTTTATTGGTTGTTGATTTATCATCAGCTTTTAGTTGAATCTTAATAAATTAATCGCTTACTTAAGCTGTAGGTACTACTTATTCATCTCTCTATCAATCAAAAAATTAATCGGCCCAGAATTTGACTATGAGTTTGACGACTTCAGTAGCGTACTACCAACGTAATACTAACAGAAAACCCACGACAAAATTTTAAATAAGACCAATAATATTTTTAAATAAAATATAATAATATTTAAAATGTTTCCCTGCGAACCGTACCGACGCACACAGCGGCACACACACACGGTACGTATAACTAGTTAATTTCCTTTGTGACAAAGGCCCGGCTCGTCGGATGGATGCGTGGAAATCGCGATGCGACACGGTGATCCACGCACCGGCCGCTGCTGGCCGTACCCGCTCGCACCCGCTTACGTGGGACGAACGCTGGTCTAGGTAAATAAAAGGTAAATGGCAAGTTTTTGTTTTGTGTTAGATCTGTTTTTAGAAGGGATAGTTTATATATATAAACATTTGTATAGACAAAACTATTTCTCCGCGTTGAAGTCTATTGATAGCGTCCTCAAATTCAAATTCTGTTTAAGGAATTTTGAGCAAAAGCCTTGTATATAATGTGAGGGACATTGATAAATGATATTTATTTATATGAGTAGGTTTATACATACACTTTTATACGTCAATAATATGTTAAAAGCCTATTATCATAGGACTTTTATTGCTAGAAATGCCTCTGACGTGGCATGATTTACTGCATTGTCTTGAAACTTCCCCTTAGCTGCCAGGATCTTGTTTCAAACTTTATGTAGGTTTGCATGCAGTGAACAAAGTTGTGAGAAACCTAGTTTAAGAAGGAACTGAAGTTTATCTAGAACATTTAGTGAAGATTTCTCGTTGTTTTCTTAGATAAACTTAGTTTTAAATGTGTGGATTTACGTACAGTCGAATGTTGAAACTTACCGATGTAAACCTTAAAAGTCAAGTAGAATATTGGGAAACAGCTGTATCTAGAAAGCTCTGGCTGATACTTCATTATTATTTGTACTTAAGCAATCCTCATTGGACGAGGTAATACATAATTGCTCAACTTCAAAAATATTATGACATCTCACTGTACCGGTATCCTCAAAAAGAATAGGTACCAATAAGATCTCTGTTGATTTCATCACGATAAGGTACATTCGTCTTGCTTCCATGAGTATTAACTGAAATAAAATAAATCTGCGCAGTTTACATAAGACGGTGTAATCAAATGCAATGGTGGCTATTATTGCGAAACTGCACATATAGGTAGGTACACGTAATTATGTTATGTAACGGTAATCCTACATTGTTAGCATATAGCAGCGTTTTGTCGGCAAGCAGCCGGAGAGTCTGCGCGGGCTCAGGACCTCCGCGCCGAGCCGGCCGCGCGCATGCGCGACGTTCCCGGAATACAAGCGCGATTAATAGCGACACAAACTATTTCCGCTTAACCGAGACAAATCATAATTACTCCTTCGGGTTTGCTCTTACGCACCCCCTTTGATGTTTTTATTCCAAATCCCGGTTACGGCCAACTTAAAACAAATAGAACGGCTCACGACCGATTATACGTTTGCGTTAAAACGATTTGTAACGGTGATAGCTTTCGTGAATTTCGCCCATGTTTCTGTCCCTGTGTGGTCCTGCGCTCGTTTTGGATAATTACTTGTTTGCTTTTTGTTATTAGTTCGCCCGTCAATAATTTGACGTTTGAGTGATCAAACGGAACGGCTTCCTTATTTCCCACGACAGAAAATACGACTGTAAACTGAACTTTTTAATTGTCATTTTTAGATACAATAGACATCTTTAGATATAAAAATAATTGATATCTGGTACCCGGATAAATTTTTAAAGTTGCAAGTTCTTTGACCCTCCGCGACTAATTCTAGGCACGCAATACGACTTCACGATTTTACCTCTAACCGGAGTTAGCAAGCACCCTGCGTGTATCGATTAAAGCCAATTACTCCATTGTGTGTACGTAAATATCTGTATGCTTTTAATGTCGCTCTCACGTGATTTCCCTTCACAGATCGCCGCGTATTTTGGGTGCAGACAAGCGGCGGTGGTACAGTCGCGCGCAGATGCGACATCCGTCGGTCTCACGTGAAAATCGATTTTCCACGGTACGCCAGCTGGCGCGAGCGACAGCTATAAACCATGTACTCTTTGCTTTCTATGGCAAAAGTTGTGGACCTTACTGTTAATAAATTAGGGTCGACAGTCGGGTAAACTAGTGTTTCTCATTCATCTCATTAATTTGTCTCGGTGTATGTACTATGAAAGTCAAAAGTTCCTTTGTTGATATTTTTAATGTTTCGCACATTGTTCGTCAGCAAAACGGACCCACCGCGTTTGATCCGATTGCAGTAGTTATTTATGATTATTAGAATAGCGTGCCGATAGCGAATAATTAATTTTTACGTTCAATTCTTTATTGTTATGTCACGACGTTGATGATCCTGATATATTGGTTGCGTTGGTCTTTATTATACGTTCAGTTTTGCCAGTTTAACTGACGTCATCTTCTTTAAAATAACTTTTTTCTAATTCTATTATCATCGCAGTTTTTCTAAATATAAAAAATAATATTGAATAAGTACCTAAAATTAAATGTAACCTTATCGGTTTTGTAAACATAATATTGTCTCCCGTATAATCCTGGTTCTAAAAGGACATCCAGAACAAAGTGAATCAAAGGCAACGTACCTTTGTCGAGTCCTACACAAATGAGGCTTTATCTTCTTATGAACGTCATGAACTATGGCGAAATCCCTTCTGTAGACAAAAGTATTTATTACTCACTAAGCCAAGTCAACGACCAGATACTAAGGTTATTTACATTCAACCTGGAACATATAAAACGAAGTATAAAATCCATGTTCCATACAAACTTCGCCAGAATTAAAATCGAACAATAACTACATCAGCGATAACTTATTTCTACTTTGAAAATGTTATCCTTCAATGTAACAAATATGCAGAATTTTAATTTATTTCCAGTATTGAAATAAAAAAGAGAAATAGACAGCATCAGGAGCCAGTCCGCATGATTGACGAGCCACAATATATTGAGCGTTCTCAAATGAAGAAAGACTGATTGCTCCCACTTCGACGATCTCAGAAACGTCAAAGTTTGATTGGTGATTCCCATGTGTAATACTAGTAGTCTCCTAGTAACAAAGGCGTAAGGCCTCTTTAAATGTCAATTCTTAGTTATAATGAAGCACAGCGAGCACCGAGATCCATCATTGTCCAGACAAGGTCGCACCCGCACGAAACAATACACAAAGATATTCGGCGAATAACTTGGATCTACTAAAAAAAAATGTCGTGTACCGCCTTATAAAGATGTTTGTTCCAATCCGGTTAAAGGCGAGACTATCGATTGAGCACACTTAAAATTAGTGTAATATAATTAGGCATATGACATGAATTCAACGGGTATCACAATGGAACAAACGAGGCATGGCATTGTGATATGACGGCGTGTCAGATGCGTGTCGGCCGTGCTCTATGAGGAGATGTGACCACTCAATCGTGCACCACAGCCACTAAATACCTGGATCTAATCAGCATTTCTACACTCATTTTTAACACTTAATTTTACACGTATCTTAGCATTATACATTTGATTTTAAATTGCGTGGCCCGTATGTAGTTCTATCATGTTATACGCAGCTGCACGCCGCGCCGACTGAAAGTATGCCTAATGAAATAACGCGTGCATGTTAATACTTACAAATTGTTTACTTAGTATTACAAAATGCACTTGTTGCGGTAATATAATTTCAGCAACATTTTTCTGATTTGGGTAACATTTGGTATTTTACCGTTAGGTACATAGTTACAAGTTGTCGTGTTTGTAAAATTTAATTTAACAAATGCAAGGAAACAAATTAAATTCGTTTGAAATTAGCTTCTGTAACCATGCTTGTTCCACGTTCTTCAAGTACGTACACGCCGGTATGCGTAACATTTGCGTGAAAATTCATCCCTTATGTTAATTTGACACGGCTTAAAGGAACATAAGTTTGTGAAACATATTAGCAGGTGGGACGTACGCTTAAAATACTTACTGTGAACTACCGTCAAGTTTATTAATTTTAATTATGTTCAGCTTTTCCACGCTTTATCGAGTTTTCCATCCCAGTACAGTGTGTGGAAACTGTGTCACATGTTTGTGAAATATCATATTATTAGGTATTTTATGTATGTACTTACTAAGTCACCTTTCCACAGCTCCCCTCATTATCGTTAAGGAATACGGTTATGGCGTAGGTACCTATTACTTTCCTTCTGGAAGTACAATTTTAATTCAACGAAACGATCCAAAGCGACGCATGAGCACACATAATAAAATGTTTTCTGGTTCTAAAGACTCTAGAACTACAAAGAGCGAGGAAATATTGTTACATACTTCATGAAATATAATATAATCTGATATTCATCATTTATAACACAAAATGAATTTCGTGAGCGGAATACCAGCTAAATTCTATTCTAGTCACAATAATCTCATTATGCGTGATTTATATTTAAATATGTCATAACTTAGTATACCTAGTTAATAAGTCAGTCAGGACTGGCAGCCGTCACACTTATATTAGCATAAGCTAGCATACGTTTAAGTTATAACTTAAAACATACGACCTACGTTATTATCGTAGAATTGTGCGGCTTGTGGTTTTGGCAACGAATAAGATTAACAGTACCTAGACTAGCTTTCCGTGGTTATCTAAAATTAAATCGTGAACACTGAATAAATATTGAAATCTAAACAATTATTATCAACAAATCCTTTAAAATAGTGTCTTTAACAGAATTTTCATTTATTATATTATTAAGAAGAAATGCCTTTTTTTCCGTGGGGAAATCTTCATGGATACCCTCCGTCTGGGGAGAAAGGAGGGTTATTTCTGACTCCTACCGACTAAATCCCCACTGTTCCTGCTACTAACATGTGTCCGGGGCCCGGGAAATACTTGAACATTAGCCGCACCCCCGACTGGTAAAGAAGGAATACCAGAAGATATTCTTTATTTGTATCTTACTACAGTACCGGATATTCCTGGTTGATCAGGTTAAGCTACGCTTGCCGTTTTTAGTCCGTGGATGGGTGACCATCTTTACATACCAAGACCCATCCGTATATCGAAAGGCACGTTAAGCCTTTGGTCCCAGCTGTCATTTGTAGATCTTTGACAGTTGTTCAGGGGCGTCAGAAGCCCAAAAGTCTGACAACCAGCCTCACCAAGGCGTATCGTATTACCCAGTAACTGTCCGATAGGCAGTCGCTCCATGTAAAATACTGGTATTCAGCTGTATCCGGTTAGACTGACAGCTGACCCCAACATAGTTTGGAAAAGGCTAGGCAGATGATGACTACAGTTCCTGTTGTTATTCAGTTACACCTAAAATAACATACGAATATGGTGAAAATCAAGTCATAACTAAGCGCATTTCAACTAAAAACCTCTGTCAGCTTTATGAAATTAATCCTTGCTTAGACATAACTTAATATTATAAATGATAAAAGGAACATGTTTAATCAATGTATCTTAATTAATTTAGTTTTCTTGTTGACTAGAATCTGCAGTTAATTAAGTTAGCAGCAAAGCGTTGATTCGATTACCTCTAAGTGACTTACATTGAAATCCTCTTCTACCTGCACTACTTGAATTAAAACTTAAGCTGGAATAGGTAGTGTTTGTAATTACATATTTACTTAAATGTTGGTAAAAAAATATTATAATGTAGATTAAGTATTAATATTTCTGTCTACAATTTGTGGAAAAATTCTAAATTGTAGATTTTTCAGAGACCATCATCCATCACTCACCTAACTTAATTTTGTCTGAAATTCATAAAACTAAAACCGAAATTATCTGAAACTCCCTCGAACACAAAACCATACAAGTGATATCAATTTCTAAATTGCGTGTCTCAAATTCTGAGGGTAACAGGAATGCCTATAAGAGTTTGAAACTAACCTTGAGGAAACTTGTGAGACTGTTTATTTTCTTAACCCTCACGTGAAGGGGGCGTATTATTAATTTGAGAAAATTGTTTCGAATTCATTAAAATTGAACGCCACTGAGGGTTAAGTGAAGGAAAATTGGTACATAAGGCTTAAAAACGTGAGATCGATTAGTTTAGAAATGTACACGTGATTATTGAAAAGGGACTTGGATTTGGATGTTTTTTTTAGTTACATACAAGAACATTTTTCGTAGTTTTAAACTCGAGGAAACTTTTGAGTTGGTCTGGTTTCGCAAATAACAGGGGCTACAAGTTAACCATTCTTGGAAATTAAGAAATTCATAAATATCCTATAGTAGTAATACCAGTAATAATACATGCTGATTATTGCAATTGCAATTTCTATGCAAATTCTTGTATTACCGTCGGCGTCTGATTTTATATATGATCTGCGATCAACATTCGTTTTACTAACCGTGGTTATACTACAAAGGTAACCAAGACTCTATTTTAGAGTAATATGCTTGCTAGTAAGTAATAAGTAAGTAACTACAGGTTTGATAGCATATGTAATATGATATGCTGCACACGCTCCACATAATCGAGTTATCATCAAATTAAGTTGCATGCATCTAACCCAAATAGCATTATTATAATTATAATATGTAGGTAGTCAGAAGCTAAACGTATTGTAGTTTCACAATTAAAATGAAATATTTTATAAAAGTCAATGTTTTATGAACGCTTATTTGAATATTTCCATAACTTTATATTATATTTGTGTTCACTGTTGTAAGGTATGCAAGTTTCACTTGCAACTCATATTATTTTTGCCGACAACTGTGCAAATGAAATTTTGATTAGACACGGTTTAATTAAACTTTAAACATCATAGAGATATTTAATTTGTAAACTTAACATTAATTTTAATCAGAACCGCAATGTTTGTTACAGTTATTTATTCTAGAGGCTTAACTTTAAAATAATTTAATGAAGTCTTAACTTTGTTCTACTACCAAATTAAAATGACTTAAATATTTCAATAATAAGATGCTAATTTAAGAATTAAGAGTATATTCAAGGTTTGTTATAACATTAAATTATATCTGGCTACCTAAATTAATTCGATTCTTAAGAGAGAGTCTATTGGTAATTCGTTAACGAGATCCTTTGAAAGCTTCTGCTTCTTTAATAACTTTCCAGTGTAAATAACACAACTTTCTTTTGTTATAGCTGAAATCTCAAACGTTTACTTTAAATGTTTATAGAGGTTTCACGGGCAACGCGTCACTTTTGTGACGATTATAATTAAAATAATGTAACACAAACTTCGGAGCTTTCGATAATTTCATGCATCGTTCAGTCATATAAAATACAAGCATGAAGACGTTGAATAATTCATATTTATGTATGCGTTCATCGTTAATGTCAATTTTTATTATCACTGTTGCTAAACCATACCTAATAGCGTGGTGTGATTGTGGGAATGCACCGGCCGCCCATTCCATTGTATTGTTTTATTGACAACGTTCATTTAACTACAGCCACTATCGTTAGCCGTTATTGAATCAATATACGTTTCATTCATAAAAGTAAACGAACGAATTCTTTCACATCGTGCTCGGCGTGACGAAAATGCTGTCAGTAAAACTTTCTCAAATATGTTCACATACTTTGTATGTGAATCAATTAGTGCCAAGACAGCATTCTGATCTGCTAACAATTCCGTAACGAAAATAATGGAACCTTCAGTACTCTCACGGACATTTTGTTGACGTTAATGTCACTGCTTTTCACTTGAATTTAGGACTCGAAGCGCGAATTCACAAACATAAACAGAGAGATATAAAATTAAATGAGGCCAAGTTACTGTTAGCTGTGCGAAGGAAAATTAACAAAATAATATTTAAACAAACTTATGCTTGTAATTAGCGTTTCTCTCTGTAATTTTAGAATTCAATCGGTAGAATAGGCTTTACTATCGATAAATAAATAAAATTATTCATCATACAATCGTATCAAAATTAGTAATTTGTAAACATTTAACGCTGAAACCGGATAAGATAAAATAAGTAGTTAGTCCTGAGAAACGAGAAATATTCGTAACAAACATAAACTATGGTAGTTACAGTAGTTTTGTATATTAAACAAACTTTAGCAAAACTGTTAGGACTTCAAAACTAGTCTTGGCAACAATGTCCTGGAAAATTATGAAAATGTCGCAAGCTCAGTTACCAGAGCCAGCTAAGCCAGTGTTATACTTCACGAAACTCTTCTGCAAAGTGTTGCTTATGTAACTGAGACTTAAGTTTGCCAGGAATCTGAGGATTTTGCTTTAAAATTCAAAGATAGATTAGATTTAAACATAATAGTTACAAAATATCTATGTAATATTCTCTGACACTTTTTATTTTAAACCTCTTGTTGCTCTAACGGCCGGCAGCTCTAAGCCAAGTGATAAATTGCTCTTATAATTTAAAACTTCTCAACAAACATCGGGGTGAAATTCCCCGCGTGAAAGCCAGTCAGGGATCCCTGAACAATATCATCCCCTACTCAACGAGGCATAACCGAACGACGTTACCATTACAAAACCCCGTCGAATAAATTCCGAACCACCCCGACATCACCCCAACTAAATATAAATCGCAAAAAGTAAATAAACGACTACCATTACTGCCCTGATTATTTTATACACCCCTATATTACTGATGACGCCATTTTGATTTCATTTCATTTTTTCACGAACGCTACCGATAACAATAAGAACGTTATTCAAAAATAACGGGGGATTTAGTGCAACAAAGTTGAAACTGTTGCCAACATTTTGCGCAACAAACTGCAAAGCAAGATTTATTGAGTTTGTACATCGACTAACTTTTAAATGTTTTAAAGCGAGACTCGATTACAGAATTTAATCGAGGATGAAAATAAAATGGTGTATTTAGAAATAAATACTCCAAGAGAATTTGTTTTCTTTTCATTTGCAGTTAAAATCTGAAACGCAAAAATTAAATGACAATTACTCCTCCAAAATCTCAAATTCGACGAAACTGATTGCCCTGAACAACAAACATTAGACACACAACTGAATTACCGCAGCTTTTACCCTCACAAACAATGTGATGAGGGTAAATTTCCTCCCCCATTTTGTTGTTTAAGTGATTTTCCCGACGACACAGCTCTCTTGGCATTGACATTGGCAAAGTAGGGTATTGGGTGAGAAGACGATTGTTCCCGACGGTTGTAGGGATTTAGCGGATACCGCGTCAATGGTGTATGAAACAAAGTTAAGCGGAGCGTGTGGAGTAGTTCAATTGGATAAACCGGCGTAGCTGGAAGTTATACTGTTACCATAATTTTTATTTTGTGTGCGTAGGTACAGTATTCTGCTGCAGCTCATGGAATAGAAAACTGATTTTGGACACGTGACTCTATACAGATACATCCTGTCAACTTTCGTTTGATAGAGTTCGATTACATGACGACATATTATGTAGGTAGGTATAATATAATGTTTTCAACAACTTTCTCTCTAGCATTTTATTTAGGGGTTCACAATCATCATCATCGTTTTAAAGCATGTTGTGAAACTTTGGAAATCCGTATTTGTATTGTCATCCTCCCATGGTTTATTGAACCATTTCCATCTCACGATCATGTCACGATCAAACCTCACAATCTTGGGTGTAGGTAAACTGAATGGTACCTATAGTATCCATTACAACTGACATACACCATCCACACTCATAATGTCAGTATGTCTGGAGTTCTGTGAGATGAGTGTATGGATATTTTGTCTAATAATAGTTTATCTTTAGCTAATGTAATTAGCAGATTGCCGTTGTATGTTAAAGTAAAATAAATTAATTAATATGATCATCGATTAAACGCCTTTATCTCTTCAAAGCTGTGTCACTTGACATATACAATGTTTAGTGAAACATCTCTGCGGGTCAACACTTATTATGCACGGCTTACTGTACCTTCGCTCTTAGTCCCTCTCACAATGCTGGTCACATTTCTAGTAGCTAACGCATTCTTTACAAAACATAAATATACCAGTAGGAAATGGAAAACATCAGTTTCTATTTATCATTTTCTAAGAAACATTCAATTGCTAGATTGTGCCACAAAACTGCAAATGGAATTGCTATTTGCTATTTGCAATCTGTGTGAAAAAGTTGAAAAGATGTAACTTTCAGCGTTCAACATGCGCGACAGAAACTCATTTCCTTTAAATTTAAGTCGAAGTGCAAAGTGACTAACTGTAAATAGAGAAACTCGGATTTCTATGCTCCATGTTTAGTAGTAATTTATTTTTGAATTAAACTTTTGTTTGCAGGAAAAAGTAGCATTTGTCAGCTTTTACCTTTCCAGACGTGGAAGCTTCTTAACCTACGTACGTAGGTTAAGAAGTAATAAAAATACCACGGACTAGATAAATTCCTAATAGAAAAGGTTTTTGAATGCTTAAACTGTCAATATTAGCCGTTTTCGTAGGCCATTCTAACAAGACACAACGACACTTTTACTTGTAGGTATAGTATCTATACATATTATGTTAATTAAAGTCGGTTTTCGTGTTTATCTGTATGACCGTGTTGTTCTTCTAAAACACGCAACAGATTTTGATGAGGTTTCCACCATCGTTTTCATCATTTAATCAATCAATCAATCAGTTTATTTGTGAAACATAAGTGTTTACATAGGTGTTTACATAAATAGGGGGGGTGCGCTATGTTCTGTCATAATTAAGACATACAAAGGATGATGGGCTGATTGGTACAACCCTCCAATAGCAATTACATGTATATCATTGGATAGGTATTTTTAATTGAAACAATATTTGTTATGGCAGCGTTCTTGAAATGTTTGTCCGTTCGGAGTTATAGACAACCGTATTAGAGTTAAATAAATTATTACTTCATAAAAAATCTTACTATTTTGGGGGAAAATAACAACAATAATATTAATAATTATGTCGTTGCAGTTAATTGCTTTTATTTTAAATGTAACAAGCACAAATACATCGTTTTGTGCAGACGACCGCGGGAAGCCTTTCTTTCTCCTTGAATCGGTTGAAGCGGTGCGGGTGCGCAGCTTACGCACAGGTAACAGTCGTTTATTAGTTTTGTTTCAGACTGTATGCGACTACCCTCCATTTCATTTTTTTTTTTTTAATTCCCCACTCAACGACATTGACTTGGCAATGGCTTCTCGGACACTAATACCTTCTTTTAATGTGCACCCGGCTATTTCTTGAGCTGTCTTAACTGTTCACAACGGAATATTGAAGTGCATATCGATCAGATAGTTGTAATGGAAGGTCATCGCAATTGTGTTATGTGTCGGAGAGGGTTGTACCGTGGAAGATACCGATGTTTTGGAGATAAACTTATTTATTCCAAAAAACCTCTTTAGTCTAGAAGATAACACCAAAGCAGTTATGATATTTGATGGAACTTATGTATACATACACAAAAGTAGCAACTTTTTATTTCAGAGGCTGCCGTACAGCTTACATAAGTACCAGAACCTATTGAAGCCATTTTTAATTATCTGCTCAGGTAGCTACTTTGATAGATAGAGACTTATAAAGATAATCAACTGGACGCCCTTCCTGACTACGGAATAAATGAAGTACTATGGCTTTTACGTGGACGCATCCAATCGCGACACGTTAGAGCCAGGATTTACTACTGTTATATTTTAATAAAGAACAATCACAATGAGGGCAACAATATAGTCCAATACTATTGTACATGTTTGTCAGGACGGCGTACCATGGGCACATGCGCACTTATTATATCCTATGGTATTTGGGGTATGCCAATCCTGAAGGACTATTTGTTGCACCAGCGATGTATCTCAATTATATCATCATAGACAATCCTTAAATAATGTTATACAATTAACTGTAATGAATATATTTTGATATTATTTCCTTTACCTCCCCCCCTCCCCCTGCCTACAGCCTAACCTAACCCACCCCTCTCCCTAAAACTGGTATGATCAATGAAATATATTTTTTAAATTTTCCTTCTTATCGGTACCTATTACTCGGGATGGACAAACATTTCAGTCAAGCGCCACAGAACGTTTCGTTCCAAGTAAGAAGGGCTATCCAATGACATATATGTCGTATCTATTGGTTGTTGTAACAGGTCCCATACATTTTTGCCCATTGTCCTTTATAAGTGACACATTAGGTGTCATTAAATTATGGTTATAATATTTTAAATTAATTAAATACATGAACAGAAAAGAAAAAACATCACACAAAATAAAATCAATAAATAGTCATAGTATCAAAATGCATTTTTTTTATATTTGGTCATTCAAAAATTCATCTACAGTATAATAACATTTTTCAATTAATAATTTAGTCAGAGCTTTTTTAAACTTATATAATGTCATGTTTTTGGTGTCATTAGGAATTTTATTCCGGAAGGTTTGTGTATAATACGTTAATAGTAAAGTTACATATAACTAAGAACTCTCGAAGTTTTGTCAAGTCCAAAAAAACCGTGCGAAGCAGGAGCGAGTCGCTAGTCTATTATATTATCTATAGGACCTAAAGGTCAACAGGTGAATATGTGTGGTCTACCTTCGCTCTTCGTTAGAATAGCTTAGAAAAAGCATCTCGCATCACATCCAAACCAAAGGCTAACGTGTATAAATTGTAAGGAAAACATTTCAATAACAATTCCCGTTTCAACTCCCAGAGCCCTTTACATGGTCATCGAACATTTACATAGTAGTAGTCACTTCACTTTATTACTCATATAAACATACTCTATCCTAACAACGACGAAGTGCTAGAGGTAATTATTGCCAAAGAATTTTCCATGAAAAGCAATTACAGTTTAACGGACTTCAGCGACGATATTTACATATCTCCAAATTATGTGATGCTCAATAACGTTTTACATGGTGCAACGAATAACGTGCAGTCATCAAATAACAAAATTACTGACAACTTATAAGAAAATTCCTATAGAAAATAAGAAAGACTGGGAATAGGTACTCTATTCGTGACAAAACGGTTTTCAATGACATTTGTTCTTTATTCTCGGGACATCGACATAAAGGTCTTAGCGATGCAAATTGGACATCTTGCTATGTAAAGGACTCGGTGGAGTGAAATGTGTCGAAAACATTCCGACCCATACAAACTTGAACAAAATTCCGTGCCATTTGTTTCAGCCGTAATGTCGTCAGTAAATAAAACCAGCAAATAAAATACAGTTGAATTATTGTAGCTGCCAGTATTAACAAAACCATTATACTTACCTAGCTTTTTTTTAAGAACCTAGGTAGATACACGAAATTAGAAAATACATAGTATTTTGTGTGTTAATGTGCCAAGGCTAGCTTTTTTATGCGACTGTTACAATAGTTTAGGCTTAGAAAGTATATAATTGAATACTAGAAGCATAATAGTTATTTAAGGTAAGTAGAATAATAAACTCAATATACAGATACAAATAAGAGATATGATTACTTTACTACAACTTGCTTCGTTCACATCCCACAACCGACGTCACACATCGCACATTATTCGCGCATCTTGAATACCTGTCTTGAAAAACAGACAACAATAGTACGACACTTCACACCTATTACGACGCACCCCGGCTCCATTCACGTCCCTGACGCCACACACAATGACACCAGCATAAATGTCAATAACTATAGCGGCGTTTTTCAAAAATCGAACAATCTTCATTCTCTTCAGCCAGTATTTGATGTATTAGCCACGAATTAGGCGGCCAGTCCTTTTATACAGATACATAATACCTTTGATGGTATCTGAACTCATTCACAAGGTGACAAAGTAGTTACGCCCACTGCTTGTGTGTGGCAGAACTTGGGTGGTTCAAGGTAGGAAGTCGAACTTATGTACTCTACCTACTGTTAAGATTTAAGGTATTCATTAATATTTTAGACTTGGAAAATTTTGTATTGTAATCGTGATTAATGTGATAAGTTCAAATAATGCAAGACTTTGAAAACTCTCGTTAGCTAAAGTCTTCGATCTGATTCTATTTTGGTATTTTAGTGTATCATGTCATCAATTAGATCGGTATCTTAAAATATCACCGATGTGGAGTCCTGTAATCATAAATTTAGGAATTGGGAACAATTTAATATCATTAGTTTTTGCATAAGAATGTGTCTTTTCTTTTTCAAATTGTCTGTAAGAATTTGCAATGTAATGTAATACAAAAATAATACCAGAAACCAAACACCTATTGTTTTTCCGAGTAACTCCAACACGCAAACACCTCAAGAGTAACCATCACATATTTGTCAAGGAAGCAATCAATAACGCCGTAGATCTGTCATCAGGTAAGTCCAACCACACAGTAGAATGGCCCACCACCCACCGGTAGCATCATAGTTTGGTTTGCAACAATGAACTTCACTTAAATGTACTTTCGTCTGAAGACAAAGCTTCGCCGTTCGGAGGCATGTTTTTGGCCTGAATAGTCTTGTTTGTGGTTTCTGATTGAACACAGCAAGCATCATGGGGGTCGCCTCTGGCTACCGAACAGTAGTGCCACACTCTTTGTTCTTATCTCAACATGTGGTCTATAATTGTGCGGTTGGATGAAGAATTTTGTTACGGACCACAAATTAAGACATACAAACGATACAGATTGTTCAGCAGTTCGTAGAAGGGTAGTCTAGCCTTGTGCTCAAAACAATTTACTTTGGAGCACTTGTTGTAATTAACACCACCAACTTCGCGTCGACGATGGCCCTAACCGAGATAAATAAAGACCTTAATAGTGACAATTGCGCGTCAAATTGAATGGACGTTATTTTACTGGTAATATTTTAATTTCGAGCAGAGTGTCAGCGTCATCAAATCTTTACCACCTCCTAGTAAAATTTTATTTTCTGTTCTCTCCCTATCCCGATGGCATAAAGCTCAATTTGTCGTGCTTTCTCGCGATGACAATAGTTTGGTTTTACGCATTTCTCGAACTAGGTTTATTAAGAGGTATCGTGGCACCGGTAAACGTTAATAAAACCCGAGGAGCCTGCAAACTGACTGGGAGACAAGGTTTATTGTTTCTTTAACGACATCGACACACGGGTTTATTGGAAACAGTTGAATCTATAAAGCTATTCCATCTATTTACTGAAGTATAGACGAAAAACATTACCTTAACTATGGCTATATAGAGTCATTGGCTCACTCATAGATGTTCTGTCATAAATCAATGATAAAATATGGAACATTAAATTACCACTCCTTTGTAATGTCATGTTTTATATTCTGAATCATTGTCTGACTCTTTGGTCTAGTGGTAGCAAACGCTACTGCTGAGCATGAGGTTCTTGGTTCGATTCCCGGCTTGGGAAAAATGTTATTGGGTGTTGTTTCTATCTAGAATTTATCTGGTCAGTCAGAATTTGTCCCCGGTTGACGACAATAGGCTCGCCCCCTTTACATGGGACTTAAAACTTACTGCAGAAATGTGTTATATTGTAATATTAATAGGTACACCTCTGCCTAACTCTTTGGAGAAACAAAGCGTGATGTTATGTTTTTTGTTTATCTTATGTGTACATTATTTTTGTACGCGCTTTTGGGGGGTATATAACTTACTCTCAATCTTTATAAAAAGCTTTAAAATGCAAGGCACAAAAACGTCGCGTTGAAATCTACACACGAACTATTCGATATATACGAAAATATCCAATTAAAAAGGTCATAGAAATGTACACAACTATTTTAAGAAAATAAAAAGAAAATATAAATATCTTATGTAGGATTACTCAATTTATTGTGGATTATAATGTCTTACTCCAATAAAATTGTAAAGACGCAATATTACTTTTTGTGCTCACATCGACTTATGAATTTCGTCTCAAAGAAACTATTTTAAGAAGTCCCTGGCTTTCCTTAGGTTTTCAACATGCAGTGTCGTAGACTGTTGAACGTAATGTCCTTTCTTCTTCTCCGCCCTACTGTCACCGGGCTTATTGCCAAGGTCCTCTTTGCTAATGGACAATTTCTTATACGTAGCTAGCAAGCTAGCTAGCCTACATTAGATGGATTCTATGTGGGGCAATTTTACATGAAAACACAAATACTATCTATGAAATACAAACGTAATTAGGTACAGACAAAAAAATCTGAACGCACCACATAATACCTTGTTCGGATTTTTTTTTACTTTCTGCGATTCATAAAGTTAACTTTACGAAACGAATAAGAGAAAATGCGAAATCATCACAAAATCTCACGAAACAAAACAGTGATTATGACGATTTCAACAATCAAGAAAACAAATGACGATCTCTGTTCAAATTCTGTCACCATTCCGGGAACGTGACGAGTTGTAAATCTATTTAATTGCCAGTATTTAAAGCTTTAAACGTTTTTACACAATATTTTTGGGTGCTACCTCCTGCGGGCGGCAGGAGCTGCGCAGTAAAACAATAAAATGTCCTGTTGTACTGTTAGTCCCTTTGTGTTCTGTCACAATCGGCGACATTGGCCCTAACTGCCGTCCATTGTTTCTGAATGACAAATGAAGACGTTGGACAACACTGAATTTTGTTAATACATAACGTAGTTTCTTGATTTCCCTCTTATACTTGCATGTTTAATATAGGTAAGTTTTACGCCTTATGATAGAAAGTTTTGTGTAAGCAAATTTTTCTCTTGTTTTGCGCACTTTTAAATTTGTTCAGTTTATTTAGCACAGACTAAAAGGCACACAATATACAGATAACAAAATAAAATATTTTATAACAAATAAAAAGTTTAAAAGTGCGATGTAGGAAAATATCAGGGGAGTGTACCTCTGCAGCCACGGCTTCGCCTGCGCCAAAAAGGCCCAGTTCAGCAAAATTTGCCAGGCAACTATGTATAAGTAAGTGCCTGACGCTGGTTTTCAACCAGACCTGAAAGAGTGAGGTGACGGATGTAAATCAGTTTTATAATGCAATGTGTGTATACATACCTACTTAAAATAAATAGGTAGTAGGTATCGAAATTTATTTAGCAATTCGACTCTACGTAATAATTCCCTTGAATTAAATTATTTCATCACTTAAAATCAAAGATACAATTTCCCATTTCAAATAATATTTAATTAAAGCATTATAATCTACGTACATATAATTTACACTCGAATCAGACAGAATAATTAACAAATAATGAGGTAACCGAAATGCAAAATCCTGAATACCTGCTAACTGTGTAGCCTGGAATTATACATTTCGCTAATCACTGTGAAATTTCACTGAAATGCCATAGGTATTGTTTAAACGAACGGGAATATTTAACATTAATTAGTGCTTCAATAATAATGATAATTACAATTCTGTTTAAAGTTAGTTTGGATAAATTCCGAATGATGGATTTCGATTTTATTTATAGAGTGCGTGGGTTGAGAGTCGATTATGTTTACAGTTAAGTGTTGGTTTGTTTTTGGTGGTTTTCACTGATTGGTACCTTTCAAATTAGAACTATACAATGGTAATGTTGAGTCAGGTGAGCAAGTTATTTCATATAATGACTGCAGTAGGTATCAATTCCACTGGGATAGAACATCCCAGTGGAATTGATACCTACTACTACCTACAATCGATCGAATACCGGAAAGGTGCCAAACGGACCCCTATTATTAAGCCTCCGCTGTCCGTCTGTCCAACTGTCTGTCAGCGGGCTGTATCTCAGGAACCGTTATAGGTAGATAGTTGAAATTTTCACAGATCGTGTATTTCTATTGCCGCTATAACAACATATAATTAAAATTAAATAAAGTTCATAATAATTAAACAGATACGTGTTTTTTTGGCGTTTTTTGCTCGATCTTAATACGGTACGGACCGCTCGCTCGCTGATTTTTTCTACATGATCACAAGAAGGATCAGATCATACCGTACAAGTGGCACATGGCTATGTAGGTATGTATAACTTCAACGTCAATCAGTGTCAACAAAACAAAGCAATATCGCCTTCTAAAGGAGCCATTAAATACAACACCTCAATAAAATGTTTGTAAACACGCAAAGCGCTCCAGCTGTGAGGAGCAGCATGGCCCAGCTAAGACAATGTCCCACCTAATGGCTACCGATGACTCACTAACTATAAATATATCATTGTTACTAAGACTTCCACCGAGCTTACAGGAATCACGAGCGATTGTTGTCCCTTCTATGCTAAAACCAGACTCATAATTTGTTCAAAACAAGACACGCTCTTTGACTCCATAGTTCCATATTCCTGATAAAGGGTCACAGTATGACGTCCAACTCGAACGAAACTCACTCCATTGTTGATTAGAAAACAAAACGGCGTGTCGACACCCTCGCATCTATTATTTAGTACTGTTTCAATTCCTGTACTGTCAAAATGTTAGACAAAACATGGAACGAATGTCACCCTTTGTGATGCGAGTCTTAAAACGATAATGAAGGCCGTTATTTATATATTATTACTTGCGCGTTTCCCCGTTACAGATATAGTCGAAACTGAGACGTAAGAACAATATTGTAGTTTTGCAAAGGTTTTTAGAAAGTGAAACATAAATTAAAAAAGCTTTTAAACAAAAATATAAAAGCTATGGATTATTCTAAATCGTCATCATTTTGTACCTTCATACTTCATAAAAATTAGACTAACTTCCAAAGAAACAGATCGCAATCCAGCACACTCATTGCTCTATGTAGAATTAAATAAAAATCCGCCTTGTTGCGCATGCTAGCAAAAAAAATGTTTTATTTTAGTCAATATTCCACAAAAACTAGGAATCTGTGTTGACTTTTTTGGTCGAGTGATCAGTGGACATGCACGACTTTCGCATTTGATCCAGTCTCTGTGGACAGCGGTATGCCGCCGGAACATTTCTCGTGAGAACCGATGAACGGCAACCAGCGTCAAGTGCCGTCGACAAATATTTTTGGGTGATTGTAAATTTTTGCTAAGCAAATGCTTTCGTTACGCTACTAAATAGCTTTCTTGAGAAGCAATTTTAAATGTCTACCAAATGTTAAATGTCACTTCATTTGAGAGTCCTGAGAATTGTGTCAAGCATTGATTGAATTTCTTTTCATATTATCTAACAAAACTAAATGTCTAATTCAAATTAGATTCGAATAATACCCAAAAATATTTCCCTAAGTTAAATTACACTTGTAAACTAGCATTTATTTGACCTTTCTAGAACATCCATCCAATTATTTTAGTGATTGAGACATCTAAAATGTCTGAAGACATCCGATCAGAAACTTTGCAATCGTCTACAAAATTGCAATGCAAAGTAAATAAAAAAATTATCACTCTCAATTCTCCAGGGTTCGAGAGACAGTTTTCAGCAAACAACCTGTCGCGATGGTAGTGGACACAGCTCAATCAGGTAGCGACAGTGTGTCCAATCCCTGTCGGGTCGGATCGTGACACGTGCGTGAATTATCCGCTGTGAAAATCGATCGAGTACCGATAAGATTTTTCCGAAAAAGCAAAGCCGACGTCCGATTAGTGACGTGACGATCCCCACCACCCCCAAATCCGAGACCCACGAAGCACCTGCGAACACTCCCGACCCGCTATAACTGTCGCTGATATTTTTGAATGTTTAATTGCCGAACAGTTAGCCCGTAATTCAATTTTGTGATTTTTCGTTCTCACGCGCTGTAGTGTGAGAACAATCATCTAGAGAGTTTTACATGTTTTAGTAGTCGTTAGATACGATTACCGCTGTCCGATACGCAAATACAAGATTGGTATGTATTTATAACATACCGGAAACTAAACGCAGTTCACATAACTATTATTATGTACCACGGTGCTAATTCGATTATTGATACCAATCGTTTTAAAAGTTATACTTTGAAGATATCATGAATGAATTGTTAGTAGCTGACATTGTCAGAATGTAGCGCAATTCAATAACACTTAGACATCACTTTTTACTGTTTGACAATTAAGAAAATGGCATCAATATTAACTCGATACGCTGAAACATTTGATCTTTTATTCTGAGCTCTTCAACATATACACATTAAGAAAGATATTGTGTGGACGTTTATAATCCTTATTTATATTCACGTCCTCATTGACATACAGTAGTGTGGATGTATTAAGACGGCTTAGACCACAAAAACCCACATCCGCCTCCACAAAGCGTCCCCGCCCAGTTTTTCCGACAAACTTGATTCGTCATGTCCAATTAAAACTGAGCCACGATTTTTCTCATCGACGATCGTAGATTTTTGGATTAGCTAGAGATTTGGATAAGTAAGCCCACACTGCTGTTAAAAAATGTTTACACACATTAGTAAACATTTTTTATACAAACATTTGATCACTTGACTGATTTTGAATGTTTGTAAACATTTTTTAACAGCAGCGTGAGAGCACACAGAACATTGTTCTTGAAATAATTTATCAAAAGGAAGGGTGACTTAATTTACAGTAAAATGATATTTCCTTCCAGACCTAAATTGTATTTAAGACTGAAATTATAAAGATACAATGGAAAAAAACTATAATTCGTTTCACTTGACTAAAATACATCTAAATTAAATTTTAATTATGTGAAAAACTGCAGAAGTTCGGAGCTCATGAAAGTAAAATAAACGAACCGCTGACTATCTTCAATGTAAAAAAACGTAGGCGTTTTCATGACAGCGTCTCATTAGACGCGTGTACAAATATTATGCAGAATACTAGGTAAGTAGATAAACAAGTGCAGAACCTACCAACAAAATTAAATAATAATTCAACGTAATATGTAAGTACTCTCGGTAGGACATCTAAACTTCAGCTAGACAAGAAGTAACTTTATAAAAAAATATATGCAGCAAGCTTTTATAGTTGCACTTAACTCTACGCTTTCCATTAAAATTGAGAGGTTCAATTGCTGTTAAAAAAAAAAACTATATTCGACCAGCGGGGTACTCGATATAATGCTTTAGAACTTTGACGTTGGTGCTAAATACGTTATGATAACGTAACAGTTCAACTTGTAAAAGCTAATTGATACTACGCAACTACATATTGTCGATATTGTTATTTGTTAAGCGATATTAAAAGTCAACCAATATGTAAAGCGTAACTTTTCAGAAATATTCACCCGCGCAGCTTCTTATCCATCGTTGTTGATTCCACGACACAGACGAATATCGTCGTCAAGTCAACCGCGGTTCCCACGCGTGTGCTTTACCGAATACTTTTTGCGTTCAACAATCCGTTTTTGTGGTAAAAACCTGACTGAAATCACGTTTTCCATTCAAAAGCTTTACTATGTACGAGTAGGAACGCCTTCCGCGTTGATTGAACCAAGTTGACGTCGCGACGTCGAACGCTTTGACAATTTGATCACCTTTGACGGAATATAATATGCTACCGCAATCACCACTGCCTATAGATCTCCAGAAATTATATATATTTTTATATTCTTATTTCTAACCATCTTTATCTAGTAAAGTATCAATTTATAAAATGCGATATAAATAGTCCCAGTCCTTGTCATCTTAATGTCAAGGGAGAGGACACCGTTTTAAAAATAAGATAATCCTAACTAAACTTAATATTATAATGCGAAAGTGAGTTTGTTTGTTTGTTACGCTTTCACGCTAAAACGGCTGAACGGTTTTAGATTGAATTTGGCACATGGGTGCCATGATTGGAATAAGATATAGGATACTTTTATCCCGATATCCCCACGGGATCGAAACTTACGCGGGTGACACCGTGAGGCGAGAGAACACAAACAAACTAAAGCTTTCCGAAAACAGTTTGCACTCATATCACTATTGCAGGGATTTATTTCGGTGTAAACAAAATCACATGAACAAATATTTGGAGTTCTTTTGTATGTCTGAAGTACCTTCATAGAAGGTAAATAGATTTTTGTTGTAACGCGGTGTTCAATTTAACAAGAGAAAAACGGGAGATCCCTTAAGGTAGAGTTACCTTTACCCGGCTTTATTAATGGCTGATTTTTCAATAGTCAGATAACATTTAAATGAGAAATAAATATTGCAGTTTGACAGATTTTGTATATAAAATATGTCAAACTGTCATATTTAAGGCTAGTGCAAACAGGCGCGATATCGCAGCCGTGACAAGCAGCGGTACCTTTGTCGACAAAGGTACCGCTGCCTGTCGCGCCGGCGATATCGAGCCTTTTTTCTTCAAAGAAAAGCTATCTGGCTTTTGGAAAATCAGCCATTACCTTCATAAGTTCCTATATATTATCTCCGTTCAAAACTTGGTTGATATGTACCTTCAGTATAATATTCTCGCTAAATGTAAAATGTAGGGAGACACTGAAAAATATTATCCATCTGCCTAAAGTGACAAGCATTTTCTAGCTTTGTTGATCGAAGGTTAAGAGGAAATAATAACATGAACAATAAGCAAGGAAGTAAACAATTAATTTTCAAATAATAATAATAATTCCATTGCGCTGACCAGCATGATACCGAAAGGGCACGGAGTAGGCTTCCGGTCTAACCAGATAAGCGCAGTCACGACATACAACTTACACAAGATTCCAAATTATATATGGTGTTTCTACTATTAAGAAATATTTAGTTCTTTTTTCAAAGTTGCAATTGAGAAAAAACGCTTTTTATATTTGCGTAACTGTAAGTTGAATCTACAGTATGACGGTATACTCGTAACTGTATCTTCGTCTAACGCAGGTATTTTTTCAACGATTATGTATAAAACCGCTACTGAAAATCATAAAAAGGTTTTATTCAATTGGTTTCGTCCTAAAATTCAAATCAATAACATATATTGTGATCATTGTGATCAATATAGAAATCGAATGTGTAGCACAGTCACCATGTCTACACACCCCAATGATTATCATAAAACCGTTCACCAAAAAATATACCTATTTTCTTTACTCAAGCTTTGGGCCTACCCAAATCTTTATCATTGCTATAAGCAATAGATATAATATGTCTCAGGCGGGTTAACATAATATAATTATGAGAGTATTCACTATTTTCCTGAAATTAAGGTTAGTTATTTACGTTCTGATAAACACTAAACACTATTTAAGCTATTTCTGAAAACCCTTTTCATTAAATCTCTAAAGCGTTCCTCTTTAGATTAGTATAGAGTGATAAGGTTTGAACACTTCATTCGTAGCATTTCATCGTTTCAATACGGTTTACTTAGTTGAAAATTACTGAGTCGAAAATCATTTATGAAATGCTCTTTTAAGCGACAACATTATTAGAAAAGTTCCGTACATCTAATATGCGGAATGTCTGTCTGTTTATCGGCTTGTGAATTAACTTTTACCTAACTACGTCATGAATATTAATATGCCAACGATGTTTGTGAGATCGGTCATTATCAAAATATATATTAAAACGTAGGTTGATTCTTGAAAAAATCGCCACTGCTTTTTAACATCTCTTAGTTAAGGATTTTTGCTATATAATAATTAGGTGATGAGTCTCTTTCATCTTTCACAAAGTTTTCCGAAGAATCAACCAGGTATGTCGAGAGAACCTTCAGAATCAGCATATCTATAAAGATTTTTAGAAACCAATAACAAATCTGAGTAGGTGCGTTCGAACTACGTAAAAAATAACGTTCATTTTTCCATAGACATCCCGGATAAAACTTGGATTAAGTAATTTATTATTCCCACTTTCAGTACGTTTTCCTTTTGAAGGTATAAAAATAAACATAATCATTTTATATTGTTATAATCATTTTATATAAAATTGGATAAGGGTTACCTAAATGATATAATATCTTCATTTTAATAACATAGCGCCATTTTTGTTATAGATTATAATAATTATCGTAAGTACGAATAACCTGTGGAGGAGCTCGTGGCTAAGTAATAACAGCCGCACGGGTCGATCCATCAGGTTAAGCTACGCTTGCCGGGGTTGGTCCGTGGATGGGTGACCATTTTCACATATCGAGACTCCTCCGTGCCTCGGAAAGCACGTTAAGCCGTTGGTCCCGGCTGGCATTTGTAGATCTTTGACAGTCGTTACGAATCGTCAGAAGCCCGAAAGTCTGACAACCAGTCTAACCAAGGGGTATCGTATTCCCCAGTTACTGGGTTGTGGAGGTCAAATAGGCAGTCGCTCCATGTAAAATACTGGTATTCAGTTGCATCCGGTTAGACTGGAAGCCGACCCGATCATAGTTGGGAAAAGGCTAGGCAGATTGAAGTACGAATAACCTGTGTTTAAAAATCTTGGCATTTAGAAAACCCACTTTTTGTACCTATTTTTTTACTTATTTTGTTTTGATTGGAAAATCCAAACATCGGATTAGCAAAACCACTTGCGATGATTGTTCAAAAGCCACTTCTATTTGAGTTCGAGTTTCAAGAGCTCTACAAAATTAAATTACGTTTTGTAGCTCTTCATAAAAGATTTAATTCCTATTTTCAGAACAATGAAGGATTTATGGTAAACTTTCAAATACTTCACATCTCAGACCAAATAAAAAACCAAGACAAAGTGCTGCGAACAATACATTGAAGCATGCCAAACCTATACCTCCGCTCTGTGCATACACGGTCACACGCACCTCTTTACAACGATTCACAATCAAACTACACCTCAATAAGTGCACACGTTTACGAAACAGACCTCACGTCACTGTTGACAGCGCTCTGTCTTGGTTTTTTATTTTATCTGAGTTTCACAAGTCAGTACATACATTTCAAAAATCGTTAAAAATTACCTCCTTTAATTTAAAAATACTTTTAGACCGACATAATATTGTACTTACATGCACGTACAAAATGCCAAAATGTTTTAATTTACTTTTTACCCGACTGCGCCAGAAGGAGGGTAATGTTTTTCGAGAGTATGTATGTATGTCTATTTCTTTGGCACGCTCTGTAACCTAAACGGCTTGATAGATTTTAACATACAAGGTGACGTTAGGTTTGTCTTAATTGTGGGAGTGCCATGGGCTATATTTTTTTAATACAATTATTTCATCAGTGATCTGTTTAAAAAAAAAATGAAGGGGTTTTTTAAAAATAAATTATAACAATATTGGTATCAAATAAAAAAGCTAGTAATGAGTTAATTCCAAATATATATACTTATTAATAATACTAAAAACATTGAAATAAAAATAAATTATTAAAGAAACAAAAAACCCGACTGCAGTAACCTATACCTAATCCTATATACCTTACAATAACGTGTTAGGTATTGCAGGCGGGGACAAACCAATAACCTGAAATATGGTGTAACTTTTGTTTGTCCCCCGCCTGCAATACCTTACAAAAAACGAAGTTCAATGCTTATTTTTCTCTTTTAGGTTATAGGTTATTGAAGTCGGGTTTTTTTGTTTTATAAATCATTTTTTTTTGTTCATCTTCTCTGGAGTCTTGCCAATATAAAGTATGCTTTTATTATTGAGCACATAAAAATGGTCTAAAAATGAATAAAAGCTTGATTGCATGAATCATATTTCACGTTACAACTCTAAAAACTATGTAGGTATATAAAAAAATAGCATAAAGGTAAAACACGCTTGAAGTTCCAACAATTATAACAAGACTCACTTTGTGGCCTAAGAAATATTTTTATAGCATTCTTCTTCATTTCAAAGTGAAATTAAAAATAGAAAAACACCCACAAGGCTTTTACATCAACGCAACACGTACGCTTGTATGGCATGCAACTCTTTCGAAATAAATGCTCAGTATATTTTAAAGTTATTTCTATCTCTGCTCATCCACCCACTCAAAATGCGTTATGATACGGATCCTCAAGAGAATTAGACCAATTACATGTGGGGCTTGCATTTGACTGCTTAATTACGCCCATACAGTGCTGAAAGACAGCCGCTGCCATTGTCTTTGTGTAACAGGATTCCCGTTATTGTGGCCAAGTTAAACGCTTTGTGTAACTATAACAGTTTTTATAATATCATATTATTTATAATATCGTAACCACGCTGCAAAGTTTAGCGTAGCCCTTGATAGTTATATTTAGTCAGTTGATATTAATGTCAGCATTGCAGTTTTTCGCCCTTTGCGTGCTTTATAAAAACAATAAAAATTAAAAAATTGCATTGTGCACGTAAAGCGTCCAATTCCACAAGCTTCAATTCAGGCAGCAATACACATTTTTCAGTAGCGCATGGCCAGTATTTGTAGGATACTTTGTTTAGTTATAGGAATGGATTCAAAGATTTCAGGCATTCGTTCTACAAAGCCTAGAAACGTTGAAGTTTTCTAAAAAGGCATCTCACATAGCTTACATTATAACTGGCGAGATGTGGGTGCACCATAAACCTCTGCCTACCCTAAGAAAACAGGCTAGTTATATTATATTATTTCAAATATTTAGGGTAGAACATAAGGACCTATTTTAACCGCTATCGATAATGTAATAGTCTAGTGTATCGACATTATTACACGACTGCCCAAAAAGGAGTGTAATGTTTTCAGGGTTCATGTATGTATGTATGTTTGTATGTATGTATGTATGTGAGTTTCTTTATTCCACCATAACTTTAAAATGCCTGAACGGATTTGGATGTATGGGTATCGTTAGAATCCTTACATTATCCCGAGTGACATAGGTCATGTTTTTTTGAAAAAAATCAAAATGGCTCCATTTTCAAATGTGAAAAATTAAAATAAACTTCAATTGTTTACAATATGGGTATCTAATTGAAGGCCTTGATGAGCACATTCCAAAACTATATAATTTATTGGCATAAGTTTTACATAGGTAGGGTGTACATGCAAATAAAGAAATAAAAAACATTTCATCTATGGCTGCAAATGATAATCAGACTTTAGTAACACTGCAAATGTCTAATTTAGTGAATGGTTTGGTAGATGATTGAGTTATTATTAGAATTCATTCATAATCACACAGTACCAATACTCAGGCAAGTAATTTAAAAAAATTGTTAATGCCAACTATTTCATAGCGGTAAACAAAAATGTACCTAAACTACAAAAAAAAATACATGGTACTTGTCCCTAAAATGTATAAAATAAAACTAATTAATTAAAAAAATTAAAAACACGACTGCCCTGCTAAAAAAAAGAACTAAAAAGTAAAAAACAAGGTGATAAAATTGTCATTGCAGTCGGGGGACCGTTCTGTGGAACACTTTTTAATCTAAGAGGTCCCCTAATTAGTTTTATTTTACGAGTATTTACTCCACTATTTGTGTTTGCCAACTGTAGACTTGCTCTTGATAGGCAAGTTATTAGTATTCACATTATTCTGTAACCCGTTTTTTAACTTAATTTGTGCTGAACATAAAACCATGTTCATAAAACCTGTCATTCATGACGCTCATTGTAACTTTACATAACCGTAAAATGGTCACATGGTTTCAAGTGTAAAGCAGTACGATTGATTTGAAGAAACTAACTGTAAATCTGAATAAACTACTGAAGGAAATCAAACGACTGCTTTATTCTTATATAGCTACTTAGTAAGTTTTCCGACGATCTTATCGTAGTGTTTAAGCCGATTATAAACTTTCCTTTTTGGAGACATACTTAACAAACTTTTGCAGTCGCTAAGAAACTTCTGATATTGCTGAAAATTTTACTATGATCACCAAAAACTATGTTGATAACTCCAGCTTCCATTAATACCTATACTTACTATGTCATCTATGTTTCTAGATACTCCAAACGTGGTGTTCTATAGATCTGCTTCTTCTTGATAGTACTACAGCTTCGAAACCAAGGATACGTGCGCAACTAATACGAGGACAAACATGAAGTCATTATTGTGCAAGAAAAACTAAAAGACAAAAAGGCTGGCTTAAATTGAGAGAAGTGACTCGAAAAATATAACCGTATTTATAACCTCACTCTGTGGTTACACACCTAGGAAGGTTTAACATGACAAAAGTCGTACCTACAAAGAAAAAAAGGTTCATCATACAGCATACTATAATTTGCAGAAATAATTTGGATCAAAGAGGTGCCAATTATTCCATCATTAACGGGAATACCCGCTTATTGGCAAAGAGAAATTCGGTAGTCTGTAGTCGACGTTCATAATCGGACTAACGAATGTCAAAGCTACCTTGGTGATCGGCATGCCTGCGTGTTGCCTAACTACTCAATTGATATGCCTCCTGTGGTTGACATGCCTTAGATAAGCCTAGAACAATGCGCATAGGCTAGACAATACGTAGGAAAGAGCTTCGGTGATAATTGCTTTTGTGATTGTATAAACACTGAGTTATATCTAGTAATAAAAACTTTTAATTATTTGATTGTTGGGCTCTTAATTGAAAACCTTGAATTATTTGCATTAGCATTCATTTATTCTGGGTAAACCGTTATTTTACAAAGTGCTTAGTCGCTATACTTAATTAATCTAAGTTACAATAATATACCTATAAATAAATACATTATTTATATAAAATCACAACTTCATTCAAGGCAATTTTAGGATCAATCTTTAGGGTATAGTCACTAAAAAGGAAAAACACGATTGTGCAACACGATAGTATGGTGACGGAAAAGTTTTCAACCTTTTAGTAACTATTATATGTATTTTTTTATTAGGAAGGTTATTATGTTTATTGATTTCTAAACATTATTACAACATTTCTTATTAACATTGATTATATCTAAAATACAATATACATATAACAACTTATAAAATGTAGTAACGATCTATATCTAAAAAGATAAAAACCTACGGGAAAATTTGTATTTAGTGCGCACATCCGAGTTCAGGAACCGTAAATATTACAATATAAAACATACTATGAATCTATGAACTATACAATAAAGCTCTATATTACAGTGAAGGCTAACGGAGGCTCTCAAAATATCTATCAGATTGATTACAACCTAATTTATTGCGAAATTGTAAATATACAAAATATTGTCGTCTGTAGAAATATTTAAAACACTCTGTATCATGAAGGCACGTTACGATATGTCCTGGATCTATTGTGAATCTTATTAATATGTAAAACAGTTATGATATAGCATTATATTCCTTAATTAGAAGGTACTTATGTCTAGTGTACTCTGCCCATGTCCATGCCACCGAGTTGTCCTAAGTAAGGATAGCCAGACTTCGCCTCTGTAGGTGAATGCGCGTGCGACGCGTAGTGTGATGGGTTAGTGCCAAAGAACGAGCTGTAACAAAGGAAAAAATACATGAAAATCTTATATTTTATAAAACAAAAGCGCATCTAAGCCTCTTAAATCGGAACTCGTTATTTCCAATAGGTAGTACCTATATTTAGATGCTTCTAACTAGGCGTCATGTGACAATAGATCGAAGGCTGCATAAAACTCGAGGTCTTTTACTTTTATATTAGAGGCACGTCCTGTCCCTTGTCAATATATGTAGGTACTTAGTACCTATCAGTGTCACATTTTACTATCAATAACTTGGCTGAGCGTGGGATACTGCCCACTGCATAATTTAATCGCTTCATAGGTTCCGTTCGGTCTTTAAACATTATGCCGAGATTCTAACGATTACACTAAAAATAATTAAATAATAACACAGTGTGCAAGCTCTAATGCCGCCTTGTAATTGTGACTTGTACCGGCCTACCGAACTACATAATTTAGTTGAGGTCTCTATATGCACACTTGAGGCAGTCGAGGCATTTTCGGAAGCATTTCGTGACTGAGCGTGCAATAAAATTTTAATTTATAGTTAATACAGTGGCTAATACATTATTAAGGTACATTAGTGTCGTACATCGCTCATAAACTACGAAGGCCGCACGTAATGCTGCTCAGGTTCAACTATTACGCTCACAATGAAAACCTACATTTTGTTGCTCTGAATAATGCATAATTACTTTGGAAGGTAGTCAAAATGTTTTCTTTTGTAAGTCTTATTTTAGCCAGTTCTGAGAGCTAGCTAAACAGGTCATGCCGATTGGCTATTAGTTATTACTTAACGTCATCCCAAATACCACACTTTACCCTTATGGTAAATATGTGCATAAACATTTTAACATGAGAATGAAACACGTGCGAAAACAATAACCGAGCGAACGTTTCTGTGGAGGAAAGTGTTCGAGGCAAGGTGGTTGCTCCGCGCACCGCACGCGAGGCTTACTGCAGTTTAGGAAGTCGAATGCAAATAGCTGCAGATAAGTTTTAATACCGGGTTCGCGTTAGCATAATGCTTAGGTTCACTGCACTAATGTCACGTTCGGCCTCTCATTAATTGCCGAGCCGGCCACAAAGCAACGTGTGTTTATCTGTTATCCGCTACGTATTGTGCCGGCGTAGATTTCTAATATCAATAAATGATCGGCAGCCGTATTACTTGGAAGCTATTAACCTAAACAAACGCTGGTTTGTTGTTTCTGTTTCCGAGTAAATAAGAGTGGACGAATGTTAATAAAATCCCTCGAAGCTTTGCGAAAATAAATTGATTGAGCAACAAAAGAGCAATTGATTGTTGTTACTTTTGTCAATATAAGCATAGGTATTAATAAATCAAGCCCTGAAATATGTCGTTTAATTAACCATTCAGTTACAGAAAACAAGAGATGAACATCAGCAATTTCACGAACCCGTTTGTGATAATATTGGGTTGATTAAATTGAATAATTTTGAATAATATGACGAATACAGAAATACTTAGTTTACAGTGCTGAGTCAAAATTACGGATGATTAGAGTATCGATACGTAATTATGTAGATTTATCGACTTCTGAAAGTCTTTTAAAATAAGGTCGCTTTTCGACTTCGTTTTAAAAAAATGCTTTTCCTTGATAATACCTACCCAGTACAATAATTTCTAACTGATAAAATAATTTTACGTAAATACAAGTGTCTTAGAACCGCCAGTGCGGCAAATAAAATAAAGTATGAGGTGACAATCACAATCGCTATTTATGGCCAATGACTGTCCACGTTAATTATAGCAATACGTACGTATCTCACTACTAATAGATAGGCAGCTTACTGATTTATTATGACTCATGGACATTGTACAAGATATAGCTTTTCCGGCTGCGCCAACATTGCGTAGAGCCGACACAAGATATAATCAAAAGGGATTTTCTTCTATTATCCTCATCTTCAAACAGATATGAAACGCCTATTAGCCACACTTTCGGCACACAATACAATATTTTTGGCAGACAAAAATAACAAATAGAGTTGAAACGAAATGTTACGTCAATCAAGAGCGCGTAAAGGATTAGATAAGACACACCGACACATAAACGTAGCTAACCCATATATTATTAGTTTGTCTTCCATTGTGCATGGCGAGATATTGTGTGTGGTCCAATGTGAGGTTTATAGACTTGCTTTGTCTCGATAACACAGATAAATGTCGTCGCCGTATACAGTACAAAGCGACAATGTATTTGTCACATTGTCATTCGACAAATTCACTTTGGCAGTTACACATACCATCGACACAGGCACGAGTAAAATGTTTTCTACGACCTTCTTTCTGTTGTAATAAAACCCAGATCCCAAAGACGATATATCGAATATCGCAAGAGAATTTAAAATAACTAAGAAAAACTTTAATTAAAAATCGATCCAAAATCACTATAAAATTCGCAGCCCTATTGCATTCACGATCGGATCGGCGTATTACGAGGCGCGCGCTGTAATAACCACCCGCGCGGCGTATAATGGCCGACTTCTTACACTCTTAATTGATTAGCGGCCGCTTCGGCTAATGATAAAGGAAGGTGAAAAGAAATAAAACGTACGCACCCCGATTTGCGATCGAGCCCACGCCCGATCGATAGCCACCGGACGCGGCATTACACGCATCCTATGTAGACACGCTCAAGAACTCGGCACGATCACACGACACGAGATGACGAGACGCGTCATACTGATACCGATTGACTAACACGAAATGATGTCATTCCAAACGTGCGCCCTAAACCTACTATTAGTGTAACAGTCATATCTGGTATTCACATAATAGATAGTTATTTAAATGATCGGCAGCAAAGGTCACTTTATTGTAATTGCATATTCAAACGCATAAGCCAAGCCAGATGAGTAGCTCGACATCAATAATTCATAGAGCTACTTAGTTGCCGTCGGGGATTATTGAGATGTTTTTGTTTGCTTTATATCATGTAAAGTTGAATATTAAACGACCGTGGTATAAACTTACCTATAGTTTTCAGGCCAGGCGCTGACTTCGGCGAGTTTGTTTTGCGCGTGTCCGCTCAGCTGCCTGGTCGTCCAGTGGTTGTGTGCGGACATGGCATGCTCCTGCTTCGAGTAGTCTCCGTATCCGTACGGATGGGAGAGAGGTTCACTTGGATTCGCATATGTTGAATGCTGGTAAGTGAGTGCACTGCTCTGGTTCGCAGAAGGACTGCTCGTAGTGGGACTCGAACTCGGAGGGGTAGCGTCAGTGGGTGCTTGTAAGGGAGTAGCAAGTTCCGAAGAATGGGATAGAGGTGTTAGGTTACCGGACGAGAAGGAACTTGAAGTTGGGGGATGTAGAGAGGATGCTGCAAGTGCTGACTGGCATACAGGAGCACTTAACGCAGATTGGTGAAGGGAAGGCGCTAGGGCAGAGTTCAGAACTGAACTGCCACCGAGCGCAGATGAATACGACTGTTGCCAAGATGCACATTGTGCGTTGAAGGTAGACGGAGGCTCATATTGTTGATGAACTGAAGGGAACGCCGACTGCAGGGACATGGTGTTGAAAGCGCTCAGTTGCTGCGAGTTCAGTTGCTTACGAAGTCGAGCTCTTCGGTTAGAAAACCATACCTAAAGAAAACAAACTTTAATTAAGTCCTTGTTAAGAATAATTAAACATTACGGATTGCTCAATGCAATCTGACCGAGGAATCCAATCAGTTAATTGCGTTTATAATTATTATTGTTACAAAGTCTTCGCTTTATAATGCTACGTTCGCAATTCCTACAAAAACTATGATACGAATTAATGTGAGCCTACACCTCTGACAGACATTGCGATTGATACTGCTATAAATATTACAAATACCTAACTCATCAATACATAATTATAGAGGTAAGTCGATTACAGCGTCTTATGGAGGTCTACAATTACGAGGGGCTACTAATTGAACAAAAACTGATAAAACATCGGTAGCGATGAACAACATATGGTAGCTCTTACTATTGTTGTAATTAATTATAAAGGTAATTATGTTTTTTAGTGCCACGCTTTTGTAGGGGCGGGAAGTGAGTGTGGCCAACAATGGAACTGTTTGATTGCCTTCATCTATCATTGATACAACCAACCTGTTTTGAGTTGGCTACCGATACTCGTTGGCCATAACGTTGCTGGCAAAGACCCTCTGTTTTAACGTAAGTGTTAAAAAGTTGACTGGAGAATTAAGGCTTGTGAGTGACAGTAACGTCCAACTTTGTGGTCGTTCGATAATTACGATCATCAATAATATTGCAATTTTGGGCGACAAATCTTCATTGATATGTCTATCACTGGTCAATAGGAGATTTACTGTTCATAACTTACATTTTTCATATAGGTATTAGATGTCGGATATTCTTACCTGAACTCTAGCTTCAGTGAGCTTAGTTTTCTGCGCAAGTTCTTCCCGCGTATAAACGTCAGGGTATTGGGTCCTAGTGAACGCCCGCTCCAAAGCTTCAAGCTGGTCTCCGGAGAACGTAGTCCTGGACCTTCGCTGTTTCCTCTTCAGGGTGATACCAGGCTCCGACTCCGTATCTGAGTCTTCACATGATGATGGACCTTTTGGAAATGAAGAAAAGCTTGGTTGGTGCACGGTGCTATGTGCTTAGCAATTTACTTAAAACTATGTCCGTAAAACTATATTTTGTAGCTATAAGCTATTTAAATTATAGTGGAGCTATATTCCAAATGGCCTCAGTCTTCAAATAACATGATTTTTGTCGTCGTAATAGGTAATTTTTATTGCGACTTTCTAAGATCATTTGTTTTTGTTTTACGTCGATTATATTGGACTACCGCGCGGACCACACGCGGCCTCGATTAAATTAAACGTAACCACATTACACTACGCCTCTAGTAGCCTCAAATGAATTCTTCGGGGCCTTAATAAATATTACTTTGTGTTAGCTGATAATAAAATGGAATTAGATTATAGAGAAGTTGATCGCGTTCTTAACTTAAGTAAGACACGCCGTTGGATTTGTAGAATTGACAATGATATTATTATTCTGTACTGATTACATTTGGTCGTAGCGGTACAGACGAAAAATAAACAAATGTCCAAGTATGCAAATTTTCAATATGCAAACTTGTTCGAGTGCGGACTCTGAAATAATAATCAACCGCTGATGTTACCAAAGTCTGCGCATATGCAAATATTTCCACGAAAAACTGGCGACCAAAATGTACCGTTACCCGCCGTCACAGGACAGGCACGAACAGCAAATTTTCAATACTCGAGCTCGAGCACTAAAGGGGGCCGCTTTTCCAGTGTAGATATTACTTTGGCCGCGCACAACTTAATATGCATAATCTTATCGGTGCGCAGAATCTCGCCGGCAAAACCGCGCTCCGTCACTGAACCGGGATATTAGGAGCGCCATTTTATATTGGATAGCTATACGGCACAAGACGTGCAGTACGGACAGATTGTCGTAATGCAAGCCCCGCGGCCAAACGCGATGGGATAATAACACCTTTGGATACTAATTTCATTTTTATAACCTACAATTTCGAAGCCGACACAAGGGGCGCTGCCGTGGCGTGCGCGCGCGCCGCGCCCGCTTCACTTTTACGTGGATTATTAACTTTATACGCCATTTTGTGAAGTTTGCAAACGTTCCGACAGTCTCATTATAAGAATAAATTTATAATAATAGTATGCTTTGAACTAAATTAAGTGATTATGGTCTCGAATCAGCGTTAAGGACTACGATGACACGGCGAGTTATTTACGCGTCATTATGTCGAAGGTTTCGTCAGAGACTTTTTAAATAATTGAATTGAATCCGCCAGGGACTTTGAAATATTGCTAAATACTTCTTAATGCCTACCCGCGGTGACCTCGCACGTGGAAAATAATAGACAGAATAAACCACAGCAAAGTTAATTCTTTATCAAGAGAGCACAACAACAAACTAAAGCAATATAAAGTTTTATGCAAACACACAACGCGGTATTACTTTTCAAGCGGTAAAGTGCTCCTACAAACTATACTACTAACTGATACCGCAAATGCCTGCAGTGTGAGTGCCTAAGGTTACTTCTACGTTATTAGGTATTCTAATTTTAAATATTATCGAAAACATATTCCTAAAAGGGATCAACTGGATCCATGCAATGCAATGTTTTAATAATCCGAGGTAAGTATATTACTTACCTAGAATACCATCAATGCTGTGATTTCTTCTAGGATCTGATTCATCCCTTTTGCCTCCTCGTATTAGTCTCGAAATCGAACTCACAGACGGCGCTGTGTTTTTATCACAAATGCCTTCTTTAATTAGTTTATCTCTAATTTCCCAGGAAAATATACCTGGGTTTTGTCTCTTCAGCTCTTCGATCCTGTTTTCAACTTCTGGAGTCGCAACTCTTGGCTTGGATCCTCCAATCACACCGGGACGTATGGAGCCCGTTTCCTGATAAAAAAAAAAACAATTGAATGTGATGTTCTCATCTTTCGATGAAAAAGTTGTTTCTAATAAGATTTTTAGTAATACGTGAAAGTATGTCAACATCCTCACCTGGTATCTGTTGAGTATCTTGGAGACGCACCCGTGCGAGACGCGCAGCTGGCGCGAGATGACGCAGGGCCTCACTCCCGCCGCCGCCATCTCCACGATCTTCAGACGAATGTGGTTCGGCAGCGGACGACCGTTGATGAACACACCGCCCAACTGGTTCATACGACCCTGACCTGCAGAAATTAAACATATTGTTAACAACTTCTCCAATACTATCTAAACGCTTTTCCCACACTGAAATTTCTAACTCACAAACGTGAACATAAGCAGTGTAACGTGTGTGGAAACCAGTTGCGGATCGACTTCGCTATAAAAGCTAAGCCTTCTGATTGTGTGTATTCTACTTGTGAAGAATATGTTCCAGTATTCTTTATGATCATGATTTTCTGAGGCATAATCGTATTTCTATAGGTTTAAATATACTCTTCTATATATTAGATTATTGTGAAATGTTTTGTGATCCTGTCGTTCGAAAGGAGGCACGTCTTTATATTGGATCTGTATTAGTAGGGCAACCAGTAGCTATATTAAAATCAAATAATGCGTAAAGTATCAATAGCAACAATACATTATGATCACAAAGCTGCGGCCCGGTTGCACGTCGGTCGCTCGTACACGCTCTACAATAATATGTACCTACGTCATCGGTAGGCCTCGATCACCTCGTAATTTTACGTTTCATTGGCAGTGTTCTCAAGCAAGAGTATCCAATTTCTTTTACATGAGTGCGGTCAAGCAGAAACGATAACACTTAAACTATTTCTGGCCTTTGTTGGGATCGACTTGTTACATTTTACGAGTATCGACTTCTGTTCTGACAAAAAAATATGTTATTCCTAGATTAAATGAAATGCCTCCATCTTGTTGTTGTGTGGAGAATTCTGAGAGATTGATGAATCATTCTTGATTTTCAACAGTGAAAAGAAAGTCATCAAAATTTTAATTAATGTTTTATAGCGATGAGTTTCGTGAGCGGTAATTAAGATGGCTGCTTCAATGGTGTTTGCGAATAAAATCCCTTGGAATATAAATTGTATTATTTCTGGATATATTAATGTGGTTATGTGTGCGTAAAGTGTCGCTATTATAATCACATCATTCGTGCGGCCGGTGGTTCGGAGACCACCTAACGTCAAAGGGAGCCGCCAGTCGTCGATTTTTGCAACGCCTTTGTGCATGCATGTTAACTTCTATTGGGAAGGAGATGATGTTAAAGAATACATTCAGCAGCTATATTATACAACAACAGCAAGTGGTTATAATATGATTTTTAATACCGTTTGCTTTGACTTGGTAGAAATTCAATGAAAATGAGATAATTCATATTTAGTATTTTAAAAATACTTGCGACTGTTGGCAAATTTATTGCAATTATTAAAAATTTCATCGAAAATTCGAAGAAAAAGTAATTAGGTACTTTAAATTCTCATCCCTTATCAAAATTTGACCGCATATTATAAGTAAAAAAATATAACAGTGGCATGTTCCACTTGTGGAGGCATATTATAGTTTATCAATTTCAAATAATTCCTCAAAGGTTCCGCCTCATGTAAGGCCCTAGACCCCTACTGAGAACCACCAATCAATTAGACAACATGTCAACAAGTATGTCCTTTGATAAGACAAAAAACCGAGACGGATATTAATCATACAATCAAAAGTAGACCATAACACAAACAACTTAGGGTTAACAACTGTATCCATCAATACAACCTCCCAAACTAACAGAAAAGCTTTCAGAAATATTGGAAATTGAACCTTCTTTCGTTGAACATAAAATGTATTATTGTTTTTGTACCGAAGTGCTTTTGTAGTGGCCGGAGTCACGCCGCGGTTCTGCAAGCGATCCCCATATTTTTTGTAGGAGGCCGTAGACGTTGCGGTGCCTCGAAAGCCCATGTTTTTGAGTGTTAATTTTATGTTCCCGAAATATTTATGACGCATAACGTGTCCATAACAACCCCGCTATACAAATGTGGGTGGCTTTGTGGTAATGTATCACTTCATTATAATATAGTTTTCATTTTGGCGAGATAGTTTATTACCGTCGTATATATAGCTCTATCGGTACGATTTTTTGTTATAAGTGATATATTAGCTAGGAATTCACGACGATTAAAATATCAAACTTCACATTTGAAACTTAAAATAACAATCCTAATCAAAAACCAGATATTGGAATGCGCAAATAATGTGAATGAATCGATATCTATAATAATAAATTTGATAGCCATACCTACACACAAATTGTTAGCGTTATTCCAATGCGTGTCTTACTCTACACCCAACCGAACTAACAGGATCAGTCAAAACGCAATTGATGAAATTTTTACAATGAAAATCACAAAGAGGATCTCAAGCGCACAATGCGTAATAGAATTCGCAAACATTGTAACGCTATTAACGCAAAAGGAGGTGAAGTTAACAACAAATTCAAACATTCATTGGTAGCTAATCGTTCGGAAGTGCTCTCGGAGCATGCACAAGTAGAGCGCAACAATAACGTCTACGAGGGTGGCACGTCAATGTGAAGCACTGAAAGTAAGGTTGAATTGGCAAAAAAATATCAGTCACTAGGTCGATATTGTGCACTCAGTAGCTGAATGTATCAATACCCTAGCTGTCAATATTTTTTACTCACGCGTTTTATTCATAGCAAGCAAGTCTCGTCTGCTCGAAACATAATCACACACTAAAGTTAGACATAGACACCGTTGCACCGTTGAAGTATAAAATTTTCTCACAATCACATAATCGTGTTCCGATTCGTTCAACCGTTGCGTTCGTGTTAGACGAAATTGAAACAGAGTCAATCATTTAATGCTAAACGTAAGAGGCAAACCGTGACCGAATAAATGAAGATTCTGAATTCACCATTCGCATTTCTGTGTCAACTTTAATTAACAATCACATTTTCATCAACCTTCGTAGTACTTTTGGGTTATCACTTCCATTGTCGGATAGAGATTGAATTTCTTAACCTTCCATCTTTGCTATGACGAAATTCATTTTCTGTTTGTACAACTTCAATTTCTTAATTTAAAACGACCGCGTAAAAAGTACATTGCACTTTGATTTGCTCTAATCGGTATTAACTGAAATGGTGCATTTTGTTTCCACTGTGTTGCACTTTATTTGTTGAAACGTTTGATGTCTTGGGGTATTACTATTGCACTAGCCGTGGGTTCTACACGGGAATGGCGGCCAATAAAACTTATGAGCGCAACAGGCGTAAAGATATCCCGACCTCAGACCAGTACACACACTATAACGCCTGGGCTACATACAATACTTACAACAAGCTGGATTATTTACCAGTTAGAATAACTCTTGCAAGTTCATGGAGGATATAAAATATCACTCTTTCTCATCGTGACAGTTTTTCATTTATTTCGATATCGATTACAAATCAATGAAATGCAGGTGTTAACAAATAATGATCTTTGAATATATATTACTTGCAGGTAGATAAAAACAACAGGCGAACTAGCCACGAGTACCTACTTGATAACAACGGTACAGTGATAGTTTATAATGTTTAAAGTCGATATCGTATTGTGTAAATAAATCGTAAACCCCGTTTTCACAATCATAATATGTTTCTGCTTGCAAATCAATTTCACGTAGCGACATTAATGTGCCTATAGTAAAATTTATATGGGGCTTTACGTCACACGCCATGCCGCTTTCCTTCCACATGAGTTGTACCAACGATAACTGTAAGACGAGTGGGTTCTGCGAAACCTGGTCATAGTTCAGGAAATCTAATTAATGTTCGTGGCGTTTTTGCTTTCGCATTGCAAATTATAAAGCTATAACTTGTTTTGAACGCACTTCTACTCCACAGCATTGCTGTGCATCAATGTTGTTAATTACTTTAGAAACTGTTCACACAAGTGTAAGAACATACATGCACATTTTTATTTATATATGTAGTATACGTTTAGTTCACAGATCTTGAAGTCGACCTAATCTTAACTCTAACGTAGGAAAAGTTATTACTTTGTAAATAATTCTTTGGACAATGAGTATTGTTTGAATTTACATGGAAAATTCTGAGATAAATAAGTACAGCCTATATCAAACATCCATCTAATTATTTTTATTTTTCTGTCTCAACTTTAAACCTTTATTTCAGGTTTCATGGATTAATTATTATCATATTTTAAATGTATTCAGAGGTTGCGATATACAACTATACATATGGCGTTGTGATGGACATGGCCTTATCGAAGGTACCTACACCAAAATAATTGAAACACGCTCATCAAATTACAGCCTAGGACAGGAGAGCACCATTTTCGTATATATACACAATAATGCGAGAGCGGTACAAACGACTATTATACATACCCTGCATTGTAGCTGTACCTAAACGCTAAAGGAATGTCGTGAATTAGCGGCGAAGAGGTGCTTTCTGGCACGCTCAGCGCTGGTGGCGAGCCAGATGGTTTTACTAAAGCTATACAAACGCCCGTAGAAATAAAATTACGATCGTCGCCTCGAAATATATAAGTAGAAGAAACATCGCAGAAAAGAGGCAGTGCAAAATAAATTGAATAATAGTAATATGTAGAGCGATTTAAAAAGGTTATCACTGAAGCGTGTTTAGACCATAGAAAATCTAATTCGATCAACAAGTTGAAGTTTCCAACAATACATGCTCCACATTAAAACGTAGGTAATCCATTTCAATGCCTTGCAACTAAAATAACAATGTGCTATCAATTTATATCGACACAAGATTTCCTTTCTCGTTAAAAAATCATCTATACGCTAATAAAATAACCTATTACTATCCGAAATCAAGCAACAAAGAGAGGTGAAATGCCATCTGAATAGGCATTAGAATTGGGCGGCGTTCACAAAGGCTGTGTCATTCCATTAAGCCTTCTTCAAGTCTTCAAAGTATTCTGTGTGGCCCGTGGTCGCGTGGCCGCTCCGCCAGCCACTAAATGTAGCAATCGAATATCAAATCAATTCTATTATACTTTCATACGAGTTACATAGCAACTTAGATGGCGGCTTATTCTCATTTGGGTAATAGCTTTTGGAAATTCTAAATATTATTTACTTTGAATGTTGATAGCATGAAATTCACTTCATGCCACCGACTCACGCCATTTTGAAAGCAAAAAATTTCGTCACAATAGACGTCAATGGAAATAGGTCGTCCATTTTGGAATCTAGATTTTGAGAATATTAATTTAGTAAATCATTTGGTATTCCAGGTAAGCGGAAGTACGGCTACAGGGAATACAAAAAGTCTTTCTAATTTGTTAAAACACGAGTCTCCCCATTGAGCGCGACGCCAACTGTTCAAACTGAGGCAACGCCTTTCGGCATGTCAGAGCTGAATATAATGTACGTACCTACGTAGGTAATGAATGGAACTGAATATTTTATTTCAATATAATAGGCTATGTTTGAGAGTGCCCTGTTTGACCTCATTTCGTATTCATAACGCGTTATGTACTAATTTGACGGATTCTTTTCTTTTCTTGCACGAAATGGACTCTTTGACGTCGTCACTTGCCGCTTGGACAAAGGATTTCGCTCAAGAAACTAATAAATGTACCCGCAGTTGTTTGCTGTCTTAAAATATTACCTTAAATTGATTGCGTTGTTTGGTCCAATCAATCTTGGTTGTGATTACTACCCTATGGTAAAATTTAACCCTATGGTAAAATTTTTTTTGATGATATCAATAGCAAATTGGTCATTAATAGGCTTGCTGGGTGGGATGGGTTTGCTTGCTAATGTCGCTGCTATAGGTAAGTTTGTAGAAACACAAAACAACTGTTGTGTTATGTATATATTATCCAAAACAACTACATAAAATGTTGCTTTAGCGATGTGTCACGTTTATTATTTTAAAATACATAATTATATATTGAGCATTTTGTAGAATAGGTGTTCATTTGTAAACAATGTTTAACACAAGACGGTAATTTATTAGAGTTTTAGGACTTTAGCTGCTAACACTAGCACATGATCAGCATAGCTTCTTTAGAATACTGTTCAACCACATCTATCGCCGTATTATGAGATCCTAAATATGGATATTAAGGTTTCTTAGTTCAAAGTGATGCAAACAAGAGTTACTATCACAATCAACTCTTTGGCGTGGCATATATTATATAAAATATACATGATATATATCCACGAAGCTTTTATACAAAAGTTGTCGAAGTCCGAAACTTTGTTATTACTTGCTTGTTTTATAGAACCCGTAGTTACCTAATTGTCATGAATCTACAGTGGGCTATTTAGCATGAGATAGGTATACACTCATTTATGGTCAAGTAATGGTGTGACATTTACAAAAAAAAACGAAAAGATACATGGATACTGCAAAACCTTGCAATGCTTTTTAGTGCAACCAAAGTTTTGATACTGTAGTTGTAGGTGATATTATAATTACCAATCCGAGAGCCAAATACATTGAAATAATCAAAAAAGCACTCGTAAATTGAAACTGGAAAGCGATTATTAAAAGCTAAGAATGATTGTGCAAGAGAAAAGTAGTGTTACCTTTGCCTTTGTGACAAAGATGCGCTACGCCCTGGGCTCTTTAGATTCTCATCTTATGGGCCGCGGCTAATCTGATAATCGCTTAAACGTTTCAACACCCGAGTGTGCGCCCGCGCTGTATCGATGACTGCGCTTTTGATAATCAGATGGTATTAGCCTGCCCAGAAATAATGTTGGCCAAATCATACAAATCATTTGTTATTCATTCATTGTTTGTGTTTCTAATTGGCTATGATTGTCGTGCGTTAGCCATCAAAGGTTAATTGTTACCAGTTGTAACTATTTAAAGAGAGTATGTATGTAGTAAACAAGTATTTCATAAACAAATTATCTAATAAACTGATTTTGATTAATATAAATCAAAGGTCCCGCGCTTCAAATATCCGTTATATCAATTTGTTTATTAATAGATCGGCATAAGTAATGGCAAGTAAGCGCCCTGAAGGTTGATCGGGCGGCGAGGCATTTCGCCGGCCGCGGGCGGAGGCGGGGGGCGCGTCATATTATGCGGCTAAAAGAGCCTGTCGGTGCCTTTGATCTGCGCGGGCGCGCCGCCGAGATGTGTGCGTGTGCGCGAGATGTGCACCGCTTGTCGGCCCGTGATATGAATGTGACTAAACCTTGATTATGGTACTGAACTCCACATAAAGGTCAGAAATCCAATGCACCGTGATGTAGGTAGTATCATTCTTATAATTGGCTCCATCGAAAACTCTTTAACTCTAATTGAGAGGAGAATTTACGACTGACCCAAGTAATTAACAACAAACGTTATTGCTGTCGCAAATCTTGTATCAGAGACCAATAAAATGTTTATAACATAAAGGATTATGAAAAATGCACTCTCCTTCGCAGAGAAAATTACAAGGTGCAACACGTTGGAGATCGGTATCGCGCTTCATCGCCGTCACCTAGCCGCGGGCGCATCTGATCGCGCCGCACCACTCATCGCAGATATTATGCCAACTAATATCGACATTAACTTCCATACTTAAACTCTACGCAAATGCATCATTATGCACTAAGTCTTAGCATTAGAAAATTCCAATACATGTTGTTTAAGATTAATCTGTGGTATGATACTTCAACGTTTAAATCCTTTTATAAGTTATAAGGTGCATAACATTAATCATGCGATGCATAATTCAAAACAAAAACAAAATTAATTTCTACAAATTACAAATGGCTGCATATTTGTAAATAATCTTTCATCCTCTTAAAGCATTGAACAAACGTTTTGTGATGTTCACGGGCACATCAGATGGACTTACCGGACACTAATCCCGATTTATACTCGTACTTCAGAAACTCATATAATTTGAAGTCGAATTAAAAAATCGAGACATTTTTAATAATTCAAAGAGGCCTTCGCGCCGCCCGCCGCCGCCTCGCTTACGTACGGCGAACGTGACTCATGCAAGAAAAGCACGTATGTGATCATTTTAGAAGGCTGCTTGGCTATTGTCTAGTGTCTAACTTGCCATTATATTATTTTATTGTATGTATGCCAATCTACCAGGAAGACGACTCGATATTTATTATTGGTTCCTATCAGATCACCGAACTTGAACAAAAAAAAATGTTTAGTAGGGCTAATAGAATCAGTTGCCAAAAAAATATTAGCTTAAAAAAATATTAGTGTTCAAATTGTTTCATAAAATATTATATTCAGTTATATTTTTAAGCAGATATTAAGAAAAAATGTGACAGGTTATAATGTCCATACCAATATTGTCGGCATTCTTTAATGTAGCTGCTCTCTCTCTCAACCCTTTCAAATATATTTATCTCTTTCTTTTTAATTTGCCTTAGACGAAACAGGTCATAAGTCGAAGTGACATTTTTAACAATGCCGACGAAATGTTTTCGTATGGTAATGATTTATGTGGAAAACCGTCAGTGCGAGAGCTTTTTGGAGCAGTATTCGTTGTTATTTATACATGGTAAGGCCTTTGAAATGATCTTAAAGTTCAGCCGCAGGGGAAACAATGGAATATTTAATTTAAAACCAATGAAATATAATACTACATGAAAATATATTATTCATATTAAAATTGTATTTAACAGCAGCCCTCTCTACTCTGTCTAAGGTAATATAGAAGTTTTTATCGATTTTAAATTAGAAAAGACGTCTAAAATAGTACAAGGAACTGTCGCTGTGGGAACAAAAAATGGAAATGTATACAGAAGTACTATTTACGAACGGTTGTCCGTGAAACTTTAGATACTCATAAAAACTGTCGCCAGTAATAAAACGCCGATACAGAGAAACGACAGGACGCTTAGAAAACAAAAGTTATTCAGTAATTTTATGACGGGTAATAATTTCTCTTAAATTTTAAAGCTGTGAAACCAATGTACTATCCTGGTGACATTTATAGAACCTCACAAAATATATATTATAGCTGTATTAGAAGTGTTTGACATCAATTTACTTCATCTAACGACAGTTTGGATGGAAAGAGGCTAACCAACTCTTTATTTTTGAGTCTTTATTGGTTAAGGGCTTTTTTGTTTTAGCCCTAAGATCAAAATTAAGAGCATCACTAGATGGTAATATGAGGTAATATCAAAAATATAATCAATTATCTCCTTTAATTCTTCTTCAATTAAGATCAAGATCATTCGGACAATGACTCGAATATGACAATAGATCAGTCGTGACAGAAATGCTTTATTGAAACAGAGACAAATCACTTTCTATAGCTTACGGTCCTTGACCATTCCAGAAAGTGTAGCCTAAACAAGGTTCTGTTATAAACAAGAAAAAAGCAGGCTATACTGTTTCGTCTGTCTTGTGCCCGACGCGCGAAGATGAAATATTGTTATATTGGTAGCTGTAAAAGGCACTTTGTAATTTCTTCGTGATTTTATAGTTTTATGATCGTTTCGGGCCCTAAAGTTCGAAAAAGTGGTTGTCTATGTTTATGATATAATTTAAATCCAACTGGTATAACCGACACATAATCAGCTGCTAAATGTCAGCTAATCATGGGTGAAACAACGTGTTTTATTTATTGGCTGTGTTGTGGTTTTAATGCCATAATTTGAGGTATAATTGATTTGAATGAAACAGTTTTTATAGGAAATCAGAGAAGATACCATTCTATAACAAGATAAATGAGTATACAAAACCAAGAACATAAAATGATATAGTTGCTAGAAGCATCTAAGGAATAAGCAATTTATATACATAAAAAATGTAGCAATAAAATAAATAAATCAGTAAAAATATGAATTGTGCATTTAATAAAGCTCATCTGTGCCGGTACTTTCGTGACTAAAACATATTTGATAGAAATGTAAGTAAAAATGAAATCAATGAGGTAATTTTTAACGGAAAACTTTTTGATAAGGAAAAACCAAAAGCTAAACGATACACATAAGTAACTCATACATAGGAAAAATTATGCAAAGTAACCAAAGTTTTTAAAAAAGCGATAAGTATTTGAAAGCAATTATATATTACAATATTACAGGAAGTTATTACATAGAAGCTGAAACCTTACCTTGAAAAGAGTATCCGGTGAAGTACGGTGTCATATTCAGTGTTGATACCGCCATGGACGCAAATTTCAGAGCTAAGTGAGGAAGACGAGTAGCTCTTAACACCAAATTAGTCCGAACACATGCAAAAGTCCCAGAAGATCACTATTTCAGTCTTTCACTATCACAGCATGAACGCAGACATAATTACGTAAAGGAAACTGCGTGTGTCTAATCCGTGTTACTTTGAAGACAGCTCAGTGCCCACTGACGTGTGATGTAAAGATGTATTTCGACTCTCAAGTGTAATCTTTCACAATCAACGGACCAACAAAAAATGGTCAAACTGGCCGCCTCCGCAGCCTTCGAAACGGCTCCACCTGATCGTTTGTCTCTTTCTGTCAGCCGACTGTTTTCATCGACGAACGTGTCACCGGTCCCAAAACTTTTAAATAAAAGTATCGATACTACTGTAAGCACTAATAATATTAATAGTCTACCAAATATTGTATTAGCCTAACTCCCTGAAACCTAAATCCCAGCTTTTATTACAGCTTTTGATAAGATTTAGCCATCGATGGCGTACCGGGGCAAAGACCAGTGTGGAAACGAGATAGCACGAAGCCTCGGATCCGGTATCTTCAAAGCGAAGAACGCTTACATTAACAATGTGTGAGTCGCGCCTGAGTCGCTGTTCCGTGACGAAAAATACGAGGCGTGTTGCCACAACGATCTATGCCTACAGCGATCAGGGATTGGTCAAAATTTGTTTGGGGCGGAGTTTGTAAGCACACCAAGAAAATGTTCCTACACGTTTGTGTGAGTTAATTGCTATGTCGATCTGTGTTCGTGTACAGGACACATTTTGTTTCCATGTGTATGATTTTTCAGTATTTTTTTTTATACTACTATACTCCACCTCGACGGCATTAAGATAATGAAATTGACATCTTTAATATCATGATATTGGTGACATTTAAAAGGTAATCAAAAATCTTTTTTTTTAATATAATAGGTAAATCAGTCTTTCAAACTCTTACATTTATTTTTCTTTACTGCAAAATCATTCTTGTGCAAATAACTCAGCCGTTTTTTTTAAATATTAATTTATTCAATATCGAGGAATGTCTGAAATACCTTTCAGAAAAATACAGATACCTCGTTATGCGTCTGCGCTCATCACTTAAATCTCTGTGGTGTTAGAGAAGTTTTGATAAACAATTGCTCTTTTTATTGCGTTTAAATATACATAAGCAGGCACCGACTTATTCTGAAACAGTTATTTCAATTATATACTGTTTCATTAAAAAAAAATGTTTTTGTGTATTTTTCAGGACGTGTGAATCTCAAATATTTAAAAAATCACAAGTCTTGACATAGATATTTAAAAATTACTCTTCTTTTTTGACAAAATTAATAAACCTACGAATTATGTAATCCTAGGACGAGAAAACAAGGCGTACAACCTACCTAATTAAAATACAGTAATTACGAGCAAGTTTACTAGTAATTAAGTGAACGTGTCATTGGTAGGTAAACACTATTGTCTCAGGTATTTAGCACGCCAACAAGGCCGCAGTTTCGTAAGCACCTCGACGTAAACCTTCCTCCACACTATGCGACTTAGCATAACAAAGCTTCGCTAAAGGCGAACTCGCATAGATAATTTGTTAAGTCCACTTAGTTTTATTGGACGGTTAAATGTAGATGTTTCTTCTTATAATCATGTGTGGATTATGGCTTAAATATTTTTATGGGATATGAATGTTTTGGTTTGATACTCAATCTTTTTGTAAAATATTTTTTAATGATCACCCGTTCTATTTAAAAAAATCTTAGGAATATCTTCCCGTTAAAGTTTTCTCATTACCTACTAAATCTCCTTTTAAATACCCTCTAGCAAAAAAAAATTATCTAGAACCCTTGAAAAGCAATTAAGCTTTTTAACTTTGCAAGAAGCCAAGTGACACAGAAGTGGAGCAGACGAGTCCTAGAGTGGAGACCGCGTATCGGCAAGCGTAGTGTATGACGCCCCCCAGCTAGATAGACCGACAACCTTAAAAAGTTGGCTGGGACAGACTGGATGCAGAAGGATGGATGCAGATGGCGGAGGACAGTGTTGTGGCGCAGCCTGGGAGAGGCCTATGTCCAACAGTGAACTGCGATAGGCTGAGTTGATTGAAGTGACACAGAAAGATGTTACTGTAGCCATCAGATGCAGTTCTTAAATCATCTCTTACCCACACGTAAAGTCTGAGTGACAGTTTTTAATGCGAGGATGAATTAAACAAACTAATGCATCTCCTAAAGCGCCTGTAATGCTTGTCTCTAATTCTTTGGTACTAAACCAAACCCTTATTTAGAGGCAAACAATCTAGTTGAGTAGTGATCAAATCTAGAGCTGGACCTTAAAATTATTCTTTTTTTAAACATTCATTGCCGTTGCTTTAAACACCACAGCATTGCTTAAAAATCTCTTAATTGTGAGAGGAGTAGGAGAGAGTAGGGAGAAATTGAGATTACACTAACGACTATTGTCTTATAAGAATTTTCTTTTATTTTCGGTTTTCAGTTCTAATTAGTTAATAACAAGTTTGTTTAACGAGAAGTGCGAATGTATTTATTAATCAATGTTATTTAATACATGAAATGTTGCGTATTTAAACGAAATGTTATATGATATTTTTGAACAAGATTAAATCGTGTAACATTTCGGCACAATATACGAACATAATTTAAACCCGAACAATGTAAAAACTTAAAACGAATGTAAACAGGCCCTTAATAAATGAGACAGGAAACAATGCAATATCGAAACGAACAGAAATCGTCGATTCATTAACACGACAGCCTTGAGAAGAGTTACCAACTTTAATTAAAAACCAACCAACGCTTCATCGCGCTTGCGGTTTACAAAACCCTTAATTTGTGGCTGGCCTATTTGCACATTAATAGCTTTTAGGAGGTTACTCTGTTTAGCTTTAGATACAAGACTCAATTTGACGTTATTATCCCGGTAACACCAATATGGCCAAATACTTGGGATATTTTTGTGCTCTTCAAAGAGGCTCATTTTGAAGAGGTTGTTCCAAATACATTTTGTCTAAACGCTGGAATATCGAGCAACCCTTATCGAGTCGATAAAAGCTTTTTGTAACTCAGTCTTTGCAACAAAGTTTATCATGGTTTCATAGATTAAATATCTGCTTGAGTACCTAGCAGATAAATGATATACTTACCTAACCATCGAGTCAGTATTGTTCATTTAGGTACGCGGCTATAAAGAGCTACAACATTCATAAAATTCAAACCTAGTCGTCAACTGTTGACATACAACAAACAATCTTCAGCACCATCTCTCGCTCAAATAAGTTCACACTAATAACTTACAGTCGCAATTAAACCCACAGTTGTCACTTCACGCGTTATTAACAATCTTCATACGAGACTCGTCGCCTGCGCAGCGCGCACAAAAATGGCGTGAAATGCGCTGAAATCGTTGCGCATACGCTTCAGGGCCCATTGCGCGCCAAAGATGCCGCTGAAACTATGCGCTGATGGGCCGCCCACGAAGGCGTGCTGTTTATTTGTACTAAATATTTTTTATATTTTTTATTATGTATAAGAAATATCTTATAAGATGACTTGGAAGGTTTTGAGAGGTTGATTTTCCTGTAAGATTCAAGATGACATGACATGCTGAAAATAAGTTTGGAATTGACACTGTCGATTTCCGGAAAGAAATGAGCATAAATATTTTCAAGAGAGTCAATTAGAGGGAAAAAATTAAACAAAGTTGGATATGACCAGACATCCTATTTCTTTAAAGGCTGTGCGTGTATTTTTATTCAGATAATTGCCAGTTCCCGCATCGATGAATCTCCATTTTACGAGTAACTAACACTTTCCCATGAGTTCCCAACAAGCTCGTTTTACTTCACAGCATTATCCACTTAGAGATATTTCCGAGCCGAACGAGAAACAAAAGTGATTAGATAAATGGCTTTTATACACATGAAATCAGAGATCATAAAGCACTAATTACAAATTGGTGTAGCAAATCAGTCTTAGCTTATCAAAGCGGGAACACGTGCAGATAAATTATTTGGTTGGCTATTGTTTAGGCGACTGGGAGTGTTTGATTCGCAGTGAGTCATGGCGCGGTGCGTACATAAATAAAACTCGGCCAGTTTTTGTACAGTTCGCTAATGAGGGGCGGTCGGTGGTCGGTCGGCTATAAATTAACAACACGGATGCGACGACCGCCACGCGACGATCTGCTAATTGCTCACAAAAAGTGCACGACACACGTTTGAGGAAATAAGTTTGATTAAGATTTCAGCAACACTTTGTGTATTGCCCATTATAATGTGAAAGCCAATAAATAGGTGTCAAGCAAATAGATTACTATCACTTTTTGATAACTTACATAATAACAACGCATAATATAATTAAACTGATATGAGTCACCCCTTAAAAAGTTAACTATTTCCTTATAAAAAATAGTGGTACAAAATGAACGTAACGCATTAATAAGTCGGAATGATATGTCGTATGTCGTAATATAGGCCACATGTCACAGCAGGTCCGTGGCCTGCCTGTAATTAGTTCCATTCGACATGCCCGCCGCTGTTCCGGGGATAATAATTCATAGACTTACAAATATATTTCATATTAGGCCACACTAATGATATCAATGTTGCCTTTTACAAGTATCAAATAAATTGGAGATTTAAGTTTTTAAGTATATTTATTGTTTTCTAATAACTACAGTAATGCTTACTCGAAACGTATTTCCAACAAGAGTTATAATTTCCCAAGAATGAACTTGACAAATGTTTTCAGAAAATGTTGCTCCTGAACTGGACTATCATTTGAGGACTGAAAACTCTACCATAACATGCAATTTATATTTTCTTTAGCAGTTGAATGTAGAAATAAACATAAACCTGTTGTAGCAAACGACCTACACAACAAACTAACTAGCGACATTAAAAGTGTAAAAGATCAAAATCTACGTCACAGTAAATGTAGTGAAACGTGGAGCGGCATTATAACACACCGTGTGAAATGGGCCCGCCCCACGTGAAAAACAAACACTCGTAAAAATATGTCCAAATGACATGTAAAATTTTTCTACGTCACGACGATGAGATATTGTAATGGTCCGTTACGAAAAACAGTAATAGTGTCTCATGCAACAGGGGCATTAGACCGCCCTTGAAGACATGTGCCGGCGGATTAGAGTCCATTATAGGAAGGAAAATCCAATTCACTCAGGGTGAATTGAATAAGCTAATGGGCTGCACACAGAAACAAAGCCATAGAAGCGACATAAATGTTAATTTCAAGCTTACCTGTTCTCCATACACTTCGTCGACGCCTCTAGGTAATTGAATAATTGGCTAATGTCAATAAAAACTTACCAAAACCAATTAACGATTTCTTAAACTATTTATAATACAAAAAAATATATGTTTTACGACGTAGTCACGTCGTTTTGTTATGCCAAACAGGTTATATCTTTAGGCAGATGTATTGCATATTTAAAGGCTTCCTCAATTTTAAAGCTTCGTGTATTTTTCTGTAAGGTTTTTTGGTATGTTTGATGTTTCCTCATTTCTTGATATTTTGAAATGAACACAAACTTCTGTATGAGAGATAGATCAAAAGTATGAAAACTTCTAACACAATAAGGTGTCGCATCTTGTCGCTTCTAGTAGCGCAGGCGACAACAGTTCCGCGCAGCTGATGTTCCATATTTAACACATTTGACTTGTTTCCACAAACAGTCGGTCGCGGCGGAGGCGTGCGCCGGCGGCGCGATCACACATTTCTTAACATATTTTTTATTCGTCGGCATCCTCACAGGCTAATGACTAAAATTAACATTCACATATTTTATAAATTTTCTGTAAACCTGACATTTAACTGAGGAAAGGTCGCGCGAGGTGAACAATTAAATATGTTTTGACGGCTATACTATACGATTCATTTCCGTATTTTTATGTAATTAATAAATAGTATACAGAACATAGAGCATCAATAAACCGAACAGAAAAGGAAGACGATCAAAGCATCAATGGTCAAATCAATATACTTAAAATTAGACACGCTAATATCAATTACGTCAAACAGAAAACAAGTATTTTATGTATGTATAACACAGCGTCAAGTTGAAATGGCCGTCACATTCCACCCTTTTTCAATAGAGTCGTGTGCATAGTTGCGTCCGTCGAAACTTAATAGCTGTAATACAGGCGACGTCCAGGCGATTTGCATGTGAGCCGGTGAAAGTGGTCCTCAGCTTTCAAGTGCCTTGACAAACGCACCACGTAGAAGAACAATGGAAACTGGTTGTTTGTAGAGAGCCCACCATAGCGCGCACCTACATACTAATGTTCCTATGTACAGTTAAGTTCATTGTAGCGGTTGATTTGATCTCTTTCTAAATGGTTACGCCATCTCTATAGCGACCAGACCATCTTTCTATACCCACTAACGTTTACTTGATTTACAAATTACAGCTAATTTAACGGGCACTGTCCGAAAATTTAAATTCTATCAGTTCAATCACATTGTCAAAGAATCAAAAAGAAACAATTTCTTTACATATTCAAAAGCAGAAAAGGTCTCTCATTGACCAAATTGACAATCAAATTCCGATAAAAATACTCGAACTAAAATAGAAAACTTACAAAAACTGTGTTAAATAACAAGTTCTTGCTTTTGTCCGACACAGTCGGTGATTCCGCGTTCGAATAATCGACTAATCCCTAGACGCCACTCGATTTTGTTTTGACACACTTGCTCGTGTCACTCACAAGGAGTCCTGCCACTGGAACTTCATAACGTCTGATACATCACTTCGTTAACAAAAACCAAATCGAAGTGCTCATTCAACTTGTTTTTTGGTACTGAAGTGTGAATGAAAGCTCATAATAACTAAATATGATTCAGCAGTTTTTGAGGTGTTGAGGAATTCAAAATATTATCCTTACAATTTTGATTACATGTTAAGCCTCTAAAATGAACCTAGCTCCTAATAGATTATTAATAAACTACAGATTATTCTTCATAAAAAAACTGATTTCAGTTTTGTAGTAATTGATACCTACCAAATTCAAGATTTAAATAACTTTTTTTGCTTTGCAAGAGGAGGGATTACTTGGCTTACGTTAAAGCCATTTGATTTCCACTTATGTCTAGATCTAAACGGATTTGGGACAGGAAAAGTTTCTATGACTATTCTGACGTGAATATTTATCAGAACCTTTTGAAATCGCACATGTACGAAACTTTACATCATGCAAGTCCTACAGCTGCTTTTGGAAATACTGTGATTCCCCAAAAAACGAAACGCGAATCGAATCGCGCGCATCGTCCGCAGGACAGTCGCATGAGCGTTGAGCGCTCATCGTACAATACCACGATACAATAGTCTATAATTTGCATGACGGCTTTTTATCGATAGTATTGTCGACAATCCGCTGGCAGCTGCACGTTCTACGATCGGTTGACAACAGAAAAATATTTTTGATAGAAGTTTGTCGATAAAACTGAAAGTTTCACATGAACTTTATCTACCAGGACCGTAGTAAGGGTAAAGGGTAACGTGCTGTAAATACACTGAAGACGTTCTTTACATTTTACCGTGATGCGTAGCTTTCTGACTTCAAAGGTGTTCTCTGTTTACTACCGTGAAATGGGCTTTTAGCATCAACTTTCAGTCTCAAAAGCAAATTCTCCCAAAGCACTTTGAAACAAGGTAAAATAATGTTGAAATATCTTCTAAATGCGAAATATTTGAGTTGAGCAATAAATATTGTAAAAAAAAACTGCAACAAAACAGCTACATTGAAATAGATATCAGTTTCTAACTAAGGGCATGAGAACAGATATTAGTCAACGGAGATAAGTAAGAGTAACTGTAACGATCACTATACATACAATCGTCATTAACATACTGAACGGCAATAAAGAATTTATACATAAACACCCTTTTATCCTCGCCCTTTGACGCTGCAACACATACGCGACTGTTCCTTGTGATTTACTATTATTACCAGTAAATAAAAAGTGGTAGGGGAGCAAAGAGGTGGAGCGAAATGCTATTATAATACACGCCATGAGTAGGGTCCGAAAGATAATGCACACAACGCCATCGACTTTGTAATTGATTCACTTATGTCGCACGCATCGAGCTTTCCTACGTTCGCACAAATGTATACGTCAACTCAGTTCGTACCCTCGTGCAATATTCAAACATAGTGTTTAAAGTGTCCCATAAAAGTTTCAGTATTAAAATAAATAAGATCGTAAAGTGTTGTGCTTATGAAAGTCACGTACAAGGAAAAACTGTATATGTATAGACATTGTGATCGTAACGTAAAATGATTTTTTTTAGATAATATTCCGTTCATATAAAAAGATGATAGTGAAGTGAAAGAACACAGAATCGTAATTAAAAACATAAAAATGGATTACACAACAGGAACTACGTCTTCGATGAACAATATGAGACCAATTTTCGGCGCGTACGCCTTTCAAGGTGAGCATCGAATTATTATTGTCCGTAGACACGAAAGGATCCAGAAAGATGAGAAAAAAGGCCCGATATGGTTAATTACGATGTTCCCAGGTACCAATAAAACAAGCAATAATACGTCGGAATCAAAGACCCGAAATCAATATCGACTATTGCCTAAACAATAAAAAATTGGGCACAGCACATTACCTTTATTTTCCATGAACGGTTCCGTAAAGAATTGTTGTAACATTCCTATCACAGATTCATGTGATTCTGTAAATTAATGTCTCTCTCGTTGTTACCATGCCGCATGTTGATTTTTTAATTATGTTGCTGGACATGGCATTAACGCACGCAATACCAAAGCTATAAATATGACTCGAATTACAGCACTCAATCGATTAGAAAAATTAATAGCAATACTTTTCCGGGGATAATTATAATATTATACACTCGCCTAACCCTAATAAAATCTCAACGACGATGCAGACACAGTCATATTTCTATTACCTACCTATTAACGCGGAACTCTAAAAAAAGAAGATACCTTTCAAAGTGCCGCTTATTAACCTCTCATCGACTCCGACCGTAAAATGTAAACTCGATAAAGCCACCAATTAAAACTAAATATGAGAATCTCAACAATCAAAGCTCGAGCCGCTACATCTGACACCGAAAAACATTTCTCCAAAAAATAAATCGCGTTTTTTGTAACGAACGCAAGGTCGCAAACGCAGCATGATTTTCGCCTTTCGACAACCGCGATTACAAGCGGGCCGATCACAAGCCACGGATCGATCGCAGCACAATTCTGAACCTTAAAAAGTATACTAAGCACGAGAAGCGCATTTTCGATCGACAATACGTTCTGGTCAGGACAGGGTAGGTGGTGATAATAACAATGCTTTATGAAAAGGTTTAGCCAACTAATTTGTTTTTTCTCGGCTACTGTCGATCTCGGTAGCGATGCAACCTTTTTTTGTTGGAGGAGATCAATCAGTCAAAATAACAGTGTGATACCGCCTTTGATGCGATCCGGCCGGCCTGTTTTAATCTCCACTGATACATGATTAGATCACCGATGATGCAGCAAAGCCGAGTAACTGATCTGAAATTGGACGAATCTAACGCGTTACTCATAGATTAACTGATGAAATCTACCTTATCTGGTGGTATGTATCGTAACACAATGTACTTCAATTAGAAGCACTGAATGAGAATCCTCTTACATTATATGAAGCTCCCAGTGTCAGCATGCTCTCAAAAAGTAATCCAATTTAAATTATCATTATTTTCCAAAAACTCTTTATATTCTAACAAGTGCATGCTTTATTATAAAAAGTCTTAATTTTATTAAATTATAATACCATAGTATTAACTTAAAAGCTAGCTCAACGTATGGAACCCATAATCAGTGCAGTAGTCGGCCACAACAATGGCCTTGCTGTTTTTTTTAACTTGAAATACAAAGTAAAAGGACTATGAAAAACAAATGATGTCAATGACATCGTAATGACCGTCCATCATTTCACAACGCCGTCAAAACTGTCTCAGCGTACGCGCATGCATATTACATGCGTGTGTCGGTAATACCTTTTTCACCCAAAGTACTTTTTGCCGCATCTGATAAAATTCGCGCTGATGTGTTGTGCTCACGACAATGAGAAATGAGATATGAAATCAGTCCTCTTTTTAAAATGCGATATAAAGCAGTCTAATTAAGGAAGCATTCAGAATGAACTAAATTACGTAATAATAGTTACCGTGTGCAAAAAGCGATTTGAAACTTGATTACTCGGGTTTATTATGCTGATTACAATATACCGGCTCGATGAACTATTCAGTTCTCTCCATTAAACTAAAACATTCATTAAATCGGTCGTAATAAGAAAATAAAAGTAAGAAGGCAATGATTGTGATTCGAAATTAAATCGGGAGCTGTCTCATCACCACACGTACTTCCATTGAGAGAAACACAATGGTAATCACAGAGAAATGCAGAAGCTTGTATGATTAATTACATTATGTGTTGTGTGTTCGTTGTTTATTTGTAGTGTGTGTGGAGATTACTACAAAGAGGCTAGCGACATACCAGCCTCGTATTAAATTCTCGTCCTTTGAACGTATTCTTTTCTCGGCGCATGGTTTGCGATGTTAGTAATAAATGCCGCTCGTATCGGATTTTTGTCAAACGTTTTAGGAATTTGCGTAAAACAAATAAAACGACGGCATTCCCTTTTACTCAGAGATTTTCTTTTTGATTTTTTCTTCAGCCTGTGCCAAAAGCATGGATAACATGAACAAGGCAAATTAGCCTCCAAGCATAATATAAACAGCATAACCGTGTGTTTGCAGTGCCGAAACATTCACGACAAAACATGTTGAAATCTCTAGTTCCTGTCAATGTTCCATACAATTTTTGACAGGAGCTAGAGACTTCACAACATGTTTTGTCGTAAATGTTTCGCCAGTGCAAACGCACAGTTAGGGCTACTCTCCTCTTATTTCGGTTTGAGCACCCACCCTTTCATACATATTAATGTAAACTTTTAGGTGACAGTACTCTTCTGCTCTTCGCATGCCATTTTACACTACATTGTATTTAAAATCTTCTAGAGGGTACAATCTTCTAGAGGAATACAATGCGAAAATGTAGACTTAAGTTACTCTTCATTTTCGCATTGTATTATGAAATATTGTTTGTAAATTATTTTAATTTCTTTGTCACTGGCATCGTATACACATTGAAGCTATATTTTTTCTTATGGGAAGAGAGAATGTATATTATTAAAATCTTGTGATTACAATACCACTTCGGTAGTTAGCAGTTCTGCTGGGTACTGCAACAACAAATAGGTTAATGTAGTAATTAAGTACTTATCTGTGAAATATTGAGACGATCTTCAAAAAATCATTTTATAATCAATAAAATTTTCAGCTAATAGGTAAAATGCTCATCATAAACAAACAAAACAATAAAATCTTAACGCTGTTAGAAATCTCATGTAAGAATGCTAGGAATTTTCTTCATTGCGTTCAATTTTCTCTATTTTCTAAAGCGCTCACTTGTCAAAGTGTCTGTTTGCCGGGCGACATATCTGTCGCGACAAGAATGCAGATAATGGATGAAAAAGTATAAAATTCCTATCGAGGCATGCCGCCATGGTGTGGCTGCCATGCCGCCGTCCCGCCGCAGGACGCAACTGATTGAGTTATAAGCTATAATGGCAATTCCATTCTGTTTTTGCACTGTTTTTCACTTGAATGCCATGTAGTAAGGCGTCTACTCATATTTAATATACATTAGGCACTGAATGTCGATCCCAGATCTGTGCTTCTTGCCCGCGGTGAACCGGAATGCGTGTCTTGTTTATTTTGATTTGTCACCTTTGATATATGGATAGGTACTTTTTGTTATTATCTGAATACGTTATTATAGTTAACTGGAAGGCGACCTTTGTTGTTGGAACGAAGTACTTTAGCGCGGCTTATGATAGGAGTTATCTGGTAGACAGCGTCACGTAACGAAAAAGACAGTTTCAAGAGTCAAAAGTTTTTATTTTTGTCTTTTAAAACAACTCTCTTTTTAAGCAAATATAAACAGCGAAATGAACTTTGCTCCAACCGGGTGTCCACACCTCCCTACTTTTATTTGTCTATAGTTTTACGGTGTTCATTGGGAGAGTATTCAGAAGCTATAAAATATACATAATTTACAAAACAATAGTAAAATAATAATATGTATACTTGAATACATAGCTTCTACTTTATTCTATAAGCTCAATAGACAATACTCTTTACTTTTTTTTTTTTATTGAAAATCAGGACACATTAAAGGAAAATTTAACATTTTTTCCAGACCTAGGAACAATATTGAATATTCTGTCCGAAAGCATGAAGTTCTTCCTTTTCACAAATTCATTAAAGTGAAATGAAAACAATAACAAGTACTCACTTTGCTGTCAGGTTCTTCGATAGTTGAATAAGTTCTTGTAAATTCGCTATTTGCTACGAGAATTCCATGTTCTATTTTATAAAATATTCTTATTATCTCTTCTCTTAAAATGATACAATACGATTGTTATGTTATAACGCATAAATCTTATAACTTGATTTTCTACTTGTTTGAAATTGACACTTCATCAACCAATTATATGATCATCACATCAACCATAAAATGAGCAACGTTGTAAGCAACTGCAAATGTTTTATTGGGCTAATTGTGCACATCCAACCATCTGCAATGTTAAAAAGCGAGAGGATGTGGGCACTTACCTGACAAACTACATTTTAACGTTTTACACATCCAAATCTGACTTTAATGATCATGCTCATACAACGAACTCCTAATATCCACATACAAAAAACAATATCAAAGTCGAGACATCCAGTCGCCAGTGGAACTCAAAGTCCGTTCGGTTGGCCTTATTACCGTGTAATAGAGTCATTTTTCGTTTGTTTTGTTGAAATTTTATAATGCAGAGTTCAGTGGCAGGTAGGCACAGCGGGTACAAAGCCGAGTAGCCGCGTCTTATAATCGAGAGTGCCTCCGGTTTGATAGTTAATTAAAGAAGTGAATAACATGCGGCAATGCAAGTCAGCTGCAATCTTCGTCATTGTACGGGATGTCCTCAGAGCGGATAATACCACATCAACATCAGGCAATTATTTCTATATCATATATTTGTGATGAATATTTATTGCTAATCATTAAAGTGTATAAGGAAATGGTGCGACGTGTATTAATTAATATGCTGAGAGGTAGATATTCCGATGAAGCCGTTAAAATGATTGTTTATGTTGTACCCGCTGAGATTGTGCAAAAGGTTTCGTTTGGTGTTCTGAGAAACAAAGGTCAGGGTTATTTAAAGCTCTTAGTGCAGTGACTTGTCAATAGTATTTGAGTATACAAGTATTTGTTAGGGGGTGTGAATCACTCTTTATTTTACATCGACGCTTTGCACTACGTTGCCAGTGCAGCCCCAGTGACTGCGAGATGGATCTATGTAGAGGACATTACAGTACGATAGGAAACTGGCTCTACCAACTATTAATTCATTCTGTCGCGTCAAAATTACTCACAAGAACTTGACCTCATCGCTCAAACCAGATAAATCACGTAACCAACTGTTATCGAATTATATTTTATGATTATTACCTATATTGAATAATCGAAATCAAAAAACATGGAGGCATTAATCAATTTTACTCGTGCCCATGAATATAAATCAAAATAACAAATGTAGCAAAATTGTAATCGTAAATTTTCTTCATCTATCCATTGTCACTATGATATTTTGAAAACAAAAAGCAACTTTAGATACGCAAATAGGTAATATTTTGAGGCAATAAAACCGTTATCGGCGAAGTTATCGCTGCGCAACGGAGCGCATTTTGCACGCTTCTAATGAACGCCTTATGAAACAGGCAATTTATCACATGTGGCCTTATCACAGAATGCACTGATAAATTTTATATGAGAAGAAACTTAAATAAACAATAGCTATTATTCCAGCTAACTACCTACACGTGCACAAGGCACTCCATCATGATGAAAGAATCGACTGGAATCCTAGCGAGCTATTTGTTTTCCAAATTCTTGTATCCCTTTAAACAATTGGTCAGTTTCACTTGAGGTAGGCAGTACGTGACTTGTTATTTTGTAACGTTTCACATAAACTCTCATTACCAATTCGAAAAAGTTGGTATTTCAAAAGGACCGTGTTTGTCGGCGCCTTGTATCTACAGTCTAACCATGAATAAATCAATGAAAACAAATAGTATTCGGCTACTAGTGTTCCTAAAAGCTTTTTTCAATGATGTATGATCTGCTATTGTCTCAACTCCCGTTTTGTTACAGAGCCTCAAGTATGTTAATTTATTCAAAGTCAGATAATAGGTAGAGCATATTTTCCTGCCAAGATCCAGTGTGCTGTACATATAGATAGGTTCGAGGCGTAATTTGGTAGACACCGAAACTAATTTATTTAACAAAGGACGGACCGACCGATAGAGCACTTTTTATGCGTGTACAAACATATTATTACGTCCAAACATATATACACACTATGTGTATCTATCCGTAGGTTCAGTTCGTAACACATCTTTTGCCGTAGCTCCTGTAGCAAGCAAGACTTTCTACATCAATTTCAATATCCTTTCATAGAATATCAAATACCCTGAAAAATTAATATTATACTAGGCAAACTTTTTTTTTTTTTGCTTCTTAATAATTATCTTGTGGTTTTCGTCTATTAATATATAACTCCCACTGTTGTAGTGGGTGTCGTAAGAACGGACAATTGTGGTAGAAACTAGTTACGTGCTAGTACGGAAAACACCTCTTTTTTGAGTTTCTAGAAACATGAACCAACTTACGACTTTTCATGAATAATACGTGATCTATCTACATAATATATATCAATGTCATATACTAAAACCTCATTGATAATGTGTTTATAAAACTATTGTACACGTCTAATGAATCTTTGTTAAAGACGTGACCAAAATAATTCTAAGAAAGGTAACAATTAAATCTGACCGGAAATTAGAAATTCCTGAGACGGATAACGTAAAAAAGCGTTATCTTTTTTATGACAAATAATGTCACGAGAAGTGAGAAACATTCCTCAGACGTTTACACCTTTATTGTTGACACAATTATATCTTTTAATCGCTTACTTTTATAACGACACTGTCAAAGTCACTGTAATGTCAGATTAGCCGATAAAAGTTTCAAATGTCAGACAACCATAAATTATAAGTGTAAAGTATTGTATCTGCGGTAAACGAATACTGTAGATGTGGATTGTTCATTTTTATGGGAAGTCATGAGTTTTACTTCCAAAAATCTGCTTAAAAATATCTAAAAATCGATTAAGATCTTTTTGAGGAACATAAATTAACATGGACTAAAAAGTAATGTGGTACCCTCATGTTCAAATAAAATAAAGAACAACAAACAAATGCATTATTATATTTGTATATAGTAATTCATTCTAGCTTGTTACCGATACAAAATACTATAAAAATATAAACATTGACACAGTTAAGTACAGAAATAAAATGGAACTTACTCTACAATAAAAATAAGCAAATACTGTACAATAAAACTGCATTTTTATAATTGGCAACTTGCTGCTAAGAAATGAAGAAATAATGATCTGAAACAATAAAAACTATTTATTTGCGTTCTTATCTATTACGTTATAAATTATCCGGTTACCACTTTGACGCAATCATTTATTAAGAATCAGTTCTTTCCCGTATCGTGACCGCGGTAGAACCTAGTTTAGTTTGGTACCTTTATGTAAGTTCATAGTTACCTTTTAGAGTTGCACTTTTAGTATAGTTAAGAATACTAAAGGCGTAGCCACTGGCGCTTACTGAACGTATGCGCAAAGCAGACAGAAAGCGACGCAAACGCTCCGACTTCACATAGACGCTGCGTTAGCGTCACGCAACTCCAAGATTTCTCACCAACATTTACGGTGAATGGCTCGTCATTGGCACCTCTTGACTGCGAAAACCACTCCTAGCGTTACGAAGTGAAGGCAAAATATTCTTAGCAACTTTGTTATAAACAGTGGGCGTTTACGCGGTCTACGCGACCGACATTTTTCTGCCACGCAGCGTCTTTAAGGCGTTTATAATCTGGTAAGAAACTGCTACGCAACGGCTACACGGCGTTTTTAATCTGCTACGAACATGCTACGTAGTTGCTACGGCCTCAGTGATCTGCTACGCCCCGGCCACGCGGCGTTTATGATCTGCTACGTAGAGTTTTCCCAGTGTCTATAATCTGCTACGCAGTGGCTACGCGGGTTCTATGCAGCAACTATCGGTTTCCACGCCGGACACATACCCAGTACGAAGGAACGTTTACTCTATGAGCTATTCTGTGTTGAATTGCTGCAGTGGTCTTCAGTGGTACCTATTCAAACCATAACATAATAATTTCGCAGCATAGATATTTACTGGTTACATAACTATCTATAAAAATATTAACATTGAATCTAATTACCGCCTGGTACCATTCATGACAGTACAATTGGATCAGTATAATAGTGGATCAGTACTAAAGGTTCTATAATCTCTTATTTTCCTTGTGTAATATTTGCTCGCTGAACGCTTATCTTGTTGCCAGGCGCCCAGCCTCTATCGATATGAATGCTTTATTGGTTTTTTATTTGAATAGTTACTTAAATTGAAATATTGTGTCTTATTATTCCCCTTCACTATATCCTAGTCTGCTTTTTAACTAATTATGCGTGGTAGCTATCACTAGCTAATCTTCGGTAATTGCTACGAATCGTAGCTTCGTAGCAACGCTTTAGTGCAATTATTGCACTAATGCGTTGCTACGAAGCTACGATTCGATGTTTGTGTTGTTTTATCGTGTGTGTACTTACCTACCCATCCTAGGATTTCCACATATACAATACAGCAATACATAGCAATACATTGCTATAATGATGAGATTGATTTCAAAGTGAATAGTGTGGGTTGTCACGAAAAGTGTTTGATTGTAGGTACTTATGAGATTAACTAAAGTTTTAGTTATTTTTTCTGTCCAGTTTCCTGTGTACAGAAATAACTTCGTCTACGACTAGCATAACAATGTCTATTGTAGAACTACAGTTTAATTCCCCATTAGCCCAAAACTATGTCAGCTTCTGAATGAACTTGTGCAATTCGATCTTCGAAACCTGCTCTCTGTATAAAGGAAGAATGAAATCCAATTAATGTCTCAGCAGTAACTGTCGTCAGCCCTTCGTGAGATTAACTGAACAGTTGGCAGTTACTGCTTTCACTTTGCAGCTATTTACGTACTCAAATACTGCTAATCTTAACTTGGTTTAAATAACAAAAATTCGTATAAGTAACTTGAAAATTATTTTGTGCAGAGCACTTTATGTTGGTACATGTTCTCAAGGAAACGCAAACATTTGTAAATAAATTTACTATTTTCAAAGGAGATAATAAACAAGTTATTAACAATACAAACTTTTAATAAAACCCATATTTTGACAAATTTATATAAAGGACCATATTTTCCGGATCAACGGTGTAAATGAATAGGTAACAAAACACACTACGGCGCTAAATGCCTACAGAAAGCAAACAGTCATCGTAAAAAATAATTTGCTTAATTGCAGCCTCCAAGTCTGTCTGTATCGAACAACAAATAATTGGTTCCCAAGAGAGCTGCCTATTATCACCAAATACTTAAATCTACGTTTAGTTTGTTACTGTGAGAAACATCAACTCCAGTTAAGATTAAAAATTTGGGAAAAAACTATTAGGAAATGAGTCAGGAGTGGAATGAGGGTCGGTAACGAGATCGACTCGCTTCAGTGATCATAGTGGGGCTTCCGGTCAGGGAAATGGACATTGCGGGGACTACACCTGCTGTGGCATACCTAATGCGTACCTCCCAGAGGTTAACCAACTTGACAGACGAATTATATCATTTTTACAAGGAACTCAGTAGGAAGAGTTCTTAGAAATCAGTCGTAGCTTAATTGTTCATTAGTTTCATATCAAATAGCACATTAGAATGAAATAGACTCATATTATTTCCAGGTAGGACCCTAATAACCTCTGAAACCACTTCTAGCAAAATGTTACCTACATTATGTAAGTTACGACAAAAGTATACCATACAATCAACTCGCCAAACTTAATGATGACTAATGATTGCACGAACTAATCAAAATGAGGAAGCTAATAAAACGAAACAGGACACCTACCCAGGAACGCACCAAAAAACATCGGATCGGACATTTTTTATTTTCTTTCCACATCCCAAAAAGAACGATTAAAAAAATTCGGCGCTAAAAAGAATAACACCGTGAGTCTATTACTCGTATAGCATGTCATCGACGGTTCATTAAAATGCGATGACTTAACACAAACACCATAGTGGACTTCATTGATAGCCTCTGACGTAGGTTGGACTGCATAAAAACTCCATCCATCTGCCACACCAACATCACCCTTAACGTAATGAGTTAAGAGTGATAATTTTCCGTAGGACCAAGAATTCACTGGTTCGTTTTGGAATGAAAGATCGTTTACAATAGCATTTCATTCCGTGGAATCCATTGATAAGTCTGATGCTACCAGTGTTACAGGACGGTTATCTCACGAGCGACAGCAGAATAGCGCCGGTAGAACGTTTCAAGAACCCAAACATTGTATAAAAATGAAAGTCTCTATTCGTATTACTAAAAGTGTTGATGAAATAGGCATATAATTGAGTGAGAACTTAATTATATGCCTATTTCATCAACAGTGTCAAATTGTCCAGAGCTAATTTATTTAAGGTTATAAAATAATTATAGAAAATTAATTCAGGCATTGGTCTAACCATAATGTAAAAAGAGATGAACACGATTTCTAACTGAGAGCAACTTAGAAATGTTACAAGTCATAAGGAAAAGTTACAACGTAATCATGTAATAATGAAAGCGCAATAAAACGTTGCACTGACAGTTTTATTTCTCCATTGGCAGTTTTATTTACACTCATCGGAATAAATACAAATTAATACAAAAAGAGATTGTACTAACAAAATATCATGTGCCTGGCTGATTCATTCGTAGTAATTGAAGCGGAAAATGTAAAAAGAGCACTGTGTACCTGCCTAACGCTATAAAGAATTTTCTTAACTCTAAAAAAGAAAGCTAGATTAACTATTTACTTTCCAAAACCGTGAGAAAACGTTCTCCTCTGAACTTTCAGTGAGTACTTGGATTATAAGCAAAAAAAACAGTAAAGCGAAATGTTACAGTTACAAATTATGGTGCCGTGAAAATTACAAATTCAATGCAAAATTGAATGCTTTGAAGGCACTTTGTGAGGCCGATTCTGTTTGGAATAAATTAATTATGACAATTTAAGTCGATTTTCCATCGTTACCAGCGGCCGACACCGTTCAAATTACAATTTTGTACTGCGGTCGCTTGGTATTGTCTAGGTTAATGCAATGTTTGACTGGATATCCGGAGGTTCATTCGTAATTTTGATCTGGAAATCAAATAACATAGAATTGATACTCTATTGCAAGAAATAATACAGAGAATTGTAACGTTCTTATGAAAGCGATAGCTTGCAAGGGGCTTATCGCTAATGTGGGTGTCTGCGAGTCAACCTACAAGGACAAGTCTTGATTGAGGAATACAAGGGACAGTGGTACGCATTCCCTTTACTTTATTAACCCAACTTACGTCTTAACAATCTAGATCTAGAAATGTTTGTAGCACTAAACGTGGAAGTTTCATACCGCAGCCTTGTTGATCACAAAGAGGAAGCTATTTATAGTGGACATTCAATTTAATAAAAAGCTTGACAGGATTTTCTATTTGCGTACAAATAGATCACAAAAGGATTATGACCGCGCATGGAAAAACAGGGTTAGTGAGGCTTCCACCCTTTCACAACTATGTATGTAGTTAAAACGCTATCCCAACTGGAGAGTACACTGTTTTTATGAAATTGAATGAATAAAGACAAATAACCAAGTCCGTGTATCATATTATCGAAAGGTACATAAAAATATAAACTCACGCCATTCCATAGGGGTAGGCATGAGTTTAAAGGCTTTGCCTTTGACTTGCTAGCTATCCTTACAAACTCCTTGTGCTTCGTTTACGTTCATACATCGAAAGGTATCTACCATAATATAACAAGTTCTATAATAAAATGTTGTTGAGGATTCTTATTGCCTGCAGCAACCACGAGCGGTTTATTACTTGCTGATTTTTAAAGTCCTTGGGTATCCCTCAGTGTTTGTCTTCGACGTAAATTCATTTGACGCTAAAACTAAAAATTTGTAGGTATTTTTATTTCTAATATCGTTACAATCATTTTCTGATATTTCTTTTCACAAGTTTCAGCGCAGTCTTTTTACACCTTGCGTGAAGGCAAAAGGAATCTACAGCTTATCTCTACGTTTGTAAAAACTATTGCAGTAGATAAAATAATACTAACAGGATAGAATATCTGACACGTAACACGATTTCCGTTTGAAACGGATGCTACAACTTGCGGAGCGATAAATAGTTTTCCCGGTTAATTAGATATAAGCATTTTCAATTAAATAGCTACAATATGACGATTGTAATAACTTTCACTTTAACATTGCGTTACAGTAAAAGTTACATAATCTTAATTTTTGAGTAAATTCTTAAACAGTTTAATTTGACATTTTCCATTTTAAAATGTATGAAATAAAAATATCAAATGTCTCGAAAATGATTGACATTTACATAAAAGTTAAAAGGGGTCATTTGGTTGTAAATTACCTCTCCTACATCCCCTTAACGGATTGCCGATGCATAACCAATAACCCTGTATTTGACAAAAGATTTTCTGCACATACCCTACTATTATATAGTTTTATTACACCTGTGGGTCAACTTCACTCAGCGGGCATACCTACAGTGACCTACGCGTTCAGTATAATAATGCACTGAAGTACCTAGTGCTGTGGCTGCCGTAGAGTTGTTGTGTGTCAAAGATGTTTGCGGATAATGACATTATGGTTTTGCCGCCATTATTAGAAAAAGATGTGTACTATGCATCCCTGATATCACGTGTTCGCTGCAGCACCAACAGTATTCTCAGTGTGTTCGCAGATCAGTGGGATTCCCCGATGTTGCAGAGGTGGATGCAGCTCCACGCTGAATTTTAAATTTAATTGTATGCCAATCTGTGGCTGTACCTACTAATTAGCTGTTAAGTAAAATTCCAGCAGCAGTTTGATATTATTTGATACAACAACAACATTATACAGTGCTCGATCGCCGATCACCAACTGAAATAAAATGTCGTCCTACTTTTCTGACAGCTGACGTTTACGACTTGCGCGAAATGATAAAGTAATTTAAAGTTTTCCATTACACTTGTACAAGTTAGCAGCAGCTTTCAAGTTTATTTTTTGTTATTTAAAAATCAGCTGGTCGAGATATTCTGACAGGATCGTCCTCATGCAGACAAAATATGTATTTGTAAAATGTGCAGCATATAAGAGCACTAGCGCCAGAGAATAATTCCCAAAACTTCTTAATGAACTGAGAACCGGCACTGTTTGGATTCCGCATTTGTTGGACCATTAAGTCGGTAGGAGTCAGACATAAACCTTCGCGTATCCAGGCAAATATAAGATCAGATGTAATTCTTCAAAAAAAATTATTACTAAGCTAAATAAAATACGACTATCCATCATAATGTGAACTTATCTAGTTGTCGTCTCTCTTATGTTTGTATAAATTGAGTGTGGAAAATATTCTGAAACAAAATAACTTAGTAAATGTAGTGAAATTCCAAACTTAGGCAATTTCGCAAAATCACCCACGTAGGTTTATCAAACAGTGTGAGTTGTGACATTATTAGGCTCGTATCGGATTAATCACTCTGACTCGCTTCACACGATGTGTTCGCTTTTGGGTGTGCTGTCTATGCTGATAATCCTGACGTCATGCAAGAATTAAGTAGGATTCCGTACGTTCAAAATACGGTGAATTTGAAAACGTATCAATGATGACATAATCGAGCTTTCTATATTTTAGAAATAGCATGCAAAGGGTTACGAGTGATTCTCTAATTATGACTATGGCCTGACCAATCCGTCACAACCACAAGTCAGCCATTATTAATAATAACAGCTGCACGGGTCGATCGATCAGGTTAAGCTACACTTTCCGCGGTTGGTCGGTGGATGTGTGACCATCTTTACATAGCAAGACCCCTCCGTGCCTCGGAAAGCACGTTAAGCCGTTGGTCCGGGCTGTCATTCATGGATCTTTGACAGTCGCTACGGGTCGTCAGAAGCCCGAAAATCTCACAACCAGTCTTACCAAGGAGTATCGTATTACTCAGTAACTGGGATTTGGAGGTCAGACAGCCAGTCTTGTGAGGACTATGTGGATCATTTTTATTATCTCGTTTCTCTCTTTCTTTAGTTTTAATCTGGCAGTTTCAGTACTTTTAGCGGCCTACCCAAATGTCCTTTCTTTGGTATTGTTCGTCGAGTCGTTGAGCTTCTTAAGCTCTGAGTTGAGCTCCTCGGTTACTGACAAATGCTTGCACTGACTGGACAGGTCCACTCAAATCTGTGTGGTTCTTTCCTCAAAAGACCATTTCAGACTCTAATCTACATGGTCCTCATATGGCCTGACCAAGATTATGTCTGGACCTTAAAAGAGACTGCGAGCTCTGAGTTTGTTTCGGCCTTTCTTCTCAGAGTAGTCAGATAGGAAACGCCGACCTCATCGAGCTTATTTTATTTTTTTAAATATGACGTGTAAAAGTGATTCTGATACCCTATTTACAGAATAAACAATTTCATTTCATTTCCAGTCGCTTCATGTAAAATACAACACCAACCGGTTAGACTGGAAACGGACCCCAACATAGTTGGGAAAAGACTAGGCAGATTTGAGTCACAAGTCAGGGTTCGTTTATATTAGTTGCCAATGAAAATGAGAAGATTTTGTTAGTTGGATCAAGCACGCGAAGAACTATTGTCAAGTAGACATAGTCACCAGATTGTCAATCTGCTTCGTCGTTCGATGATATGACAGTGTATTAAATTTTCGAGCGCAGAGGTCGCTATAGCTGCATTTTTGGGGCGCAGAGGGAATGATAGTAGGTGGGTGTAGTTTGCGAGACCCTGCTGTCGCACCGACGAGATAACCTCACTTTGCGATGTTGTAGTTGCATCTTCCCACTTGGGTTCGCAGCTGGTTCAGGTACTTCCATTCTCAATTACAGAAATGATTATTTATTAGCCGTAAAGTTATACTTAAAGTTTCATCTGATGTCTGTCTATGTAAAGGTACAGTGTGATTTAAAAGAGAGCTCGGTTAAGTAAGTGTTTGACTTGCACTTTGCTGGGATAACTGACTTGCGTTTCTTAGCTGAAGTAACTAAGTATAACTTGAGTAATCGATGTGTCTTGAGTGCACCACTTGTTGGCTTAGCTATTTAACTTCGAAATTCTTAATTATGAACTTCTCTTTGAACCTTTATAAGCTGAGGAAATTTTTGAACTGGCAACCTGAATCCTGTAACGTAACATAACATCACGCCTGTAATCCCCGAAGGGTTAGGCAGAGGTATACCTTTACTACACCATATTTCGCCGTTTCTGTTCCCTATACCTATTGTAGTCCATCATTAGCATTTCTTCCTCCGACCCCTTGAGAAAATCTGAAACTGATGGTTTGAAACTGCAAGGCGTGTTCCTTCTCTGTCTAAGAAGACGCTGAAGGTAAATAAACCTTATAGTGGGGAAATGAAAGGGAGGTATTACCTAAAGCCTACCTAAAGCACCAACCACAAAACCACAAAGTACCTAAAGTACAAACTCTTATTCACTTCCTATGACACTCCCGGGAAGAGATTGGAAAACCGGTTCTTTAATGTTTTTTCTGATTACCCACAAAAATACAATAGAAATCTTGCAGGAGGATGATAGCGCCATCTGTTGGTGTAACTTAAACTTAACAAAAAATGCTACAAAAATATTTTAGGGTTTTTCTAGGAAAGTTAGTTTAGAAAACGAATGATTATTTATCAGAAATTTTCAATTAGTTATAATTGGGTGAAATGACTTAAAAATTCGACATTGTTTAAATGTTGCTAAGTTAGTTTTACTATCTATGGTTTTGGATATTAAGAACATAACTGAAACGTTTTTATATTTTGCAACTTAGTCATAACCCAATCGTAACTTTTTAATCCACATAAAATTCATCTACCTATATGTTTTATTTGACAAGTGTCCATCACAGCTAATCCAACTGAAACCATAAGCAAATATCCAATACTGAAATAAAAAACCGCTCAAATGCCAAGCATAGTTTATTAGAAGAGGACAAGTATATTTCTGTCACTCTACGGTGAATGGGCAGAACTCGGCCCCCTCCATCGACGCAAGCGCCGGTTTTGGTACCACACTCGGGTGACAAACATTTCCACCTGATTTGAAAACTGAATAAATATTGTGTTAACAGATTATCGAAATAGTTAGAATAGTTATTGAGTGTTGAGTTCCTTTATGTTTAACGTGCTGATTTTCTTTCTATATTATGTAAAATAAATCGGGTCGAAGAGCTTTTATCTGTGCGGAGTGTTTCGTTTTTCCGACAACATCGATGCAAATTTTGAAGTATATTTTTTCCTGAAAACTGTCGTCCCCCACCGCATGGCTCCTCTACAGCCTCACACTGGTGTAGTGGGAGTGTACCATGCACTCACCAACACAGCGACGGGGCCCTCAACACAGCCTCCTCGCGGCACGCACACCACCACGCGACCCGTGTCCGTACGAACACAGGCACTCTCAGTTCACTACACAACCTCCTCTACTGCACTCACGCGCAGTAAAAAAAGATAACGCGATCTATCGATCTTTTTCCAAATCCAAAAAACAACGTCGTCAGATAGCCTTCATGAATATAGTTTGGTACAACTGACGCCTAACATCGAACGCGTCGCTAAACCCCAGACATTTATTTCGATCACAATATTTATGACATCGTAATTAATTAAACATGTCGTTTTAATTATGTAAATACAAATGGGTGATAATCAATTTAAATTATGTGTTTTGATCTCGTTCGCTTAATTTAATGTAAACAGATATTTATCATTATTCGTGGCGTTTTTACGGTGTTAACGCTTAAATGATATAAAGCTCGGCGCGATGTTTTTTGTTGAAGCTAGCTGATACTAGTGTGGCGGTAACATGTTTGAACTTACTCAGTGATAATAAACTTTGTGTTCGCGTTTGTTCATGGAACATACTGAATCTCATACCATTATGGAAAGACACCAGAATGGTATGGATGTGTGGGTAGGTAAGGGTATATAAGTTTTTAATTTTTTATTAACAAAATTTTCTTTTACTGTCCCTTTATATTTCTAATCATTCAGCTGTCCTCGATATTAACAAAGTTTAAATTAAAAGTGTTGAAGCTAACATTTGAACCCTCGTCAAAATCTAACTCGAAACCTATTTCATGTGTCAGTTGATGAGCCGAATGTCGCAGCGGCGGAGTTTGCTTTAGGTTCGTGAGTACATAAAAACATTGACAATTTTATTTATTTATCAGTAATCCAGATTTTTATAATCTGTGTCTAATAATTAACGGATGCTGGGAACCAAAAATATACCTTACAATTATCTAAACCTAATTGTGTTTTAACTTAAAGGATAAAATCCTTCAAATAAATCTTATAAGACAGGTTAATTTAGCCATGATTTTATTTGACAGTTGATAATACACAATCAGTCTCAAATAAGATCTTGTTCAATCTAATTTACTTGAATAAAACAATTAACTATAGCTTGTACTTATGCAAAAAAGCCGTAGGGGTTAAACAGGATGAAATTCCCAAGAAAATACGGAACTTACTTATCTCAATACATTTTCCGGCCGCCATCGTGTTCCTGTCTCAAAATCCTCCATCTTGATAGGCCAAGGACGCGTCAACCAATTGGGTGGCTTGTTCATCAACGGTCGTCCGCTGCCGAACCACATCCGGCTGAAGATTGTGGAGATGGCGGCGGCGGGAGTGAGGCCCTGCGTCATCTCGCGCCAGCTGCGCGTCTCGCACGGATGCGTCTCCAAGATACTCAACAGATACCAGGTGAGTGACAACTTACAACAAACATACAAAAAAATATCCATTGTATTCCATTTATTTCATACCTTTTTTCAGCCTGAAGACTTGAAGCCTGCTTACAAAACAAATTGTGTAAGAACTCTCAATAATATAGTTCTACATTGGCGCCTAAAGTAACTGTTAGGAAATAAAGTCGGATGTTAAATTTTAGCTTTTAAGTTTGTAGCGCAATAAAATACACAGTTTGTTTGGAACTGAGATTTAACTTAACGATGATTAAGAATTTCAACTTTTATTGCAACAACATTAACCAAACTATTAAATCGCGTTTTATATTTGTGAAACAGACTGACATAACTTATTCCAAAATTCGTACATACATAACCTGAAACTGAAATTCAGGTGCCTAAAATATGATTGCACCTACCGACCCATTCTACAAAGCACAGCATATTGTTATTAAACCATGATGTTGGCTCAAGAATACACATAAAACACATCGAAACAATAACTTACGATTGTGTCCGAAACACAACGTTCCCCATTTTATAGACATAAGAGTATTATATGAATGGTGGTCGAGTCGCTACCTACGCATATCGACTGGTCAGGCGGCAAACAATCGCCATTGATCTGCTGCGCAGCGGAGCCTGAAGGTTCGTTTTCACCACCGCTCCTATAGGCGCTATAGCACACCGCTATAGCACATAATAGCGATTGTTTCGCCCAGGAAGCGTTTCGCCACGCTCCGCGAGTATAGGGAACGGCCTCAGCTACCTACTACCTGCTTGCATACATCTAAAACAAAGTACCAGTAGGTACTTATACAAGATTTGAGCATAATTTTATTCTTTAATTCATCGCCGTACAGAAAAAACCCCGTGATTGCAATGAACGATACGTTACAAAGGATGATAAAAATTTAAAAACAGGTGGTCAAAAATTTAGCAAATTGTCTGAGAAATGGCTATGCATCAAGGTTCTTATTATCATCAATAAAAGGCATACGAAGCTTCTTATGGCTGTAAGTGTGCACGTTTATTCTAAACATGCATTTCTGGGTTTTCCTCCATAGAAAGAAAATTATTCATTGGTTTTCTTTCAAAGAAAACCAATGAATTTGTTTACGATGTTTTCGCTGCACGGCGTCGATTTGCAAATAATTATATCGCCTAGATACCGATCCCTATTCAACAATAATGTAACGGGCAAATAAAAGATTGTGTGAAACATTTACATCCACAAATTATAATACCAATTTTGACGCTTTTTTTGTGTAAACATTGGTCGCCATACTGTTCATACTTTTTAATTAATTTTGTATTTAATGTGCCTATCCTCACTATCTTCAATTCAATAAATGCAATTGGTCTAGCCTTTTTGGGTCACGAAGGCTCTTCATCGAATACTTGCGATGTTGCCAAGCCGCTAGATACCTACTGGTCTTTTCAATAAACAGTCCCCATATTTGAATATGAAAGAGAATCTGCTTCTATGGATATAAAAATGTTGATTGTTACATATACAGTTCCTGAAAATGAAAAAATCTTGCTATAAAATTAAGCTTACCTATAATAAAACAACGATCAATTTCGCCTAGGAGACGGGTTCCATAAGACCAGGCGTGATTGGCGGGTCCAAGCCAAGAGTCGCCACTCCAGAGGTGGAGGCCAGGATCGAAGAGCTAAAGAGACAGAACCCCGGGATCTTCTCATGGGAAATACGGGAAAAACTCATAAAGGTACCTACGTGTCAATTTAAATTAAGAAGGAACTATTTCATGTACTGTTTGAATTGTGAGTTATTAGTGTGAAAAATGAAAAGGATTCCGGCAATATCCAATATGGCTTGTATTGAAGATTAATTTCTTAAGCTTCAATAAAAGCCCTCTTTAAGCGGAATCCATTTTTTTTTTTTTATCCATATATTTTCCCACTAAAGGGATTAGTAATCTATTTATGCAGTGCACGCGCTACATGAATTTTCAATTTTAATTCTAGTTTCCCAGGAATCATTCGATTCCAATATATTTTAATTCTGCTTGGTAATCCCACTTCCGTAATTGAGGGAAAATCTTTTCTAGAAAACTGAATGATACATAAAGCTAATGGTTACAAAGGCTTTTACTTAGATCAGGCAGAAGCAAAACTAGTGTTATTATAATTATTTGGCTCGGTAATCCTACGTCATTATTTTAAGCAAGAATTATTTACTTTATGCATTGTAAAACTATACTTATAGCTTAAAACTTGCAAAAACAAGTCTTTTAAATACACAAAAGTATCTCAATCTGTCTTCAACCTCGTCTTTGTTTTATGCCTAAATACTCATCACACCATACGTCATACTGATAATAAGGCAGTGAGAGACAAACGCGCTGGTTACAGGAGGGCGTGTCGGACCCACCCAGCATCTCGTCCATCTCGCGGCTCCTGCGTGGCGGAGCGCGAGATCCGGACGGCAAGAAGGACTACAGCATCGACGGAATTCTTGGAGGTATGTGTTTGTTATAAAATTGTAAGAGTGAAAACATCCTCTGCTATTTCATTGTTATGCATAACAGTAAAGTAATCAAGGATTGGCAATATCTTAAAATATACAATGCTTCGACCTTTTTAGGCTTCCGTACCCAAAGGGTAAAACGAGACCCTATTACTATGGCTGTCTGTCTGTCTATCCGTCTGTCACCAGGCTGTATCTCATGAACCGCGATAGTTAGACAGTTGATGACTAAAAAACAGAATAAAATCAATATTTAAGGGGGCTCCCATACAACAAACATGATTTTTTTGCCGTTTTTATAGATAATGGTACGGACCCTTCGTGCGCGAGTCCCACTCGCACTTGGCCGGTTTTATGCTAATGTACAAATCTGAACTCTAGTTCTCAATGAAACACCAAAATTTTCGCTCAAGCTGTCCAGCAACAATAGCATGAACTTTCCGTAACGCTCATTAGCACAGCTTAGAATCAATTTTACTTCCGATCACACAAAATGTTGTCGGACCAACAAATATTGCACAACTTCCCATCAGCCACAAAAGGTTACTCGGTTACTTTAATGCCGCAACCTGTCAAAGCTTTCTCACGAGTTGAGTTCAAAAAATCAATTTCCGCACACAAATCTTACGTCGTCATTGTTGCCATTTGAAATATTGAAGTTTGTTCTCGACGCTTCAAAGGGCGGCGTTTTGCGAATGAGGCAAATGGGTGAAAAAGGTGACCGACAAAGTGTACCGCGGTCGCCTGCCGCGCGTCTCGATAGTGCTGAAATACGAACAATCTACGTAACATGTTTTGGTTGTAGTGTCATTGTTGCACTATTTTGTCGCCAAGTTTTAATTGTCCTTTGAAATTGAATGTGCCGTACATACCTGTTGCGACTATTGCCTTTGGGGCTTCCCGGCCAAAGAAGTGCCGCCCATCTCGATTTTAACATTATTTATGCAACTTTTTTTTATAGAATCGATTTCCGCAACAACCTCTTTTCAATTTTTTTTTTTTTAATACGCGCATCTATTAACCAATAGAAAACGCATCACTTTTGCAAGCTAACTGAAAGAATCATTTCAATCACGTAGGTATTCCAACATAATGTGTACCTACTTTCAGTTTATTGAACGATTTGAATCACTTAATTCTGTTTAGAATTTGAATAGATTGGGTAGATATAGACGCTTGAAGAAATAAACGAAACGTACAGTTACAAGCTGTCATTATGACAATTATAGAACTAGGTATAATCAGTTCCTGAAAAAAACTCAGAGAAGAAAATTTAGAGCGTGACCACACGTTAGACACGTGATCTTTCTCAGGCTCTAGACTATCTATGTACCAAATTAAATTTAAATCGGTTCAGTAGTTTTGGCGTGAACGCGCGAAAGACAGACAGACAGAGTTACTTTCGCATTTGGAATATTAGTAAGGATGACATTCTAGGAATCGAGGTAAAACAAGTAATTTAAAAAACATTTCTGATCGTTGTGCTCAAATCATTTGTAATTCGAATCAGCTCACCCTGAAAGGCAAAGAAGCGTGAAAATATTATTTACCATTCGATAATGTGCTGTTAGTAGGTATTTGATAAAGTTTAACGGTTGAAGTATGCAATCAGAGCAATAATTACGCCTTCATAACAAATTTATGACCCATTGAAATGTAATCAACAACTCTAGGCAGCCCAGGCGCAGCTCAAAGCAGTTGCAGCTGAATCTAAGATTTCTCACGCTTTCAGTGTAGCTACATTTTCAAATTATTTACCTAACTTGCAATAAATAAAAAATAAATAAATATTTGAAAGAGCATTTTTATCAGATTTTAACCAAACCTGCTGGTCTACCTACTTAAGTACACGTAAATATGTTCAAAAATAAAATTCTCGCTACTTCAGTGTAAATCGTATGTACTCATAAAGGTACACACCAACTTAAATATAACTTTAAGCCTCTACTTATTCTTTTCCCACGGACTAAGAGATACGTTCAGCGATATTAAAGATGGTCATTATTATGGAGCCACACACAATGACATTCAGTTAATTTGCATTAGTGCATAATATATTGCTGCATTGCAAATCAACTTACGAGCCGTTTACATAAGTTGTAAACCGGGACATTTTAAGAAACAATAAGTTTCGAAAAAAAAGATAACGATTTTTGTAGTTTCAAAATTAGTCACGAAACATTCGCTAAAGTACCTTCGATTTACAACATTACCGACAAAGTACTAGCAATCTGCTTTCACAGCCGCATCAGAGCATCAAGGCAAAACAAAAGAGTGCGGGAGGGCGATAAAATCTCTCATTTGTTTAATAACATCGCTCGTTAGAATCAACTAATGTCGCCGCGGCATCAGAGGCGATTATCGAACCACCACTGAGACTAACGCAATCACTCTATATCTGTACTGGGTTAACTTTGGTTTCCATGGCTTTAGTGCTTGGTTGGTTGGTTGATTTGGTTTTGGTAGATTTAAACTGAAAAAAATCATACGGTTCTACGTAGCTTCTAAGCCTTTTGTAAATCTTACATGATCAAGCACCCAAACTGATATGCCTTGTTTGTTTATATCGCTTATTTCATATAATTGATCTTTAATTAAATCGACAGGCGATTGATGACCATAACAAATAATTTAGCTACATTTTGTCCATCGCATGACACTCAAACGCCTGCCAAATAACTGTACTACGATTTTCAATCTTGTCACTTAAGTATAATGCAATTTGTGACAAGATTGAGAAATGATGACATTCAGCATTTCTAAAGGCAATTCGAAGCATTAAATTAGTCGTATTCTGTGGCAGTTGACATGCACTTTCACTGAGGATGTCCATGTAAACCGCGCGCTAGGCCTAACACGTCTCACAATTATTTAGTGGGCATTTATTACCTCGCGTTGTATTCAAGACAATTTTGTCTCATCACATTATTCAATGAGAGCCCTCCCAGAAAGACACGAGGCTCTCCGGAAGTGGCCGAAAGCGGCCGACAAAGAGGAGGCGGAGTGCTTTTGAATGAGCATTAACAAGCTTACATCATAGCTTTATGGCGTGCCTTTACGACCTTATAGAATTTATTTTAATAAATCCATTGTACTTATGTTAGTAATGATAGATATATTTCAAACAATTTGCGTCATGTAGTCTATAATATATGAACAAGTTTTTCAGCACTTAATGCGATTTGAACTACCTAATAGTCAACATTTATATTGTGATAGAACTAAAGAAATAAATCATTATCAGCGATACAAATCGTTTCTGTACAAAATAGAGGAATCCTCAAAACAAACACTAAGTGTAAATTTATGCTAAGTGGACGCAAATTACAGTAGACCGCAACTCCACAACGAAGGGTTTTGTGCCCTTGTTAGAGTAGTTCGGACATCCTGAATAACCCTCAACCGAAAAGTCAATAGGTATTTAAGCAGTTATTGGATAAAGTAAATTAGTAAACAAGAATCAATCAGATAGGACCTGAAGTCCAATAAAATTCAAGCACACCTCAAGTTCATTCAATATAAAAAACTACAGAGGTTATGGTAACAGCTCGTATGTAAATAACTATATTACTTGAAGCATTAACAGTGCCTGAATAACTTGACAAAAAAGAAGACAGATATACTAATAGCGAAGAAAAAGATTTAGCAATAACATTTTAAAATGAAGAAGCCCACGACCCACGAGCGTGCGGTAAGGAATAAGCGTCACCGCCCACAACACGCAGACGTGCTAATCCGACCATCTGTTAACATTGAAACAACCCGCTGAAACAAAGGCCGACCCGACCGTTTTAATGAACCCAGATTATGAAGGTGTTAAACCCTCGCCGCCGCTCTTTCAACTCCCAAATTATGACTTTTGAGCGGAGCCGCGCGCGCCTCTTCACGGGGTCACATTTCGGCAATCGCCAAAGTTTCTCTCGCCCTCTCCCACGTACCACTCATCCATAAACCTCTCGCCTTTCTTTGAACATAAAATCCCTCATAGTTTTGCTTTAGTGCTTCTCCACAATGAAAACAACCGGAGTGGACTTTACGACCACGCCATAAAGTTTTAAATCGCTCTCGAATATTGCGTATTTTCGATTTGTATTTAGCCTCATACGTTATGATCAGGACTGGTAACAAAAAAGACTAAATAAATCTGTCCCTGTCTCGGCCGGCCGGAGAATTTGAGCAATGTAAATCATTTTATTACAATGCGTTGTTTTTTACTTGTCGCAGCCTTTGTGCTTAGAGATGTTGCCTCGTGCGTTTAATTATACCGATGCATCATCATGAGGAAACAAATTAGTAAAATAAAATAATATATCAAGCAGATATACTTAAAGTTTGCTAATAAAACATTTGCAAGAAAGTTATTCTTATAAGCTTAAAACTTTGAAGTTATTTTTTCAAGTTTAGCAATTTCTTCCTAGAAAAAGTACTGAAAATTATGCATAACTGCTTATTTATAAGAAAAGTTTGTCGCGATGTTATTTTCATTCTTAGGCCAAACAAGTCATAACAAACTGGAGTAAATTACGTTGTAATTAGGTACCAACTTCTACATTAGGGGTTTGGTTTCCGCACTTAGTCCCTCTAAGGTGGACCATTGTGCGTGGAAAGTAGGTACTTAGTTCATTATACAATACTGACAAATATGATGTGATGGTTGATGTTAATTCTTACTGCAAACATTCAGTAAACGTACTTACTCAACGCCTACATAAATTGCTTGTTAGCTTCTGTGTTTGTGCGCACCTACCAAATTCTGCGGGTGTCGTATTAAACCCGTGCTTTCGCCTTACATGTCATAAATCCAGCTCGCGACACCAAAATATTGAATGGTGCCAAAATGTCACCCGAACAGCAAAGACGCCGACAAAGAGGCCGCCGCGCTGGGTGTTCCTTATTCCGCGCCACGCTGAGCCCCTATTTTTTCATCTCATTCAATTTTGACTTCTTTCAAAAGGCTATTAATATAAGCCGCATTTTTTAAAATCAGTTTTAAGGCCAAAGCCGTGTATTGTTGCGGGTCTTTTTTAATCAGTTTCCGTAGGATACCGCTACCGATTTATAAATGAGATCGACCCGCGAGCCCCGCCGTTCTTGATTTAGGCGAATTAAAACATGATGTGGGTTTACACAAAAAACATTCCGTTAATAAATAACGCGTGTTTGAAAAAAAGAGATGAAGACAAATTGCTGTAATATAATGTCATATAAATTATAGGATCGCCTCAGGAACGTGATAGTTTATCATGTTCTATTTAATCATTAAGAAGATCAAGGAAAATCCTGATAGACAAAAGCCAGTCACTAGTTACTGTTGATCTAAATTCTTTCAACAATTCATATTTTGTATTGTTACCAAAAGTTGAGTACATTATAGCTATCTTCATTACAGATGTGTTTTTTGGCAAAGCGAAAGTTACTAATTGTTTAATTTTTGTGTCCCTTGATCAAAACTAAATAAATTTAAACCAAATTAAAGATTTTTTACATATTTGTTTTTCCAGGTCGTGGTTCAGATTCTTCGGACATAGACTCGGAGCCAGGGCTGACGCTGAAGAGGAAGCAGCGAAGGTCCCGCACCACGTTCACGGGGGAACAGCTGGACGCCCTGGAGCGAGCCTTCCACCGGACCCAGTACCCTGACGTATACACTCGTGAGGAACTAGCCCTGCAGACCGGACTCACTGAAGCTAGGATACAAGTATGTGTACCTACATAATATTTCATAAGGTTCTAGAGTAGTTTATAAATAACTATTGCAACAATTTTTTTGTGTAGATCTGCTTTTCCAGTAATCGAATATGTCCCTAAATATATTTCAAAGTTTGTTAATGAATGCAGTAGTTAATAATATAACAGCATTATATCACGCCTATGTTATCCGAAGGAGTCAGCAACACACCCATACATTTCGCCATATACATAATAGGGGCGAGGACAAAGTCCAAACTTATGGGACAGCCAACAGCAGTCTCCTGTTGGCCAATGATGTTTAACTTTAACATTCTGCAATTGGTCGGCTATTTTATTCCAAGCTTGATGATTATTGCAAAAAGGTGGTGGTTTACAGTGGTAGCCAATTGAGAGGTTCATGTCACGTAAGTGTTCATGGTTCTTTTTACTGAGTTTTTCTATCAGGAATTTCTCGGTAGCAGCCTGGAGTCTAGAATACGTGCCCGGTTGATGGCAATAAGTTCGCCCCTATTACATGGGACTTAAAAACATAATTAGCGAAATGTGGGTGTACTATTTGTAGATCTCTGCCTAACCCTTCGGGGATTACAGGCGTGATGATATGTGTATGTTTAGTAATTTTACGAAATGATAATATGATATCTGCAGGTAATAGTTACACAACGGTACAAATAACTATGCATAGTTTGTTATGACAAGAACACATTGTTTTTATCTACCATCAACATTGATAAATGTTAACCACTGTCACTTTCAACGTGTTTACAGAATTCATACTGTTTTCCTTCTTTCATGATTATAGTAAATATTATTCACACAAAACAGATCGTGATAACAGTTGTCACTTGATGTTGTATGTTGTTCTTATTGTTGATGACATGGCAGCAATTAGAATTATAATTATTAAAAAAAAATTGGTTTAAATATCACAAGACTATCTTTTTTGTTTCCAGGTTTGGTTCTCCAACCGACGCGCCCGTCTACGAAAGCATACTGGCTCTAATCCAAGTCCGGGTATTGGCGGTTATTCTTCCATACCCATGCCACAGATACCATGTCCCTATCCTGCTGGAGAGATACCTTCTTTGTCCCAACACCATCCGCAGCACCCAGATGCTTGGCACCACCAAAAATATGCTAATTATAACCAACTCATGGCCCAATCTCAACATTTGAACCAAGCCTTCCAAAATGCCGCTTTCCCTAGTACTTCTGGGTCCACTTTCGGCCACTTAGTACCCGGCGCAAATGGCCCACCCCACAGTCAATTATTGGACAGCGGCATGCCAAGAAATGATTACGCTCGATATCCTAGTAGCGAAATATATAACAAACCTATCAATTATTTACCAAAAGAGGCTGAAGTGGAAGACAAAGTAAACAGTGATGAAGTGATCGATCCAAGGGAAGACACTTTCGAAAAACCTACTGGTGATGAGTACAGCAAAGCGTTACCAAATAATGAATATCCAAAAGTTCCTGCTGATTACTCCAAAGTTTCTGCAGATCCATCTGCCACCTCCAACTGGAGCCCCTCACATAATTCATTGAACATGAGCCTCGCGGGTCTGTCCAGTGAATATAAATATATGAATGATCCCTATTCGTTCCCGAACGTCTCTGATCCTCTCTCACAACACAACTATCCAAATCCACCTAATACTGCTAACAAATACTGGATTTGACATAGTTACTATAAACTTTTGTTATAGTAAATATAACGTTAACTTTATTTAAATTATATTATAGTGTAATTACTATTTTAAGGAACTTTTGTGAGAAATTACCTCTATTTTGCATTCCATTTATTGATACCTATTATAAAACCAAACATTTGTAAATTGTTACTAAGAGAGTCATTAGATAATAAAGGGTTAAATATTATTTACTCGTTTTATTAATGGTATAAAAAAACATTTATTAAATGGTTTTTGGTATGTACAAGTATAAACGTTTGATTAAAACATAAAATAAAATGCCAGACCTTATTTAATTAAATAAACATTAAAAAACGAATCTTAAATAATTAACGTTGTACAATTTTATAAGTCCTCATTACTGTGTTGTTACTTCTATTAATGATGCACCGGCTTCAGAGGGTACTGGAGCTATTTCTTCTCCAAAGAATGAATGTACAGCGGTGTTTGTATTCTCTTGGGCACTGTAGTCTTGAGGTGCAACTGTAGTCTCAATATTTTCTATATTTGCCAGATCAATTGAACTTGGTACTACTGAGTCAGCAACAGGTGCTTCGTTTATAGGCGCGTTAGTAACGTCTGTGGGAACAGCGTCAGTAGAACTTACAACCGGTCCACTTGTACTAACAGCAGATAGTGTAGGAACACCTTCAACAGGTGTTGCCTCAGAGGGAGTAGCAACCGGTGCGGCAGCGTCAGGGGAAGTGGGATCAGCAGAAACCGCGGCAGATGAAGCATCTACTGAGACACTGGAATCAGTAACAGCGTGCTCAGCTGCACCTGCATCAGAAGCATCTACTGAGACACTGGAATCAGTAACAGCGGGCTCAGCTGCACCTGCATCAGAAGCATCAACGGGGGCAGCGATGGTAGAAGTGTCTACCGGAACACTGGCATCAACGGGGGCCGTGATGGATGGAACGTCTACTGGGGCACTGACTTCAGCGGGGGCCGCGACGAATGGAGTGTCTACTGGGGCACTGGCTTCAGCGGGGACTGCGACAGACGAAGCATTTACTGAGACACTGGCATCAATAGCAGTGGGCTCAGCTGCGACTGCATTGGAAGCATCAACAGCGGCAGCGACGGATGAAGTGTCTACTAGGACACTGGCTTCAGTAGCAGTGGGGTCAGCTGCGACTGCATTGGAAGCATCAACAGCGGCAGCGACGGATGAAGCATCTACTAGGACACCGGTATCAGCAGCAGCGGGCTCAGCTGCGACTGCATTGGAAGCATCAACAGCGGCAGCGACGGATGAAGCATCTACTAGGACACCGGTATCAGCAGCAGCGGGCTCAGCTGCGACTGCATTGGAAGCATCAACAGCGGCAGCGACGGATGAAGCATCTACTAGGACACCGGTATCAGCAGCAGCGGGCTCAGCTGCGACTGCATTGGAAGCATCAACAGCGGCAGCGACGGATGAAGCATCTACTAGGACACCGGTATCAGCAGCAGCGGGCTCAGCAGCGACTGCATTGGAAGCATCAACAGCGGCAGCGACGGATGAAGCGTCTACTAGGACACTGGCATCAGTAGCAGTGGGCTCAGCTGCGACTGCATTGGAAGCATCAACAGCGGCAGCGACGGATGAAGCGTCTACTAGGACACCGGTATCAGCAGCAGCGGGCTCAGCTGCGACTGTATTGGAAGCATCAACAGCGGCAGCGACAGATGAAGCATCTACTAGGACACCGGTATCAGCAGCAGCGGGCTCAGCAGCGACTGCATCGGAAATATCAATGGGGGCAGAGACTGATGAAGCGTCTACTAGGACACTGGCATCAGCAGCAGCGGGCTCAGCAGCGACTACATCGGAAATATCAATGGGGGCAGCGACGGATGAAGCGTCTTCTAGGACACTGGAATCAGCAGCACCGGGAACAGCTGCGACTGCATTGGAAGCATCAACAGGGGCAGTGACGGATGAAGCATCTACTAGGATACTGGCATCAGCAGCAACGGGCTCAGCTGCAACTGCATCGGAAATATCAATGGGTACAGTGACGGAAGAAGCGTCTAACGGAACACTAGCCTCAACGGGGGCCGCAACTGATGGAGCGTCTACTAGGGCACTGGTTTCAGCGGGAACTGGAACAGGCGAAGCATCTACTGAGACACTGTCATCAGTAGCACTGGGCTCAGCTGCAACTGCATTGGAAACATCAACAGGGGCAGCGACGAATGAAGCAGCTACTAGGACACTGGCATCAGCAGCAGTGGGTTCAGCTGCGACTGCATTGGAAATATCAATGGGGGCAGCGACTGATGAAGCGTCTACTAGGACACTGGCATCAGCAGCACCGGGATCAGCTGCGACTGCATTGGAAGCATCAACAGGGGCAGCGACGGATGAATCGTCTACTGGGACACTGGCATCAGCAGCAGTGGGCTCAGCTGCGACTACATCGAAAATATCAATGGGGGCAGTGACGGAAGAAGCGTCTAACGGAACACTGAAATCAACGGGGTCCGGGACTGATGGAGCGTCTACTGGGGCACTGGTTTCAGCGGAAACCGCAACGGATGGAACATCTACTAAGGAACTGGCTTCAGTGGGAACTGGGACAGGCGAAGCATCTACTGATACACTGACATCTGCACTGGGCTCAGCTGCGACTGCATTGGAAGCATCAACGGGGACAGCGACGGATGGAGCGTCTATGGAAGCATCAACGGGGACAGCGACGGATGGAGCGTCTACTGGGACACTGGAATCAGCAGCAGTGGGCTCAGTTGCGCCTGCATCAGAAGCATCAACGGAGTAAGTGACGATAGAAGTGTCTACCGGAACACTGGCATCAACGGGGGTCGCGACAGATGGAACGCCTATTGGTGCACTGGCTTCAGCAGGAGCCGCGGTGGATGGAATATCTACTGGGGTACTAACTTCAGCAGAGACTGCGACAGGTGAAAAATCTACGGAGATACTGGCATCAGCTGCAGCAGGCTCAGCTGCGCCTGCATCAGCAGCATCAACGGGGGCAGCGACGATAGAAGTATCTACCGGAACACTGGCATTAACGGGAGCCGCAACGGATAGAATGCCTATTGGTGCACTGACTTCAGCGGGGGCCGCGACCGATGGAACGTCTACTGAGGTACTGGCTTCAGGTGGGACTGCGACAGATGAAGGATCATCTACGGAGACACTGGTATCAGCAACAGCGGAGTCAGCTGTGCCCGAATCGGAAGTATCAAGAGGGACCGTAACGATAGAAGTGGCTATCGGAACACTGGCATCAGCAGGGGCCGTGACGGATGAAGCAACTACTGGGACACTAGCATCAGCAGGGGCTGTAACGGATAAAACGTCTACTGAGGCACTGGCTTCAGCAGCTGTGTGCTCAGCTGTGACTACATTGGAAGCATCAACGGGGGCAGTGACAGTTGAAGAGTCTACTGGGATACTGGCATCAGCAGGAGCTGGGGCGGTGGCATATGAAACATTTTCTGAGGCACTGGCATCAGTGGGAGCTGAGACGGTGGCAGAGGAAACATCTACTAACGCATTAGCATCAGCAGAAGCTGAGGCGGTGGCAGGAGAAACATCTACTGAGGCACTGGTATCAGCAAGAGTTGGGGCAGCTGTAGATGAAACATCTGCTGAAGCACTGGCTTCAGCGTGAGCTGGGGTGGCAGCAGTTGAAACATCTACTGAAGAGCCGGCATCTGCGTGAGCTGGGGTAGTGGCAGACGATATAACTTCTGAGGCACTGGCATCAGAGGAAGCTGGGCCAGTGGCAGATGAAACATTCACTGAGGCACTGGCATCAGCGGGAGCTGGAGCGGCGGCAGAGGAAGCATCTACTGGAACACTGGCATCAATGGGATTTAGGTCGCCGTCAGAGGTAACGACTACTGAAGCACTGGCATCAGCGGGGGTAGCGAAGGATGACACGTCTTCTGAGTCACTAGCATTAGCGGGAGCCCAGACCGATGAAACAGGAACGGGTACAGCTGGGGTAGCTACTGAAGCACCACCATCAGCGAGAGCGGGAACAGCTGGAACAGCTACTGAGACACCACCATCAGAGGAAGAGACAACTCCTTCAGCAGGAGCGGAAACAGCTGGGGCAGCTGCTGAGGCACCACCATCAGCGAGAGCGGGAACAGCTGGGGCAACTCCTGAGGCACCACCATCAGAGGAAAAGGTGACAGAGGGGGCACCTACAGATCCCTGAACATTAATGGCACTGGCACTAGAGGAAGCTGAACCAGAAACGTCAGTAGCAGATGAGCCTAAAATAGTTGCGTTTACGTTGGGAGAAGCGGCATGTCCTCCAGTTATCCAATTTGGAAGTACGTTCGACAAAAACTGAGCAACAGTTTGAAGAATAGATTTCTTTTGTTCTAAAGACTGCTGCGCCTGGGTCACCCATGGTAAACTAACATTTTGCAGTAAGGCTGTCTCGTTATCCAATTCAGCAATTTTGGTTTCTAACTCTGCACTAAGCCGCTGAATATACACAGCATTCACATGACTGACCAAGTAGTTACTGAAACTATCTTGCGACGCAGAGTCATTTAACAATTTGTTTTGTACTAGTTGTAAAACAGCTTGGCGATATTCAGTCTTAGTACTATTAACATTAAGGCCAAGTTCTTCTCCTAAATATTTGTTCACTGCAGCTTGTTTGTCTAATTCGTTGCTGTTAGCAGGCAAAGCGTACTTCGTATACACATAGTTTTTCCAAATGTCTTCAAGGTCCATTGAATCATTTTCTTCCGTTGACTCGGAGGAGTTGTCAATAACGGGGTTGTTTTCATCAAGAGTTTTCTTTTCAATCTCCTCTAGATTTTCTTGGATTTCTTCTTGTCGTTTGAGTTCTTCTTTAGCCAGTTTTTCTTGTCTTTTGAGTCCTTGTTCTTGACGCTTGCGCTCTTCTTTAGCCAACTTTTCCTGTCGTTTACGTTCTTCTTTTTCAAGTTTTTCTTGCAATTTACGTTGCTGCTCGGCTAATTTTTCTTCCAATTTGCGCTGTTGTTCTTGTAGTTTACGCTCTTCTTTTTCTGCTTTTTCTCGTAGTTTCCGTTCTTTTTCTAAAAGTTTTCGTTCCTCTTTTTCCCTTTTTCCTTGCAGTTTAAACTGTTCTTCATTAAATTGGCGCTCCCAGGAATCATTGTCTTTCTCATTGGTATTATCTTCTGCATTGTCTTCTTCAGTACTTTCTGGTGATATATTTGATTCATCTGATACAGATCTTTGCTTCCGTAGCAAGATCCCAGAAGCACTTTCATCGGGCAAATATTTCGCGCTCACCAGGCAAAACAAGGACACCTAAAATAATGAAAGCCAAAATTTACACGTGTTAATTAAAAATATAATTATTAAATGTTATTTAAAATGTTTATCTTATAGTAATACTTACAAGGAGTAGTGAATAAATGATCCTCATTTTGAACAGGTATTGTTGTTTATTAATGTAAATTATAAATTTTCATTTACCGCGAAATTCGTTCGTTTCACACTTTAATGTATGTGTACTTGTGTTTCGTATGAGCTCGTTCGTTTAAATTTGTTTAGAATTTTGTAGACATGGCCTTTTATACTTCGCAGAGCAATTAACGTAGATAACGTTAGATAATGGCTCCTACTGAGATAACTGGTACGTAGTAAAGTCTTGGCCAAACAAAATGTTTTCGCGCAGTCTGACTCAAAGCAAACACACGTTACAATTTTAATAGCGACAATCTCATCAATGCAGTAAAGAAAGTCTTAACTAAATGTTATAAACCAACAAGCGGATGTTTGATGTAATTTAACGTAATAATCAGAACGGAAATGGGCTTACGTATATATATTATGTTGTGGCCCGATCGTAGAAATGGCCATATCATGATCTGCCTGGTCATTTCACGATATGCCGCCATTTCATGATTTGGCCGGTTATATTTCGATATGTCCAATCGAAAGTCGGATGGATCAACGAAAAGCAACCTATTTATCGATATTCCCAACTGAGCACTGGACATATCGCAAAGTAGTTGCAATTCACGCCGCCAGTGGCACCTCGACCAAATGGGTTAGTTTAGGTCAGATAGGAATTGGTGTGTATATAATAATATAATATGGTGAATACTCGGGTCCGATTTATCTTGTTAAAATTATTTAATTATTTTTGTCAACTGTTAGTTATATGTTGTTTTAGACATAATAATCATTTTGGGACGTTGTATAGCGTACTAATTGTAATTATGACTTTTTATAAAATATTAATTGAAATTGAAATTATTGACATTGTTGGAATTTATGAAATTGTTTAAGGTATTAAATGGGAATTATGACATAGTATAAGTTTAATAATAATTTTGCATGCCTGAATTGATGCAACACAGTGGACACCGCATTCACTTGACATCTAGAAATGTATGACTGTGTTGAGCAATAAACGTTTGAATTTGAATTTGAATTTGAGAAGTGTAAGTAACCGCGCGAGAGCCGAGCGATCGAAGCGAGCGGAACTGCGGCAGCGGTTGGCGAGCGCTATCCAAGTTAGTCGCAGTTACTTGGCTATTTAGTATTTTTGTTATAAATAGGAATTATTCGAGTAGGAATAAGTCATCTAGGAATTATAATTACAGGGTTATGGGGTTATGTTTTTTACGCGAATTTGGATCGATATACCCAAGCATCGCTGGATAAATCGTCGAACGCTGAGCGTTGAACGATATGGCGGATGTTAGATGATTAAATCATGAAATGGCGGCGTATCGTGAAATGGCCGGGCAGATTACAATATGGCAATTTCTACGATCGAACCACAGCACATACAAGTAATTATAAACACCAGACATTCGTTAGCACTCTTCTGGTACAACTACACTTCAAAAGGTAACAGAAATGCATCGGAATAGTTACGGCGCCTATTATTGCTAGCTTCTAGTCATAGTAATCTAACTACTGCTTAGTACATTATCGCATTTACCTAAGAAAATATATTGTTGCACACTGCTCTGAAGAAATAATATTTATCATCGTTAAAAACACAGTGTTTGTACATTGGATTAGAAAGTGTTACTGGTTTTTCCTACTAGCGAATTCTCATTTACAGTATGGGGTTACAGTCGTATCTTCGAGTCAGTTGTAAACAAGGTGGTTATGTAGGGGCTCCACTATGGGCTACGAAAAACTGCTACGCAAGACTTTTTTTTTCTTTTTGATAACTGAGCCGGTGTCGACTATTCTGACAGTATTACGTTTAGTATGAAATTGGTACCTATCTACTTTAAGATGAGTAATTGATATTGACAGAATAGTCCACATCGTCTCGGTTTTCAGAATTCTAAAACGCTCACTATAGGTAACAAGGCACCAGAAAACCTATTGAAAACCTATTGTATGTACACAAAAATATATCAAATTTTAAGAAAATGTCCGATATCCATAGTTTAAATACCAGGAATAAACACAATCTTGCTGTACATCGCACTCGTCTCCACAGAGTAGGCAACTCGTTCATGGGTCAATGTATTCGCTTTTATAACAAACTTCCCATTGACATACTAAACTTACCCATTAAACGATTTAAAAGCTGTATTAAAACCAAACTTTGTAGAAAAGGGTACTATTAAAGTTCAGAAGACAAAAAAGCATGGGATTGAGCTGCTCGCTCTGCTAAGTGACATTTTGAATATTGTGTTAAATCATCAAAATATACCTACCAGTTTTATATAAAAATTGACATTATTAAAATGACATGATTACTTTGTAAAGTATTGTATTATTTTAATTATTGTGAATGTGATTTTTATTTTGTTTTAATTTTTATATTTTTTCGTTCTCAGATAGTTTTATCGATGGTCTGGCAATTTGAGAACTTTATGCGGCCTACACAAATGTCCTTTCTTTGGTATTGTTCGTCGAGTCGTTGAGCTCCTTAAGCTCTGAGTTGAGCTCCTCGGTTACTGACAATTGCTTGCACTGACTGGACAGGTCCACTCAAATCTGTGTGGTTCATTCCTCAAAAGACCATTTCAGACTCTAATCTACATGGTCCTCATATGGCCTGACCAAGATTATGTCTGGACTTTAAAAGAGACTGTGACCTCTGAGTTTGTTTCGGCCTTTCTTCTCAGAGTAGTTAGATAAGTCACGCCGACCTCATCTAGCTTATTTTTAATATGACGTGTAAAAGTGATTCCAATATCCTATTTACAAAATAAACAATTTCATTTCATTTCATTTCATTTCCAGCAAGGATTCAAACTTCGAAATCGACATTTATTCTCAAGAAAACAACTACCGCATTAGTTACTTAGCTATGAGTTTACATGGCTTACAAAAAGGTACCTATTTACATGAAGCTTATGTATGATTATTGAATGCTGAATCCTAATTAAAAACCCTCATTGCCAGGGTCAGTTAGGACAAAATTACGCAATGAGATCACGTGCATGTGCCTGTATCTCCAAACTTATCTGTAAGATTACATTGTTTGCATGCTTCGCCTATTGTACACCAAATGACTCTCGGAAATTGAGTATTAAAATTCTAAGAACCATACGCAGAATTTTTGGAATACCTACTGAGATATTTTTCTAATCTCCTTACGCTTTTGTTTGTAACATTTGGTTAAAAAACGTAAATATAAACGTGCACCTCACTTGAAACACTTAAAAAACACTCTACGCACAGTGCATAATTATGACACGTTTAAGTCATGTCCATCATTGATAAATCTATATGCACTGTAAACAACGGAGATTAGAAATTTCTCTGCTAATTTTCTCGTGTTTAAAAAATATTTTGTTTAGAAACTTCAGAAGATTTTAATATCTCGCTCCAAGCGAAACGGTCAAAACATATCCTAGAGAAGTGTTTTGAATTTACTGACTCCTAACGTTTTATCGCTAAGTAAATTGGAAATTCAGACATTGATAATATGAAATTACATTAATGTGGTATGTTGTCATCGTCTTATAAATGTGTAACTTCTAAGTCTTTTTAACAATTCCAAAAGTGTAAAAGAGAAATTTGTTGACGTATCGCACCATCATTATAATATTAATAAGTACTAAATACTTAGGTATACACACATACAGTATATTAAAACTGCATTAACCTATGTAAACATTTAGTTTCAGAATGCATGCAAGTATTTGCATAATTTTGTTATATCATAAGAAGCTAATAGCAACAACCTTCAGGTTTCGATAACAGAAAGTAAATAGCAAAAGGTTGTATTTTTTTTTAATTATTACTTGCTTAAAACTATCTAAACTTTGTCTGTTAATGGAAAAAAAACATAAGATAGGTACAAACGTTTTAAATCAAATCACGTGTATACCTACCGAATAATTCATAACTCAGATAATATAAATAAAGTAATTACAGCTTAAATCCATATTTATTATTTCTTTTTACTTCACAACAAATGAAATTATTGCATAAGTTCCTACAGCCACTTTAACTCTCGAACGCCCATCAACCATTTTATGCTATCCTAAAATTAGAAGGCGCGTTTCGTAGATGGTAGTGTAATGTTATATTACAGTTGTAGGTATGCTTACTCGCATCATTACTCTAGCAACAATACAACAATAAACCTACGTATTTATCTACTTATTTTATTAAAGGTAACTGAAAAAGAAACGATGCTTTGATTTTAACTAGACTAGTATTTTAATCCATTTTATAAAAATGCATGTTTGTTCGTCGGGTACGTGTTCCTAAGCCATCCGATTGCGATAAAAGTTTGGTATGTAGTCGTCCGCATACTAGCGACGATACAAGATTAAGAAATTCCCACATTGTAAATGAAATAACGTTTAAAACCTATAAATGTAGTAGAAGATAGGTACCTACTCAAGTACGCAGCAAAAAAACCCTATAAAGAATTTTAATCTTTGAGTAAGTAGGTACATACGTACATTCGTTTTATACTCGTGTTTAGATCGTTTACATATTAGTGAAGTCTTCAGGGTTCCTCGTAAAACAAACAGTTTTGGAGTACCTAATTTCAGCGCCTAATCGACTTCAGAATTTTTCTGATTCAGAAAGATACTGCAACCCCTCCTGTTGGCATAATTCTGAAGACAGCTTAACTTACTGAGTTTTTGGACTCTTTTTGCATAATTTTTCTTGCTTTAAGATTGCACTAGTCGCCCGCCGGCTCGAACTCGTTGGTGCGCGTGGCTAACATGCATCCTATTTAGTATAGTTATTTACTTATTTCGATTTTATTTATCTAATAATATTTTATTTATTTATATGTTTATTTATTTATTTAGTGACATAGACGATGATTTATAACGAAAACGAGCTCGTAAAACTTCATGAACAGACCTTGGGGCGTATAGATATTATGGAAACACTACTGGATGTATCTACTCAAAACAAAATTATTTGAACTTTTTAATAAATTACTTATCCCTGTACGGTTTCTATTTTGCCATATTTGCCATTCATCCTAGATAAATTATTTATTTACGCCCAAAGATGAGTTAAAATTTGTGTTAAAATATGGAAGATTTGACACTCATACTATTACTTCCAAACCAATGAATGTTTTTTTTTCCGATTCTGCTTCCATACAGGGCTAGATAATGACAAGACAAATTGATACCATTTTTAATTTTGAACGTACTTAGTCAAATATATGAGTAATGACCATACTACGTTTTTATGGAAGAATGACCGACTTTTTTTTTTTTTTTTTCCGGTGTTGAAAATCCTCATGGATGTCCTCCGCCCTGGGGCGGGCGGAGGGTTCTGTCAGACTCTTACTGACTAAAAACCACCCCGGTGTTCCGACTCACACCTACGCCGGGGGTCGCGGGAACCTAAAAATCTTCCGCAACCCCCGACTGGTGCCCGCCACTGCGGGCCTCCTCGGGTCAGAGGGGAGAGTGAGGTGTTTGACTCCCCCCGTGACGTATAAGAGGGTTGCGCGTGGAACACTACGCGCCGCCACCTCGGGTCCTGATGTGTGGGGGGCGACGGACGTCCCCGAGTCCGTCACCCCTGGACTCATTTAGGGGGGCTGGAAGAGGGCGTTATCCGCCCTCCGCCGACTCCCGGTGCGCCTACTGCGGGCCGGACGAGTGGACGAGATCTCCCTCTCACTTTCCGCAGCCTCCTTCTGCGAGACGACTGTCTCGCAGTAGGAAACCACCGCGTCCCAGGACTCCTCGCTGCCGACTATGGCATTCACTACGGCCGACAGCGACCAGTCACTGCCTACTTCTGAGATGAGGGCTCGGCGCGACTCCTCCCAAGCGGCACACTCTGCCAGCGTATGCCGCGCCGTGTCCTCCCGGCAGTCGAACGCAGTGGTGACACCGAGCGTCCGGCTCCCTGTTTATGCGACACAGGTACTTCCCGAAGCAACCATGCCCTGAGAGCACCTGCGTCACCCGAAACGACAAGGAGCCGTGCCTCCTCCTGAGCCAGTGCTCGAGCACCGGCCGGACCACCTCGTTGATGCCGAGGCGTGGGTAGGGCGTGAAAGCCTGTCCCGCCATTCCGCCACCAGGACCTCGCGAAGAATGACCGACTAGCGTAATCTTAAGCCTGAAAACCACTTATATACCTACTACATAATAAAAATCTCAAATTCATTGACAGACAACGCACAGCCTAAACCGCTAGGTCTAGTTAGAAACATGGAATTTTGCACAAGAGTTCCTAATAATATGCTAGTCGCGCGGTAAACTTTGTTTGCGCGATGCAGGATTTCACGTGACGTTAGTGTGACGCGTGTTCGCATGTGGCGATGTAAATGCCGTCACACCATTAAGGAATTAATTAGGGGATGAAAGTTTGTATGGAAGTTCGTCATTTTTGTCGATGGGAATTCCCATATGGCACACGCCTTGTCTCGCTTTGATTCGTAGCCCTGTCCCAAGTTTATCGGTCAACAAAAGTGTGATTGATGTGTGGAACCCTTGATTCTCAAATTCCACTCGCACTTGATTTCCTTTCACAGTTTTTTCCAAGAGTATATGCAGATTCATTATACCTTTGCAAACAAAGTAATACGAATATTGTTGGGCTAAATATACTTTATTATCTAACTAATGTTTACTTAACGAAACACACGAGTTTAATGCGTAAGCAAATGATTGTGTTCTTAAAGTGCCTATCATGAAATACAGTATTTATGACGTATGATGTTTATTTTCCTTACAAATATTTATTACGCTTCCAGCCTGTGAAAGTTTTTCATTGTTTACCAGGGTAAAAAGAGTCCTGTTTAGTAACTACTGCTTTGAAAAAGTTTTTATTATTTTCCAACTAACTCTATCAACTTAACAAATCCTGGAACTGGAACGCTTGTTTGAATTTCAGTACCTTTCTCTCATTACTGGCTATTTACTTATTTTAATATCCATTGCTACCAATGCAGTGGGTATTAAAAAAAAAGCTTTCAATACTGTAATAGGTTCACTATGTCGGTGTGATTGTGATTAAAGAGGATCGCATTCTAAATAAAATGGGAAAAGATCCTGTTGTATCAGTTGTAATTAGCTCAGCTCTGAAAGTGCCTACTTGCACATAATCCGCTACCCACGCGGACTACCAACTAACGAAGCAATTCCATTAGCAGGCCGCATTGCGCTCCATGTGCAGTGCAATACGCAATCAAATTCGTATTTTATATAAAAACCTGTTAGAGTGCTATTATAAAAATTCCACGGGTATGGGGTAGGTTAGGCTACGCTTGCTGGGGTTGGTCCGTGGATGGGTGACCATTTTCACATATCGAGACTCCTCCGTGCCTCGGAAAGCACGTTAAGCCGTTGGTTCCGGCTGTCATTTGTGGATCTTTGACAGTCGTTACGAGTCGTCAGAAGCCCGAAAGTCTGACAACCAGTTTAACCAAGGGGTATCGTATTACCCCTTGGTTAGACTGGGTTGTGGAGGTCAGATAGGCAGTCGCTTCATGTAAAATACTGGTATTCAGCTGCATCCGGTTAGACTGGAAACCAACCCCAGCATAGTTGGGAAAAGGCTAGGCAGATTGATTGGGTAGGTTAATCTAGGAATCGTAGATAATCTTTTAACATCGAAGAAAGATATTCATTTGTCGATGTTCCTGGGATTGACTTACCATACTGTATTAATACAATATTATTCAGTCATAATTTTAGTTCCTGTAATGCTTGACACGTGTTCAGGGGTTTTACTTTTTAATAGTGCTCTATCATATTTTTTTTTCTTTTTTTTTTTTAGAAAACTTTGCCCCACACTAGGAATTTCTTACTGTATCGTGGGTGCGTTTACAAACATAGAAAACTCACATACACTAACACCCAGACCCGGAACAACTACTTGCAGATCATACAAATATTTGTTCCGTGCGGGGATCGAACCCGCGACACGTTGCGCAGCCGTCCATCGCTCAGCCACTGCGCCAACCGTGTCGTCAATTTAAACTGAACCTATTTTGGTGTCAGCGAGACACGTGGCTTACAAAATTCTCGAATTCGTCAAGATGGATCAGCTTGTTGATCATGTGAAACCAACTATTTGATAACGAACTTACGACACAGACAATTTCCACAAAACATGTCAGTTACTGTATGAAGTAACTAAATGTAATCTTTGTTATTTTCCACTAACAACATTTGACTTTTGCTATCACTACCCAGCTTCGACATTACTTTTCGAATACCCGTTTTTTTAAATATATTTGTTTGATGATACTGCTGGCTCTTAATCTTCGGAATATCTTATCTTTACTAATATTTGTAAACTGTATTGGTTGTTGGATAAGAGCAATGAGTTTAGGTACTACTTAACGAAACAACTGCGTTTGACCTATTTTAAACCTGGTACTCCAAGCTCCAAACCAAAGTTATTGCATACCTAGCACTGGGATTTTATAAAACTAAAGATGAGAAAAACCCATAGACCAAGTTAGGTCGTGTATGGAACAATGGTCACATATTTAGAACGATTCTAAGTATATAGGTACCAAATATCAGAGAGGCACAAGCGAAACGGGCCATGTATCTATAATTGGTCGAGGCCATAGGTCGATCTTGAATGATTTTCCCAAGTGTCCATACATTAAACGGCCAGGCGTTCCGTGATGTGCAACCACTCAATGATGGATATTCCACCCGTAGGCAATACGCACTAGGCATAAAAAAAAAATATATTATGCATAGGTATCGTTAAGGAGAAGAAAAAAAAATAGGAAATTCAAACACAGGCAGGAGTGCCGGTTTTTGAATTTACTATTTTTTTTAAGAATTGCAGTCGTGCATCATCTTCGAGGTCAATGAGGAATTTCCATCTGCAAAAATTACGAACTTCCATACTTCTCATGCTGTATTTAATAAATTCAGGTGATGAATTTCAAAATATCGTTTCTTTGTGCTCATCTTCGTTATACGTATATATAGAGAATTCTTGAGCAAGATAATTCTAGAACCGGCGGTTTAGGCTATGGGTTATTTGTCAGTGAATTAAAGATTTTTATTAAGTGGTTAAGTAATTTCCCCACTTTTATAGGTAATCAATCGCAGTATGATTTTATGAAGGACGCACAATCTGTCATAGCAACATTTCAAGAGCAAGAATTGTATAAATATCCTCATGTTCTTATAACGCAATGCATACTGCATGGGTAAGTACACATGATTTGTTTATAACTGTGCGTTTGCACTGGCGAAACATTCACGACAAAAAATGTTGAAATCTCTATTTTCTATCAATGTTCCATACAATTTTTGACAGGAACTAGAGATTTCAACATGTTTTATTGTGAATGTGCAAACGCACAGATAAATTGCGTATTTGATTTACTTGAGAGTACTCACGTATAACGTTTATTATTACAAATGTTACCGTTAGCTGAAACTAAGTAGGTAGATATGAGTACCTACCTAAGAACAATATTGTTTAAGGTTTTAGGAAAGCGATAACAGACATTTTGTGGAAATTTTATTAAACAAATCTCTTCATTGAAGTTTTTGTTTTCAACTAAGATTATTTTACTGACGGATAGTGTAATAATATAATACGATGTGGCAGTTAAAGTGCCTCCTACACAACAAAATACCTTACGTTGGCCTTTTAGTAATTGCTAATGGCTCTTTTGTTATTATTTAGAAAAATCTGTTATTTATGATAATTATGTTATGTAACAGATTTTTTTAATAACGCTTGATTTAACATTTATTTCCATAATTTATGCTACACTAAGTTGAAGACTACTACTACTACTACTACTACTATTCAATTTTACCGTCATCTTTGCATGTTCCCATCGCAACTGAATGAGCCAATTACAAACAAGCAAATAAAACTTTCCTGTAAAAACAAGCTGTATGCCCAGATTACATGTTATTATTACACTCCTACTGCTGTTCAGACAAACAAGTGCTGTTGTTGACTGTACACATCTTATCACTTTATGGCTGCATACTCTTTCCATTTGGGAAAACCTCTGTGTATATAATATACACTACAGGTGGTAACATGTAATCTAATAGACAAACAATACACGTATAAAAGGAGTGAGTTTCGCTCATTAACAATAGAAACGAAGTGAACCTGCTTGTATTACGAACTCGAAATATAACGAACAATACTTCAAATATGTCTGCGAAAATCGTTTTAGTTATTTGTGCATTGGTAAGTGACTCATACAATTCTTAAGTCTCATCTCTCACTGACTATAGTATACTGACTCATCCTAAGAAAGTTTACCGATCATAATCTGTAGCAGCAGTTGCTGATAAGTCTGACCAAGAATATTTTGCGCCCCAATAATATTTTAGTCTCGCCGCTCCCCGCGGCTTCGCCAATTCTTAGGGTAATACAACAAAATATACTTTATGTTACTCCTTATAACATCAGCTATCTGCCAGTAAAAGTCCCGTCAAGATCAGTTCAAGCGTTTCGGAGATTAGCCAGAACAAAAGACAGGTTTTTTTTTTTTATTCCCGTATATTTTTTCTTATGCGTTTAGTAAAAAGCTACTGATTTGATATTACAAACAGACACTTCACTTTTTTTTATTTGTATTTATATGTATGTAATAATGTATATCCTTTTTGGGACAATATCACTTCAATAGTTATAAACTGTGGAGTCAAAAACAATTTTGGAGTTATGTGTAGCGCAAACAAGTAAACAAAAAAAAATATCTTTAAAACTGCATCACACGTTGACGAAGTAATAATAATTTGTATATTTTCCAACAGGTCGCTATGGTGTCATCAGTTCCTGCCCAACCTGGTGCAGGAGTCGGCGCCTGGGGCGGCGGAGGTGGAGGCTGGGGAGGTGCTGGAGGTTGGGGAGGCGCCAGCGCTGGCGTGGGAGCCAACCCTTGGATTCCACCATGGGTGTCATCTGCCCCCTGGTTCCCCCAATGGGTTCCTTGCACCGTCGTCGGCAGCTCCTGCGTGGACTGTACCACTAAGGTGGTGTGCACGAAGGTCGGTGGCCTGCAGCGCGCCTGCACCGACCCCACCCTGCCCTACTGTAACGCTGGAGAGTGCTCCGCCACCCCCGCTGAAGGTTGTGCTGCTCCCGCTGTCAATGCCAACGACGCCGTCGCTCCCCGCGCCAATGCCGCTGTCTAATCATACGATGTAATGACAAGTGTTCCAACCTCGAATAGCTGGTACTTCTTTCTCAACGAAAAGGATTACGACTCTCATGTTTCTGTTAAAAAAATATTTCGATTGTCACTCTTTCAAAATTGTGTATATATATATTAACTCATTCCCAATCACTGTTAAAAACCATATTTTGTATTTTTCTTATTTATTAATTACTAGTTATTAATATGAGTCAATAAATTTTTAATTAGTACCTAATGTTTTTGTATTTTCATGATGGGTATTTAAGTTATCTATAGGTATCCCACATACCTGGACCTCACGTACACATGGTTATTATGGTATGTACCTACCTATAGGAAATTTTATCTATTATAGCTATTTTACTATATTATGTAAAAAAGTGGAGTAAACTTGCAATAATATCAGTTTAACAAAACATATTACGTCGGAAATAATGTTAGTAAATGTGGAGGATTAATAGGTACGGGCCTAGAAACTTAAATGAGTTTCTGGAAGAAGGTTCCAAAATAGTTAATGAATATAAATTCTCATTAGTTGTTTAACATAGATAGACACGGTTAGGACCCTTTCCCACAACTAAACACACACAGACATAGGTAATTAGTGAGTGTTGTAGATATTATCTATTTTAATACCTACCTGTATGAAAAAAAAATAGACAGTCAACAGTATAACATTCGAAAGTATTGGTACTCTGGATTATACCGAATAGCATTGTAAAGGCCAAAGTAGCCAAATTCATAATGAAGTATTCCCGTTTGAATACCTATGCATTGAGTATTGCCATTTGAAATACCTTTGGTACCCAATGCATAGATGCTCAAACGGGAATACTTTTTCATAATAATAATCTGGGTGTGCGATATTTCACTATTTAATTTTATAGAGTTCAGGTTTCCTTACGTACTTTACTTTATGCACTTTAGGCTTCGAGCATAAACATAATCAGCCAATTATTAGGCAAGCCATCGTCTTGTTGAAGTTTTTAATCCTGACATTGTAGTTGAAAAACATGTTCTCCCATACATCGATGTACGTCACGATCAATTCTCCAACTGCAAATATAACTTTGTAATCGCAAAAAATATATTTTCTTGTTACAAAATAAAAAATATCGGACTGTTTCATTTACCTTGCTTCTTGCACGGGAAGTACTCTATCTATAGGTTTTACGTGTATTTGCGAGTTTTATCGCATAAATGGCCGTATTTTTTATTGCGTTGAAGCTTGATTTTTTTAGAGCTCCATGGAAACTTAGACCTACGTATTTGACATTAATTTCAACTTGATAATTCCACGCGTTCCTGAGAAAAAGGATCTTGACAAACTGAAAAACAGACAAACAGACAGGTAAGTGATCCTATAAGGATTTTGAGGTACGGAACAATTAACGGAACGGCACAATTATTGTACACCGTTACTAGAGGTTGAACTACAAAAATATGTCTAAAATTGCATCGTATACGAACATGTTATTGTCTTCACTTTTCACTATGGGACCAAATCTGTAGGGCCATTCCCTGCACTGTTATACGAGTTTGAAAAATACTTTCGTTTTAGTTAAAAGAATAATACTTAGTAGGTAATCTAATTATAGTATTAGCTTTTTATGCCAGTAAACATTACAGTTACCACATTTTACTGTAAAACTAAGACTCTAATAGGGTTATTCTCCACATAGATAGCTACAGTATGCGACATATTTTTTTTTCGACGGTACTAATATTAACTGATTTAATAGTTTTAGGAATATTTTAGTGGTTTCACTTCACGTAAAAACGGCAAAATAAAATAATACAGTTTTTAGTACCTATATTAAATAATACAACAAACATAAAAAGAAACAAAACAAACTAAAAACTCGGTCAAAGCTCCTGCTGGAATATTATCACTTAAATCGACAAAATGTATGGAACAGCTGTTTTTTTTTTTGCGATTTCAATGTTGGTCCCATAGAAAATGTATATTATAGATGACACCAAACCACTAGTTTCAAGGATAACGGTGTCTACCCTAACACCCTGTATTGTCTAGACCTTCGGCCGGTGAAATTATTCGTGGCTTATATACAATTGTTAAAAAGTCATTGGCGTGCACATTGTCTACCAGGATGTGGAAGTCATGAGCTGCAACAATTCTGAAATAGTCCGTCATATGGCTTAGTGACATAACCTGCAGGGTAAGCAAGCTGAAGTGGCAGTGGGCTGGCCATGTTTGTCGAAGGACCGATGGCCGGTGTGGCAGACGAGTCCTAGTAGAGTCACCGATACAATTGTATCGGTGGGACGCACCCAGCTTAAAAAGTTACCGACCGCTTACCAGACCTAGCAGACCGACGACCCTTAATGCGGAAGGCGGTGGAGAGGTTGTTGTGGCGCAGCCTAGGAGAGGCCTATGTCCAGCAGTGGACTGCAATTGGCTGAGTTGATTGATAGATTTGATTGACTTAGTGCTCGGTTATTGCGAACTATTCTCAATAGGCAAAAATCTCTCTTGAAGCGTCCATTGATCACCTCTACCACCCAATGGCAAATGATTACAAGCCTGGACTTGTTGAGCTGGTCTGTGGTAACCTGCGTTTACCACCACTACGTAACCGTAGTCTTCAAGAAGGCCTTTAGAGGCCCTGAACCCACGGTCTAAAGTAAATACGTCTCCTAACCTATAAAACCAACGAAAATCTGACTTAATTTAGAAAAAAATATAGTTATTTTTTCGGTCCCGATAAAGGTTGTGATATCATAACAACTCTTGGTGCCTAGATACAGGCCAATTTGCAGCTTCAAGCTGTTGATATAAATGTTTCAAACCATTACGTACGGTTACAGTTACAGTTTAAAACAGCCGTGTTAAGCCACGGAATTCGTCACGGTTGAATTCGCCACGGTATTGCTATCATACACTCTTGTGTATGATAGCAATACCGTGGCCGAATTGAATCCATGTTTAGATTTATTATTATTGAACTGGCGAAATATGGGCGTACTATAATGTACACCTCTGCCTAACCCTCCGGGGAATGCGGTTCTGTTATATTAATGAGTTCAAAGAAATCACTTTTTAACGTGTATTCATCAACAGATGAAATAAGTATGAAAAAGTGATTTTTAGATTTCATGTAACTTGACGGAGAATGACCCTACACGTTTGGTCCCATACTAAAAAATGAAGAGAAAAACGTATTCTTTCGGAATATAGCATTTTTTTTGTTTTGGTCTTTCACATTTAGCCCAAAAATGTATGGACGGTGAATGTTGTCCTTTAAAAAAAAAACAATAAATATTTTGTTCTCTATGGGGGTCACATCGATAGGTATGTTCCCAACCAAACAGCCTTGTTTCTGATGATTCACATAACGTGACACAACATGTATCTATCTAAATTCATAAATAGTATCACAGCATGAATTTCAAATAAGCATATTTTTATGTATTACGCATAAAATAAATCCCAATTTCTTATCGATTTTCCACTTGAGAAAAATATGGAGTAATGGAAGAGATTGAGTAATGAAAAAGATTGTGATACACATTTATGATAAGTGAGGAGTATAAAAAGGTATTGCAATCGATATATTAACCAAATAGAAAATACTTACGAATACACGATGGCTCTCATCCAAAACGTCCTGATCTTGGCAGTACTGGTATGTAGAAATCATATGTATTTAAATGTTGTAATCAATCAGTTTTACACAAAACAAACTACATAATTGGGTTTGTTTTCAAGTGGATTGAACCATGATCATGATACTGGTCATCATCATTATTTTCTTGCCCTTATCCCAATTTATTTGTGGTCGGGACAACATGTTTTTTTCTTCCATACTTCTACATTAGTCGTCATCTCGGTAGTCACAATCATCTTTCACACAGTCCATCCATCGTTTCTTTGGTCTTCCTCTGGAAGACCGAACCACCACCACCACCGATTAGACCACCGTATGGGATTAAAGCTAGAGGGTATTTTAGTCGACCATGACTTAGGCCCGTATTACAGAACCTCACTCAAGACTCAAGCATTACTTAAAACTCGTTTACAGCCTTTTGATTGGTTGAAACTAGTTTTAAGTAATGCTTGAGGCTTGAGTGAGGTTCTGTAATACGGGCCTTAGACTCCAATCCAACAATTTTTTGGTTAAACTAACCCATTCAGCTATGCGTAATAGGCTAGTTGACAGTAAGAATAATACCTTATAAGTTCAACTTAATTTCGATATGATTTTGGATTAATTAATAATATTTTTGATAAATAGTAACAAACTTTATGGCTCAGACATAAAGTTTCTTTTGCATTACTATACTCCATTTGAAATAGGATTAGACATTCAAACAAACCTTTATACAGCCCGTTCAACCGATTTTGACTTCTATACCGTAGACATAAGGATAGCATTAAAAGCAAAAAACGTTACACAATACCAATTGTCTACTGCAGCTGCCATTTGTCGTGCCACCAACGCAATAGAAGTCAAAATCGGTTGAACGGACTGTAAAAAAGGTTTATTTAAATGTATAATCTTATTTCAAATGGGGTATAGTAGAGTTACAATACAATAATGGTCTTTAAAGGAACAACACCGATTGGTAGTGTGTCCCTCTGGTACAATGTGGCACTGTTCATCAACAAAATAGTAGTACCTATTCAGTTTCAGAAAAAAATGTTTTCCTAATAATAATATTTCGCTGAAATATTACTATTTTAAGGAAAATAAACCACAAGGATCAGTACTAGTCTGTTGAATGTTTTGCAACTGCGAATACGTATTTCCTTTAACCAAACATCTCTAATTTATCTATTTATCTTTCCAGTGCGTCCTTGCGGGGGCTCTCACCCAAGCATCCGAAGAGGGACAGCATAACCACGGTGATTGGTCCCCAGTCACCCGACAGAAACGACACGAACACAATCACGAGCACAATCACGATCATAACCACAACCAGGATCGGGACCACGATTATGAACCCACCTGGGTTTCCTGTGACTTCACCATAAATCCAAAAATGCGTTGCCAAGACTGCCATACAAGATTGATCTGCAAGCGGATTGGTGGACTGCTGCTTGACTGCCCAAGCTCCTACGCTCCTTACTGCAACAATGGACTCTGTTCACCGGTACCTAGTATGGAATGTGCCTAAGTTACAGTTTTTTTTGTAGAAACAATAAATTGTCTTGAATAAATCAGTTGATACAACAAGATTGACTTTTTTTTTCACAAGAATATGCAAAAGCCAAATTGTTATAGTAGTATGAAATATTATGAATTATCTAACTAATATTATAAACGCGAAAGTTTGGAAGTATGGATGGATGGATGTATGTTTGTTACTCAATCACGCAAAAACGGCTGAATGGATTTGGATGAAATTTGGCAAACAGATAGTTTATAACATGCAAGAAATATCACGTTCACGCTATAAGAACATTGTTATTGGAGGTGATTTTTATATAGATGTGCTTAAACAAAATAGTCACACAAATGCATTTGAATGTCTGTGGATGAGTTATAACTTGAAACTAGCATTAAGGCAACCGACTCGCATGGCCAGCCTTACATGTTTGGATAATTTTGCGCATAATTTTAATAAATCATTTAAAACTGATGTCTTAGAGTTTGCGTTGTTCGATCATACAGCACAGCTGCTTCACAAGAAAACTTTTGTGGCATTTTAGGTTAAATCCTAACAGAAATAACAAAATTAGATTTTCAAACTATTCAGAATTACATAAAAAAATTATTCATTTGACACAAAAGGCACATAATAACCATAAAATAAAAGCAGCTAAAAATAAGTCTAAAACTACTTGGCAAATTATTAATCGTGCAAAACATAACTTGCCTAAACATAGTATTAATAAAATTAAGGTAAACAATCAAATGATATCAAATCCCAAGTGCATTGCTGAAGCATTTAACAACTATTTTATCGATAAAATTCAGGCAAACCCAGATGTCACGAGCAAACCTAAATCTTTTAAAATAAACACCAATCTTAAATCTATGTTCATGGCGCCTAGTGTTCCATTAGATATTCACAAAATAATAATGTCATTAAATAATACAAGTAGTGTGGGATACGATGGTATTACTACAAACATATTAAAACACGTCTCAATGGAAATATGCAGTCATCTAAGTCATCTAATTAACTTATGTATTAGCGCAGGTATCTACCCAGATGCCTTAAAAATATCAATTATAAAGCCACTGTTTAAGAAGGAAAATAGAGAACTAATGGAATATTATCGGCCCATTTCAGTTATTCCCGTAATTTCAAAAATATTTGAGAAATACATCTATAAGGAATTGTATAAATTTATTGAAAAATATGACATTTTGTGTGAGGAACAGAAAGGATTTAGACTACATAGGACAATTAATATGGCCATATATGACTTTATATACAATGTTATTAAGAATATCGATAAACGTAGACCTGTCTGTGGCATATTTTGCGATATGACCCAGGCATTTGATCACGTAGAATATACTACTCTCTTAACAAAACTTGAAGCCTATGGTATTAGAGGCAATGTTCTTAATCTAATTGAATCTTACTTAAAAAATAGAATATAAATGACTGAAATTAACCAAATAAATACAGCAAATAAGAAGGAAGAGATATTTCGATCGTCAGAGCGTGAAGTTAAATTTGGAGTACCAAAGGGGAGTGTACTGGGTGCCTTTATATTTATATTGTACATTAATGACTTACCTAAATGTATTGAGCATCCAGTAACACTGTTTGCGGATGATAGTACCGTGACAATACCTTGTAAAAGTGTAGATACTTATGAAAGTGATATTAATAAGTCCTTCAAATTAATTGTAAACTGGCTAGAAGAAAACAATTTAAAGATAAACTTAAGTAAAACAAAAGTTATACATTTCACTCAACGGATTCCTAGCATGAGCCTTAATGTACACTATAATAATGATATTGTAGAAGTAGAAACTACAAAATTCCTGGGTCTTGAAATAGATAAACATCTTAACTGGAAATCACACATTAATATTTTATGTAAGAAAATTAGTAAATCCGCATATGCTTTACATACATTATTGTCAATAATACACACGGATGCACTCCTTACTGCTTATTACGATATAGCAGAATCCCACCTACGATATGGAGTAATATTCTGGGGTAACTCCTCCGAGAAAGAAACAGCTTTTTAGGTCCAAAAAAAATGCTTAAGGGCGATGTTTAAGCTAAAAACTACCGATAGTTGCTTGCCATACTTTAAACAGTATAAAATACTGACACTACCATGTTTATACATACTAGAAGTAGCTGTGTTTGTGAAGTTGAACCCAAATCGTTTTAAACGTCTGGCCGATGTAGTTTTACGAAATAGACGCGACAATACCCTACTATGTCATCAGTCTGCTAAAACAGCACTAATGCACAAAAGTGTTTTTTGCATGGCTCCGGTCATTTATGATAAAATACCAAAGTTGGAAAGAATTGCCGCTATCTCTATTTAAAAAAAGGCTTCGAAGCTTCTTGGCAGTTAAAGCTTACTATAGCGTAAAAGATTTCCTATGCGAAAAAATGTTTGTAACCTAGACTGTAACGTCTATAAAATGCGAATTATGGTTGGTTTTTGTGTTGTTTTTTTTTTTTCTGTTTGTTAAAATTTAGTAGATAGTTTAGTGGATTTAGTATATCATTTTTTGTAACTTTTGCATGCCTATTCGTAAAATATGGCTGAACCTATTCCCTATTTCACCTTGTATTGTACCCATATTTGCAAAATAAAATATCTTATCTTCTTATCTTTATCTTTATCATGGATTCCCACGGGATCGAGACTTACGCGGGTGAAACCGCGGGGCGCAGCTAGTATATTAGAAATAGTTATTATAAGTCTGACAACCAGTCTTACTAAGGGGTATCGTATGACCCAGTTACTGAGTTGTGTAGTTTAGATAGGCAGTCGCTCCATGTAAAATATAATGTATTCAGCTGCATCCGGTTAGACTGGAAGCAGACCCCAACATAGTTGGGAAAAGGCTAGGTAGATTGATAAAACATAATTATCATGGCGTATTTCAATAAGCAAAAATAAAATCTTTACAGCCCATCCATCAAAACTGAAAATGGCTCTGACTCTGCTGGCAGATAAACGGTACAAGGTCTTTAATATATAAAAATATAGAAATTCAGAAGTTTGAAGGACTTCACTATAAGCAGCCATAATCTTGACGAATCAAAAGATATAGGTTATATACTCACAATTTTTTTTTTACAAGTTTTAGTTTATTACAAAAAAAAACAAGTAACAGTGGATTTCTTTTTTCTGGAATCTATTTAATCGAACCTCATATAATTCCCATTTTGCTTTCCTAAAAATAGTATTGAATACTCTAATATACAGGATGTAGGTAAGGGTCAGCCGCAAATTAATAGGGGCCATTCAGCTCCTTATTTTGATTAATATTCCACCGGAAATATTTCATTTTTTAGTCGTTTTTTTTCATTTATTTTAAAATTACATTCTCTGTTCGGAGCACTCCGTGTATGTAAATAAACAGTTAAAATAAAAAATTCTGCAATGGATGTTAAAATACTATAGCGAATCACGCGTGAAGCTTAGAATTTACATTGATAAATCACGTGAAGCGAGCGCGCCCCTCCCGCCACGGGGAGTGCGGCTACGTGCGTTTTGCTACAGTAACAATACATTGCGTGTGAGTATTATTAAAAAAAAACAGGTTTATTGGATTCCCATAACGACCCTGAAATGATTTCATGTACCGGTTGTCTTAGTATGATATGCTGAATTCATCCCATCAGTTTGCGGAGGGCAGTTTGTTTATGTATATATATTATTATTATTAAATATATCGAATGCTCCTCCTCTTTATTTAAGACCCCGAAATAGAAATTATTAGAGGTTCACACTCTAATAATTTCTATTTCGGGGTCTTAAATCTGAATTTCCCCTTATTTTACGTTTATTAGTTTATTAGCTTGTGACTGCGACTTTGTCCGCGTGAAGTTTCGGCCCCCGACCCATCGCGTCGCAATGCATCGCCCGCCCGCGCTATTAGATACTTCGTTTTCGCTTAGAGTTCTTTCTGACTTTTTTTGTTTGCTCAGCTCCTAAGGGTTGTAGAGTGATGTTAGCCAATAACCTTCCTTATGAATTGGGCTATGCAATGCAAAAATATTTTTTCAAATCCGACAGGTAGTTCCGGAGATTACTAAATTTGTATGTAGGGGACATACAAACTTACAAACAAACAAATACCTGATTATAAATATAAGTATAGATATCGATAAAAGGTTTGTTCAGAATTAATTTCTTTCGAAAATACTATGTGGAATCTTATTATGCCAAAAGAATACCTAGACAATCACGTGAGCGAAGCCGCGGGCATAGCTAGTATTTTGATAAGATTACTAGGTATTGTTTTTATTTGACTGGATTTTCCCGTGTAAAAAAACTCTCGAGAATATGCATAAAGATAACATACATGAATCACAATTGAAATTGGAACAAACGTATTTATTTAGTTAACGCAATAAGACAAACTAACTGTATATTCTCAGAAAATATTGTGAAAACACTTCGAAAACAGTAAAAAGACTCAAAGTTTACCCAGAATCTGTGAAATTGGTTTCTGTAGAAAGTCAATCGTTCGCAAAACCAAATCGTTAAAGTACAAAGGTTATGGAACTACCATGAAACGGAAAATGAAGTCCGACCGCTTTTGATTCATGTTTAGCTAAACGTAAACAGATAGATGGTCTGCTAAATTAGTATAGGTACCTACTTAGTGTAAGTGATTGGAAACTGATTTTTTTTGTGTGTAGGAGTAGGCGGCGAGTCGCTGCACATTAACAATTTCCTTTCAATTTCCTTCCTTGTGTCAGCGGGGGTGAGAGGGGGGTACTGCGCAGCGAGTAGCTAACTTCCGAGCCGGTTCTGATTTACAAGAGTTGGGGTGATTGGAATAGTGGTATAACGAGCCTGTAACAAATATTTTCACAGTAAGTCCGTTCTTGTTGACTAATTGATTGAGAGTGCGTTCGTTATTTACCTATTGTGCATAAAATTACGCACTTGCGCAGGTATAAATGAATGTAAATGCATAGGTATTCGTTTTCTATTGTTTCCACAGAAATTTCCCACTCGAAAACAACAACACAGATATTTATTGACTTTAAACAACAGGAAAACCCTACTGAGAGTTAGAGATTGAGATAAGTTATCATTTAGATAAGTAGGAAGTATAAAAGGGATTGGATGCAACAGATGCATCAAATAGGAAGCAAAGCAACCATGGCTCACATTCAAAACGTACTCATGTTCTCGGCGCTGGTAAGTTTGGTGAAAATTCATCTTTATTTAATCTAATAAGTAGTTCTAAGTCTGTCTTACTAAAAAGTCGGTAATTTAGTCACAAAAGTGGTAACTCCTCAACCGTTTTCGGCCAAAACGGATCTAACGGAACTTCGGTGGAATACTATTGGATTTTCTAGATGATACATTTTAGTTGTGTATCAATGTTCGTATGTTTGATGATGAACTGCATCAATGTTTGCATGCCAAAATAGTAGAATGTACAAGGATTCTTTAATATTATTGTAACCACCTTATTGTAAATACTTACATTCTGAGCAAATAAAAGTTTTTTTTTTTTTTTAATTAAAAATATACGTATATAATAATACTTTGACTTTCTTAAATAGCAGAAGCAGTACTATGGTGCTTGGGTGGCCATGTTCAGCAATGGCATTTAAACTGACTGGTATGCAAATCCTATGACTCCTAATTCTTCTATTTAATCATTTCAGTGCGTCCTAGCCGTGACACTTGCTCAAGCGTCGCACACCGATCAAGGAGGGGCACCGGCTTCCCAAGGCGGGCCCCATGAGAACCAAGGCAGGTCCCGACGACAGGCCCCAGACTTAAGCACCTTCGACATATCTGAGTCTAATGCTAACTGGACCACCTGTGACTTCACCGTCTTTCCGAAGATCTCATGTCATGATTGTAATACTAAGATGATTTGCAAGCAAGTCGGTGGGTTACTGAAAGCCTGTAATAATCCCTTCAGACCTCACTGCAACAATGGTATATGTTCCGCTATACCCAGCGCTGAATGTGCGTAGAGTCACCGCACATTCGTCATACGCCGTAGACGATCCATTTGAATCACCTACAAAGGCTATTGTTACTTGATTATTTGGAATTTGGCTTTATCTTGTTTCAGTACCTAATAAAAATCATTAAATTGTGAAAGTCTTTTTTCTTTCCATTATATCCAGGCTTTTGTAAAAGTTAATATTAAGCGTCGGAACACGGCAAAATATATTTATTTTGGAATTAATTACGTAAGAAATGCATATCCCAAGACAAGGTTTATTTAAATCTTTGCATAATGGTGTTTTCAACCAAGAATTTCTCAGTGGCAACCCGGAGTCTGGATTTGTCCCTGGTTGATGGCAATAGGCTAGCATTCACATTACATGGGACTTAACTGGCGAAATGAGGGTCTACCTACCTATACTATTCGGTACACCTCTACCCAACCCTTCGGTGAAACAGGCGTGATGTTATGTTATGTTGCTTAAGTTAAGTAATGATAAGCGACAGTTTAATATCTTTTTAAACGCCTCTTAACCCCTTCATTCTTAAGTACCTACTATTATCAACATAGCAGAGTAAAAATTTGTTAATAAATAATCATCATCATCATCTGCCTAGCCTTTTCCCAACAATGTTGGGGTTGGCTTCCTGTCTAACCGGATGCAGCTGAATATTATTATTTATATGGAGTGACTGCTTATCTGACCTCCACAACCCATTTACTAGGTAATTACGATACCCAATAAAATCCTAATCCTAACTAATATTATATATGCGAAAGTGAGTTTGTATACTGGTTTTTTTGTTTGTTTGTTACGCTTTCACACTAAAACGGCTGAACGGTGTTGGATAAAAGGCACATCGGTAGACTATAACCTCAAAAAGGACATAGGATACTTTTTATCCCGATATTCGTACGGAATCGTGACGCCCGCGGTTTCACCCGCATAAGCGGGTGAAACCGCGGGGCGCAGCTAGTAATAATATCTGGAAATATATCAGACTCTAGTAAAGAATATGATACTAGTGGCTCTATTCCCTTTGAAGTGAGCTCAAAGTAATTAAACTGCATGGCAGTAACATGCCTAGCTTCGTAAAATTCTCCGTAACTAATTAACATTGAGAGTTACAGAATTTCTTTAAAAAAGCGTATTCTGATTTAATTAAAATTCCTTCCCGGGATGTGGTGTTTCAACCTATGTCAGCCACCGACGCCGACGCTCATTGTAAAAGTACTATTTATTACAATTGAATAGAAAAACTGACACTGGAAAAGAGTTTCGTTAGTTTAAATGAGAATTTAATGAATGATCGTAACTGGCGAAATGCTAAGACTAATTACTAACCCATGTATTCAGGGAAAATATCTAATTTATTACTAAAATGAACTTTTAAAGTGAGTTTAACAGAAGGATTCTTTTGTTTTGCAAATATGAAGAATAGGGTGATGACTAAAAATATTTTTTTGTCCGTTAATTAGATTATTAAAATTAATAATTATAATATTAGACATGTTTTTTCTTTTTTACGTAATCTAAAGATACATTGAGTTAAAATGTGCCATGACGTCACAAGTACGTAGATTTTATACTTATCTGTAGTGAAGTAGCTCCCCAACTTTTATGCATTTTATCTTCGTAATTTTTTCTTAAAATGATAAAGCAAAAAATACTTGTCTTATATTTTTTTTTATTATTATATACTGACGGACTACATAGAATTTCTTTATTTTAGCCAGGCATCATCTCTATTATTACACAATGTGGATAGCTCTTTCGTTTTACGTCATAAAAAAGCTTCCATAGTCAATACGGCTTCTAATTAAAGATTTATCAATCAATCTGCGTAGCCTTTTCCCAACCATGTTGGGATCGGCTTCCAGTCTAACCGGATGCAGCTGAATACCAGTATTTTACATGAAGCGACTGCCTGTCTGACCCCCACAACCCAGTAACTGGGTAATATGATTCCCCTTGGTAAGACTGGTTGTCAGACTTTCGGGCTTCTGACAACCCGTAACGACTGTCAAAGATTCACGAATGACAGCCGGGGCCAATGGCTTAACGTGATTTCCGAGGTACGGAAGAGTCTCGTTATGCAAAGATGGTCACACATCCACTGACCAACCCCGGCAAGCGTAGCTTAACCTGATAGATCGATCTAATTAAAGATTTATAAGTAAATTAGTTGTCTCAAATATTTTGGGTGCACACCCCAAGTTGAACCGGCTAACACACTAATTTTAATGAATTTATTTTAGCTTTCCCCACTTGAGAAAACGGTACAACCACACACCAAGTTATCGAACGGTGTCAAAACCTCCAATCTAAATGTAATTGACATGTTAACTGAAAGACTCCTACAGGCCCTGTTAAAAATAAAAAAAATACTTTTATTTGGTGATATATTTTTAAATTCACTAGGCACATAAGATATCCAACGCTTCCTATCTAACAATCGGGGGCGAGTGGGGCCATCTAATATTCAAAGGGGCGTGTGGGTACACTTAGATCATTAGGGGCAAGATCCAAGGGGCGAGCGGGCCTACACCCTATAACTCAGCGACTGTTGGATCACATTCGAATTTCTATAGGTTTTACTCAGACAAAACGATACCCAGCAAATAAATACGAGTGCACAAAACTGATAAAACTTAGTTCATTGTTACTTCGACTCACATAGGAGTTACAACACAGTTAAAAGTGGAAAACAATAAACTATCCGTAGCTGAGCAAAGCTGGGAACGTGGCTTTGAGAGCTAGTTTATGTGATTTACGACAAAATGCTCCGATTACTATAACTGTTCGTAGCTGATAGGTTTCGCAGAATTTTTCCCATACCTAACTGAAAACACATACCTAACTGAAAAGACAAAAAAAACTTGAACTTTGTTTTTTGTAAGGTATGTGTCACAGGTGGAGACAATATTACTCAATATTTCAGATTATTGGTTTGTCCCTGCCTACAATCCTAACTAATATTATAAATGCGAAAGTGAGTTTGTTTGTTTATTTGTTTGTTACGCTTTCACGCTAAAATGGTTGAACAGATTTAGATGAAATTTGGCACATGGGTAGACCATGACCTAGAATAGGACATAGGATACTTTTTATCCCGATATTTTCAGGGGATCGAGACTTACGCGCTGTACCCGAGTATCAAAATTGATAGAACTTCATTGATTAATTATAATTGTTACCTACTACGCAGAATCGAGGAGCAAAACGAAATCGGTAAGGAGCACTTCTTCGTTGATCAATAAACATAGGTAGGTAAGTATTTGAAAATCTACACACACCTTAAATAGTTAAAAAAATAACAGTACAAAGACATTATCACGTAAACATGTCAGCATCTGCTATCTTATCACAATTTGTGTACAAATCTTTCACGCTTGTTTTCTATCAATTATATGTCACGACTCCTCTAACAATAATATTAATATTATATTCACTTCTTTGTGTAGAGCAAGCAGAGACGCTTGTGTAGGGAATAATAGCGCCTTTCACGTCCGCAGACTGTAGCTCCGCTGTGATTGTTTACAGGAAGACGGCTCTCTTACATTGTCTGCTTTAGGCTTGTGTCGACCGACGTCAGGGCTGCATCAAACGCTTACTACGCACTTCTAAATTAAAACTACCAAGTTATCTTGAACACACAGGAAATTAATGACGCTACACTTTGGATTTTCTGAAGAATGCCGTTTGGTATCCTACAAATAGTGAGTCACATCATTTTGCGTTATGCTGCTTTGTACTTACTCTTGCCATTGATCAGAAAAAGAAGAACCTGGGGTTTCCCAACTTGGATTCCGCAGCCGTTGAGGGACCGCAGATCTATCCCTAGGCGGTCCGCGAACAAAGTAAAAAACAAAACCGCGCGACGCACTACGCTACGCTGTGATGACTGTGGCAAATAGTTCATTCGTTGCAAATAAATACAGAAATAGACTACAAGTTGAGTCTGATTTGAGGATCCAATTCAACAACATCAATCCAAACATTACGATTTTGGTCGCAAAAAAGCAACACCAACCTTCTTATTTGAGTTTAATAAACATAGATACACGCGTGTGAGTGAAATAGACCTTAGTAAAAATAACAAATAAAAATATGAGAAGCAGTTTTTTGTTTTTATTTTTAGGTGTCAACTAGTCATGGTTTGGTTGCGCTAGAGGTCCGCCCTAAAAGAGGTTGGTTAAACCCTGGATTAGAAAATAAATCAATGGTATAGGTATAGAATCGTTGTTCGACAACCCTATTAACAAAATTAGATCGATTAGCATAATCTTTATGTATCAATCGTATATAAACTCAGGCACTCACATCATCAAACAACTTCTTCATCTGGAGAACACGAGGAACTAAGAAAACCAAAATGGCTTCCATAAAGAATATTTTATTCCTGTTCGCTATCCTGGTAAGATTTTACTTTTTACATTTAATTTAACCTCCTTGTCCAATTTTACATGTTTGGAAAATTTATTTTTTTATTGTTACAGGTCTCTTCGACAGTAATCTTGGCCCAAAGCCCAAGTTCAAATAACTCAAGCTCAGATGAGCCTTCTTCCATTCCTCCCAATGAAGGCGGAGAAAGCTCCGACGAAGCACCAGTCTCATCGTCGGCTCCTGGAATGTTCCACCACTTCTCCTTCAAAGCTCCTACATTCGACTGGCCCCAAATACCTGGAGCTGGGTTCTTTTCAGGCGAGTCCCGTCACAAGAGGCAGGTCGGCCGAACGGTGATCAGATGTAACTACGCAACCGAGGTAAATAATAAACCATAAATCATCAAAAATGATATCGTACAAATTGTATCACAGCCGATTAACCTTACCAAACCTAACCGAACGCTTTAAATCCAATAATCCACTAACATTATTTACTCCATTTTAATAATTGTGTGTAATTCCAGGGTGGATTCAGATGCACGGGCTGTAACACAGTGCGCCGCTGCTATGCGTTTAACATGGGCACAGACTCCACTTGCACTGGTCTGTTCCAATACTGCAATAATGGTCAATGCTCAAGGAATAAGGACCCTCAATGCTCAGATACTACTTCTACATCTTCTTCAACGACCGTGTCTACTCCATCTACTGCCTCAACTGCCTCAACTGGCTCAACTGGCTCAACTGCCACAACTGGCTCAACTGCCTCAACTGGCTCGACTGGCTCAACTGCCTCAACTGGCTCGACTGGCTCAACTGCCTCAACTGGCTCAACTGCCTCAACTGGCTCGACTGCCTCAACTGGCTCAACTGCCTCAACTGGCTCAAACGGCTAAAACGTAGAGCACCAGCTCTAGCTCTTTCACCAAGACACCATAAGCTGGAGAAGTTCCTGGTAAGATTTATATAATTATCTAGTGTTTTGCAACTTTGAGAGTATGTTTCCCACATAGAGATAAAATTGAGATAGTCAAAAGGAATTGCCCAGCACCAACCAAGTTTTTTGAGTTTACCGCGTATGAATCAATGTTCATTATTTATGAGGAGTGAAAAAACAAGGGTTATGTTTTGTATCGTGTTTTATTCGTAAATAACACAGATTAAATTTTGAAAAATACATACCTAATTAATTATGTAAGTACATATTTCACACTTCGATCTAGATATTTCGGCCGTGCGAGTGCGATGCACCATTTACTTGCACTTTACTGCATCTAATTAAAACGCGAAGACAAATCTAAATTATGATCTAATTATTGTTTCAAATAAGTAGGGTTTTATTTTTATATATTTTTAAGATATTCGATTATTTACCCTGAGCTGACACACACATATTTTTTTCTAATTAAATTAAATTCTCTAAGTTGATTTTATTTTCAGCTTCATTTTTGACTTATATCGTCTTATTACCTATTAGATTTTTCCTGACTGTTGGTTTGGTAGATTAATACCTATTTTATTTTTTTCCAGTCACCGTTTTTGGCCTCATATATCAACATGGAAATGAAAATTATGTTATATATCTATGAAAATATCCTACTTACTTGTATCTAATAAAAATGCGATTCAATCAATTATGTTGTTTGGTTTTCATTTAATTCCTGTTAAAAATTGACACGTATTGAAACTTAGATAATATAGGTTTCTGGGTTTGTACTTAGAGAGTTTCTAAATCAAACAATAATATGGCACGGTTTTATTTATTTACAATAACACAATACTAAATTCAAATGGTACCATCGTAATAATATTCGTTTTAAAAATATTTTGATTGATATCAGTTATATCATAAAAAGTGAAGAATAAAATCTACTAGCTACAGATATATTTTAAAAATTATTATCATCATAATTATGGTCGCACATTATTCATCATTTATTGTCGATTTTCCAACACATTTCTTTCCACGTCTGACATTTAAGTAAATATTAAATAAGTTTACGCTAAAATATTCAAAACATTGATCCTTTCGTTTTAAAGCTTAGGCTTGATAAATAATCTCTAACCAATGAAAATATTTTCAATTTATTTGTCAAACACAGCTCTTTAATTCTAGTCAATAGAGAGATACGTCGATAATAAGTATTTAAAGATACGTTATCATAGATATGACTGCCTTTCTTCAAAATTCATAAAATTACACTCCTGACGTATTCCTTCGCAAATAGTGATTAACTTCTCCAAAATATATTTTTAATACTTACCTACTTCCTCTTTCATTCCACAATTATATTTTTACTTACTTAAGAGTATGTATATTTTTCAATATATTGATATAACCATAGTCGCTAACACAAATAATAATTACATTAGGTAGTATATTTTAATATATTTGCGATTGACATCTTGAATTAATCTACAAATACGAGCATATCTGTCTTAAGCTGGCCAAAGTCGTTTTTTTGTAAAAATGAGATCCCTTAAAAATTACTTATTATTAAACTAATAATCACAACATTTAACATAATATATGAAATACGAACAAATGTATAAAGTTATTGTCTAATTTATATCATAGATCCGTGTTCCCTACGTCTTGACAACGACATGAGAAAAGAAACAGTCATGCTCACGTTTCACCCTGTTCCAATAACCAATAGATAGAATGACGTAAGATATGGATTCAACATTGTAAACAGTCATAGCATAATAAATAAATTTTGTAGGCTCCAAGATATGGTGAAAGTTGTACTTGGAATTGAATGAAACATGATGTAAGAAGAGCGGGCCCCTCGATACAGCTCATAGCTCACGCGCTAGGATAGGCTGAGCTGTAGAGCGTCGCATCGCCTAGCGGGCACTGGCATAGCTACTGGTTCTTACGTCGACTTGGCAGACTGCTGTTGCGGTAACCTTTTCGGAGCAGGATGTTGTCCACTGCCGGCAGCAACAGGTATCTCTTTCCTGACGTGTGGTATGGAACCTTTAATGACCTGAAATAGTAAAACTTGGGGGTCTCCTTGGTGTAAGATTGCCAGCGGTTCTTAGCGAATGTATCTGCGTAGTATGTTGGTGTGATCGGTGGTAGCGGCAGGGGGCTGGAGTGCGGCAGGTCGTTGTTTAGCGGTCGGTGGAGGAGCCGGCCGGTCGGGTGCGAGTGAGCAAGTACTGGCGGCGACGGTACGTCGGTGTCGTCTGAATCGACTGGTGCGTCAGCTTCGGGACTAGAGAGATATTCCCTGTCGACAACCAAAAGCACACGTTAAATCACAGCACACTTCTTTGGATGCTAGATTATTGTAAAACAAGTTACTTGAAAAGGTGTCGTGTTAAAAAAAATTACTAAAATTAATCGAGTCGATGAATTAATTACTGAAATACACGATCACGATTTTTTATTTTTTATTCTACTTTTGTAAACTTAGAGGAGCACAGTATCTAATGAAATAATTGTATTAACAAAATTAATTTATATGTGGAATGGAATACAATTTCAAACAAAACTAATAGTTTGTATCACATTCTGTTCTTGCCGCCCGGTATGATTCCCGACACACTACTAACTTCCGGCGAACTAGCAACGACGACAAGGCAAGTTTACATTTCCCCCGTGTATGTTTCACAGCAACATTGTTGGTTGTTACTGGCAAAATGCTATTGTATGGAAGATGAGTAAACAGAATACTGGTAAAAATATTAAAGTCACTCACCTAATTCCGAAATTCTCGTCAGAGGAATGCTTCCTGTAATAAAACGATTTCCATTAAAAATAAGCCTTTAATATTCCATTTTATTATTTATTTCAAAATCAAATTGTATTCTAACGTATTGTATCTGTGTGACCAATCCGATTATAACATCCAATACATCCATGTCAGTTTTCAACATGTAGATCTTAGCACTAAACACTCAGGCATGCCACGTGAAAATAATCATCTGTTTATTTCTAACACAGAGCCCTTACAACCTACTCTGAAGCGTTCTACTACATTCTGGACTTCACGGTAAATCAATCAATCGAAACTCGCGCTAAACATCAAGTATGCACTAGTAACATTTATCATGCCGCTATTCTGTCGTTCTTCTACGCGATCTCCTAATACACTAAAGCACAAAACGATTCTCTGTATTCTACACACAATGATATTCAAACATTTCGAGACCTGTATAATTCCTGGCTAGGGAACAACAACCTGGCTCTTCCTGATCTACTGTAACGTCCTCCTGAGTACCTAAACGAGGGCAATAAACCTAACCGAGCGAGTGAGCCAATATGACGCTTTTCAAAATTTTCGCGTACTTCATCGTCGTCATCTGTAACAGAAGTAAATAAAACAAAGCTATTACTCAAACTCAACTCCTGGACGGGTTTATCCAAAAATTGAGTTGAGTATATTGGCGAATGTGACTCACAATTATTATGTAAGTCGCTGCACATTCGCATGACAGTAAATGTTTAATTGTTTTTTTTAACTGGTATACTGTTTCCCTATCATTACTCACCTACTGAACGCTTTTCTCCATCAATATCATTTTGATCGATCACTTCGTCTCCTTCCAAAAGATCAGGGTACGGCATCACATATCTTTTGGTCCTGGTATTTGGATCATTGTAGTTCGGTCTGTATAGTCCATGAACTGGACTACCTGCGAAACTTCTTTTGAAATACGTGTTGTCGTTGTCTCTTTGAGTGTTGTAGTCGTAGTACGGCTCAAATTGACTGCGTTTGAACACTTGGGACATAGATGGAAACATGTCTGGATTCATCGACTGTTGGACATCATACATTTCATTGATATCTAATGGATGATCAATTTCAGACAGCGGCGCGATGGGATTTTGATAAAAGGGAAAGTAGTATTCGTCTTCAGTTGCCTCATCCTTCTTGTGAAGTAGTCCATTGCGTGCCAATGCAGCAATATTGCGTTTATCATTAGAGGGGTTGTATTGACCTCTGCCTACACGGTAACCATCTCTGGCAAGCGCTTGAATATTCCTCTTCATGGCCGCGTAACTACGGAGCCGTGCAATGGATGCCATGTTTCTCTTTTCTTGCGATTCATCTTGATTTTGATCCTGTTTGTCAGCTTCGACATACGGTGATCTGTATGTAGGAAGCAATCCATTTTTGGCTAGTGTAGAAATCCCCCGTTTATAAGCTTTCGAAGCGGAATTTCTCAGGTAGCCATCTCTGGCTAACGCCGCAATATTTCTTCTCGGAAATGAGGGCCATTGACTTACTGGTTCTGCAGGCAAACTCTCCACCTAAGAATAATAATTTTATTTCACACATGTGTACGTAAAATACTACTGATTACTCTTTATGAACTACTGATCTTTATCATCAAGGCATACCGGAAAACCTAATAAGAACAAAAGTTATTTTAAAGAATAATAAAATAAGAATTAATAACACGTATGATGAGGTAGTGCTAAGACAATACAAGGTAAGTACTTGGGATTCCTAAGACTTTTTTCATTTTTAATGACTTACTTCTTCAACATAAGTGGAGAATGCCACTGCTAAAGCAGCGAACAGTAGAAGGCAGCCACGATGCCTTCCGATGCTCGGCCGTGCGTCGTTCATCTAAGTCACAATCATTAAAATACATAAGAAGACTCAAGACATGAAGGGAAAATCTTTGTCTTATACAGAATCTGTTGGCCAAGCTTATCATAAAAAGATATTCTGCATCCACTAATATAAATTAAGTAAATGATGTTCATAACCTACTAAAACTGTCCCTCCCAGTAGACTAGACATAACGAGATTCAAAACAGAATAGTCAAACAATTGTTCAATTAGTATGAACTATGATGACAAATGGATACTTGTCACACTGTCAAACAAGTTATAACTTCTGGCTAAATCACTTAACAGTGCCAGGACTCGAGTAAAACGTCGTTAGGGGACGGAACTCGGAATTATGTACTTGGATTATAGTCTGCCTGCCACCGGAATGGATATGAAGTTGTCAGATTCAATTACGAAAGTCTGTTATGAAGCACCTGAGCTCCTGCTTCGAGAAGAGACTCGGGAAAGGATGTGTACGACTATGTACTACGTAAACTCTGTTTTCGATTTAAGTATGAATAACAGTGCATACTGAGATTTGTTCTGCATGATCCTAATTATGAAGGGTTAAGAGTGGATGAAACATACACATCACACATTATGTTATTTTTTATTTCAAATAAACTAAAAACTAATTTCAAACGTACTGTTTTTTATTAAAATTTTATAATAATAAAAATACATATTTTTAAATGTTTTTATATTCTAATATTTCAAAATATAATTTAAATTTAATAATAAAATAAAGGAAATAATAATAAAAATAGATGGTAAAAAAAGTACAATTTAGAACAAAACATTTATAGTCTCGTAAAGTTTGTTTCATGATTTATATCGAAAAAGCTCTACAAAGAACTTTTTTCAAGATAAATTTCTCCAACAAATCGGTTTTCGTTTCAACTTCCAAGAAAAAACAACATTATTTTATAGGAGCATTATTTTGCGAAGGCTCGAGGGAAATCTAAACCATGATGTTATTACTTTAGATAGGTATAAGATTAAGTGAATCCACTATGATCCTCTATAATTCCATATGATGAGACCTCACGGGTTTACAAGGATCCCCGTCAGTCGGCTTTACGACGGCTAATCGGGGTATGGCAGTGATAATTGGGTCAAACATTAAAATATTATTATTCCACTTATCAGAATTATCTCTACACAATTTAAATCCCTCCTGGAAATATTCGATAGAATATCCAATTTGATCTCCTTTGCTGGCGTAAACATTTTCTTTATTCATTGCAATTGCTTAAGGTGGATGCGCTAGGTTAGCCCGCGAAATTCAAAATTTCTCACGTTTTTTGCAATTACAAGCTACCTACGGAGCGAGAGGGCATGGGTAGCCGTCACCTCCTTCTGCGAAGCAGTAATGCTCTCGAAGGAGGAGGCGGAACGCGTGAGGGAGAGGCAATGTTTGCGCCCTCAAGCCCCTAACCGCCGCCGCTGGAGACACCCTGGGCGTCGGGAATCCCAGGCGGATTCCCGGCCACCATAGGCGCGGGCTTGCGGACGGCGAGCAATGGGTAGCTCGCCGTCCGATAAGAACCAGGCCCGGGTCGATGGCGCGTAGAGTTCAAAGCGTGCCTCAAAAAAAAAAGTATGAAAATTTCATGAAATCGTCATTCAATGCACTTACATGAACTTAGAGAGTTGTATTGCTGATTCTAATGTTTATAATTCTGTAAATGCATATTTGTTACGGCCGCCAATAATATTTAGATCAACATACAGCCTGATACTGACCTGCAAATTGCAAAAAACGTAAGAAAATTAAAAATTTCGCGGCCTGCCCTAGCGTATCCCCCTTAAGGTCTTAAACTTAAATATGGACCGGGGGACCGTTCTGTGGAACACTTTTTAATCTAAGAGGAATGTAATGTCAATTTTAGCAACTTGTTTTTTACTTTTTAGTTCGTTTTTTAGCAGGGCAGTCGTGGTTTTTAATTTTTTTATTGAAATTTGTTTTAGTTTAAATAACACCTATACATTTAAAATATTACACTTTTTATATTACATATTACACTTTATAAGTAATGATGAAAGAATTCTAATAATAACTTAATCATCTACCAAACCATTCACTCATTTAGACATTTGCAGTGTTACTAAAGTCTGATTAAATCGTTTGCAGCCAAAGATATTTTTTTTTTTGCATGTACACCCTACCTATGTAAAATTTATGCCAATAAATTATATAGTTTTCGAATGTCCTCATCAAGGCCTTCAATTGGATACCCATATTGTAAATAATTGAAGATTCTTTTTATTTTTCTCATTTGAAAATGGAGCCATACTGCCGCCATATTGATTTTTTCAAAAACATGACCTATGTCACTCGGGTCGGGATAATATAAGGATTCTAACGATACCCCATACATCCAAATCCGTTCAGGCATTTTAAAGTTATGGTGTAATAAAGAAACTCACATACTTACATACATAATACATGAACCCTGAAAGCATTACACTCCTTTTTGGGCAGTCGTGTAATTAGTCTTGGTCCCCAATATTCAAACTTTTAACACAACTATTTAGGGTAATAAAATACATATTATAATGTTGGTGGAAAGTTAATTGAATTATAAAAAAACCAACATGAAATTCTTCCACATCGAATGCCTTGTTCTAGGTGTCGAGTCTCTCAGAGATAGTTCTTGAATCAGCAAGCATAAGGTGGTCTCGAAATTTTGTTCCTCATCTTCTCAAAGCTTATTGAAATTTTAGAATTTTAATTGAAGTACCTAACCTACTACAAGGAAATTAACGTGAAAAGCTTGAGAGCCGGGGCTTCGATATTGATAAAATGTATTGTAACTTTGATTAATAAAATATACATAGAGTTTTAGCAATTAAGGGAATCGGTAATTGACGTCATTGAGGTAAATAAAATTCATGAGAGTCGAAGCACATTTAAATGCTACGAAACTCGTAGCCAGCCTACGACGCTTCTACTGTATAAGGTTTCGAGTAATTCAGTAACGGTAAAGCAATTATTTACACATTATACACCATTTACACATAAAATACTACCCCATATCTCTCACAACCGTTTGAAGCATTTATAAAAACCTATGACGAGCGGGCATTAAAAGTAAGCAAGAAGCAACAATTTACTTAACGCGTAGCAAAAATAAATAAATATGTAGGTAATGGATAGAAATCAACCACCAACAATCTAAGCTAATGTAGGTAGATGCCTACATTTTTGACTAATAATTTCAGCTTCAGCCAGTTTTTAATTAATGTGATAGAATATCTAGTTATTTTTTTACTGTAACTCCTTAACAAGATCGATTCTCATGTTGGGTAAAGTTTAAATTGTTTTTTTTTTTCGATTACATATTTAACACTAATTGCCAATTGCCTGGGTAATTAGTTACGGACGAAAATCTCGTTTTGCAAAGTGTAAAGAAATTCATTAATTTAAAAAGTAACTCATATGCAGAATTTAGAATACTTAACATTAACTACGACTTTTATTTTCATGTAAAATTCGAACTAAGTTAAGAAATAATAGAATACAGCGCAAATACCGTCAACTTAGTTTGGTTTTTTTTTTAATTCACAATAAAATAAATAAATCAAACGAGTCAAAGATTCCTACTACCTACCTTATCTTGTCTGTAGTTGTTAGAAAGTGCGAGGTCAAGAAGTTTCCACTAAACTTTCTTGAAATTAGACTTATTGTCTTAACATATTATTTAAATCATTATAATTAAACTATCCATAAACTACTATGTTACTTTAAAATTATATTTCTTTCGAGAAAATATGAACTTTTTTTTTTGTAAATTACTTATTAATAGTTTTCCTAGCTTTTCCTGATAAACAAAAAAATATAATACTAAGGTGTTCTTTACTGACTTACCTTTGAAGACTCCTCCTGCCCCAGGGACAGCCCACTTTTTTCAAACTTTAGAGCAACTTTGAACTTGACACTTTTCTGTTAATTTTAGTTAGTTAGTTGAAGTTCTTGGCGGGAATGGCTGTTGGTGGGCATTTGCTGAGCTTTTATAGAAAACTACATGTGTCTCGCGCATGCGCGTAACATGATGGGAGGAGCTTGCTTCGACACTGTACTAAATGCACTTTAATTAATAAGCTGTAAGGTCATAAGGTTATGTTTTAATTAAATGTCTATTCAGAGGAAATTGTGTTAGTCACCAACAATAGGCTAATGAATTCCAGCTTCCTGCCGACATCGGTCTAACAATTACTATATACATGTTACCTTTATTATTAGAACCTTTTTACTTGACTACTAATTTCCTTAATCTTGAACCCAATACAAAAATACTTATATCAACACTTTATTATTAATTACATACTACTTAAACCTGATTCATTAAGTGGTTCATGTTTTGGTGATCCAAGGTGATGCTGCCAGCTAGTGGTCGATTCCCAGGTCAGTCATTCGAATTGCTTGTTGTGAAATTATTTTTCAATAGACTGCGTTGATATCCAGAGTTGTAAATGACATGACATTCATTGCCAATATCACCCCCACCCATTACAATATTAAATGAAAAATACGCGCTATGGCATGGAGTTGACAGACACCAGCACGTAGATATTACCTATGCTCCATTTGAAATAAGATCAGACATTGAAACAAACCTTTTTACAGTCCGTTCAACCGATTTTGACTTCTATACCATAGGCATAAGGATGGCATTAAAAGCCAAAAAGGTTACACAATACCAAATGTATCCTGCAGCTGCCATTTGTCATGCTACCAACGCAATAGAAGTCAAAATCGGTTGAACGGACTGTAAAATAGGTTTATTAAATGTCTAATATTCAAATGGAGTATATCTACATTAATACAACTCCTCCATTACCTACATATAGGTATAAATTAATTTTAATAGGTAGATGTTGGCTTATTAATTTATAGATAATCCTAGAAACAATCTACGGGTAGTCTACGAACAAATATGAATAAGTTTATTTCTAGCACACACCACACAGCCCACAAAGGCTCCTTCAGCAGAAGACTTAATTTCCGAAATAATTAATAGAACATTAATAGATTCTGGATGAAAATTAAATTGCTGATGCCATTAAATGTAGTTTTTTTTTTTTTTTTTTTCATTTATGTTTTAATGGCTCATAATTTTTCTAGGATATGTAAGAAAGAAAGAATGAAAGAAAATACGTTTACTTGCGGCAAACATGACGCTAAATAGCAAATTGGGGTAAAATATGCGTTACATTCACGCAAAACGTAGGTAAGCCAGCTATTCAGCTTCTGGTGTAAAAGCATGATGGAAGACCTAATTCAGGTGATTTCTTTAAGACCCAAAGTTTTGAAATACCTATTTTTATCAGAATTATCTCTAAACAATTTAAATCCCTCTCGAAATATTCGATAGAATTATCCAATTTGATCTTCTTTGCTGGCGTAAACATTTTCTTTATTCATTGTGATTCAAATTTTCACACGTTTTTTGCAATTTGTAGGTCAGTATGAAAATTTCATGAAATCGTCATTCAGTATTAAATATTATATTATATTAATCGTATTAAATTCGAATCGTATTAAATTAAAACCAGTCTAACCAAGTGGTATCGTATTACCCAGTTACGGGTTGTGGAGGTCAGATAGGCAGTCGCTGCATGTAAAATACAGGTATTCAGCTGCATCCGGTTAGACTGGAAGCCGACCCCAACATAGTTGGGAAAAGGCTAGGTAGATTGATTGATTAATCGTATTAAATATTATATCATTCATATTCGTATCAGGCCGTTATTTGTAAAAAAAACTTTTCATTTGCCATAAAAAATATAGAAAAAAATATGTTATGTATTTAATTGACGTAAATGGCTTTATTTAGTTTTTCGTCTAGAAAGGCCAGCTTCAGCCCAGCATTCAAAACTATTCTTTAGGAACCTTTTTTAGAGCAATGATTATGATTTAAAAAAGCGATAAGGCCGCCCATTGTATATTTTTTTGTTATAGATATATTTTTGTGGTGTACAATAAAGTATATAAAAATAAATAAATAAAGAAATAAAAAGTTGTAATTCTTCAGTACTTAGGTCATACTCGGGTATTTCAGTTGAATTCGATGGGTGTGGAAAACTAATTATGTAAATAGAATAATTAAATACTCCAACATCATACTTAGGCATTTCTACAAAAACTGCTTTTTAATTTTGATACCAACAACGTAAAGCCTAATGCCGATGAGATATTTTACCCACCAAATGGGTTATAAAAAGGTTGAAGACATTTATTAAAGTTTATATTGTAGCTTTGTGTGAGACGCTATTAATTTTCAACAATAGAAGATAAGTAAAAAAATGTCTTAGGTCTTGTATTTAAAATAAGTTAACCGAATTCACGCAACAGGGTCCTCCCTCCTAAATTCAATGCACGCTTTACTGAACTGGGCCTTTTTTAGAAAAGAGTTGAGCATCCAAAATTCTCTGACTACGACCCGAAATCCAAAGTTATTTCCGGTAGGTTCTGGTTCTAAGCCCTCGAAGTCAAAATCAAAGATAAATCGTTTATTTTTTGAGATCTCAGAAGTTCTGCGTCTCTGTCCGATGAGTTGGCAACCATTGGCATGACGCAGAGAATGTCCCTGCATTAATTGCAGTTCTCCATCATTCTATTCCACTCCAACTTGGATTGCTAATAAAAACCTGTAACCTACCAGGTATTATTATGTGACCGCTTTAAAAATTGAGAAACAGCTTTCAAAGCGTTTGAGGGTTGTTTGGTGTTGAGCGTGACTAGGAGGGAAAGTTTATTCATATTCATTATTTAGTACGTACCTACCTACTAATTGTTTTATTGCGAACCTACACCTTGCTTTTGTAAACTTGTTCAAAGTCACGTTTTACGTTGGGTTTACATTGAACCTCAATGAGTGTAGAGGACTTTCATACGATGAAGCTAAAGAATTTCTTTTTCGGTAAAAATTGTATTTAAAATGAAAACAAAATCACCGTAGTTGCCTACCTATCCACCGACCTTTTCAAGGCTTGAGGCTTGAGGTGGCGTTGGTATATAAGCTTTTTGTAGCACAGGAATGGACTAAGCTGACTCGGAGTTGAGCACGATTTTTTCAGTAGTACAAACGACCGCTAATCCTACGTTATTTTTCAAAGAGCGGCTCGCTTATTTTTAATCGACTTCTAAAAAGGAGGACGTTCTATGTTCGACTTTATGTGTGTTCATCGTTATTTTCGTCAATTGTGGACCCATTTTGAAAATTATATTTTTCATTTAGTAGAGGAAGCTTGCGCGGTTGCCCCGTATTTTCATTAACATTTTTGAGTTAGCTTCACGTCGGTAGCACGCCTCCGCCACGAAATCATACCAGCGAAACCGAAGTAGTTCACCTGTACTGACTCCAGTAATACAATTGAAATAGGTACTGCGGTTTCGCTGCTATGGTTTCGCGGCGGAGGTGTGCTACCGGCGCGGTGTCAACAATACGTATTTTTCCCAGTTGCTCTATAGGTAACACTACAAAGTGAAAAATAACTTTAATTTCGGAAGTCGTTGCGAAAAACGAAAATTTAAAACCAAAGACACCGACATGACGTTTTTTTGGAAGTCAGTTTTATTTTTTGGAAAAGTTTTTCCTGCATAGCTAGTATGCCTATAAATCAAGAAATAAGACACTAAAAGTAGGTAGATATACCTAACTCAACTTGCAAGGGGAGCGTCATAATATGTGACCTTTCAGCATCGATACTTCTCAGGAGGCATTCCCAAAGCGACGCGATCAAAGATACAAATCAAACACTGATTGGTTGCATCGGGAGTTCGGGACCGACGATATCCTGTTACTGTCGCTCGCTGTATGATTTAAATGATCGAGGACACCACTGCAGTCGATGTTTAGGAACGAATTTAAGTACCTAGGTATTATGTTGGTAGGTACATACAGGATAAACTTATCCAAACCAATCTCCAAAATATTAGGATTCTACTACAGTAATACCATAAGCTTTTATGACCGCAGGGGTTAATGGATCGATTTTTTTTATTAGCCCGTCCCTATTGTCCACCTGCTGGGCAAAGGCCTCCCACATCCATTGCCAATTTGCCAGACACTTTGTATTTTTATTTTCCACTAGCTGTTGCCTACGACTTCCGACCCGTCCTTCGACGACCCGCGATCCAGGATGAAAAGCCTATGTCCTTCTCCAGGTCAAGGTCTACCTACCCCTGTGCCAAATTTCATCCAAATCCGTTCAGCCGTTTTAGCGTGAAAGCGTAACAAACTCACTTTCGCATTTATCCTAATCCTAACTAATACATATTATAAATGCGAAAGTGGTAGACCATGACCTGGAATAGGACATAGGATACTTTTTACCCCGACATTCCCACGGGATCGAAACTAACGCAGGTGAAACCGCGGCTAGTAATAATAAAGTTCGGATAATTTATTACTCGGTACCGTTATCAATCTATCGCACTTATGATTTCTAGTAAACAATATTAAACTACACACACCTAAGCCGCTGGGTCTACAAGCGTGACTTTTTTGCACAAGAGTTCCTAAATAACGAAGGTGAGCACTAAGAAAGGATTTTAGAAGGTTTAATAGGGGATGACAGTTTGTATGAAAGTTCGTCATTTTTGCCGATGACATATACCATCGGGAACACGGTTTGTTATAAGTAATATCTAATAAATATCACAAATTAAGTAAAATAAATAGTTTATTTAAATTAATTTCTTATTCATTTCAACAAGTTTCACGGCCCAATATCAATTAAGTGGTACTTCATAACGAATTTATTTCTTCACTTAAGTATTTGCGGTGAGTGTCTTGATTCTTACGGTTTGTTGTTGACGTTGCTTGTTTGTACTGCGTTAGCTGGCTTCACCACTAATCGAATCATTTAACTCAGTGGCGACTGGTTTGGAAGCACTTTCTTGCGGAACGGAGTCATTTAATATGGGTTCCGTTATTTCATGGTTGGTTGATGCAACAGGTGCTAATGTAGTCTTGTTTCCCTTATTGAACACTTGAACGTACGGTGGGAACGTGCTGTGGCTCACAAGACTAGGATCTGCTTCCTCGGTTATACATCCTTCAGTTTTAAACCTTGAACAATAACCATTGCGGCAGAACGGAAAAATGCCGGCGCACTGAACCAAGAGCGCGAAGTTGCCGATATAGCAGTGGAGTGCGCTGCTGCAACTGAGGCATTTATATCCAGGCTGTAAGCAATGAAAACAATACTTTATACGTAATATAATAACACTAGAACGCAAGAGCCCAAACATAATAAAAAAATAACAAGGAATCTTTTTTCTGGGTGGCAAATCATCAAATGACTTCTCCCGCTCTGGGCGGAGCGGAAGGGCGTGTCAGACTTTTACTGACTAAAACCCACCCGTGTTCCTTCAGGGTCCCGGTATCCCTTTCGGACTATCCCGCAACCCTGGCAGGCATCGGTCCTAACGGACCCCGTCAGGTGTGCTGACAAGGAATAGGTATCTTAAATTTCCGAAAGTAAAGGACCTAGAATCAAAACTTGTTGTACGCCTGTTTAAAAAATACCGTCTCCCATGTTACATTAACATCTAGTTAGGTATTTTTTCTCTTTAAAACAGATGCGACATAACAAGCTCGGAAGAATATCTACGGAGATATTCATTAATTATCTAGGTAGGTACTTTAGAATGATCGAGTTGTGATCAATGAAATCAAATACCTTCGAAAGATCATAGAAGATGCAAACAGTACGTATGTTGTAAACTTGCCCACATCAACAACATTTCTCAGTCAAATCAGCCTGACCACTGCTGGACATAGGCCCTTCCCAAGCTGCGCCACAACACCCGTTCCTCCGCCTTCCGCATCCAGTCTGACCCAGCCCAGAGGGGGCGTAGGTACCTACCACGCTACGTCACCGGCCATCGGCCTTTTGAAAAACATGACTAGCCCAAGAACATAGTCTAAAAATAATGATATACCTAAAAAAATATCACAGAAATACGTAGGACTTAGTTTTATACCTCACTTCTGTAATCGCAGGACCAGGGACTGTAATGTGCTTTACTGAGCGCGCTAGCGTAGACGTCGAAGTGAGTGTAATTGTTTGGTCGAAAACCAGGTCCCGGTACTGAAATATAATCGTTTTTTTTTTTTGTAAATTTGTTTAAGTACCTAGGAATTAAAAAAATATATACCTGTTTATCATAACAATGCTAAACAGTATGAGGACCAATGAACAACCAGATTGCAGTGCAACTGCAACTTACCTACTTCAGTCCTTCCTTGGATAAGAACCAGATTTATCTGAAAAGTTACATTAAAAGTTAATATGTAGGTAGGTAATCTTTGGAGATATAGGTATCAGTAATTAAACAAAACTAAAAAAAAAACTGTATTTACCAAAAATGAGAAAATAACCGTCAAAGCCATTTTCTGCAGAAATAACCCAAATGAACGTTTGTCGCGAACTCCGAAGCAAGTAGTTTGTGAAGCACGTCAAATAGATCGCGCTTATATACTGTGTGATTAAATTATGTAAATGTGCCAATATGCACGCCGAAGATATTCGTGATTTACAATACATAAGCAAAAGATAAGTTAGAAAAAGTCTAGTTCAAAAGACATTGGTGCCGATTCTGTTGTTCACAAACTAAACTAAATTTAAGTTCAGTGCATCTTTTTCTTTCTATTTCATTAAGAAAAGGACAGAAGATAAATTTTAGTTTAGTCCTGTCAAACTGTCACTACTCCTTACAAGTTTAGACGCGATTAAAAACTTGCATAGTAAAATTACGTCAATTTACGTCAGGCGCTGATTAATTTGACAGGACTAAACTAAAATTTATCTTCTGTCCTTTTCTGAGTGAAATAGAAAGAAAAAGATACACTGAACTTAAATTTAGTTTAGTTTGTGAACAACAGAATCGGCACCATTATTAACTGGAGATTTACGACGATCGGTGTCCATCCTAAAATGATTACTAAATTGGATTGGGTGGTAGAGGGAGGAAAATCTTGGGAAAATTACCTAGTCTTGCAACAGTGACCAGCTGGAAGTTGTCTGAATATCAATCAAGTGTCAGAGAACTTGAATTAAAATTGAAGATTAATTGAATATGATCTACAGAGAATTGCGTGCAATAAGGAGGGTGTCGACCGGCTAAACGTCGAAAAAATAAAAAACACGCCAGTACTAACTCATCACTTTCCTACCGTTACACTCGACTAATTATTATGGTGCAAAAAATCAGAATAATAAGAAAATAATTAGCATGAAAAAGTCTAAGCAAATCGGTCACGCTATCTCTATAACGAGGGAAAGGACACTCGATTTTTCTAGAAAATATTGTTATTTGTATTCGGGGAACCTTATAGTCTTTAGTAAGAAACCCCTCTTTCACACCAAATTATTTGAGTGGAGGGTTTGGTTATATTTAGCCATTGGGTTACCTACTTGTATCGGGTAGGTATAGATACCTACAATGTATGGATAGCTGGTGGATAATGTTGAAATAAAAAAGAAAAAACAAACATTAGGTATACAAACAAAATCATTTATTATTATACTCTGAAAAAATATACATTTATTCCTTACATGAAATATAAAACTCATAATAAAATTGTCAACTTAATAATAACATATTGGACGGTCGTATTAATGTTTTACTAGGCTTATTACAACAGCACATTGTATACATTTCAGCATTAACATTTTTTATTACAAACTAGTTTCTAGCTGCGATTTCAAACTGTTTAGTTTGCTTTCCACATAATCCAGATCATGAATTCTTTCTAAAGTATCCACATTGGACGGCTGTGTCATGTTTGAAGCACTGTCTTCTAAAGGCATCTCCACAATACTGGCATTCACTGGTATATTCCAAATGTGCTTTGTTATTGTTGTGTTCTGGTTGTTTACATTTATTCTTAGTACATTTTTCGTATCTTCGTCATTTTTACCAACCCCTTGGTTTGTTGTTTTAGGCTGAGTACCTTTCGTAATAGACAGCATGCTTGTCATTTCGTTCATTTGATTTAAAATATCTGTAACAAAATTGAGTATTTAGTAGATATTCATATAAACCCAGAGAGAAAAGTGAGGGCAAATTCATTTTTCAAACATGTGTTATGTACCTGTTATTTGTAGACTTGTAGTTTCATCCATAAGGTCTTCTTTATCATCAGTCATATTGTTTTCATCATTGACTTCTACATCTCTGTAGGCAGGTACCTTGCACTGTCTATTCAAGACGGCTTTCCTCAACGACGGTCGATTACGTATCGGCGAAAAGTTGTAAAGTACTGAAAATGAGGAATCTCTCACTTTGCCCAGCTGTTTATTTATAAACACTGTTTCGTCACAGGCAGCATTTTTTTCGATACCTGGAGTGCTGAATAATTGGTCCAGTTGAACTGAAAAACTGAGTTCGCTACACATCTTGGTCTGTAGGCGCTTCGTTAATTTCGATAAGGGAAAGTTCCTCGTCGATGAGCGTACATTGGTCCTTCCAAATACACTTCTGGACATATTATTGACGGGCTTCTGAGGCGAATGTACGTACGTTTCAGAATTCTTTAGCACCGTGTGTGTTGCATTCTTATAAACCATTTGAGGTTCCTCTTCACCTTCACAGCCAAGCCACTGGTCCTCATTGTCCTTGGGATGATGTAAACTGTGAATTCTAGTCACCAATGTATATAGAAGTTTCAACCGTTTTATCAGTTGATCTAAGGACACTTCTTTGTTATTCATCGGCATTTTAACGTCGTACATAAAGTCGGTGTCTGAGCTGAGAAGGTTGCTAACTATTTTGCATTCCTTTTGCACTACAAAAATAAATATGCCAAACATTAAAACAGGCGCGGTCGCAGCCCAAGATTTGGGGGGCGAGGAATATTTTTTAGGGAAATATTTACCTAATTGTTATGTACTCTAAAAACTTATTTTTGTATATGCCCATCAGGGTTACTGTGGCTCAAGTACCTACAGTTTTTAGTTAATAAAGCACGTAAATCATTCAGTCTCTCGACAGCTTGAATGATTTTGGGGGGGTCCTGGGGGTCACGACCCCCCCAAAATCATTCCCTTCGGACCGCGCCTGCATTAAAAACATAAACATATTTGGCGAAATGTGGGTGTACTAAAATAGGTCCACCTCTGTCTAACCCTTCGGGATTACAGGTGCGATGTTATGTTTTGAAGAACTATGTAAAAGTGAAACAGATTACAACAAATATTAAAGTGGTTGTGATCTTTAACTCTTTATACCTTTATCCAAGTCAGCCAACAATAGCAGCAGTTTGTCATGGTGGCCCAAAGCATCAGGCTCACACTTGTCGTACACATGGAAGAAATCATAGACCATGCATCCCATATTGATTACTGCACACACATCTACATTATTGTAGCAATTATCTTTCAATATTACTAGCAGTCTCAGTTGCATCATTTGTTTTGATTTCTGAAACCAAAATATTCTGACATCAACAGACAGGATCTGGTGTGTACCGCTAAATATAATTCTTAAGAAATGCAAGAAATTATAGTTTGTAATAAAAAAATCTTGTAGACCCCAAAAGAATGCTTCTGGCCATACCCTGGCTTCGTAGCTGCCTTCACATCTGTTCTTTGCCAAACACCACACAATCACAACAATATTATTTAGGGCGCCTCCAGGCAAGGAATGTGTCACGCAAACTTCGACAACAAACGCCAGTCATCCCGCCGTCTGTGGCCTGATGGCTACAGACGGCGGGCCCGGTGTCAGTATGCTTCCCGACGCCAGGCAACAATTGACGCCCAAAACATAACTTTCAACTTGTTGACCATATTCATGCCTTGTGTCTTCAGTCTTCTGCTGGGCATCCTAACTTATCCTATTATAAATGCGAAAGTGAGTTTGTTTGTTACGCTTTCACAGTAAAACGGCTGAACAGATTTGAATGAAATTTGGTATATGGGTTTGGGGTGGTTTAATTTGGTATTTGGAATGACTTGGTCTACCCATGGATGATGATGGACATAGGCTACTTTTCATCCTGGATCGTAGACGAAGTCGTGGGCAACAGCTAGTGTTTTTATAAACCTAAAAAACCAAAACATCTAACTTTGTTACTTCATACCTCAGCAAAAGCACTTGGGTCGACAATCAAGAACACATTATCTCGAATCTCCTGAACTTCATGCATCCAAGAATTTATCAGTAATGTCGCATGGTGACTGTCTGGCGACATCATTAATGCTGGCACCAACTGAGGATCTAAGGCTTCCAAGCTGGCTAGTCCACTACGAAGAGACAGGATCCCTGAAATTACAGATATATATTTTTTCCTTATTTTATACAATCTACATTGTATTCCTTGATTTATTTGCTTACTATTTTGATCAGAAGAGCAAGAAACAGCAAAGTTTCCAATCTGCAGCAATCTCTCATTGTACAAATCAAAATCCTTCACAAATGAGCAGTTCTCAGTCTCTTCATTTTCACTCTTAACTAAACAGGAGCAAGTTCCTTTAGTATTAATATTGAAATGGTCCCTCAGAATGGCTATAGGAGACTTGTTATAAGTAAAAGTGTGTCCTACTAGTGCTAGTAGAGCAGTATTAGTGTTTGTCTCTAATGCATACAAAACATCTCTCAACACATCAATGAGAACATTGGCATTTGATGGCATTATAGGCAGCTTTAATGACTCTGGTGTAGCTTTGACAGTGGAACTGAGGTCTCCTTCTATCAATTCACTTAGTAATGTCTTTGTTTCTCTCAAAACCTGTAAATAAAAAAGAAGATTTATTGAGGCTTTATAGATTTTCCTTTTATCATTTATTTAAATAATTAGCGAGGTCATAAATACCACTTGGCAGCGTGCTTTCACAATGTGTTGATCATCAGCCAGACAGTATCGGCACAGAGTCATAGCTGATAGAAGGAGTTCGTCAATTGACACATGCAACTCACTCACACACTCAACCAACTGCAAATACAATAAGAGGTCATTAGAATCACTTTACTTTCCTCACCATTTACATTTGGTCATTTTATAAAAACTTACATAATCCTTCCACTGGATATAAAGTACTTCAGACGCCTTATAGTCAGTCTTATAGATGGCATCAGCAAGTTTACCAAGGACTTCAAATGTGTGGTCAATCCAGTTGACAAAATACATTGTAGTTATGTTGAAAGAATCATCGGCACTTTCATCCATGTTTGAAGAGGTAGATTTTTTCTCCAAATAGTTCTCTATTGACAGTAATCTTTTTATGCACCATGATAATCTTTCCAGATTATACTGACGACTTTCCTGAAACATAACCATGCAAAAAGTTGAGCCTATGGATATCTTATTTGTTTTAAGTATAATAGGACTTGTCAGTACAGTATTCAAATCTCAGACATTCTGAGGCTAAACCGATCAAAAACATGAATAATTCATAAATTTTTGTTAGATACAAACATTAAATAAACACACATCTGTTTACCTGTAAGACAGTGTGGTTGTGAAATTCCACTTTGAAGACATCAAATAAATTAATCAAACATTTATTTATTTGACTTGAACATAGCGTGTAAACATCTCGAATTTTTGAAATATCCTCTTCATTGCTCTCATGACACAATAGTTTGTGACGTAAACGAAGGCCTAAAGGTTGAATTTTGTCCAGTAACAGGCTCTGAAAGTTTAAAAAAGTTTTTGTGTTGAGGAACCAATTTTCATTAAAAAAAATATATATCAAGCCGATTGCTGCGGCCGACCTGTTTATAAGTTTACCAAGACATGTTTAGTGGCAGCGCGTGCAGCTTGAGGTATTACAGCAAAATCTCCAATACTGTTTTCCATTTTTATCTAAACACAATTATTTCAACAATCAAACCGAACCGTGGAGCCGACCGAACAAAAAAATTGAATTTCAAACAAAACGCATTCAAATGTCAGCAGGAAAACCACAGATTATGAGAGTACTTCTACTAAACTGAAACTGTGGTCAACTGTCAGAGACAGCTGTCATTCAAACTGACAGTCAAACACGGTAGACCTTAGATGATCAATCTGGCATCAGTTCAAATCGACGTTCAAGCCGATTTTTTATATAAAGTGTATGGCTAGTTGGATGTATGGTACATAAATATAAATTGTACATTGTCAAACTAAAATCCCAGAATTAGGATGACACATAGATCATCCGTTATAAAACTGGCATCACGGGCGGCTCCATTCAAAATTTTCAAAAGTTTTAACGCTAGCTTCTATTTATTTATATTTCAGAAATTGTAAGGGAAAACTCACACTTCTTCTCCACAGTAACCGAAAACAAGGGACCCCACCAAGCTAAAAAAACAATTTTGTAACAGCACTTTCCATTATACTAACAGCTACCTTATGTCCATAAAATTAACAAACATATTCCAAAAGTATTAAGAGAACTACAAAAAAAATCAAAACACGTGGCTTCACCCATATAGTTTTTATACACTAAAATATGTTTTTGAATTTATGGATCATACATCTAAGGATTCGATTTATATAGTTTTTATCATAAATGTTGTTGTTGTTGTAACTGTGCGTTTGCACTGGCGAAACAATTACAAAACATGTTGAAATCTCTAGTTCCTGTCAAAAATTGTATGGAACATTGACAGAAAATAGAGATTTCAACATGTTTTGTTGTGAATGTGTTGCCAGTGCAAACGCACAACTTGTTGTGTTTTGTTTAGTTTATACTAGCTGCGCCCGGCGGTTTCACCCGCGTAAGTCTCGATCCCGTGGGAATATCGGGATAAAAAATCCTATGTCCGATTCCCTACCCATGTGCAAAACATCCAAATCCGTTCAGCCGTTTTAGCGTGAAAGCGTAACAAACAAATAAACAAACAAACGAACTCACTTTCGCATTTATAAAATTATAAGTTAGGATTATTATAGAGTCTACATTTTGTATTGTTTGATAAAGTAGTAGGTACCTAGTATATAAAACCGTACATTCGTTATCCATCCCTACATCCTTAATTTTGACAGATGTCATGTCAAAGAACGCCATACCATTGTTATTTCGATTCCGGAATAAATCTCGGAAATAATAATCTTTAAAGGATTTAGAAAGTACGCAACAATGAGTGAATTAGTTTGGGGAATTAAAAACGGCGATATTGACCAAGTAAAAGACATAGTAGAAAACAAGGTAAGTGGTTCACGTAGTGTCTGTAAATCGGTTTTCATTCTACGTGAACATTAGTCGTTGGCAAGTGAAAGCAATGTTTCTCATTAATTTCACGCCGAATTTAGTTCAAAATCAGGGAAAAACAACAAACGAAAACTGAATCATATTATTTACTCTTTTAAAATAGTCATGACTACTGTGCTTATATGAATTAAAACTGTGGTGAAACATTGCGTACCTATGTATTTAATTACTTATTATTGTCAAAGAGGTATTGTTCGTCCTCAATGCAGGCGCTTACTTGCTACGTCTCTCCAATTAGAATACTTTTAAAGTAAAAAATTTAAGGAAAACCTATTTATTTTAGACAATTGATGTCAATGCTCTAATTGATGGAAGAGTACCTCTCCACTATGCTGCTGATTATGGACAAACAGCTGTTCTCAACTATTTGCTGGACAAGGGAGCAGACCCTAATGTAAGTGTGGACATTCAAGATCATAATAATTATATTTGTACTAACAAAAGAAATATTTGTCTAATTAAAATGCATATTTCAGATGTTGGACAAACATGGGATCTCCGTACTTCTAGCAGCCATTTGGGAAGGTCATACAGACTGTGTTAAGACATTACTCAAAAATGTAAGTAACAGCACACTGGTGCTTTTTTTGCAAAATTAATATGCATGACTTGCAATTTCACAGTAAGTTACGGTAAGAAATTAATTTCATGCATTTAAACTCAAGAAACTAAATATCAGTTATTATACAGTATGTGGAGGAATTTATTTGACAATGTAAGACTTGGGAAATCCAATAAAAAAGTATTTGTGAGTCATGGATCTTTTATGGTTCATACTCAGAATGACTGTCTGAATATAGCCTATCATAAACAAACAAACTATTATCTTACAGGGTGCGTCTAAAAATGGAAAAACCCCAGATGGAACACCATACATTGAAGCTGCAGAAAAAGAAGAAATCAAAGAACTACTTACATAGAATGAAATCTGTTATACTCGAACTGTAACAAGTAATCGCTCAGATTTATGTTTTGATGCTAAGGTAAAATCACTAAGATCAAACAAAAAATTAATTAATCCATTATAAAATATTTTTACAAGCATTTATTTACATTGTAATGAATTATTTTTATATGCTCAACATATTGAACTATAAAATATGTATTTGATTATGCGTCCATTTAGTAGTGTGTGTATCTATGAAGGCCTGACCTCCCTTAAGGAGGTAAAATACAGCAATCACCTGAAATGTGATGGCTAGCTCATCCTTCTAGTGCTTGCATGAGATTTGTAAGAAGCCCCATTATCTAAATTTAGCAAATAAATTATTTAATATTAAGGTATAATTCCAACAACTAAGATGTAATTTTTATCGCTAAAATAATAAACTGATATAAACAAACCAACTTTTAATTTTTACAAAAAAACATATGATATTTATAGATACAAAATACATGAAAAAATATCTGGAAAATAAAGGAAGAACCAAAAGTTGAGAACATCTCCTCAAAAGTTACATTATTCAGAAGATAAAAACTACTAAATTCTCAAATGACAAATTCAACATTGATCTTAATACTCTATCCTAAGCCCTATTCCTATGTAAAAACTCCAATAAAAACTAAACCATTCTCTAATTTTATGAATAAATAATCTTACAAAAGTATCACAAAAGTGGTATTACAACATTCTTTGGATCATTAAGGAAAAAAAAATAGAGATGACAGATGCCTAATAAATTGCTTATTATAAATCTCCACTTCCTGGATATTTCTTATACTTGCTATTTTTTGCCGGAGGACAGTAGCATGCATTTTTCTGTGCATCTAGATATGACTTACAGCCAAGAGTTAATGTCCCAGTAAATAATAATTTTGCTGCAGCTTTGCAACCTGAAATCAAAATATAATATGTCAGAAAGTACAATAGACAAAAGCAGTATTTATAGGCAGATAAATCTATGATGTAGCAGACCAAGAAAAACATATTTATTCTACAGTAAGTGAATACCTTTTGTGATTGTGTCTCCTGCTACATTAACTGACTTATACGTGTCGCAGTAATTGTAGAGGCACCTTTTGAAGTCCAAGTCACAAGTTTCTTTCCCACTACTACATGTATCATAGCAAATGTCATGGGTATCACAACATTTCGTCATTTCTTCAAGTGGCAAGTATTCTGAGGCAACTTCGAAGCCGAGAGAACCACAACCATCTGATGTTGGCATGTGATTTCTATTACGGACGGGTCTAGATCCTGAATTAAAAATAAATTATTTTACAAATTATTACAATTTGATAAGGAATATGATTATCAATGTAATTTAGTTCAATCGATGCTCAAAATACCTTCAGGGCAGTTGAATATGCATTCCTCTTCCACAGCTGCATCGAAGATTTCATGCAGTGATCTGAACCTTTCAGCCACTGTTATGACATTTTTAAACATATCACCAAAAACTGATTCTGCCGATAGAACTGCATCCTTTAAATTCCTTAGCATGGAAGTGCCCATGCCTGTGTATGCATAGGCCACGAAAGTTAATACGTAAATAGCAATCTTTCTATAGGGAATCTCCATGTTGAACAATATTACCTTGGTGGACTTTTGTTAACTGGTAAATCTCAACTATCCCTTTTTATCCAGTGCCATAGATACACGTAATTTTGAAAAATTCAGCTTGGATCGTAGCCAAAACAAAATGTCACAACATGAATGAATCACAGATAACTATATAATGAATGTCATTAGTGTCATTACCTTGTCATCACAGCTGACTGATTGCATTCACGGTTGACCTGTGTTAGTGAACTTAACAAGTACCTATTAATTTGGTTGGATAATCGACTAATTCTGAAAGATGAAAGGAACGTACCCTCCGACTTTCTGTTAGGTCCAGTGCACCCTAGGTAGGCAGGTGTAATAACACCCTAGCGCATCCACTTTAAGGCTCGGCGAGCTTAATCACCCGTGTGTCATGCTAAGTACGCGGACTTAAAAAAACCGCTGACTAAGTTCGTTGGCGATCCAACAGGTTTGAAATTTTGCTCGTAACCCGCCTTGGCTCGTCTGTCATCGCCGTGAACCGCGAGTCGACAATTTGACAATGAAATTTTGAGCAAGCTTCACGTGTGTCACCGACCAAGAGCCGAGTAAGGTCGCGAACTTAAAAACTGCGTAGTTTAAGTACGCACGTCTGTCACCCAATCTATTACATTAGGTTCGTGACCTTACTCGGCTCGCCGTCGGTGACACACGTGGATATTGCTTAAAATTTCATTGTCAAATTGGCTCGCGGCTCGCGGCGATGACTGACGGGCGAGTAAGCTCGCCGAGCCATAAGTACGCGAACTTGCTCGCACGTCTATCACCCCTTTTAGGGTCAGATCCGATACAATATCGAATTTATTTACTACACAGTATAGTATACGCGCAGCACCGCGCCTCTCGGCGTACTTTGACACGTGTCAATACTCGCACTGAAATTATATCTTTTCGTGAAGAAGTTCGATAAGTGCGCGCAGCGTCGCGTCCCTTCTCGTCGCAGTCTGAACTGACAACAGTAATCCAGTAGACCAAAGATCAGCATCAGAGCAAAAGCATCATTTTGGATAGGTCCTATAACTACCTGCGAAAATACGTTTTTTCCTAGTTGATCCGGGGATACACGACGTACTTTTTTAAAATTTGCCGCTTTTTTCACTCAGCTTTCACTAGACACACTCTAAAATATTTATTTTCCATCGACACGCTTATGCTGCATACCACACAACGGCAACGATCGTTCGTGCTCAATTTGACTTCCACTAAAGTCTGTTTTTTAATCTCACACTAATTTGACATTTCAAGAGTGATTCACAGAGTGATAGGTAGGTACCTAGTTGTTTGTTTTTTTCTTGACATTTGCATCTGTAAAAAACAGACTATGTTACAAACAACACATTTCTATTCTTAAGGGGGATGCTCTAAGGTGGCCCGCGAAATTCAAATTTTCTTACGTTTTTTGCAATTTGCAAGTCAGTATCAGGTTGTATGTTGATCTAAATATTATTTGCGATCGTAACAAACATGGATTTACAGAATTATAATCTTTAGAATCAGCAATACAACTCCGTTTAGTTCATATAAGTGCATTGAATGAGTATTACATGAATTCTTCGTTCAATGCACTTTCATGAACTTAGAGAGTTGTATTGCTGATTCTAATGTTTCTCTAAATGATCAACATACAACCTGATACTGACCTGCAAATTGTAAAAAAGATAAGAAAATTGAAGTTGAGAATTTCGCGGGCTACCCTAGCGCATCCACGTTAAATTATGTGGCATACATATTGGCGCGACTTGTCGCGCGACGCGACTTTTAACAAAACAATTTCCTTCACGGCGAACAATGCAGCGGCGTCGCGTCGCGTGACAAGTCGCGTCTGTTTGTGGGAGCCTTAACTTGTTACTGTGCGTTTCCACTGGCGTAACAATCGCAAGAAAACATGTTGAAATCTCTATTTTCTGTCAATGTTCCATACAATTTTTAACAGGAACTAGAGATTTCAACATGTTTTGTTGAGAATATTTCGCCAGTGCAAACGCACAGTTTTCGTCGTCGTCCATGATCAAATTGCGAATGCGAGCGAGAATCAGATGACAACGATAATTTGCGTAACCACTATGGACGTATCTTCGAAGGCTAACGAGCGTGCGGTAGCAAACGCTGAATACCTATCCTTCGTTGGCGTTCGTTGGGCTGTGTGTACGCAGCATATGAAGAAGATCGACTAATATCAAAAATGCAAATTTTAGTATGGCAACATATTAACCTTCAATGAACGTCCGGTAGCCATATTGTTTTAAAAAGTTATCCTTTTCCGTTTTGTTGTCGTGAAAATGACGGGCTTTAGCAATAAGGTGAGAAGAAAAAATATGAAAATCAAATAAAATGCCTTCAAGTGGACATAATAATTAACTATAAACTGCAATGCGCCATCTATTCTTTAATTTTATTCGTTTTTGCCATGTGATAAGTTTTAACAACATGCACTGTCCATGCATCACACGTGCTTTCTTGTGTTTAGTATTGTTACAGGACAGTATTACATGAAAATGTTCTTATATTCTCTGTTTCAAGGAATTCCGAGATCCCAGTAACAAATTTGTGGTACAGAACAGTCGGAATTGAAAATAGTGTAAATAATAATTTTGAGGTTATACGGTACGTCAGCGGCAGTTTTTAACCAGTGTGAATGCTTGTGTTCTAGGCCATAGTAATCGATGGCCGTGGCCATCTGCTCGGCCGCCTGGCCGCAGTCATTGCTAAGGTCCTGCTGGAAGGTAACAAAGTCGTGGTCGTGCGATCTGAGCAGATCAACATCTCTGGTAACTTCTTCAGGTAAGAAAATCTCTATGCTTTCCCTGCTTTGTGTTATTTTCATGAACATATTTCTAAGAAAAGCGTTACTTTCTGATAATCAACTCTAAAAATGTAACATTGTTTCATGGTGTTTTTACAACAGCACCCACCAAGTATCACGTTAATATTTTTTGCGATAAGACCACGTTTATAATAGTTCGACAGATTTGGCTATACAACTTTAAATGATGTTTTACTTGGGTAATTTGCGACTGAATATTGTAAAAAATAGATGTTGTTACTCATAAGTTATCTGATTTATGTCCCACATTTCCATCTTATATTGTGTGTCTGAATCCTGTGACTCAAGATTTTGATGTATTTCAGGAACAAATTGAAGTTCATGTCATTCCTTCGTAAGAGGTGCAATGTGAACCCCGCTCGTGGACCTTTCCACTTCAGAGCCCCTTCCAAGATCCTGTGGAAGACTGTCAGAGGTATGTATTCTCAGTAACAGACTTTTAGACATAATATTATATGGATTATTGGGACTTGCACAACAATGATGATGTCTTTGTTTGAAAGTCATAGGCTATGTAAGTTGTCTATTTAAATTAAAAGATCTTGAGTTATTGCATGAAGGAACATTTACATACATATAATATTGACATCAGCTATAAAGAGCTTGAGTTAAACAAAACCCATGTTACTGATTTAAAAAAGTTGTTAATTGATATATGGCACATAATTTAGCATTCTTATTTTTTTTCACCTTAAGCCTGTCTGACTTAAAACACTGCTAATGATTATTTTCTATTTTACCTACATTATTTGATGTTTATGATATGAATTCTTTTATGAAGCCCTTCAAACACAAATATTAACCTCTTATTTGTAACACACTGATGTTCACAAGGGACATTAATTGTGTTTCAGGCATGATCCCACACAAGACTGAGCGCGGAAAGAGCGCGCTGAGGAGGCTCCGTGCGTACGACGGTTGCCCACCACCCTATGACAACCGCCGTCGCGTGGTTGTGCCTGCCGCTCTCCGCGTCTTCTGCTTGAAGCCTGGCCGCAAGGTATGTTTACTGTTGAATCATCTTGTAATTGATTTTAATGTCCTAACAACATGGTGCTAAGTGCCTGTGGAATCCAGGTGGTTAACTTACTAATTGGGGTGCAAAACTGGGAGAGCATAATTATAAAGTTAAAAATTTCCTTGTTCCTTGATAACTATTGGATCCTGTGACCGTAAAGTTGAGTCACTAGGTTTTCTACAATGATGTTTCATTTGGGTAATTTGCGACTGAATAACCATGTTGCAATTTAATATATGTCTGAGACCATTTCATAAGCCTACTCCCTACATTTAACAAAACTAGGAAGTTTTAACAAATTATTGTTTATTATCCCAGTACTGTCACGTCGGCCGCCTGTCCCACGAAGTCGGCTGGAAGTACCGCGAAGTTGTCCGCAAGCTAGAGAACAAGAGGAAGGTCAAGTCCGTGAAGCTGATGGCCTACGAGAAGAAGCTGAAGGTTTGTTTCCAAGATTATTGCTATTTATTTGCTTGAAAGATCCAGGCTCTGTAAAAACTGTCACTTTTTGATTGTTTTGTAATGATGATTACATTCTTACCTACATTATTTGAGTACAAATGAAAATAACCCTTTACTGATACAGATTTTAATCAGTCTGCTATATCAAAAAGTATATTTGGCAGATATGTAACTCGTATAATATTTTTGCAGAGGATCACGAAGGAATCCGGCGAGAAGGTTGCGAAGACGACGGCGCCGTTCACCGCAGTCATCCAATCCTATGGATACAATTAGGATTAAGAGAATATAAATATAAAAACCTTTGGTTGCCCAATACTGTATTTTTATTTATTATCATCTAAGCAACCACTGATCCTGTATCAGGGCCCCTGACAAGATTCACAAACATCAAGGAAGAAAAGTATAGTCACCGTCGGTAACGACCAAGAATGCCTGATTATAATAATATCATATTGGAATGGTTATAATATACTTAGGAACATACGCTTACTGAAGTACGTAGTAAATGATTATCTACTACAGTACTAGTTAAAGTCATTGCATAACTTGGTTGATGATTATTAGTTTACCAACTGTGAGCTTAACAGGATACGAGAATAAATAAATGGCATTTATTTAATTGAGTCCCAAAAGTTTCGATTTTGTTAAAAGTATGAATGGACACCTTATTAAAATAGCTGACTGGACAGACGTCCTGTTAAATAGAACTCGAGCGCACCTACCGGGTCCAATTGTGAATCTAAACCATCTAGGGACTCACTGAAACAGAAAATGTCATCAAAATCGGTTTAGCCGTTTAGGGAGAGTTCAGTAACATACGCACGTACCTACAGAAGAATTAGAAATATAAAATTTATGCCTCTTTTTCTAATTATAAAATCATTCCCATTTTGTTCTAAAATACTAAATACATATGGGTACATACATTTTATTAAAATATATAATTACTAAATAAATGTGTATCCTTTTAACTCAGTAAGTAACTTAGGGCACCCCAACCAAATGTGTGACTGACACTGGCATGGCTACCATCAGGACTATTATCGTATTGAACTCATTGAAATATCTTCTAATTAGACCCGACTAAATCTGTGACTTGGTGAAAAATTGCGACACGGTGTCTTTGGTTTTGAATTTTTGTTTCTTGCCACCGACTTCCGAAATTAAAGTAATTTTTTTTTCGAAATTATAGTTATTTTTCACTTTTTTAACCCCCGACGGAAAAAGCTGAAAAGGAGGAAAAGGCTGAAAAATTAGTGTGTATCTGTCTGTTCCATCGTTGCTGCCAAACGGCTGAACCGATTTTGATTTTTTTTTGTTTCGTTTGAAGGGTGACTTGATCGAGTGTTCTTACCTATGATTCAATAAAATCGGTTCAGCCGTTTGAAGATTATCAGCTCTTTTCAAGTTGATGAATGGATGTGAGCATCTTCCACAGGTCTAATCGATTCGAAATGTAGAATTCTGTTACTTCAATGATATGAGAAGAATATAGTAATTTTGAACTGATGCCGCAGCATCACCTGGTATTTGCAGGATACCCAACTCCCTCACCAACTTACAGCAGAGGTATTGTGTTTGGGCTTTTAGAGGGTATTAGGAACAGGGTGTAAAGTTCACTCATCCCATCACCATAGAAAAGAGGATCCTCCGTGTTGTCTGGCGGGCAACTGCCCAACGATTGATGTTGGATTCTTGTGCGATGCAGGATTGACGTCAGGATTTTTGTGTGACGTTAGGTCTTTGATGCGTAGTTCGCATGTTCACTTCACACAAGTCGGTTAAACATACAAAAAAAAACACTGACTTCCAAAAAAAAAAGGTGAAAAATAACTTTAATTTCGGAAGTCGGTGGCAAAAAACGAAAATTGAAAAGACATCGACTTATTAGAAAAGACATTGAGTTTTTTTGGAAGTCGTTTGTGTTTGTTGTTTCACCTCGGCATATCAGACAGCAATCAGCATCTCAAAAAAAATATACTCTGGACCTAGGTGCTACATATTTATTATTACTTAATTAGTCTGACTGCCTCGGTCCCCTCTGTCTAGTGGTCGTAAGTGCGACTGCTGAGCGTATCGATCTGGGTTCGATTCCCGGATGCAGCAATATTACTTATTGAGTTTTCCAGTTAGTAGAAAATGTTGGTGTACCTACCTAATGTTGTACTTACATACCTACGTATCTAACAAAAAAAAGTATTGTAAATATCTTCTACCCCGTCGACGAGAATACCTACGTGATGTTATGTTAGGTACTAGGTACTACCTACTTAAATACTTTTTTTAAATATTCAGCATACCCAAAAATATAGCTAGTAAATATAGGTACCTACGGTAGGTACAGTATTCTGTATTGACGTCATAGGAAATCAATTTATGGATGCCATTTATTGCTCCAACGGGTTCAATCAGATAATTATTTTACGCGCAGGGACAAATTTTCTTGTGCAGCTGTGTCCTGCGATAATACTCGCAACATAATAAACTTGAATCATCTTGATCCTTTGAGCTTTAGCGTTTATTTTTTACTTACAAATAAACGTACCTAAGTATTGTCTATTTTAAGGCACACCTTTCCGTGAGAGCAGCACCCTATTTCCGTAACACACAATCAATCGCAATTTGTTTAATTTTGACAGTTCAACAACATTCGTCACGTTATTTAGGTTGTTAAGTAGACTTTTTCGAACATAGATACAATGGATTAGCGAAACCTATCCTTCGAAATGATTCAGATTATGATTGGTCGTGTGTTGCACAAAGGGTGCAGGTATTTTAGGTTATGTAGGTACACCTACGTACCTTTTAGTTTTAGGTAGGTGTGCCTTCAAAACCAAAGAAGGTAATGCCTATGGTAACACCTTCCTTCTTTGGATGGTACCTGGTATGTATGGTAATACCGTATTCTTTTATCTGGTGACATCGACATCTGCATCCAGGCCATCTTGAAGGCCGATTAGTTAACTACGGCACAAGTGATAAAGCTTTTCCTCAGCACAGCATGTTTCAGCTTTGGTGCTAACTCCTTATTGATCCAATTCCCTACGGAAAATTTTCTAACAGAAAATATGAACTGTATTATTTAAATTAATTTAATTTTAAACTGAATTAAATTAATATTCAGTAAACAAATTCAATTCACTCACCAAGTTGCCGTCATAACCGGCAATTTTGTTCTGCTGTTCCAACTAGCCGCAAGCTTTCAAAGCAAGGATCTAGATCAGGCAATCCACGTCGCAGTCGCTTAGCGTGTGGGAAGCTGAAAATTGAATGCGTTCTAGCGCCTAATAAGCATTGAATAGAAACAGTCTCCGAAACCGTATATAAGCCGGGACTAGCGCTTCAAAATTCAGTTCGGAAGCGACCGCCATCGGTACACTTCCAACAGATTCATCGCAAAAGGAAGAGAACCAAACCATAATAGCACACAGTTACTATGAATAACTGGCGTTTACTACTACTTGCGGTAGTCGCGGTTTTTCAACCTATTGCATCCTTCACCGATAGCAACCTCATTGATGGCAGGCAACAGTGTTGCGACCGTCTTTCTACTGCTCCGCTCCAAGATACGAAGTCTTCGCTTCATGGAACATACCGGCTCGGCAAAACTACATCTGCACTGCGACGTCTAAACGACCGGGATGAAACCCGTGAAGATCGGAGGTATGAACTAAGGCAACGTGTCCCAAAATTCAGTCGTCCATCGTCGGAGAGACCGCTGGTGGATATCAAAGGAAGGATTTCAAGCCAAAGTCCCTCTGATATAGCCAGGTCCTCTCGAGTTGAATTCCGTCCTGAGCGTTCTGCGATCTCCCAAAGTCGCAAACGGCTCCTGGATGTAAACCAAAGAGAACCCGCTCTATATACTCGAGATTTACAAGATCTGACCCGCAGAGTTGTCGATCGCACCTCCAAGGATGCCTTAGAACGTCGCAATGTCAGGATCCACACTGAATCTCCACGTGACAGTTTATTCAGGAACGATTACAGAACCGAGCGCTTTGGTAATGAGCATCTGCCTAAAAACTCGTTTGATTCTCAACGTGAAATGCAGAGAGAACAATTCAGATCTGTTGAGCGTAGAATTACACTGAACAGAGATGCACGACGTGTCCTCAGCCGAACTCAAGATGACGTACCCAGCATTGAAGCTTCTAACAACATGAATAATCAGCGTATTGTAAGGGAAAGATTGAGTGCAGTGCGACGTGAAACTACAATTCGGCCAGACACGAGACGTAACAATGAACGTAACGATGAACGCCGAGATCTGCAGCGAAATTACGAACCAAGGCGGTCATTTGCAGAAAATACTCGATTAGTAGATGAAGTCCGTGTTATGCGCATTCGTCTTTACGTTCGTGAGGATAACCGGGAAAATCGACAACGCGATAGCTCGAATCGACGACTATCCACCGAGAGGTTTGAGGACAGTCGTGAACAGAGGGAAGGCCGCTCATCCAGGAAGCAAAATAAAGAAAATATTGACCGTACTGCTTCTAGAGAGGGACGACTGCAGGTGGCTCGAAGAATTACACGCGAATCCAGAATTATAAATGTAATGACTACTCAAAATGAGAACGTGGACGGTCGACGGGAAATTAGATACAACAAGAGGATGTCAAGGGAGATTCAAGGCGAAATACGAGAAAATCCGGACCATAGGCTTTCCCGTGAAAGGATTCTGATGGATCGCAGAAATATTCGTGAATCTAGAATTATGAATGCTCGAAATAAGAGGGACGTTACTGATGAACGTGTAATCAGACATAACGAGAGGATGACTAGGGAGACTCGGGACGAAAATAGGGATAATCGTGAGGAAGATCTTTCCCGCGAAAGAATTCAGATGGATCGGAGAAATATTCGTGAATCGAGAATTATGAATTCCCAAAATACGAGGGACGTTGCCGAACGACGTGAAATCAGATATAACGAGAGGATCACTAGGGAGACTCAGGACGAAAATAGGGAAAATCGGGGCGAAACACTTTCCCGTGAAAGAATCCAGATGGATCGCAGAAATATCCGTGAATCTAGAATGATGAATGCCCAAAATAAGAGGGAAGTTGATGGTCGACGTGAAATTAGACATAACGAGAGGTTGACCAGGGAGACTCGGGATGAAATTAAGGACAATCTGGAGCAAAGGCTTTCTCGCGAAAGAATCCTCGATCGAAGAGATACTCGTGATTCCCGGAATACAAATACCCGAAATGTTAGAAACGAAGATGATCGACTAGAAATTAGACATAGCGGGAGGAACACTCGAGATGAAAGGGAAAATCGTATCAACAGGCTTTCTATCGAAAGGACACAGGTTGATCGAAGCAATATCCGCGAGTTTAGGGTGATTAACAATTTGATTACTCGTGATGATGATAGACGTATTAATAGCAACAGGGAAACAAAGTTCAACAAGAGGATGTCTAGGGAGACTCGGGACGAAAATAGGGTAAATCCTGACCACAGAGAGACTCTCGAGAGGATTCAGATGGAGAGAAGAAATATTCGGGAATTTAGGACAGTGAATACTCCTAATGAAAAAGACATCAGTACTCGACAGGAAATTAGGGACAACGAGAGGTCTACGGAGATAACGAAAGAAGTTAGGCTAAATCCTGAGCAGAGAATTTCTCGAGAGAGTGTACAGATGGACCGAAGGAATATCCGAGAATTTAGAAACATGAATATTTTTGTCCGAACCGAGAGAGATACTGAAAGTCGTAGGGAAATGCGCACTGACGCGAGGTTGCATACGGAGAATAGGGAAAACCCCGCCTATAGACTTTCACGTGATCGCATCCAAATGGATCGACGAAATAACCGTGAATCTAGAATCGGGAATACCCTACGAGTAAGAGACCTCGACAGTCGACCGGAAATAAGTTATAACGAGAGGTTAACTAGGGAATCCCGAGAACAATTGAGGGAAAATCCCGACCGTAGACTCGCTCGAGATAGAAGGCAAGTAGACCGACGAGATATCCGTGAATCCAGAGTAAATCGTAGCGCTACTCGAAATGAACGAAGCATTGAGACTGACACAGAAAATCGACGAGAAATTAGGAATAATGAGAGGCTGTCTGTCGATCAGATTACCAGAGAGCGTCGAGTGGAATCTAGGTCAGCGGACAGAGTTATTGCGGACGACAGTCGAGACAGTTTAATGATGGACCGAAGAGCCCATTCTGCTGTCCGTCGAAACCTCCGCGAAATTAGGGCTGAGTCTAGGCTAAGTCGATCTACAGACTCAGAACGCCGAACCGAAGTATTCCGCAGCCGCGTTGAACACAGCCATAAAATTGAAAACAAGGAACGTGAAGCAATTGACACTCGTTCTCGAAATATTGAGAGGATAAGCTCCGTGATGGTCGGAGAAACGGAAGCTGAAAACGATTATACCGTCGCTAATTGGCAATACGTTCTGTACACATTGCAGGCTGCCTATTTGTGCGCTCTTTTCATGCAGATGCTGACGCCAAGCCGCACTGAAAAAGCACACAAGATGTATGTATTTCGAATATTTTACTATGCTACATTATTGGGATGGGTATGTTTTATTTACTTACATTCTTTCCTTGTTTTCAGGAGTCTTCGCTGGTTGCCTGTATCTTCTCACTACAACCCCATCAAGGTGGATTAAACGACGCCAGTACGGACTTAACGTATCTTATATTAACACTTGTAGAAAATTTCGATTCAATGTTATGATCTCTAATCTAATGTATTCATAGAAAATAAATAATTATTGTGTGTTATACATTTCATCTGTTTATTTATCTGCCCTCAAGTCACTTTAGATAACCAGAAGGTTAATCATTCATTAGTTAACATATCTAATAAAAATAAACATCGCAAGCATGGTAGAATATTTGCGTCAGTAATCGTAATCAGTATAGAGAACTCAAGACAACTCAATAAAACCGAATGAATTAATAAATCTGATCATTTATTCTTAAAATGTAATTTCACATAAAAACTGTTTTCATAAGCTTAACGCGTCTTACAGATCTAAAGTGTCAGATTTTTTCTTATGCTGCCCTTCATACCAGGCCTTAGAAATCATTCTTTTCATATCATCATCCCCAGTTTCGTACCTGGAAATAAATTAACATTATTTTAACAAAATGAATATTCGGGAAAAGCCGCGCCTTGACTGATATGCAATAATCAAAAGGGTGCCTACCAAGTGAGGTTCGTTAAATTGTTTTTAAAAAACTAGATAACTCGAGACAAAAATAAATGACATTAGAAAAGCCATTACAACTTGGCACACCGAACAGATAAATCAGAAAGGGCATAACAACAAATATTAATGGCTTGATTACATGAATCAAGCCATTTACATTTGTCTTGTCATCTACCAATAGTGTTGATTCATTAAATGGATACACTACGACATTTTTTTTTAAGTTAAGTACTGATTAGAATTCTATAGCTATGTTTGTCTCCTAGCTAACATACAAAACTTCTAGTTCTTTCAAGGATTTAATATTTAAAAAATGCATAACTTACATGTTTTTCATGAGGCCCATGATAGATTCCTGTGGATCTGCTGACTTGTCCATCTCAGGAGCTGCTGGCTTGAGCTTGCTGTTGCGCTGATCTTCAAACTTCTTCTCAAGCTCTGTCATGTGGGACCATTTGATGTTGGGATGGGACTTGGCTAAGAAGATGACCACCATATCTGTAATAAAAAACCCAATATTTACAAGTGAAAAACATGCGTATGAAAATATTTGTTTCACAATTAATAAATTTCAGTATGAAACAACAACTGTTGCTGGATTATTTTCTTATGAATATAGGTTTATCATGACTCATTCTTCAATAGGCTTAAAAAGCCAAAATACACATAGTCATGCTATAGAAGTCACATAACACGGAATATCGAATAATACAGAACAGCTGGTAACAAACAACTATAATAAAAAGGTTTTTTTCTTTACAATTTGCATGTCTGGATGTCACAGAACGCACAGATATGGTGCATATTACTATGTTGTAGGCATACAATAATGTCAATGTCACAAAAACATGAATAAAGTGGATTAGCTACCTGTTTTCTGTTTCCAATGGCTCTCTTCAATGTTGATGGAGTCCAATAGTTTGTTGATGATAAGCAGATAGTCCTTATTCTCAAGGTTTTCGACATGGAGCTCCATAGACTTTTCAGTAAGCTTACAGTACACTTGCTCCTTTGGCACGGATTGGACATTCTTCAAGGTTACAAAAATTTTGATGTACTTATCTGATTGATCCCAACCTGAAAATGTGATTGGTATATTTGTAAATCATAATTTATGAGAAGACTGAAATTTTACATTTTCTTTGATGTTTTTCAAATAGTTCACTCCAATTTATGAATTATAGTTTTATGAATGTAGTGGCGCCATCCTAAATATAATATTATGATGATGAACATGAATATCAATCTGATACTGATAATGTAACAATTCAAGAAAACACGATGAATGTTGTGCATGACTTGCTAATTACCCTTTACAGAATTAGAAGCCCACTAACCATATCCATTCAGTTTTATTTGGTATCTCTTGTTTTGCGCCGCTGACGCGGTGGACGGAGCCGGCGACGATCCTGCCTGCAAGGCTTGTGCAGCATCTCTCAAGTTTATCCATTCAGTTTCCAATTTCCTGATTTCTAGCGACAGTAAATCTTGTGCCCTCTTTCTTTTCGCCTGTTTTAATAACTCGTTGAGCTCGTCGATATCGCTGCGTAGCTACAAATAAATAAATAATGAGTGATGCAGGTTAGACCAAGATTATTTATTTCTTGAGATCACCAATGAAACTATGCACAAACCTCCTTCATTTTAGCTTCAGACATTTTTATAGTTAGGAACAATGCTTCACCAGTTTCCGTACAATATTTTGTTAAATTTCGAATTTATTTCACCACGAAACAGCACAGCAATGGAAGAGATGGAAGATTTTATAATTTTTTGAATGACAAATTCAATGTGAATGATAATGATTGATATGAATAAAAATGTATGTACCTATGCGTTTGAATGAATGATTCAGTGATTCGTTCTAGAACTTTACTTTTGGTTTTGGGACATTTTAGGGTTAGCAATGTTACCACATGGAAATTTTACATAAGGACTAGGTACGTAGCGGTACCGGTACTCCACTTTAAGCATTGATTTTGTTCCATTTTGCCAACACGACCGCACATGGTTTATAACATTTTTCTGACAAAGGTTTTGGTGGACAGGTACCTAATTCTATTACATCTGATATTATGTCTGAACAAAGCATTACGAGGCACGCCACGCGTAGGTATTGCTCTACCAGTCTACCCATAGTCTAGTCACGGCCTAAGATCATATCCACTATAGCTGTTGGACAATTTATTTGGCGTATTCCAGACTCCACCCCATCCTAAGTATGACAGACAAGTACCCTGATTTAGCACTGCCGTACTCTATACAGAGGGTTTAGACAAGTGACAATCGCTTCGAAAGCGTTTCGTATTTCTACAACGACTTTCAACAGGATTGACATAAGCTTTTCGATACGGTATCGAAAAGCTTAAGTATAGGACTGACATGAGGTATCGACGATACCATTAGTCAGTCCTATACATTTTTGCCTTTTCCATCCTCGTTATGGCTTATAGAATGTCACTTTGTCTAGGAGCTCAGATAAGTTTTACAAATGTTTCGACCATGAAAAGTATCGTGTTTGAGGTCTAACTTGGGGAATTAGGGGTAGGACTTTACTTTAAAATCCATCGATTTAAGGGGTGGGAGTGGGGGGGGGGGAGGAAGGGGTGGGTGTGTACAACCCCCCTGTGAAGGAAAAGTTGCGGAGCCCCCCCTTTTTGCGATATGATTTTTTAAATATTCTAACCTAACTTTCGAATATTCTTGTATTGACATCGATTTAAAGTTCGTAAGGGGTGACTAATAAAATGAAGGGGGTAGTAGCAGCCCCCCTCCCCCTTCCTTGAATATGATTTAAAGGATTTTCAAGATTTAAATAAAAATAACAACCTAAACCCATATGTAGGAGCCCCGCCTGGCGGGGCTCCTACATATGGGTGGTTTAAAAAAAAAAAAACATTTACAAGTTATTTTTTTTTCCTTCTAATCTAACCTGTCCAAGTCGGGGTGCCCCAATTCCCGAGCTCGCGTCGCTCGCTCTTGCATCATAAGTTCTTATTGCCTTATTAATAAGTCGAGAATGTCGAGATGTGTCGGGACTTGGGGCACCCCGACTCGGACAGGTTAGGTTCGATGGGGATGGCGGGGTCTGTTCGCTGTGCCCCAAGTCCAACTACAAGATAAACTGTCAAAGATCAGCCTTCTAACCTAACCAACCATATCAGATCCACCCTAGAAGGATAAAGGATAGTATATTTAAACCCAATTATAAAATTTTGAAGAAGTCTTAGGTAGGTAATAATTGAAGCCTGAGCGCCCGCGAATGTACTCTGTGGCGCCTGCGCCTGAGTTGCTATGTGAAGTGACAATGACAACACAATATGTTTAGTTTTACGTTTGGTTTCACATATCGCGCAATAGTCGGTAAATTATTATAAGTGTTAATTTAATAACACTAAACTAAATCAGTGAAATAAATATCATATAGTGAAATATGCATCAAAAGTATCTAAATCACTAAATATACGTATTTATTTCATAATTAACATGAAGTAAAACATTTTAGTGCGTTGACCTACTAAAACGAAATGTTCAAAGCGAGACAAAATGTCAAGTGTCAAAATATTGCTCTAATTTTTACGATTTTTTTCTCGTAAACTTTTTATCTCCGCAACTTAAAACTTTACGTGGAGGCTTCTAATAATATGATGTTTCTGTAAAAAAAAAATGGAATCCCAACTCGACGGATGTTAAAGTAAAGCTTAGCCGAATTAGGTCATAAACAAACTACAAAATTAAAAAAAAAAAACACTTGAATGTAGATGGAATTATTTATTTAATAAGGTATACAGGTAGATTAATGGCATAATGACGATATGAGATTAAGCACAAAGCAGTAAAATCGTTACATCGTCGTAGAGAGTTCAGTTCTTTCGGTGCGCGCGGTTGCGACGCATATTTGTCTGGCATTGCGGGCAGTACCATTTTCCTTTCGGTGGGGCAGTGATGCCGACACACGGGTAGTGGAACCATTCGTAAGGGCACTGAAATTATCAGAATTAATTAACTAAACTATAGACACACTTTAATACTTTATCAAATTATTATAATTCTAAGGTCCTGAGAGAAAAGGTTTCTCTCTGGGAAGAAAATCAGTAATAAATGTGAGCATGATTATACTTACATCCTGGTTGTCACAAGCAACCATGTCTCCGTAAGAAACCTGGTTGCAGATGCAGTAGCGAGGCTCGTTGGGATCGTATGTCCATTCCTCCTCCATCGGCTCCTCAATGGCGACATTGTTTACGACAGTGTTCATGGCTCTAAAGAAGTCAAAAAGGTTTTTTTTATTAATTAAACATGTTACACACGAAGTGGGCACTGATCCTGAGGAATAACATAAGTCTGTGAAAGTAATCAGGTTTAGAAACTACGAAAGGTTAAGTGGTTTTGCCAGAGTTAGTTACGCACGTATGCAATAACATATTATATTATTGGTTTAAAATAATAAAACAATAAAATATGAGGGTACAAAATACGCACACAACAGTAGGCGAAGATGAGCGACTGGCAGCCGATGCCACGGCCTGCTGAGTGTGAGCAGATACGCCTGTAGAGCTGTAGCTGTTACTTTTCCTGTGATAAATAATAATCAAATATAAGTACAAAATTGAAATTATGTTGTAATAATAAAACTTTTTAAAACCGGCTTCCAAAAAAAACACTCAAAACTGAAAAATAACTTTAATTTCGTCGGTGTCGTTGCTTTTCAATTTTCGTTTTTTACCACCGACTTCTGAAATTAAAGTTATTTTTCAGTTTTGAGTGTTTTTTTTGGAATTCGGTTTTTTTTTTGTAAAATTTTTATATTTTTCACTTTTTAGTTGTAGTGCCTACCCCACACAAATTCGAATACCACGAGCTGATGTAAATAACAGTGAAGGAGTAAATGAAAACATCATCAAGATAAACTAAGTGGGAAAAATACGTAATATTGAAGCTAACTCAAAAACTACGCAAGCAAAATTAATAAAATTTATATGGGACCACCTCGGAAGCATGACCTACCATACAAAAAAAGAATCATCAAAATCGATTCATAAATTGGCGGAGTAATCGCGTAACAAAAACTTACAGACGAATTGAGAACCTCCTCCTTTTTGAAGAAGTCGGTTAAAAATTGTCCTCATTGTGATTAAGTTACGTGGAAAAAAAATACACCCACCCAACAACTTAAAATCCAGAAAATAAATCTTATTCCAACAAGTAAAGTGCTTACAAGTAAAGTGCTTAGCTCGAAATAATCTATTTGACTCCTTATCTACATTATCATAAATGGATACTTACTTCTGTTTGTTCCTCTTAGTAGTAGAAGAAGACGAATTATTGTGCCCATGAGAAGTAGTATGATGGCCATGAACAGTGCTGCTTTGACTGTGGCTCGACGACATGGCGCCATGTCCTGTTAAAAAATATAAAACAAAAACGTATATGTATTCCTTGACCATATAGTATGCAGAATGATAGAGCGATATTCTGAAGTGTATCTTACTTATTCTATAAATGTTTTACTAGATTTCATGGTGGCCCGCCTCACATACATAATCAGCCTCATATGTACGATACAAATATAACTTTTTGAATTCATTTTGTAGGTACTTTCTGAGTTTCTCTTGAACATTACTGACATCGATGAAACTAAAACATCGTGAGGACTTAGTCTTAGAGTCTGAAATCGGCAACCCGTATTAAGCAAGCGTGGTGATTAATGCTCGTGCGTTCTCTGTATGAGATTGGGCCTTTGCCCTGCTGCGGAACAATAATAGGCTGATATTTTAGGGGTATGAGGAACAGGGTGTAAAGATCACTCATCCACCATAAAAGAGGGAGGATCCTCCTACCAGACGGGTATGTTCTGCAAGGCAACTGCCCAACGATTGATGTTGGGTTCTTGTATATATGTCCATTGCACGGTAAACTTGAATTGCGCGATGCAGGATTTACGTGACGTCAGGATTTTTGTGTGATGTCAGGTCTTTGATGCGTAGTTCGCATGTGGCGATGTAGATACTAGACATGTAAGGGTATTACCATGATCATGATGTGTGTGGTGAGTCTGCAAAGCCGCATGGTGTGCAAGTTCACCCCCTGCCACCGCTTCGTAAGAAGCTTTAAGCGAGGCCGTACGACGACCGTGTTGCATCTACAAATACAAACAAAATTGAATAATATAATTATAAATAGAATGATAGTATGGTGGTAAATACAATGGTCATCACCAATGCATTTACCACCATACTGTCATTCCTTTGAAGAATAAATGTATAGAAACTCATCCAGCATATTGAAGGGTGTACGGGTAAACACACATGTCACGTACAAGACTCTTATTTATTATAACTGAATATTTAACAAATATTTGATTTTTGTAGTATTAGTACCCAATGTACTTATATAATAAAATATTAATATGATAAAATATATAAGTACATTGGGTAACTTATATATATACTAAATTAACTAGAAAACGAAAAGTACTAACTAACTATACCAATAAATGTATTCGTCCTGTCGCTATCATCCGGAAACGTGCCCAGAAGACTGGCAGCATTGCCACGTTGAAAGGCAATGCTTTTAATTTGAACCAATAACTCTTTATTGTTATGACTTGGAAGCTTACCTGCTGTGTTGCTGCAATAGCCTGGCTTGCAGCGGCAGCAATAGCACTGCCGGCATGGCCCAGTGAATAGGAGTCTCGGCCCAATGCAGCCTGGGAACAATGTATAAAGCTTTTTATCATGTAAATAAAATCAAAATTCATAATTTTACATCCTTTTCCATCTTATTCTTTCGTATTGTTGGTATGTATTGTCAAATTACTTGAGGCCCTGTTAATCAGTGGCGTAATTTCCAGTATGTGGGACATTATGGTCATCCTTTTCCATAGAGCTTGCTAATATCTTAGTTGTTACCTTACCTGTATAGCAGAATCAGTTCTGGAAAGATTTCCAGACGCATGTCCCCGAGATTCGCGGTTACCCCAGCTGTCGCGACGCTTTTCGGTGCGGATGCGATACCTGCAATGGACATAATTAAGTAAGTTATTCAGGAGACAGTAAAAAATTAAAAACTAAAAGTAGCCACTTTAATGTTGACATACCTGTTTTCCTTATAATGATTGTTGTTAGATGTGCTAGTGTGGTTGGTATTCACATCAAGTTCTAGTGACCGTTTCTCCAATAATTCAGTGATACCCTTGTTATCTGCCTCCAGTTCACATTTAAACTTATGAAGCTCAGTGTCTGTGAATTAATTTATAATTACCAGTTGTGCCACTTCAGGAGCATAATACTAATACTAGCAGGATTCGTTCTAATTGCATAATTATTGAGACATTGTTAACAAAGAAATCATAATAACTTTACTGTAGGTAAGAGTGTAAGTAAGAGTGACCTAATGTTTTCCTTCTGGGCTTACCCAAAATAGTACCTAATATTTATGTTCCTTACCAAGTCTGCGCAAGTATCTATCAACTAAATCATACATCTGATTAGCTAAAGTCATTTTTTCATCAGCTTCCTCAAGAGTCTTATTGTATCCCCGTTTGATGTCAGAAAATTCCGTATTAGCCTGGTCAGTATTCATCTCGCCTCGTCTGCATCCACCAAAAAGCGTACGAACTCTTTTCTCTAACGTATCCATGTTATCTGTGAGAAAATTGTTTTATTATTAAGAACTGATTTCATGATTTCCATAAATTTCTGATGAAAGAGAAAGTATTTATTTACTTTGAACGGATAAATCCATTTCACGCATTTCAGTGAACCTGTCCCTCAGCTCTTGTGGGAGATGCTCAATCACTGAAATTTGACAAACATAAAATTTTAACTAAAAGTCAATTGTCACAACACCGTACTATACATTTTTAATTTTCGCGCAACTTTTGTCAAGGCACGCTACAATGCTGCCAACACTTAAGCAGTGAAAATTACGTCATCGCAGGAGAACAAAGAACAGCTTACTTTCTAAATAATCTTCGAGATACAGCATTTTGGTGAGTTTTATTAACGTTAAATATATATTTAAACGTAAAATCAATTCGATCTTTCACGCAACTAAAGCACTAAATGATATATTCGCGATTAAAGCTACGCAATATTGACGTGTACACTATACAACGTCACGTAAAGTGGACAAAATTGTTCAAACTAGTGATGTGAAAAGCTATTGCAACATGTAATATCGATAAAACTAAATCATGACTGTGCAGAAAGTAAAGATTATAATATTATTATAAAGATGCTTATAAAGCGGGCCATATTTTCCCGGTAATGTGTGGCTGGTACACATTTCCTAAAATTCAATACTTAAAATATTGCTGTAATTGTCAACAATATTTTCAGTGTCGCCCGGTCACTCCGGCAAGCATTGCTGCAACACTTTCAAAACCCACTCTTTCACACTTTAGTCAGCTATTGTTACCACAAATACTACGGGTAGGCCATACTATTGTTAAAAATGTTTCAATCGTCAGAAAATAACATGACGTTACACAAATCTAGGTACATAACTACAAGCTTATTTAGAGAAAATGTGTTAAACAACCGTATTCATTCCTCAGGTAAAAGTTATCTGGCGATTGAAAAATCGGCCCTAAAGCCATAAAAATACTTATTGGTTCCACCAAATTATGGTAACGATTGGGTTAACTAGTTGCCATTAGGTAGGTACCACTATTATGAAATATGGCCAAACGACTAGTACAAAATGGTGTTCTAGGTTTTTGTATAATACACGACTTATGACGAAACGTATGACTAGTGGCTACTGTACCATTATTAGATTTGGTTGCCGTCAGGCATCGTCGACTGAGCTGTTATATGCAACTCTATTGCGAACTTATTGCTCGTTAATCCGAGGGTGTTTTATTGTTAGATTCTGGTTGTTACAAAAACAAGTATTGCACTCGCTTATCGATATAAATATTGATTCTTTGTAGAACGCCCGTCACTGCTTTGGTTACAGTGCTGCCAACCAAATTAAATAAAAAGTGCGTTCATAAAATATTTCTAAGTTTATTTCGTTCAAAAATGTAACAATTGCTGTCTTCGAGAATGAAAACCTTTATACCTATTTTTTACAGAAATATTTTTGTATGTTTTATTTTCAGTCATAATGATCCGAAGGCCTATAACGGAAATTACATTAAAACTAGACGATTTAAAAGAATACGAAGCTTTTCTGATAGATCAAAGGAATAATTCATCTTCAGCTACTGAAATGCAAGAAGACACGCCAAAGCCCTTACAAACGGTTAAAACGATTGAAGAAATACATAACAGAATCGGTTATGCCCCAAAGAAAAAACCTAGTGGGCCAAGTACTGTGTAATAAAAATGAAGCAAAGGATTAATTGAAACAATGAATGGTGTAAAAACAGATTTATATTTGCATTCCAAAAGGTACCATATTGATTGTCTACATAATTTATAATAAAAAATATATTATAATATGTTTACTACATTTCCAAAATTAAATCGGTGAATATTTAAGTTGTAAGTGCTTCAAAATTACGACAAATCTTTGTACCATTTTGTAAAGTACTAACAATTATAAAAAATACAATGTAAAAAATGATCAAAGTTCTTTGTAGTTTTATTGAGGCCATTATTCGCTGTACGGATGAATCACTTTACTGGGACTCGGTCCGGGAACGGAATGTCTTTTTGTAAAATCAATACGTCGCTGCTTGCTACGCCGACGCCATAGAAGACAGCATAATCTGTAAAAAGAACATCGCACATATAAGTAAGAGAAAACCTTACGTAAATCTAATCTAAGATAAAGGACACTGATGAAATAATATCATAAAGCCAGCCTCGGCGCCCGGGTCGCCCTGCTCCACATCTAAGCAGAACGCATCAGGTCACGGCTAGTGTGGGGTGTCATTAGTGTAGTTCTGTAATAGGAAGAAAATAATGCTGTTGTTGGAGGACAAGACTAGAGCGCATCCCTCTATCCTATTTCTGTCTAGTGCTGGACATGGACGTAAAAGCCTATCCTAGTCTGTTTTTTAACCTCGTAGACTAATTTGACATGTAAAGTGATTGTTGTCTGTTTTTTCAATTTGGAGTTTGACATTTGCATCTGTCAAATTAGTCTACGAGATTAGATAAAAACGAACTTTACTTGCATCCTTCACTTTAGTGATTTCTTCCATGTAGCCCGTGAAATTCAAAATAACTTTCGTTTTTTTACGTTTGTTGATAATAGCCGCTTATTGAATTTTGATGGACATTCAACTTAATACCGTGCTGCTGCAATTTACAAAAACCCTAAGACATTTTAAATTTCGTTTGCTGCATTGACGGATCCCCATTAAAAGGTCCGTTTATTATTTATTGGCTGATCCCTGCGGTTTCGCCCGCTTGACAAATTATATAGGTACCAAAACCGTCCTCGAGAACCACTATCCATTGGTGAAAACAGCATGAAAATCAGTGCAGTAGTTTTTGAGTTTATCGCGAACAGACAGACAGACGCGGCGGAGGACTTTGTTGTGATAAGTACTTAAGGTTGATGCGCCAGGGTGGCCCGCGAAATTCAAATTTTCTTACGTTTTTTGCAATTTTCAGGTCAGTATCAGGTTATATGTTGATCTAAATATTATTAGCGGCCGTAACAAATATGGATTTACAGAATTATAAACATTACAATCAGCAATACAACTCTCTAAGTCCATGTAAGTGTATTGACTGACGATTTCCGAAATTTTCATTCAATACACTTAAATTTTTCAAAATTTGAATTTCGCGGGCTACCATAGCGCATCCACCTTAAGTAGGATTACAATCGAATGGTAAGGTAGAGTACCTGTGTATGGATTGTAGCGAGCTGGTAGGCCTAATAGTCCTACAAACAGAAGAGGCGCGCTAAGTTATTGGGACGTAATGATTGCGTGTTCATGTGCATGTCAATCACAGTTATCTAGGTAGGTACTTACTGTAACGAAAAGGTATCACATGGAGTTGTTAGTGGTTCTACAACCACCTCTAAAGCCAAAGGCATAGGCAAAGTAGGTATGTACCTACAATACAAGCCTACGCTTGTAGGTACATACCTACTTTGCCTTTGTACATTATTAGCTATTTTTCTTTTTATTGTTGTATGTTGGGCAGAGATGATGTGAAGTGTGAAACACAGTTCATGATTTGTCTGGCTGTATCATAATATGGCTTATGATCTAAGTAGGTATCGTGTAAGGATACTTAATCTGATAAAAGAATATATTAGGAAATTATGTCTTTTCTTGAAAATTACCTCAAAGTTAGGAAATAGATAATTTCGGCGACGCTAAGAAATGAGAAGCCCATGAACAGTCCAAGTAAACCACCGCAGTTGGCCAGGAAATCCGTTTGGCCGTACAACTCTGAGCGACGAGACGTGATGAACTGGGCTTCTTTGAAAAACACCATGACGCGGGAGTAAGTCAGGCTGAAAAGAAAAGATGAGTGATTTACAATGGCAGCAGTAAGATATTTACAATGAACTAGCTTCCGCCCGCGGCTTCGCGCGCGTGGTATGTCGATAAAAAGTAGCGTATGTCCTTCCCCAGGATGCCAACTATCTCCTTGTCAAATTTTGTCGATTTCCGTTCAGTGGTTTAGGCGTGAAAAGGTTACTTACAGACAGACAGACAGAGTTACTTTCGACTTTATAATCCTTACTAATAATGTAAATGCGAGAGTAACTCTGTTTGTCTGTCGCGCTTTCACGGTAAAACTACTGAACCGATTTAAATGAAATTTGGTACACAGCTAGTCTAGAGCCTGAGAAAGGACATAGACTTTTTATCGACATACCACGCGGGCGAAGCCACGGGCGGAATCTAGTATAGTATATATAGTATGGATAAGCCAGCTGCCTTGTTGTTCTTATTTTAATGGTTGCAAACCCAGCTGCTGAGCGTAGAGTCCTGGGTTCAATACCCTAGCAGGTCTGGAAAATTGTTTTTTTTCTTTTAGAAACCGTTGTCTGGCTATAAGAAGTGACAGCATAACGGGCGAAATGTGGGTGTATTTAAACTTCTGCCTACCCCCGCCCGGCAACACAGGCGTAATGTGTTGGGTTATGAACAAGTATTATACCTAAATGCCAGTGATTCAGAATTTCTTTTACGGGGTGCGGCTGTTTTTGTTTTGAAACACCTCACAAGAAGGTATTTGACCGGGAGGTTTATTTTAGAGAGGTTGTTGGCTTCAAATCAGTCGTGTGTGCGATATGAATATGGAATAAAACATGAAAATGTTTAAAGTAGTTAGAAGACTACTGTGATTTAGCTTAGCCGTTTTTCACAAACTAACTTATCAAAATCATAACCCACCTTTTTGCTTCGCCGTAGTCGGGTAAAAGGCAGAATGACGGAAAGAGTGGGGGGATCGAGGCGTTTGCCCAGTAGTGGGACAGCGCAGACTAGCAAGTAGAAAAATAACGTAAGTATACCTACCTTCTGCATTCAGTCTAAATGTACAAATAACGGGCACACCGCACAACAATGGTAGATAGCGGTAGGTAGGTATTTGATTTTCTATCAAATCGGCTATTTCCCTCCGCGGCAGGATGCAGTTTTTGCAGATAAGTTGAATATTGCGCATTATCATCGGTTTCGACATCCGGCGAAGCGGATTACGAACGGACGTAGATAGCCTCCCCATTAGATCCTTAGTTTGTAGTATTGACTATAATTATCAATCCTTTATAGGGGTGTAAGTACCTACACAACAGACTGTTCGGACATTTTGCGATATAATATGGATGTTTAGAAAAGTTACGTCATAAGTACTTACCTGCTGACACAATGAAAGTTTTTTAATAAAATACGAAGCCAGAAGCCAAGTTTAAGCTATTTGCAACAACCAGATAATTGTAAAAAAATGGTTGCCTAATTGATCCAATTGTGTAAACTGTAAACCAGTAACTTACTCCTTTAATTCTTCGGATACGTTATTCAATCTAAACGCTCTAAAAATGGCGGCCCAATCATAGTCGGCCTGGGATGTCTCTGCCTCGTACTCTATGGATGTGCACGCTGGTAGACACTGGCATCTTGTCGAGACTTCCAGGGCCTTTCCCAGTGAATCAGTCTCATTTTTCACTCCTGTATCGAGCCCTGCCTCAATTTCAATTGTCACCAGTTCCACTGAAAATTTAGTAAGAAGTTCAGTACCTACCGCATGATCAGGTAGGTATACTAGCTATCATAAGTTCATCATCAATCATCATGACCCTCCAGTGCAGTCCACTGCTGGACATACTTAATGGGTTTCATTGTTTCAACATAAATTGATAGAGGTTCAGTAGGTACATAAACTCTGTTTTATTTAATCATGGGATTGTTGTTTGTTTTTGCAATTTGGAGTTTGACATTTGCACCTGTCAAATTATTAGTCTACGAGATTAAAAAACAGACTGTACCTTGAGTCCTAGATGGTAGACAGGTAAGACAGGTGCCTACTGCTTAGAGGGTAGGAACCTACCGACTTTCATAAAGTTTCTTACATAAGCAATATATCGGAAAAAACGGAAAAAAAATCTAATAAGGCACTACCTACGTGAAAGTCAATAAAAATAAATAATGTAGGTTTTAAAGCCTGCTATGCAAATTTCTTACGTAACTTCTACGAATCGTTTTAATTGAACATAATAAGTCCCAGAGCTATGCATGCTGTCTGTCATGCTGATTGGTAGATAAATTACTGATAGACCATACGATGACCCACTTACTTTGAGCTTTTTTTATACATTCTCTGCTGCCAGCATTGCAGACCTCCATATTTGGCCCATCTGGAACGCAGAGTGCATTTTTAAGCAGTGTTACAAAACATTACGAGTGGCCCTCATTCGTTTAAATTACCTATGAATACACTATGACGGTATTTAGGAACTTGTATCCAAAGAAGCAATTCAATAAATGTAGGTAAGTAGTAGTTTATGTGTTTTTTTCCACCCCGCATAGTATTTTTTTATAAACAGAAAACTTTTTCAACATTTTTGCAAGAGCGTGCCAAGTGATCTTGAAAATTTAAGCACTCCGGGTAGGTAAAGGAACTAGTAGAGACTCACAAGGCATTCCGAAATGCACACATCCACATCGAGTGTAAGTAAAGTTCGACAAACACTCCATCTCACAATTTGCTTGAGTGTACACTTTGAAGTATTGGAGATAGCGCTCGCTTGGAAAATAGCATTGTCGTCTGTGAACAAGTAAAAAAGCAACACATTGTTTCACAGATATTTTGTCTTACGAGCTAAATTAATGAGATGAGAACATTCAATAATGGTCAGTGAATAATAAAATCCAGTTTTATAGGTTTTTTTTCCAGTTGAAAGTAGAAATCGACTTATTTTTACACTCGACTTTATATTTTCTGTAAATAAAGTAGGATTAATTATTATTTAAAACAAACAATTCAATTATAAGTAGTTACGTAGCTAGTAATACTTTATGGGCCTACCTGGTAGGTTCGTAAGGTTTGAGGCCTGAGGAAGTGGTCATCATTTTAGGTTTCACCGCAACGACTACCTCTTGCGATAGAGGCGATCGGAAGTACTGTTGTGAAAGCCTCGGCAGCTCTGCCGGATTGTGCAACAGTATCTACACGAACATCACAGGAAATGTGTTTAATTTAAACTATATTGTACGATTACCTATGTTAGGTACCTACTGAGAAATAACTTAATATGCAAATTATGCAATATGTAAAAATAAACCCTGTCCGGTCTTTGCGGGTGTTGTTACGTCTCATGTATTCAAGTGATATTTTTTTTTTTATGGGTAAGTATTTTTACCTTGCCTGACATGGGGCGCGGGCGGCCGTCTGCGTAGGGTATTTTGGGAAAAAACGTACCTAAATTTTAAATAACAAATTTAACTTAACTTTTTAATAGGTCATAATAAGATTTTTCATTACTTTTCGGTAATCCTAGGGCAGGACAGACCTACCTCTAAGCCTCTTTCGGATCGGACAGGGTTTTTTTTTTCTTCATGTATAACAACATTATATATCTACCTTAAAACCTTGCACTGGACCCCTGCAAAGATAGTCCAAATCGATTTTTTTAGCTTTTAGTAAGAACGTCAGTCCAGATTTTACACCGTATCCCTGTAACGATTTACCAACATTAGTAATAGGTACGCATATTTTATGACCGGTAGGTAGTTATAGAAAATTTATATAAGGTGTATCTTTTCAAATAAGTAGGTACGAAATCTTTTAGGGGTCATTGTACTCATCATTATGCAACTTTCACTATGGGACCAAACTTGAAATAGCGAAGAAAAAAACAGCTATTCCCTACATTTATGTTCACATGCTCGTCAAAATGTAGGGAACAGCTGAATTGTTTTTCGCGATTTCATTTAGGTACCCAGAATACTCCCAGGTACATGAGGTATAGCTTGTCCACTCAGAAATGATGCGCCCCATTACCGCATTTTATGTACACGCCGGCGGTAGTTGGGCGCGTCATTTCAGTGTAAGTTTAGGACAGATAGCATAAGCAGCTTGGGCTAAAAAGCAACATTACCTACGCTAGTGTCTGTCTAAGTACTGGGAGAACAGGACGGACATGGAGAAACTATAAGGGTTCCTTGTTGACTACGGAACCCTAAAAACAAACACGACACACTCACTGCGCCTCTGTGTGGATATGTTTCTATAGGCGTTCCTGTTGCGTATCCTTCTTCCAAACTCCACGATTCGGCTCGCTGATCATGTTCCAAATATGGGTAGTGGTGATGCAAACTAACAAAACAATAATTATGTAGGTAAGTAAGTACCTAAGTACCGTTAATTTTTGCTTGTGGATCCGCAAAGGTAGACCGCGGAATTCAATTTTCTTACGACTTTTGCAATTTGCAGGTCCATGTCAGTTGTACCTTGATCAAAATAAGTAACTATGATAACAGAATTATAATCATTAGAATCGTACATCTATAAAGTTAGAATTGGTCTCAATACCTATTTCATGAAAAAGTCATTCATCGAATTACATATTTGTTATGGTCGCGAATCATACATTTTTGAATTTGCAGGTAAGGTTAGGTTGTCCTCTGATTTGCAAATTGCAAAAAACGTAAGATTTAATTTCGCGGGCTACCATTGCTGATCCACCTTCATAGTGGAAGATAATTATACAACTATACAAGTGTAAAACAAGAGTATGACCTACTTGTCTAATCTGAACATTTCTTCTGGCCCTAGAGTGTTAAATGTATAGCAAAGTCCTTCTTCCGTCATTACAGGGGAAAATAATTCGGAACAGTTTTCACTTGGTATATCTTTCCATTTACATCCGAAGAACACTTCTGTCAAATTTGGGGATACCTGAAAAATATTTAATAAAATTACGGAGAACCTGATAAATATAGAATTGGATTTTAATCATATTTTATGCAAACCGATTTAATATTGTTCACTGTGTCCGCTCCAGATGAATATTTTCGACCATTCGCAGGAGCAAGATGGTCGTCACAGACCATCGTTAAATCTTCAAACATGTGTTGTCTGAAACATTTAAAATAATTAAGATTAATATTTTTACCATTATAAATATCTAAGTAGCAAACATTACAAAAATTAATGGCAACCAGGATTTTTAAAAGGATGAAACAGTATTTATAATTAAAATAAAATAAACTCACTCTGATATAGAGAGATTGTCTCGGTCATTCAAATACAAGTGATAATATTCTGTAAAATTAAATTTTCTCTGCATTGCCTTAGTTTCAAAACACACTGTTACTGCAGGATAAGGAATCTGAAATCAAAACAATAAAGGAAGAAAATCTCTAAAATACATAAATGAGACAAACCAAAAAAGATATGCCGCAAAGAAACTTTCGATGCACCAAAAAGCCGCCAACATTTACAGTAGGTAGGAAATGAAACCCCCTGAAGGCACCCTTGCTTATATTTAATAAAAGAAAACCTTATAAAACTAAACTCAACTAAGTAACAATCATGAGGAAAGACCAACACATTGTTTAAGTTGAACTTACCTGCCAAACAGGAGTAGGGTTTTCAGCAAAACTAACAATGACGGGACTTTCATTCCACTTTATCCAAACTTTTCTGATCGATCCGGAACAAAGTACCACACAGCAAGTAAACATGAAGAGCCAGAACACTCTGGAATACAACACAAATTTTTTTATTTTTTTAAATCAAAAATGAATTATTACCAAAGTAAGGTTGAACTAACTTACTTTTCCACACATGTTCTTTCTTTCTCTCCAATATATTTCAGTCCATGAAGATTGGAATTAGCCGTATAATCTATCAAGTAATTTTTGATAATGGTAAGCTTTCCTCTCTTTTTGGTCTTTTCAGGATGCGCTTCATTTTCAACGACTTCCGGGGCCGTCCCAAAGCTTTCCGCTCTACAAGAATATTACCATTAGTTTTTGTTAATCAATCATCTTTTATAAGATCTAGGATATTTTTTTGCTCAATTTATACCTCGAGTGTCGTCTCATGATGCTCGGCAAAGACTACATCGAATTGGCTCAAAACAAAACGTATTGTTAATTTGGGCTTGGTATGAGAAAGGCGTCATAGCTGTTAATGTTAACCCAAGGGAAACATAAGGTCCAATTACTAAATTAAAATTTGTAGAATGCTGACTAATTCGTTACATTTGTACATTATTATTTATTTAATGAATATTCAAATCGTAACAAGGTTCGCATAAGTACATGGTGGTTATCCTTGTCATTGCAATGACATATTGAAGTTTGCAGAATTGCCCTACCTCAAGTCACTCGGGAGTTTTGTGAAATAATGTTGTGATGGTATTGTGACTGTGTTTTGTTTTTAACTTTGTCCGCTACCCCTAATGGTTGAAATTAGATTGGTAAGGAAGAATACTTGTTACAACCAATGAATCAATTTTGAGTACCTATAAATGTGGATTGCTATAAGAGTAGGGGAAGACCAAAGAATCGATAGATGGACTGTGTGGAAGATTTGGCTAGAAAGGGGAGATGACGACCGAGATGGCGACTAAGTACCTAATAGACAAGTATAATATGTAGAAGTAAAATACATGCTGTCGACCCAAAAAAATTTGGGATAAGTAAGAGCAGGAATATGATGATGAAGAAGAAAAAAAAACAATAGATATAGATTTAAGACATAGGCATTCAGCTTACTTAGGTACAAGATTATTGGTGTCGTCATGCTCACATTCGCGGGGTCACGGGGCTAGAGAGATAGAATGCGTAAGTATTACAAAAAAAAATCGTTATCTTGCCTATGGACTTTTTTGTCTGAAATAAATTATTTTTATTTATTGCCTGCTGATCATCGTCGATCGGCGGCGGTTCAGCAGCTGTATGTAGATTGTAGGTACGTAGGTTAGGTAGGTATTTGAATGACCTAGGGACTATTGACAGTGAACTCCGCGCTAGCATCAGTCTAATGATCTTCAACAATACATAAATTGAGCGCGGAGTTCCTTCGTAGTAGAGTCGCTAATAGCGACCGATTTACTTTACCTTCATATTTATTTTCGAAATAAATACCTACCTAGGTGTGTCGAGTGTTTTCTAGATGCTTCCTGTACCTACTTACATACAAAAACATCGCATGTCATATCTACCTAATTGTTTAGAATCTCCCACGAGAGGTAGGTATCAACTTGGGATTATGCCACACAAATAGATAGACAAATTATAATTTAATTACGAAAGTTAATTATCATAATTAAGCAATACTAGCTATTTCCCGCGACTTCGTCTGCGATCCAAGATGAAAAGTAGCCTAGGTATGTCTTTTTCTAGGTCATGGTCTACCGAGATGTGCCAAAAATCTAAATCCGTTTAGCCCTTTTATCGTGAAAGCGCAACAAACAAACAAACACTCACTTTCGCATTTATAATATTATTAAAGTTAGGATAGGATAGTTAGGATCTATGGTGACTGTAGTAGGTAGATATGAATTATTGCTATATATATGATTTATATTGCTATTATAGGCGCAGTTGTAATACACTCCAATAATTCCCTAAAGGAAACTATATTTTTATTAGCTTTAAAAGTGTGACATGTGACTTTAAAATAAACACAAAGGACAAAAGTTACTCGATCAAAATGTTTTCGTAGGTATTGTGACATTACATAACATCATACAATTATACTAAACGCTATTGTTATACTGTGTTCGTATAATATTTAAAGCACAGTAGGCAAGGAAAAGATAAAAATATCATAAGTAATGGCCCATGCCCGCTTGTGGAATATTCAAACCTGTTAAAATTAGTTGTCGAGAGCGATGCGTTGATCCTCCTCAATTCACAATCACAACAGCTAATTTGGGATTTCCTTGATTCTGTGTTTATGTTATTCATTCTATTATGTCTCACACACAATTTAACTACTTATTCAATTAATTTCATTACAAAATTAAATACTTAAATAAGTTTTTGCGCTACACTTGATAAACGCAATACGTGTCAAGTAGATTGATACAGAAAAACTATAGGGAGGTAAGTAGGTACCTATATGTATATTATTATTTTTATAAATCAGTTCGAATGAACTGGACCCTGCTGAACGTTTGACTGAATGAATTTTAGAGCATACGCTTACGCTTATCACATGATAGGTCACAAAACAAACGCATTAAATCAACTAATTGAATTATTAATTCTTCTGATTTTGCGAGACTGATTTGTAACAATTTTGTCGCTTTGCAGAGATTTTTTGTATTGAGAGTTAGAGCGAAAAAAGTGTAACATTTCTTTTCCACAAGAGATACTGTGACGGGTAACAATGGTGAAGCTAAGCTATGAAAGTAGGTATTAAACCGTACATTTATGCTACTATAAAACTATACCTACAATTATTGTGTCTATTTCCGCCCAGAGCGCTAAGTGGTGTAGAAAAACCTTACCTTCGTTGAATCCTTTGCACCAGCTATTATATCTAATTGCGTAACACATTTACGGTACCTAAATGATTAAGACTAATCTGTTTCATTTGACAATTCAACAACATTCATTGCGATATTTACGTTGTTGAGCAGATTTTTTTCGAACTTATGTAACAATGGATTTGCAATCTCTTTCAAAATGATTCAGATTGTGATTAATCGTGTATTATACGTAATTCGGGTGCTGAACTAAGCCAAGCTATGCTATGAAAATCAAACGACCCTGTTGTTTTACACAGTACACAGTCGCTAGTCGTCGCGTCGCTAGACGAATAACTATAAAGCCTCTAATTCTCTGTGGTCGCCACGAACTTGGCACAAAGGTTGCTGAAAAGGCAGCCTTACCTTGCCGTGTCGAGTGTCTTCTGTATTAAGGAGCTCGATTGCTTCTATATAATAATAATAAATGTTACCTAGCTACTATGTATATGCTGGTTTTTTCAAGTATTCACCGCATTACAAAAATAAAATATAGGCCCACTCCCCAATTTCCTAATAGTTTTTAGAAAATCGGTAAACAGGTACCTATATAAGACGCGGTCTTTCAGAAACATCAGGGACTCGCATCGCCTGTGTCGATTGCGCTAACATCAATAAACCACACATAAGAACTAAAGCCTAAGAGATTCTTGCAAGAGGTGAGAACCGCTTATTATCTAGGCTTCAAAGAAAAAAATTCCTTTGTCCCACCATGTTAGAGATATTATTGATTGATTATTATTGGGCTGTCTACTTAGTCAGATTCTGTTATTTACATCAAAAGATAACAGAGGGTAAATTTATGATACCGCCACGGACGGTTTAAATTAGGTTGTATTTTAACCATTCTTACAGAAATATGAAATTTTTGTTAAGTTATAAGTACAGAAAATATTGAGAATTAGGACGCAAGAGCGAGCGGAGCGAGCTCGAAAATTTTAGCAGGCCTTGGAAAGATAAGGTTTTCTTTGACCATACCGACATAAAGAAATAGGAGATACTTTGTCGTTATTGACATACGCGGGCGGTTTGAAAAGAGTCTATGATGATAGAGCGAACGAAGGGAACTCGAAACTTTTAGCACCCAGTCTCAGATAGGTACAAATTACATTTTTTTTTTTTACATTTGTACAGAAATAGGAGTTATTTTTTCGACCTATGCAGAAATGCTAGAACTAACAAAATGTACGACGGAAGAGCGAGCGAAGCGAACTGGAAAATTTTAGCGCTCTTATTACGTTTATATTTTATGGGACGTAGTACTTCAACTACAAATTACCTCTTTGTTACTGAAATTATTTTGGCTTTGATTAAAAAGTACTTCTAGAGATTTGGGCCCCCCCCCAGGACGGTGGGGGGGAAATAAATACGAATAACTAAACATTCAATAACTTGTAAAACTTTTTTGCGGCCCGAGGCCGTCTGATTATCTAATTATAAAGAAATGGAAGTGGTGATTTCGAACCTGTAAATCCCAATTGATGCAAGTATTGGTCTGGTTATGGCCTTTTTTAATTCACTGCAAAATTGACACTGCTTTGAGTGTTTTGATGACGTGCAGTCCATTTCGTTTATAATACTTTTATGGCTTCTCGGTTCTCATTCACTTATATTAATCGGGATTAATTAATAACGATAGGACTGTAACATGAGGTCTGCATGACTATGATGCTTGGACACAGATCTCAAATTGTTGAGGATCGAATGTTTATAAACGCTGTTTCGTTTTAATTATGCAGGGTTTTTGTCATCAATATGATGCTATCTATGCAGCGTAAAGGTTCATGCACACACGTCTGTCACGTCATCGTCAAGTCGCGGATCAGTCACGTCAATTTCAGGGACGCGGACGAGTGTGAAGTGAACAGATAGTCAGTCAGTCATAGCAACGCTTCTGTTACAAATTGTCTTTGTCACAATGTCACGTTTCATGTTTAGTTGTTTCCGGTGACGCGACGACGCCGACGTCGACTGAGACGCGCCGCGCCGGTAGTGACGTGACTGATATATGTAGCCAACGTCCTACAACTTCTACGTAAGGTCTACAATATTTTTTGACGTGTCTGATCGGCGACTTGACGGTGACGTGACGGACGAGTATGCATGAACCTTAATTCTTTATTATGTAAGCGACAATAGGTGCCGACGACATTTTACATGGTGTGGAACTCTGCTGTGGAAGTTAGGTACTTACCTGTAACACGGATTACTAATTACACGGATCGTTAGATTAAAATACCTGCGTAAAAGTGAAAAAAATACGCGTAGAGTAACCTTAACCAGTTATAATTTTTGTTAGCTTTTTTGCCTTGCTCCCCTGGTATTAGATTTACATTCTTTTTACCCGAGTACGGCAAAGCAAAAAGGAGGGTTATGATTTCTTTGGTTGGTATGTATGTTCATCTGTTCCCCCATAACTTCTAAACGACCTCATAATTTGACAAATTAATGAAACGAAAAATAAAACGATACCTACCTCATCGTTGGAAGTGTCTTGATCGCCCGGTGGCCAATTCCACATACTTATACCTTCGGTACCTTCTAAGTCCTGCCTAAGTACAAAAATGGTAAAGCCGTCGTCGCATGCTATTATAATTTTGTAAGTACCTAGGTGTTCCTGGCACCCACAATACTCATGGTAGGTAGGTAATAGGTATACATACATGCGACCATTGCTTTACCTTAACCATTTTTAGGGTTCCGTACCTTATAGGATCACTCGTGTGTCTGTCTGTCTGTGCGTCTGTCACAGCAAAGCTCCGAATCCAATGAACCGATTAAGTTGTTTGGTACACATATGTATTTCTGTGACCTAAAGGCGAGCGTGTAACGAAAATGAATGAATTTGGAATATGGGGTCACTTTTGGGGGTCCAATTAGAAAAAAATAAAGTTCTGCAAACTGTACCATGTGACGAATCAAATGAAAGGGCTTGTTGCAAGGATCGCAAATACAGTACAAGTATTTACTTTTTTTTTATAATTTCAAAATAAATACTTTGAAGATATTTAAGAAAATTGATGAAAATTGACCATAACTACCGAGACAAAATTTTTGAAAAAATATTGAAAATAGTTCTACGTTATTGATGACAGGAAAACCAATAAGAAGTCTATGGTCTTAAAAAACATGGTAAATTCATCCTAACTGCGGAACCCTTCATTGTGCGTGGTCCGACACGCACTTGGCCGGTTTTTTGTACCTGTCTGGATTTCTTTCTCAAATATTTTCCTGTTTCGTGATTCTCATACAATACGTTGGTTGTATTTTATTCTTATTCTTTTGTCTACAAATCGCCATTGACGTCTCATAGATGTCATAATGGGGATTGTCCTTTTTAGATTTCGAGACTTAAAATTTTTCCGTAGTCGGGTTACAGTTTTTTAACTTAATTTTTTAGTAGGCGATTTTTTGGTTGGTTTAGCACTGCCAAGTGAAAGTGGAATAAGGAGCAAACTAGAGAGAGGTATTTTTACAGGGATCAACTCGGTTAACTGTAATAAAAGGTTAAAGCTTTAGCTAAGGGTTTAAAAAAAACCCACTGGGGTAATTGCGTAATATACTAACAGTAGCAATGACTTTCATTTTGATATTGACATTTAATTTCGTCTCATTTACTTATTTAAAAAAAATCTAATATACTTAATTATGAAGCAATTCGTAATATCCATCAAAAACATTCAGATTTATTGAAAGTATGTTATGCAATTAGGGTGATAAGGTTATAAATTTACAGTCCTTAAAATCAATCAGCTAATGTATGGGGTAAATCTTAACATAAACGGTTTAGTAAACCCAATCATCACCTTTTTTCCCTCGAAGGGGTTAATGAGGGTTTCACAGGTTTAAGCCGTTTAATCTGTTACCATGCCAGATTAAGACTAACCCATTCAAAGTGTTATCGTTTTGAATTGGGTTTCCCTTTCAAGACGTTTAAACGGGTTTATGCTATACTTACAAGATGTTACATGCTAAGTAGCGCTGTACCGCTATACGGTCCCTTTTGTTTACACAAATAAGTACTTAGGTACTTAATCTAATTTAAACATTGCAAATATTAAAAGCATTGTTTATTACGAAAATAAATGATTTGAATTGTGTCACGTACCTAGTACCTACTAGTATAAATTACCGTTTATTAGTTTTAGCCGTAACATCACCGACTAAACTAACGGTAAACGAGAAGAATAACGTAATTTTAATAAAAATCGCTGTTTTTGCTCAAGCTAGTTTAGCTCTGCATCTACTATAATCCCGGATTTCCCAGGGCCCGGCAGTAGTGTTCCCAACTTCGTTTAGTTTGACTATCCATACGACAAAAACACTGAAAACTCTGAAAGGATCGGATGGATTGTAAATTTTATTGTAGTAAGCCGTTATTTATGTTTAGGTGTTCGTTGGCCAAAGCTTGCATTGACGCAGCTTGCAGTGAGTAAGATTGTTTGCTCACAGAAGTACCAAGTTTTGAGTACCAAGCGCTCTTGGTATTCTTTGCACGTCGACCACAAGAAGAAAAAACAAAGACATATCCCAAACTGTATCAGAGTAAAAGCATCTCGCTAAAAGCCACAATAAGGACGAATTTGTTCCTCATATCGCGATAGTGAAGCTAAAATAACAATTGCAGCAAATTAAAGAAGTAAAGTTCAATTAGGTACTTACATAACAAAAACTCTTTAGTTCAGTTTATAAAATACACGACTACCTATATTTAGCCAATTCTAAGCGTATTATAATATTATAAGTAGGTAGTAAGATCTTATTGAATGGTTCAACAACAGTCATTACGTTGTTGAGCAGTTTTTTTTTCGAACTTATGAAGCAATGTATTAGAAATTTGTTTCAAACCGATGCCAATTCTGATTGATCGTGTATGAGGTACGCAACTAGGGTGCTTGTTGGGACAGTAGTTTTACTTACTAGTCCGTGGGGTAACAACGATTCCAGCAAGATTAAGCAGATCATGGAGCGGTGCGCGGCACATACGTGCGTCGATCCGTCGTCGTCCGTCCGTCCCCCGCGACTTGATTACAGTACGAGGGAGCGAGTGCGAGGCACTGACTGGCGGCGCGCCGGCCCGCACTACCAGTGTTTGTAAGGTCGTAGCCGCAGGCAGCCTCTCGCGGCGCCCGACGCTCTTTTACCTGTTTCAAAAACAACATTTTTCAACCTTTTCTTTGGCGCGAAAAATCACGATGTCTGCCACAGACGAGCTCACTGGTATTCTCTCGAGGAGACAGGAGATCAATGATAAACTTGAAGAGGGTTTGGAGGTTAAGCCGAAATATAAATTCGTAAACGTTTATACGGAATTTCATGAGTTCTCCAGGAAGGAAATAAAACAATACGAGGAGACCTTCAACAAGTAAGTGGACTTTTTATTTTATCAAACTCGATTCTGGGAGTTCGGTACGGCGAAGCCGCATCTCCGCAGAAAGCCGTATTACCACCGGCGTCACCTGACCTTTATTGCTTTAATAATTATGTGTAAATAGAGTCGCTATGATAGTCTCTGATGGAAATCTACATTTTAATGTAGATACCAATGCTGTTTTATGTGATGAATTGATTATTATAGAAAATATACTTAATGTTGATGACTTAGAGAATATGGATGAAAGTGAAGAAAATATAGAACGCGCTTAATTTGCTGAAGGTACCTAATCTGGGAGTCTTGGAGTTAAATAGGTACTTACACTGTTGGTTTTTAAGATAAGGGCCCCAACGCCTCCAACTACTTATGTAGCTATCTTGGCTTGGTTAAATATGAGTTTACACGAGATAGACTTTATGTCTATACTATCAATACTATATTATGATATCTCGTTTAGATTTCAAAGGTACCTAAATATCTTGAAATTGTAGGTAAGTGAGTACTAGCTTATGGGGTTCTACAGCTTAGACTAGACCATTTATCAACAAAAGGTATAACTACAACTTGGAACCCTATACTTACCCTGTAAAACTTAGGTTTTAAGCTATGTAGGGTTATTTGGGGTAACATTTTGTAACCCGTTGATTGTAAATGGTTAATAATTTAGAAAACATTTTTTTATTAAAACTTTAACTTACCTATCCTTTATATTTTTATCATATTGATATAAATTGGGTCTTTTGGCAGTTATAGATAGAACTTAATTCTATTTTTAACTACTTAGTAATTACGTAACATAATTTATTGTTATTAAGTATTTTGTTAACCAAAAATAAAAGGAACTCCATAATTTTGTAGTAATGTGAAATGTCGCGTTAGAGCCTCTACTTGATACTTAGATATAGTTTTTATAATAAACCAGTGATAGTATAGTTTTTATAATAAACCAAAACAAAGCAATGTCGCATTTTCGCATTTGTTTTTTTATACTTAAACACAATAGAGATAGGATGTTAACCTTACAATACAATATGGCGAACTGATTCTGCGCTATCTCTTCTGACCTTTAGATACAATTGCTGTAAGTACCTATACAAATTATTGTAATATTAAAATTAGCAAATTGGTTTCTAAATATATCAAAGCCGGTCTCATAAACTTAATTTCTAATAAGTTAGGTAGGAATTGACTTTTATTCGACTAGAGGACGTTTCAATAGGTCACGACTTTTGTAGAAGTCAAATGGTGCAATGTCATACTTATATCATAATATCTCCATCATCTTACTTGCTTCACTACCTACTATTTTTGATCAATATTAGGTCTCTGATAATTCATTTACCCATTACGCACCATTGTTAATTGTTACCCTAGTTGCGTAATACTTACACGATCAATCACAATCTCAATCATTTTGAAAGATATTAGCAATCTCTTTCAAAATGATTCAGAATTGCGTAATTTATTTTCGTAACCGATTAAGACAATCAGATGTTTCATTTAGACAGTTCATTCATTGCGTTATTTACGTTATTGAGCAGTTTTTTTTTTCGAACTTATGAAACTATGAGATTTGTTTCAAACCGATTCAGATTGTGTTTGATAGTGTATTACGCAATTAGGGTGCTGGTCGTTTCAAATTTGGTACCTACCTGTGTCTTCAGGCTGCCAGTAGAAGGCTAAATCTCCGAATCATTTAAGTACCTACCTATTATAGTAAGATATTTAATTACACCTACTTAATAATTAAAAACATTCGTATATATTCGAAAACAAAAAAAAAATATTGAGAGTCGTTAACTTAACCGGCATTAAATATTTAATTAAGTAAGTACCGTATTTTAATAACAAAAGAAGTCAAAGTGAAAGTTACAGTACCTACTTAACTAACAAATTACATAAAGTGAGTTCATAATAAAACGTTACATTAGTTAAAAGAGTAATTTATTAGGTGAAATGACATCGCATCGTCGTGGGAGACAAAAGTGAATAGAGTCACGCCATGTTTACGAGAATTATAATTTACATCATCGCGCGACTTTCATTCAACTAGGTAATGAGATAACACCACATACGGTACTTAATTCACACGATTCGCAAATATTATTAACAAAAGTAAAATGTTAACTTTTCAAATACAATTTGCCATGTGAAAATAGCTTCATTTTACCTCAATGAATTTACGTCAACTTGGGTTTCTTTTAAGTACTTATAGCAGAAAATTGTTTTCTTTCTTCTAAAGGTAGGTACCATAATAATAATTATAACCTACATAATTCGTTTAGTAATTACCTAATAAATTAGGTAAGTTTAGGTATACAATAATTAAGTTTCTTACAAAGGGTTACCCTTTTTAACTTTTGTAAGTGAAACCCTACCAGTATTATGCATTCGTTTGAGAGCTTAGAAGTGGTTAACATAATTAAGTGGGTACAAAGTTGACCACTGTTAGTTTGTTCAGGGCATAAATTGGACCTATTATATCCTCTTACATGTGTAAAAGGGAACGAAAAGGAAGTCAATAAACAAACAATCAACGAAGTTCGAGGCGGGCCACAGGAACACCCGCATGTCCACTTATCAGTGTTATCAGCGCCTCACTACTATAATATCACTAAACAAACATTGTAAATAATGCAAACAAGCTCCCTACCGTGACTGCTCTGTTTATTACTCAAACAATAACTAGGACTCATAGTTATTTTTCAAAACAAATATAAACAACAATTAACAAGTGATTAATCTCATGATTAATTGATGATACCGCGGATAGTTGTTATTTAGATATCTTACCAGGAAAGTTGGTTTATTTTATTACCTTTTTAAGAATCGGATGATGAATAACAACAATCGGAAGTACATAAATTAGTCAAGAAAATAAACCTTATATTAGTCATGTTTCTTAGCAAAACCGAAGGTGTTAGTTATACTGTGTCGTGTGCGACACAATAAATGAATCACTGCTGTTGATCATAACATGGCCATGTGTTGTTACCAGAAGTCTGCTAAATATTATGTGTTAATGTACATTGTGAATATGCACTCGGCATTCAACCTTCAGATTAGCCTAGTGTTACCTACAACAACTTTCAAGCTGTACGTTTCCTTAGTTCTAATTCCATAGTAGCATTTGTAATTCCGGAACTGCTGTTCCTAGTTTTAACAGAATTGTTTTTTTTTTCAAGAGTATTGTTAACGGGTGCATTATTAAAATTAATCAGAGTGCATTTGGAAGGAAGTGAGACGGGAACTGGTGCTGATAAAGTGCGACGCGACAAAATCAATGATCGCAATGAGTCACGCCTTACTTCACGTTATTCCTTGTTTTATGACGTTCGTTGACTTAACCTTACCGTTTCCGCAAGCATGTTAATCAACTACATACACGTAATAGGTCATTAACGCAGTGAATCACATCGAGTAAACAGCTGATATTGAGATACGATCACTGTGCGTAATAGAAACATCCGATGACTTAATAACTTTAGTCGAACACTTAATAGCTTCCATGATGACGCTTTTAACGTTGATGATTGAGCTGCACCTGTTATCATTATACTTGGAAATGTGAATGATGTGGTGAGAATTAAGTGTATTACAGACTGAATATTTATTAGAGAAATGTTTAGAACAATTTTATTTAGATAATGGGAATGAGCAAAGGTATAAACTTTAGAGACGAATGAGTGTGTACCGACTACCCTAATTTAGAAATAAGTGTTTGTAAACATTTAAGTAGGTATGTGCACAAAACCTCACGACGTAGTAGTAGGGCTTAGAGTATGGTAGGGTAAGCAATCGTAAAAATAATTTTATGTTTTCACGGTTTAACTCGTAGTTTACGATATTTAAACTGTTCCATGGAGGCTAACATGCAAAGCTACTATTTTTAAAGGAAAGCACGTACAGCTGTTGCCTAATCCCATTGACGAAATACAGCTCACTCGCGTTTTATATCCATTAATAATATTTCGTCAGTAGGAGTAGATTTAAATAATTGATCGGTTGTTAATCACCGTGACGGAAGTCTATTAGATTGTATCTTTCTACCAAACCTTGACTAGAATTCATAATTGTAATTGCCGGGTAGGAAAAAGCTGCCTCAAAAAGAGTTCTTCCCTTCTTTTTTGTAACCATTATATGTATACATATAATTATCGTCTGATTAGATAGTATTATCTGGACTGCCCTTCATGGGACACCCATAACGACGGTAAATGTATTGTCTCATTTTTTTAGCACGATATTTGAACCCAACTTCACCAGTAGACAGGTATCATTTCAATATTTTGATAGGGACAATACTGCTACAGGATATAATGTAATAGTCATACGATATGGCATTAAATACCACAGTACCAAACGATACATGAATCATGCGAGCGAGACGAGTTAAACACGTATTTGTATTTTAAAAATACATTAAAGTCCGGAATTTGATCATTTGCATGTAGAGATGCTATAATCAAATTCCGAAAATATTTCCAAATGTCCATTACGTAATTATGATGTACCTATGTAAGTATGCCACTAGATTCGTTTTTTTCTTTGACCTCAAGCTCTCTTATTAAAGTAGACAGGTTTTAGGCGTACTTATCTATTTTGTCTAAATGTTATGCTTCGGTGATTATGAAATCTTCATTCGTATTAACTTCTCCTACAGAATTCCCGGGTTACACGAGGCTATTTTTTGATACTAGGATAGCAAGATAGTGGCAGTAAGCTAGCCAGCTAGTCACTCTAACGTCGTGTATACAGAACTATCCTATGGCTGGCGAAGATAGTACATACCTATAAGTAATACCTATTATATATGTATATAACTTCCGGATATATGATTTTAATGTACGGACTAAGTCACCGCAATTCTATTGGCTTAAAATTCACTACATCGTGTAGCACTAGGATGTGCCAAGCCAGGATAGTATACTGAGGTTCTAGCTTGCTACCCTAGCTTTGAAAAGCTAGCCTCGTGTATCGCGGGCATAAGATTTGACTGCTCCTAAATGTAGGTAGGTATTATTTTTATAGCCAATTCATGACTCAAGGCTTGTTTTCGTTCTGCACTGTAAACATCTACCTAAGTACCTAATGCGCCTGAGCCGCTTACCAACTCTAGATGAATACTTCCTAAAAACTAGTAAGAAACAATAACAATCACACGAGCACATGGTTGGGACAGAGTTTCGTTTCACAGACAATTTACATTCTATTTGTGTTGCAACAGCATTACATTTTGCGGTTGCAGTACAATCCAATGCAACTCTGAACTGCACCAGAAATGTTGGGTTCACTGCCAGAACTAACTGGAAGGAAGAAAAACAGAAACGAAATTCCTTTAGCGCTGTAAGACGTGACTATTGTTTTAACAGACGACACTGCTAAAAATGGCAATCACGTTTTTTATAAATATATACCTACCTAACTTACATCAAGGTGTTAACAAGGTGTTTGTTGGAGACGTCAAAACAAGTTGAGCCTTCAAAATTAAGTTTCAGAAGGTCATTTTTCTGTTGTTTAACTAAAGGACTCGCCTGTCTTATTTTTTCGACTACAGTATGATACCTACAATATTTATCTCAAAAATATTCTCCCTGTATCGTTGAAAAAGGAATAAAAACTTATACGAAAAAAACTTATAAATATAACTTACAAGAGTAGGTAACGCAGCCTAACGTATTCCAAACATCGCGGTTTGTTGGAAATTCGCCAAAATTGAAATGAGTTTACGTAATCGAGACTTAATTGACGCTACGGTCATGTAACAACTGCAATAATTCATCTTATGCAGTCCTGACACAGAAAATAAAGCCTAGACAAGTACCCACATAATGTTTCTTAGAAATTATCAGATTCAATTGCTTCTAACAGTAATAATTATGATGAATGTCGACATAAATGGCAAAAAATATGGTCTGCAGACTACAATTTCTTAACAGTAGTCACGAAAAAGTATGTCACATGACATAGGGTATTAATAGAGAGAACTGTTAGCGACCGTTGGCTGTTATAATAATTGCGATATCAACAACAAGCATGGTGCTATCGTCGATAATTTTCGTACAAAACAAGAACGACCTCATTCTGAAAACTGAAGTAGGGTTTGAAAGAAAAAAACAAAAGCGCTCTTGAAAAATAGGGCAGAGAGGGTGAGCTTTACAATTCACCATAAGTAGGTACCTACCCAACTGTAGGAAGGAATCAACACCTCTTAATATACCTACAAAGGTTCACATTACACACTTAGGCTGTAGAACTGTGAATAGGAAGTTTTCCAACATAATTATGTACGAGAATATATTTTGACGTCAAGGTTTTTATTGACTTATTTTATTATAACTCCTTTCCTTCAATTATGAGATCGAACCATATAAGTCGCGAATTAATTTGGTCCTACAAACTTAATTCATTTGAATACTAGCATGGCTAATAGATTTGATGGACACTCAGAGGCGCAGGAGGTTACAGAATTCATTAGAAGCGTCTGGTCTTTAGTGGGACACTGTAATGGCATTTTATTATGACTGGCCTCATTTCCGTGGGTGTTTATAGGATAGTTCCAAGACATGATGTTTTATTGGGTCGTGTCATGAAATGATAATAGTGTTTTTAGTAGGTAAAGAAAATAAGGCGTCTATCGGTTATCGATTCCTGAGCATTTTATGTAGGTTGGTTCAACACAAGATAGCAAAATTGAATACCTACATTATATCAAAAAGAGATGCCTAGTTGTTTTGTTTAGGTATTTTGCTACTAAGTACCTTTATACATAATACCTATAAATGAGATAATTACATTAATTAATGGCTAATTATCGAAATAGAGCAGTGGTGGCCCAGTGGTAACGGCCACGACTTACGAGTTGTAGGTCGTAGGTTCGAACCCTGACAGGCGCATTATTTTGTGTAAATTATTTCATCGCCACTGCTCTCAAAACGGTGAAGGAAAATATCGTGAGGAAACCGGCATGTCCTAAAACCAAAAATTCGAAGACATGTGACATCTACCAACCCGCACTGGGCCCGCGTGGTGGATTACGGCCCGCTCACTCTCACAGAGAGGAAGCCTGTGTCCCAGCAGTGGGAACATTATAGGCTGATTATGCTATCGAAAATATTTACATAATATGTAAATACGTAGGTACCTAATTAAGCAGGGACTGTTTCGGTTCGCGAGGTCTCGATAGGGTTTTCCCAAAAAAGTACTCTACAGTATCTGTAACTTGTGAATGGCATACCTCTCGTGAACGAATACCTACCCCTTCAAACATACCTACCTTGTGAACGGGTTAGTAAGTAAACCCATTTAAATCAAACTGTTGCCTACTTATAGTAGGGTAACCCTAAAACCATAATGGGTATGTTAACCCCTTTAAATCTAACTATTATTCTACAAGGGTAACCCTTTAAATTCAACTGTAATGGTTTAAGGGAAACCCATTTACCATGAATGGTTTTGTAAACCCTTCAAACCAAACAGTTACCGTAAAATGGTAGGTAACTCTGATATCTACCATGAGCGACATAACACCGTGCACCGTTTCGACTATAGAAGTCGCTTCCTTACTTGATGTAGGTACCTATTGGACATTGTTTAATTAACAATATGGGCAACTGACTTTATTATTTACATTGGTATCAATTACTTACGTCATTGGGATAACTGTATAATATTCGAAACCACAACATTAGTAATTGTTTGCGCTTAAACATCGTAAAAACAGATGAGTCAAAATGTCCCCCGCAGCGAGTCTGACTGTTTAGGGAACTCGGTATGAGAGGATAGGTACCTACCTATACCTAAGTAGGTATAGAAGACACAGAAGCTGTGACAGAATCGAGAGTTTATTTGTATTTTACACAGATGTTATGGGTGTTAATTATTTTTTTGTGCTTTAAATTAAACATAGAAAACACGATTTCTGTAGTGTGTAAGTAAAAGTGAACTGAGCAAGAAAATATTGCATCTAAACGCCTGTGTTTACTAGTGACAAACAAGTTTAACAAGATTATGAATGCAGGCATTGGCTTTCAACAGATGCGTGAATGTGTGTAGTAGTATCAACCTATAGGTACGTAAATAAGTAGGTACCTTTGCGAAACAGTAGATTAGGAAAATAAGTGTAGCGTAAGTTTACAATGGTCTTTATTTTAGTTTCATTCATTCATAATTCATAAGACACCTGTGTAGGTATTTATTCTTTTTATATTATAAACCTTTTTATATTATAAAAATCTATTGTTTCATGGAAGGCAAAGACTTTTAAACATGATAAATGTTTTGTGTGAGTGTGACTAGACTTTGCCTTCACTTACCTTGAAACAACTACCAAGACAATACGATTTGTAACCCCTGGCTTTAACCACGATGACTTACATAAGTATGTGTACCTACCTACATAGGTACATTAGCTGTTCTGTATATCTACCTAGATAAAAAATGTTTGTCTGTCTGTAGCTGTACTGTAGGTATACCTACTTAAGTCCGTCCGACTGACCGTTTGTTTGATACGCTTTCACGTCAATAAACTCAGACAAACTTGAGAAAGGCATGGCTTGTTTTCATCTTTAATTTCAAAGATTTACATTTCACAGTGGAAACTAGGGATGGGCTGAAATTCGTTTCACATTCGGTTTAACCGAACCTCGGCGGTTTCACTCGAACTTCGGCATTCGACCGAAGTTCGGTACAAATGCCGAACATTCGGTTCAAGAAAATATTAAAATAATTCAATTATTTTCACTCAGATAATAAAACAATACCAGTAAAATAAAATCATGAGGTTCTATTATTTTATTGTTTGCTGGTTTGAAAGTAATAGCTAAATACGTAATTTAGCAATTATTAAAGACATTTTAGACATTATAGAATTTTTACATCTAAACATTGAAATATTAAAATTAGGTACTAAAAATACACTGTTTTTTTTTGTTAAAAATGGTATCATATTTTTTTACTTATCTATACTTCAAGGGCAGGTTATGGTGCAAAAATACCAAGGATTCTGCGTTATGTGGCAGGGGTCTTTTACATTTTTGAACGCTTACATTTCTTAGTGAAAATAACCGAAGTTCGTGTATGGTACAAACCAAGTTCCGCCTCCTAACCCTAGTGGAAACTGTAGGTCTGTACAAGTACATACTACATACACACTGTACTAGCATTCAATTTGAGTTCGATAAATTGAAAATATAACTACCTATCTGTATCATGTAGTAAGTACATGATTGAAAACAGCAGAAGTTACTGTTAGTCTGTCAGGAAAATTTATTGATCCTCATACACCACCAGAAGTAGGTATCTAACCGAGGGTGAGGTGTTACAATAATGATCTCGAAAGGATACAATAAATAATAGTTTTACGCTTCCCGTGATATAACATACAAGTACCAACCTATGTACGATCTGTATGTATCGCAGTTGGTTGTTTGTTAATGAAATAAGGGGACACATGACCTTGCTTGTGCCACTCTATTGCACAGTAGTCACTCCACGAACATAGGTAGGGATAGGTATGTACCTACGTACTATAGGTACCTAGTATATGACTTGCTAATCTTGCTATAAGTACATAGAAAATTTGAAAATTTTACACATAGATACCTACCCGCTGTCGCTTTGATACTTATGTAACTTCGAGCATAGAAAAATATTGTTGTTTTAAAACAGGTGTGTGGTGGGTTCATTTTATGATTATTTATTTATCTTTTTATTTAGCCTCTAAAACTCCGTTTACCAACCTATAAAAATACGATAAATAAGAAGATATGGCTAGAACGCACTTAAGTATTAATTATCAGTAAATAGATGTGTTTAGATAATAGCTACCTAAATACAAATAAAATAATAGGATAGGTACTTACCTAGGTTTATATCTGCCCATCAATAAACTACCTATTACTACTTTAATTATAGTTTTATCGGATAGATTTACCCGAAACTCAATGAACCAGGAAAACAAACCTAAGTAGATAAGTACCTACTTAAGTATATGTAGGTATACATAGGTACTACACCCAAAGGTGGGTGGGTGCTTAGGTAGTAAATACTATCATGTTAAAATTATATATAACTATCCATATTATACGGACAAGGTTCACCTTAGATTAATACCTACCTAATCTACATAGATATCTACCTATCTACATACATAGGCACCTAGCTATATAGGTAGGTACTTAGACTTACTTTAATAGTCCTACTAGGTACGTGGGTAGAGGAAACTATGCCATGCGGTCTGTTATGTTAAATCACATGAGGCCTCCACTTTTTCTATGATGTTTGTGAGTAAAATCTTCTCGAATCTATTTTTTTAATATTTAGTAGGTCCAATAATGTACCTAAGTACCTACCTATCTACAAACAACAATATTTCACGCAATGTAACTAGGTGAAATACGTGAAACAGGAACGTGCTCCCCATATAAACAAGTTCTTAGTCATGTTTGCTTGATAAAGCAACTCTACACGAAGTAGGTGCCTACCTAGCAGCGAAGCAAATGTGAAGCAACCACAAAATTTACTTTACAAAAAGTTACACAAAGTAATTTTGTGTTGGTACCATAGGTCATCACTTCATCAGGGATGATGTACATACCTATGTGTAATTAATGCACCATTAGTAGCTAACTTAAATTACTTAGTTGGAATTCCCTAACCTGCCACTCCAATGCCTCCTGCACGATGATAAAGCTGCTCCTGGTGATAAAGAAGCCTATTTCAAGTCAATGAGGATTTTTTTAATTCAACCTTTTGCTGTCCCACCCCTGCTCAGCAAAGGTTTCCCCCATAGGCTACCAGACCAGCACACCTCCTTCTCTGCAGGTTCAATCTGTCACAACTTCTTTTACCCATCAACTCATCACATCACGACAGCTCAGACAGCATTTGCTGATATATTTTTAGTTATATATTTTTAGCATGTAGACGCTATACTATTGCAGCTTAACTGGAACGCCCTTCGTTAGATAACATACTTTAAAATCCATTTTCTAACTTTCATATTAAGTAATAATTCGAAAGCTATGCTGATGACTTGATAAGGCGCAGTTCGTCGATTGATTATACAGATTTTCGGGCTTTACGCAAACGTTAATATAAATTTTCTTCTACAAACCAAGTGGAGCTGAGCGAAAGTGGCATATTTAAACGTATATAAATTAGCATTCCCCGTACATGACACTGAATAACGTAACGGTCATTCGTTCCATTATGTGACATAGAATGTATGTCTTCTTTCTAATATGCCACAGAGACAGATAACTTTCCTTGTTGTATTTATTTTGACTTACTTCATTATAGACATAATATTCCGTACTAGCTTGTACGGTTATGAATTCTTCGAGCTTCGAGGCTTACTATATTTACGATGCAGCATTTGTCGCCAAAACTATTTGTGACTACAACCAACAATAAATGTGGCAACACTAACATTCTGCTATAAGGATTAATTTAGATCTCATCAACCTACTCCTCTTGAGGCGCCAGCGATACGAGTGTCGTACTTAGGTACCATTATAAATATAGTGCTGAAAACATTAGCCATTCCGCAAGGTTGGTGACGCAGCTGAATTGAGCTGAGCAGGGTGCGCGTAATTATTAATCGTTGACGCTAATTAGTAGCTAGTGGTGGGCACATAACACACCTATACCTACCTACTTTAAATGCCTGCAAGGTACCTACTACACTACTTATAAGTTACGTAATTCATACTTACATAGTTACGTATGGTCCTAAAAAGGGACGAAAGTTATTAAAGTATGTATTTCAAAGACTGTCAGTTTCACTTTTAGATGCGAAGTACGAACATCGTACCACGTATTGATAGTTTGATACCGAGTTTTGCAAGACCTTTAATAATCAATATTTTTCTTTGTTTTAGATTCGATGAAGGTCGCGACGGTTACCTAGACCTGACTGAAGTGAAACGAATGATGGAGCGACTGGGAGCCCCACAGACTCATCTTGGACTGAAGGCTATGATCTCAGAGGTTGATGAAGATGGGGACAACAGAATTAGTTTCCGGGAATTTTTACTTATTTACAGGTACCTACCTAACTAAAACCGTTTAGTTTTTACCAGCACTAGTTGAAATTGAAAGATAAAGCACGAGTCTAGGCGGAGGGAGGAAGAACCGGCCACGCATGCCTCCGGTTCGTCCTTCTACGAACTATAGCGCAGTGGTTCGGGTGCCAGAGTCGCGGGTTCGATTTCCGCATCACGATAAAATAAAGTAAAAGTATATAGCATACATAATGCGAATACAAAATATTTATTTGCGATCAAACTCAGAGTACACTACCTAACACCAGACAGCAACACAATTTAGGTTATGTAGGAAAAACCGTATCGTGCTATTTATCCTGTTTGTAGTATCCGGGAAAGAACCTTGCGGGCCCCATTAGAACCGTCACCTTTGACACATAGGTACAATACCTGCGTCACAAACCTACCAATACGAATTATTTAGGTAGTTAAGTACTAAGAGTTAACTCACAGTCACAACTTCACATGTAGGCGGTTGAGTCAGTGCTTCGATTAAAATGGGTAAATAATAACACCATATGGTTTAAACCGTTTCGTCAATGAGTCGATCTAGTACTTCACACCCTTCTATACCTAAATGCACATAGTTCTCCTTCTAATGCTAGCTGTTTTTGTTTTGCAGGAAAGCCCGTGCGGGGGAACTAGAGACAGACTCCGGTCTGGACGCATTCGCACGACTCACAGAGATCAACGTGGACCAAGTCGGAGTGAACGGAGCGAAAACTTTCTTCGAAGCTAAGATTGAAGAACTCTCCAAGAGCAACAGATTCCACAATGAAATTATACAAGAACAAGAAGAGAAACGCAGAGAGGCCGAAGAAAAGGCTATGCGGAGGCAATTGTTCAAAGAAAAGGCAGCTTTGTTTCAATAATTCATAAGTTATTTGTAGTTTATCTAGTCTTAAGCTGTTACCATGGCTTTATTGAGGAGGGAATATTATGGATTTTATAAATTACGTTTATATTTTCCTCTCACGTTTCAGATTAGTATATATATTTCTCTAAATACTTGGGGAGCTAAAACTTGTAAATAACATTGTATTATAGATGGATTCCAAATAAAAGTTGGAGAATGGAATTGAAATGAATGAGGAATGTAAGAAAACATGAGCGTTTCTAGCTCAAGAAGTCCATCTTGTTTTTCATTAGGTAATAATAATTAACTCAAATCTAAAATAAATGTTACTAGTTAATCAATCAACTGTGTTTATTAGGATATTAATGTAATTAAAGTGGCCGAAACTTGTTGCTTCTAATGAAATTAAAGATTACTATATACAGTCTGCCAACTAGAAAAATATTGTATAACAATAACTTTTATTTACTTTAAGCCTATGGCCTAGAGTTAATGAAGCTCAAAAATAAAATGCATGTTGCCTTGTATATGTTACTCTGTTGATAAAGATTTTATACTAAGTTAATAATATTGTGATTAACTAATAAATTAGTCATAAACAAAAGAAATAAAGAATTTATGTATAAAGGTGCTTTTTATTCTTAAATCTTATCCACTAGATCATATAAATCAGAAGATTTCAACAGACTCATTCAACTCAAAACCTGCCTTACTCTTATTATACTCGACTTCTGCAATCCAGGATGAAATAGCCTATGTCCTTCTCCAGGTCATGGTCTACCCATGTGCCAAATTTCATCCAAATCCGTCCAGCCGTTTTAGCATGAAAGCATAACAAACAAACTCACTTTCACATTAGTTAGGATAAATTAACACAACTTTCCAACCATTGAAAAAGCATTAAGTAGAATGCTTTTTCAATGGTTGGAAAGTTGTGTGTTGTTTATGCTTTATTTTTTTTCTTTTTATCAACGGATGGTTATTTGGGCAAGTGTAAGTCAAATCGAAAATAATGAAATATAAAAAATCCTATCAACAAATCCCAGACAACATGACGGTATTTAGGGAAATATTTATATCTGATTGTGATACAAATAAATAGAGGTGTTTCCACTCTTAAACATTCACTGGCTCTCTTCTCCTTCAGAGTCATTTCTAAAAGTATTATGTTCTTCATGAGACACATTTTCATTGGCATGCATACTCATATCTATTTGTTTTCTAGTGAAAGGTGGCAAGTTCTGTAAGTCAACTTGTTGAAGTTTCGCCAATTCCTTGATCAGTGCTGTGTTCTGAAATGAAATTAGAACATAATAATGTTTAAAAAACAAGCATTGGTGCCATCTTTATTGCATAGTTTCATATTCACAGTGCTTGAAATTGCTTTCTCAATTTAGGCAACTACCTTAAAGGTGCCAAACAGAACCCCTGTTCCTCCATCAGTTTGTCCGTCAGCGTGCATCTCATGAACCTCTCAACCATAGGTAGACAGTTGAAATTTTCATGGATTGTTTATTTCTATTGCCACCATAACAACAAATAATAAAAATTTAACTATCCAATCAATAAACTATTGATATTAAACGTTTTTTTTTGTCCTGGCATATGGGGTGTTATTGTCTAGAATTCATCAAGTATTACTAATAATATAATAGTATAAATATAAATTACTAATATTATAAATTTGAAAGTAACTCTCGTTGTCTGTATGTTACCTGTTCACTCCTAAACCACTGAACGGATTTCGATAAAATTAGGCAAGGACATTGATGGCATCCCAGGGAAGGACATAGGCTACTTTTTATTTACATACCACGCGGGCGAAGCCGCGGGCGGAAGCTAGTATAATATATTATTAAATTTTTTTCTTCAAAAATCAAGACATAGGGAGCCATAAAAGTTTGTCAGTTTAGACCATTTTTATATGAGCTAACAAAACTGTATTTTTTCAATTTAATTGTTAGATGAACTTAACATTTACCTTCAAAACGTTGGCTGCAAAGTCTCCCCCAGGCCTAGTGAAGTGTTTGATTTGTTGCAGTTCTACTGATCTGCAAATCATACATTCAACAATATTAAACGTACTTGTACCTGTAGTTTGTAGGTAGTGCAGGTACCGGCTTATAAAATTCAAATTCAACTGGCATGTTTACCTACCTACAGCCTACTGAGCAGAAATAAGTAGAGCTAGCCAAATACATGCTTTACTTAAATAATAGTGAGTAATTTACATGACGGTTACAGTAAATAGACAACACGTTACTTACATTAGTCTTAACAGTTGATTAGCAGTGTTTAATTCATTTTGTAAGTCTTGTTGCAACTGTTTGGTTACTTGAGTCTCGTTTCCAAGTGCTGACATTTTTTTTTTCGGGTTTTATGTGTAATAGTACAGAACAATACGTGCAGGCAGACAACAGTGTTTAAACAAAATAATATTTCAAGCTATAAAATAGTAAAAGCACTTAATATACGTAAAAGCAACAAAATTATGCCGGTGACCGAACGTTTGTTTTGAAATTGGCAGATTTGAGATTTGTTTTGACACTGACTTGAACTGACAGTGACAGTACGCCGTCGCCGGTCGTCGGCGTCGGCGTTCCAGCTGTATTAAGGTAGATCCACACAGCCCGGTCGTATTCTACGTCCATGCGTTTGCACTGGAGAAACATTTACGACAAAACATGTTGAAATCTCTAGTTCCTGCCAATGTTCCATACAATTTTTGACAGGAACTAGAGACTCAACATGTTTTTCGCCAGTGCAAAAGCACAGTGTGAAATGTGTGAATGTTATGTTTCGCCAGTGCCAACGCACAGTAATTCTGTGACGCATTCGATAATATCAGTGAATAATTTCCATTGAGCTGTCTATGATAATTTCTGACTAGAAACGTGTATTGCATGTAACTAATTTGTAAACGAACTAGGTACACATTATCACAATTTTGGTTTTAGTCTATGGTATTGTTAAAAATTAAAAAACGCTGCTGACTGTTGACATTCCTTTTCCTCTTTGATTCATTCCGTAGTTAGTCTGTGGATTCATTCAATTGATAGTTGTCTTTGGTCTTTGATCTTTGTGTTGTTGATCGGTTGATCCATTGAAATACACAAAACAATACAATCATAAAAAATGGAAGAAGCTGTTTCTGTCAAGCACGAGGGCAAAAACATTGATATAAAGCAAGAAAAACAAGAAAATTTGGAGTCCTACAAGTTTGAATACGATTCGGGAAGTCAGGATAGCAGTAAAAGTGGTAGCGGAGGCTATCAACGATGGGCGCCCAATTTAAACGGTGTAAGAAAAAGTGCATTTACGCCTTATAAATCCGTCCAGTGCACCGCGTTAACCAATTTACAAAGAGGTAATGTCGTTTTCAATGTAATTTTTCTCCTAGCACGACGTTAACATCTATTGATTTCTAGGAGTTTCTTTGTGGGTTTGAAGTAGGTAAGTATAACGTTCAAGGTTGCTTTTGCAGGTAATACGCAGGCGCGAGTCCCGGAGTTACCCCAGCCAGATTGTAGCTTACACGCGAAAGCTGGCCGCGGTGAAATAACCCGTGACGACGTGAAACTGGAGCAGTATGTTGACATCACTGATGAGCATGGACTCACTGCCCTGCACTGGGCAGCCAGCTATGGACAGTTAAACAGCTGCCAAGACTTAGTATGGTGAGTACACTGCAGGGGATCCTTTGTTCTTTGTCTGCACTTAGATTGATTTTGGTATTAAATGACAAAGGGACAGGGAGGAGCCTGTTCTTGCAACTTTTAGTTCATTGTAAAATTGGTTTTATCTAGTTTCTACCACAAATAAAACCTGTCTTTTGTTATAACTAGGTGTGGTGCCAATGTTAACATGCGGGGTCCAGAGGGTGAGACGGCACTACACTTGGCAGCTGCGGGGGGACACCATGAGGTTGTGAAGTTTCTTCTGAATGAAGGAGCTGATGCTGATATACAAGATGATGTGAGTATCACTTTAGATCTCTTATATTTTATACTAGCACTTATTTATTATGATGTGATTATTGTTTCAGTCTGGTAGCACCGCGTTGATGTATGCAGCAGCAGCTGACTTCCCATATACTTGCAATGAGCTTCTTGTCCGAGGAGCTGATCTCACTCTTACCAATGATTATGACCAAGATGCTTACACACTGACCACTACCAATAACTGCAAACTGGGTAATTATTTATATTATTAATTCTTCATACATAGTTCTTGGTAAGTAATAATATTTTTAGAATTATCTTTTTTTTTCTTTCCAGCACAAACTGTGATAGAGAACTTTTTGATTGGTTGCCTCAGCAAAATGTAAAGTATATTACTTATACAACTACTGCTCATCTTATGTTGCTCTGGACAACCAAGACAGCAGATTCATTTGCCTCCAGGAGTTAAATGAAAATACAGGGATTTAGTTTATAATGTAAAGTTTATATATATTTTTAAGTTCATTATATACAAATTACAACAATGTGACCATAAATAAGTATGACTCAATTACAGACAATATCAAAGTCCATGCTTGTTTTATTTTTAAGTACCTTAAGAGTGTGTATTCCGAAAGTGGGCAATGTTGCAAACAGATTTCTAATATTTCACTGTTTTGATTAATTTGGCAATATTACTGTATGGAAATATGAAATATGGGTAGCTAGTGAAATAAAATATTAATTATGAAATGTAATAATTAATATTGTAACACCAAATATTTCATTTTATTTGTAAATAAGTATTTGAAAAGTCTCCAAATGCCTTTTTTACACCTAAACCGACATAAAAAATTAGTGTTATAATTGCAGTTACTTAGCGATATTTCATATTTCCATATAGTAATAATGCCAAAATAATCAAAACAGGTAAATATTTGACAGCTATTTGCGACATTGCCAACTTTTAGAATCAACGCTCATATCACAGTAGGTGACAAAAAAGTGCAACAGCTTATATACTATTATAAACGGATATAAATAACTTTTATTATACATTATTAATACATGTTGTTCACAAGAAATGCAATAAGAATGTAGTTCTTTGAAGTCTGTTTTACCACTCACGCCCCACCACCCTGTTCATGTTATTTTGGTACAAAAATGTACAGGTATTCATTGGTAGACATCGGATTTTATGCATTTGCATGATTGCATATGCAAATGCATATAACTCTCTAGTTACGTGCATATTTTTGCCTTTTATCCCAATCGTGTATATTTCGTTTTGTAGCGGGAGGATAGGCAGCCGTCAGTTGACGTAGCTCGTTTTTCGCCGTGCAAATTAATATTGGGTGACAATAATGTTACAAAGCTCTCGAAAATTTGGAAAAGTGCTGAATAATACATCATTTTAAGAATATTTCGCTGTTTTTGTAGTCTTCATAAAAATAAATAGTGTGTTTTGATTTTGCATTGTGCATAATTCGGCCTTTGTGAAGAGTTCTAGTGTATAATTATTTCGGCATCTTTTAGTGCATATTTGCATGCATATTTTGGCACTTTGTTAGTGCATATAATCCGATGTCTATTAATTAGGTATCAAAATGTAACAGTAACCATAATCACAGTTTAGATTCAGTCAGCCAGTTGAATGTCTGTGGTTTCCTGTTGGACTGTGGGTCAATAAGTATGTTGATGATGCTGGGCTTGTCTGTAACTGCTATGGCTTTCTTAACGGCGGCTTCGATCTCCTCAACGGTGCGGCAGAGGTGTCCAGTTTCGCCGAACATTTCCATCATCTTCTCATACCTAATTTCGCAGCCGAGGGCAGTTGGAGGAGTGCTGGAAAAAAAAAAGTGTTGTAAATTATAACCACCTTATGTTCATATAGTAAATACCACTTATCCTAACTATAATAATATTATAAATGCGAAAGTGAGTTTGTATGTTTGTTACACTTTCACGCTAAAACGGCTGACCGGATTGCGATGATATTTGGCACATGGGTAGACCATGACCTAGGATACTTTTTATCCCAATATATCCACGGGATCGAGACTTACGCGGGTGAAACCGCAGCTAGTTAAATGATCCATTTGCAGCCTCAGAGTATTACTCATTGTTATGTAGGGTTGAAGTTAGCCCATAATAACTTACCACTGAGCAATATCGCCACCAGACTGGATATCTTCCATAACATCTTTAGAGAAGCCGCTGTAAATACCGCTGTTGTTGACTATGACGATAATCACAGGCAGCTTGTACCGGAACATAGTTTCAATCTCCATACCTATGAAACATAACAAAAGCATCAATAATACAAACATATTTGTATGACACAGAATTTGCTTGGGCAATCATAGTGATTGATATTGTAACAAGAAATTATTGACATTCTCTGACAATTGTTAGTGTTAAAATATGAAACAAGTTTATACTCATTGTATTGTATGATTTATACTGGTTAAATGATAACATACCAGAGAATCCGAAGGCCGAGTCTCCTTCGACACAGATGACGCGTTTGCCGGGCGCGTAGTCGCGGCACCACATTGCTGCAGCTACCGCAAATCCGGGACCCACCTTCGAATGAAGAAATTGGTTTTTTAAACGGGGATTTCAGGAGTATCTAAAATAATATTATTTTTATTAAATGTACAGGGATCAAGGTATTCATGCATTTTCTGTTTTTCATATATGATTAACATCATTATGGTTTTGGATCCATCAGAAATTTTGATTTAAAAAAAAAGAATGTCGTGGATTAATTGTTACAAACTACTCAATTCTAACATAATAATCATTTGAACTTTTGTTTCATAGGCACTACATTGTAGAATTTTTAAACAACAGTCGTCAACATTAGTTATACTACAAAATAATATTGATGTGTTATGTTTACGAATCCTTTAAAGTTAAACTAACCCCCATAGTGCCGAAGGTGCCAGCGTCGAGCCTGTGTCGCGCCTTGTTGTTGAGCAGCATGCCGCGGCCGATGTCCATCGTGTTGGCGCCCTCGCTCACGATGATGGAGTCCTTCGGGATGTTCGCCTGAACCGTCTTAAATACTGCGAAGTAGTTCAGCGGCAATGTTGTGTTGCTTGATTGTGCCTGGTGAAAGGAAATAGGTTTTGTTTACAAAAATATAGTAGAATCAGTAGAGGACTAAAGTAATAGGAGCTGAACTTTGTGAACTGTTTTACAGCGCCTGGTTATTTAATTTATTTAAGATTATTTTTGGGGGTTTAGAGATCCAATGAGGCAACGTAAAATGTGACTGGACAATAGAAGGCCAGGAAATATAGTTTCCTGCAATGTCCAAGGGCGCTGAGTCAAATGATCTACAAAAAATGACTTTCTTGACGTGTCTATGTGAACTTTCAGAGGCCCTGTGTATCTTTACAAGTTAACTTTAAAAGCCGATCTTATACCTTAACGAACTCAGTGTTAGCCTTCTGTTTCTGCTGCAACGCTTGCCACCAGCTGTTGCTAGCTGGTTGCAGGCTGAACTTCTTCTCTGCCAGTTTGAGTGCGAGGGCCTCAGTGAACGGCTTGATGTCCGAGTGTACTGCCACCTCAGACTTGATGCTGTTGTGGAATTCTTCAGGGGTTATGTCGACCTGCAAGTACAATAATAATATAATATTTGTCTTATTTGTGTGTATAGTGTGTATGACAGTTGATTTCTGGTAGAGAAAGAAGTTTGGGTAAAACAAGTTGGTCATTGCTTTTTGGTGATCTAATCCTAACCGTTAAACTAAGCATTTACAAATTAAATGATAAGATATTTGATGAAATTTTTAAAGCAGATAGACACAGCGGATAGCAAACATAATTTTACATACAATATGTTTCGAGAGAGCAGTACAAAAAATCAATATAAAAATTATTAAAAGTATAACAGTAAAGTTTCACCAGTACCTGTATAACTTTGACATCGGGCGCAAATCGCGGCTGTTGTCCAAAGTGCAGCATCCAGTTAAGTCGGGCGCCCAACAGCAGGATGACGTCAGCTTTGAGCAGAGCCTGCGTGCGCGCAGTGGACACGCAGTATTCTGACTCATCCGGTACCACTCCTTTGCCTGAATAGCATTATGTCGTTTTTTTATTATTTGAATTCGTTAGAGGATCCTAAGATCAATATAGCATAACATAACAGTACGCCTTTATTCCCGATGGGGTAGGCAGGGTGTATTATCTGTAGATTGTAGATTACCCTAATTTTGGTAGATTTGTTGAAGCTCCATGTAATAGGGCCATTACCTCGACCTCATTTAGTTTTAAAAATATTATTGATGCATGAAAGTGTTTGTATATAATATATGTATTGTAACAATATGTATACCTACTTACAAAAATAAACATCAGTTAATTTTATCATAATGGAATATTGACTAGGTAATCATTGATTTGAAATTTTCTTGTTGCTTTTTGAATAGACATACATTACGAATAGAGAAATATTAATTTCGGTATTTACTTGTTAGTTTACCAAAAATTTCCTCACGTACCCATAGGCGTAGGTAAGAACGGCAGCTTCGTGTTCTCCACAAGCTTGTTGATGGCTTCCTCGGCCCGCGCGTGGGCGGCGCCTTTGCCCACGATGACCAGCGGGCGCTCGGCCTTCGCCAACAAGTCGGCGGCCTGCGATACCAGCGCGGGGTTGGGGTGTGCCAGGGACACTGGCGGGGCGTTGTAGAAGTCTATCGGTACTTTGTCTTCGTCTGCTTCAGCCTTATTAGAATTAATAAAATATTTATAATTTATTTTGCATGGCGATTATGGAAATAATTCCCTGTAAAAACATTAACGTGATGACCGGTGTTGATAAACTTATCTAAAGAAGATTGCATGTTTGGAATATCTACGGTTATATCAAGCTGAAAGTTAATAGCGTTGCTTCAAGATACATAAGTAATATTTGTTAACCGACTTCCAAAAAGGAGGAGGTCTGTTCGTCTGTACGTATTTTTTGTGTATGTTCTTCGATATTATCGCCAATAGTGAACCGATTAAATAATTTTTTTATTAGTTCGAAAGGGTATACTACCGAGGTGGTCCCATATAAATTTTATTAACTTTACTTGCGTAGTTTTTGAGTTAGCTTCAATATTACGTATTTTTCCACCGTTTTTTTTTTACTTCAGGTAGTGGTATTCGAATATGTGTGGGGTAGGTACTTACCACAACAAAAAAAAAATAAAAAAAAATATTAATTGCGGAAGTCAGTGGATAAAAACGAAAATTGAAAAGCAAAGTCACCGGCTTCCTAAACGTGTTTTTTTTTTGTTGTACTCATCTTCATTTTTGGAATGTCTTTTACTTGTCTCGGTTTGTTGCAACTGAGCACTTAATAATTATTAAATGTTTGTCTGCATAACAATTGCGGTAGCTGCACACCCACTAGAAAAGTCTCGAATCTATAGTGCTGGTCATGAGGCAGTCCAAATGATCTCAAGAATCGAAGAATCCTGAAGCGACATGTGCCGTACGGCGCGGCTTTCCTCAGGTTCAGGCAATGTGTCTAGGCTCTAGTGCAAACGTATCCATAGCTTTATAAGTGAAATGTGTTACCATGAGCAGTGTTCCGGGCATGTCCAGGTATGAGACTCCCGGCCGGCCGGTGGCGGCGAGGCGCACGGCCTTCTCCACGTGCAGCGGGATGAGGCGCGGCGAGGGAGGCCGCGCCGCGTACTTGCAGTATAGGCGACTGGACTCCACCTGCACACATACGTAACCACCAATAATTAATCCTATCCTACTAATATTATAAATGTGAAAGTTTGTATGTTTGTTACTCAATCACGCTAAAACGGCTGAACGGATTTGGATGAAATTCGGCACATGGGTAGACCACGAGCTGGATTAGGACATAAGATACTTTTTATCCCGATATTCCCACGGGATCGAGACTTACGCGGGTGAAACCGCGGGGCGCAGTTAGTTTATTATAATATATGTTTGTACAAAAAACCTTCTGCGGTGACCTCAAATAAATAACTTTAAGGGCAGGAGCAGGTTGATGATGGTTGTATGAGGTTGTGGTTGCGCTTTGGTGTGCCTACTTGTTTTTTTGTGCCTACTGCCTGAGTCGAAGAACAGTTACTAAGGGTGTGTTTAATGCTTCGGCGTGTGCTTGAGTATGGTGAAGGTTTGTGCTATTTTTCATAGAAATATTACTGGAGTTGCTTCTGTTCATAAAATAAAATGCTTATCATATTTGCAAGGTATTTTTATAACAAAGTAGGTACCTACCTACCAAGTATTATAAAATAGTCTGTAATCAAGGTCGTTGGTAGAGGTCTGTTGTGAGATAGTGCGGTAAGTGAGTATCGACAAAATAGTTATAAGTAAAAAAAGAATTTACTAGGTATCAAGATAATTTGCTATGAAACTTATTTCACACCTTAGGTTGCAGTCTTCAACTATAAGATCAAAGTTCAACAATAACATGCGTGTTGGTATGATTGACGGATTTCTTGATTTTTACTGAATAAAATTATACTTAAAGATAATGGGTAGCTTATCAGTTGATATCTTGGATTGGTAATACCTAGGGGCGAGATATCACAGCTTAATGATATTACTAGTTTCATTATAAAATTCTAAAGTTGTTATGCTACAGTTGTATAAGTATATAGATAATAGAATAGAATATGCTTTATTGTACCTACTACACCAAAATTTAACAAAGCTCATTTGCTTACATCATATTCAGGGTACAACGGCGCCGGCGGTTATATCGCTAATAGCGATATCTACTATATAAAATCCACCTATCTAATCTACGACATTCTACCTAAGGCATGGGGTCCGTTACGCTCTACGACAATAATGCCAAGGGACCAGTTGTTTAGTTTGTTATCAAGACGTCTCGTCATTGTTGCCAACTCGCCACCAATTTGAGCTATTGTTGACTTCTTTAATTACCATTTTTTTTAAAGCGAATTTTAAAATGGCGTCCTTAACACAGTAACTACTTATATCTACTGATATTATAAAAGAAACAATATTATTGGGAGTGTGAGTTTAGTATTCAGAACCTCAGACCAAATAAAAATCCATTTGGTCTGAGTTCAGAACACAACCATTTCATAATGACCTTTTCAAAGGTGAGATGAATATTCAGTTACTTAAAATTAATTTGTGATGCAAAATGTGAATTTTAAATATGTAGGTACCTAGTATATGCTTGGTATTTATAATTAGGTATGTTATGTAAGTAGGTAAGTACCTATTTATGTACTTTGTATATGAATATTCGTAATCTAGAATGCATATTTTGTTGGATGATCTTTGTAAGTAGAAATATGAATCTAATCTAATCATTTAAGAATTGCTTGGCTACAAGTTTTGATAACATTTCTTTTTACTTTTGATCCTTGTTTATGGCATAATATGATGACGTCAATTGAGCAGCAAAAAATCCAATTTATTATGTACCTAATTTGCATTACAATAGGACAGCTATTTTTTTTGTTAGGTCAGCTATTGTTTTTGTTGTTTCCGAATTTTAACAATGGGAAATATTTGTAATTACGTGAGTTTCGTGTTTAATACTAAATAAGTAAGTACCTACCTATGTCTAATTTTGATTTCTATTGTAAATCTTTTGAAAAGGCTAGGCAGATGATGATTGTAAATGTTATGTCTTCTTTATCTTTTTCCAAATATTTTTAGGTACAGTTGACAAAACCAAAACTGTTATGAAATTCGTCACTATTAAAAAAAAAAAACAGACATCTTTTAGGAAGATTACTTTTTTGAGTTTGAGTTTACCTGTGGCCATTCCTGGAACCCTCCAATGCCTTCATGGTCTTGTGGACAAGAGCCGGCGATGACTATGAGTGGCCAGCAGTTCACCTGCGCATTGGCCATGCCGCCGATGCAGTGCAGTAGACCAGGGCCGGATACTGCAAGACATACTCCTGGCTTTCCTGGAATTTGAAACAATAATTTTATTAATTGTGCTTAAACTACAAATGGGAGTAAAATTGTAGTGTGTCGTGGATTGAATTACATTGAAAAAGGTTTAAACTTATAAAGTTATAATATAAAATGTTTTTTACACCCAGGAATTATAATAGGTGATTGATTACATTTAACCTTCTATGTAATGCATACATGTATGCATACATTCAGTAAACAATGGCTTTTTTGATGATATCACAGTAGATAGGTTGGTAGGTATGTATGTAGGTAGGTAGGTAGGTAGGGTAGGTAGGTAGGTAGGTAGGTAGGGTAGGTAGGTAAGGTAGGTAGGGTTAGAAGGTAGGGTAAGTAGATATGTTGGTAGGTGTAGGTGTTGGTAGGTAGGTATGTAGAGTAGGTAGAGGGCAGGTAGGTAGGGCAGGGTAGGTAGGTAGGTCGGGTAGGTAGGTAGGGTAAGTGCGCCGTAGATAAGTACGTAGTGCTACCCGTGCGAAGCCGGGGCGGGCAGCTAGTAAATAATAATTATCTAACTTATCAAGTAAAGCCTATTTATTATATAATATCATAATAAATGTGATTATCCATAATTTGTTTTCAGATAGTGAATTAGTGATACAGTACATATATAGATATATATATATAGATATAGTATATATATATAGATATATATATATAGATATAGTATATATATATAGTATATATATATATAGATATAGTATATATATACAGTATATATATAGATATAGTCTTCTAATGAACAAGATAAGGCAGGTACTGGGTCATCCTGGAAACCAGTGAACGTTTTCCCAGATTTGTTCAGTATTGTTGGGCTTTGAGTAATGGGCGGGGATAACGCGGCATTTTGTATATAGAATCAAGTTTTTCCAACTGAACAGACAGCTCTGTTGCTGAGAAGTTTGTTGCACCACTTCTTCACAGCTAAAGTACTAGGAATTAGTGAAGGCTGGGCATTTAGGGGGACTGTCTTATGTAATTTTGATGTTCGAAGTTTTTTAACAGATTTCAAAAAATGAAGAGGCAAACCCAGATTTAGTTAAACAGTAATTTAAATAATTTAATTACCTGTAAGGTATCCAACAGCCTGTGCAGCGTAGCATGCAGCCTGCTCATTGCGCATGCCTACATATTTGAGACCAGCCATTTGGAATGCCAGAGCAGTCTCAATCACAGGGATGCCCACTATGCCAAACACATATTCCACACCCTGGAACAAATACTATTTGTTAGTTCATCATTACTTTACAACAACATTATAGACTGGATCTTAGAAAACCAGGTCATTGCCTTGTGTTAAAATTTGCATAAATGCAATGTAATTGCGTATTAGGTCCTTTGCAAATACAAATTTAAAACTATCTAATTAAATATTTTAGGTAATTAATCAAAAGCACCCGAAATGGGAAAAATACATTTTTGAAACAATCAGATAAAAGTTTCATTTTAGTTATAAAACTTCACAATTAAAACTCACCTGTTTCTTCAAACTCTCTGCTAAAATAGTATTGCCGTCGACACCCATTGCTTGACTTAATTTTGGCGATACGTGTATGGAACGTCTCAGTATCAGCTGGCTAACTCTTCCTAATAACATTTTAAACAATTGAAATTAAAATATATTATCTCTAATTAAAAGTTATCTCCGGAGTTACAATCCGAAACTAGAATACAAATAAACTTTAAACACTCATTCCAACACTTGATAACAAGGTTGAAAGTTTATAAAACGTAACTCGTGTGGAGTAATACTATTACCTTTATCTATTGAACATCAGTTATATCTAGACTTTTACTTATCATCCAATAAAAACACCTAGTGCTCAATTTACAACATTAAAAGATTACTACCACACCTAAATAATCTGATATCTGAACACACTGAAGTTTGACCTAAAAAGTAAGATAACTTGATGTTATACAAAAATAAACTTTGGACTTCGGATTTAGCGCGTCAAACTGACAGTAACAGTCTATGCAGTGTGTCAACTCTTAAGATGCGAGATTCTACTATACAGTACATAATTATTTTTTCGTCTTAGCAATAGCAATCCTACCAAAACTGATAATAATTTGCTCGTTTGAAGGTAACAGATACAGACTGATGTTATGGATACGTTTAACGCTATTTGTAAGTTAAGATACGAAGACAAGAAATTTGAAGGAAAATCAGCCAACGATCATTTAACGGTATATCTACACCTACATCGCTGCGCCCGCCACCTGCTTGTCACACGGTTGCATCTTGAGAACCGTAATAGCTAGCCAGTTGATATTTTCTCACACAGAATACGTAATTAAAATAATATTAAAAACTCACTCCAATCCAAGGGAACAAATTTTGATGACCAGGGAAAATATTCGACAATACAAAAACGATAACAAACGAAGGCGGTGCACTGTTCAGTCCAACAAGCTCACGAATACTTGGTATCATTTTTTTTTAATACTGACAATGAAACCACCAATCATCATCATTCTCCTGACCTTATTCCAAATAACTTGGGGTCGGCGCAACATGATTGTGTCTTCCGTAATTAGTCGTCATTTCGGTAGTCAGCCTCTTTCTAGCTATATCATCTTTCAATGAGTCCATCCATCGTTTCGTTGGTCTTCCCTTATTCTTTTATTCATCTAGATTCATAGGTACTCAAAACTGTTCTCACGACAATTTCTTAACTCATACATACTTATGTACGTCATAAACTCATGCCTTCTTCCCATGGGCACATTAATAAAAAACCAAGCAGAATGATTAGCTTCTTAGCTCAAAATTCTTACGTACTTTCATAGTACATAGTACCATATTTTCCCAAGACATTTTTAGTGAAAACAAGTTTTGTAGGTAAAATAAAGCAAAAAACGATTTGGGAAAATATTTATTTTGAATTACTGAAGATACAGTTTTTTTTATATTTATCAGATGATTGTCGGTTTACGAATTTTTATAATTCTTGACAACTCATGTAAGATAGTTTGCCGTGTACATTCATACACGGTAGGGTGGCTCCTGAAATCAACAAATCAAATTGTGTTTTAATTTTTTTTTAATGTTGTAAGTACCTTTGTTCTTTATTTCTTTATAAATTTCAGGATTATCTACAGAACTTGGCGCCCATTAAGATCTCAATTATTTTGTAGACGATGTCGACAACCACGCATGTTCATATTATTGAACTTGGCTGCCGTTTTCACATTTATGTTTTTGGTGGGATACATAATTGTGATACGATACCTCTTTTGGATATAGAAAAAAAGAAATGTCCTTGGAACTCTTTTTCTTTAGAAACTCTCAACTTCTCCGCATTATTACTCCGCAGTAATGTACTTCTGTTAAATTTCAGTTAAATATAATTAATATGATTGTGGTGTGTATTTAAATACTTTTTACTAACTTAAATATTGTTACTTAAATAATTTAAAAGTTGGTTACTAACATAATTCGCATACTAACAAAAATATTTCTGAATCTACACTTCTACACTAATATTATAAAGAGGAAAGATTTGTATTTTTGTGTGTATGTTTGTAATGAATAAACTCAAAAACTACTGCGCCGATTACAAAAATTCTTTCACCACTAGAAAGCGACATTCACCTTGAGTAACATAGGCTATATTTATTGCTAGAAAAGATTAGGGATCCTTACTAAAACTCCAATAATGTAACCCAAGGTGTAAAAAATTTCCTTAAATATTCTTTAAATCACGTGCGGTGCGGAAACTATTGATGATAGAATAAAATAATGTACTACGACTTTGCAGAACACATCATTATTTACAAAAGTGTCGCGACAGCAGATGTCTAGCTATTATAGTTATGCCACAATAAGTGTTATTTTATTTTGAAAATTTAATTGAAATGACGCCGCTAGAAAAGGCTCTTTATTTGTATCTTGGTATTAATCCTTATCAAAATAAATTACTTCATTATTAAGACTGCTTCAATACCTTCATATAACTTTTTGGATTATTCAATTCAGACATTCTATTCGAAAGATATCACGAGTTTAAAAATGTAAGTATAGCTCCAAAAAATACCGGCTCATACATTCAGTATAGAATGGCTCTTTTCTTGATGACATCTCGGTAGATAGGTAGGTAGGGTAGGGTAGGTAGGTAGGGTAGGTAGGGTAGGTAGGTAGGGTAGGGTAGGTAGGTAGGGTAGGTAGGGTAGGTAGGGTAGGTAGGTAGGTAGGGTAGGTAGGTAGGTAGGGTAGGTAGGGTAGGTAGGTAGGTAGGGTAGGTAGGTAGGTGGGTGGGTAGGTAGGTAGGTAGGTAGGGTAGGTAGGTAGGTAGGGTAGGTAGGTAGGTAGGGTAGGTAGGTAGGTAGGGTAGGTAGGTAGGGTAGGTAGGTAGGGTAGGTAGGTAGGGTAGGTGCGCTGTAGATAAGTACTTAGTGCTATACGTGCGAAGCCGGGGCGGGCAGCTAGTTAAAAATAAAATGATATGCCCTTAACTCAGACCAAATAAAAAACCAAGACAGAGCGTTGTCAACAGTGACGTGAGGCCAGTTTCGTAAACATGTGTGCACATATTTTGGTGTAGTTTGATTGTAAATGGTTGTAAATGTGTGCGTTTGAGCGTGTATGCACAGAGTGGTGGTGTAGTTAGAAGCATGCCAAATGCTTCACTGTATTGTTCGCAGCGCTCTGTCTTGGTTTTGTATTTGGTCGGAGGCCCTTAATATGACAACCAATTTCCGCACAACTTTTCAGTCACCGGTGCCACATCCAGACTTCCTTTCATATAATACTCATTTCTTAGCTATCCATTTGCGTAACACGGGTAACACCACAGACGGATGCGGACAGATAAGAATGCTAAGAGGTGTACTCTTAGCATTCTCATCTCAGCTGGCAATTCCCATATATAATCCATACAAGGCAGCAGACCGTAGTTTTATAAATAAATTAAATCACCAATATTTATTCGTAGACTACTAAATATTTTATATTTTAACGTTGGTCACATCGGTGTTGTTGTTTGACCGGATTTGACAGTTAACATTTTGACGTATATTCATTGTGGTTTTATGAAGTTAGTTTTGGCAACATTGTTGAGTAGAAAATTATCGCAAAATACAGTTATTTTAAAATAAAGGTAGCTTTATAAACTATATCAGAGGGATCTTCTAGCCCGCGTTATTCGAAGGACCATGACGTGTGTTGTGCTTCCAGCAGACTATTTGATGAAAATAATTATTACGTTTGCCATTAAATATAACTTAATTTATATTAAATTGATGATTTCTATAATGTATTTTGTTTTCTATCACAAAATACCAATAGAAAACATCAATAACACGTCCTTCCAGTGAATTTAAAACTTTTATTAAAAAATATAAAAAAGTACTTATGTCGAATTGATGCGGTATCTAGATTAATTAAAAGATGACTTAAAATTGCAAAGGCACTCACAAACATTTTAAGTTAAAAAAATGTTTATTCACTTAACGGGCTCACCGTACAATATTAACACTAGGTTTTTTGATTTAGTTTAAAAAAACGCGTTTCTTGACCCTTTTTTTCACTGCAGTGTTTTCATTCGTTTTCTTTTTGTGATCTCTATGTACCTATCGAGGCATACCTTTGATACCTTATACCTAACAACTATGTACCTATGCTATGACTTAGAGCCTTAGAGCGAACCACGCACAATGAAGGGTTCCGTAGTTGGGTAAATTTTATTTATCCCAAGAAGAAACTTATCATTGTACCTACTTAGTTGAAAAACTTTTTCTCCCACACAGAATGTATGGGGGAACCTCAGACCAAATAAAAAACCAAGACAGAGCGCTGTCAACAGTGACGTGAGGCCGGTTTCGTAAACATGTGTGCACATATTTTGGTGTAGTTTGATTGTAAGTGGTTGTAAATGTGTGCGTTTAAGCGTGCACAGAGCGGTGGTGTAGCTTTGGCATGCTTCACTTTATTGTTCGCAGCGCTCTGTCTTGGTTTTTATTTGGTCTGAAGGGGGGACATGTTTTTGCAACTGCAAATGTAAGTTGGTCGATTATTACTCGGTAACTAGTAGAACCTACTGAGCTGTGATAGTTTTCCTTTTAACTTCGTTATTAAAACTACTGCCGTGAATTTTTTCACGTATCCAAAACCAACCATTTAGCTGGCACTTTAAATTCACTTTCCACCATTTGGGTTTGTTTAGCAGTGCTCTAGTGCAAGCGGTACATAATGCCGAATTGAGCTTTCTTCCGGAAAAATTGCGCGAAAAGTACATAAAAGCTTAGGTACAATATTTTTGTTCAATGCATGGAGACACCGAGCATTTTCCTCGATGTAGTGAGGTGAAAAGTTGTGTGTCTCGCTCGGCAGCAATGATTTTCTGGGTCTCGTACCTTTGAAACCATCGCAACGCTCAGGATTCTATATTTGGACCATTCGCTTCGCAATACAGGTACTCGCGCGAAAAAACAACTTTGCAGCCTTGCATAACAAATAAATATTTTGTCTCCTGTAAAATTTGATGAACGTTGCATCCGCGGTATTGGATGCCGAGCGACGATATGCAACGAAACATACCGATCGAACGTTACCTACAAGGTGTTACCTAAACCGGAAAATTATTTATATAAAATAAAATAATAGTTTTCATTTCTGGTTTTTTAACCTAACAAAGGTACAAAGTAGTCAGTAATGATTCCTCTTCGATAATTGTCGCGCAACGCAACGACGTCTATGCAGCATCTACGCGACCTCTAGGGCACGTTACGCGGCTTCTACGCTACGCCATGCGGACTCTACGTGGTCCTACACTCTACGCTATCCTACTAGGCTTCTACGTCATGATATGAGGCTTCTACGCTTTATTCCGCGGCTTCTACGCCATGCTACGCGGCCTCCACGCCATTACATACTATGCGGCCTCTACGCCGCACTATGCAGCCTCTACGCCGCACTATGCAGCCTCTACGCCGCACTATGCAGCCTCTACCATACGCTGTCTCTACGGAGGTACTGCGGGGGTCCACGGGGATCTATGTAGAGTATACGCCGCGTTTACGCTGTGCATTCGTCCTACCCGCCTACACTACGCTAAACGCTGAAAAAACGCGTTGTCCGAAAACACTATGTATATTATGCATGGGGAGGCGCAACTCACTTATCAGTCAGCGTCTAAAAATTGAGCTGCATTATTTGGTAGCAAAATTCTTATGAAGGAAGATATTGCCCCGTTATCTTCAGCACTGAACATAAATACAGATTGATGTGGGAAATGACCGGAAGCAGAGTAAAACTTAAAAGATGCGAAGATAGTAGTATCTTTAGGTGGTTTTAATAAACTGGAATTAAGTAGAAAGAAATAGAATTTAGCCATAAAATGGAATCTTTCTGCTTGTGCAAGTGTACGTTAAGCTATAAGAAATAGACAGTCCTAGGAAAATATGAAAAACTGCAGACTGTAGCGACCGATAAAGTAAGATGATAACGAGGATGTGTGTCAATTTTTTTAAATTCTTATTGAGGATTCAACGTTATAATATACTAGCTGTGCCCCGCGGTTTCACCCGCGTAGATGTCGATCCCGTGGGAATGTAGGGATAAAACGTATCCTATGTCCTATTCCAGGTCATGTCTTTGTCTCATCCGTGTGCTCATCCTCTATTAGGGAACGTCGCGGAGGCGCGGCGCCGGCGTCGAACGGTTCGCGTATTGCATTTTTATATCGTGATATCTTTGAAATTAAATGTCCGATTCGAATGAATTAAAAAGTATTTTACTGCTACATAAATAAAACTATTTATTTGAATAACAATTAATATTATGTCGATAAAACTCCTTCGCAAATAATGCATTAACTTCGAAAAAATTTGATTACCATAAAAAAGGCTATAGTGAGTCAATCTTAAAAGATAGACATATGCTGTCGCGGACTTTTTTTTTAGAACTTTTAAAGAGAAACAATTCCATCATACATGATATTTGCGTAACTTAAACCGTTTACGCAGTGCACGCAACGGAAGCTCTCAAAAAGGAATAATTTTTCCCGTTTTTGCAAGATTTTTCATTTATACTTAGCTCCTATTGGTCGTAGCGTGATGTTATATAGCCTATGGCCTTCCACGATAAATGAACTATCCAACACAAAAAGAATTTTTCAATTGCAACCAGTAGTTCCTGAGATTAGCGCGTTCAAACAAACAAACAAACTCTTCAGCTTTATAATATTAGTATAGTATAGAAGATTGCGCGATTTATATGATTATAATAATATGTATAGACTAAAGCAGTGATGGGATGAGAGGGGCCCGTGGCTTCATAATACCAGTACCTACGACTGTTCGAGATTCGGGTCGATGGAAGGTTAAGCTACGCTTACTGAGATCGGTCCCTGGGCTGCTATGACATGGGACTGGCGAAATGGGTGTAGGTACTAGGTATATTAGGTACACTTCTGCCTAACCCTTCGGGAATTACAGGCGTGATATTCACCACATGACATAAGGCTTTACAATGCAACAAATTACGCAGGAGATGTAAATAATGTTATGTTATGGTTCATAAAATAAAAATAAGTACATAGGTAAACTAGCAGTTCGTACCTACTATGTGTTCAATTGAAAACCCTTGTCAATAAAGCATTCAAAGGCTTTGCTGATAAAAATGTTGATATTTTATGGTGGAAAACCAGTTTTGAGTTACAAACAAACAATATTTTAATTTTGTCACTCTATTGTCTTGACATCATTTTAATTTATGTCTTGCCATTCATCTATTTTACTGAGATTGTTTGACTAGGTATATGTAACATAAAGTCAATGAAATACTAAGTTATAAGTATAAAGTTATGAGTGTTTCCCAAATGACAAAATGTCACTGATTTTACCTACGCAGTGGTGCCGATTCTCTTGTCACAAAATTCTCTAAACTAAACTAAAAATCACTAAAATTTAGTTCAGTCCTGTCAATCAAACTCATTCTGAAATAGACTTTAAATGACACAACTTAACTATAATTTAGTTTGACAGCACTAAGATGGCACTGAGATTAGTTTAGTGAAAATGCTATTCTGAATTTGACGGTTTAAACTAAAATTTTGTCCTATATCTAAAATCCTCTAACTAAATCTGACTATATTTAATCGCGATTAAAAATGTGTGGAATAAAATTAGATGTCATGAACTAAAATTCAAACCAACACCTCGACTTGAGTTACTGTATTTTTTTATTTTCTTTTGCTTATATCTCGAAAACGGTGTGTCCTATCGCAAAAATAATGAAAATTTCGACCCCCTTTAGGATATCCCTTTACCCCTAATTCTCAACATGTTGGTAATTATTTTTTTCGTTATTTTCCATACAAAAAAAAAAATCCATTAAAAACACGTCGAGGCTGCCGTGCATGCGCGTCTCTCACTCTAAAAAAAACACAGGGTAGGGAAAACAAGTACCAAGTGGAGGCGTACGGTTGTCAAATTCGATTTTAGTTGTGTCAAAATAAGTTTTAAATTTAGAGAATTTATTTGGCAGAATAGCTCCAAGATTCCCATAGTCAAAAGTAAGGAATTTTAGTGATAGTTTAGTTAGTTTAGTTCGGTGTACAAGAGAATCGGCACTAGTACCATTTTCAGAACGCACCGAACCACGAAAAATAAGTTAAACAACTGTTTAACAAATGTATTGTTATACAATGTATACGCTGTGAATAGGCGTTACACACTACCCTTACTAATGATATATAAACAATGCATAGTTACCCACTGCTTATGACAAAAACCACTGGCAACATTAGGTAGAAGGTGCGTTCTGAAAATGGTAGGTACTGCATGAAATACTAATAGGTATTAGTATTTCATTGACTTTATGTTACATACAATATCTTGATAAAGTAATAAATATTATTTAAATGACTATAGCTGGCATTTTGAATTGCATGAATTTATGATTTGATTTGCTCTAAGGAAGCGTCGAACTCCTACTGACTAAATCCAAGCGTAAAAACTCCATTTTCCATCTTAGATAAGAATTCAAGTTATGATGAATAAAAAATACATTCAGGAGGTGTATTATAGATACCAAGTGTCTGACTCTAGTATTAAGAATGGTTACATATTTGCGTGTATTGTTCGCTCATCCGTACTGCGCGAAAAGTAGCAGCTAGTTCACCCAAACCCATGGCTAAGTATTGGTATTTACACTACTCATGATTGAGCGGAAGTGCGGCGATAGTGGTAGCCGAAGCCTGGGTGGTTGTTGATGTAACACGTCGGCGGGTACTCCGCTGACCGCGCGCCCGCCGCCGCCGCCGGCTGCCACTTGTCCACAGGTTTATTCTGCAGTCCGCAGCCGCCGCGCTCTGTCCGCTGTCCGCTACCATACTGTCATGTACCGTTTCGTTGACAACATGGTCGTATTATAGAGTGACGGTTAACTTGTGATACATTGGCAGTTATAGTAATAGAAACTAATATATATTAAAATGGCAGTGATATTAATAAAATTTTTTGGTGAGTACCCTCTCATTTGTGTTTACAATGCTCTGTTTTATTATCATCCATATTAACGGGGATTATTTTATATCTACCGCCAATTTGGGAGTTTCAAATTGGGCATCATTAAAAAAAAAACAATGATTTTAATCGTAGTAGAAATAAAACGCCCAATTACCTAACTGCAGTCAAGATAAATATTACACAAGGCATTCCATGTTCAAGTATTTCTATTAATTTTATGGGTAATAGAAAAGTGAAATTGTTAATCAAAGGTTTTAGTTTATTGATTTTAGTACCTGTAATCAGTGCACCAATTATTAGTAAGACTGATGGCCATCAAATTTCCATAGTTTTAGAATTTTACGTCAAAAAGTTGCGATTTCTCGACTTGCCGAATAGTTTCAGATAATATTGTTAATTAGGGAACAAACAAGCAATATATTTTTAAGTATTTTTGTAGCTTCAGGGTACTTGCCAAAGAAGTCATTAACCAGCATAAGATAATTATTTCCAGTTATCAAATCTTCCTGAAAATGAAGGTGTAGTTGAGTTAAATTAACATAACAAAAGACAAACCATTACACCGAAATATTTAAAATGCTACATAATCATTAATTTATTTAATACATGGTTCTGGTCTTAACTCGTAGTTAATGGATAAATCCAACATCAATTTTCCATAATGATGGTCACATAATGGTCGTGATAGCTTCCTGAACATTTTCCGTTACATCTCAGCACTAACATCATTCTAATTCCTTCTGAAGTTCTTCTACTTTAAGTTATTGTTATTAGGATTCCGTACCTCAAAAGGAAAAACGGAACCCTTATAGGATCACTCGTGTGTCTGTTTGTTTGTCTGTCCGTCTGTCACAGCCAATTTGCTCCGAATCCAATGGACCGATTAAGTTGGGTGCACTTATGTATGTATTTCTGTGATCCAAACACAGACGTGTAACGAAATCGAATGAATTATGAATATGGGGGTCACTTTTGGGGGGCAAATTAGAAAACTAACAAAAGCAAACCGAGCGAAATTTTAAATAATTAATTTAAAATTTCACTCGGTTTGCTTTTGATTAAAAGATATTTACGAAAATAGATGAAATTGACTATTCCCCCCTCTCCGAAACTACTGAGCCTAAAATTTTGAAAAAAATACAGAAAATAGTTCTATACCTACATATTACATATATATAGATACCAGGAAAACCTATATGAAGTTTTAAAAAAAACATTGCAAGTCTCCCAATATTGTGCGTACCAATTTACATTTGCAGTTGGAACGTATGGGAGAACATGTTATTCAACTACAATGTTAAGTTTGTTCATGGGAATAATTCATCCCAAATATGGCACCCTTCATTATGCGAGGTCCGACACGCACTTGGCCGGATTTTTTGTAATCATCCTGCAGTTTACCATTTAAATACATTGTGAATGATGGACAAACTATATGGTAGAGAGGTCGCAAGATAAATTTGCGCGCGGCTGAAATCGGAACTAATAAGTACCTAAGTATGCCGCCGTCTTATGTCGTTTATGTAAGGTGAAATTTAGTATAAAATTAATTAAGTAAGCAATTAATATTAATATAAAATTATTAATATTAAGATTTATTATTAATATACTTAGATTTAATACACCAGTCGCGCTCAGACTTTGCGCGCACTCTAATGGACGTTTTTTTAATGTTTTTGAGTTGTTCGTTTTCTTTGGCGTCAACACCTGATCACACACCATAGTTTAAGGATTCTCTGTCTACGGTTTAAAGCCATCCACGTGGTTGTTTGCCCTCCACTTTGACAGTGACAATACGTTTCTCGAGGTCCTATTCTCTGGAGCATTGTGACTTACGGACCGTCTGCACCGATCAACCCAGACGTGTATTTTCATCGCGCATTATAAATGCACAAATGATATGTGGAGGCAATAGATACTTTGCATGCATGTAATATGCTAAGTTATATAATAATGTTATTAAAAATTGAAACATACCATGCTATTGTCTTCACAATGTTAAAACATTTTACTTGACGGTACTTAGTTTCAACTTTTCATAATAATTACAGAAGTAAACTGCATTATATCGACAAATTGTTTTAACGTCTGCGTCTGTACCATTCATAAACACACAACGAGGTCGTTAATTATGATACAGACGAAGACGACAATTTTACATGATAGATGGGAAATGTTAATGATGATTTTTGTGATAAATGAATTATAATTGCTAAACTACATATATGTACTTACTATGTAAGGTGTTTCAAAATTAACCTTATACCTACACTGTAAGAAGTGCTTTAGACCGTCGAACTGACTAACTTTAACCAATTTTGAAATCGCGACAAAAATAAAACAACTGTCCCATACAGTTTAGAACATTATAATATACTAAGGTACTTAGATTATAAATAATCTAAGCTTAGGTATTAAACTTTAGTATGGAACAGCTGATTTTTTTTCGCGATTTCAATGTTGGTGCCAAAGTTATTCAGTTCGACGGTCTAAAGCACCTCTTAAAGGTTGTAAGGTTAATTTTGAAACACCTTATATAATAGCTGATAATCTGAGATGATCTTGAAGTCATTGAGATCTCCAATATAATGTGTGGTGTTTATATGCTTCATTAAAAATCTGATGAGGATAATCACGTTTTACTTCACGTTTCCGGGGAAAACTTAATTATTCTATATTAATTAAACATGCAAAACTGTTTGAAATTATTCACTATCTGAGCCTCAACAAGAATCAGAAGGAGAAGCGCTTTGTTAAAATAAAAGTTTGTTACGGAGGCTCATAAAGCAAAGCAACATAATACATCGTATTAATGTTGAATGATTATTAGGTACTTATAGATTGTCAATAATTTAAAAAACTAATAGTTCTAGTAGGAAAAATACTGATATCGCGATCAGCAGCCGTTATCTGCTAAGATGCCAGCATAAATAAATATGTATTGTGAGTTCTACATAATCACAGTATTCTGCAATCAGTCACGTTAATCAGGATACCTAAAACACCGTTGCAGAAATAACTGTAACCGATCGATTTAAATCAAATCTCAAATCAGTGAAAACATTTGATTTAAAACTCAGGTTAAGATGTTCGAAATTGCGAATTTAATAAAGATTCACCCTTTTTAAGTACCTGAGACGGTAATTGGAATTAGGTACAATAAAGTGTGAAGTATCTTCTATTTATATCTCGCAGGAGCTGTTATTGGATAAACTCTTGCAGATGTTGTCTATACGCGGCTAGTCTCGTAGAGGCGCCGCCGTCACAAATAAGTCGATCCTGTTTCCTGAGGCTTGTTTTCTATTCTCAAGTAATGACGCGAATAAAAAGCTATTTTTATCTGTACTTTATAAAGTACCTTGCATTACTTACAGCTTTGTATGTAGTACCTATGTGTGAAGCAACTCTTGAGTAGGTACTTACCTACTTTTTGGCTTCTATGACCAGTTTAACTTAAAGGTGCCTTAAAAAGGTATTTTTTTATTTTTTTTTGCCAGTGATAAACAATATAACTTGATAGAAATATTATGGACTTTATGCTACTAAAATAAAAGAACTGGTATCTGTTTTCGTTGTAAGTATCACGGATAATTAATGAGATAAGTAGTTAAATTAATGCTAAAATATGTTAAAATTATTATCTTGAACTTGCCTAGTCGCTTTTCTTACATTCTTGATCTCTGTGGCTGGCGAATCATAAAAAAGCTGATCACGTGCGTAATGCGTCTGTGCCAAGAGGCCCGCATAATGATACATCTTAAATCTATCTATTCAAAAATTATTTAAATATTAGAAATTCAGATATGAAAAAAATATAAAATTAACCTAGCATAATGTTAGAAAATATTTCTAGCAAGTTCCTTGGGGTTGGAAGGAGCGCGTAGAAACATAAACCATACTTGTCATCAAAAATGAGTCGTAGGTCGTAGGTTCGAACCCTGACAGGCGCTTTACTTTGTGTAAATTATTTCATCGCCACTGCTCTCAAAACGGTGAAGGAAAACATCTTGAGGAAACCGGCATGTCCTAGAACCAAAAATTCGAAGACATGTGACATCTACCAACCCGCACTGGGCCCGCGTGGTAGATTACGGCCCGCTCCCTCTCACAGAGAGGAAGCCTGTGTCCCAGCAGTGGGAACATTATAGGCTGATTATGCTATACAAAATACCGTTTCTCCAGAATGGTAACTGACAAAATGGAACTGCAGCCGTCGACAATTGTCGGCGGCACCCGTAGATGCGTCAACGTCGACGGCTGCAGTTACCTCTGTCGTTAGCAACATGCCGCTCGTATACATATGAGCACCTAGATAGTTCTCCAAACTCCAGCAAACAACCACGTCATGCAGGCCTATTCTGAAAACTGGGGATTCAGGATGCTGCTGGGGCTGCAATCCTTAGCGCTGTTCTTTACTGCGTGGGTATGGGTGGAGTGTGTATCAGAGTCAGAGATGAACTTTCGACGGTAGCATGAGAAGTGCCCACCGCTTCTGGCACGTAAACACAACGCAGACTTGGAAATCGGTTAAAAATGTCGGAGATATGAAGTAAAATGAGCAAGTTAAACAGGCTACCTTACAAGTCCTCGTTAAAAACAGTTTAAGTTTATGTAGATAATTTAAACCGTTGCTTGTTGCCAGATAAAGGGATCATAATTATGTTAGAAGCTCTACATACATTTTTAAAGTTGTATGGCTCTGCACGTCAATTTGCAGTAAGTCATCAATCAGTGAATACACTCAGTAAATAAAGTTGCGGTGCTGCCGCAGACACAGCGTGATAGATGGAAAATGCATTTTCCTTATATGTTGTCAGCGGAACCATCAATCAAATGGACAGTGTTAGCTGCCAACAATTCGTGCCAGAAGAAAAACACGTTTTTCCTGCTGGCAGCGGACTTGTCTATCACTCAGGATATGATACTGTTGGAACTGCTGTGTCTATGTGGCAGAAGCGATGGGCACTTCTCATGTTATCATGCACCGAAACGGTTCACCTCTGCTACATACTCCACCCACGCACTTGCAGCTCCAACAGCTTCCTGAACCGTCAGTTAAAACATCAAAAACAACGAAAAACAAAAACATTCGTTCGTGGGGAAACTACTAAAAATGCCAGAGACATATTTCTCGACGGCATGTGAAGCCAAGTTAGAGGCCCTTGGGCGGCTTTAAAACTCTGGCACCAGCTTCGTCACTATAACCACACGAAAAGAAGAAGAAGATTGTTAATGTTTAGTAGTAGTCATCTTTCGAGATGTGCACCGATACTTATGTATCCACGAAGCACAGGCTACGTGCGATGGCTTCACTGCATATTACCTGACTTTTCGATCTAATTAATACAGCTATACCATCTCCATACCCGTCGCCATGCCTGCAGCAATAAGTGCTTTTTATAAAGTCTTGGCAGTTACGACGATTTTGACGTGTTTACCTGAAATTTGTGGTTTTTAAAGAAACATATGCTTTTGCTGGTCATTAATTAATTGTATAGTTAACTATAGTCGTCTTATATTATTACTGGTCGGTTGGATGAATGGTTATTTACTGATAGTGCAATCGCAACAGAAAAACTATGCGTTAATATACAAGCCGTGTACACACGGCTACACATCAAGCTATAAATTTCCAGTATAAGCTGACCTCGCATTGTACGGAAATCATGTACAATGCGAGATCAGCATAAACTGGAAATGTATAGCTTGATGTGTAGCAGTGTATATCTTGGGATTTCACCGGGAAATATGAGGAACTTCCATACAAACTTTCATCCTCTGTTAAACCCCTTTAGGGAATGAAATTTTCATTCCTTCGTTAGTGCTCATCTTAGTTATACATATATATTATAAGGAACTCTTGCGCAAAGCGTCATGCTTCTAGTGTTCTAGACCCAGCAGTTAAACTGGTACCTACTGATACTGTTTTCGCTGTGCATTGCCTGTGAGTGAAGGAATTAAAAAAAAAAAATTGAGGATTTTAACGCCTATAATGTTGAAAAATAAACAATGGGAAATTAATTTCACATAATAGAGCGTTTAATTTCTAATTTTATTATCACAAAACGTAATTTTCAATTTGTTCAACAACCGAAATTGATTAGACTTTGTTATCGATACGAGTAGGTTAGGTACCTACCTAACCTACTCGTATCGACAAAATAAATATATATCGATAGAATAAATGAGATATTGTCGAAGAAGATACTTATGTGCTTCGACAATATCTCATTTAATCTAATTTAACGAATAGGATTCTGCGCATATCGCTTCATGAAATGACTGGTTGAAACACTACCCAAACATTAGCTCAGAATACATATAATATATGACAACATTAGTGTGCAAGTGTCGTAGTTACAAATATATTCTGGAACAAACCAACGCCACCTACGTCGTGGGCTACGGCTTTCACTTATTTGTTGAAATATAGCGTCATTGTAGAATAACTGTAGTAATGGAAACTACAATCATTTCTAGAATCAACGCGTGCATGGTTCTGTGATAAGTTGATTACAAATTCCATGTTCTAATAGGCACTTACTTTCAACAATAAGGTAATCTTGACTCATAATGTTTTGAACTTACTTCCACTTACTTTAGAAGGTTTCTACGCGTTCCGCGATGTTACAAGGTTTTTAAAGCCATTAATTTGTTGACTCCTAGGACTCATCATGTCATTAACTCGCACGTCATAGGTGTTACACCTGCTGCACACAGGACAAGTCAAGTGTTAGGTAACAATGGGTATTTTAATTCCGATAACAAGATTATCTTATAAAATTGTGGAAATTCGAAAGACATAAAAGAATGATGTTTGTGAAATCGGAGCGATTCATTCGTATCCACCGACAGGCTAGTTATGTCAACAGTCGGATTGGTTGGCCGGACCGTCGACTCCGTGTTATCAAATACTCGGCGATGTTGACGGTATCGAAAGGACGCTGACGATAAAGAATTTTCGCTCACCGAGCGGCATGAACGTGATTTTATAGGATTTTTATCTCGCTGCGTGTAAAAACGATTGATTTGTTGTTATTTTATTATGGCCAGAACACATATGAGTTGGCATTCCGATGCATATACTTGCACGTCGGTTGTACATGCGCAATAACACAGCCATGGAAACGAACATGAAGTTAACTAAATTGCTTGTAGATCTAAACATAATCCAACGTGTAATATAGCAATTATCAAGCAATATTACAAATCATGAAAATGACAATGAGCCTGTTTCCTATTTTAATAATAATAACACTTTGATAGCTTAAAATGTCTTAGGTAAAAGTAAAAGGGCGGACATACAAGAAAATTCAGAAAAGGCTTAAACAAAACTCCCGCAAAAACCTTAATTTCTTCACTATATGCGTTTGCTTGGCTTAGAATCCTCGACACAGCGTCATCATAGTGTAGTAGAACCTATGTTTAACTTTACACACGCGAGTCCTTATGGTAAATGCTAGCATTCCATTATCGTATTTGTTTTGCCGTGTAAGGACATCGTATAAATTAACCTTTAGAAAGTTGTTTGCTTTAGCTTTTTAAATTTATTTTAAGACCGCGACTTGGTATTTTTTTATTTATTGTCTTGTTTAGCAGTAGGTCTGCAGGTTAGCCTTAGCGTAAAGATATGCATGCTTTGGCCGAAGTAACATGTTATATGTTCGTTCAGATTTAGAATGCTCCATTCTCGATTAATCAGGATCAATTAATAAAATTGAATAGAAATCTTATGATATTGCTGCCCCTAATAAAAATACTGTATTTAGTAAGGTTGCGTGGTGCTTACAGGTTGTATTACTTTTTTATTACGAAAATAATAATATGCTAATCATTGATATTATTATTTTCGTAAAAACACTGAAAATAAAAGCTTTTGTTATTATTTTACCCTTGGTCCTTGGTCCATTGAAAGATGACTGTCGGATGAACCGGACTTTCTTCATACCCCTCGACAATAGATTAATTCTAAAATCAAGCGCAAGCGCAAAACATTCCAAAGTACAGTTTTAAATCTCTTCTAAATCTGGAACTGGTTAATCTCGTTCAGTTTTGCGTTTGTCACTGTGTCTTAAATCTGTTATTTGTTCATCATCATGCCAATCGTCTCAAATTCTACTAAACTTATACTTTTTATTCAGTTTTAATGTCCAACATTTTATTTAGTAGCACAAACTACAGCAACAATAAGACATCAATCTATCTGAATCCCTTTTATAACAACTTGCTTTTCTCTCTCTGTGCCCATAACAATATTTCGGCAACGATTTTTAGATGCCTGAAGCGTGTCTAAAGGATCTTGATTGATTTTAATGTGACATTCACGTGATGTTGATGCTGTAGCTAGTTGACTAACAATACTTTTGTAGTTTAGTATATAATAGGTACAATCGGAATATAATGCAACCATGTGCGTAATCGAGGTCATCCTATAGAACGCCATTGACATTGAGTTACGGTGGTTCAGTATTAACATTAACGTCCTTGGTGGGTTTTCCGGAAAAACTTTTGAAAATATTTTTTGTTTTTTCTTAGATAAGTGATTTATCAATAGGCCATGAATGCCTGTTTCTTCTACTTCTTCAACTTATGTCATTAGTCATTACATTTCTCCTAAGAGAGTAGTAGTAGTATTCCTTGCATCACATTATCATAAAACCAGTGTCAGCAATTGTTGGTGAACCAATAAAAAATAATAAATAAATCATTTTGTTTACATTCATCTTGTCTTTTGTCTTGCATTGTATTTTGTCAATATTAATTTGCTTACAACTTTGTCACTTGGATACGGTTTGTACTCTGTAAAATGTGTAGCGTAAGTATTGAAGGACGGGACTATTGTCTCATATAAGCTGGTGATGTCAACTGAATGTTTCTTAGCTTTACGTATGTTCTGTGGCTTCGGAACAACATTGAATGTTAACTAATATTAACATAATTAGTAATTTTCTGCCAAATTGGTATTCTGTAAACTGGTAAACATACCTAGAGCATTAACATAGGCCATTCACCGTCAATAATGCGGAATTTTTCCATCACAGTGTTTGTAATTCAGACTTATGTTTTATTATCGTTGTAAATGTGTAATAATAGCATAGAGCACTGGTCCAATGATCGAACCTTGGCGAACACCTGCCTGAATCTGAACAATATGATTTCTTTAGCTCTTTTTATTAACAGAGAGACGTTCCATATATTCCTGTTCTAAAATTAAACTACTATGTGATATACAACACCATACATAATTAATCTGAATTTAAAATCCAAAGACATGAAGTCAGTTCAATAGGCATGCATTAAAAAAAACTACTTCACTCCTCATTCTTTATTACAAAATAAGAAGAAGTTGCAAATATTTACTTACAGGACTGACTTGGTATGTATTTATTTACTCTCGGATTTCGCCAGTGTCGCACTTTACTTTAAATTAAAGTAACTATAAGAAACCGCAGTCATCTTTGTTACTACTAAGTTTATTTACTTTTGTGGTTGCTAAATAACGTTAAACTTTGTGTTTGGAGTTTGTTTCATATACGTATAGCGATTAACTCTTGGGTATAACGAAAAGTTGTTAAAATAGTTTTTATACAATATATTATTATATTTATGGTATCTCTATGTAAAAGCGATGCGGACGAATTCTTTGATGCCCAATGAGCCCCTACCCTTTATTTTTTCTTTTTAATTTTGTTACATAATTGTACATACTATACATATTTATTTTTAAGTCTGTTAGAGTATGAAAAAAAAAAAGTGAAAGTATATTGAAGTTTCTTTGTGGTGATTCTTAAGGGAGGCCTATGTCCAACAGTGGAAGTCATTTACGGTGATATAGTGATGATGATTTCATGTTGTATGTAAAGAAAAGCCTTCGTAGATCCCTATAGTACAACTACCAAATCAGTTTCTTCCAGAAAACTGAAAACTCTAAGCCGCGGCTGAATATATGTACCCATTATGAGCATCAAGATTAGAATATTGTTTGTCATCTCTAGCAGGAACAATTTATCTGTCATTAAGTGCCATGTGCTAAGTAGCCAGACACCTATTAACCAGAGTATTATTAGGTATGGTTGGATGATCCTCGTAATGTGTACCTATCTTACGTTTCATGGGACACTGAACTGATCGTTCGTAATTATTATACTGTCAAATTGATTTCCTGGGTTGAGCTTAGTTGTATGAATAGGCTTCATTGGACGAAGCTTTTGATGTGCGGTAGTAATGTAAGCTAAGCTCAGGATCAAACTGTCAAGTCGTCGAAACTAGTTTAATTTTGAGTATCGGCCTTATAGGTAACCTGATTTTTGCATTGGTATCTAATGATAAACCTAACACGTAACATAAACATAACATCACTAATCAATTACACCTATATTCCCCGAAGGGGTATTCTATGTCTACGAATTTAATCCTAGGAAAAGTCATAACTTTTATTTTGCTAAACTGTATGCGATTTACTAATACCTACCAATAAATCGGGTAAAGAACATTATTTTCCAAATTGATTAAAGATGTTTTACAACTTTTCATATTTATTTGAAAAGCCAATGGAATCACGCGAAGTCTTTGACCTTTATATACATGTATGTTCATATTATAAGAATTCCATGCTCGAGAACTGCTGGACCGATTTTGATAATCTTTGATTTGTTGTATTTTTATCCGCCCCGAATAGCAGAATAACTATTAAAACATCGGAAAAATTCACGAAAAAAAATATATGAAAAAAAAAAAAAAACTCATACATACTGTATGGTATGGATTTTTTGATGATATGTCGGTAACTCGGTAGATAGGTGGGTAGGTACCTACCTACCCTACCCTAGGTAGGTAGGTAGGTAGGGTAGGTAGGTAGGTAGATAGGGTAGGTAGGTAGGTAGGCTAGGTAGGTAGGTTGGTAGGGTAGGCAGGTAGGTAGGTAGGTGCTACTTTATACTACCCGGGTGAAGCTGGGGCGGGCAGCTAGTAATAATTAAAGTATTAAACACACTAAGGCCGCTTTCACATTACGACGTTAGCAGCGCGACAGTAGCGCGGGTTACCACCGTACAAAATTTAACACTACCTACATTTTTTTTTTAACTCTTTAGTTGGTAATCAGTAACATATATTTCAGAAGGAGTAATCACCTTTAATTTTTTGTTTAATTTAAATTTCGTTATTAGAGCGGCCATAGTCGTTGCATGTATATGTTATGGACCAAGTAATAAATAGGGGCATTTTTCATAATGCCCGCGCATTATGAATAATGACAAGCTACTTAGGGCGAAATAATTAATTACTTATAATTTGAACTTCCTTATTTATCACATTGCCTCGTCATTATAAATATTGCCGCGTGGTCTTTGGGCAATCTGATAATACACAGGTATTTTTAACCCCCGACGGAAAAAGAGGGGTGTTATAAGTTTAACGTGTGTATCTGTGTGTATGTCTGCGCCATCGTAGCTCCCAAACGGCTGAACCGATTTTGATTTTTTTGGTTTTGTTTGTAAGGTGACTTGATCGAGAGTGTTTTTAGCTATGATTTAAGAAAATCAGTTCAGCCGTTTGAAGATTATCAGCTCTTTTCCAGTAGATGAATGGATGTGAGCAACTTCCACAGGTCTAATCGATTGGAAATTTAGAATTCTGATACTTCAATTATATGAAAAGAACATAGCAACCTTGAACTGATGCTGCAGCATCACCTGGAATTTGTAGGATACGTAATACCCAACTCCCTCAACAACTTTCAGCAGAGGTATCGTGTTTGGACTCATTGGAAAGGTCTGAAAAAATAGGTTACAGATAGATGGTGATCAGGGTCTGATGATGTAGTAGGAAACATAATTGAGACTAAATTTATAGTAACTAGCTTCAATGTGGCAAACATACGTATAGCTACGCAGATTTCGGCGAGCCGCGTGTTGATCGTAGCGTTTCTACTAGTAATATAATATGAAATATAAAAAGCTGGAAATAAAAATTAAATTAAAAAAAAAAACCCGGGTAAAACAAAGCATCTAAAAAGTAAAAAAAATATATGTATTGGCCCTTTAAGTTGCAAGTAATATTTTGATCCAAGCCTTGCGTCACGTCGTTCGGAGGAAGGATTTTAAATATTATATTCTACGTTTGAAATAAAAATAATAGTATGGTTTTAATTGTGCCCCATAGGTGACTGGCATTATGAAAAATGCCCGGTCGATTTGATTATTTCAATAGTTGTTATCACACTGCCCTCTCATATTGGGCATATTTCAAACTGCCCGGGCATTTTTTATAATGTCCTAATAATCACTTGGTCCATAACATATACACTCTGTGAAAATTTCAAGTGTATAAACCTATTACGGTTCAAAAGACACATGCCCTGAGACGTTCGGACGGACAGACGGACAGTGAAGCCTTAGTAATAGGGTTCCGCTGGCACCTGTTGGAACGAAAGCCTAAAAATGGAGCGTATGCTCTACGTTGTCAATAAAATGTTAACATCGATTTAGTTCTGTTTCTGCTTCGACTTCTGCACTTGTCAATTTATAGTATACGCAATTAGTGCATTGCTTTATCTATCTAATCGAAAACACAACCTTTTCAAAAAAAATTCCATCGCTTCAAATCGGGATTATCCAAACTCTTTACTTCCTTCAATTTGACAGTAAAATGTTTGATTTTGACAAGTTTACTTTACAGAAGATACATTTGCATTTCTTTAGTATTATTGTATGTTATACATAAATTATAAATGATAAAGTCAGATATAGTAAAATGACCTTTTCCGACACCAAAGCGAATGTGAAATTCAGACAGCCTGTAAGAGAAATAAGTAAGTATTAAATGTGAATGCTGTGCGTCCCTTCTATCTACTACTGGTAGTCCAGCCAGAACTTCAGAGCAGTTCTGCAGGCTCATGATAACAATGGTCTTCATTGGTTCCATTCTGTTAGTACCTAGGTAAGGTTTGTCTAGGCATAATGTTTGGTTGTTACGTTGTCGAATAACAATGTAACTTATTAAATACTAGCTGCCCGTCCCGACTTCGGGCGGATAGCGCTATCTACCTACCCTATCTACCCACTCTACCCTACCCTATATGCATGTTTGCCATTATGCAAAAGGTAGCAGTTTTCTGATTATATTGTAACTTAGGTAATATGACTATTTCCTTATTTGCATTGACTCTACATGTATCGTGTTGAATTAAATTTTTAGAACACTCGCTTGATTACAATACAATTTAAATACAATTGGACAAAGGACATTATTCTTGTTACTTTATAGAAAGTCCGTTAGTTTAGTGGACAATTACAGGTAACAAAATGAAAATGTTATTTCCCACAGATGTGGTTCCCGTCCGTTTCAACCTGTGGGTGATGTTGTTCACAAGTTGCTGGGTGGTGTACATGCTCCGGGTGAACATGAGTCTCAATCTTATCGCCATGGTCCCACAGGCATCCAACAACTCTACGTAAGTCATCAGCTCATCGTATTCCTGCCCCAATCTTAATTTATTTTCCGTCGGCGCAGTATCACATCCTAATAACTAGTAGCTGTCATCTTAGTAGATGGCAAAATCACTGCACTATCCATCCATCTTCTTTGATCTTCATAACAACTCCACGTGTAAGTATTAGAAAAAAATTTAAGTTCAAGGCTAGATATTTTGTGAAGAATTTATTTAAGAAAAAATAAGTAGTCGAGCACTAATAGTTGTGGAAGAATATTAATAGGCATTATTAATTGTCAGAAATATTTCCATGCGCGTAGCTATGCGGAAAACGTATAAAATTACTTAACTTATTGCTTAGGTAAGTACCCATGAGTGTTATGTACATATTTTGATGGGGAAAATAATGATTAGGTTTTCTTTTCTGTACCTATATTTGAATATTTTCCTCCTAATGACTGGAGTTTTGTTTTATCAGATCGCGATCTCAGTGTGGCCCAAAAGATGATGCGGTGACAAATGAAACTCTCCGTCGAGTAGACGGTGTTGATGTTCACGCGGCTCATGTCAAGGTAACTCTAAAAAAGCTAAATCATAACTTATGTCAATAATTTGTAATATTATAAAGACCATCTACGAGCGCCTCACAACATAGTTGTTTGTTTTCAACTCATTCGTTTTTTGTGTTGTGTGGTGATTCTTACAAATGTTAAGTAAGTAATTACACCATTTCAAATACTGGCATCCCCCGCTTATAGGTATTTCAAATAGTTAAAATTATATATACAACGTGTAACGTTAAATGCGCAAAACCTCAGACACCCCAACTGATTTTTAATTCAATTGACTTAATTCAGAGAGAAAAAATCATTAAATAAATTATATAAATGTTTTATGTGCTGTTTTAGTTTTACTGGCAATTCTGATTGTTTCTTGCGTCTGCGACGAGCTGTATCGAGGGGAGGGGTCGCGGTCGTCACCGTGTCGCTGCGCCGCGCTGGCTTGACCTATTAATAAATAGACACGGCAACGTTTTTAATGAAGATTTTTTGAAAAATGTGTCCTGTATTAAAAAGTGGTTCAATTGATTCTGATCAAACTATTTTCAGGTTTTGCGCATTTGACGTTACACGTTGTATTAACTAGATGCGCCATTTAGCTTTATTTTCTTCTAATAAAACTAGAAACAGAAAGGATAAATTCGAAACGAGTTGTGTCCAGTAAAGTCTCGTTGACTAAAGAATACAATTGCTACTAATTCCGTAGATACGCACGGTCTATAAGTAGGTACATAACATGCAAACTAATAAATGCAGGTGTTTAAAAAAACAACGATATTAACATAATTATATTTTGTATTCATTTCATTGAACTCTATTATTATTATATTACCTGAAGCTGTTTTTAATATTTAGACTGCATAATTAATTTTATTATTTGAATAATGCAATTTTTTAGTAAAACAAGATAACAGAACCAAAATGACTTATAGCAAAGATATTAACTATTGTGATTTAATGAATAATTTTAAGATCTTGTATTGAAAATGTATGCAGATAATAATATGTAATAGATCTTCTCGATCTCTTTTGTAGTTATCCTTGAAACGCGATGGTATGTCATCTCAAGAAAAAGTAAGACTATTAGGTACTTTAGCAATTTTCATTGTAGCTAACTGGATGAAAATTGTGTTTTTTACAGTTCATTCTCCTCAACTTTTATACTGAGTGGCTAACCTCTCAGTATAAAAGTTAGGAAAATCTAGAATTCTAGATTTTCCTTATTTATAAGGCATTCACAGGATTAACCCGATGTTGGCAGCTGCTTAACCGGGTACCGTAACTGAAGTGTGAGATGCGGTTACAAAAAAAATAATTCACTTAAATAAAGTTAGTCAAAGTCATAATATTAATACTTTTGTTCCCGATCTATAGCAGATCCCAGGTGGAGCGTCATTCAACTGGTCCGGGGAGCAGCAGGCTCTGATCCTCGGGTCGTACTTCTGGTGCTACCCCCTGACATCCCTGGTGGGGGGCATGGCCGCCGAGCGGTGGGGCCCGCGCTACGTGGTGCTCGTCACCTCCTTCGCCAGCGCCATTCTGACAGCATTGAGTCCGCTCGCTGCCAACATGGACTACATCGCTCTAGTTGTTATAAGATTCTTCTTAGGTTGTGCTGGGGTAAGTTGACATTTCAGAAGCTATCTAACAGATTCATTAGTCTGTATAGGCATTAGGTGTTATGTTAACAAAAAAAATCTGTTGTTCCCGCTACATTTGATGAGCTATGCGAACATAAATGTAGGGAACAGGTGTTTTTTTTTCGCGATTAGATTAGATGGTTGATCCCATAGTGAAAGTTGTTGATAATGATGAGTACAATGACACTTTAAGAGGATGCCCATGAATACAAACTCACCCAGTATTGACATAAATATTGGTATAGGTAGACCATTGCCTACCTATCAATCAATCTATCTAGCCTTTTCCCAACTATGTTGGGGTTGGTTTCAAGTCTAACCGGATGCAGCTGAATAACAGTATTTTACATGGAGCGACTGCCGATCTGATCTCCACAACCCAGTAACTGGGTAATACGATACCCCTTGGTAAGACTTTCTGACGACCCGTAACGACTGTCAAGGATCCACGAATGACAGCCGGGACCAACGGCTTAACGTGCTTTCCCATCTACGGACCAACCCCGCAAGCGTAGCTTAACCTGATGGATCGACCCGCGCGGCTGTTATTACTCAGGCTTAGCCACGAGCTCCTCCATTGCCTACCTATACCTACCAATATTTATTATTGGTATACCTATATTATGCTGTTGCAGTTGTGCGCACTGTTTTTTTGTTACAAGTAGCCAAACCTCTCAGCTAGACTAATAAAAAAATCCTTTATGATTGGTCAATGACTCGGTTTAACGTTTCAGTTTAAGGGAAACTATAGGATAAAATATATATGTATAAATATTTAGATACCTATATCGCGATGTAGAATCAATCAACTTAGCCAGTAGCCGGTAGCAGGCTAGTTGTTTCGCCCAAAAGCTTAGTTTATTCCTCTGGCTAGACTCCTCCTGAGTGACATAGTCTCACACGCTAGGCTAGCGGGTTGGTGACCGCTCCGTTGAGACTTCTAATAAATGAGAAACGAGAACGAGTGAAAACGTACGGCGTAGAAACCCAACCGCAATATTTAATGTCTAAACTTGTTTTGAAAAATAACTTTAAATAAAAAAACCAGTCAGTTGCGTGTTGGGGTGAGGTTGCACTGAGGGTTCCGTTAATAAGAGCATGCAATGAAGATTATTTTCTCCAGACGCATATACCTAACTAGCACGTGAATCTTGTAGGTTCTGAGCACTTGATGCTATATGAACGCAATTTGTCATCAATCTCTTTTTGAAACCATTTGCAGGAGATTATAAGCTGTTATTATTGAGTTCTACAACATTAAGAAGAGATATGAGAACTATAAGATGAAGGGCTAGTCAGAAGCAAATTTATGTTAATAAGTGATTCATACAAGAAAAATATTATATTTGCCAAATAGTCGAATTGCTTAGGATAATATTTTTTTCCTCATTTCGAAATTAACATTATAAGTTATGCATATTAGCAACTCAAATAAGATGATTTTCTATTTTACCGGTCCTTATAAGCTATGCCTAATAAAGTTATTTAACTTTGTAGTTTTGGAATTAGATGTCACACTGTTGAGGTGTTTACCAAACGGGAGTGTTACATTATTAAACTCGTTTGGATACGGTAAATAATTGTTCTACTTTCCAGGGTTTCATATATCCGGCACTTCACGTGCTGGTGGCGCGATGGGCCCCGCCGGCAGAAAAAGGCAAGTTTGTAAGTGCTATGATGGGAGGAACCCTGGGCACGGTCCTCACGTGGTCTCTTACCGGACCTCTCATGGAAAAGTTTGGATGGGCGTCAGCTTTCTATGTGCCAGCAGCACTAACAGTGGTTTGGTGTTTCTTCTGGTGGTACCTTGTGGCCGACTCACCAGCAGAACATCCTAGGATAACAGATGCAGAGAAGAATTACATATTAGACGCATTAGGAGACAAGGTCAAGAAATCAAAGGTGAGCTAATATTTGTACTGGCGTTGTCATGCTAAGGTTAAGTAGTTCGCGCCAAAGTGATACATTAGGAATTACAGTGAATCGTTCAGATTTGCTTGTAACGATGCTAATTGTTAAACATATTCGGCTGGGTAAACGTTGTGTCGATATCTTTGTCCAGTTATAGATTGACAAATAATAAAGTGAACTAATAGAACATAGAGCGAAAACCCCATTACATCATCCATAATAATGTTTATGTATCTGCAAAGTTAAATAAATGTTTGTTATGTAGATTTACTCTGAATATGCTAATTGTAACTGAAACATAACGTACTGTATTACAACTTATTTATCTTTTATTATTTTCAGGGATTGCCACCGTTCAAGAGCATTATTTCCTCATTCCCGTTCTTGGCAATGGTTATTCTACACTATGGAAATCTTTGGGGCTTGTACTTTATCATGACAGTTGGACCTAAGTTTGTTTCAAGCGTCTTAGGCTTTGAATTATCGGCCGCTGGAGTGATATCTGCTCTTCCGTATCTTGCGAGATTGTTCTTTGCAACGATATTCGGAGTGGTCGGGGACTTCATATTGGCAAGAAAACTAATGTCGACGACCCTTATAAGGAAATTCTTCTGTCTGTTCTCGCACGTCCTCCCCGGTGTCTTGTTAGTGTTGCTGGTGTACGCTGGTTGCTCTACAGCATTGTCAGTGTCGCTAATTACAATGTCAATGGGCTTCAACGGCGCGGCGACGTTGACTAACCTACAGAATCATCAAGACCTGGCACCGAACTATGCCGGGACCTTGTATGGAATTGCTAATTGTATCGGCAGCACTGCTGGATTCTTCACGCCCATGATTACAGCATACTTTACGAGCTCAGGAGTAAGTATCTTAACCTAGAAGAATAATTAAGTAATTCTATTTTACCAAAGCGAAAAGCTAGCAACTTTAGATCTTCTAACACATTCGTACTTTCAATAAGTGAGCAATCTATTCCTGACTATATTTAGCTAAACCTAAATGACTAAAATCGGAAACTGTCTCACATTATTACTAAAGCATGTTTTAAAGAACTTATCTTTATTTAGAAGAAAAACACAATGGCAAATCGAATCTGAAATATAAATATCTGATTAAACCGTGTAGATATTACCCAATGGTAAACTTTCCACTTGCAGAATAGTTTCGAGAGTTGGCGTCCAGTTTTCTTCGTGGGGGCATCAGTTTACATCGTCTCGGCTCTGTTTTTCATATTCTTTGGAACCGGTAATATACAACCATGGAACTTTCCTCCCGAAGACAAGGATGCAAAGGATGATAAAACAAGTGGAGACCTCAAGGAAATGAATGGTTCGTCCATCAAACTCGGTGACACGAAAGAAGTAAAAGAAACTCCGCTAAACGTTGCCAAGTAAATTGAGATTGTTAACATTATTGAGTGAGACTGGCAATATTATAACCTGTATCTTAGTTCCGAACATCGGCATGATATCGATGCAAAAGGTGTACTGCAAATATGCGATAAAAGAATTAGATACTAGGCTGTGGACGGAATTGAAAATATGTTTCATTATTAAATCTAATAATTACCTTCGCAAATGACGGAAGATTATAAATAAAATATATGTGCCTTCAGTGACTACTGAGGCTTCTAGGGCTCTATTGCAAAGGCGTAGATGGAAAATTGAACTTTTAAAATTAAATCCGCACTTTCAGTACGATTTTGAAATTACTTGAATTATGCATATCGATAAAGATAGTTTAGTTTGATGTAGGTAATTGTAAACTCACAAGACATTGGTGCTATACCAGCGTGTTTACGTGCTGTGTGGTTGTGGTGTTTAGTAAGGCACAGGATAGAACCTTGGGGGACGCTTCTGCAATAGGAGCTCTTTGTTGAGATGAAAGTGCATTTTATCATAATTCAATTGCGAAATAATGACGACAATAATATTATATTATTTTGAGCAGTTTATGTAATGCATTGTTTATTTTCTATACGTGTTTATGTGTACTTAGTCATTATTGTTCAAATTGTATGATGACGTAAAACTTATATAATGTAAATGCATTGTAATCGCTGTGATCTTTATTGAAAATGTAATGATAATTATTAGTATGGTAGATAGTCGGCAACCCCAGTGGTATGGTATTATTAAATTTATTTATAGTTAATTAGTACTAAATAAACCTCGCACTGGTTTTGCCGTACGTGAATTGCAAAGCAGTAATTTTCTGCTGCCTAGCAACCTACTAGTTTTTGATCTTGCCTATTGTGGGACGATGACCTTATCTACAAATTGTATTAATTAAAATCTATATGTATTTTAATCAGAGGTTTAGGACAATGTTTATAAACTAAATAAATACCTATAAGACATACTATTTTTCTAGAGGTTACGTATTGAAATGTGCTGAAAATTAGTCTTGCAATTTGACTTATGGAGTTTTCATCAAAAGGGAGAAAGTTATAACAATAAAACTTGAATTTGTTAGTTCTTTCATGAAGTTCTTATTGCCATAATTTAAGATAAAATTGAAAGAGTAACATGACATGACAGTGGACTCGAAGACGTTAAAATGGGCAATGTAGGTATATTAAACCTACCTTTATTATGAATTTTAGAAATAATTTTAACATAAGGTCCGATTATTATTCGTATAAAGCTATCAATTCGGTTTAATTAAATCATCATCAATCTAAGGTCTACTTATATTTCGACAGCTATTATATTTGATAACTTATATTGTAATTAACATGAAAATTTCAATTTATCTTATTGAAAGCATCGCCAATCATAAAATAAACGTCGATTGTGATTTGATTGTTTTATTTATATTTCTTTTAATTTTTTCTATATCTCGATATACAGAGTGTTTGGCAGAACGTTGAACATACGAAAATGGTGGACAGGTGGGGTCGTCTGCTACTTACTCAGCCCAAATTTATTCAGCCCTGGCCCCCTGGATATTAAAAAAAAATATGTTTTGGTTTCTTCTAGTTTCACCACTTTCTTAACTTTAAAGTGTAATTTTTATTAAAAATGGGTAGGCACAACAGGCAGTTTTTTTTTAAGTTACACTTTAAAGTTAAGAAAGTGGTGAAACTAGAAGAAAACAAAAAAAAAAAATTAAATTCCAGGGGGCCAGGGCCAAATAAATTAGGGCTGAGCAAGTAGCAGATGACCCCATCTAACCACCATTTTCGTATGTTCAACGTTCTGCCAAACACCCTGTATACAATTAGTATGTCTACGACTACGTAAGTACGTATGTGTCCGTCTACTTATTGAGAGCTTTGTTCTATTTTATAGAGAAGATCTGTTACGTATAGTTATTCATTTCAACATGGCCATGGAATGACTGCAGGTACTTATCATTGTCATTTTATAAATATTTTTGGACATTGGTTATGTTTAAAATTAGGATACGTGCAATAGTAAGCGAAAACATAATATACTGACATAAATGTAGGTAATTGGTAAATAATAATATCTTTAAGGTCTTATTCTGTTTTGTTCTAGGTGGGAATAATGATATTTCTTGGGTATTTTTTAATGTACATCGTCCGTAATAACCTAAGTGTTCATATAGTCGATATGGCCCAAGTAATGAAGAGAGATGACTTTACAATTGGAAACGACACTATTACCCTACATCGCAGTGCCAAAAGAGCTGGGGTATGATCCTTAACTCATGTGCTTTTCTAATAATTTTGAATTATGTGTAGATAGTATTAAAAGAGTAGCAAGCAGTAGATATGACTAATACGTTGCTTAAAGACATGTACTTACGTATATACTGGTTTAAAAAGCAATATAATAGTTGTTGTATCATCTGACTTCACCAAGCCATAATATGGTAAAGATTGAATGGAATACCTAAGCTTTCAATATAAATTTATGATAACAACAGGAAAACAATAGGGTTAAGTAACAATGTAGTTGAAAGGAAAGAACTTGAGACAATAATATTTACACAATATACACAGTAAATTAACAATTGAATGTATCATAAACAGTATACAGTATTATGGATCGTATTAGTAAGTAATAGCGGACAATATCTTTGTACAGACGGTACTAGTACCTACATAATAAAAATAGTCCTCCAGACCGAATTTCGGCCGTGGTGACCAATCTCAGCAGAGACCAGCCTTCGGCGCGGGAGATTATAGTGCGCACGTGTCACACACTTGCGCAGACACAGGTGCACTCTCTCTTCCTTCACTCTCATAGTCCGATGGGACGGCAATCCGACACTACCGGGGAGAGATCAGGCGCAGGGCTAACGGCGTAACGTCCTTTTCGAAGCAGCGCCAACTTCCAAACGCTTTGCTGGGCGTGGGGTCTGGGTTCGACTCCCGGGTCGAGCAAAGTGTTATTGGGTTTTCTCATTAAGAATTTCTACTTAATAATATCAAGGTAGAAGCGTGCCTATTCTTACCACCAAGTCTGACGCCGGAAGGTGAATTTATGAAAATGTGTCTAACTTCGACTCTGGGCTGGTGCTGGGCTCAAAGCACTGTATTGCATGTCCACGTTGTGCCCACTTAGGAAAACCTAAGTTGCCGATCAAAGAGGTATTGCAGTGGAAATCGTTGTATCTGGTTCAATACCAGGGACCACCAAGTCCGAGAGTCACCAAGAAGCAAGAAATATATACTCTTTGTTCCGCTCTTCACATCTGTTTTCAAATAAATTTTCAGATGGTGGACATAATAAACTGGGATGACACGAAAGTAGGGAAACTGTTCTCTGCCTATCACATAGGATATTGCATTTGCTTTCCGATTTTCCATAGTGTCGGAGATAGGTAAGGAGCTACAGTGCGTTTATTCGATGCAAAATAATATTACATGATAGGCTGGATATAGGCCTGTCCCAAGAAGACCATAACACACGATTCTGCGCCTTCCTCATCCCGTCTATCTGTCCTAACCAGGTGGAACTATGATAAGGTTATCATAGTCATCACGCATCCGTTCAACTAGCACTTGCGGGAGGGCGGCGTCCAACACTACGATTGCACTTACTGCCTCGACTCCAGGACTCATCTACTCCTGCGGCTATCGGTCTTTCGAAAAACATGGCTAGCCCAACCCCACAAGCTATGTTGCTAACAAAGAACTACTTCTCTGTTCTTTGCAAACTTTGTACAAACTCCAGGAAAAATTTTTAAAAGAAAGACGAGATGATTAATTTTCAGTTAACTTTTCAGGTTAGGTCCAACGTGGGTTGTCGGCATCGCTGGAATCATATCAGGAGTACTGACCTCACTCACACCAGCCTCTGCTTATTACCACTTTTGGGCACTGTTTTTAGTACGAATCATTAAAGGATTTTGTGCTGTTAGTATTTTTAGTTTTTACCGTTTTCTAATAAATCTTACTGGTGAATAAGCGACAGAGCCAGCCTGGCTAGTAGCAGGAATCAGGATCTACTGATGCACTAATGGTTTATATGACGACAACCTCACAAACTTCTGAATTATAACATGATTGTTAGGAACCCCACGTTTAGCAGTCAGTGACTATAAAGCCATGTGTGTTGCTTGGGAGGAGTCGTTTTTGAAGATTTTTTTGTGTTCAGGATGGGTACTTTTTGTTCGATAAAATTATTGTGTCTAAAATGAAGATCCCGCAGTACAATGTGCATCTACTGCGTGTTAGTAATTTTGTATGCTTTCTCAAACAGGGAGCCATGCAACCAAGCATGATCCAGGTGCTAAGGTATTGGGTGCCACCAATAGAGAGGAACCATTTCATGTGGGCCTATTGTGGTAAGCTTGTCTTGCTTGTTCCTAATAGAAATTAACTAATTAGAAAAGAAATTTACGATTCAACCGATATTAGAAGACGATTGATGAAAGACAAAATATCTTGAATAGAAATAAGGAAAAATTTCTCGCAAAGCTATTAAAAGATTGTAAGTGACTATTCCGTTATCCACTCGACAGCATAATATTAATTGTAGAGACAGACATATAACTTGAAACGGTATCTAACTAATTTGTCTAATTCAATTTTTAGATGAAAACATGACACTATATTTTGCTGGTGTCGCAGTATAAAAATTTACCGGTGCGCATCGCGTCGGGTCGGTTTTGTTTCGAGTCGCACTATCGCCGGGGTCGCATTGGAAAACGGCATGACTAATAATATGTATACAAATGTATGTATATTTGTCACCAGGCATAACCACGGGGACTTTCTCCACGTTCCTCATGTGTGCCGCAGTGCACTACTATTCGCGATGGCCGGTAGGGTTCTACATCGCCGGTGGGACGCAAATTACTTGGGCCATCATTTGGATCCTCGTTGTTACCGATTACCCAAGGAGACACCCCTGTATATCTGATGAGGAATTGGCGTATTTGTTTAATACTATTAGTAACATTTTTCCGATAAAAGTGAGTCCTACTTAGTATGCAAATGAAGTTTCAATATGGTTTCAACGAGGGTAAACCGGCACTTAATATTTACTGGTGTACGCACAAGTTCTCACCCACTAAGATCAAGGTTGTGGGCGTACACAGCACATTTTCTATACATATAATAAATCTGTAGACGAGGCGTTTCTGTACAATGAAAAAAAAAAAAAAAAACCTGGCTGGAGTGTCCAAGAATAACCAACAGATGCCATTTCTACCATTTTTGGAATTTTTGTCTGTTTGTCTGTTTATCTGTTTGTCTGTTTGTCTGTTCGTTTGTTTGATTGTTCCAGTATCACGTAAAAAGTACGAAATCAATATGGTTAACTTATAAACTCAAATATTGTGTGTAACTCGATGTTTCATTTAGTTTTTGTTTCATCGCAATCGCTTCAAAATATCAAAAGATATAAGAGTTTAAAGTATTCAAGAAGAAATTTTCATTAGGTACGTAATGTAGATACACGTAACGACATCTATTGTCGTAAAATGACACTAGCGTAAAATCAGGTAGGTTTGTGAGAACGTGTGTAACACACGATCATAATCATCATATGTTCACATACTTCGCGCGGAAACATAACGCGATACATTGTGAATTTACCCAATATAAAGTTTGGTTAATTCAAGTTTTCCAAATCCATTGTTTGGTAGTAGTGCCATAGGTGGCGCTATCTATCTTTTAAATCATGATACAAATATTAATCATGAAAAAATGGTGATAAATTTTAATTTCTAAAAAATTTTAGATTGTTACATCGAGCAAAAAGTGAGTAATTAAGGCACGAACGCGCTTACTAAATAAACACGAGTGCATTAATTACTCACTTTAGCAAGGTACGTAATCTACTTTTCTTTCAACTACCAATGTACCTGCTGCGATAAAATATACCTGCTCAAGGTTAACTCAACTCAATCCAAATCAAGTTAGGTCAAGTTAGGTCAAGTCAGGTCAAGTCAGGTCAAGTCAAGTCAAGTCAAGTCAAGTCAAGTCAGGTCAAGTCAGTCATGGAACCCTACATCTTTTCTACATACCTTACAGAGTGTTCGAACGTTTTCCCATATATTTTGACAGTATCACTTCGTGCTCGATAGATGGCGTTGTTCATTTTCTGAATCGTGGTGTTAAGAGTCTCCGTAGAAGAATGACTTTCGCCGAATTCATAATTATCGAGTGTTTGGCTCATTTTGAATTGAACACATAATCCATACTAATCGATGCTTAAAAGTATAAATTCGATAGTAACTCTGTCTGTCTGTCCGTCTGTAATTCTGTATGTTACCTTTTCACGCCTGATCCACTGAACAGATCTCGATAAAATTTGGTAAAGAGATAGATGGCATCCCGGCGAAGAACATAGGCAATTATTTTCTCAAAAACAAATTTAAGCCCCTTAAATTATTTTTTATCATTTTTTATCATTATCATTAATAAAGGGGATGAAAGTTTTTATGGGAAACCTATCATTTTTAGAGTTCCGCAGTCAACAAGGAAGCTTTATAGTTTCGCCATGTCCGTCGGTCTGTCTGTCTGTCCGCGACTTAGCTCAAAAACTTTAAATCGACCAACTTACATGTCCAGTTGCAAAAACCCAAACATTCTGTATGCGAGAACAAGTTTTTTAACTACAATGTTTTTTTAACTACACTTTGAGGGACAGTAAACGCCCATAGACGTAATGACAATAAAACTTTGCGAAAGTTTGTTTGATAAATTAATTCATCCCAACTACGGAACCCTTCATTGTGCATGGTTCGACACGCACTTGGCCAGTTTTTTTTTAACTTAGGGCTGTGAAAATTTATGCTTTTTGTAACTAACAAAGAGTTATGTTCTTCTAAAATCATCCCTCATGAGGGTTAAAACCCTTCTTTACCCTCTTGATTTTAAAATTCACATGTAAGTACTTATTATTGACATTTTTGCGGGACTCTCTTCAAGAGCGTTAAGGGATTGAGAATATAGTCATAGTCCGTATCTTGAGAATCTGTCCACTCAATCAAAAGTTATTACTACTTGGCTCTTGGCTTGGAACGAAGAGTTTGAGTTTACCAGTGAGTACTTACTCGATAGATGGCGTTGTGCAAATGATGCGATTTTCTTAAGGGGCATGCGCCGGTAGCCCGCGAAATTCAAATCTTAAGTTTTATGCCATTTGCAAGTCAGTGTCAGACAGGTTGTATGTTAAAATGAAATTGTTTATTCTGTAAATAGGTTATTGGAATCACTTTTACACGTCGTAATAATATCAAAAAATGTAAAATTAAGCTAGATGAGGTCGGCGTTTCCTATCTGACTACTCTGAGAAGAAAGGCCGAAACAAACTCAGTCTCTTTTAAAGTCCGGACATACCTAGGTCAGATATTGGCATATTGGTCAGGCCCTATGAGGGCCATGTAGATTAGAGTCTGAAATGGTGAACCACACAGATTTGAGTGAACCTGTCCTGTCACTGCAAGCATTTGTCAGTAATAGTGGAGCTCGGCTCAGAACTTAAGGAGCTCAATGACTCGACGAACAATACCAAAGAAAGGACATTTGTGTAGGCCGCATAAAGTTCTCAAATTGCCAGACCATTGTTAAAACTAACTGAGAACGAAAATTCACATTCATCCTCACATTCACAATAATTCAATACTTTACAAAGTAATCATTTGTCAATATCCTACATATAATATTCAATAATGTGAATTTGTATATAAAACTGGTAGGAAAATTTGATGATTTTCCATAGTACTTATTCAAAATGTCACAATGCCAAAATGACAAAATGTTAGCAGAGCGAGCAGCTCAATCCCATGCTTTTTGTCTTCTAAATAATCTGAAATTGTATAGTACCTACCCTTTTTTACAAAGTTTGGTTTTAATACAGCTTTTAAATCGTTTAATGGGTAAGTTTCGAATGTCAATATGAATAAAATATGATTCGCGATCGTAGCAAATAGTAGCTTTACAGAATAATAACCATTAGATACAGGAATACAACTCCTGCAATATTAGTTAGATTAGATAAATAAATATTTAAAACAACTGCGACTTATTATTTAGATCAACATAAAACTTGATACTGACCTGTAAAAAGCAAAAAACATAAGATAATTTGAATTTCGCAGGGAGCCTGCGAAATCAAAAAGCAAAGCTTTCGCCTTAGTTTCCATCGTCCATACAATATGCCATAGTTTTTTCATTAATCTTTATACAATATTTTTTCATTAATCTTTCCGACAGTTTCATACTACTGTCCATACTATCCACACTATCACCACAATATAGATATGGACTACCACTAATATATAAAGTTACTGGCTGTCTCATGTCTGTTACTTTTACGCCGTAACGCCTAGGTCGCCTAGACAGACCACGTGGGTTATGGGACATAGGATACTTTTATCCCGGTAGCACATTCCCGTGGGATAATTTCCGACATCCACGCGGGCGAAGCCGCGGGCAAAAGCTAGTATTGAATAAGGGCTTAATTAATTATTTAATTTTAACGTCTTCATACCTCTTAACGCATCCGCAATAGTCGTAATGTTCAACAAACATGAGAAAATGCTGATGCCATCAGTGCCAAGTTCCAGTTTGCCCTTACCTACTTATTTCTGCATTAACCTGGAAAATTAACTAAGGGTTGATTTTTTGATAGTCAGTTATCTTTTATCTAAAGAATAAAAGTTTGTCATCTTTACAAATGCTGTGAAAGCAATATTTTTTCTTCAGTTATTTGACTAATAAAAAATAAGCCCTAAGTATTTGTATTCTAGATGACAAATGCTCAAGCACCATGGCGACTGATAATAAGGTCTGTCCCAGTTTGGGCTCTCTGCATCCTCAACTTTGGATATTCATGGATGATAATTTCCCTTTGTCTCTACGGTCCACTTTACTACTCTAAGGTCGCCAAATATAGCATCTATAGCGTTAGTAAAAATTATGCTAATTTCTTATGAGTTCCACAATGCAAATCTGACCTATCCCATTGTCTAGATCTTTATCAATCCCATCATAGCCTTTCTTCCACTACTTGCCTGTCTATAACTGATTTTCATTAGTAGTGTAGTACGAAATAAGGCTAATCTGAAAAAAGGTACCAAGTATGTACTTCACCTTGTTACATCTTTTTCAGGCATCAGCAATTACGGCGCTGCCATTTTTCTTGCGTTTGGTTTTCGGAACAATCCTCATACAAACTTATCACAAGTACAAACACAGATCCCAAGTCAGCCGAATTAAACATCTAAGGAAATATTTTATTATCGTGTGTGAGTAAAGTATTTGATCATCATCAGTAGATTAGAGATCAGTAGCAAGATTGATCTTGCGCTTTGACTCCGTGTGTGATCATCCCTAAAACCACCTTTTACGAAAGGGAATTCACAAGGTTTCTTCATTTCTTCCGTCTAGTGCATGGTTCTTCAATGCATCCAATAAAGCCTGGTTGAAAAAAAAATTTTTGGCATTTCGTCGTTCATTGTCTTCCCTCCTGCCAAGTCCTACGACGCCTATCAACCTGTTCAGCCTTCATGACTCAGGACTCTTCATGTCTGTCCCAATAAGATAATAGTCGACCTTTTAAATGACCCCCAGTGGACGTCGTGAGCCTTCTTTGGCCTTCCTTTATTGATTGGCCCATTCTGTATGACTTAGCTCACGTGATCCCAGGACTGTTGGTGTGTATTTCGTGGATGCTCCCTATTATTCCTGGACCTCTTCTGTTAACGTTAGCTGTTGCATTAACTGCTGCTGGAATGGATCTTACATTAGACCTCTGCTATGTAAGTGTTGTTCTAATTAAGTACCTTTATCTGATTAACTTGGGTATCACTAGGGAATCCAAAAAATCGTATTTTTTCAGGACCTAACGCCTACATTCGTGAATTCTGTTAATACGGTTATTAAGATTATTGGAAACACGTCGGGTATAATAATATCACTTTGTGTTGGACAAGTAACATACAAGTATAAGGTACCTACTCTCGATAACAGCTAATTGAATGTTGGTAGCCTTAGAAAAATAAATTTCTTCAGTAGTTCGAGAAATTAAGTATAGCGGGGTTCGTACGGCGAAATATACTTTGACAAACAGCAATAAATTGCATGCAGTTCTCACTTTGGCAACAGCATTACATGCTGTCCCTATTACCTATATTCTGTCTAATGTCCAAGTCTTGATGACTTTACTAACTTAGTTCTATAACTTGGACCATCTCGATCAAAAACTTGCTAGAATACTTATATTGAGCTTGATCACTAGACGTTTGTATCATTTAGACTTTAAAAGGAATCACTGCACTGGCTGCAACTTCTGTGTTTAAAACGGTACTTCCACATCCTACTCTTCGCTAGATCGGTTAATCGGCTTACTAACTAAAGCCAGACGAACTCTGATTGACTTTGTTTTAGCTAAAAACCGATTCATCCTGTTAGTCCTAAGTATAATACGGTGGTGAAGTCAAAAAACAGTTTGACCCGCCCCAGTTGCTATAGGACGTGCCAGCGTGTTGTAATTGACGACCTAGTATGAGTCCGAGGCTTACATTTCCATTATTTAAATACAATGCCCTGTATGTGCAATTCTTATATAATGTGGGTTTGCTATGATAGCCTATGAGGATACGTGACATACGATATTTCATGGACGTGCGATAGTCCTTCCTTGTCACGACGGGGGAATCTTGTCCAATGTCCCACATAGATACCTATATCGAAATAAGCCTTCTTGCTAACAATCCATGCCTTCTTCACAATCTACTGCTGAATGTCAGACTAAAAAAAATACTTTATTTTTAGGAAATTATTCGTCTGTTCTAGAATTTGCCGATTGTATGGAAACATATTTGGTGCTTTCATGCTTTGATACTATTTATGAGCGGACTTATATTTCTGATTTGGGGAGAGACTGAAGTGCAACCATGGAACCAGACGCGGCGAGAAAGACTGTAAGTTAATTTTCTGCAGTTTTAAGTAGGTACGCGTATAGCACTTTAGCAGGTTTGGGACCTACCTACTAAGCAAGACTGCCCCGTTGATTTCGTGGTCGCAAGCGCGACTGATGAGCGTGCGGTCCTGGGTTTGATTCCCGGGTCGAGCAAAGTGTTATTGGGTTTTTCCATTAGGAATTTCTTAGTAGCAGTTTGGAAGTTGGCGCTGTGATACCCCCGTGCCTCGGAAAGCACGTTAAGCCGTTGGTCCTGCGTCTGATCTCTCCGGTTGTGTCGGATTGACGTCCCATAGGACTATGGGAGTGAGGGAAGAGAGAGTGCACCTGTGTCTGCGCACACACTGGTGCACTATAATATCTCACGAGCCGAAGGTAGTCTCCGTTGAGATTAGCCGCCGTGGGCGAATTACGGTCCGGAGGACTAATATGTATATCTACTAAGCAAAAAAACTTAATCTGAACTAACTAAGTACTATAGGTACTAACTAAGTAAAAACTGATATACCTAATTTGAACGTTCTCTGGCGGAACCCACTGTTCATCGTAGAGGACGAATCCATTTATTTAACTTAAAGGTTTTCGTTTTTTCAGCCCTCGGCGCAAGTATATGATTAATCCTTTGCCATCTATAATGTCAAATATTTCCGAAGTTGAAGAAGGGAGTGTTAGGTCGTCAATGACTTCGTCAAAGGCAAAAATGCCTTCGAGTTAAAAAAAATATACTTAACGACTGCTTAGGCCAGAGGCCTGTCACAGTAGACACAAAAATCACGTTTGATGGATAAAATTGCACTACACTGATTTTTTGGAATATTGTTAGGGTGGATACCTACCAATAATGTACTTAAAACCAAGTTTGCAGTTTCGAAAGATCTGTGCTAATTGCGTGGTGTTCGAAAAACCTCGAAATTTTGAGGAGTTCTTTCAGTTTTTCAATTACCTAACTTTAGGTAACTTTTAAAAAGTGCATCCTACGTCACCCCATATATTTTTAAAGTATAAAAAAATTGCTATTATTTGAGCGCAGCCGTAGCTCTGTAGGTCCAATAAAACCTGAGAAGCCACTCTTCAATCATTGGCCATGAAGATGTAGAGCAGTTATTTAGGATCTATTTACTTTGAAGCTGCAAACTTGGTTTTACACTACACTTATCCTAACAACAACCCGAAAAATCAGTGTAATGCAATCGGACCTACGATTGGATATGACTGGCGTATGTTAGTCTAAAACGAAAAGTAAAATATTTTATTGATAGATAGATTATTTGAATTGAAGGACAATCGTGGAATATATTGCTACAAAAATCAATAAAAAATGTTAAACTGGAGAGAATGTGCAATTATTTACTTTCTCTCGGTACTCGGATACTTCATTTGCAAATTTGCTCTAGGGTTTTTTGAATCACTTTTATTTTATGCGAGTGCATATATTTTGTCATTAGGTATTTTAATCAAAATTCTTTGTAGGTAGATTATTAAGATGCAAAAAGATTAGGTTCTGTGCTTCTGTGTATAATAAATGTGCATCATATGTCTCACACGGGCGTTTGCACTGGCTTAACATTACAACAAAACATGTTTAAATCTCTAGTTCCTGTCAAAATTTGTATGGAAGATTGACAGAAAATAGAGATTTCAACATGTTTTGTCTTGAATGTTTCGCCAGTGCAAACGCATGGTGACAAGCAAAATAAGGAAAAAAAAAGACTGATTTTTCCGGGCTACATAGTACATACTAATTCCATGCAGTCTCGTTTGTCTTGAGTAATCTGTGGTCTTAATATTAGCTATCACCCTGGTCTGTCACTTCTGTCAGTGTCATCAGTATTAGGTATTTTTTCTTTTCCTCTTGGATTTAGTTTGGCCCAGGATTTTATTTTAAATTCACGATAACGCGAAATAAGTTAGTGGAAATAACTGATAACGGCGTCTCAAAATGCTACGCAGCATTGTAGAGTATTATGCCGAACATGAACACTATAGATGTGGTTATTGTAAGCGTCCTGATACTAATTATAGCCATGGTAAGTTTTTAAACATTTTTTGAAATTGATCTGTAAATAGTAAATACCATAATATTAAGTAATTAAATTGATTCAGGTATGTGGGCTCATGCTATGACTGTGAGTGATTATCAAGATTTGATTGATAGAGGATGGAGGCGATCAGGAAAATATTGCTATAAACCAACCATGGACGTAACTTGTTGCCCTATGTACACTATACGGTTTGTATATTTGATGTAGAATCACTTCATGCTTTCCTTGAATAATGCAACAGAATCGATCCTGAAAATCTAAGCTTTGATTACACAAATTCACAGTGAACTGATTCATCGCTGGGATGTTTCAAAGGTTGCAGGCTGCTTGGTGCTAGCTATAATATTATGCTTTGTGTTGGACTACAAATTAATTTGTTAATATTGTTATTTGATACTTAGATGCAGGGCCCTAGAGTTCAAACCAACAAAGTCTCAAAAGAAAGTATTAAAGCGAGTCAACAAGTTGTTGCTTGGTCAAGAGAAGTCCCAGCCATTAGGAGAAGGTGGTAGAAAGATGTCCACCTGCAGCAGTGGTAGCGAGGTACTGGCTGAAGGGTTTGAAGAGGGAGGGGAGCAGTTCGTAGAAACTATGAGGGAACATCAGGATATCAACTTTGATATTGTAAACAATAGTGAACTTTTAGGTAACAACTTTCATGTTCTTATCTCCTTTTAAAGTCTTTAGATTTTCCTTTGTTTGATACATATGAGTATAGTTACAAAACGTTTTTGAATAGGAAAAAAACCTTTATAGAAGTTAGTGTGCCTGATTTGTTTTGTAAATTCATGCATTAATTTAATAAAATCACATACCTACATTGTGCAAGTTACATAAATGGTATGTAAAAAAAAACTGATAACAACAGTAGGCAATGATTCATGTAGTAAAAAAATTCTGTTTTAAAATTGAAGGTAAATATTGTCATGCACTTTAGAATAAATTGAATTTCTGATATGATTTCAACTGTTTTCTTTTCAGATGGCTTGGTTCAAAAGGATACTATAAAAGCAGAACAACCTAAATCTATTGCTGCTCAAGAAAAAGTAGTAAAAACAGGTTTGTGTTAATTTATTATCCTACTAATCCTACACTCCTACTATTACTATATTAATTAATATTATAAATGTGAAAGTTTGTGTGTTTGGATGTTTGTTACTCAATCACGCAAAAACGGCTGAATGGATTTGGATGAAATTTGGCAAACAGATATAACCTGGATTAACACATAGGATACTTTTTATCCCGATATTCCCACGGGATCGAAACTTACGCGGGTGAAACTGCGGGGCGCAGCTAGTTTAGATCATAAAAATTTAATAAACCCTAAAAGACCGAAAGAGATCAAATTAAAGGCGAGTCAGCGTCACATTCTTTGTCTTCATGTTATTTATATGTTATGTGTATATTTACATAGTCAGGGGTTGAAGACAAAGAATGTGAGAGGTCTTTTATAGAGCACTAAACACAAATGAAATTCTGGCATTAACATTTAGGAAGTAATCTTGCCATGACCAGACTTATGCGCCATTTGCATCTTATAAACTAAAAAAAATTACTGAATATTTACAAAAACTTTCAGAATCAGGTCCCGATCCAAATAAAGCGCCATGTAAAAAAGCTAAACAATTGAGGAGAGAGAGGAAGTTAGAAAAACTTAAAGAGAAGGGCATTGACGTAGCATCTATTAGCACACGCAAAAACAAGGAGAAACAAATTGAGGATTTTATAAATGAGTTGCCCGATGATGTCAAACACAAACTAGAGGTACTTAGTCAATCAATGTTACATTACTTTTTTGTTTCCCATTGTCAGTTTTTTGTATCGGCCATTTGAGTACTACTGTTGCTAAGGTAAATCATTAGTAGTGTTTTTTTCAATTTGATAATAATCTAACTACGAATTGTATTATGTTCTAACTAGTTTTTTTTACCATTTGCATCATCTTGTCATGGTGGATCTCGAATGTTCGTTGTTCATAATTGTTTTCCATGTATTTTTAGATAAAACTGGTCAGGACAAGCCCGCCGAGCCCGGAATGGCTGGCAACAGCTAAGGAGACTCATGAAGTATATGTGAAATATCAAACAACAATACACGATGACAAGCCAGACAAATGTACCGAACCCAAGTTTAAGGACTTTTTAGTACAGAGTCCATTGTTGGTGAGTCACATGGTACTTATAAGGCACAAGAACAAATATAAATTTTGGTTATATGGAGCCCTGTCTGATTCCCAATACCCATAACCCAATTGCTGGGTAATACGTAATGTAATCATATCCCTTGGTAAAAGTGGTTAACAGACTTTCGGGCCTCTAGTGTACCGGTAACGCCAGTCGACTGTCTAATTAATAAAGCTATGAATGTGATAAAAAAGTAATTTGTGGAGATGTAATAAACATTTTTTTTTATATGTAGGAAGAACACAGAGAGAACGGTCCTACCTGCGGCTACGGATCGTTCCACCAACAGTACTGGCTGGACGGCAAGATCATCGCCGTCGGCGTCATCGACATCCTGCCCAAGTGTGTCTCGTCTGTTTACTTTTTCTACGACCCGCAGTATATGAACCTGACCTTAGGAACCTATGGAGCTTTGAGGTGAGGGACTATGATTTTACGGCCTCTTTGTACAGGAGAACGACGTGAGATATTTATTTGTAAAATAAAAAGACCCCACTTTATCTAAATAGTACCTAAGATTATTTAGTACTTTAAAGTATTATCTGAAAATTTTACTTGCAATTTTCGATATGTTTTAGGGAGATCGAGTTCACAAGACACATGTACTCTGAATGTCCGCAAATCGAGTATTATTACATGGGGTACTATATTCACTCCTGCTGCAAAATGAGGTATAAAGGAAACTTCTTTCCGTCGGATTTGATATGTCCAGAGACGTACAAATGGTTCCCGTTAGTGGAATGTATTCCTAAGTTAGAGGCAACGCCGTACTCAAGACTAGACCCCGATCTTGATAGTGTGGATGAGAACTTTCCAAAAGAAAGCGATTTGAACTACATACCGATATGGGTGAATGGAGCCGTGATTCTGTACAAAGCGTTTAAGAGGCATGCAGCCGGCAAGAAGAATGGAAACCAAACAAAGGAGCTCATAGAGTACGCACGTCTGGTTGGAACTAAATCTGCGAAGAGCTTAATTCTAGTGCGGTAAATAGTATCTGTAAAATAGTTTATCTAATAGCTTAAAATAAATGTTGTATTATTTCAATTTATTATTAAAGTCGCGAAGTCTTAGAAGCATTTAATTAATTATGTCTCGTAGTCCTTGCTGTTATAAGTGATTTAATGCCAATTGACCTAAAGCTTGTAAATGCTTAATTACTTTTTCTTTGTGATACTTTTGGTTTTAATTATCAGGTTTTGGAAGTTAGGAGTTAGGAACCCCAATTATGTTTTGTATATATCTACATACATACGTAGTTAATATAAATTAGCGAAGCGTGAATCTTGGCATCTTAATAGTAAACATGTCGCTCTTTTGTTAAGAACATGAGAACGGCGAATAGTTGGTAATAGACCTTGTAAAGGGAATGGCTGTCACACTACCGCGCCGCGTCAAAGATCATGTGTAGTACATGTAGAACTATCTACGTACGTAAATATATGTATTTATTGATATTTTATTATAGAGACAGAGCTTTGCACTCTGGAGCGACAGCCGGCTCTGTGGACACAGTAAATTATATACCTACGTTAATTGTTTTAATTTCCCCTGATTGTAAAGAAATACAGTATAATTATGTGTCTGTCCATTATATTTTTGACTCTTTTACTTGTCTATAAGATAAATATTACTAAGAAAGGTCCTGTGTGAACATAAATTAGGCTAAAAATTAGTGAAATATGTTCCTTGTTAATGTATCTATAAATTAATTGTGTGTACCTAAGTATAAATATGAGACGGATTTTTGGACTAAACTGGTCAGTAACCCATTATTCAATGGATATTTACTAGCATCTTCTTCGATCTTGTAACATTTGAAAATGCACTAACACTTAAAAATAATATGAAAAATATGTTTAAAAAAAGAGTGAAATATTTACAATTTTACTAATATTAGTACCACTTTTAGTGTTTGTTCGATATTGCCTTTTTGGAAAATTCAACTGTAAGTATATTCGAGTCTTGTATAATTAAAATATACAGTTATCATGAATTATCCGAAATTCGTTGCATTAACAGTCAGCCGGACTCTTGATAAATTTAATTGTCTCTTTGCTATTTAAAACAGTAATTTTCATTAAATAGTGTTATGTTTATACCCCACCTGATATAAAACAACAGATATAGTAAAGTTACGTTGTGTGTACTTAATGGCATTATGTTTAATTAAATAATTAACTAGTCATGTTAACATCCTTTACTTTGCGTTTCTTTGAAGTTTCTTGCAATATATTACAATTACTTATAATTATTTTTTCGTTTTTTTTTAATCTTCCTGCTGCCTGCTATTTCCCTATGTAGATATACAGCGTGTAACAGAAACCCTATTGCTATCCTTAAGCACTAAAGATAACAGCTGGTATAGAATCACTATACATAGTTTCAACTCAAAATATAATACTCTAAGAATTGATACCATACTTTTGGTTTCTTATGTTTCTTAAATTCAAATCATAACAAACGTGTCACCGCACTACGTAGGTCAATAACTTTCCACGTTACTTGCTAATATCACGATAAAGCTCTTCCGTAATTCTGCGCGCCTAGTACCGTAGTATCCTACCGCAGGCGGTGTTCTTTGTCGGGGCGAACTGACGAAAAAATGCACCGCGGCGGCGCCGCCAAAGCTGCGCGCGCGCGCAATAAACCATACCTACTTTACAGTGATGTAAAAATGAATGCGTAATTATTGATTTACAGTTTACTCGTTAATTATCAAGCCAGAAATTGCACGTAAAAACTGAGAAAACAAAACTTACGTATTAAATCGAAGCAAAGTTTAGGTAGGTTAACTAGTTTCATCTTCATCTCTTATTATTACATATTACCGAGTAAACAGTAAAATCTTAAAGCATTGCTTAATTTAGTAAATTGACTTACATTTTTAAAGATGGGGTTCGATGTGGTGACCTTGGTATTGTATGCACAAGGCCGCTCGCTTGTTCATGGACACCTGAACATTGCGTAGCATGTCATTGTGTTATTGTCCTGAAAGCGGCCTCAATCCGCACTTTCATTAGGTCCATTGTATCACACTGCACTGCGTACACTACATTTTTAATGTACCCCCAGAAAAAAAAGTCTAACGGGGTTAGATCTGGGGACCGCGGAGGCCAAGCCACGCTTCTACTACCACGCCCAACCCACTGGGGAAAGCGCGCATCTAAATGATGGCGCACATCTCGAGCAAAGTGTGCCGGTGCACCGTCGTGTTGAAAACCTAAATTATTCTCCATCACAAGATGAGCATATCTTGTATGTACCATCCGACTAAAACATACCGACGAAGGCAGCTGTCGACGCTCAGCATCTGGTCTACCCTCAATAAAACGTTGTCGGTACAGTTCTCGGGCAGCTCGCAAATTCCCATATTCTGCTCTGACACACATCATCATTTCGTAATATTCGCTATTACTTAACGACATTTTGAAAACACAACAACATAGTCAATTAGGTGTAGCCGTACTGAACTGATGCGCGTATCACAGGGATGGAAACGAGAAGTGCACTACACGGAGACGCGGAAAATCGTCGACTGACGAGCAAAGCAATAAATAACAATAATACTTAATAAAGCTCCTATTCCCTGCTATTCTGGTACCTAAAATTTCGTTAAATTTAGATACCTATAGGGTAGCTGTCCTATTAGTGTCCACTACTATTAAAAAATATTGTACAAAAATTCAAGGTTATTTAACATCCTAACTAATAATTTTAACTAAACTCCGTTAAACTTTTAAGTAAATCTAACACACCAGAGCAGACTAATTACGTAATTCAAATTCTAAATAGAAAAATCTATTATTTTTTTGGAATGGGAAAATCATCAATGACTCAGCTCCCGCCCTGGGTGGAGCGGAAGGAACTGTTACGACTCTTACTGACTAAAAACCACCCTATTCCTTCAGTTTCCCTTGCATTCCTGGGCTGCGTTATCTCGTTAGAGCATTCCCGCAACCCCAGAAATTCCCGCAACTCCAGAAAATCATTACCTAATTTCAATCCATTAAAGATCATAATTATTATGGGGCCGCGTTATCTCGTCAGTTGTATTTACCAGGAGTAATTGAAACCACGCGGACTGCAATTAGTTCACCTACCCTTAGACGCTAACCCATTAGGTTTACACACATTATGATGCTTACTTTGTGTGTAAATAGGGTTCTGTGAGCATACGATTTTCAATTCGGCAATAACAATTCCTGTTACGCATGCGGTCCTAGTACTTTTATTAATTTCTTTCCACAGTTAGATGCAGATATGCAACATTTTTTATTGACTTCATTTGAATTATAATAAAGACTAAACGTGCTCAAACCAATCCAACCCAGATGCGCTTGGGTGGCCCGCGAAATTCAAATTTTCTTACGTTTTTTGCATTATGAAAATTTCATGAAATCGCACTTACATGAACTTAGATAGTTGTATTGCTGATGATGCCGTTGATTGATGCCGCCAATAATATTTAGATCAACATACACCCTGATACTGACCTGCAAATTGCAAAAAACGTAAGAAAAATTGAATTTCGCGGGCCACCCTAGCGCATCCATCTTAATTAAACAGCACCGACAGATCGTGAACTTCCGATAATTCTTTCGGGTAGTCCTACAGAAAAAAATATGCGTGCGTGCTATTATTTGTAATTAACAAAAAACTATTAACTTGTTGTTAATAGTTTTCGTCATAATTATTGTAAAAAAATAACCTTATTTTAACAATTATGAACGGAACCCAGTGTGATTTTATTTGTACTAGGAGTAGAATAAGTTGCGAAGAAATGAATTGAAATGATTTTTTGGGTTCAGTTGGACATAAATTGTTAGTAAATCCTTTTTCTATTCTAAGTTCTAATGGCAAATAATAATGTTCATTTAAGCAATTAATTCCTTGTTGGATGCACGTAAGAATTCGATTTTTATGATCAATTCAATAGTACGAGATGACGATTTTTGTTTTGAAAAATCGTCAAATCGTCAAATTCGTTTTAATGCGATCTTCAAGCAAATCGATGCAATAGTAAGGTGAACCGATCTCCTGGATCGTATGTGTTGTTTAAAATTTTTAGGATTACGATTTTTGAATGAATTTTTAGAAGATCGATTCAAGAGCACGGGATACGATCTGTGAATCGAATAAAAAATCGATTTAAAGCAAAACATCGTTCATTCTTATGGCCAATAAAATAAAAGATTACTATGTAGATAATAATTATCTACAAAGTAATTTTCTACAAAAGGACAACTAGGTCCGTAAAAAACCAAAAAGTGTGTAATGTATCTAAATATTATTTAAAATTTTGATACCTAGACCAATTAATTGTATTGTAGCTAGTTCACAACATAATCAAAGTTTAGGAAAAGTCGGTAATAATATTCTGTTAACAAAAAATAAACATGCGGAACCATTTATTCAGAAATACCAGGAGTAAGAGGTTTATTTTTACTTACAAATAGTTCGCTGACACCGATCAGCTGACTTAGTACTAGTGATGTGTTTATTCCAATTTGAAAAGTTCGGTTTCTGGTATCAATGTATTAAAAATGCTCATAACTTCCGAACATGTAGAGATAGGATTAAAAAACCCTTGCAATATCGTTTGATATCATCCAAAGAAGCCGTGCCCTTGGTATGTATATACCCTTTCCGTTACACGTTGTATATATATTTTTTAATATATGTATGTATTCTTAAAATATTTTTATTTTTTTCTTATAATCTACTTAGATAATGGTGCCGATTCTGTTGTTCACAAACCAACCAAAATTTAAGTTCAGTGCATCTTTTTCTTTCTATTTCATTAAGAAAAGGACAGAAGATAAATTTTAGTTTAGTCCTGTCAAACTGTCACTACTCCTTACAAGTTTAGACGCGATAAAAAACTTGCTTATTAAAATTACGTCAATTTACGTCAGGCATTGGTGCCGATTCTCTTGTACACCGAACTAAACTATCACTAAAATTCCTTACTTATGACTATGGGAATCTTGGAGCTATTCTGCCAAATAAATTCTCTAAATTTAAAACTTATTTTGACACAACTAAAATCGAATTTGACAACCACGCGCCTCCACTTGGTACTTGTTTACCCTACCCCATGTTTTTTTTTAGAACCAGAGGCGCGCATGCAAGGCAGCTTCGATGTGTCTTTAATGGAATTTTTCAGTTTTTGTATGGTAATTTAGTGGTATGAGGAACAGGGTGTAAAGTTCACTCATACTCCATAGAAAAGGGAGGATCCTCCGACCAGACGGGTGTTGTGTCTGGCGGGCAACTGCCCAACGATTGATGTTGGGTTCTCGTATATATGTCCACTGCACGGTAAACTTTAATTGCGCGATGCAGGATTTATGTGACGTCTGTTTGACGTCAGGTCTTTGATGCGTAGTTCGCATGTGGCGATGTAGATACCGCCATAGTAATAAAAAAAAAAAAAAAATTACCAACATGTTCAGAATTAAGGGTTTAAGAGTATCCTATAGGGGGTCGAAATTTTCATTATTTTTGCGACACACCGTTTTCGAGATATAAGCAAAAGAAAATAAAAAAAATACAGTACTGTTTTTTGTAACTGAAGTCGAGGTGTTGGTTTGAATTTTAGTTAATGACATCTAATTTTATTGCACACATTTTTAATCGCGATTAAATATAGTCAGATTTAGTTAGAGGATTTTAGATATAGGAAAATTTTAGGTTAAATCGTCAAATTCAGAATAGCATTTTCACTAAACTAATCTCAGTGCCATCTTAGTGCTATAAAACGAAATTATAGTTAAGTTGTGTCATTTATAGTCTATTTCAGAATGAGTTTGATCGTTTGACAGGACTAAACTAAATTTTAGTGATTTTAAGTTTAGTTTAGGGAATTTTGTGACAAGAGAATCGGCACCATTGATTAATTTGACAGGACTAAACTAAAATTTATCTTCTGTCCTTTTCTTAATGAAATAGAAAGAAAAGGATGCACTGAACTTAAATTTAGTTTAGTTTGTGAACAACAGAATCGGCACCATTACCTATGTACTAACAACATTATTGTTTTGCCACCAAATATTTAGGTGGTTTCGTATTGTTTTCAATATTTTAGGCTCCGTTTCGGAGATAAGACTTTACTTAATAACTTTAAAACTTCTTACTTATTACAAAATTATTTAATAAAATTTAGGTACCTACTTAATTGAAATCCTCATTTGCAATTTTTTTTAATATTTAAAATTCATTGATTTATTTACTTCACACGTTCGTGTTTAGTTCACAGACGATGACACGATCCTATAAGGGTTCCGTTTTTTCATTCGGACGTACGGTACCCTAAGGCTGAGTCCAGAGTGAACGCATACCGCGCAGGCGGAATGAACGGCGGATAAAACAAATGTTCGAGATGTTCGAACCTGTCCAGAGAGCGAGCGGGCGCGCGCATTTCACGGCGCATTTGTCGTTTAAATAATTTGTTTTAGATAAATGCCGCGATAACTTTGTATGAACGTTTACGTATGAGATCGAAAAATCAAATTCATAATCCTCATGAATTACTATGTTATCCATACACTATAACAATGAGTATCATTCGAAAGCACCAAGTTTAACTATAAATTGGAAAAATGCACTCAAAAACACGAATTAATGGTTGATTAATATTCTGACAGGACGTTATTACAATGTCATGTCTTTCGGTTCGTTGCTATGGCAACAGTAGTGTCATGGCAATAAACCTGTGGCCCTAGTGAAAAGGGATATAAGTCCAATTTTGTGGAAAATTAGTTAAGTATACAGAAGTGAAATTCGGTTTCAAGTAATTTTTTATTCTTTAAAAAAAAGTGTTTTTTAATCTAAATTAACATAAATTACCCACGTTTTAATTTGATTGGTGTTTACCAATACATCAACACCTGGTTCTTAAAAATGGTTTAGTGAGTAATGATATTATTAGACATAAATCCATTTTCACCAAAATAAAGGGAAAAATCAAAAATAACTATCTGTTGAGATTAGTATTGTCATAATCATTCCAAATGCGTATCCATTTTCACTTGTGTGAATTAACATTTAACATATGGGAGAAGGGGTATACTAACTTGTTTAATACCCTCAAAGAATTCATTTTGTGGTTAGTATAAGTCGCTATCTTAAAAACTAATAACTTTAGATAAAAAATAACTCAATAATAATAAAGAGCATAAATTGTTTACCTATAAAAAACATCACATGTATTTCATTTGATAGCGGTTTATATGTCACACGAGGTCAAACACGCAATTTGAAGCGCGCAGAGTGTTTTTTGCGTCTCCTGTAAAGTTGCATTTTTGGACTAAGATCCCTTTTCACTAGGGCCACAGTACAACGGCGGTGTGCCGTCTGTTAGGACGCCCCGTTGGATAAATCCGCTCCGCAATCCGCCTGCGCGGTGCGCGTTCACTCAGGACTCAGCCTAAAAGTAGAGGCACCTACCGACCTATTCGGTTTTTGCAGATTTCCATCAATTGATAAAAATCTTGTTGATAGCGATCAAATCACGTTTCTGCCTTGTTTCTAGAGATTAGATACGAGTACACGTGCGCTTTCCCTGAAAGTACCTACTTATTAAGATCTTAGGTTGCTGTGGTACCTACTTGATTGCAAATACAATTCGAATTAATTTTTAATTGTGTGTTTTTGTTTGTGGTTATGAGATCGTCGCTATCTAAACTTATCTACCACGACCATCAAAGATCACCGGATATGCATAGGTAGGTAGGTACCTATGGTCTATTCCAAAAGTATAATAAAAAAGTCAGTAAGTACCTACCTGCATTGATGTAGATAAAATGATCAGAAAACGTAGATAACCTACCTGTTGTTACCAATTGATAGTGACACTTACAAATGGAATGCTTCGATTTGAATACGTTATCGACGCTACAATACCTGCTAATTTAACGTTAATTAAATAAATAACTGAAACAACATAATTTACGGAAGTCGGTTTCTTTGGTTTGGAATTTTCGTTTTTTGCCACCGACTTCCGAAATTAAAGTTATTTTTCACTTTGTAGTGTGTTTTTTGGAACTGGAGTAGGTAAGTACTTAACTTAGTGCTTGGGTACATTTTATGAATGACCGACCATTCATAAAATGTACCCAAGCAAAGTTAAGTACTTACCTACTCCAGTTTTATACCTAAAGTAATTCAATAATAAATAAATTAGGTATTATAAATTTAACACTACAATACTAATAATATGTACCTACAAGTACAATACTTACCTACTTAATAAAAAAATTAACGGACCACTACGCATTCTACGCAACCTTTACCGACATTATTTGCTTCATACCGATTCCAATTCTGAATTCTGATTGATCGTGTAGGTACGCAATTAGGGTGCTGAACGGTTTGTTTACCCTTTTATCACATACTTTTGGAACAGGTTTTAAGTATAAAGGTGCATCATCATGACGATCTAGAAATCTAGATAGGTAGGTACTTACCTACGTACCTACGTTAGGTTTGTATTTAGGTAGGTAGTTACATACCTACTGAAGACCAGACATGACCCTATTGTGTCCATAAATTATTATAACTTTTTTGCCAACCGTAAAAATAATAACAGGTGTTTTGAGTTACATCAAAAATTGACAAGGTAGTTACCTAATTGACATTGGCGATAAGTTCGCACGGACTTATAATATTTCTGTGGGTTGATTATTTTTTATAATTCTGACATGGAATGAATTATACCAGGATCTTGTCCCGCATCCAGGTCTGGTCTTGCAGTGTATGTAAGTCTTCACCGTTCATGGGAAAACGAACAAAAACTGTGCAACGTTGCAAACCACTTAGAGCAATGGCTTTTTTTATTTAGATCTTACCTCCGATCGTTCGGTAATAGTTTTGCATGGCTAATACTCATGGGATTTCCATGTAATCTTGTTGCTAATAGGTAAAGTATCTACGAAATAAGTAGGTATGGTAGGTCATTAGAGCTCAACGAGTTTTCCGAGACCACATTATTGTGCTTGCTCTTTATAATGTAAAGGGCAAGCACAATTAATATAATAGTACCTATATATAGTAATATAAGTACCCGTAGATACTTTTAAATAAAGTATATAAATTTAAAAAAAAATATGTGCAAAACGAGTATTTCCTATTTTAAAATTGTTCGTATTTATGTTACCTAAGTTTACTCCGCGTATGCGTGTTAGGCCCACAGACTATCAGAAGGATTGTACCTAGGTATTGTGACCAAGTATACCTTGTTGATCTCTATACCTACTTTCTCTTTCCTATTTTCTAGTAGATAGGTACCTACCTATCATTTGTCTAATAAGATTTATCAACTCAAGGTGAGGCAATGCACTATAAAAAGTCGAGATGGTCACTATTACAATAAAACGGCTAGTTTTTTATTTACCTTGCTACTGTGTAGCGTAGCCGTGCAGCCAACAGGTTTGCGTTTTATATCTGCTGTATAATTAATCGTGGCAACGTTTTTCCTTTTGCGATCTGATCTAGGGTTTATATTTCTATGTAATCTCGCAGGGTGAACTTGGTTAGTTAAGGCGAAAGCATCAGGGGAGCCCGCGAAATTCAAATTTTCTTAAGTTTTTTTGCAATTTGCAGGTATCAGGTTGTATGTATGTTGATTAAAATATGATTCGCGACCGTAACAAATATGGATTTACAGAATTATTGACCTGCAAATTGCATAAAACGTAAGCGTAATAAAATTTGAATTTCGCGGGCTACGTGGGCGCATCCCCCTAAATTGCAAAGTTCAAGGTTGGCAAACCAGAAAAAATCTGGGTGCTAACAAGAATCAAGTCAAATACCTAGTACTTACCTATAAAACCTCTGAAACTACCTAAACCTGAAGGTATGTTCTAAGAAAAGGTAAGGGAAAAAAATAAAGTCCCAAACTAGGTACAACCTGTATCTTGGGCAGAAACAATAATAATGTAAGATACCTAAGGAGGTAGGTACGTCAGAGTCTGAATTCTGAATGAACACAACGTGAACGTGACGTAAAACCTCAGCAACCGTGTAGGTATTCATAATTTGTTAAGAATGGGAAAAACAGATGTAACATACAATCATACTTTACAAAACATTTTTGAATATAAAGCTGAAATTATTACCGAATAAGTGAATTTAAAAATAAAATAATTTACGAAACATATTTGGAACTTACCTAGACAAGGTGGTATCAATGAAACTTAAGATAAACACTTCGAGAGTCTATGTACTTTTGGAACACTTGTTCTAGGACTTATTGTATTAGGTTTAGGTGCTTACAATAGGATATCCACTAGTCCATTGCCATGAGGCTCCAGGGGCTAGTGCAAATCTTGCGGTTCATTCGATTTATCGAGTCTGGTTAAACCACGCTGGGATCGGTAAGTGTATTTCATTAATTCATTCATATGTTTACTTACTATAATCATAATTATAACCAGAGTAATGGGACATCAAAAGGAACACGTTGTATAGCTATGTTTCACACTTGTGAATCTTACGGGTAAGATGGTAAGGTAGACCGGAACTTTATAAGACTAGCTTGAGTTCCTTTTAGTTTTGTTTTCCTTATTTACTTATAGTAGAAGGTAAATAAGAAAACCCAGGGCATGATACTGCGCTTGCAACTTGGACTACAATAGTCCAAGTTGCAGGCGCCGTTATTGGTATATAATTATGTCGTAGATGGATTGTCGAATCCGCTGTTTTACAAAACCGCTAGCTGTTTTACAAAACAGCTCCGTTATCCGCTCCGTCAGTAGCGAACGTTGTTCAGCTGTTTTACATAACGGAGCTGTTTTGTAAAACAGTGGATTCGATGTTGCCACCTGCGACATAAGAATTACACAAACAAACACAATCTCCTATCCATCTTTTTTAGATACCATTTATGTATTAGTTCTAAGAATCAATCAACTTTCGATTCCATGATAGACCACAGATCTAAAATAAGCATATAACATGGTTACATCAATCAATCATCATGAAAACTGATTTTACAATGAACCCCCGGGGTTAATCTATGAGGATTGCTATGTATAACTAGGTACCTACTAGAGTCTAGACTACAACCTTATCTATATAAGTAGGTAGTACAGTCAGGTATTCGTGGAAGCTATGTCCGACGACCTGCATACTACACTACATGCGCGATAGTAAGTAGCCACCTAGAAGACTATTTTTTTTTGCCGCTTTTATCTACTATAGTTATAATATATACTATTCAGGTTAGTTGTACTACTTGTACTGTACACTTTGCATTATGAATTACAGGACCTTTTAATTGCATTATGGATTACAGGACCTTATAAACCAATTTAGGTTAATGGGTTGACCGTTTGCCAGCAGCTTTGCTCTCAAGTGCGAAGCTAACTTCGTTTATCGTTGACAGACACGTCAATCAGAATCAATTTAAAACATAATCTTTTCTATGTTCGACTTTGTGTTTTTTCATCTATTTTTTCGTCAATTGTGGACTGATTTTGAAAATTCTTTTATATAAATATAAATTTTATTAACTTCCCTCAGGTAGTTTTCAATAGGTAAAACTGGAGTAGGTAAGTACTTAACTTAGTGCTTGGGTACATTTTATGAATGACCGACCATTCATAAAATGTACCCAAGCAAAGTTAAGTACTTACCTACTCCAGTTTTATACCTAAAGTAATTCAATAATAAATACATTAGGTATTATAAATTTAACACTACAATACTAATAATATGTACCTACAAGTACAATACTTACCTACTTAATAAAAAAATTAACGGACCACTACGCATTCTACGCAACCTTTACCGACATTATTTGCTTCATACCGATTCCAATTCTGAATTCTGATTGATCGTGTAGGTACGCAATTAGGGTGCTGAACGGTTTGTTTACCCTTTTATCACATACTTTTGGAACAGGTTTTAAGTATAAAGGTGCATCATCATGACGATCTAGAAATCTAGATACGTAGGTACTTACCTACGTACCTACGTTAGGTTTGTATTTAGGTAGGTAGTTACATACCTACTGAAGACCAGACATGACCCTATTGTGTCCATAAATTATTATAACTTTTTTGCCAACCGTAAAAATAATAACAGGTGTTTTGAGTTACATCAAAAATTGACAAGGTAGTTACCTAATTGACATTGGCGATAAGTTCGCACGGACTTATAATATTTCTGTGGGTTGATTATTTTTTATAATTCTGACATGGAATGAATTATACCAGGATCTTGTCCCGCATCCAGAACTGGTCTTGCAGTGTATGTAAGTCTTCACCGTTCATGGGAAAACGAACAAAAACTGTGCAACGTTGCAAACCACTTAGAGCAATGGCTTTTTTTATTTAGATCTTACCTCCGATCGTTCGGTAATAGTTTTGCATGGCTAATACTCATGGGATTTCCATGTAATCTTGTTGCTAATAGGTAAAGTATCTACGAAATAAGTAGGTATGGTAGGTCATTAGAGCTCAACGAGTTTTCCGAGACCACATTATTGTGCTTGCTCTTTATAATGTAAAGGGCAAGCACAATTAATATAATAGTACCTATATATAGTAATATAAGTACCCGTAGATACTTTTAAATAAAGTATAAAAATTTAAAAAAAATTATGTGCAAAACGAGTATTTCCTATTTTAAAATTGTTCGAATTTATGTTACCTAAGTTTACTCCGCGTATGCGTGTTAGGCCCACAGACTATCAGAAGGATTGTACCTAGGTATTGTGACCAAGTATTCCTTGTTGATCTCTATACCTACTTTCTCTTTCCTATTTTCTAGTAGATAGGTACCTACCTATCATTTGTCTAATAAGATTTATCAACTCAAGGTGAGGCAATGCACTATAAAAAGTCGAGATGGTCACTATTACAATAAAACGGCTAGTTTTTTATTTACCTTGCTACTGTGTAGCGTAGCCGTGCAGCCAACAGGTTTGCGTTTTATATCTGCTGTATAATTAATCGTGGCAACGTTTTTCCTTTTGCGATCTGATCTAGGGTTTATATTTCTATGTAATCTCGCAGGGTGAACTTGGTTAGTTAAGGCGAAAGCATCAGGGGAGCCCGCGAAATTCAAATTTTCTTACGTGTTTTGCAATTTTCAGGTATCAGGTTGTACGTATGTTGATTAAAATATGATTCGCGACCGTAACAAATATGGATTTACAGAATTATTGACCTGCAAATTGCATAAAACGTAAGCGTAAGAAAATTTGAATTTCGCGGGCTACGTTGGCGCATCCCCCTAAATTGCAAAGTTCAAGGTTGGCAAACCAGAAAAAATCTGGGTGCTAACAAGAATCAAGTCAAATACCTAGTACTTACCTATAAAACCTCTGAAACTAAACTAAACTACCTAAACCTGAAGGTATGTTCTAAGAAAAGGTAAGGGAAACAAAATAAAGTCCCAAACTAGGTACACCCTGTATCTTGGGCAAAAACAATAATAATGTAAGATATCTAAGGAGGTAGGTACGTCAGAGTCTGAATTCTGAATGAACACAACGTGAACGTGACGTAAAACCTCAGCAACCGTGTAGGTATTCATAATTTGTTAAGAATGGGAAAAACAGATGTAACATACAATCATACTTTACAAAACATTTTTGAATATAAAGCTGAATTTTTACCGAATAAGTGAATTTAAAAATAAAATAATTTACGAAACATATTTGGAACTTACCTAGACAAGGTGGTATCAATGAAACTTCAGATAAACACTTCGAGAGTCTATGTACTTTTGGAACACTTGTTCTAGGACTTATTGTATTAGGTTTAGGTGCTTACAATAGGATATCCACTAGTCCATTGCCATGAGACTCCAGGGGCTAGTGCAAATCTTGCGGTTCATTCGATTTATCGAGTCTGGTTAAACCACTCTGGGGTCGGTCGGTGTATTTCATTAATTCATTCATATGTTTACTTACTTTATCATAATTATAACCAGAGTTATGGGACACCAAAAGGAATACGTTGTATAGCTATGTTTCACACTTGTGAATCTTACGGGTAAGATGGTAAGGTAGACCGGAACTTTATAAGACTAGCTTGAGTTCCTTGTAGTTTTGTTTTCCTTATTTACTTATAGTAGAAGGTAAATAAGGAAACCCAGGGCATGATACTGCGCTTGCAACTTGGACTACAATAGTCCAAGTTGTAAGCGCCGTTATTGGTATATAATTATGTCGTAGATGGATTGTCGAATCCGCTGTTTTACAAAACCGCTAGCTGTTTTACAAAACAGCTCCGTTATCCGCTCCGTTAGTAGCGAACGTTGTTCAGCTGTTTTACATAACGGAGCTGTTTTGTAAAACAGTAGATTCGATGTTGCCACCTGCGACATAAGAATTACACAAACAAACACAATCTCCTATCCATCTTTTTTAGATACCATTTTTGTATTAGTTCTAAGAATCAATCAACTTTCGATTCCATGTTAGACCACAGATCTAAAATAAGCATATAACATGGTTACATCAATCAATCATCATGAATACTGATTTTACAATGAACCCCCGGGGTTAATCTATGAGGAATGCTATATATAACTAGGTACCTACTAGAGTCTAGACTACAACCTTATCTATATAAGTAGGTAGTACAGTCCGGTATTCGTGGAAGCTATGTCTGACGACCTGCATACTACACTACATGCGCGATAGTAAGTAGCTACCTAGAAGCCTATTTTTTTTGCCGCTTTTATCTACTATAGTTATATATACTATTCAGGTTAGTTGTACTACTTGTACTGTACGCTTTGCATTATGAATTACAGGACCTTTTAATTGCATTATGGATTACTTACAGGACCTTATAAACCAATTTAGGTTAATGGGTTGACCGTTTGCCAGCAGCTCTGCTCTCAAGTGCGAAGCTAACTTCGTTGATCGTTGACAGACACGTCAATCAGAATCAATTTAAAACTTAATCTTCTTTTTAACCGATTTCCAAAAAGGAGGAGGTTCTATGTTCGACTTTGTGTTTTTTTTCATCTATTTTTTCGTCAATTGTGGACTGATTTTGAAAATTCTTTTTTTATTTGGTACATAGAGGAAGCTTGCGCGGTGGTCTCATATAATTTTTATTAACTTCCCTCAGGTAGTTTTCGAGTAAGCTTCAATAATACGTATTTTTCCCACTTGGTCTTTAAGGATGATATTTAAGTTCACTGTTATTTACGTAGCAAGTAGTGGTATCCGAATTTGTGTGGAATACCACAACTAAAAAGTGAAAAATAAAAGCTTTTTACAAAAAAAAAAAAAAAAAACAACCGACACCCAAAAAAACACTAAAAGTGAAAAATAACTTTTGAATTTTCGGTTTTTGCCATCGACTTCCTTAATTAAAGCTACTTTTCATTTTGTACTTAGTGTTTTTTGTATAAAGTTTTTGGAAGTATATACCGGCAGAGCTCTTGGATACATCGACTAAGTAGCTAAGAGAGAGATGCAACAATCTTTTACTTACTTATTTAACTTCCCCATCCAATAGTATTTTGTTGAATTCCTGCTGATCAGCAATCAAATCGATCATTGTTACCAAGTACAGCTAACAATGATCGATTTGATTTGCAAAACTTGTAATTATGTACGATATATCTATCCCTATCCTTCTTGTGGTTTTCTATTGTTAATATGGTACCTACTGTGGGCTAGTGCCCACAGTATCTAGCACTCGGATATACAACCAAGACACTTAGTTTGATGCAACAAAACAAAGATTGTAGTCAAATGGATCCACATTTTTCTTAGGTGTAAAATAATAAGGGATCTTCTGCACTTAACCTGATACCAACCAATCAACTGGTGTAAGTTAGTCAATTACCTACGACTAAGCTAAGATCAACTAAGATGAATTTACGATGAATGTCAAGCATTCGACACATTCGACATTTTTCCACATGAATAACCGTAAGATAGATACACGTGAAGCAGTCTAATGCAGTCTATTTACTTACCAGGTCATATCTCCAAAAGTAGATAACATACCTATCTAGATGCAGCTGTATAAGCAGTCAAGTATGCGCCATAGGTTTTAAGTTACTTTGTAACTTTGAAGTTGATGCTAATGCCCATTGAGGCATTGACGATCGGATGTTTTGAAGTGGCACGCGAGGTGAGGCCTTCACTGAATGCAGTGTGCCGATCTAGGAGCAGGCGCCGATCTACCATCGCCGTGAAGGAAGGCAGTCGCAGAAAGACAAGCGTGCGCGCAACTCGCTAGTACAACTCGCAACCTCCGCCGACGCGCGTGCGTACTTACATCAGTGCGGCTGTTTTGTGTTCACTCCATGTTACGTGCATAATACAACAAAATGAAATTCCATATTAAAATTTTCGGTAAGTTTTAATGTATTGAAGAAAACAAAGGTTTTTAATAGAAAATTAATTGACGCTGCAGCGAAGTTAACTGTGAAACAATAAGAAGTAATTATAATCGCATTATAATTAAATCCATCATCAAGGACTATCTTGTCATTTGTATTGATGATGCCCAAGACATCAGATTTTGACCGGTAATTCCCAAAAAGTAGATTTTTTCTAGCAATGTTTAGTAATTGCGATAAATTGTTGTTTTTATCATTAAGTATACGCAAGCGAGAGGTGTTGTTAAAAAGTTAAATTAACGTTAGTGACCGTCAGATACTCGAAACTTTTTGCTTGTTTTGTGTAGGTGGGTAAGTACGACAGTTCTATAAGGTCGACGTTTATATCGAATAATGAAATCAAAGTGCTAGGTACTAAATGTGCGCTGTGCTCAGACAGTTCAGTTAAACCAGAGTCCCAAGAAATGATCTGTTCATTTCCTATTTTAAATCTTTGGTAGTTATATATATACCGACTTATCATGAATCTGTTATATGCAGAATTCTCAGTTCTATAATCGTTTTTCAGGGAAAAGGTCGCCCAGCGCGTGAAAATTGGCGTTTTTTGTATCTACAATGTGTGTATTGTATTCAACAGTTATTTCGTAACACAGGCCTATAATAGAAAACATGTCTTTTATTAGTAGGTAGAGGTACCAATATAAACACTGCCCCCCTTTGTACCTCCGACTGATATTATGCACAGCTGAAATAACATGCCAAAAATAAGCGTTTACTTCTACATATTTATTCAAATAGGTATGTAGATAGATAGATAGATAAAAAGTTTATTTTGTGCACTCAAAAGACATACAAAAGCACGGTTAAATAAATGTCGTCTGTCGTGTTTTATGTATTCATTTCCACTATCAAGAATCGTGCTTGTGCAAAAAAGAGGTATTTATGTTAATTATTACTTTATCTATACACCATAGCTTCCGCCAGCGGCTTCGCCCGCGTGATATCTTCATAAATAATACCTTAGTTTCTCAGTGATAAAATAGCATTCTACTGGTGAAAGAAATTTTTAAAATCGGTTCAGTAGTTTTCGAATTTATTCATTACAAACAAAAATACAAATCTGTTCAATCTAATGTTAGGTGTAGATTTCCTTAGAATACGTAGATTTTTAAATAGGTAGAATTAGTATAGGTTTAGTATTTAAAACTTGTTATTTCTCTTTTGTATTTATTGAAAGAGAAATGTAGCGTGGATAATTGAATAATAGTGTAACTAGCTTTGTTATTGTGGTGGTCACATTCGAGTGGCAGCAGCACATCGGAAAAAACATTGTTGATTTCGATATGGTAAATGGAAATATTAATTTAAGAGAAATTGGCGTGGTGCGGAAAACTCGCAAAGAATTGAATAGGCACCTAGTTAATGTTCGAACGTGGTTCGATCAAACTCACCAACTAGTACAATCGTTAAATAATTATCCTTTTATTTCTTTCTGGATTAATAATAAATTACCTCACAAACTTAAATGATGTAGGTTCTCCTATGATCTTTAGAGAGTAATATAGCACAGTTTTCAGAAAATCTAGCCCAAACGTTGTCGTGTAGACTTATGCCCGTTTTCACCGACATACCCTGACTTTAAGGGATCCCCTAAGCATGGTTAGGGGGCTGTTAGAAGGTGGCAGGTGGCTTACCAACAGTAAGGGGTTAGTTTTAACATTTAATTGATCACTTACTGTTGGTGAAACAGAAACAGCCCCTTAACCATGCTTAGGGGATCCCTTAAACTTAGGGTATGTCGGTGAAAACGGGCATGAATCAAGGAACTTTTCTTTCAGTAGGTACTTAATCTGTGTCATTGAATAATATAAATAATAACATACGATAAGCAGTAGTACTAGGTACCTACAAAAGTTTTGACTGCGCGCAGGACAAGGTTTCTTGTGGCGTATAAATCTAGAATGAATATGCTAGGCGATTATAAAGATTATTTGGACCTGAAAGATTGCAACTTTGCGTTGCAGCACACTGAAAAAATAGAGCGACCATTTGTTTACAAGTTTACACGTTTGATCAAAGTCAAATAATTAATTTAAACATAGGTAGGTAGGTACGTACCTATCTTAAGTTACTTGCAGCAAAATGTAAATTATAACTACTTATCTACTTCCCTATGAGTATGTTATTATAGCAGTCGTGTTCAATCAAAGTTAACAACTTAACGGCCAATTAGATGATGATGTGTGAACTTGTAAGTATTCCATCATAAATTGTTTGTTTAAACAAACACGTTTTGAATCTACGTAGCAATAATGTTCATACTAGCGATGTTATGCGAAATTAAATTCAAAAGAGCTGTCAGAAAGAGAGAGCTAAATCCTCAATCAGAACGAGTTATAAGTTTTCATTGAAACTTAAAATAAGGCTCTAAAGCGAATGGAATGAATACATGATTAATGTTTGCGAGGCTTCACAAATATCGTTATAATAGCTTGGTTCGCAGAAAACTTGTGTTTTTGTAAAAACAACAATAAGCACGGGTTGCGTTCATTGGCGACGCGACGGTGATGCCCTTGGTAGGATCGGAGTAACATGCTTGGTTCCGTCACTCCACAGTTCAGTGATTTTGCCGCTAGTTCCGGACGATCGCAACATCATTATTTATGTAAAAAATAGCAGCAAACATCGCCAGTTATTCAACAGGTTTCACCTGACAAAACCAGTTCTTTGTCTGAATTATGAATAATGCTTAGTAATTTAGTATCGTTATCATGTAAGGGATTGTTTGACGGACGGATAGCAAAATGTTTTTCTCACTGCAACAAGATCTGAAACGTTAATAAAGTCATCATCTTATGTCTCTCTCTCTTTCATTTAATTTTATCATTAGTTTAGAAATATTTAATTTCTAAACTAGTGAGAAAATGAAATAAGAGTAATGAGTGTTGTTGTTTTTTTACTAGCTATTACCCGCTACTTCGTCTGCGATCCAGGATGAAGAGTATCCTATGTCCTTCTCCAAGTCAAGGTCCACCCCTGTGCGAAATTTCATCAAAGTTCGTTCAGCCGTTTTAGCGTGAAAGCATAACAAACAATCAAAGTCATTTTCGCATTTATAATATTAGTAAGGATTAATTTGAATTATTTACATTACTAGGTATACACAATATTTATAGAACACTACTAACTATTTACACTCAAAAACTAAAACTAAAGGGACTAACTAAATAAATATAAAAACAAAGGGACCTTTAGGCGTCGAAGTATTCGTCCGCATCGCTGTCATCCGGAGACGTGTCCAGAAGACTGGCAGCATTGCCACGTTGAATGGCAATGCTAATTCTTTGGCCAAAGAACAAGCCAGCCCTCTGGTCACGTGAAGTGTCGACCAGTCGGTGGGAGATTTCCTTAAAAAGGAGACGCGCACTCGGGCCCCATGACCCGAGCGTTTCAACCCCAAACGGCTCAAAACTGTAGTTGCCTATAAGGTTACAGTATTTGCGCCGCTTGAGGGTCTCAGCACACGCAGCAGCGGCGCCAGCATAGCCCGCCGTGCTAGGAACATGGCATGGCGCAAGGGTGTCGACACAGGTTGCGTCCCACACCAGAGGCCTACCCACATTCCAAGGCGACAACGTCATGCAATCTGGTCTCTTCCCATCGTTACGTACCAAGCCGTTTGGTTCTAATACCGCTGGTACGCCGGCGGTGACAAGGGCTCGCCTAAGGATTATTTATTATTGTTGTGCAATATAAAACTGAAATGAAAAGTTCATCATATAAAACGTTTGAAAGAGAACAATGAGCACTTAGTTTTATGTTGACGGCACTTACCTACTGGCGGGAAATAGTAGAGTTTCCATTCGCATTTTCCTTCTTGTTCGAAGTGCTACCCGGTAATCGTGGATTGATGAGTTTTTAATTTTCTACTCGACAACAACTATTATATATAGTATTAAAACAAAGATTGTGTTATGATTGTTTAATTCAGCTTTACACAGCCTGAAAGCGCAATATATGAAAGAAAAATCGAAAAGAAAATGGTTGGAATGCTGATACTGAAATGATTTTAAAAGAATTAAGGTTGAGCTACATATAAGGTTATGTAACGCACTTTGTTTAGCAATAAGGTAGTAGTGACAGTATATAAATGTGGAGCCGGCCTTACCTGGAGGTTACCAGAATAAATAGGAAATCGATACAATTACCTACCGCTAGTATTAAAATATCTGTGCTACCGCTTACACGAGCTCGGGTATTGCGCACCCGAATCATGTTAAGAAAAATGTTATTATATTCTAAGATTGTATTATATTCATTACTTGCCTACTTAAGTGTTGTGACAAATCTTGTGCAATATTAATTGCCTTATTTTATTCGTTGCTTTGAAAGGTCGAAACACAATACTAATGTGTGTATGTTATTTTAAAATATTAGTTCAATAGAAAAATAACTAATGACAACATTAAATATAATTGTATAATTGTATGCATATTTTTCTCCATTGCTTCGTGCTTCGCATGATGTAAGGGATAAGGATGTAAACACACTGATCGGTTCTCTAAAGACGAAATTCTGCATCCCGATGTCGACCGACGTGCGAAATGAATCATAAACCTTCTTAAATATAAGTAGGCTGTACCGTTAGAGTATGTGTGTTCTTGTAAGAAGTCGCAGCGAGTGTTTAATCAATTTGAAAGTTCAGTGTTCGACATCTGTCACTTTTGTTATTGTGATAAGTGTTTGGGTCCCGGCTCCGTTAGGTTTTGTGATTACGAGATTAATATAAAAGATAGGCTTGTGGAAAAAGCTTCTGGCTTACTTTCAAAGACCTTGACCGCGTCTAGCTTATAAATAGTGATAGGTGAAAGTTAGGGACTGCTCAAATCGTTATTCAAAATATGTAGGTAGGTATACTCTACTTTATGACTTAGTGCATTAGCACTAAATTTAGCATTACAATAGAAATTATGTTAGGTACAGATTTGTATTCAGCTTTATTGTTGTCAGTAAAACTTACCTACTGTAAGAGAAAAACTTATTGTAAGAAAATTCTTAAAGAAGAATTTGCACTATGCCTTCCACTTAAGTAATTTAATGTGCAGGCAATAATAAAAATATTCAGTGTGAGCTTAATAAAGTGTTATGGGCAGGAACGGGATGGCCAGTCATTAGCGCGGGCTGGCGCCGGCAGAGCGGCGGCGGCGGCGGCGGCGGCGGCGCGGCGCCTGCCTAGCCAGAGCCTGCATTCTTGCACTTTCACCGCTACGCAGACATTCGGATTCTTCCAGAATGCAAGCCTAGCACGAGCTAAGAGCACACCGTTACGCAAATGATTGACGCCGTCTACCGACTCATTAAAATAAGTACCTATGCGTTTGAGAGGTTAAGTAGCTCATTCAATCACACATTTGCATTACTGGCCTAAAGCTCATTTATTCGTATCTCGCCGGCGCGCGCACGGCAGAGGCACCATTGCAAATGCGTGGACGCGTGTGAATAATTTCAAAAGCGTTGTCGCAGATATTTTCGTAAAACCTTAAACATCACTTTGAATAGGCGTCTTGTTCCCTAAAGTTCGATTTCCTCAATCGCGTCTTGTTTCAACAAAAACGCTGTTAAATCATCATTAAGTAAACAATAGACGATAATAAGTGGATATTAAGTATGTACCTACACGTAATAAATAATGGCGAATCTCATCGCTGCGCCTGGTACGGCCTGAGGCACGGGCAGTAATGGCTACGTTTGCAAACACATCAATTAGGTAAACGACAGGCTATTCATGGCGACACAATAGGACCACCAAGCCACCAAATAACAATAGGTTTGTCAGGACAATGTGGTCACCCCGCCCTCTGTCATATGTTTCTACGAACGTCGCGGGTCGGTACTACTACTTAACATGTAATGCCACATCCAGCGCGCCCATCGTGTAGTGATGAAGTTCTAGAACTTCATTGAGTCACTACGGGGGTTTTTATTGTAACACTAATTTACATAATACTCGTGTCTCTACTAGTGTGTCGCAAAACAAGAATGGCAAGAGGAAAAAGAATCGAGTAAGCAATCAGCCTTAATTTATATCTGCTACTAATCCAATGTGACATATTATTTGGTTATTCTCACAGAATAATAGAATACGGTTGGTGAAGTAATCCGCTATCTTTCATAGAAACATGAAGCTGTAAAGCCAACGCCAGACACAGTCACATATTTGAACACTTGTTTGAATACTGGTGTGGTGCGGTAATAAATATGCGATCAAACTTTGAACAAATACTCATATATCCGTGCCTCACAAGTGTTCAAACAAGTGTTCAAATACGTGTTCAAATGTGTATTGCTGTGCCTGGCGCCGGTATAAGAAGAATTATAAGAGTCTACCAGTGACAATACATTAATTCATTAATGATCGTCTGACCCACACTGGCCAGTAAGCCCCGCTACCAATCTGCTCACTGGCAATTTTTTTTTTACTATGACATATACCTTTTTCTATGCTCTACTTATACAGGAGAAGAACATACAAAAAAATCTCATCAAATTCTTTTATCGGATAATAATGACAATTCAATCAGTAGTAATAGAATAGGTATTGTAAAACCTAAATGTGAAATGTCAAGTGTTATTTAATTTTTATAAAAATATTTTAAAATGTAAATAAAATGAATTAAAGGAAAATTTAAATATACATAATTAATACATTATTATAACGTAGGAATTTCTATTTATATTTGAATGACAAAATATGTCTGCCAAAAACGAGCAAAAGGTAAAAAAATGTTTCTAGTGTTTATTAGCAGACAGGGTATAAATAAGGAAACTTAGATTTCATCATCATAATGTATTCAGATAGGTGAGGAAGTATCAACCTCGGAGATCGTCGAGGATCTTCTCCAAAAAACACAAATCGATTGCCGATAGTGGCATTAGTGGCACAGTGAGGTTGTTTTGTTGTCATCACGCGGGGTTATTCAACGAGGCCATGGCCATAGAATAACACGATCTTTTGCAACAGATACTGATTAATTCTACTAGGTACTTATTTGTTATGGTCTAACATGAAGATGACTTGTTGAACAGCTCGAAATGTGTAAGAAAATGGAATCAACATTTTGTACCAAATTACAATAACTTGCTTAAAAAACTTGCTTAAGAGAACCAAGCTTAACGTGATTATCAGAAAAAAACGATCTAAAAATTGGCGGTATAGGCTAGAGACACGTTTTCAAGTAACTTGCTTGCGTGAACGTGATGGTCAATACTCGTTTGGAATCTTGTTTGCTTTTTGTTGTAGCCACATTTGAATGCGTCGCTTATTTTTCTGAGTAGATGATCAATTAATTTCACTTGCATCATGTCAATAATTTCGGCGCAATAAATAAACTAGTTCAAGCGCTCAATGTGTCAGAATATAACTTTCGCCTCGCCTTGTTTTTTGTTTATAATCTCAGTATTTCTAATAAGCGGGCAGGTATCTCATTATGCACGGTGCAATGAACCGCACACGTTCGTCACCGCGTGTCCGTCTGATATTGACAATGTATTCGAAAGTTTATGTTCCGCACACTTACGGGTTCTGCGAGGTCGGGCATTCTTGTCCACAACTATTTGCCAAACTCAAAAACTCGTGTCTATTTCCGCATTCGTCTAAGGTCGATGACGAAATCATCTCCTCTCGTATCAAAGATTGAATGTAGCTGGGCGAATAGTAGGTAATTAAACTGCCGATAATGCGAGGTTATTGATATCTGCGTTCAACCTTATTACATCACAGTTTGTTATGACATTTTGGAGTCCATTAACATGTGAAGTCGATAAGGAAAATGCCTTTGGTATTGCGTTTGTGAAAATACGTGTGGGTTCCTAGAATGCCTTCGAGTTGCTGAATCACTTGTAACGGTTTGCTAATCAAAAGGGGTTGTTCTTTACAGATTTGGTTCCGGCGCGGTTCAACGTGGCCATCATGATGTTCTTCGCGTGTTGGGTCAACTATATGATGCGGGTCAACATGAGCGTCAACATCATAGCGATGGTCCCTGACGATACCACAACCACATCGTAAGTGTTATGTGCCTTATAGCTTCTTGAGAAACTTAATGAAATCATATTCAATACAGAAATATTTAGGTATTCTAGTAAGTAAATGAAATTAGCGAATTAATAAATTGGTACGTAATATATTGTTAGCGTGTGAAGCAATAAGTTAGGAGCATAATTAGTAGTGTATTACTGCAGGCCTTAAACCCAATACGTTATCTGCGGATACGTGACTTTCCGCGGTATCAACATGTTCGTAATGTTGCTATCGTGGGCTGTGATCGTACCTACCTGCTTGTAAACTTTACTTAACATTTTCATAGAATTAAAAATATCTCTGTAGAACCAACACGCTTTCAATGCTTATTGATCGACTCCAAGATCGTTCACACATTTCGATAATAACTCTGGCTCGAAAATGTACAATTTTTACACGTGATTTTGGTTCTATTTACTTACAACTTATTACTCGTGATTTACATGCACAAAGGAAAGTAAACAACCAAATATTCTTCATTCTTATGACCTTATCGGAGATGTATTTACTATCAACACTTCTTATGAAAACTGGATTTTTCTTATACTTATGTACGTACGCAAGCAATTGATTTTAAATAGGATATCAGAATCAATGTCAATACGTATGTATGATGGTCACAGAAGCAGATACCTATATTATCAACAAAGTTATTGTATTTTGTAACAATAAGAAAAACATGCAGCACCTACTTAAGTAGGTGCTGCATATTTATAACGAAACAAAAAACGAACTCAATGCGCACTTAAAATTTAATTTGACCAGTTAAAAAAAAAAAAACAATAATCACGAGAAATAAAATCATGTAAGTATATTTAATTATTGTAATACACGTATTTTTGAATCGTGTTCAGGGAGTCAGTAAGTTGATTTTATCAATAAAACGTACATTAGATGCATAACGTTATGCTAATCACTGTGTCTCGATTGAAAATGGATGGAAACTAGTACCTACATAGAATGTAACTAAAGATTTTAAGCTGAAAAGAAAATATGCTCTTTATTTATTTTTGCACCTACCAGAATTGTTTTCACCTTGTTAATATTTGTATCTTCCATCCAAACTTTAGACCTATCTGTGTATCGATTTATCAATAGTTTACATCGACTTGAGCCTCAGTTCTAGCGACTCTTGGTGTCTGATAGTCTTATCGAGAAATTGATAAGCTGATTCTTGTCAAGTGTCGGAACGTGCTTTAGCGACTAAAATAGTTTGATAGTCTAGGGAACAACAAAACATCTTTTCCTAAGGAACACTTATCTTATCTCTCTTGTATTGACAGAAAGAGAGATTATATCTATGATCTTGTGATTGATGGAAGATACTTAATAACAATCTAAATAATCAATCCGACACATTTTCTCCGGATGTTCTCTTCTAGCTAACGAAAAGTACTTGCAGAGACACAACCTTGTAGCCAGGATTATCCATCAGCAACTTGCTCTGAAATACAGCCGTACAACGGGTTTGCCCGACCCAGTTCTCGAAATGGAAATATCACATTGTACTTATATATGTGCCATTGTGCCAATAAGCCTGATATAGTGGTGGTGAATCGAAGTTAGCGGCGCGCAATGATCATTGACACAACGATCCCGCATGACGGGAACCTCGTGAACGCCGAGAAAGATAAACAAATCAAGTATCTTAACTTGGCTCACGAGGTTGTCGACATGTGGGATGTGGACTCTTCGATCATTGTGCCGATAGTCGTATCAGCCAATGGCTTTATTGCCAAGAGCCTCGACCAACACCTATGGAGGCTCTCGTTGGGCAGCTGGGTTAAGGGACTGATTCAGAAAGCGGTACTCCTGGACACGGCCCGTATTTTTAGGAGGTTCCTCTCTCTGGAGCCCTGACCTTGGCTAGCTTGGACCCTGTTTCCGTTACCGGTGGACTATTTTTTTTAAATATTTTTAAATGTTTTTATACTCTAATATTTAAAAATGTAATTTTTAGGTGTTTTTAATGATATGAAGGATCTAAATAAATAGACAGGGACTGTTTTTGAAAAGACGGGAGGAAGTTTTTAGTTTTTCAGAGACCTTCTATAGAGGGATAAAAAAACCCGTGGGGTTATATAATAAATTACCACAAAAAATAATATTCTCGTAAATGCATACTAGGTATGTTTGAAAACATGATTCTTTTTAGTCAAGCCATAGGTAAATCAGCAGCGATGCGTGTCGGCACAATGAATGGTGACCGCATTGTCGTGCTCTAAAGTGTACCAAATGCATCCGACTGCATGCATCCATCCATGTGCAGAATCAGATTATACGTGTATCAGAAATCAGCATGTATCAGAAATGGTCATATTTTTTATTGAAGTTTTGTATGGGACAGCTGATTACTTATTCACGATTACGATGTCGTCGGTCCCATGGAGAAAGTTGTTCAATTTGATGGTCTGTATCACACCCTTAAATATGACCACGCATTTCTGATGCGTGTATATATTTACATACATATTTCATATTCCTTTGGCTGACTATACCATACAGTCAGCAACGAAAGTTGTTATGAGGACCTTTAGTTAGTCAAGTCGGTACTATACTATCAGAAGTAATCATAACACAGGCTTTTGACTAATCATGGAATGCTGAAAAGCTGTATCAATTATCACTTGTGTCTATAGTTGTCCCGTTTTAGCATGGCAGTTGCGGTCATTGGCCCACCTACATTTACAAACATAAAAAAAAAAAAAAACTGAAATAAAGTCTTTTAACCTCCTGAATCTATCGTGATCTTCACCATGTTTCAATAACGAAAAACCATGCCTAGTTTATTGTTTGGGTGCCTACGGAGAGATATTAGGGAAAGGGCATAATAAAACGCGACAACTATAGTTTAGAAGTTTAAAGAAAAGGTTTTGACAAACATAGATAAGTATCTAAGTTGATGGCCGTACATAAGATGACAGACACCTCAGTAAGATGATTGTTATAGAATTTCCGGACAATGTTGATCAAAACAATGTTGTTGTATTTCTAGATAAAGACTTGTTCACGATCCGCATGTAGGTAGGTACTTCTACCTACATTGTTGTTGTTTAAAAATAAAATGGCTGCGAATTCTTTGTAATTTTAATATCTAAAAATAAACTATATTTTTTATTACCCTTAAGAATCGGCGTGAGACTTACCTCGGTACCTCGTAGGTAACTAGTGTTTACTTTTTGACTAAGTAAGATACCCCCCCCCCCACCCTTTGACTAAGTAAGATATTCATCTGCGATCCAGGATGAAAAGTAGCCTATACCCTTCTCCAGGTCATGGTCTACCCTTGTGCTAAATTTAATCCAAATCCGTTCAGCCGTTTTAGTGTGAAAGCGTAATAAACAAACTCACTTTCGCATTTATAATAGGTATTTGTTAGGATTTCATCATTGAAATTCACTGACAGTCATTATGCCACCACCAGTTGACAGTTTAAAATCGTTTCATAATATAACTGTATGAAACGGTTTTAACACGGCAAATTGCCGTAAGGTGTCCATTTGTTTAACAATTAATTTCCTTTCAAAAAATAGTTTAAAGGCTCGTGCAAACAGACGCGAAATCGCGGGTGCAACAGGCAGCGGTACCTTTGTCGACAAAGGTACCGCTGCCAGTCGCGCCCGCGATTTCGCGTCTGTTTGCACGAGCCTTAACGTGAAAATCCCTCTAGTTTTGTAACAAGTTTACATAAATTGTTTTAATGGTAGTAACTATTACTTTTGTTGTTACTACTATTTTAATGGTAGGTAAGCTGAACGAATACAAAGTTATCGGAAATAGAAACCAACACTCTGTGTACCTGCATACATACAGTGTAGTATCTAATTGTCATCTATAGGCACCCACGCTCACATTCTTGAGGACACTTTACTTACCGGTAAAACGAGGTACCTTAGCGAGACTTTGATAATTTATTTATTTAACCATTTATGCACACACATATAAATATAAACAAGAAGCGAGGAACAGAAAAATACGTACATAATTACTCGAAATGGAAAGGTTTTACTCAGTATGTAAAAGATACATGGGTAGATATTTATTTCAAAATTAATCAGTCTGACCCGTTTCTCGGTACCTACCCGTAATAACACATTTATTATAATTTAATTAACGGATATATTTGTGATATCAAAGTAATTTCTCAGAAAACAATCCATTCTAAATGGCCAAGGCACAATCTGTAATATTGCTCTGCCAAGTACCTGTTATATTTAAATTCCTAAGGGTAATAAACTTATCAATAAAGTCGAAACGTCGTTAAATCGTCTAAATGTTTTTCAGACATTAATGTCTTGATAGGTTTGCCAACAAACATGAATAATGATGAATCTAGGTACTCTAAAATAGTGAACAAAAAAAAATCATCAGTCAATCAGTTTTTCCCTTTCCTAATTTATTTTAAACCAGACATTATGTACTTGCTTCCACGTATGACTCACAGACCTTGATAAAATGAAATATGCATATTAAAAATGCGTTAAACACGTGAGAGGCCGATACCTAATGCTTCAAATCGCATCAGTTCGCCACGCGTGGCCGGCCACGTGCGGCCAGTCTGCCAACATCCTCACGACCCTCGGTACAATGACGGTAATCACCACTTTAACACTTTCCTTATGAAAGCAACAATATTTATAACGTTTTTAACCCATACCGTTAGTTAATACGTTCACTTTACACGTGAGTCTGAAGTGTTAAGGAACGCATGCGCTATGATTTAATGAGTTTATTGAATTGAGTTGCAGTTTGTATAATTGTATGTGTTACATAAGAGTTTAATGTTTTTATTTTTAGAAGGTTAAGTTTTTTTTTATTTGAGCAAGGGAATCAGTAAGGTTCAAATCAATTTTTTTTTTGCACGAATATGGTACAATAGAGATTACAGTAATTTTGCTTTCAGCATATCCTGCCATGATAATTATGGCGTGCAAATACATTCATGTCAGTGACAAATCGCGCGTCGCGTCGCCGTCGTCGGGCATTATGTAGATACTTGGGCTATGGTACTAAAACACGTTCAGTTGTGACAACATTTTTAATGATTCTTCTCCCGTATTCAATGTTTAATGTAACTGTGCACTGAAACCTAAAATATAATAATATTTTTTCATGAAATACCTACTCCGTATTGTGTTCGTTGTTCGTATACAAACATTGCTATGACGTAAAGAAAATTGACAGCCTTCCGGTTAATTTAACTCATTCTCCTTTCATTCACGTTTTGTCAATAATACTTGTAATTAACCATTTATAGCTCCCCACGTATTATGACTGTGTTTATATATTACTTAACTAGTAGAACTACACTTTATTTTTTGTGTTTGTTGAACACTTAATGTCCGTAGTTTAGTTTAGTAGTAATGATATCACTTAATATGCAATGATTTATGAGTAGCTAAATCCTACGTTATCGGTCACCTCTTTCTGAGGAGGCCTTAGATACCTATGCCTATAATCAAGCATTTTTAAGATACATGGGTCGGTCTGTGTACGCTGTTTATTTCATAATATAACGGTGTTTGTCTTCAAGAGGTTTCCATAATGACGTCAGGAAGACGTGCGTGTGAAATGACAATTAAACGGCCAATGGCCACGGACAAAAGATAGAAAAAATACAAACACAATGTCCTACTTGTAAATAAAACTCAAAATATGTACTAGTATAATATAATACAGAATAATATATATTTTAATTTTTTTGCAATTTTTACAACTTATTTTTTCCTACATCTGTTAAGCATGACTGGCTAAATGTGGGTGTACCTGCGTTCGATACACCTCTGCCTAAACCTTCGAGAAATATAGGCGTAATGTTTATGTTATCTCTTGTGTCCACGGTATGTGATCTACCAATCGATACCGATCACGTTTCTACAGCATGTAACAACTCTGTTCGATCAGGAAGGGGCACACAGGTACTGCAATAACATTACCAGAAGAAAAAAAAAGATATTATCATTGACAGTAAAAAAGTTATTGCAATTTGAAATTCACATTTTTTTTACCAAAATTACCCCAATTTCATTATAAATTAGCAAATTTTTTATAGAGGTCATATGTTAAGACTATTGTAAACATCCGCTGGATGACAGGACGGCAGCCTGAGCCCCATGTAATAACACGGTAAAATTCCCGTTTTTTTATTTTTTATTTTTTCCATAAAAAATCTACATAGACTGTCAGTATGATTTTTAACAACACCCTCACGGATCGGACAAAGTTTTTGTTACACGCTGTATAATCAGATAAGTAGTTTATTCTGACATTGATATTTATGTACACAATAGTTATTTCATTATCATTCACAGGGTGAAAAGCGAGTGCGAGGCCATAGTGACAAACGATACTTCGTTATACAACAGTACCGTGGTCACCAAGCGAGAACTACGACAGGTAATATTTTAAATAATTATATATTCTAAGATCCGCAGAGGAACGACCTTCACCCATCTGTTTAATGAATGAAAATTATTTTATATCGAACTTTTTTGCCAACCCACTCGCGATATATTCGCAAGAAAATGAAAATAGGCTGCCTGTACATTTTTTCAGTTTCTGGTAAACCGTCCCTTATACCTTGCTTTTTAACTGTAAAGTGCGTGCCAGCGCACCACAAAAGAAGTCCGACGGAAAATTGTGGAACTACATTTTTTTTGATGCAATGACATATACACTAGCACCGCGGCAATAGGATTTCAGTGGTGGCGCGGACTCTAGGAATAAAGCTAGGCCATATTCTAAACTCACATCTTATCAATCTCCGCACTGTCAGTCTGTGTGAAAAGTTGAAAACGTATTGTTTTCACTGTGAAAACCAATGGCAAAACTCTAATGTAATTTCCAACACCAGGCTCATTCTACCTTAAGCTTAAAGTGAACTGTCATTAGTGTCAATCCCTAATTGACACTAATGACAGTTCACTTTACCTATGTATTCACGTTGAGATTTTTACAGAATAGACCGCGACTGGATTTATTATAGGTGATCTGGGGTGTGGTTTTCGGATAACGAATGCTGCCAGTAAACACAAGCCGTCATATTACAGACCGAGATCTTAAGCGGGCTAATTGCGTAACACACATAAAACGACAATTAATCGCAATAGCGTTCTTTTTGACAGTTCAGCCACGTTCGTTGCGCGTTATGTTGTACGTTGTTGAGCAGACGATTATTAAGATTATTTTCAAACCTATGAAGCAATAGATTAGCCTGCAAAACCCTCGGATTGTGATTGAAAGTGCAAGAGAAAGTGCGAAATCGGTTTTAACGTCAAGTTTTGTGAATGGATCGTTGAATTTATACAAACCCATTTGAAATAAATTGTTCAGTGGGTTTTCATCCATTGTTTTTAAAAAGATACTTTGTTTAACAATAAATGCATTTCGACTGACATATTTATTCAACTGTTCCGCGTGACGTAGGCGTAGGACGCGTTTTATAAAATATTCACAAATAGGTATTTTAAGTTTCGTCATTTGCTACTTATGCGAATTTTCCGTAGCACAGGTCACAGGTGTGTCCTGAAAATGACTACCTTTGTGTTAGCTCTAGCTTATGATAAATGTTTCCGTTAATGCCTATTCCCAGACAGAAAAAGAAAAGAAAGAATAACATTTATTTGGACACAGTTCGTGAAACACAAAATACAAAAATTAAAAAAGTGAAAATAATGAAAAACTGCTATTTTATATAAGTTGCGAAGCTTGTTAAATACATTTCCAATACTTAAAATATTATAAAAGGTGATCAGGGCTACCTTTTATAATATTTTAAGGCGTGTTTATTATTGACTAGCTTTTGCCAGCGCTTTCACCCGCGTGCGAGCGAAAACAGCAGCGAGCAGTGGCCTAGCGGGGCGACGGAAATGGTACAAAATGTTGCGTCGCCACCACCCCGCTTGGCCACAGCTCGTTGCGTGTGAGTGAATGAATTCAAGATTTTTATTAAGTACATTGTTCATCCAATATTCTATAAATATCCAATTATTTATAGAATATTGGATGAACAAATGTTATTCAGTACGGTGTTTTGATAATATATTCGCGTGGGACACTTAACTAATTGTTTTACAGGAAAAGACTAAGTAATGCTTGTACAAATTGTAGATATTATGTTACAGTTAGTGTCAACAAAGAGATACGAGATTTTATGACTAGAGATGAATACTACAAACATGCAGGCGCCCACAGTAGTAAAGCAAACAATAATTTATAAAAGGCTTACCTACAAGATTGGTTGAAAACACCAACTACCTACAAACTTACGTGTTCTTTACCCGACAGCCCCAGAAGGTTGCTAATGTTTTTGAGAGTATATAAGTATGTCTAGTTTTTTGGCAGGCTCTCTATATGTATAATATTTATATATTGCGGTAAAAGGGAGGGGAAGGTTTCTTTATAAATAAATTACAACAATACTTGTATCAAATGAAAGCTAGTAATGAGTCAATTCCAAATAAGTATATTTATGTTACGGCTAAAGACGGGTGTGGAAATAAACTTAACTTCAGCCGGCTAAAGTTAACTGTAGCCGTAACTCCTTGGCTAAAAAGAAGTAGTAAATGAAAATGGCTGAAAGGTAGGTTAGGTTAGGTTAGTACTGTAACCACACAACGCACGAGCCGAGCGAGCGAAGCGAGCGGTGCCGCGGTAGCGGCCGGTAAGTGCTAGGGTCCGGTTTAGGCACAAGATAATGTAAAACAACACATTCCCAAAACATTAACAAAAGTAAAAAGCTTGAAATAAAACAAATTATTTAAAAAAATACTAGTTTTCAGTATGTTTTTGTGAATATTTTTTATACTAGAAATAACTATGATTTTATTAAATAGGATGAACGGATACACATTAAGCAAGTTTAGTCTAGGTACGATAATTTTTTTTTTGTTGAACAGCCAGATGGGGTGGTCACGTTCACATGGACAGCGCAGCAGCAGGCATACGTGTTATCGGGGTACTTCTGGGGGTACTCCATATCCTGCCTGGTGGGAGGCACAGCAGCCGAGTTCTGGGGCCCGAGGAAGCTGGTGTTCGTCACCATGCTGCTTAGCGCCATCCTGACCATGCTGAGTCCGCAGGCAGCGAGGTTGCATTATATGGTGCTAGTTGCAGTGCGGTTCGTCAGCGGTCTTGCAGCGGTAAGATCTTTTTTCTCTCTCGTATCTTTCGGAATGATATATGCAAAGCACACGAAAAAATACTCGTACATTTGTATAATAATTAAGTATTGTAAGTCTAATGACCATGATAATCTAATCTCTTTGGATCAGATTTTATTTCCGACACGGCAAATTTTTTGTCCATAATTTACCTCATACATAAATAATCATTGCTTTACTCATGTGGTTCCACCGTCAATGTCTTACGTATTTACTTATAATAAGGCATCCATTTTTTAATAATCACATTGCATATAAATATTCCATTGTACAATTAATTTATCTTGGATTGTACACGATTTTGCAAGATAATGATTGCGAATAATTTAGGTATATATTAGCATAACTGCATTTACAATTCTATAAATAGGTTAGTAGGTAGGTATTTCGTTTTGAAAGGTTTAGGCAATTTAGCTTAAGTTAAATGTACGAGACATTCACATACCAATTTATTTTTTATGACGGATTCTTTAATTTTAGTGTCAGAACTTGTAACTTAGAACTTCTACATAATAAATGAGCGAAAAGTAAATCTAAAAATAAATCTTTCAAAGTCATTACTTGAAGAATGATAATGAAATAGTTTCTCAGAGGAACTAGTACTTATTCTTTTTACCTTTTCTATTAGTTAGACTCTAATAAAACCACAAGCAATTTGTCGTAGTCGTAAAATCTATTAAGATTCTATGATGTAAATAGAAAAAGTATTAACCGTATGTGCGAATAGTTGTTTTCCTTTGTCACCACAGCGCATTAGAGGTTTTTCAAATTGCTAAAGTAGATAGGACACATAACTGCATTTGTCAACATGTTTTAGTGCCGCCATGCATCGATAATTGTAACGCTAGAAAATATTACAAATTCCACGAATTAATACAATAATTCTATTCTTATTTCTTAACACAGAATAGATTAAAAAACTTGATTTTGTTTTAAAATATATAATTACAGTTACATTATATTGCGACAGTAACTAAAGACGCGTTTCGTAGTGTAAATTGACACAAAACGGAATTTTGTCAAACACTTTGAAAATACTTTCTTTATTGTACATATAATGTCGTTTATTTATTTTCTTTCTTACTTACCTATTTACATTTTAAAGTATTTCTTTAAGATAAAAAAACATAAAATATTAAAAAATAGAGGTCCGCCGGTGTCGGGAGCAGGGCCCAAGCTACCGGTGGTTAGGGCTGCAGAGACAGGAACCTCCTCACAATGCGAGCCCTATCGAGGAGTAATGCCTTCAGAATCAGGTCTCTGATCCAATCGCCTAACGAGAGCCTCCAGAGATGTTGCTCGAGGCTTTCGGCCATCAGGCCATTAGCCGTTACGACAATCGGCACAATGATAGCCGAACTCACATTCCACATGTCGACAATCTCTAAGTCGAGATATTTTATTGTACATACTATTATTATTATTTCTTATATGTTTAAACATCTCGGGACCATGGGTCCCGGTCTTTTGGAAGACGTACGAGGGGCCGAAGCCAACTCGCAGAGGCCCGTTAGACGTATTTAATGGAATGAGGCACCAACCGACGATTATCCCTGTTCGCACTATACAAGTGCAGCCAAGGACAATCCCCGGTTGGAGTAGGACTATTGCAGGATAGGGAAACAAAGATATTGGATTATGGGTTTGCGTGGCTAAAGTGGATTAGTAACCTGGAACTATGGAAGGACTATGGGCCCTGCCTGATCAATGTTATGGTATACACGGATAAAATGGCAGGGGGTGACTTACACACTCATTAATGGGCACTCGAAAACAGCCGCTAGCACATAGTGACGTAGCGACAAGGGGGCAACACTTCCTGAGTGAGGTGCTTGAGGAGTGGAGAGGTATTCCACGGCTTTCAGAGCAATCCCAGAGCCCAGAAGATGGTCAAGATCCCTACGAGCACTTACTGGAATACTTCCTTCCTCCAAGCACGTTTGCTCTTGCGAGTCTCCACTCAAGCCGGTCAATGAAAGCAAGAATGAGGTGGGAGCTCTGTTCCTCGTCAGTGTTCACTCCAGCCGGCCAATAAAGGCAAGCCAGAGTGAGGAACAAGACTTCTCCCGGGAGATCGGGTCCGTGGGATCGCAACTGCCCAACAGCTCGCCACATGCTGCCCTGCCGGTTTTTGTATCTCTCTTGGTCTGGCTCCTCACTCTAGTTCCGTTTCGGCAAAGTAAACTCTACCGGCACAGACCTAGAGTTCGGAGCGCGCAAGCCCCACCACGACGTCAACGTAGAGATACGGCGGTGGGGCTATTATTATTAAGTATTTTAACCCTGTTTTTAGATTAGATTCCTTAAACCAATAAAATAAATATCCATTGAAAATTGTTATAGGAACGTACCTAATTTTATATGTCCATTTTTGTACTAAGTAGGTGTGAAATAGGTGTAATACTAACTAATAGGTGTAAAACTAAATAAATATTTTATTTAAAACTACATTAAAGTTGATCTAAGATACAACAATGGCCACAAAATATCGCGTCAACGGAACGCTAGCTCAGGAACACGCTAATCAAGATGACTCCTAATTTCCCACGGCCATTATATTATTATAGAGGTGTCAATTGTATTTATAAAATGTAAATGAACCTGTTCATGAATGATACTTAGAAAAAGATACATGTAACAACAACTGAATACTCTAGAATAATATTATTCAGTTATTTCAAGCGATGGAGGTTTTTCGCATATTTTATGTTCATAGCAGTGTTAATGACAACACAAGAACATTTTTTTGCGATAATAATAAGCATAATTATGTATTAAACAAGAATTTCATACATGTTCATAGAAGTTCGCAGAACGTTCTGGGCGTTTATGGATAATAATGTACACTTATTACTTACATACATAATTATGTTGCGTTTGCACAACTTTGTTCTTTATTTCTAGGGAATTGAGTAGGCTCTAGGAAGGACTAGTAGTATGTCTGTAACAGTAATTAAATAATAACGATGGCATATCAAATAATAAACGATACCTACGCCATATTTATTCTCAAATACGTGTTCATAGGTAAGAATATCTGTATTCTGAGTAATATTCTAAATAAACCATAACAAGTTGGTAGATACTATCATTATTTATACACATGGACTGTGTTTTAGACTGGTCTCACGTAAATCAATACTTACCATACTTTCAAGGGTCTGACCATTTCGTAACAAGTCTAAGTAGAGGTTCAACTCGACTCCATTACATTCCAAACATTTGCAGGATTTATGTTAATAATCACTAGTGACAATAATGTTACACTGTAAGCTGCGTATCAGCCGCGAAGAAGTTGCGTAGCAGTGCTTAGAACGTACGTAGCAGCGCGTAGAAGGCGCGTAGCAGCGCGTAGAAGGTGTGTAGCAGCGCGTAGAAGGTGCGTAGTAGCGCGTAGAAGCTGCATAGGCGTCGCATAGAATGAACACATACGCAAACCGGCCGAGCATACCTGTGGCCTGTGGGCTATGTGCAGACTACAAAATATTGTGTCGTCAGCTTGAACCCATGGTGTGTTACGTGTTATTACTGTAATCTGTGTCATCACCCTTGTCGGTTTATATTATGTACATATATTTGCACATTTACGTGAGAAGCACTTTAAATAGTAGCTATAAAGTACCGTTTAAACCGTAGATAATAATGACAAAAATGTGTAGTAGTATTATTATGTGGCTCAGTCAGAAAAACTACAGTGTTAAGGTTACAAATTCAGATTATGATATTTTTTTACGAATTGATCGAGATGTGCATAAATTATAATCTAAAGACATTATCATTTGTTGCAGGGATTCCTATTTCCAGCGTTACACGCGTTAGTGGCCCACTGGGCTCCCCCAGCGGAGAAGGGCAAGTTCGTGAGCGCGTTGCTAGGTGGCGCCATAGGCACGGTGGTCACATGGTCACTAACAGGACCTTTAATTGAAAACTTCGGATGGGATTACGCGTTTTATGTACCCGGTAAGTATTCGCTTTACGATCGATGTGTGTCGTGGATGTACAGTTAATGCTTTAACAGCCAATTACAAGTAACTTGGCCGAAACCGAGATCAATTTTCTTCACAGTCTTCATGAGGCTAGACTAATATCTAAAAAAAAATTGTTAAAGTACTTTGTTGCGTAAATAAATGACTAAGGAGAATGGGCCCATCTCGTATTTTAAACACCCAGCTACAAGAACATAATTATCTCATGTCATCACGTTGTAAATGATAAACGATCAACCTTTGAAAAGGTGTGAGAAAACATTTGAATGAAAATTAGGAATACGGAAACCCAAGATTTCTTATTTCCTTCACTTTGATTTTAAATCTCATTATTATTACACGTTTCGAAAAATCCATGTCGGATTTTTGTTGTGAAAAGTTCTAGTAAACGTTTCTTGAGCCAATTCTGGCTTTTATATCTTTTTAAAATTGTTTATAATTGGGTCTTTAAACAATTTTGACGAGGAATGAGGTGTTTTTTTAACAACAGATCAACATTAATTATTGTAGCTGTATTAAGTCGTCCTGAAACCGGTACATTTCGCTTAATAAGCAGGTTTTATAATCATAAATTAGCAATGCCTGATGCGTGGGTGAAAAAATACATGCATGAATGTATTATTACGCTCTTTTCTTTTATGGGGTGAGCGAACTCAGAGTATAACTGTAAGAAGTACGTCAGCAATAGAACATGCCATATTACCTGAAAAAGAAAGCAGGAATAGCTACGTTTGGCTTCAATAAACATACACATAAACATTCACTAATGTTTGTTTGCTCTTTTGCATATATATTTTTATATGAAAACACAACTAGCTGAATACCAAAGTCTTGAAATGAATCCACATAGGTATTGAGTTTTCCATGTCAGAGTTGTGAATGTGGGTGACCACGTTATTCGCCAATTTCGCAATTATCAATGTAAAAGGCCTTAGACAGAGATTGCCCACGACTTCGTCTGCGATCCAGAATGAAACGTAGCCTATGTCCTTCTTATGTTTTTCTACTTGTCTACATATATGCCTTTCATCCAAATCTGTTTTAGCGTGAAAGCGTAACAAACAAACAAACTCACTTTCGCATTTATAATATTAGTTAGGATAGGAGCACAGAGTAGCTCAGATCATACCAGAGTGTTACAAAATGGGCTTTCTTGTTACCTGCCTCTATTTAAATTCCGCGGCGGTTGGTGCTGATTTCTACATAACTAATTGAGCCGTGACGGGCTTGTAGATGTCTTTGAAATAGTTATTGCTCTGCGAATTAGCTCAGTAATATAATATTACTCAGGTGAGGAAACTAAATAGGCTGCCGGATAGGCGAATAATACGAACAAGAAATTATATGCTGAGGGCGGAAAAACCGATACAATTTTGAACATATCTAAACAATCTGTTCAAAATTGTATCAGCACTAAGTCTTATTCTTCTTTTCGTATCGACGATAGGTACATCTTTATTATATTATACTGTTTGCTCCCAGTAAGTAGTACCATTTATTGGGTCATCTGAGGCTAGTTAAGATCGTCAGGGGGAGCGGGTTAACGGACATTTAATTTTGGGACCACCAGGTGGGACTAAGTGTGTTCAGGATCATCACCATCAGCCGTCTTTGAGGCCCCAAGTGATGCGAAGAAGCCTCAAAGACTGACTACGTCCATGTATCTTGCACTACAGTCGTCTAGCTAATTAAACGATGTAAATATTTCAGGAGCGATCGCGTTAGTATGGTGCTTGCTATGGTGGTATCTTGTGTACGACTCTCCGGTGCAGCATCCCCGCATTTCAGACAACGAGAAAAAGTACATCCTCGAAGCTATTGGTGACAAAGTTCAACAGAGCTCTAAAGATTCCAAGGTAAGTTCTTTCGCAGAAAATTTATGTCACAATAAATTATACAGTAGTAATTCTATTTGTGTAGGTACATCTACAAGGCTAATTTGTTTGGTGCCTTTGCTTAATAATATACTAAACTTAAGCTATGACGTGACCCGACGCTGGTATTTCCCGTTCTCATTTCGTGGCCTATGACCTTTTTGAGTACTGAACATTGATTAGTCGTGCAAGTGGAATACCTTCAGTTTTCACAAAATGCACGTCATCGTGCAAAAAAAAGAAAACTTTTTGGTGCTTATGCAAAAATACTTATTTATAGTACTAATGTTTATATTATTACCTGATACACGTATTTAGCTCTGACCTCTATCTTAGTACGTTTTGCGAGTAACGACCTAAAATCGTGAGGTTTTTTTTTACGTTTTGGCCAAGGATCGTTATCCTACAAGGAGAGATCGTGATTTAGGAATATCTAAGGTTGAGTACAATCCTATTCTTTGTTCCATCCAAAAAATGGGCTAGAGCAATTGATTTACAGGTCATTAGACCGGTGTGGTGATATTTTATAGACTTCGTTACCAACTTTTTGCGCTTTTTAGAATGTTATCAACTGTCATAGCAGTAAAGGTGTAATAGCTGTAGTTATAGATTCTCTATAATCATGGTACTCTTTATGCGCTCCTTTTGTATTAAGATTAATGTTGCGTAGTGTTCTGACGCGGTGCGCCTTTGTACGGCTCGTTTTACTTGTACATAATGTTTTAATAATTAAATAGGAATACGTTCTTAATACTCAAGTCAAATGTTGACTGGACCGCAATATAGACCAAATTGGTGCACTAGGTACATTTTTTTACATGCGATATACAGGTTAATGATGTATTTATCCATGTTTCCAGATTGTTCCACCATTCAGAAAGATTTTAACCTCGTTCCCATTCCTGGCGATGGTGATACTGCACTACGGCAGCAACTGGGGCCTGTACTTCGTCATGACGGCGGCGCCTAAGTTTGTCTCCAGCGCTCTCGGATTCAACCTGACATCTACCGGCACGCTCTCCTCATTGCCGTACCTCGCTAGGATGATATTCTCACTTATATTCGGAGCCATTGGTGATAGGTAAGCAATTGGATCTCATTTAGGTATATAATAAACCTCCTTACTTAACATATTGCTAAGGCCTACACACACTGTCTGTACTGACTGTAGTATCTATATATAAAGTATTAACTTACATTGTTTGTAAATGCATTATGCAACCTTTTGCATGATCCCATTTTGATTTGAATTAAACCTACAAGTTGGAGAGTGCTAAAGACTTTAATTAAATCATTAATTTACTCCGCGTTTTCTAAACGAATTGTTAATCACGGTGAATAGATTACTCACATTAATTTTATGTTCGTCCTATTAAGTCGCCGTTCGCCATTATGAGCAACTCTAAAGAGTTTATTATCTCAACAGTGATTCACCGACATACAATCATAATTGTTTTTTGCCCTTTTACAGGATCGTGAAACAGAACATAGTATCAACAACGTTTATGAGGAAGTTCTTCTGCCTGTTTTCCCACGTGGTGCCTGGGCTGCTTCTCATCGGTCTGGGCTACACCGGCTGCGCACCCATCCTCTCCGTGGCCCTGATCACATTCTCCATGGGGTCCAATGGCGCGGCCACGCTAACCAACCTGGTCAACCACCAGGACCTAGCTCCTAACTTCGCTGGCACGTTGTATGGCATCGCTAACGGGATAGGCAACACTGCAGGCTTTGTCACACCACTGGTTACGGCACACTTTACCAAGAACGGAGTAAGTGACTCAAGATTTAACACACTACATTATAAAATGAAATCCTAATTTGACAAGAGTATGAGACCATGACACACATTTTCTTAAAAGCTATGCTATCTAGCTAATTTATGTCTGTAATTTTATTGGTATAATGGTATAGATAATAAAGAGTATTTTATATCTAATCAATACAAAAAAGCCAAGTAAGAAGTATTTTGCTTGATATTTCAGTCAGCAGGTAACTAAAGTTGGACAGTCTGGATTCTGGATGATGATTGGCCTTGCAGAAACCGGTTGTACCTATCGGAGAATACGTACTTTTAAGATTTTATTCTTTCTTTTATCTAACATTATTTATTTGATTCCAGAACGGATTCGCAGAATGGCGGCCAGTATTCATAACAGGCGCGTCACTATACATTGCGTCCGCCTGTTATTTCATTCTATTCGGGACCGGTGACACGCAGGAATGGAACTACGTAGCCCCCGTTGAGGAAGAAGAAGAAAACAAGAGACCAGCAAACTCTACGGACACTACCCTCACGATCTCACCCAAAACATAGGCCGACATATAAGCTTAATGCACACTGATGCATGGGGCATAAGTCTGCTGAATAGGTATTTTACTTGATAACTAGTTTTAAGTTCGTATTAAATCGCCATAATTAAGTATTTAATTGGTTTAGATACCAACGCAACTCGCAAAAGTACATTTTTTTACTACTGTCTGTCTATTACTTTTTTTCAGCACGTTGACTGCGATTTACCCAAAACATTGTCTAAATTCCATGAGATTTTCATTTCTTTGTAAGAACATGATCTAGACTGGCAAATTAGTTGAAATTGTGGAAAATTGCCAGTAAATTGTAAATTAGTAAATTGGTAATAAGTTATTGCTACGAACTGCTGGATCATGACTATTAAATTAATTTTGATGTCTCAGATGCAGTAGGTAAATCAAAACGTGTTAACTTTTTTCATAAAATAGTAGTTGATTGAGTGTTTCCTGAATGATACAAACAGGTTTTTTGATACGTGTTTTTTTTATATTTTATCCAAATGTACTCAATAAATTAATACGAGGATAGATGACCGTTTTTGTGAAACAAAAATACCGGGTTCCAAAAAGTATGGTGCCTGTAACATTTGTTGTCCAGTGTTTTATGAAGTACTTCTATTAAGCGCGTGCCTGTAACTTGCCCAAAAGTATGCCAGTAGCTTGCATGCCAGCGTAACTCTCACCAATCAGAAGTTGTTGTGGTAAAACGCCAAACAAGAAAAAATTACGTTGTTTCGACATAATTCATGACCACACAAAATATAAATATAAAAATTACAACAATAGTGCGTGTCTCAAGGCTGCGCCAAAAAGGTCCATGTTAGTATTAATGTCAGACGAACGCCGTCTGACACTGGTTTACTAATTGACCTCTAAGGACAAGAGACGTACCTATAAGTACAAACAGTTTCAACATACCTTATACATAATTGTTATAGGTGTTAATAAATTAACTAGTAATCAAATATAATTAAGCGCACAAAAAAAGAACTAGCAATTACTTGCATACTTTCGTGCAAGTTACAGGCCTGTTTATTCGCAGCTTTTATTGTTTTATCTTAATAATAGCGTGCTCATCATGACTTGTCCTTAGGATGCTTTCGAATTATTAATATTATTTGTAAATAGCCGAATTATATAAGAATTATTTTAACTAATAATACACAAGGTTTATAAGTTTACTTGCATTATTTAGGTATTGTTTTATTCGTGACTGTGATGATGATAATAAGAGTGAATTATGTGAATTTCATAAAAGAAATTAAATTATTCTACATAAAATTAATCGTTTTATTTTGTACACTACTATTATTTATTTTAAGCCTATATTGTCCCATTGAAGGGCAAATACCCTCCCCTCATTCCATTTTTTTCGGTCTACTGCGATTGCGGAAGGATCGGTCCTTTAACTGCCGCGTGCAGCATACGTCGTAAGAAAAAATCGTGATTTATCTGATTTAGAGTCAGCCCGTTAGGTATACTTTAGTTGTTTTCCTAGATTCAGAAACTCTTTGTTTTACAAAAAAATATAAACCGATTGCGCGCACCTAATTAAGTTACTTGACACTCTTATTTTATACCAAAGTTATAAAATAAGAATAATAAGTGATTAGTCATATTTTTGCAGCAGTGCGAAAAATGCTTTGGCGGTAGTATCGTTCAGAGCTTAAGGTGTACATTTTTACCTGGGGGCAACACAGCCCGACATGGCAATCCCACCCAGGTCCATAGGTCAGCAGTTTCTATGGTAACACCTAGACATTCAATGAATTTAATTAATTAATTTGTTTATAAGTGTTCGATAACGTGAAAATTGTGATTTATGTAAATGAAATATCACTGAAACCATTTAATATATTTTATTATAAATGTACGTACAATATATCTACATTATATACACGGCAGGCATTCATTAATTACATAATCAAATATATTTTAATATTTCCAGATATAAGACTACACAAAGTCATCGTATAATTGATACAGCGCTAGTCACATACTTATATAGACCTTATTGAGCGGCTCACATTGACATGCAGATACTTATGACAGCAAAGCCTCCAACAATCGGTGCAGTTATAATGTTTCTGCTCTTTACATTTGCACTCTTTACCATGTTAGAACTTCTGGACGTGCTCAGCTCGCTGTGTCGATCATGTGCACCGACCCTAAAGGACACTGACAAATATCTAACGTTAAATAAAATTTAATAGCGAGTGATTGGCATAAACACGTCCTATATTAATGGATTAATTGAGGACAAAATAATTAAAGTTATATCCCATTGATACATCCATCTACATTTACCATTAAGTTTGAAACTATTCTTACGTCTTTGGAATTACATCACCAAAACAACTCTGGTTATGGTCACATATTATAATTTTCAAGGCGGGATTCACAAGATGCTTCTTATATTATCACTATGAAATCATAGAGTCCTAAAAACGTAGTAAGTAGTTAGCATACTGGTTCAAAACATAGTCCTAACATCGAGATTAATTCAACGTTTAAAACAAATTTGTTCAACACAGATCATGGTTACTTAGACACGGTACGCATTATTAATAATTTAAATATTATCTCCTTTATCGTACATTAGTTTTGTGCTGATGCAGCGTCTAAACGTAAGACTCGGACTCAGTGTCTGACTCGGAGCCCTCTAAAGCTATAATGTTGTTTTGTCCCTTCGCGTCAGCGCCGTTGGATGGTTCTCTGTACAGACGCGGCACAGACTTCGACCGTGAGTTCTTGTCATCCTTGTTCACGTGCACCGGTTGGAACTTCTTCAGTACTCTCTGATACACCATTTTCCTTGGCGGTACAGGCGGGGGCATGTGGGGAGCCTTCTTTTTATTGTTGTTATGTTCGTATTCAGAGTTGTTGTACTCGGGCTTGACAGCCGTCGGCGTCGCTTTGTAAATGTCAGAAGGGAACATGTTTGGTGATTTCATGTCGTGATAAATATCCCTTCGCCGATTGTAGACTGACGTGTATAAGGGATCAATGTATTGAGTGGTGTAACCATTATTCTCAAAGGAATTCTCACTGGCCGGAGACTCCGTGGATCGACTGTTAAACGAGTTCTGCGGCTGGTATAACGTGTCGCTACTACTCGAGTCACTGTGTAAAATAATATTCGCCAAAGATTTCGATTGGTTTAATTTATTAGTGTTGTAATTTCGTAGCCTTGTCTTTTTGTTATCCTCTGAATTATTATTATGGATGTTGTCAACGTAAGAATATGAATTTTGTAAGGGATTGTTGGTATGTTTGTCTTGTTCTCTATTGGCCGATGGAGCAGTGCAGTTCTTGGTGCACATGTGCGCAGGATCAAACCGTCTCTTTCGGCAGCAATTTGTAATTTCGTAACTGCCATTGCGTATTTTCTCCGTGTTTGCAAGTACTTCTTCGCTGACTTCTAAGCTTTTTGTTCTAGCTGCTTGACGAGTCCAGTCATTTCGTGTAAAAATGGTGGCTGCCGGTGTTAAATTCCCATCAGTTTTGGACTGCGAGGTCTCTCCCTGTTTCTTCGTCATTTGTCCGTAGATATTTTCCGCATTGTTCGTTTTGTTGGTATAGTTGGCACTCTTTTTTTCCCACCCCGTGTATACTCGGGCATAATTCGTATTTGAAACTGTTTCAGCTTGCGTTTGATATTGATTCTGTCGTTGGATATTCTCTGTAAACATGGCTAAATCGTGTATGTTGCTATACACAATATTTTCTTGACTAGAAACCAGATCGCGTTTATTATCGATATTTTCTTGTTTTGATTCTAATAGATTGTCTGAGCTCTTAGCTCTGTTAAAGTTTTTGTTGGTGATATTTTTGTTCGCTTCTTGCGTCTCAGCAAACATGCTGTAGACTTTTGAAGTACGAGCTGCTTTTGAAACGTTACTTCTCGGTGGTTTTTGTGGTTCTAAACCGGTTATATACTTTGCTGGGCTCTGTTCGTAGATATCAGCTGTCGATCGTTGTAATGCTGTTTTAGATACATAATTCCTGTCGTCAATACCATTTGAAATACCAATGTTGATAGAATTGTGTACATATCTTTCTCCTATATATGGCGTAGTATATAATTCATCGTTAACCGTACTGTACAGTTCTGCTTTATTAGAGTAAATATTCTGCCTTTGGGCAATTTGAGGCAAACCACTTACGTTATGGTTGTCAATGTTATATCGCACTACTAATTTAGATTCTTGCTGCATATTGCAAGTTGGCGCCGACAAACTGTGCAGGATATTACGAGGTGCTGGACTGTTTCCTCCATTGCTGTTAGAATCGTCTTCTGAGAGAGTCAGCCCTGAGTCTCGGCTTAGCGATAGTTTCTCCTTACGCGGTGTAGACAGTTCCATTGAATCTAAGGATATTCCAACTGAATGAAGACTGTCGCTTTCTTCGGCTCCTGAATCTAGTAATGCGTTGGAGGTTTCAGGGCTTCCATTGCCCAGTAGACCAGCAATCTGAGGCCCAAACAGGGCTTCGGCTTTTACTATTAGTAGTTCTACGACCATTGGCACTGCTTTAGGAGCTTTGTCACATGGTGTGTTGGGCCACAGAAGGCTGGGACCGACGCACACGCCGAGGTTCATGGGGCACATGAGGTTTATGTTGGACTTCTTGGCTATGGCTTGCAGGAGACATATGAAGTAGGTCAGCATTGTATAGTGAGCCTTGGGCAGCTTTAGAAGCAACGAACGTACGGCTGCCACTTTCTCGTTTTGAGATAAAGCTGTAACAAAGAAAAGGTCGTTAAAGCAACACAATATTATTTAAAAATATCTTACGGTAATTTACAAAGTTTTAAGTGTTTGCCATAATTAGTCATGTCTCATAGCAGTGCGTTATCACTTCGCTCTCGCTTCAAGCTAATCATTCAAGTGTAAAGTAAAACTTATTGAAGTGTGAAGTGATACTTACTTAGAACTTGCAGCCAAGCAGGATAGAGATCTGCAGAGAGTAAAGGTTGTGGCAGCGCTCGGAAGAACTCTTTAACCAGCGCTGCCAACAGTAGCACCGGCGCACGTTCCAACTCGGGGCAGCCCTCCGCCCAAGGGCCTAGTGTGTCCAGCTGAACAAATAGACGGAATCATATAATCATAATTCTAACTCCAACATACAATATCTAAATCGAAAGAAGCATATAAAGTCCTCAAAAGACATTCAATACATTCGTAAACTTAAATCTCTTTTGGATTTCCAAAAAAACACTAGTTATAGAGAAAACGTCGTAATACATTACCTGAGAATGACATATTTTTAATTTAATGTATTGAATATTTCAATTTTATTTTATGTTATTCTTTATGTGAATGTATTGAATATTTTGTGTGTATTTTATTTAGTTACCCAATTGATTTAATAGAATAGATTTTAAATTAATGTTTGTAACTTAGGGAATTGCATAGTATTAAGTGCTATTAATACCTATTGTGGACCAAAATAATATATACCTATCGTCTAATCAATAAATATATTATTGTTATAACTATAAGTCATAAACTGTTTTCACTAATACTCAGCTATCAATCTGGTCTTAAGAGAACCTCTATCCTCACCTTATCTCTAAGCAGTCTAAGCGCTTTAGCGTTAGCACTCCTGCGAAACACGCCATGAGTGAGGGGAGCGAGCGCGCGCAGTCGGCGGAGCGCCAGGAGCAGAGCGGGCGGCGGCGCGCCGCCGCAAAGGCGCGTGAGCGCCACGCCGAACAGGCGCCCGCCGCGCCGGAGCAGGCGCAGGCCACGCCCACCCGACGAGTTGCCGCTGTGAATCATACAAACAGAATGTGTTAGATAAATTACATTTTAATCTAATGTTAGTAACGGTAACAAATTTTACTATGCCCGCTATGCCAGTTTTACAATCACAACCGCATAGGGGCAGAAATCAGAACATCTATCAACTAGACTACTTACTTTTTTAATCCCTGATTTTTCTTCCGCAATTCGAAGACCAGTCCGCAGGGGTTATTTTTAGCGTTTACGTGCTCCAGGTCAAAGCCGTCCTCATTAGACAGCGTTTGCCTTATTCTTGACATCTGAAATAAAAAATATGCACTCAGTAAATGAGAAAGAACATGGGATAACATGGAAATAATTATGGTATGGTCTAAAATAAGTTCCTATCGTTCATAAATGGCGGTTATAATATGTTTACCTGTACAGCATGAGGTCGTTCAATCCCCCGGAGTGGGGTGGGCGGTGCGTCCCTTGCCGTGCGCACACAGAGTGTGAACTCGGTGGCGGCGCCCCACCGTCCGTCCCCTTCGTGCTCGTCGTGCTCGGCGTCGTGCTCGGGCTCGGCGCTGCCGCTCTGTAGCACATGCAGCGCCTGGCGCACCACGCAACGTGCGCTCATCTCTGGGCTTACGGAGACTGTTTTACACTGGAAGTAAATGCGGATTATTAGGGAGGCTTTTTATCATTTAGTTTATGATGAAAGGAAAATGTATATATATATTTGCAAATCAATCAAGTAGGTTCTCATTAAAGAAACATTAAACCTTTCCTGAAAATTACCTTGCTTATACCATGGGAAACCATGGGAAAACCACCTATTAAACAAAATAAATACTTACAAATTCTATCGAACTCGTCGCATCTTTGTAGAAAATCTGGATATTTGTGGATTTTGGTTCAGTGGCCAGTTGAGCAGTTAAAGCATTTTGAATTTTCCTGTAAAAAGACAAAAGAGAATCAAAAGACGATCTTTTGAACATTCCATTCTTCCATCAAACTCAATTAGATTACTGAAATTGAAATTCCTTACCTATACCAAGTGTCTCTTGCAGCTTGGGTGGGGTAGATGGCGAGGTAATTAGCAACACCAGTTACTGTCGGCCATCCGAGCATAAATCCAGTATCATCACCATCAGTCATGGCGATCCAGACTTCAGCCAGTCTTACACTCTCCTTTAGCTTGAAGCAGTTGGTTCCTCTGGCCTTGCCGACGAGGAGCAAGTCGCTGAACAGAAACAGATGACGGTCGAGCGGTGGGGAGGTGGTGCCAAGCGGACTGAGCTGGACTGGTGCTTCCATGATGAAGGTGCGGGGAGACAGGGAGCTGCTGCTCGCGCTGATAGTCCCGCTGATGTCCAAGCTCGGTCGTTTGCGCAGGCTTTTCTGTTTCTGAAAGTAAATTTTGGAGAGTTATAATTAAGGATATGTAGTTCTTTGCACTTTGCGAGATACTAGTATTCTGCTATTTTGGTAGGATGCCTTCGGTGGCTCTGTGTGCAGCAGTGTGGTTGAGTATAGAGTTAAATAGCATGCGAGTGGAAAGACATAGTTCCGCAGTGGACAGCTATAGATGATTTGGAAAAGGCAGATCTAATGCTGAACATTACCACGTTATGTAGTTATTAGAAGTGCCAGAGGAAAGCAGCCTTCTGACACCTTTTTCAAGTAATCCTGCTGATCTAGAAAATCTCACGGTGAAAATTTAGGTGCAGTCAGTTGAGGCAAAGCTTGCGCCCTCACGCACCTAACCGCCGCCGCTGGGGACACCCTGGGCGTCGGGAATCCCAGGCGGATTCCCGGCCACCATAGGCGCGGGCTTGCGGACGGCGAGCAATGGGTAGCTCGCCGTCCGATAAGGACCAGGCCCGGGTCGATGGCGCGTCGTGTTCCACGCGCGCCTCAAAGAGATGTCAGCACACCTGACGGGGTCCGTTAGGACCGATGCCTGTCAGGGTTGCGGAATAGTCCGAAAGGGATACCGGGACCCTGGCAACAGGCAACTGAAGGAACACGGGTGGGTTTTAGTCAGTAAGAGTCTGACACGCCCTTCCGCTCCGCCCAGAGCGGGAGAAGTCATTTCAAAATTTCCCGCCGAAAAAAAAAAAAAAAAGGTGCATTCAGTTGTCAGTAGTGTCAATTCCTAAAATGACAGTTCACTTTAAGCTCACTTCACCTAAGTTTTCACTTGAGATTTTTCCAGAATATACCTGCTAGTTGCTGATGACTCCTTACCTGCGCATGATGCGAGGCCAGCGCGGCGGGCGCGTCGGCGTCGTGCAGCGCGAGGTAGTCGTGCGGGAACAGGTCCTGCACGCGCTCCAGGTCCGACAGGCGCGCTGCCCGGCGGCGCGCGCATCCTCCGCCCACCAGACGCTCGTATTGCGCTAACCGCTCGATCTGGAAAACAGACAAAATTATCATGAGTTTTTGATGCCTCAGAGCCAAAAAAGTAAGCAAGGGATATTGGTGGTCGATCATTTCCATCGTGCTACTACGCCTACTATGGAGCTGTGTTTAGTTCGGAACGAATCACGATTTGTTTTTATACTTTGAATATTATGTGATGATCTTTTTATTAGAGGTCCTCAATAAATAAATAAACAAAACATTATGAAACATGACCCTCACTGGTTTGACATTACCATAACCACCTAAAACTTCTGCATCGTTCGATGCGCGTTAACGTCAAAGACACGCACTAAAAGCAATTTTAATTAACGAAACTGATACCCAATCCCGTTTCACGGTAACTGTTATTTAGTGACAACTAGCCGTGCATAATACCGTATACCCTAAGGCGTATGCTCGTATCCGTTCAAGCATACAAGTACATGAGAGTTTATTAAAGTCATCAGTTGTAACAAAACGTAATCTAAATTCTCATCGCGACGAACAAGAGTCCTTTGGGTGCTCCCGCACGACGAAGCTCTGAACCGTGTCCACGACAATGAAACCTTATTATAACAGGGCGAAGGAACCGTGAGAATTTACCAGTCATTGTCAGTAGCTCACATCATAAGCAAAATTGTATGTAATGCCATAATGCGTGTAGATTCACACATACATTATTTTATTAATCCGAGGTCAGTAATGAATTGGTAATCGTTGCTTAAGCGAATTTTTTGACGATGCTCATTGGAAATCGTTGTTGAACCAATAACTAACTTGAAAAATAAAATGATGATCTGATTGTAAACATTTCAATTCAATTACCTATCTCGCCATTAACTTATGTTTTCACTTAATGTAGACCATTTTCAAGCATGTTTATGTAAGAACGTATTAGTAAAGATATAATTTCTGTGTAGGCCTGAAGCAAAACGATGAGAATTCCTTGCAACTACGGAACCCTGTGGAGTAATAAGGTTTTGTTCGTAAAGCTGACATGAATTTCCCCTTAACAATCGTATCAAATGATTCTGTTTGTGTGTAGACGTGTTCAGTGGCTCGTAAAATTATGCGTTTGACTTGCGATGACCAACATTAGACTGTTACGTGCTGCGCTTCCATTACCTTCTGAGAAATGGTTGCGCTTGCGACGGTACGCGGTACGGACTAGCGGCATAATATCCTGTGGTTTTATGTTTTATATTGGTTTTTATAAAACATTGAATAAGAATTATGTATTTAATGACCACAGTGACGTTTTAAATAATCTTCTCTTGGGATTTCACATACCTACTCCCAATTTTTTATTATGTAGCTTTGATTATGGAATGACAAAAAATGGAGTTGATCGTTATTGACGGCTCCATTAGGATGCCTACATAATATGGCGGTGACGCGGAGTTATTGTACTGTAAATAATTACATATTAATGTGCGCACAACCGCGAACTGACGCGATCACAGTGATTTTCATTTGAATAGACAATTTGACACTGGCACCGTTACTCGATCTTTGTATACAGATTGAGCCTAACCTACCTACGTACTTATATTTAACCGAAAGTTAACAAACCTTTCAAAAAATTCACAAAGAAGTTTAAAAAAAAACAAAAACAACACGTGCTTTTTTACGTATTGTAGTTTGAAGGCCTAAAGACACATTGTAATTTTTTAATAAAAGTAATTACCATTCAAAGAATACATAACGAGTGTAGGAGAATGTCTAATTTAATAATCAAATCGTCATTAGCTTTATCATCAGTAACATTTAAAAGTTTCTTGTTATTACGTACGCTAATCCATTACCTAATTTTTAAAGAGAAAGGTCCTTTTTTACTATGAATGCTTCTAAGAAATTCCATGAACCAGATTTTAAAATTGACGTTAAAATCTTCTTTAACAAAAGACCCTTCAGATGTCTGGACCAACTATGAAACCGCATTCAAACCCCACTTTTTTACATCTGTACAATTAGACACTTCAAAAAGGATTAACCTTTTTTGTTGAAAAACAGAACAAATGTTTTTGTTTTCAAGATAAAACAGAATTTCTTAAAGATTATAAATCCTTTCTTGGGTTTGGAGATAGCATGTTTGCTTCTCAATGAACACCATTTCTCGACTTATTATTTTAAGGCACGCATCCAGAGCATTACAAACACGCGAGTGTTATCTATACGCGTTACACGGAACTGCACTTTCTAACTCAAATGTTTACTTTACAGTAAGTGGGCTCGGGCTTAAGTTTTAGATAACGAGTGAACTGTCCTAAACCGAGATAACCTAGCTGTGCGTGCGCCGAGCCCTTCGCCCCTCCCCCGCACACAACAGCTTTTTACACATTTTCTTTATCTTGAACTTTTACGTTTCCTGTTTTAGTGGACACACCTAGTGGTTCCTTTTCGAAATATTTTAAAATGTCCCAGTTTTATTTCGAACATGTCAAACGTTCCTAATGTAGGTCGCCCACAATCTTTACTAGTCGGTATCTGTATCAATAGAGAAGTGGGCTATGATATGAGGTCTTCGTCTTCCGTCTGAACACGTTTGTCCTTACGTAACGTAACGTATCAGTCTTGCGCAAAGGAAGTTGAAAGTTGTCATCGTGTGTTGTATTGTGATTTATGTAACACTACCAGTATGTCATTAATGAGACAAATTAGATGGTTCAACAGACAACGAGGCGCTCGTGGCTAAGTAATAACAGCCACTGGGGTCGATCCATCAGGTTAAGCTACGCTTGCCGGGGTTGGACCGCGGATGGGTGACCATTTTCACATATCGAGACTCCTCCGTGCCTCGGAAAGCACGTTAAGCCGTTGGTCCCGGCTGTCATTTGTGGATCTTTGGCAGTCGTTACGAGTCGTCAGAAGCCCAAAAGTCTGACAACCAGTCTAACCAAGGGGTATCGTATTACCCAGTTACTGGGTTGTGGAGGTCAGATAGGCAGTCGCTCCATGTAAAATACTGGTATTCAGCTGCAACCGGTTAGACTGGAAGCCGACCCCAACATAGTTGGGAAAAGGCTAGGCAGATGGAACAGACAACGAGGCAACTGTCAATGCGTTATGAATACAGCTTTATGCCTCACATTTTTATTTTCATTTCAATTAAGTATAAAGCTTTCACTACCATTAACATTACAAAACTATAAGCCGATTCCTTTTTCTTTAGTACTAAAATCCAGTTTAAGGAATAATTTATAGAATCGATCGCTTTAAATAAATATAATACCACTTTCTTCATTATCGCTAACAAGACATTTTCGTCAAAAATGCAGACATTATTAACATACGAGCGATTTTCACTCGCAATGAGCTCTCGAGGCGCCATAATTACGACAGAATTATCGCTTGACATTGGTTTTAAAAGCAAATTTAATGCCGTAAAGGTTCTTAACGGTAATGTGGCATGCGGACCGATTCACGGAATGCAATGCGCGTGATTCATTGAGAATCGGGACCCGAGATCGGAACAAGGATGTGCAATACCGCCGAATAGGGTCGTGAATAATTTGCTTAAACATTTATTGCAGCAAAGGTTAACTCTATGATGAATCTATTTGAATTTATAATTTAGTTTTCCACTGTTATTTTGTTTAGCAATACTTTTTGAAGGTCTCGTTAACGAATTCAATTACATGGGAATAATTTGAGATACCTTGAATCAAATTTTGTGTGATCAAATTCGACGTTCCTTTACAATAAACGCTATGACGCATACTCATGCATTTTATAACTCAAAATATTGTTGTGGTATGTAAAGTTCGTGTTTAGTATAGTCTTCATAAACTGAAAGGGAAATCGTATATTGCAGTATTACGGTACACGACATGGAATACAATGCTGCTCACGTTGAACTAAATACTCGCAAAGTTCATCCGGAATAAGGAGTATAAGTAATCGCGCGACATCGTGCGACATCGGGCGGGGTCGAAGCGGGTCGTCGCGACACATCTCTCTATTGTTGTGCCATTCGACAAGCGCCTACTCATCCTCCATGAAAACAATCCTAAGATCTCAGATAACGTTTCACTTTTGGTCAAAATACCGTTCAGTAAAAGTGATTTCTTTATCAAAGGTCAACGATAGAAACTGAACTGTGAGTACGTTCTATTTACTCACCTACTTAGAGATGTCAGTGTTATTTCTCATTCAGTTAGGTAATCAATTGCTGTCAAACGTTAGTATGTGTATATTATTCATGTCAATAGCAACACAATGGGCATATTATTATTGTTACAAAAATCGCATCGCGGTATCGATTTCATGATAACGTAAAATAATGAGTGCTGTATTAATTAGATTATTCCATCCGAATGACCTACATAGTACCTACTCGTTTCCTCCTGTTAATAGAATAAGTGGTAACTAGAACAGAGAGCTTGTGTTTGTACCACAAATCTGATAATTGTGTTAATTGTAATGCTTTACTGGAGCGCGGGTTACGGAATATTGGGCACACAATGCGCAACAGTTGCGAAGAGCGCGTTGATGTCTTTTGTATGTAGATAAAGGTCGGTAAATAACAACAACAATATTGTTATTGTTCATAGATTTATTATTATATCATTACTTATATAGCACGACGAAAATAGAACAGAACCACTTATCATAACCAACCAAACAAGGTATGTATGAAATAATGTCAAGTAATTACGAGTTGAAGGCGAGTGATCATAAATCATATCGAAAGCAGCGTTGTTACCAAAGAAGACATCAAGCGTGGAATTTTCGATCGAGAATGATATAGGACTGCCGCGGTGATTCGGAATAATGCATTCTGGGCCGAATCAAGGCACGCAGGAGATTGCGGTCAACGGCCTTCTTACACACCCTGAGCCTCCTCGACAACATTCATTTTAAAACAAGGACGGGGAAAACACCTCATGAAACTTAACAATCTTTCAAATGAGATGCCAACTTGGATCGCGCTCGGGAACTCAACAATTAATGGCAACGATAAAACATTATTCTCGCGCTCTGACTTCTGACCAATTTAAATGGAATGCCTTTTAACATACAAAAGTTCCTGAACATAAAATTAAGTTCACATGTGGTTGATTGAGAAAAGCCTGAGATAATAGCAGACTATAAAACTGTAATATGACTTGGAGGAGGTACATGGGTTGAAACAAATGAGATGTTTTGTTATCCTTTATTTAGTCGTTGTCATTAAGAATCACTTAACTGACCATGTATTCGCAGAAGTTACAAGGAATTTCGTTTGAAACATTTATTGCGAAGTACTTAAGTAAATATCAAAGTTATCAATCGCATTGTGATGCAGAAAGAATGACAGCTTCAATAATTCCAAGCATGGCCAAGGCGTAAAAATCATCACGTATTTAGCAATAATTCGTACAGAGACATATGTTAAGCGGACAGATCTATTGCCTAACAATTAAATGGCAAGCACAAAGAATACGCATCATTACACATTAACAGAACCTCTTGTAAATTGAGTGACGGCACATCAGATGTGTTACGTCACGTTATAGTTAACAATAGTGCGGCGGCTTCGGCGTCAATCATGTCTTGGAGACGATTTTAAATAAGTCCATGGGAGAAAGTGCATCGCCCGAGGCGTGGTCGTAACGATGTGCCTCGAACCTCGACCTCGAACCTCGAACCTCGAACCTCGACCATAAGACGGCTAATTGAACCCCGGCTCGCCCCCGCAGGTCAGCGCCTGACCGCACAATTTAACGCATTTCATGCCCCCTTCTCACCTAATGTGGTAAGATCATTGATTGGGTCCACTCTTAGCGATGACGTAACGCCTTGTACAGTGACAGAAATGATCAGTTATTAGAAAAAGTTTCCCAAACATGTTCGAAGTCAAATTCCTCACAACAACTGCGTCTCAGCCTGTTGCATCATTACATCTGATAACCTTCAAAGGGCCAAAGCGCAGCGATAAAGCAGTTAAAGTGAAGATTTATTAATATACTCTTATGTGACGTTTACTGCATCTATTACCTAACAACCGGGTTTACGAGCATAAAAGTGGAAAAATATTATTTTACGTAATAATCGCGTTAGACAGGTAGAAATTTATTACCAAAAATCCGATTGGGCTAAGAATGAAATCCGAATCCCGTTAAATATTTGATCGGATTTACGTCAACTTATGATACATGGGGTAAGGCCATAAGACGGAGGTGACAGCTACCTAACACTACGATTTTTTTTAGTATCGATATTATTATTTTGGTAACTTTTATTATCGAATCTATAAAAAGTGGAGGTTAAATAAGGTAGAGATTGAGTTTAGTTATTTGCCTAAACCAACACGACTTGGTAATCTGTTACATCATCGGTCAACCACGTTAATCTTTAGGTTCCAGAGTTGATAACTAGCGATATAGTAGTTACCACAAAACTGGACAAAGTACCGATAACTTTGTTTTCCGCTTTCTCTTTGCGTAACGCGCAGCATTGTTTTTCAATTTACATCACCAATTTACACGTGGAGTTACTGAATTATCGATATTTGCACTTCGATTGTGAAGTCTTTGAACGTTATTTAGATCACCCAGCTTAACAGCATCAACGATACACAGATTCAGAGTTCATCAAAATATCTTTCGAAGACGACTCTAGGGGGTGGTAGAGTTTAGTCTTCACCCTAAATTGCTACTTGCAAGCTTTAAAATCTTACGTCATTATCATATGAACACACCACAGGTTGGTTACAGCAATAAATCTAACAATTTTAATCTTAATCAAAACTAAAAAACTAATACAACATAAAAATCATCAATCTTTTCGATTTATTATTTTGAAAATAGAATTGAGAACACAATTTATAATTAAATTGAAATTTTGAAATCTGTCTGAGTTAGCACCAATGTATTGTATGCTTTGGATTTAGCGCTATTTCATTTGCATACAGACAATGTAATAGTTGTATCGCATGATAATTAAATTACATAAAACATGACAAAGTATTGAACTCGCCGAGGAAGTAGAATCATGGCGTGTCAATATTAAAATCGATGTGCCACTTTTCACGTTACGTAAACCACGTTAAGTTGTATTTAGTTTAGTCGGCAAACATGATGAATGGAGTACTGCAGTATCTCCATATTATCGAACATTCGTCTTTTGGTTACAAAACAATAGAAGCAATAACTTCATTAAATTCGACTCTTGGTATTTATAAGATTTACCATTGAATATGGTGAAGTGAAACAGCTGCGTTTGCATCTATTACGTAATTAAAAATTATATATGGTGCCAACACACGAAGTGGATAGATACAGAATAAGGACGCAGCATCGCCTTGAATAAAAATACCAATAATTATATTCAATTACAAGATGTAACAATCACGAGCGAGCTAACAGATTTCATATCTGTGTATAATCATGTTCGGTACACACTACTACGTGTATAATTTGTAAGCGTATAAAAAGTTTGGTTATACTTCGATTGAACTAATGGTTCGTGCGTTACAAATGTCAAAACACTAGTAGCACTGCAAAAAGGTGGGTGGATGCATGCTCTTGTATGACAAAATAATTAATATATGAAATAAACGACAGAGGATGACCACTAATCTCAATCTACTTAGGTCAGGTTCGTATTGATTTTCTTTGGATTTTTAGCCAATTTGTTCAAGTATTTTCCAGTAAATGTTTCTTCGTTTAATCTACAAAAATAAGGATAGACAATGTTGAGTGCCTGTTGAAAATTTTCAAAAAATAACAGACAATCAATATGCACCTAACCTAAGTTGGTGAAGCTTATCCTAAGGCTTAATTTTAAAAAAAAACATTGAAATAAAATATTTTCATCAAATAGTTTTGGATTTTCATATCCTGTCCCTGGATATCCCCAAGGACGCAGTGGAGCGAGTCATGGTCACCGCTCCATGGTTCCCGGAATATGATTTAAACGCTGCGCACACGCAACCGACGCGAAACTACCAATTAACTCCCCGAGGAGGCGACATAATGATGTGTCAGCGTTTTTATCATTCTATTTTACTAGATGAAAATATATATGTGACTACGGAGTTCTAGGAACGGCGTAAAGTCATATTCATTTTGTCATAGTAATTGAAAATTGTAACGAAATACGCTTTTTCACAATTTTCTTTGTAAGGTTAACCTCGTAACAGCTAGGTACGTTAGTATATTTAAAACTGTTATTTCCAACCAGAATGCGTTTTTGAATAACGGACTGTCTAGTCTTTATTAGTCATTTAAATACCAAACCGTTACATTTTTCTTCTAATTTGACCCCGCAGGAATTCAGTGTCGCTTTTTATAGTTCAAGGAAGTGGTTGATTCCTATGTTTTTTTGTATCGTAGCTGGTTGTGAAGATTTTTTTCTCGGTCACGTTTTACCATGGAAACGGGCACGAGCGGCGGACGTGTCCCGTCGATGTAGATCACTGATCATCCACCGTCCGCGCCCTGCCTGTGATGCCTATGGACGGCCAGTCACGTCCCACACCTGATTCATGACCATCTCGCGATATTCATGCGTCGTATCTAGACGCATCACATCTTCTGCGCAGATTCCAGCTCGATAACGTCATTAACTTCCTTCCTCCTCGCTTATTTAACAAGCAATTTACTTTATTACAAAAATGCAAAGCCAAAAAAATAATCCTCGTAATTGCTTCCCCATGGTAACCAAGAATCATTGTTCCTTCGGTCCGTATTCATGAATATTTTTCAAATGACTCCTGGCTTTGTAAAATGTCCTCGTTACAAAACAATTACCCAAGCATTTGTTGAATGTTACTGTGGAGGGTACAAAGAACAGTCGGATCACCGCAGGACGTCGACTAATGATGCGGACGGGTCCTGACGTCACGTCGGGGGGTCAGTCAACTTACTGTTCCAACACGTGTTGGCGCAATGTTATCTTTAGATTGGAAGATGCTGCACAGATTGCAGTGGGAACATTATTTTTAGAGCGAGTCCTTTGGGAGCGTTGCGTACGTGACTATTTTTTAAACGCGTACGCAATCACTGTCGAATTACGTGACGACGTCCACTTCCTATACAAAACTGTTTAATAGAAGTTCGCATAGTGTTGCTTCCACGGTGTTGTTTGGTTTTGCGTTTCGTGTTGTGGGAACCGACGGAGATGCACAATGATGCGAGCCCTATTAGCCGCCGATCGGCGCGGGCGCACCAACAAACACTGTTCCGCGAACCCAGAACAATGGTGGGTAATTTTGTAATGTCTTCTTATTACCATGCATGACGCAACGCACTCTCGTATACTCGTCCTATGTATTCCTATGATTAATTATTATTCATACAATGCAATAGGTTATTTTATATTTAATTCTTACGATTTACGATGCCTGCATTTCAAATGTAAATAAGTAATTCATAGTTCTTTAAATTAAATAATCCTTGACGAACGAGGAAATTCAGTGAACATTGTTGTTCGCATTTCCTACAACAAAAAATATGTTTAAGTGTTTCGTTTTCTACAGATCTCATAAAATGCAATTCACGTAGGAAGGAAACTGTGTCACAATTGAAATTGTCTTGGACCTACTAAGCGTACAAAATGAACTTTCATTTGCTAAGGTTATATGGAAAACAAAAGAACTCGTAATTGCTGGTTGTATAGTGGTGCACACGCCTACAGGTGTGTTCTGAGCTATATTTATCATCTTCGCATCGTTTGGGAGATCCTGTCTTGCACATGTTGTATCAAAATATTTAATTAGTATTTCCCTTACAAGAGCGGCGAGCACGCGCGTATGCAGACTGCGCAGATGAGTTTTTGCTCCATTTGCTAATAACTCCGGGACATCTTGAGCGTCCTCTGCGTCGCCATTTATAAGAAGCGACTACTCAAATAAATTCGTTCGTGTTTTGTCAAGTTAATTTTGTTTCGTACGCCATTATGTCTGTCAACGAGAGGTAATTTTTTCAAGTTTACTGCCATCAGGTGTGTTTGTAAGTGACAGGTGCACTAACTAGTTAAGCCTATTAATATTTATAAAGGCGTATTACTAGACAATAGGTAGCAATGAACACGCTAGTCTAACAAAAAAAGGAAAACAGTATAAAATTAACCATGAAAAATGTATAATGTAAACGTTCTTAATTAATAACTAGGTTCTCGTTCAAACAGTTGATATTAATCATGATAATTGTAGCATTTGTTAAATATTCCAGGTAGTTTATGTAGGCTACAATTAGATGCGCTTTCGAAGTGGAGTTATGAACGATTTAATGAGATGCATCTAAACAATGCATTATTCATGTGAACCTTGTTTACATCTATTTCACCTTTGTTGAGAACGCCTCTCGTGACAAAGTAGGAACTGACTAGAAGAGCTGCGTCATTCGCACAGATAATTTACATTGAAAATGTTTTATTTATTTAGCAGACGTAGAGAAACAACCACAATTTGTTAGGAGCATAAACTTTACGTGATCCGGAACTCGAAACGAATAAAACGCAGTTTAGAGCGTGTTCTGCAATTCTCATTAAATAAATAATGCTTTAATCACTACCGTAAAACAAAAAGCGAATCGATGAACAGAGATAATTAAATTAACTGTATCGATCAATCACTAGTTACGTACTACAAGTCAACTAAATGGAGTTTTGGGTTACGGACCCATAAATCTGGTTCAAACTGGATAATTACGGAACAATAATTATGAAATACGTTTCAATCTATCGTATCTTCGATGGCTCATACGGTGAGACCTTTCCAATTACTTATGTAATGCGAGGCTCTCAAATTATGGTATAACACGAAGAAACGGGACCGATTTGCCTCGAGCCTGAGGTCGGCTCTATTCATTAGGTAATTATGAAGTTTTCGGGGGCTCAGGTAAGAATGGAGGGCTCCTTTGAATGAGTGTTCTGTTTATTAGCGTTGTTCTAAACAAGGAAGACTTCAATCGCTTTTGTTATGTTGTTATCCTCCGGCATTTGTTTACTGTTTAGGAAAACGTTATTTTACTACCAAAATAGATGTTACTTTCTTTTAAAGTACAGATTGTTGTGATAAGGAACAAATAAGTTTTTTTTAATTTTTTTATTGATTTTAAGACATTTGTTCTATGTTATTGTACGACATAATATATGTTTTTTAATATTCTATTGTTTTGGTTTGTTATTTACACTCGAAACTACCAGTGTAGCCCACATTTTGGTTAATTTGTTTAGTTAGAAATATGTTTAATGGTTAAGTAGGCAAACCTACTAAAAATAATATATTTTCTGTTCAATCGGTTGGTTTCGTCTGTAAGTTTTTTTTTTTTTTAAATATATTGGTATTTTGGGTCAAAAGTTGGAAGGTTAGCAAAGCTAGTGGTATTTTTCAATAATCTAATTGTATTTCCGTTAAAATTTCAAACAAAACTACATTAGTAACATGTAAGTCGTGCCTGCATGCAACACTAAATACAAATATTGGCAGTTTATTAAAGTAGCTATTGGCATACCGTACAGCCACACAAATTAATCTGATTCATATCTGATCAGACTCATAATTCCATGTCAATTATGCATGCATTATTGGGCATTGTATAACATGATATTAATCGTGTGTCCGGCTGCCAACATTGTAGGTAAATATACTCGACTTTTTTCATTCACACCGATACATTATGTACTCAGTACCTCACGCACTAAGACCTATGTTTTACAAACAATCAATGTATTTACATATACGAAGCCATCAAGTTTGGAATGTGGAATATTTGCTAGCAATTAAGGATATGGCTATGATTGGAATTGTAAAAACCCTGGCCATTTTGTACAAGATCAAGATATCAACGATATGCAGCATTGATCTGTCAATATTATTGACTATTTGAATATCAAACATATCAATAACCTCTCTGATCCAAGGAGATATTAATTACAGGAAAATAATAATGCATATCGAACATTGTAGTATGTACGTCAAGGAAAATACCATGGCAGACAGGTGGCTTAATTGCTAGCATTAAGTTGGACCCTGGCGCAATTAAGGTCGCCCGATGCATTACAAAAACAGGATGCTTAGAAACTTGACGCATTGTCGACACTATTGAATCATACTGTAGCTAAAAGAAATCGATTGTGACTGGCCTTGTCGTAAATAATAGAGTTTGATTCAAACCGCTATTGTTTAGTTGACAATACACCATACAATAAAAATAAGTATTAAAATATATTAGCATAGATTTTAACACAGCTGCCTGAACCTACAAGTGTACATGCAACAAGTCGTCAAGAAATTAACACTATATTACTTTTTATAAACTCAAGTTATAATGCATCTTCTTAGTACATAGCTAATATAATCCATGAATGTACGGTAGCAAACGGCAGGGGCACTCACATGCATCATAAGTCCTTTGTGTAGGCAAGTAGTAGTCACTGACACGGGAACATCACAAGCGGGGTCACGTTCGACCCTTGTTTATGTTATGGACAATTGTCACTATACTATGGTAGAGGAAGGGCTACGGGCGTGCGTCCCGTGGCGCGGCGCGGGTGATACTGCGCGCACCTCCTGCTTGCGCCGACGCGCTGCGCGTACGCATCGCCCGCCCAAACGTGCATGCGCGAATTGCGCGATGCACCGCCCGCCCGCCCAAATTTTATTAATTGATTTTTATTTTATTTGTACAGTGTAGGTTGTTTTAAGGAATATTTAATATTTTTAGCATGTGAACGCTTTGAACTTAACTCTTTTAAAGTTTGGCAACACTATTTTTTTATGTAAAGGATTTCGCAAGTGATGTCGTTTTATTTTTATAATAAGTTTAAATAAATTACCGTGTAATTCTGAGGCATTTTTATATACCACTGCTTCAAAATCTTACTATTATAAGTTTATAACTGAAGTAAACTGAATAGAGAATCTAACAAATTAACTGCATAAGTGGACAATAGTTTACAGAACATTATTATTTTGGAAACTCATTTATGAAAAGCAAGGATAATAATACAAAACATAGCGTTTGTTAGACAAGCGTCCGGCGACATCGATGAAGTCATCTAAGTGAGTGGACAATAATGTTTATACATGTTTCAAATTCCGATATGCGGATAAATGGACATGCCTACACTGCACTGTGTTTACTATACAATACTAGCCTGAATTTAAAAAATGTATTTTATCAAAATTCATCATGCAGTTATTTTATTTCATTGTTAATATTTTGATAGCCCAAACTATCCGTTATAATGAAAAGACAATAGAACAAGTTACTCTTTGTTCGACTTTACGAGAATGCTGTAATTTATCGCGACATAAAAACGATATAGGTTATAGAAATCGTTTCAATAAAAAAAGTAAAAGTAAACACCCGATCTTTACAAGAATGCCGTAATTTATAACAGGAATATTAATTTCACAGTTGACTTTTGATATCTTTCGACTCATCAACCAGTTGGCTGTCCTACAAACCGGTACTTAGTTGCAGAAACTGGCAGCCCACTTGGGTCATTTTTAAAACTATACGCGATACAATAGATGGTGTAGGTCAGAGTTATTTACGAGTGACAGACAGTGCATAAATCATCGGTGTAACATATCAATGTAATAGTAAATGTAAGAGCGAATCAAAGAGTTTTCGTGCTCGTGAGCCGGCACGCGCGCAGCCTCCGATACGCCGCGCCCGCGGCGGTCAGAAGTGGAGTATGTCACACGACTTATCAATCATAAACAGTACACACGTCGCTGATCTAGCTCCAGATGAATACGCGAACTTGGACAGCACTGTTCCTTTTACTAAGTGAGCTCTGTGATCATTAGAATCCCGTTCACATTTGGTAGATAGAGACTATTTACGATTACTTCTGAAATTGGCTAATTCATTGTTCTAAATGAAGGGGAGTGGGTTTATACAATAACTGTTAATTTTAGTAGTAATGGTATTCTCAATACCTGCTCTATATCAAGACTAACTGTGTAATTACTTTACCAATGTAAACTGGGTTTCACTTGGAGAACAGTCAATCAACGAGACATCGGATATCCCTATTAGTTTATCCGTTAGTGATTTCCAACGATCACTTTGTATATAGGAGCTGGTCACAAAGATTTATTGGAAAACAGGAAAGAAACTATCTAGCGTGCCAATTAGCGAAATTATAATCATACTCCACCAATCTACATTTATTGCCATAACTTCGATGTTTATCATAATTCTACCACTAATAATCGCAGTGTCGAAACTTCCGTCGTGTTGCGCCACACGATCGTAGGTATCGATTGCTATTCGGTTGTCACCTAAGCCAGTTGAATAACGATTATTGAGTAATCGATTTATAATAATTTGAATAGTGTCATGTGTGAGATGACAGCTCTAATCATCGGATATATTACACTATTTGTAATTCGTGTCGCGATAACTCGAAAAATTAGTTTTTATTGAGGACACGACGTGTTGCGTTTAATCAAATGATGAACATTTACAACCGTGGTATTACAACCGTAATTATTTAATTTGCTCTATGCCATTCGACCTAAATAAACAACAACAATGTGAAGGAGTCGTGTTTCTGACAGAGTAACCCGAATTCATCGACCCCGACTGTGTCCGATTGAATTAAACCAGTTAAATTATATCATTGCTGTCCGTCTGTCGTCAGTAATTCGATTAACTGCCACTAACCACGCTCCGATGGGGAACACGACGATCGTTTGCCTTTTATAGTTTGGTATTTTCCTTCTTCCCATTTATAAACTGTTCATCGTAATTTTAAAAGCGACGTTTTTAATTTTTCCAAGCAATCAGAAAGGCAATTTGAATCGGATACGATTCAACAGCAATTGTAAGAAAGTTTTTATATATAAATTGATGATTTGGAACAATAACAAAGAAGTTGGCTATTCTGTATAAATGTAGCTAACGGTTACGTTTTATGAGATTCAATAGCATTTCAATTATTTTTAATTAATATGTGCATTTCAAGTATTTTTTTATTCCCTTGTAGGTCTTGTGATTATATCGACCGGAAAGAATTCCCACGGGAAAACTAGACACTAGAGGGAAAATCTCTCGAAGTCCTAAGATTTTATATCCTGAATCTAAACATAATAAAATGAAGTCGCTTTTCGTGTCCGTCTGTGTGATCGCGTCGTTCTTCTAAACTACGCAAGATAGTTTAATGCAGGTTTCACCATCATTTAGTGAATTTATTCCCGAAGGTTTATGAGTGAAATACACGAATATTAAACTTTCAAATAATAAAGAAATCTCGATGTTTTTTCATGTCCTAAAACCCATGCAAAGCAGGGGCAGGTCGCTAGCAAGGTATAAATCGTCTTATACTGTCGGGTCCAATATTAATGATGGTCGGCATATCTTCGCATCGGGTCTATTAAGATTCTAATCGCGTGCATATTCACTCACATACATGTACTCTTACATGTGTCATATCCAAACGCGTCGAGTGAAGTGCCTACTCGCGTACAGAACGCACTGAATCGACAATTGGCTATTAATGCAAATTCGCAGCATTTATATTTTGTCACCCCCGCGCTTCGTACTCTACGAAGCGAGGTACATAGTTTGTAATAAAAACGCTTACAACGCTTTATTAGGCGATTTTACCCTGTTTTTAGGTCACAATAACGCAACGTTATTCAGCACGTGAACTCTCTATATGTATTATACTTATAAGTATGTGTGAGAATTAAATTATATGCTTCTACACCCATACATATGAACCGTAGGTAATATCCCGCAAGTCCTGGTACGTCAGTAAGGCTCAATTTACACTGAAATGGCAGCGGCCGGCAGCGGCCGGCAGCGACGAGGCGAGTAGTTTTAATGACAAGGAAAAGCACCGTGCGCAACCTCACGGTGGCTCGTGCAGTCTCGCGGCGGCGGCGCGAGCCGACTCGCTTTTTTATTCTATCAAGCGTATCTATATTTTTTTATATTGCATATAAAGTTCATAATGCCATGTCATTAAAATTTCTCGCCGCACTGCTGCCGGCCGCTGCCATTTCAGTGTGAATTGAGCCTTGTGTGATCTAAAGCCGGATGCGATAAATAAAAATAACACTTTCCTTAGTTCTGCGTGGGTACTAAATAAAAAGGGAATAACAGACATACAATTTTGTATCCAAAAATCCACGTGTTGATCTCGCTGTTACAGAAATAAACCGAGACAAATTTTCAGCAAGTCTTCGTTCATGAAATTGATGTCTTGGTTTTTCTTAAATAAACATGAAATCTGCTTTGCAAAGTAAACTTTCGACATAACAAAATAGTTGTAAGTACATCACAATTTACAATGCAATGCAGCTGCGAAACGTCGTGGTGTCACGATACATTAAGAAATATTACTATCACGAAAATTGTCGCGATGAAACCGCTGACTTTTAGCCAACATTTATTATTATGATATTATTAACTTATAATACTTTTTTTATTGACACATAAAAAACGAATATATAACTTTTTACAATACATTATTATATACCAAACCTCCTTGATATTATGCTAATACTTTGCCTCTTGCAGTCTACATAAGTGCGTGTTACTGGTAGGATTCCAGAAAATAGGTCGGTCGGTCTAATGAGTCCCGTGCAGTTATTTGTGAGGTATTATCCAATTTTCCGTTCCACGTCCATTATGTGAATGAACCGCTTCTATTCCGACGAGTGTGCGTGATCGGCCTCTGACAGCTCACGCTATTCTCAGGCACTCTCAGCTACTATCGTCTTCATTCTATTGTTTAAAAGTCGGCTAAAAATTAGTGCTGTTTTCGGTTCCTTCCTTATAAAGCTAAGTGATGAGTCACTATCTTTAATCTGAATCATTAATATCTTACTATTTAAGTACTTGTTCCAGTAACCTCTCTGAATATTTGCAATGCTCCTTTTGTTGTGAACAAAGAGCGACGTCTGCGACTATGTAGTTTAATAAGTCATGATACCGCCTTTGATGAGATTCACAATTACAATGTGCGGGGCGTGCCCTCTGGATGTTATTACCTTTTCATGATAATAGTCTTTCTTTTGTCTTTTTGTTTATTGTACCATTTTGCTGTCCCACTGCCGCACAGCAATATTTTGTTGTCGCCGATTGCTTTATTGTCGTTTCAGATTTATATTCTCTCTATTTTGAAATAAATAAAAACACAATGAAATCGGGTTACTTTGGTTAAGTTACAGAATCCGTACTCATGATGTAATGGAAAGCAGGTGCAGTGCACCAACATAAGCAAGTTCTTATCTTATAAACAAGTTCCAATCGTTCTCACGTTGAAAAGTCAGTGATTTACCTATTGAATCTTCGTGTTACACCTATTGCACACACTTGACTTTCTCCTATAAATACGAATTACCTGATGCGAGTGCATGATGTTATATGATTTAATGTCTGGGAATGAAATATAATTACTAGTAAGACGGCCTGCTTAATACAGCTTAGTTTCAACAGAACGCGAGTCGTTTCTACAGATTTGGTGTTTTAATAAAGGAAGTATTGAATACAAATGAGGCAATAAAATAAAATACTGCGGCAAATAATATTTGATAGTCGGGGAGCTTAGCGGGTATCAGCGCACAGCACACCCTCATCGCTATGCGGCATGGTTGCGCGCGCGCATTAGCCATGCGCGATGGGTTGCATCGCCAACGCCGCCCGCGTCTGTACTATCGATTGTTTACACATACACGCATATATCAGTCGTCAAGGTCAGTTGTCACCCGAAATTATGCTCTAGTACCATCGCGATAGGGAATTGGTGTGGTGACCAGCGACGCGATGGTGTACCGCCGGCGGCCACACCGACAGGCAGCGATATGACCATTTGAGGAGTTTGGTCACGCTCCTACGCACTCTAGCACGACACTTTAGAAGGGGATATCGACGTTGACCGATGGTTATGACGTTGGAATAACTTTGAATAGAGTAATTAGCTCATGAATACACAAAGCGAATAAGACTCCGCTGAAGAAATTATTAATAGTTAATTCTATTGTTTGCTTGAGGAATGTGGCCGCTTACTGTTTATTGTATAATAATGTGAATATGAACAAAAAACTTTATTGAGTTTTGGTTTGGTTATTTAATCAGTTTCATGATTGAAGAAGTTAGATGTTAAGATAGAGTCAAGTAGCGCTTTTATGCTTTTTATTGATCTGTCAGCTTCATTGTAATAAATGTTGTGTGATAACGATTAGAAATGCCAGTTAAATAAGTCAGTTACATAAGTGACGACTGCCGATCAAGATGCTGACAATAACTTGAATGCGCGGGCGCTGATTGCAATGGATAAGCCGTAGATCATTTGGAACATTTAAATCTAATTTATTATTCAACTATGTTTGTTAATTAAATAAAATCTTTACAAACTGATAAGATTTAACTAAACAAGTTATACTCGTAAATGTCAGTTTTAAATTAAATTATGAGAAGATATTACATAAGTAGGTAGTACAGATTGTAGACGTGACGTTTTCATAACACCGTTTCAATGGAAGGTTAATGCACTGATGTTCACAAAAACTAATGTATTGAATATTTGCTTTTATAAATAACTGTTGTTACAGCGTAGCTTAATCATACACGTTGCAAAGTTATTGTGCAAAAACCGCGTCATATTTATACGAAGAAGAACTCTGGTTGATCATGTTTGAATTTGCAAGAGACCGCACACTTTTTGTTGGCATAGGCCAAGACCCACTTTGGGGTCACAGCGCTTAGAAAGTAAATACCTAATTAAATCCCAAGAAAATTCTAAATTCTTAAAAACCTGTTGCAACTTTTCCTGTCTCCAAATAAATCTTATCTGCTTCACTGCTGTATTTCCTTTTTCGGCAGTACTTAAGGTACCGTCACATAATATTTAATAACAATAACCTCTTGGCATAGCTAAAGACTTGTCATAATTGCCGTTAGGGCCATTAGACGATGACTTTCTAGATATAGCCCGTTATCCTGTCCATCTCGCTAAGTTGCCATCTTAATTGGCAAATGTTTCAGCTAATGTGCCAGTCTGACTGGCAACTGCTATAATGATAAGCACGTGTTCTTAATCGCATGTGTGTTTGCTCTTTTTTGTTTCGTTAAAAGTTTGCGTAAGTGATTTATAGTTATTTGTATGCAAATTGACTGAACAGTGATTGTTATCAGTGGTAACACAAGTAGCTTAAGATTTTTTTTTGTTTATGAATGTGCCTACTCTTGATCTCAATTAACTGTTAACGATTTACATTTTTTTTTTAAATTGTGATTTCGAATTTTAAGTCATATTATTTCAGGCGGGTTTAAATTCTCAGCTGGGCGAGATAAGCCTTATCCTTATTTAGACCTTAAATTAAAAGAAACGAATGATTTCCAGAACTTCGTAATATTTTCACACTCTGGGCATTACAGCGTAGGCCTCTACGCCGCGTAGACCCTTCGTAGGCACCTAAGTAGGGCCTACGCGGCGTAGCCGCTGTTTACACGCCGGTCCGCCCGAACGCTACACGATGAATGTTAGAACAGGGAATCACTATAGAACACTCACCGTTTACACAGTTCATACTTTTCGCTTTAAGTTATAAAAACCGTAGGTAAAACTGTAAAATATTTTTGCAAGTCATAAGTATATGAATACTGGTATTCAGCTGCATCCGATTAGACTGGAAGCCTACCCCAACATAGGGAAAGGAAAAGGTTAGGCAGATTGATTGAAGTATTTAGATGAAAATTAAAGCAGTGTTAATATGAAATACATGATGTTTTTAACTGGTTGTTTAGACAAAAAACAACTTTTATTTATTTATTATTTATGTACACACAGTAAAATACAAAGAGATATGACATAATTATGATATGAGTACAAAGGTACTGCTTATTTCTTAAGAAATTTCTTCCAGCAGACCTGCGAAAGGAGAAATGAGAAAGAAATGTAGACAATAGTGTGTGAGAACAAGAAGAGAAAAACATGATTATGCGAATTCTTAACTAAAATATTAAATACTTTTAATTTAACTTACGTAATTTTTCATCAGTATTCATGAGCCTTCTGCAAATCTTACTATTATAACTTTCTCTCATGCTTAAATTAAATTCCAAAATCTATTATAATCAATTTAATCATTAACTTAAGTTATTATTTTATTTATATAACTATTAGATATGCGTATGGACTGATGCTTTCTGTGGTGATGGTCAGTCTTCGGATATTAGTAGTTATGAATACGTAAACGTTAAAATAACATCATGTCTGTATTCCTTGAAGGATTAGGCAGAGGTAAACCTTATTTCGCCAGTTATTTTTAAGTCCCATGTGAGGGCGAGGGCAGGGCGAGCCTATTGCCATCAGCGGCCACAAATACAGGTTGCAATAAAGATTACAGTTTTACAGTGAATTAAGAAATCAAATCAGATGGCAACGTGACTAACATACTGACGATACACAAAATATGAAAACACTAAGGGAAAGGCTAAAATAATGTCGAATAATTCTTAAGCAGGCATGTAAGTACAGTTATATTAGCAACGAACGCAACTGTTAGATAGAAATGCCTCATCTTACATAAGAATGATGATTTAGCTTCTGATAAAGATAGTTAAATAATGTCCGACCCGTCTTTCATTAAGGATTCCATGAATCCGATCATTTTTTCTGATATCAACATGCTGAAATACATTATATAATGAAGATATTTAATTTCAATAAGGTTTTCAACGCACGAATGATTCATTAAAACATTTCTGTGCGAATAAAGGTCAATATTAAACGCTTTTTAAGATTTACTATAATGTCATTTTTACACGATTCAGCATAAAGGAACATGTTGTTAACATGTTGTCAAGTCGCTGAAAAAGTGAGAACTTATTTCACTGCCCTTTTGTTATGTAATAAGATTTAATGACTAGCCTTAAGTCATAATTAAGACATCAACCTAGTTTTACAACTATTTTCGCAGTAAATATTTAAGAGGCCCTATACGAAATGCTGATTTCGCTTATTTACGTGATTTTACAGGCGTTATTACAGGCGTTACAATACTGTATTTCTATAAGTTTTAATGCACAATATGAAAGATCATTACAATTATGATCTAATGAATGAACGACTTTTTTCGACTTTTTAAATATTGTAACTGTAAATCAGTGAAATTGGTAAAATTTCGAATACGGCCTCTTAACCACAATCATATAGGTAAATCTAATTTTGTAAGGTATTGATCAGTTATCCTGGTAGAGATTTCTCAAACAGTTATTTGAGGGTATAAATCAGTGTAAATGTTCATCAAAATAATCCATTGATATTGAATTAAAACTGCAATCATTTTATCAGAACATGGCACAAACAAGTATAATAAATCGGATATGTTTGCTCACCAAGCAACGTTTCACTTAATTATAAAAGTTGTTGAACTTTTGTTTCATATATCGAGTACAGAGTGAAAGTGATTCCCTTTGACTGGGCCGAGATTAATGTACCTCGTTAACCGCCATCGGGCTATCGCGCTATCGTGAGAGATGGGTCGAGCTGACGTCACAAGTACCCACCACCCACCGAAATGTTTCTGGACTGATCTCCGTATGACGCAATTGCACTGCATTAGAATATTTGAAAAATAAATTATGTTACAAGCAATCTCTCTGATATGAAAGAAATATTGTGGTTTCGGAGCTAATGTCCGAGTAAATTACTTTATCTATGATGCTTCGAGAAACGAGATGAGATTCAAATTCTTATTTATGAATCATTGAGTAAATAAATCACTTTTAACATATTATCCATATTAGTTTTCTAATTTGGTAAAAAGGAATCGATTTAACTTTCGTCATTTATTGTAATTTTTTTTTGGAAGTGATTAAAAATTCTTGCGTTATTAGAAGTATGAATAATGCAAATATGGTCAATGATGTCTAGAAGTAATGATTTATTTCGAAGGACTACTTATTAGCATTTTAAAATTAAAATAAATCCGCTCTTTAGGTAACGTCTGTTTCGCATTAACAGATGTCATTGAAATTACACCTGCTGCTATTGAAAAAACTAGACTAAACACAAGCTAATGAGCCCGCATTACTAAACTACCAGCTAATTTGCTAAGTACTCCAGTAATTGCGGCAAGTATATTAATTACACATAATTACATAACAATAGCTCACGGAACACTAAAATCACGAGTCACATGCTATTATGTTAAATAGCGCCACAGGTACATCACAACAACACTTTAAAGACCAATACACAATTCCCATATGGAGATCTAGGCACTATTCATTTATCAATAGGGCATAAAGTTGGCCGTGGAAATAATTTACAAGGAATAAATACGTTTGACGTGTGTATACATAGTGAACTATAAGTGAGTGCCAGAGGGCATAATGAGTCTCACGATTGTTACATAATGCAGGTAATAGATAATGCATAAAACTAATGACAAGTGATATTTAAAATATATTAGGTACTCAGTGTCTCGCGTCGTTTTGTCTCGAGTGCTCCATGATTGAGTGGGGCGAATTAGATAAGCGCATTAGTGGTCGTAACTCACGGCTTTCACTTTTAGGGCCCAATTATTTATTTTTCGATTCTACGCATCTTTCGTAATAAGCCGCTGGGAGCCCACGTCTCGGTTACGCGGAACCTCTGCATCCAGAAGATCCATAGATAATTTTTGAGATAGTAATTCGTGAACGGAGCTTTTAAAACATATTCATCATTTTCAACTTATCCTCTTTCCAATGTTTTTGTTCGGTCTGCTGTTAGTGCTTGACTAATCGATTAGGTTAAGTCTTCGGAAATTCGTTATGTTACAAATTGTGATATATCAGAAACTAGAGCAACAATTATGTCTGTCTTCACGCTAATTAAACTAAAAATAATCATGAAAAACAAAGCGTAAAAGAGTTTAAAATGGCGCGTTACGCAATGTATTTTTTATTCACATTTCATCACTCAAGGGGACAGTTGGTTGATAATTCACGTAATTAACAGCATGTTTGTGTTACTAAACCTCAGCAGCGCATGCGCATGCCACCCGGCGACATGTTTGCGCTCGGCGCAAAAACTACGCGCGCATTTCCAGTAATTTCGTAAGTCGTAACTTTGTAATTACTACGCTTTTAATTTTTTAAATTGTTAATGCGTTCGTCCTACTTCATCGCCGGAGAGGTATCTTGGTAAAAGAAATCATTTTATGCACGAGCTGAGATGATATAAATGTAATAATCTATTGTTACCCTGGCTCCAGGACTATTTGCAACTGAAAGTGCATTCTTCGATATATAACGTCAGTTATTATGACCTCTGGCTAATGCAAAGAAATGTTTCTAGAAAGCTTTAGTTTTATTCTTATCCACCCAAATAAATAAAATTCCTTGGTGCTGTCAAACTAGAAAATAAACGCGTAACCTGAACTCTAAAAAACGCTTATCGAGCATTTCTTTAAGAGAACTTTCTCTGATAATGCATGTAGCCCGAGTTGGAAATTACTATTATATCTTTTGAAGTGGACGTGCGCCGCATCGGTATCGAAATAATAACCTCTCTCTATATTAATTACGTCCTAACTCCTAGAGTATGTAGGTAGAGGTACGTTGAGGGAGTGGGGTCTCCCCCTCCCTGTACATCCCTATGTAAAGTCGAACAAGCTATTGCGTATGCAGGCACAGGTAGGTACTTGCAACTACTTTCAAACAATGCTGAGAGTATGCTGAGTTGTAAATTCTTTCTCTAAATATGCCATAGTCATAGCTCAAAAAGTTATTACCCACACAATAAAAAAGAATATTGGCAAAGTAATGAAAACAAATTTTTTTTTACTTGTAGAGGTTCCGTATCAAATAACTTGTTCGACTGTACCTATTCTGTAATAGGATCGGTAATGAGAGCCACGATACGCATTCTCACAGATGGATGGATGCAGTCACCCGTTGTTATGTGGTGCTAGATAACTTAATATGACACGTGGCTACTAATTACTTTGAGTTCGTTGGTTAATGTATCAAGGTGTATTGAGATGTTGCGTGTCGAACAGATAGGCAATATGTTGTTAGCTTACTATGTAACTTAGATGAAGATGTACATTATTTACGCAAATGTAATCAAGCTACATAAGCTGCCTACATACGATCAAATAGGCACTATGTATTACCATACTCTGTGTCAATAAAAAAAAACCTAAATGTATCCATTAACTAGCTTCCGCCCACGGCTTCGCCCGCGTGGTATGTAGATAAAAAGTAGCCTATGTCCTTTCTCAGGCTCCAGACTATCTGTGTACCAAATTTCATTTAAATCGGTTCAGTAGTTTTGGCGTGAAAGCGCGACAGACAGACAGACAAAGTTACTTTCGCATTTATAATATTTTTAAGGATTATGCCTTTCGTAACCCGCATAAAATATAAGCCGATTGCTCTAAAATGCACCGACAGTAAAGTTAAACAGTAAACCTTCTATGTTCTATGTTCTATGTTACGGGTTTGGTTTCCGCACTTAGTCCCTAAGATGGACCATTGTGCGTGGGCCATGGCGGCCGTTGGGGGTTATTCCATCCAGCCCACCTCCCTCCAGAAGTTTACCAACTCTACTGGTTTGCACAGAACCTCCGTGTAAGATCTGGGTGACCCTAGGGTTTCAGTTCTAATCTGGGCGACGCCCGTGCATTCAAAGAGCACGTGCGCGACGGTTTCCTCGGCCTCCATGCACGCTCTGCACAGAGGACTGTCCGTTATGCCTATTGTGTGGAAGTGTTTGTTCAGCGAGCAGTGGCCTGTGATGGTCCCCGCCACCAGACGCAGGCCATTCCTGTCCAGGCGTAACAAACGCCTGGTAAGCCTGCTGTCCAGAAATAAACAGTAAACCTTATCTTACCATAACTCCTTCATAAAACTAAATCCTCATACAGTAGAACCAAATGCTTACCTGAAAAGAACAAAACAAACATGATTAGTATGAATAAATGTCCACCTCATAATGAGTACCGTATTAATCTCGATAAGGCAATACACGTGTTACAAGGTACATAATTATTTCATCTCGGCTATCAACGCGATCGCGATCGGCTTGCAATCTAAACACTGATCGGTTTCGCAAGCCGGTGGCGACATTACTACAACATCCGCCGCTGATTGCCAGCCGCGTGACATTAATTGACCCACCGACATGTGCAATGACTCGAAATTATAATTATATAAAAACCAGCTTCTATGCTTCTAGTTAGTTTTTGAACTACTTTATGATGAAGTGAGGCAGTTGATGGTGTTACGAGGTACCTAAATACGTTCTAAGAATTTCAGAGCGTAATCGTAATTTATATATGGCGCCCAAGAATTGGTATCACTACTGCCATAATACAAATGCATTGTATTTACAAAGGAATATAATAAAGTTACCCTTATAGTTTACAATAAAGCGTAATTAATAATTATGTCAATCTATCTCAATATGTTTGTATTTTTTGCTCGCATTATTATCCACATAGCCTTTTATCAACTAGGTTAGGGTCGGCTGCCAGTCTAACCAGATGCGGCTGAATATCAATGTTTTATGTGAAGCGACGGCAATCTGACCTCCATAACATAATCAGTTTGCAATGCCGATAATCTAAGGCTAGACCAACTGTCGAGACTTTCAGTATTCTGACTGCTTGGTGCAACACATGTCATAGACCAGAATACTCGCGAATTTCGCATTGTTGCATAGCTTTTTAATTAGTTGAGGTTTTTAATTCATTTATCTCTTAAAGTCATGATGAGCTATCCGAATATCAAAAAAACATTGGCATAGGCCTTAAGAGGAAGCGTAAAAATAAATTCGCTGTTACAATGTATAGTAGATGTCCGTTAGTTAATTCCACTTAGTCCACATTCAAACTCTACAACGATTCCAAACTTGTCAAAAATATTTCTGTCGCAGCACACATCATAACCGACGATACAACCAAGATTTCGTTTTCACCTATTGCTTGCTAATCTGCCCGAACAAGAAGTTTTCCTATTGGCCAAGTCCATTGTACTGTGGTAACGTAACGCTTGATAGTATAACATACAACTTTTTCTTAGTTTTACTAAACCTGCTAGCTGTCTGAAACTCGTTGTAACAGTTGAGGACGATTTATGTCTATCTTACGAAACGTATGATATAATGGCACATAATATGCCTAGTTCTTCTTTACCTACATAAGTTTCTAAAACACTGAATAGTGTATAAAACGCGTGCTATTATGATATACGTCTGACTACATAGTATTAGAGAGCGTGAAACGTTATGTGATGTAATAACTTTTTTACATGTTTAGACTAAATCCGACAACCACCTGGCACATGCGCTAACTCACGGACACTCGACTCACATGTAAATACTTCGCTTAAACTTTCACTAACAATACCAATCTTTTTATTTTTGTTGCTGACATGACAGTTTTAAAGTTGTCTTAGCTCTTAAAACTGGAAATGACTGAAAATTGGCCCAAATAATAAGGACGGAGCCTATTCAGTCTTTCGTCATTTTCCAAATAATACCACCGAAAAAACGCCAGACATTACACAAAGTCGACGGTTTTATAATTTACAATCGGCTATTCAACCTGCTCAATGGTTTTAACACCAAAAAACGAAAAAGAAACCTGAATAGCACTTTTACGTCCAACACTCTTGATTGAAATCAGTTTTCTATCAGGCCATAAATAGAAAATCGATTTGAGCCGAGCTAATGAACGTAAGTGTCGGCACTTTGGACGTTAAACAGGTAAATATTAAGGTCTATAATTATGCTGTGTTGTTACGACTGTTACAAGTTGTGTTTACTGGAAACTCTCGCCGAAGCGAAAGTTCTACATGTGTGGATATGCAGCGTTTGACAATTCTCATGTACTTAATAGACGTCTCTGTGACAGATGCCAATCGTGCGAATGATAATTGTGTTTTCATAACGAGGTGTGACGGTTGAAATTATAATAAGAGCGGGCTATTACTTTAATATCAAAGGCGTAGTGCTCTTAAATACAAGTAGAAATAATTGAGAAAATAAAAATGTAAAATGTTGAGGATTTTTTTTTTCTCGAATTTCAAATTTGCTTTGTAGGTTGCTTGTGATGTGGATGTCATCTAAGTAGTGGAAAATTAACCGAGTAAACGTAAGTACGTCACCGGTTCCAGGAACCGTTACGCTACAGCGAAATTGCAACATCTAGTTTTAAAGGAAATTCTCTCCGCCTATTACTAACGGTTACCGAGATAATCATAAGTATGTTATTACCAGATCTACTTTCGATCTCGGCTAACTCAATACGGGAACTTTATCTATCTTAGGTTACATCAAATACCTAAGTACCTTTCATTTCAGAGTTCCTGCTTGACTAAAGGAAGTATTGGCTATTTGACGTCTGCACATAAACCGGACGCATCTAATGCAGTTTCTCTTTAGTCGGTAGCAGGGCTGGCGGTCAGTTACACCGTGCTAAAGATAGAGAAATTAGCTGCGCAGGAGTGCGCGAGTGAATGCACTCGAACGCTGCGCCCGCGCCGTCGCCGCCCCGCCCATACCATATACGAACAGGCGTAAACTGAGAGATCGATTACCACTAATTACTGGCCTCTGTGCAATAGCCTCCTGAAATATTGCAAGCCGACTGTATCTCGGCCCTACGACAGTTAATAAAACTCTATATACGATATATTGGCACATGACTATATAAAGCTCTGACGAGAATATTTTAGCGCTCTGGATTTCAGTACACTGCAATTAATATGGAAGAGTATTTATCACAGGCACTGATAATCAAATTATAACTATTACGGCAGTTTCTCAGCCAGGACATGCGCCTGACTTATAAATCTGATTAAAGGAACGCACATCTGCATATTCTTAGCGAGAAAAAAACGGAAGAGCAAAACATATTTTTCTCTCGAACAAGTTTTCCCGAGATTATAATCTTGCGTTTAAGTCTTCATAATATAAATACTTAGGCAAAGATTGAAATATCTATTCGAATCTTGAAAGTAGACAGTCAGTAATCCCTTGGCGCGGCCGTCTAACGGGCAGTTTAGATCCAATTACAGTCCGCACGGGATACTAACAATCATAGACTTTCCTTGGGCATTCGTCAAGCGCTGTTGTGAAGCGTGAAAGCGGATTGATCGCTTGATCACACGACACGTGTCGCCTGTGACTTCACGCTTTACGCGATATTCAATTGTAAGTTGATCGCTTTCTATCGCACACAACGGTAATGCTTACGTATGGATACATTTGAGAGCCTCACGACATTTGAATCGAGTAATAGGCGTCATATTCAGTATTTTGATACGAGTTAGTTGCTTGTCAATTCGTGCAATTACTCGATAAGTGTTTTCCAAGAGACCACGGTTGTATGAAAAACAGCAATGCTGTTTGCTAAATTGAAACGAAAGATGTTTATGCAACTGACTATATAGTACATAATAATTCAAACGCATTCTACATGCATAATTACATAAATCATCTGACAAGCTTTCCAAATCATGATGCAAACAGAAGTGTTAACTTGCAAAGCAGTCAATACTAAGACAAGTAGTACATATCACTATCTATTCATCGCTTACTTGCTAATTGCCTGTTAGCATTCCTCTGCTACCAACATGTACGGTTATCACCTTATATACGAGGATATCTGATTAACTCTTATAAGACTAACTGATTACACACGCGAACTATGAAGCAGACACTTCCTTTGTTACACCGCTTAGATGTTGAGACTTGAGACTTAAAGATGGCGCGACTAGAAGAGTCGTAAAAGGCGACAGCGCTTCTAAGGTGTGGTTCTTGCTAATCGTAAAGATCTAAAATACGATGCAAATTACTTTTCCTAGAAATTTTATTAATAAAAGAAACGTACGTTGTGCTAACAACGATTACAACTGTACCTACCCAAAACAAAAATCTAACTGACTAAACTCATTTTAATCCGTAATAGCGTCTCTCATTTGAATATTCACAGGTCTTAGGTTTAATGCGTTTTATTTACGTTTGCTGCGTTCAGAAATAGATGAAAAATAAAGTCATAAACGCGATGGCCGCGGTATTGAAATAGCCAGGTTATTTAAATCATCCGACCGCCTCCGCGATACCGCACAAGTATCATACACAGCTATCATAGGTCCAGAGCCAGACAGAAAAATATATAAAAGTATTTTATGTTGACTGTTATTGCAACTACACCGCAAGCTAACTACGAGAAAACAAATCAATAAGATATGTAGAGTTAATGTTATGGCTTCAACTAAATAAAAGTGGAAAAAATATTTTATTATGAGTGAATATATCGCAATCTAACGCTAGCCATATTACCGATCTAGCATTTCTTATTAACTCCCAATTAAAATTTATTGTATTACAAGTGCATACATTAAGAAAGAAAAAACGGCCAAGTGGCTATAACAACAAATACAAAAAAAAACAGAATAAAATAAATATTTAAGGGGGCTCCCATATAAAAAACGTGTATTTTTTTTGCCGTTTTTATAGATTCGCACTTGGCCGGTTTTTTTTTTGGTAGGTTTTATATGCTTTTACTTTAAAAACGTGTTAAACAAAACAACCAGTCATTTCCAGCGATATATAATTTGTGAATTGAACTTTCAGTTCAAGTTTCGTTCAGTTGGCCGTTCCTTGTACAGACAGACCAGCATTGTTCAGTGTTCATACGACATGGACGCGACACCGCGACACCAGTCTACAACGACTTCACACCATCTTGACTCACGATAACACGCAACTGAGGAAACCATACATTACAGATCTAGCCACTCTCAATGACTAATTATTTGCTTAATGGAATTAATAGCGCGGTTAACTATCAACACTTTTATATAAGAGCTAAGTGGCGTACGCTCTAATAGTATCATTAATCTAATAAAAATACACGCAAGGCTTATACGCAGACCCGTGCAGATACGATATTGCCTCAATATTGTAAAGTGACAGTAGAAAAAATAGGCTGCAATAAAATATAACGAGCAAGAAAAAATAGCGCGAGCTTATTACATTACTTTATCGTGAGATTTCTATCGCTAAACTAACAATGTCGGTATTTATTTTCAAAAGTGTGTAATAGTAAGAAGTAAAAGTTATTGTGTAATAGTTTACAAAAAAGTTGGTAACAGATAATACAGTTACATGGTTATGGATCATGATTCATGACGTTCACGAATCGCATCTCGTTGGCGATATCAATTTCATGATCGCACGTGAACGATCAAGCGTGCTTGAAAAGTAAAGGCGGACCATCATCAAGCTAACAGCAAAAATGCATTCCGCCGAGCGAAAACGACTCTAATGCGATGCAGTCGTGCAAACTGCAAATGAATACCAGCTGCAAAAAGCCGTCCTTTTATAGAGGCCCTGAGTATGAAAGTGGAAACATCAATGCGGACGTTATAATTTGCGCGGTGCATTTCCCGTTACGTACGCCGCATTCGGCCGTGACAATTTTCCATGTTGCACCTCGGAGACGCCTCGTAATGACAGAACGGCACTAATGAAACAACAGACAGCCAATAATAAACTTCCTGTGTAATGAGAGACAACGGGCACGAACTACGAACACGGTTACTGAAGCAATTGAGCGGCAGGCGGCAGGCTGCAGGCCCAACCACAACGCAGCCTAAGGTACAATAGACCATTATAATATACTTTTTAGCTAGGTATTATAAATTATGCTCCATTCAGATAAGTAAGCACAAAGATGGTATAAATCAAGAGGCGGAATAATTGGAATATATCCTAATATGCATGCGGGGTTCCGTGTAAACTAAGGTTGGTATGTGGCTTTGAAATAATTGAAATTGTACCTGAGGTCTGGGGCAGACTGTGGCCTGCACTACGAATAAACGATCACTTCAGATTACAAAATAAATACTTGTATTCCGTAAGAGGTATAGCCATATATCGAGGTGTAATCATTACATTGCCTCTGAAAGTAGACTAATGACCGCCATTAAAATAATATACGCGACATTAGGGCGAGCCGCTGCTTTAAGTTTCGACTTCGGACATTTTTAATACTTACACATTCTTTCATTATTTTTATTCAAAGAGTGTGACAGTTTCAACTATAGCTATTTACTTCAAATATTATAACGCACCGGATTTTGATGCAGTTTTCTCCTTCATATAAGGAATTTACTTCGGAAGGTTTATGTGTGTAATATGTTAAACTTAAATACAATAAAGATATTAAAATTCTTGTCAAGTCGTAAAGACCGTACGTAATCAGGGCTTGTTGCTAGTTAAGGACAAATCCTAATATAGTTCAACAATTTGTGTGGGCATGTGGGCAAAAACCCCCAGCGAACAAATAAATGTTGTTGCACATGACCGTATAACGGTTGGCTGCAGGCTATTGAGTATAGATGCACCTGCGCCGCCGCAAGCCCCGAGGATGAGCCTTTCACTGGTGCATATCGAAAGTGCAGCGTTGATGCAACGCGACCCTCGACCTCTGCCGCAATGCTGCCTTTTGTATCTGATCAGATTGATACTTATGATAATTGTTGTTTCCAATCAAATCTACAGAAGTTTGTGGATATCATGATTGGGTATCACGTTTCTTGTAGGTATGCTTCTTTGTGTGGTGGTATTTTATGTTTGATTGACGGCTGTGGCTTTGTTGTATTATGTTCCTGCATATAACGTATTAATGCTTCTTCTTCAAATACGATGTTATTGAATTATTTAACAATAACATTAATTAAATTTCATGCTAGCATTTAGATTTATAGTAGAAACACTTGCACAAAAACTGTTATTTTCAACTAATGTATTTTCTCAACATTACGATCATTTCCCTGCAGCTCCTGCATGCACACTTGCATTAACCTAACTCACTCTTGGCATTAAACATTGATACTGAAAAAGCAGTTCATTAATATCAGGGCACCAATAAAACACGTCACACTATTATGTTTCAAAGGTTTCTGAAGGAGGGGAGATAACTCAGTGCCCACTGGGCAGGATAAATCGATGATAAAATACGATTCGTAAGAATTGGCATCAGTATTAATGGTTAACCGGCCTTCCTTGGTTAATGGTGGTCGGTTAACCAGCTGTCATGCGGTTACCATTTTGCAGGACAAATCGCGGCAGCCCACCAGCTGAGAACACTCGTAAACATGTAAATTCATAAGTTGCAAAGATACTTCGTGCATGATAAAGTACGGAGCTCACTGTAACAAAGGACTCTGATGGACTCAAAAAGCGATCAAGAAATTAAACTTATGATAGTCGTGTCCCGTGTGTTTACTTAAAACCGAACGTAGATCAATGTAGAACTTGTTCTAGAAATAAAGTTTTAGAAAACTTAGTCTAGAGGTAGACATGGGAGTGTTCTTCACAGATTTGGTAACATCAATGATGTCATACGACAACCTATAAATTACTAAAATAGGCATCACGTAGTAAATATTCTTCTTTAATAACAATAATCCTGTTTTTAAGTGTTAATGTTATAGACCTAAAATGTGACAATGACAAATCATATATGGTAATATATTCGAGTACCTACCTCGGATTGTTATGTGTGTTTGTGTTGGGCAACCACTCAGAATATAACATTATGAAACCAATCACGTTTGATGTTGCTGCGGACGTTATTTATTAATATCGAAATAGACACTACTATAAAGTAGTATATAAAAACCGTACCTATAGGCTTTGGATTAATAAGAAAATGTTCTAATGTAATTACAGTCGGATGTTATCATAAAATTAATACGTACGTTAATATGCAAACCTCGGTTTACACCGCACATAAGTCGTAAATACTTTACGCCGTAGAATGTTGATTAAAGTGAAGTTAAACTAGTTCCGAATGAATGACACCGCCATCTTCTGTTCGATACACGAAGATCGAAGATAACACAGCCTACTAACTAGAAGTAGAAACGAAAGTAAACAAAATTTAACTAACAAACTAGTTTTAGCATTGCGTGCAGCCAACAGATTAAACGGCAATTAAAAACAAACGCAAAAAATGCATTTCTCCAATAACGCAACTTTCGTTTTTAATAAAACATGTGTGGATTAGCCCACCATATGCTAGTATCGATTATTATAATAGTTAGACATCGACGCGACTCTTCAAAGGGCTCGGTCAGTCAGCGAACTTAGGAATGTGAGTCCCGTTTAGTGATGAGCGAAGCCTGCAGCGTTATAATATCTTCCCTATATTTTCCGGTCCAATCACTAGGATCGCCTGCGCAGCGATCGTCCCCGCCTGCGCTATCGGCTAACTAATTCGAATTAACCCCACGATACTGTTACAATTACGACGCACTTAAATGCAAGATACAGGGAAGCGCCGTTGTATTAATGCTTTTAATAGCAAATTGAATGAGCAACGATCATGGTTGAGATATAACAAAATGCCTGCAATCAGTTCGCGGTGCCCTCAGGCTAATAGGTAATCCTATATCTATCTAGCTCATAACGTTTTACACGACGGTTACAGTAATACGAGTAATCTGAACATCTCAGAGCACCATAAACAGTAATTACATATCAACAGTGACGGTAAAGCGTAATAAAGACAAGATCGACGTGAGATAAGAAATTAAAAACACTTTCACTGCGTAATTGCTGTCAGTAAACACTAATAAGGCGACAAAGTTGTACCGAAACGTACAACATATAGCTGCGTGAGGGCTTAGCGAGTCAATCGTTAGAAAGTAAGGCACAGGTTGTAAGAAAAACTCGCACAGTTACGGAAAGTACGGGAAAAGTGTGGCCGGTGGGAAGATACGTTTTTCACAATGGATGAACGTTCATATGCGTTATTTTATTTCTTGTCAACACATACAGCCATTGTTTTCGAGATGCCTGAGTATAAAAATGTTGTTCAACAATCTTGATTGTTAGTTACTGTCGCCTCAAGATAATAGCGCCTGCGACTTTCTGTTGCATGAAATTAAATAGGTATGTTTACTATGCTCTGAAATTACTGCAGAAAATCTATCCTTTGCTAACTAGCCGTCACTTGGGAAAACAATTTCTACGAAGAAAGTGTCTCATAATTGCTATGAAGAAAGTTCCCTAACGGACATTATCGATGGACGGCGAAAAAAGGGTATTATAGAATCGAAAGCAGGCAGTCTTCACGACATTATGTCACATTGACTCCACGTGCTATTAGTAGCTACTGAGTGACGTAAGGAAGGGTGGCTGTTCCATAATTGGCAAGGTACCTCGTAGTGGGTGTAGCGTCATGTTGATACAGTCTACTTCCGAGCGTGGCACAACGGCGCGGGCGCACGTGACGAGCCCACGCGCAGGGCTGCCACGTGAGCGTTAATGAATAAGCTAACGTAGAACTCGACTGTGTACATTATTGTTATCGCATATAAAAGCCATACAATAGAAAAAAGAATTGAGAAATTAACTAAACATTACAGTAACTGTAATGTATACTTTGTGTACTGTTTTAAATGATTGTTAATTGACAATCCATTGGATTTTTTAAACGAAAGGAGCTAAAAGCATATCTCAATTATCAACATTATTCAATTAATTAATTATGCTGGGACTGAAATTATAGAGTAATAGGTTCTGTTTCAATTTGGAGTTTGCTAACAGCCCTATCGATATTGTATTGACTACAATAGAAGCAGCAACCATAAGTGACTCCCATAGAACTTGTCAGTAACGACATGCGACGTCACGTGTCGACCACCTTGCGTAACAAATGAAAATCGACGCTTTTCCATAGCCGTCAGTTGCGTAACGGAAAAGTTGTGCAAGTACCTACAAAATAAACCTCAACTTTGCACAAGAGGAAAGTTCGACGCGTTCGACAGTTCTCAGAAGTATTGTTTAATAAAACCATGGTCATTATAATAAAATATACATATAGGCAGGTATATTATGGGAAAAAACGACGCATGTATGAGTCAGACGCCGAGAGAAACTAAACGATTCATCTAAGTATATACGATGGAAACGAAGGCTTAGCGCTTTGAAATAAACGAGCAATAAACCGCTGAAATTACTCTGCTATTTTAAAAACCACGTGCGTAATCAAATGCTAGATAATCCGCTTATTTTGGAGCCCTGCTCAGTGCTCATATTGATGGTCCTAACATTAAATGAAATGTCATCTGATACTATCTGATCTCGGTATCATTTTTTCTGCGTACATTAGCAATTATGAACATTCAAGATCAGTGATATGATTTGTATGTAACCGTTATTGATACTTTGTAACCTGGACATTGAACTGTTTGGAATGTATGTCCATATAAGTTGTTAGATAACGATGGCTATAATTTATGGGATGAGAGGATATCAACACATGGTGTGCTGTGGATCGATGGTGTCTTTGCCCTTACGCTAGGAAGCATCCCATATAAAGCTAACTTAAGGGTATCTGCCCAGTTCACAGTGGACTTTTCTAAGCTATGATCGTAGTTAGATACACACAATACTAATACAGTAATTTATTTTCTTTAATTTCCAATTAAAACAAATCAGTTTGATTTATGTTGACAGTTACGTGAGTTGTATGCGTTGTGGTCGAGTCGAGGTTTCTTATGGCCAAAAATATACAAATACATGTAAGCTGCAATAGGCAGTGTATTTGTCTTAATGAAATATTATTCAGTAAATATTTTGTCACGTACTGCAGTTGCAAAAGTAAAATAAAAAGGTTCGTGTACGTGCGCTTGCCCACACCTGTCTGCTGCATCGACGTAAGAATGGGCGTGTCAATCTGCCGCGTTTCAGAACTGCGCCCGCGCAATGCACCCAGATTGACACTCATTGTTACATCACCCATTCACCAGCTATCTCGATCGTCCATTATTTTAACACCTATCATTATTTAATTACAATCAAGTGGACGATTGCCTCTTTGGTGCAGTAAATCATTACGTTGGAATTATACGAAACAATAGAAAGTTGTATGATTGGTGCCATGACAACGCTTTTTGGTTGATTTCAGAATTCTTATTTATTGTTTCTCAAAGAATGAAATATACGTGAATTATGTGGTTATATAACGTTAGTGGAATCGACGCGACGGGACACTTTACATTTACTTTGTTAATTAATAGTACCTATTTGATATTTTGTCTGCTGTAAGCATGTCATACTTATGTTAGTTTTTTGTCTTTAAAATCTTTTATATTTTTCTTCTTCTTCCTTTATTTATTTTCCTTTTCTTCTTTAATTTACTTTTTTTATTTTATTCGTACCTATTTTTATTTTAATAGATTTAAAATGGACACCATTACAGCAATTCAAAAGCACTGTAGGTACAAATAACCTAGGCAAGTAAGTAAAGTAATATTTACTTTTTCAGATTACAAATGTAGCTAATATGTTCTTCCACTGTAACTGATACTGCATCACTTGATGTGTGGAGATGATGTCAATGCTTAAGCACTAAGCACACAATGGAACGTAACGCACTCATAACTTCGTAAGTAACGTTCAAGTTGCGCAGACGCAGCGCGAGATGGATCGTGGCTGCCGAGAGTAATAACCTCTCTAGTCACCGTCACTATGTGTGTCGCAGCTATGAAGAGAAATACTCCAGTCAAACTGAAAAAAAGTTAAAATCTTGAGATATATTCCGTTCGGAACAGTTATAAAACTACGAAGAATTGTCGAGGCGAGTTTATTTCGATTTTAAATTCAACTAGTGAGAAGTACCGGTTCTTAAGCAGTGCCTGTGAAGATTATCATGGATATTTGCACGAAGGCTCATGTGCTTTGTAAGACATGGAAGGGTACTATCCAACCAAAGAAACGTGGAGTGCAAATCTTGGGGTTCATTCGATTTATCGAGTCTGGTTTAAACCATGCTGGGATCGGTGCATGTCATTCATTCATTCATAGGGAAAGGAAACATATATTTTTGAAAACTTCTGTTCTGACAATTGGTGAACTGTGTGGTAAGCTGTTGATGGTCCACCCAATATCTGACTGAAATAATATACGGCGATGATTCTTAACTGCTTTTAATTTTAAATGGCGGTCTGAAGGCTCCATTGTATGAGTTGCCGGCAAACAATTTCAAAATTCAACATTTAAGTTATTGACTTAACTAATGATTTACATAAACATTTGCAAGTGATTTATTAACAAACATGTAATGTTATTAACAAATTCCACCAAAGCTGCAAATTAAAATGTTGTCAGGTTGATGACAGTATTGCATTTAAAATTATCATTAGCCTGTCAAAAAGTTAAAAAAATATATTTGATATTTGGTTTGAAAACAAAAATAAAGGATTCATTTGACTTCCACAGCGAGAGACTAACCACTAATGTTCCACCAGAAATTAATTAAGTTGACAGGAATTTCTACATGAACGAAAGAAAGATTATGTAAGTCACTTCCCTTTCTTAGAGACATTATGCCAAGAGGATAACAAAATACAAAGATCAATAAATCATTGTAGCAACGTAGTCGGTCCATTGTAGACATTGGAACGGCATTCAGATTGATCAGCAAGTGATTGTTTATAAGAACGATAATTCTATCGTCATTATAAACAATCACTTGCATTACTTGCATACATGTTGAATGTCACTGGAATTCTCCAGAGACATTCAACACATATGTAGGTATCTTAGTCACAGTAACATTGAATACATCCTTAAGTTGCGATATTAAGAGGATATCGAATGAAATTGAACAAGGAGGACGAGTATCAAGTTATAGATATACTTACCTACAAATGTATATATATAACTATACTTAAAATGTCAACAACAACTCGAAAAGGAAAAGCTAGAGACCTTTAACAGTGCCTTCTTCCTCCGATCCCCACTCTACTAGACAGATCTGTTATTTGTACGACTCTCCTTTATTTCTTGCCTATACCGACGTTGCATTTCTGAAGAAAACAGAACCAGTTTAGTAATGAACTTTTATTATAGGCATTTTAATTAAAACAAACAATTTTATGTTTGCCATTTATACGACACAACTGTTTAACGAGTTAGGTGAAAACTCTAAAGGTACGCATTGCTCCATTACCAGCATAATAGTTAGTTCTCATAAAACAATTATATTGGCACGCAAATTTTATGTGCACCAGCAACTATAAACATGATTCTAAAATCACTTCCCACGTAAATGAATGTAACGTTTTGGCAAGTGTAATGCCCGCCGTAAATCAAACGTCCACTCTCAAGGCGCTTGTCTCTACTCTAAATAATATCTCAAGTTTGGCTGTTTCCCAACCACAATGCCAAGAACACGCCATTTGTTCTTAAACAGGGAAGTTCAATAACTCAATACCACAATATCTAACCCGACATAAATGTAACCCGACAAGAATGTTGTAGATTCCAATCTAATCCTTATGGTTTCTAATAGTTGCACAATTAAATCAACTATATGACCAACATGGTCAGTCAATTTTGGTTAAAGACTCGCATAAAACTGAGCGCCATAATAACTCTGATCCGGTTTGCCGGTTTGCCGCTGAGTAACAAAGGTGTGGTGGAAATAAATCTAATCGACAAGATATATCGAAGCCATAATATAATATTGGCGCATAATGTTGAGAAACAAAGCAACAAGCTAACGATGTAACAGATAAAAATAAACAACATGTAAATAAAACAAGACACGTATCGCAGATGAGGCAATTCTTCGAAGGCGATGTTTTGTCCGGAGTCCGGACCTAACAAATGACGATGTGTCCGCTCCTCTGCTCGCTCTAGCAACCACAAATTTATATTTTATTTATGCTGATATAGGTGCATAATAATCGGTATAAGTAGAGGGTATTCATTGCTTTAAGTTCGTAAGAAATTAACTTAATTTACAAAATTTTACAGAATCTTAGGCTAAAAATCTCGGAAGTTTAGATGTCCTATGAAAACGTTTGTCATTCAAGACACATTATGTTAATTAAGTATTCTTAAAAAAATAAAATCTAAAATATATTTGATTCAATTCAATTATCATATTCCGCAGTAAGCCAAGCTAATGAAAGTCTAATTCTCGAACAAACTGCGTTCAAACAAAAAGATGAATCATACGCATACCACAACCGGTGTTTATCAAACACCATATTTGGGATGGGATATGATTGATTTGGAGGATTCTTTGTTTTTTTATATACCAAATTATTTACTATGTTAATCTTGAACGTTATTATGAACATGGCAGTAACAAAATATTGTATTTATTATTCTTTGAAACGCTCTACCTAGTCTATGTAATGAGTTATCGTGTTCTAACAATACTACTATGATTGTAACGAGAAGTAGGGCGTTGATACGCGTTAATTATATCTATCAGCAATTCAGCACACGTGCGGAATTATTTTATGTCAATAGAGAACAAACCTGCCGAGCGCAGATTTAAAACAAGTTCTGAATAGGTTATTAGTTACTATAATGACAGAAAAAATCTTTCGCAGTATCTTTATGATTGAAATAGATGTGGAAAAAAAACATTGTATAGTTGGCTATAATAAAAATTCTATAATTTACATTTAAAGCCTGTATATTTCATTTGTTTCCAATTTTCATGTTGGACTACAAAAAGCTAAATATCACTTTGTGTTAAAACTTTTAATACACATGGTCCTTGGACCCCCTGGGAATGACGAAATGTAAAAATGACTTTTGAATAATGAAAGAAAACGAGTTGCAAATGACAATACCTGGCACTATTCTATCGCCGTTGAGCATAGTTGAGTGAATGTCCCTCACTCATGGGTTCATACAATCGCTATGACTATCGTTCACAATCGCTTAATTGATCTCCTCTGTGACGAGTAGTAAGTAGTAGTTGTTCCGTTGCCGTTCGAAAAAATACCAATCAGATTCTGGTATTACACTTTCTTGCAAAAAATCTGGCAAGCGTGACAGGAATTTTACGCGAGATTTTGTCCTTACATTAATTTGCTTCAAAGGTACAAGGCTAGTTTTGCATTTATGCAATTCTTACATAATTTAACTATCATAGCAAGTATTATTTTAGCACACAGATAAGATAGGCAATTACAGGTAACCTCAAATGAGCAGCCTAAGAAACTATAGCTTAATTGAAGGCTAACAATGAAGGTTAATAATAAAACTAATTAACAATTATAATTAAGTTGTTTTAGATTAGTCATTTGCTTATGTTGTACGTTTACTTTGATTTATTAATTCAGTTTCGTATGACAATATATACCAAATGAAAATATGATAAATGAGTAACTACTAAAATGAAATAAAATTAATGGAGTACTATTATTTTAATGGTAATATGCTCTTAATAGCCGCTATACGAGTCGCGATGTACATCGAAACGCAAACAAAGCAATCAAAAGCATCAAGCGTAGCTGCGCGTACACTGTACGTAATTATCACTCGATCCAGGTACGTAGCTACATACATCATCATTTAATAAGAACTTTTTAAACGCAGATGTTCCCTATTTGAGGCAGCAGACAAAAGGCTTTAACGCAATAGAGATGCCCTCACAAAGAGACGGACGAACAGATGCGCGAGTAGAGTCGTGGCATTTGTGTAAATCACACGAGCAAACAGCGCGCACACCACCGGGGCGCTGGCGCGTGGTGACAGCGGCGTGGGTGTGTGAGTGTACCTGCCATCAAGGCTGCGCTCGAGCATACCTGCCCCTACCTGCCTATCTCGCATTCTTGTACTATCTGCAAAGTATCGGAAGGTTTGCGCGTGTGTCGTAACGGTGCCCGCGTGCTTGCTGTTCAAACTGAACTTTACACGGCTGTCCTCGCCACCAAATCATTTTAATCTTACCAGTTCCCACCGCTGATTGACAATGCAATTATGAATATGGTAATACTGTTTGTCAGACCTTCAGCATTCGACATATTTTGAATACATTAAGTTAAATATTCGAAACTAAGACGGTTAATTCCATAATATAATAATTCATCATTCTGTTAACGACTACGCACATCTACGGTATTATTTTTGTCTGCCAAAACAAACAAGGAAATAGTAAATCTTATCTTATGAGTCTTTAAAGTCAACAGAAGGTATTTTAGGAATTATACAGAAATCCTCATAGGATAGCGCAGGTTGCTACGGTCGCGGCTACGACTGCTATGCAAGACGCAACTGTAAATATGAATGGAACTTGAAAGAATTTATCAACGAACCGAACATCATTGAGTATTTATTTACTACCATTATTATTCATCTTCCATAGTTTTAGGAAGGTGTCAAATGTGTCAAAGCTTACATTGATTTATTATTATTTAGTGATGTCCTCGATACATACGCTTGTGGGTCATGGACCGTCAACCTCAAAACCTTTATAAGGAAATGCAGATCAGGTTAGCAGAAATTAACATTGCAAAACGAATCGTTTCCGAATTTGCTTAAAATAAAATTTATTCGCGCGACTCGCGAGTATCATCTACATAATTATTTAAAAACACGCTGAATTATTATTGCAGAACGTGTAGATACTTAATAAATTATTAAATTCCGGGGTACAATAACGGCCAAATAAAAAACATGTTTGAGCTAATCTCTAGAGTTGAATCTGAGAGCAGCTTATTACACTTGAATCCATGCTCCTTGAATATCATATTGCATTATGATTCATGTCAAAGATTCAGCGAGTCATGCCGTCAAATGTCGAGTCCCTTGTATTGTTTGTATTGTCTTATCCGAGGCGGTGTGATGTCATAGTTCATAGGAACGCCCTCAGCCGTCAGTTTTGCAACCCGATGGATGTTACCATGGACATGTTTCAGAGTTGGGTGCGTCGCACTCAGCGGGCTGCGTCTATTGTGCTATTTACAAAATGTTCAAGACGTAATGTTAGGTGTTATTGATTGTGCAAGCAGTGCATGAGGTTTGGAGGTGAGGGGGGGTCGCAACAGGTGTACGAGGCCGGCGCACGCGCATGGGAGCGACGCGAAGGTCACCACAACTTGTGGCGTTCTCTAGTGTCGCAAGTTGATTACCGTAACTCCATCGTTCTAGCGTAAAGTGGTTTTAAAGAAAAAGTTATGCTGGTTGTACCAATGAGAACATTCTACGAGTTTAAGGAGTATAAGAAATAATGCAGCTTGGGCCACTTATTTAGCAACTAAACATTTTGTCATAAACTTAGCGCCTTTTAAAATTTGACAAATCAGTTCAACATAAACTCAACTTAACATTAAATATACAGAATTTAGCTCCTAGAATGAAACACTCACCTCTTTGAGACCATCAAGACGTCCGAGAGACTTGGACTGTCGCAGTGGCAGGAAAGCCTTCAGCGCGTCCATGCGCGAGCGCTCCGGCTCTGCATTGACGGTGGCGGTGAGGTCTGCGCACGACAGGCGTGCCTTCCTGCGCTTGTCCAGCAGCTGCTTGGCGGTCCGCGAGCGGCGCTGCACCGGCGCCGCATCCTCCTCGGGCTCGCTGCACACCTCCCGCGCGGCGTGCACTGTGTGCCGGCGCCGCGACACCGGCGGCGACGTCAGACGAGACACCAACGACTCGAACATCACGCCCAATATCACCCACTGCACTGCTGCGTCGACCGGTCACCATCAGCTCTTAAGCCATGTAAACCCATATTGTGCAGCTCGATTTATCCCGTACGATGGAACGCCTACAACCAAACATTACTTCTGTGATGGCTGTTCTTCAGCCGCAGCGGGCACGACTCTCCATGGCCTCTCAAATCACAGGTGCCTAACATGCGAACACAGCGGCACGCGCTCAGGTATGGACAATTTGGATCGTTGACCGATCTGCCTCGGTATTGTCACTCTACTGAACGATAGTGACTCTCGAAATAGCTTTGTTTGTGATTCATTCACACAGTGAGCGTACCGTGACGGACGGAAATGGCAAAACGCGTCCACATTTGCATTCAACTATTACCGTCCTAAAGCAAAACGCGTGCATCACAATAATATTATAATATGTATATCTACTCATAGTACTACTGATGTGGAAACAATAGGTGTCGAAAGAAGTTCAGCTGAGTGTTTTATATTCACACGTTTATGAATACTTCCATTAAGTTCGTTAACCCAGTTACCGAGTTAATATTGTAATTAAATAAAGCTGAGACTTCATCACACGATGCGGCGTGTTGGAAGCATTTGAAAGTGTGCCACTGTCCAAAACATTGTGGTGGCAGGTTGCCATCGACGACGCGCTCAAATAGAAACACAAGGCCAAAACTGAAAGCGAAAATAGAAACAAAACTGAGGAAGACTTCTTTCTTATTTACAAGTTCATTCTTACTACAGTTTTCCGGTCTACTATTATATTATAACGACTAGCTCCATAGAATATTACAATGATTCGGTGAGGCTTGTAAAAACGAAATTGCAAGTTGTTCTACTACGTAACTTAACACTTAGCTGCAAATTACTTCTCTAGACTAAACAGTAACATGAAACTATCCAATAGTCACGTTACACGCAATTAGCATGTTTATAATTAAATATTTGAATGAAAATAATTCGACACATCTGTAAGTAACATGTAGCTAGGTACATATTTGCATATTTCTGTAGAAGAGGCATTCAAAGTAGGTTAGTTCGTAACCACGATTGGCAGCTAGCACAAATGAGATTAACAGCGTGTCCGTATTCTACGAAGGGCTTAAAATGTTGTGACTTATGAACAGGCAATTGCGAAAACACGCGCGACTTCACTTAGCCACGTCGTAAACGAAATATTCTTGTATTTTCACTTTTTACACCTGTGTCAAGAGACGATTGTTTACTTCTTTTTATGACGATTGTGAATGCGCCGCCTATGCAAGGTAACGAAGTAGGCCACCTGGTATATTGTGACCGAAAGCTAAACATGTTCGAGTGTTAGGTAAGTCTAAATTCAAGTTCATTATACATACGATGGACGTCGATAATGAATGTTTGAATTGTAACTGCTAGAACAAGGTGCTTGGGCGCGAGCTAGGGCAGCTAGCCTCGGTCGGTACTCGGTAGCTATCGTTTGTGGAGCATGGCTCAGCTAATAAAACGGTTAGTCCTAAGTCGGCGACGTCGACGCAAACCGGTACGCGGACCGGTCCTGCACACCCACCCCCCGCGCACATCACTACATCCCCGCGCACTTCTAAAATACACGCATACACGTCACCTTATCAAGAGGGCCACTGCGGCTAAGCTTCTTGTCAATCCGCTCTCCTATTTCACGGAGCGTTGGGACCGAAGATACCTCGGATCGAATTCGTCGTTGGAAACTAACTCCCTGTAAGCTGGCAATATAATCTGGACACCGTTCTGGTTAACCGCAGTTTAGATTAAACTTAAGCTCTCAAGACGAACTAAATCAGTGTCGTATTCTTGTTTGATGGGCAAACGTGCAGTAAAATATGCTTGCCAAAAAGTATTGAAGATAATTTGAAACTATGATGCAACTGCCCAAAATAATATATTGTATTTCGTAGCCAAGAAAATCGTGAAGAAATCAAATGTAGCGTGAAAACAATTGGCGAAAGTCTGGCATAAAGACAAGTTAGCCAATAGTCGAGCGCAGTGACAAAGGCGTAGATTAGAAAGTGTGTTGTGTTGTGTATCAGAAAGCCCGTAATACCGCGGGCACACGCTCTGATTGGCGCCCTATCTACAAATCTGTCGCGTAGCCGGCGCACGACCGTGTATATACATCCACCCACCTAAATCGTAATTACCCAAAGCGGAAAGACCCTTTTTTAGCTGATTTTCTAGATAAAAATCAAGTTTAATGCAGTCGTTTATAATTCCCCTATTTCCTTTTGCTTCGCACAATCAAGCAAAATTAAAAAAAACACTGGTATCCCAAAATGGACCCACATGAATCTGTACATGATCGATGACGCATTCAGAATAATAAATTTCTTCTCATTCCGTGGGTTTTTTATTTCTTGGCATCATGTCAAGCCATGTCAGTATTTTGACGGTCGAAGAATGGCCCCGACCAATTGCCTTATAGGGGTGAGTGGGTGAGTTCAACGCCCGGCGGCGTATGTTTCAGTGGAGGTTATATAACTGTGCTCCAATTTCAGGTGTAGGTTGAGGAAATGTTACAAAGTTTAGGGGGTCAGGCGGTGACCTTGAGTCGGAAGTGGGTCGTTCGTGAGATGGGCTATCGGGTGGCAGACGTCACGCTCACTGCGCAGCCCACCTCGTTGACCCGCACGACACCACTATCACTCGCTATCCACATCATCGGGAAATTACTTTAAGTGAACACCGTGGCTCAGATTAAACTGCGTGTAAGAATTTTATAATTTCGAAATCTACTCAAAACCTGTTGGCATTATTTACCATGAAAAAAATACTTTGTTCAAAATATGGCCTATTGCTACTAGTTTACATTTTTATTTTATTTTTTAGCAAATTTGTGCCACTTAAAAGTAAACGAGTAACCGCGGAACACGGAGTCGTTTACTCTAATGACGAGACGTGAGTGAAAGCCAAAACCCTCAAGTTTATTTGAGCTTACTTTACATTAAAATATTCAAAATAAAATAATATAGAACCCAGCAGATATAATATTAACGCCTACATGAGGCGTTCCCCGCGATATTCAGTAATCACACAGATTTAAGATTACCACCAATTAATTTGATGGTTATCTACGCGACGTAAAGTTTAAGCTACCGAAACGAAGTACGCTTTGATTTACTTCGCAGGTAAGACCATTCTGTATTTGTTCTAGGCATCAGCATTTGTCACAAAGTTGCGTATGGTTTCGTGTTTTTTTACGGAATATTTATTTTTGAGGCACTTCAGTTATGTAAACAGTTTGTCTGTTCATTTACGGAGTGTCAAACAGTAATGGGAGTGTGGTCGAGTTAAGTTACTTCACCTCAGCCTCAAGATGTTATGAAGGGCGCGGGACCGTTACTTGGTACTCGTATACATTAGCCGCAGCGTGACAGAGTTATTTAAATGTTTCTAACTGTTGCTTCTGTCGATGGGAGCGCTATAACCCGGTCGCTGGCTCTGATACGCTCATCCAATGTCTATAGTTAATTTCTTTGCTTTTCTATTGCAATATAAACATTATGTATGTTCAACACACAACAGCGTTGCTGGCTTCAGCTGAATTGCTCCCACTTCTTGCATACATTGGATGTAAGGCCGCAAATACAGTCAGAGTAACAGTGTTATTGGGTAAAAGGTTGCAATCAAGTAATTTGTAAGATCCATTGTGCCATCTTCTATAGGAAACTATTTGTTGCTTCGCTCGTTGCATCTCTCCATGGAAGGGCCTTGAATAGTACGCGTTCGCATTTATTTTAAATTTGAATATGTGTGTTACAAACTTGTGAATAATTTTCTACGTTCAATTTATTTCCAATTATAAATCAATTAACAGTACTGGTGACCCCAGTTTTAGCCTTATTAAGTACTAGGCCAAGGAATTATTATGCATCAATAGTTAAATTATGCTCCTCGTCGTAAGCTGCCTTGCTTTCTCTAGGTCACTTGTTTACCAAGCATGTCTATTCGTAACGGGAGGACAACATCTTCTGTAGGTCAAACAAACTTTGTTATGTGCTCATTAGATTAGATTGTTAAAGAGAACTCCGTTTAAGGGAAAAGCATTCCACTATACCAGCATTTTACATAAATCCCTTTCGTTAATCTTGGATTTACTTCTCCTTTGTTACTTTATGTTATGTCTACTTTGTTCTATTAATCCGTTACTAATGTTATAAAACAATTTTCCAACAAATGTGTCCCGTATTTATATCCAGATGGCCGTTAATTATCTTGTCTTTCTCCTAAAAATAATAAAATTTTATGTCCCCTTTCGGAGAGCAATAAAAATTCTTTCTATCCGCTTTTAACTACGTTCTAATGCAGTCCAAGTTTGTCACGAGATGTTTATCCGTTTGGAGTCACAAAAACACCGTAAACAATGTACTTGTGACCTTTTTTTTCAAATGTCGATATTTATACACATAGATACCATGTTCAGTTGTGCCTATTCACAGTCACTGGTTTCCACGAGTACATGAGTGTAGTAGTTATGAAACCAGCGTGTGTCGTAAACGATAAAATCAGGCTAACAATATTTATTCTCCGATAAATAGCGAGAGACGCGTGAAATTTGATAATTACTGAGGCCAATTTATATCTTATCTTGCATCATTAACTCCGCCCACTTACGCTCGCATACACTGTTTAGATTATTTTTCAAAGTTTAAAGTGGTGTTTTTGTCTTAAATTCATTAAGTAAACCTTTCTAACTTCCAATAGTAGAATTTGGGAAGTGAAAGTTTTGAAAACATTACAAATACCTATAATTTACCGTAATGCATCGACGTCGTTGGAACTAAAATTGATAAAAACGGCTTTTCTCTGTCACCAAACAAAAACGTGGAATCTTCCTTCTAAAAACGATCGATTACTTCTGAGTGCTCTTCTATAAAAAGTGGCATCAAAAGAGGCGTCAAAACGATGACTTGCCAAGTGAAGCTGTTCGCTCATTACTTACGATTTAAAGCGTGAATTAGACAAAATGAAAATAACGTAATTCGCACAATTGCCTTAACTGGCAACTGTATGTCAGAGTTGTTAACGGCTAGCGACGCCTACATGGATAATGTAATGATTCTACTAATTGATGCCGCTGAGTGTTAATCGAAAATTAGCGAAGAATCTACAATTTTTTTGAAATATTCAAGGTAATAAGCGTTAATAGGAAGACTAAAACACATGAGCATCATCAAATTTAAAAACTTCAACCTCCAGATGAAGTTATAACTGAACAATAATGACAAAGTTCATAAATTGCCTTTGGCAGCACAATTAATGAATATGACCTCTGAGCTAATTAGAGAAATCACTGTGTCAATGACGGACAAAAGTACAAAAAGGCTAACCATTTTCAATAACAACGGGCATCAGCGTGGCAAAAACTGCGTTGATCTCATTAATTTCAAAAGGAATATTGGATATCAACTGTAGACTATGTTTTTAAGTAGGTTTGTTACTTAACTATTGCCCTTCAACTTTGTTACTTACTTTATTGACAGAAGGATTGGGCAGAGAAAGTTTCGAAACGTCAAACAACTCGCAAATTCATTATGATGTGATTTTAATTGGTTGATCGTATTTACATTACTGCTAATGTAACGTGCTTTATTCGTTTTATTCGGCCTACCTATCAGTATGTATCGTTGTATTATTAAGTAATTTGTGTAGTGTGGCGTTTTTTTTTTGTCAATAAAGCATTTATTACTCTGAGCATAGTAACTTCCGTGACAAGGTTTCCTTGGTTTGAAACCAAGATGTTATTATTAGCCATTAAACACGTGTCGGAAATCTAATTTAAGGCTACAACAACCTTAATCTCATTTAATATACGATGCTATAAAAGATTAAGAAGAAATCCTATATAATCTGGTAATGGGTAACAACATTCACGCGTGAGTAAACATGGCCAGTCTCGGTTCTCGAGGCATCCACACACGTGCACTTGTGAAGCCCTACTTCACTAACCCTATTTACTAGACCAGGTACTACGACCTATTTCCATTCATACTGCTTTTGACGTTACTTCACGTTATACCCTTTGGAATGTTTGCGAAGCCTGTAAAGAGCTTTGAAAAAAATACTGCTGTATTCCAAGAACTATATTGTAAACATTTGATCATAAACTAAGTGTATTTATTTTAAGCAAATCTTGGAACTAAGATTGAAATAATACAAATTCAAAGTTAGCAGAAATCGAGACACGACACCGCTTACAGAAGCAAAATTACGAATATGGAAAGCATATCAAGAAAACGTGCACGCTACACATTCTGAATAACTATTACTTATACAATGATAGAAACACTAAGTACAATATAATGATGATATTTGTAACGACAAAATTCTAAGAGACTAAGCAGAGAATTGATACGAAAAGTCATTTATGTGGTGTGGCAGTAATGAGGTTATAATCAGAATTCTTCCGGATCCGGCGGTTTGGTCCGGGAATAGAAAGCGTTAGTCGCCAAACAAGCCCTGCAGGCGATCGCGGATGTTTACGCTAGGGATAGAAATCAGAGGCAACAACTGGTTACGTACAAGAAGTTATTAACAGTAACGACGATGCAGATGATGTTCATGCGATTGCCGCACGAGAGCAAGTTCAAATTATAGACAAAGGACGCTATAACTCCAAGCATTAAAAAAAATATAATGCAGTAACATGTTGTAAAGTTTAGTGTCAACATTCAGGTTGATATAATGATACATCCGACGTGGTAGGATTGTTTAGGTTTGGACTGTGAGAGCTGACCGTATATGTGGTTCAGACTTCAGACAATGCAAAGGCTCATTAGTCCTGCTTGTTATGTCGACGGTTTAGCAGTTACTATAATGTATCAAAGCGTTTCTATTAGCGGCTTTCGGCAAACCTGTGTTGGAAGGCACAAACGTATCCATGCGTTTGTTTTAAACAAAACAGGAAACCATGTATACCTTACAAAATTAATTATTCATTCGGATTACACTGGAACTGATACTGGAGTAGATATTCCAGATATATATAATAATGTTAAACCAATTTGAACCGATGATGTCACTTCGAGTGACAAAAATATCACAGCATAAGCAATAGCAACAATTGAATTCAAAAAAACTGAATGAGTGTTTTATGTTAAGGATAAACAAATGAGTTAATATTTAAAAGTTTGAAGAGATCGGTTGGTAGAATCTTCAGATGATTGTTCATAATTGTGATACTATGGATTCTGTTACAGGCAGAAGGTAAAAATTAAACGGAATAGTTTGTGATTTACAAAAAACCCAGATGGACAGGTGTTTCTAGAACGTGCCGATGTCTACCATTGAGGAGTATTGGAGATGTATTGTTAATGCTAAGTAACCTTTTACCTTTAAGGTATTACCGGTTTTTAGCATGACTGAGCCTGTGCGTTGTCGAATATTTCCGTTGGAGAACGTTTTTACATTCTGATGATTGGCGCGCTAAAACCTGTCTGAATGAGATTACTAAGAAAATTATGGTCTCGCCGATGACGTTATTGATCTAGGAACGAATTTTTCAAGTTATGGTAGCAATTTATATACTTTAGAGAAAGTGGATTATGTTATTGATGAATACAAAAATAAGGCTTTCGGTAACACAAACAAAATGAGTTATAAGTAGTTCCGTAAATTGGAACTTATCAATGACGTGATCTACTTTATTGATTACTATGTATGTATCGATTTAGAAACGTGTCAAATTTTTCTTGTGATTGGTTCAGCTTGAATGCTTATCCGATTCTAGACAAAATGTAAGTAGGTAAGTAATATTTGTTTGTATGGGATTGTTTTAAATGATTGAACCTGTTATACTAGTACGAGTATGTCCCAATAAACTCCAATTTGGTAAGCAAGCATATAGAATTTGTCAGATACTTATTATATAGTATATATATGTATGTTTTAGTAATTGGTAGGTGGTGTTGAATGTCATAATATTTTTCTTCAAAGCTATTTCATCATTCAGTCTGTGCCCACATAAGTACTTGACGCTGTTGTGATCGCATGCTTGGGTTCTCATCAATCTTTAGTTTATAATGACTAAACTTAACAACCGTTTGACATATTTATAAAAACTTAATCGCAGAAGATGAATCAAAAAACAATCGTAAGTTAACGGAATACTACAAAGTCGAAGTATCGAGGCCATAGAATCGTCACCCGCTAGATGAATACAAAATAACACTCTCACACCATAAGACATTTATTTACCGTAAATCATAAGACATCACAAAATCCGGTGGATAGGATCGGAGCACTAGCTTCATCAAGGGCTACTTTCCATGTAGGTAGACGGAACAGTCACTCACACACGTTCGCGGCTCCAGCTCTCGGCGAGCGTTGCACGCGATCCAAAAGAAAAAATAACACGGTTCCTCCACAGAGTCAATGCCGAACTTATAATACGAGTTCTCTGATGAGATCTCACACTACACAATAAACCAGTCAATATTGGAAAGGATCACTCGAAAGTTGAGCTGCCAGCTATTTTCGACGGAGAAGTTTGTTGACAGATAGCTTGTGCAGACAGACGAGACGTTCTCGCCGCGCTCGCGCATACTCCGGTGTGAAGTCGGCCGCGGGCAACAGCTCGCTCGGGCCGCTTCGGCCGGCCTCGGTGGCACTCGGCTGGAATGCGCGGCACGCGGGCCCAGAGGCTACGGCTTCGCCTGGTCCGTTGGGATCTACGCAACGCCCGCTTCGCTTCGCATACACAAAATATAATTAAATTGCAACAGCCGATCGCCATCTCAGCGCTATAATGTACACTTGCCTAAGATCAGGTTCTGTCCAAAGTCGGCATTAAGTCAACGGGAAAGTACAGTTAGGTGCAGGCGCGGGAATGCGTGAGCGAGGTCACGGAACTAGTTGTAAATGACAAGCCTTCCGACGAGCAATACAAGAATTGCTCGGATTATAACCCAGTTAGTAAAAATTTTATTAGGGCTTCATTCGTCCCAGACAAGCACCGCCACATTGGTTAATGAACGGCATTCTGAAAGTGTCTTACCAAACAAGGCAAACAGCTAAGTAGCTAGCAAAAGCCCGGAGTAAGCCTATTGTAACCGATGACTCAAGGCAGTGGCTGTAAATTCGAGAGAATTTTGCCCAAACAATAAGTAAATCGCTTTTTTTAATCAAAACTAAGCCGTTGTGCTACCTGTTGAATGCGGATTCGCAAGTTTTGCGGGTCATTGACGCATCAACCGCCTACGCTACGAGTACTGGTCAAAAAATGGCCTCCAACAAAGTATCACTGCATAAATTTGGTTCGGAACGACATGTCCAAGTAAATTCGGTACAACATTTAAGGGCAGGCCATAGATCAAACAAACAACAAAGATCATTAAGACCTCAGTTTTGTACAAACAGAGCCCAAAAATGTTTGCGGACACGTGTGTCGGTCGTCCTTCATTCAGTGTGTATTCAAATTGTTTGATTTACTTTGAAGATCCCGCTGTATGCACAAAAACATGTGGTTGTTTGAAGGCAAGTTTTTTTTTTCTACGATATCTTTTTCTCCAACACTTCATAAATCTTGATCAGTAAGCACGTGTGCCAACCGTGGCTAGTTCCTAAATTAATTAGTTTTTGCACTATTAATAATGAGTTTATCAATGTTGTTTCGGATGCTGGCATTCGAATCAAACGAACCGCATTTAGTTGACGCTCGCGTGCGTTTACCTCGGCAAAAGAATTGAATGGGCACAATAGAACGGATGTTGGACATAACACGACCGGAATATGTGAGTTTCCGCTGCGTAGTTTACTTGAATAACGTAATTCGTAGTAACTAAATATCAGCATCCATAGAAAATGTTAACCACAAACAACTGTATAAAATATTGCTGTCTTTGTCATAACGTCATGTTTATTTGTTTATACGATAGCATTCAGCACAGTCTGTAACGCAAAAGCAACATTTTATAAGACATGACTCATTGGCGCTCAACCTGTTTTAAGACCTCTAAGCTTAGAGAAACATTTTATCGATAAACAAGAATTGTTTTTTGTATTTTTTATTACCTACGTATTAGGTCTATAGGATGTGCGATATTATCTTTGAAGTTACTATATTGATTTTGTCTTCATTTTCTGAATCTTTTGACTACACATTTTCCAGCCGTTCCATTCCATTTAGCAGTTCTCTCAGGTTCAGTGGTCCTATTCTACAGTAGACGTTAATGTATTCAATAAAACCAACCAGTTTAGATAATATCCTGATTAATATGGAAGCGCTAAGAAAATAAACAATAAGTAATGGTTTAAGTTAGTCAGATCATCTGAGTTCTGACTCAGATATGAGTCATGGCGTCTCAAAGAAAGCCTCGGCGAGCTTGATAGTGCAGAACAAGCGCACGCGCAACAAATATACGAAGAATCCTATTGTAAGGGCCGCAGAATTTATTGCCTTATCTAAGACATTGATACTACTGGGCACAGCCGGGGGAGAATTGAGATAAAATGTTGTTCATTGTTTCGGAATTTCTGCTAAAGAATGTGTGACTGAGGACTATTTACGATGCGAGATTTCATACACTACAGTAAGGGTTGTGTCGTGAGAATTTGTTGTTGCTTACAAAATCCAAAGCCTGTTTCCGAAGCTTGATATCGTCCAGGTGTGAAAATTGTAAGTATTTGTGAAAAATCGCGTGTGTTAGTACAAAAAGCAGCTGGGAGCGTCGGCGGCAGCGCGGGCGCCGCCAGTGAAATCGCGCGTGTAGAAAGCAGAACTGGGAGGGGCGGCAGTCGGTAGTCGCACACGCACCACTGCTAATATACAGTCAATTGATACTTTTATGAATTTCTTACCACCACGGCACAGATGTTACAGAAAACAGTATTTCTAATTGCTGACTCCTGGATTGCAGACTGTTTCTAGATTTCCAATTCAATATTTATTTTATTTAACTGATAAAATATGCACCTATTCACACTCACATTGTTGGTTCTAGAGTTTTAAAGATCATGTTGCATATTGATTACAATAACACATACCACAGTAGTCTTATCCAGAAATATAGTATGAAGGTTGAAGATGTTTTAAGACGTGACATGACATACGATCAGTTGCCACCGAGGCGTTAGGCATTCGTCCTAAATTTCGAGCGTCACCAACTAAGAGTTCATCAATCAACAAATGTGTTGGTACTCCGGTACCGTTAGACGTTTCGCCATTACCAGGGCCGAGGATAGGGGAACTGGCTCCATTAACGAATTAAGCATTCGGCCGCTGCCAACATCAATTATGTAATAAACCATCGGGTTGTGTTTTACGTTAATTAGCTTTTTTACCGTTAATGTTAACTTCTCTTAGGCCTTTGAACGTCAATTGTGTACCTTTTTAATGTCGATCCCAATTCACATATCGACTGTTTGTAAACTGCATCCTCATGATGAAGACAACGGTACACCTTAAACTCCAGAATTGTTCGTTTGTATTCGAGCAGTTGCCAAACCTTTGCTAAAAATTTACTGTACAGTCAAGACACGTTTTATTACCGTAACCAATTGGTTTGTATGTCACCCTTAAAAGTATATACATTTTATCTTGGAATATTATATCCTGGTTTAGCCATGCTAAGATCGTTATAGCCACTCTCCCCTTAAAAGGCGAAGGTTGGATTATTTTTTTATGTATTTTCATCGAACATAATTTTGTAATAAATTCAATAAAATGAAGTCAGAAAAATTTCGTAAGCATGCGTATGAATTTTAATTAACATCTTTTGACACCTCCACTACATACGTTTACGATACGGAGTATTTTATAAATGTTGGATGTCATTCCAATTTTAATCTTAATTTAAACGATGGTTTTATTAGCATTTAAACCTTCGACTAGTACGTGGATGATGTAGCAATCGCTGCTAAAGAATCTTAATAATCGAGCATAACCAAAAAAATAAGCATGTGTGGTCTGTCGTTATATGCTTAACATTTAGAACTACATATGTATCTATGTAATCCAATTAAAATATAATCAGACAACCATTAACCAAACACTATGTTCCCATTTAGTATCTGAGGATTCCTGTTTGAAAAGGTAAATTTAAAATTCAAGATGATTTGTAGATACGCTATTCTAAGACCTTGTCTTTATACAAATAAGGGTCACAATTTATAATCACGATGCATCTACATTCCACATCCTACATCTAACGAAGAACCTCTTAGATAAACCACATAAATAGGATGTAGTCCAGCAAGTATTGGCGCCATTGACAGTATGAATTTTATTGCAGTACTACCACCGAGCTTTTTATGAGACCACTCCAGGCTGATGAATGCCCAAGATAATACATAGCAGATAAAAATGAATTTCTAAGCAGAAAAGATTTGTCATTCATCGTTAACGTCCCAGATTATTCTAAAAGGGTGAGATAGTAAAAACGATAGAAATAGATTCCTTGGGTAAAGACACGTATTGGCTTCTGCATTCCACAAAGGAAAATGTTCCTAACGGGATATTGCTAATCGTTTACAAAAAAGAAAAAACTGGTATTTCAGTTGATCTTCTTATGGCAGTTGATATGTGTGTCAGTAGAACAAACGAACTAAACAACGACTAATCTCCGCACTTGTAAATCCATTACTCTCATTGTAATGTCATTGCCTAATGAACAAACCAATCAACACATTTTAAATATCAGCAACCAGTTTCACTATCATAGGTACAGTAGTTATTATGCAATACATAAGTCACAGTGTCCAAGATGAGCCTTCAATGCGAACAACTATCGAAGTTACGCATTTAACATTTAAATAATAAGCTTATGCAGATCTTCTTGAAGAAACTTGTGTACTCTTACGAAAAGTATATGGTGAAATAAGTAACGTAGTTTACATGTCTAATTGTGTAATACAGTCTTTCTGTATCAAGTTTAAAAGATTAACATGTTTTTAGGCTTGGCACGTCGCATCGCAAATGTGGCCAGAAAAGGCAACGCGAGGCTTCGGCAATAAACAGACTGTTCAATTCGAATTTCAACAAAAACCGATTTGTGGCTACGTAATACCTATTTTGGTATCTTAGATACATATAATATTATTTTTATAAATTTCGTTAAGGTGTAACTAAGAAGGTTTTTTCTTCGAACAACGACGGCGTATGACTAATGAAGCAGCAATGTGGATGTGAACCGTTTTCTTGTTGTTGTTTATCGGACATCGCTATTAAATCTTCCAGTCAAACGGAACCCATAAAAACCACGAACAGTAAGAGAAAATATTCAGATGAACTTTCTTTATTGTGAGATAGGTTTCACTGTCTTGGTGGCTCTTCCCAAAATACACATATATTTGTCTCAAAATTCGATTTATACAGATCATTGCTATTCTCTGCTCATCGTTTAAACTTATTTTCATTTACTTTTCTTTATTCGATATTGAACTTTTTATCGTTGGGTTAAGAGTTGAATTGCTTGCAGTAGAGTTTATTTCGATCCTTCAGTATGTATGGAACGTCCGCTCCGGACATACGAAAGCATTTCAAAAGCAAATCTCTAGATTCTACATAAGTATTTAACGTCGTTGTTTCCCTTGAGCTTTTAGTGTCCATTAAAATATCTACGTGTTCAATTTTCTATTTATAATTCTGATTGTTATCTAATATTATAAAATGTGTGTGTATAGAATAAATGGAAACCTATAAGATTTAAATCTTCAGATTTCGACGCCTTAAGGCGTCGAAAACCAGCGCAGCTGTCTCTCTGTCTCTCATAGATTCTCGTATGTACCTACAACTCTATGCATCTCAATCTCAACTGTCTGATATGACAAAGATATATTCGGTCTAATACAGTTGAGGACAGTTATTATCATGACAAAATTAGGCCTTGAAAGAGGATGTCGTCATAGAAAAATGGACTCGCCAAAACAAACTCATTGTAGCTAACCACTTTAAATATAATGACGGTTCTTTCTGAGATCAAAAATATGGGTTTCGTGGTAATGTATTATAAATTGCTCAAAAACACTAGCACCTGCCCAAACCATATGTTTTGTGCAAAAACCACGTAGGCGCCTGTTTACTTAGCCTTGAGACATTTCTACATACGAAATGGATGCAAACTACTGACATAGACGCAATATTCTATGTCATAACATTTATGTCAACCATAATAATAAATTATCTATTATCTATTAGCTGTAGACATTGTTGATAGCAGCAATATAAGTAAGATAGCATCTCTAAATAGTGGGCACAGCGTTAAAATGTCATTGACGCGTATTTAAAACCGATGTAGAATCGAGATCGTATCCTAATGTCCTCAATACGACCAGTTTGCAAGTCCTAAGGTAATCAGCGCAATCTCAGATGGTATGTAGATGGTGGAGTGAGGCCTCGGAATGTTAGGCCATGGCCTCGCGATGGCGGCGTGGGCGTGCCGGGAGGTGCTGGGGGCAGTAGCCAACCGATTTGTCTTTTTGACAGAAGAGTAATATATTGATAGTGCAGCAACATATTTATTTGCTGGCAACTTGTTAGGAGCGGTAAGTAATGCAGATGGAGAAGCATTATTATTCTTTATCGTATATCTTATAAAATACATTTTGCCATTTTTCATTGCTAATGCATTTCATGGTAGGTAGGTAACCTACCTATATTCAAGACAAAATTATCCTCGACTATTCCATCGGCCTCCGAGTTTATTGTGTATTGAATAATGAAATGTTTCTGATGTCTGCCTCATTTTACGAGAACATTAGGATGTAGTAAAAGCCGAGATTAGAACATAAATGACGCGGTTACCTACTGAATGTTAGTTTTATCAACATCCACGTCTTTCTGAACGTAGCATATATTTTAAAGTACAAAATCAGATATTATTCTCGAAACATAGGTTGTACATTTAGGCAGAATATATAGGCCATAACCAAACTTTCTGTAATAATTAAGGGACTTACATAATATACGATCATCAGCAACAAAAATATAGCTCAGTCTGCATAGCTTAGAATATAAGAAGAGTGTCTTTTATAAACACTATCATTGCAAATAATGCTTCTAGCGCAACATGTAGTTTATGAATAAGCATTACGATAAGACAAGGCTATGCACAATTTAATAATACAGAAATATCTCAAGGAAGATGAAGGTCCCACACTTCGCTACCGCCACACAATAAGCTGTGGCCCTATAACAGTATCTAATGTCTATCTAGATTTCAGTGCTCACACGCAGCATCGCTTAGCATTCCCTGCACGAAGCGTCCCGTCGCCTCGCGATGTGTTCACACTTTAGATACCAATCCGGTGATTGTAGTGGCACGGCTGCTATTACACGTACGTTCACGAGTTTAGAATTAGATGAGGCAGATTTTTGAGAGCTCTTTTTAAAACTTTTGCGAGTCTACACAATGTGAATAAATATAGAATCGCCGAGACCGAAATTTCTTTTGTCATTAGATGTCATGTTTATCAACGTTGACAATGTCAAACTTTAGTAAAGTTGAAATAACAAACACACATTGGTATATGTATGGTATTTAACTACAGTTACCACTGCAAAATCCAGGCGGAACAGGAGACCAAAATGGAAAGCCCAAATATCATTAATAACCCAACATGATGATCATGCTTGTACTGTCCTCTTATTTCAAGTATCGATCGTGGTCCTTCCTGGTAGAAACGGGGATAAAGCAAATGCTAACTGCATTATTCTCACCAGTGAAAATGTCAGTTTTATGAGGCACACGAGATTTGTATAATTTCCATTTTTAATTGTGCGCTATCTATTTCATGCTCAATGCTTTTGAATAAATCCATGTTATTACTTATCTAATCTGCTTTTAAAACGAGAGAGGAAGGTGTGTATATTTGCTCATTATCGTAAAATGCACATCCTGCCACATTCTCAACATCATTGGCACGATATTTATCGTTAGACAATCCTGCCTGTATACAATTAACAATCTTTCCATAACCATGTCTGTGACGCGAATAAGGAAACAGATAATTTTAGCAACAACATATTTATGATGGAAATATTTCTCGCTTCTTCTGCAGCGGAGTATCAAATTCAATGGGATTAAGTTTGTTCCTAGGGACGGTCAAGTGCAGTCATTTGTAAACGCGCGCGTGGGCGGGTAAGGTTAGCCTGCATTCATGCGACAATCAATTTTAACGAAGAGCAACATTTTGTATGATACAGTTAACGATAAATTGACTAGCCAGACAAGTATTAATAAATAGTTTGAAAAACACCCACAAATATGTATCTATTTTCCTACTATATCTAGCTTCCAAACTTAGAATATACATTAGGTTGTTCAGACATAAATGCACACTATACGTTGTGCATCGTACGTGTATATTTAAATTAGAAAAATCTGGTTCCCAATTAACGCCTTACGCCTCGCTATACGAGTAATTCTAGATCCTGATCACATCGTCCACAGAATCCCACATTACCGACAAAAACGACCTATAAGTTAAGCTTAAACTCAATCTACGTATGCGTCGCATTTCAACGTAAAACCTTGTTAAACCACTTTTGAGCTCCTACTATTTTAAATCTGCATACAACACCGCGGCGACTGTTATTAGAATTCATGCAGATGAGATGAAATATTCAATAAATAAGATTTTTCTCATAATTCCGTCTATTTGCTCTCAGCACGATGCGCGTACGCCGCTTGTAAACCCTCTACCTTACGCAGCGAAATGACGTTTCTTACAAAGTCCATAATAGTCTCCGTTTGCTATTTATTAGATGCCTTTAGATTACTATATACGCAAGCATTTATGGTTCCTACAGGTGCGTAAATAATATGTAATATAACTCTTCGTTGGTACTCTAATGTTCGTTATTTTAATTATTTACATCTTGGCTAAGTTCTACTAACTTCACATCGCGTACCTTGATTTGTTGGCTAGCATCGAAATCATCAGTCGCCTGCATTCTTAGGAATAGCATTTATCATGCATGCATGACTTAATGTTGTAGATTTTCTAATTGCTAATTTACAGTCGTAACACTTCACATGAACTGTACCCAACAGCTTGGCTTTATTTTTGATTAAGGGTGTCTTTGAAAACCTATCAAATTGAATCCCTTGTAATATCTTTCATCAAGATAATCGATTTGTTAATGTTTTTTTAAATCACAACAGCCAATATAAGATTTGACATCAGATTAACTAATCGGTCTCGATCGAAAACGGAAGTGAACATATTCCCACATATAAATAACTAGCTTCCGCCAGCGGCTTCGCCCGAGTGATATTTTTATAAATTATAGCTTAGGTATGTTACCCAGTGATAGTATAGCATTCTATGGGTGAAAGAATTTTTTAAATCGGTCCCGTAGTTTTTGAGTTTATTCTATTAATTACAAAAAAAAAAATACAAATATTTTGTCTTTATAATATTAGTGTAGAACCTAAATGTGGTTTACAGGTTTAAATACTTCTCAAAATGTCAATACTTTTAGCAAATCCTCGCTAAAATCAACAGGTCACGCTTGTAGAGGTTCCGAATCATAGTTTTCATCATTATGCTATGATAATAACGCTATGTGAGTGCAAAGGCGATGGTATTAGTATTAGTACCAAGTCATATCTCCACTATCAGGAAAATCGCAAATTCACGATTTATAGGGCTGCTAACACAAGGAGGTACTAAACTATTTAAAAATCTATCAATCTAAAACATCCGTTCGTGAAATCAGATAAATATCGGCACAGAATCTAAAGAGTTTCAAAAAGCAATAAAAGCTATGTAACAAGAATAAAATGTAGGTTCTGCCAACCTTAGGTTAGCGTTTTGTAACTATCATTGAATGTGCGAGTCGCGTCGATAGAATCAGAATCACGAATACATTTTACACATACGTATGTCTACAAAAGGATAAGCTTAACAACTTACGAAGTATTTCGCTTTCTGTTCTACCTTTTAGAGTTTATGAGAAAATAATAGGTGTATATAATAGATGCTTAATCTAAGTTTTTTTTTCCAGTGGGCAACTTGGTGGTTTGAAACTGAAACCGTTGCGGCATCGAGTGTTCAGGGAAACAATGTCTGTAATGATCACGAGAGAGAGCTACACGTGCGCGCTCTTCCGCTCCATTAGCATTGAATAGTCGGCTTGTGCGCATGTCACACGGATCATTGTCGCCCGGATTGAACCTACTCTTGATCTAAATCAATCTACCTCAAGCGAAGAGCGAGTCGCTGTATTGTTCTCATTTTATTCGCCGATTAAACGTAATGAGCACATTTGACACGTTCATTACAGTCCTCGATCCGATACGAACTCTCCTAAGGTCAAGTGCAATGAAGCAACATTATCCCACCAACTTTCGTAACACATGTCACCGTACAATACGTGAGGGCATTAAATCAAATGTATGTAATGTACCGTTGATAGCTATGTACTTACCGGTAATTCGAGGTAGTCGCTAATGGTATACTTGGCAGCGCCTCGTCGGATGTCAGCCAGGGCTGCGAAGTGCTCGTCACGGCGCACCTTCCGCCGCAGGAGCGCTCGGGCATAGGGGTACGCCGACAGGAACTCTCCGTACGCGTCCATCAGCTCTCCCATAAACAACTGCTTCAGGAGGATCGCACTCTCACCAGAAACTCCTTCCGCCGGCGGAGGAGGTAACTCGCGACACTTAAGCGACTCCGGAATGCTTTTCGTGGCAAAAGTACTTATCCCGCTAGTCGACTCACACGATGTAAACGCGTCCGTATCGCTCGAACCGCATTTCGAAAACGGAAACGCGGATGAGGCTCCGCTTTTTTCGCTACTCGCGGAACTTTGTCGGGCGGTGCTCGCCTTCTCATAGTAGTCCGGATATTGCGGCTCTGACTGACTCTCGGTCGATGGCGAGGACTCCTCAGCGGCCGCACTGCTGTATTGGGCATTCTTTATACAGTCATATAAATCCTCTATTGATTCGTAAGGTGTGATGCTTCCACATGATTCAGCTTCGACATCATGTTCGTGAAGTCTCTCATAAAGGTCTTCGTTTTTCCTTTGAGAGACGGGTGTAATGGCTGATTCAGAACGACTTCTTTTAACACTCGGAATTTGATCGTAGCCAAAATCTGTTGGGTTGAGAAAATCCCACCGAACGTTTGCCCACACGTTCTCGCTAACATCAGCTGATATCCTGTGATCAGCGCAACATTGCCCACCGCTTCTGATAGTGACAGTCGTTACATTATCGCTAGTTTCTACAATAGAACTGTCGGCCACTGATTCATCACAATCTATTGGTATGTCGACGATTATTTTACGAAGACTGAGAGAAGAAACGCTAGATCGATTGTCGTCATCAACTTTTCGATTGTCAGTCGCATTTGAGTCGTTAAATTCCGAGTTCGTTATCACTGAAGATGTGTCGACATCATGCTGAGTAATCACGCCTTCCTGAATGAGTTCAGTTAGTATGCTTTTTGGCTCTTCTTCGATTACAGATTTTTCTAACAGATCAGCTGTGCCATCATCTTCTTGCTTGCAATCATTTTTCAGTAAACCAGAATCTATGTACTTTCTCATGCGTTCTGTGAGGGCTTCGCTGGCTTCTGATACTGATTCCAAAAAGTAGAATAGAAGATGGTACTCTTCTTTGGTGATAACTGCGGCGCGTAATAGCGGCTTGCCGTACAACTCCACCGCCGAAAACAGTGTTGAAGCTGTAATAAAAGAGAAAGTACTTGTCATGCAAATTGGATTACGTTTGTGTGCACCAGTTTGATATAATTGACGGTTATTGACCGTGTTACTATATGAAACATCTGTATAATATTGTATAGAGTCGCTACAAAAATCTACGTGGGAGTCAGTGAGGTCACGTTGCACATCGGTAATATGAATCACCTTGCATTTAAAGTTCATCTTAATGACCGAGAACTTTGCATTCCTTGAACCTCATTAGTATTTAGGTTTATTCAGGCTCAATAATTTTTCAAAAATGTGATTCAGTTTCATCGAATGTATTGCCAAGTTTTGATCTTTAAAAATATAATTGGACGTGTCACCTCTCTAATCACTTAATACCGACTCCATTCATCTGATATAGTATGGTAGTCACGGCGGCTGCATACCTAATGCATAAAAGCGCCTTCTAGGAAAGATTACCGGACAATAGCATGCGTATGCGTCTTATTGCCAAACCGCTTTCTACAAACATCGCTGCGTCTGCCCGCGGAATACTGAATGAACACGCTTCGTTTGCAGCTTATTGATGTACCGAGCAGTACGGTTCCTTGAAGAAAGTTAACGCGCAGCACATTGTTTCGTGAAGGACCTCAGGTTATGAATAGAATATCGCAGATTTTATGCCATCCGCTATCCTTGCATTAGAAAACTACGATAAACCTACATATTCAAAGTAGATACTAACCATAAATCTTTTCCCAAGCAATGAATGTCTCCAGATCCCGGCCGTCCCATTGCGGTGGTTGGTATTCCACGACGAGCACTTCCCCTTCCAATACCGTCGCTGATGCTCTGGGTTCTACTGGAGCTTTGGAGCCCCCGAGAAAGAGCAGTGCCACGGGTGGAGCAGGGGGTGGCGAGTCAGGGAGTGGGACAGATCCACCGAGAGGAAGAGCCTGAGGAGCCGACAGTGGCCCACTTGGTAGACCAGCTAGTACTGCTCCGAGGTCAATCAGCGGCTCACATACAATTTCTGCCACCGTACTGTTGCCCCACACTGTCACCTGCAAAGACAAATATTACCTTTAGCATCACGAGTTCACGAAGCACTTCGTGTATGACTGACGGACGGAGTGACTAACGGTTTAAACGTTGGGTCAAGGAAATTAAAATTCAACATGAATGCTGGGCTCTCATAAATGGCGGAATTACCGTGATTGAATTTATAACTTATATACTTATAACTCCTGCTTACTTTGTTGTTTTTGTGTGTCATTGAATGTGTACCATAACATTAGAGGAATCTTCGCCCCTTGCGTGTTGTCTAAAAAGTGGGTAAGGTGGGCCTTCCGTGATGAAGCCAAATCGAATCAACCGGACAATTATCCGTGAAGCCAACTCCTACACTTGGCCAGGAAAACGTTTGTAAAAATTACGAGTAACGTGGGAGTTTCAATCACTACACCGTTTATCTAACGGCTGATACTAAAAAACGTGCATTATTTCTATATTACTATCATATCGATATCTAAATTGACTGATAGTGATCTATATAGGGCTTGTAACTGTCTCAGATCGTGATATAAAGAAATTGATCTCGTGCAGCTAACGGACACGTCGTCGGTCATAATTTTCCTCAGATCATATTGCATTTTTATTTGTGAGAAACCCAGTTATCAATCATTTATGGTGATATGGTTGATGGTGATGGTTGTGAAGATAGGATTTTAATTTGTTGAAGTTTAGCTTCAACAAATTAAAATCCTATCTTCACAACGAAAAAAAGGTCTTGAATATTTTGAATAGCGATGTTATTGCTCTTTACTTTTCAGCTCATAGAATTCCCGCAATTCTTTATGAAGTTCAAAAATGCAAATGAGTCTCCTAGACATGCAACCATGCCCTTGTAGCATACCGAAACGTGAGCAAATCACATTAGTATGTAGGTATAATACATGTAAATGCTGGAGTCTCGGAGGCCTTGACGAGTCGGGTTCATGGAGTTTTTTACCGGGCCCTCGTGTGACGTCACGCTCGAGTTATGCGCACGCGTCGGGCGCAGTGTACCAGTCCCCCCCCTCCCCCCCGGCCCGCGCACCCAATACCAAACCTCCAGGCCAGGATAATGCGTCTGATACATCTTCAACGAGGAAAAAAAATTGAAACAAGATCCAGCGAACAAGGGGCAGTCGATTTTACACGGCCAACGCGTTTTTGGTCCTACAAAACCAGAAAGATGGATGGTTCTTGATTATAATTTATTTATGGATGTGACTGCACTTGATGTAGGTAGACAGACATCACTTCGTCCTAATTGAATTTATTATACAAATTATATTTATTGGATTAAGTATAGGAACAATTATGCCATAAATATTTGTAATAATAGTTAGCACTGTTCTTGATTTAGAAGTAAAGAAGTGAAAAGCTTTAGTTGAATTTAGCTAGGTTCGTCTAGCTATAACTTATAAGTCTACTATTCTATTCGTATTGTTCTATGTAACATAAGAGGAAAACCGGGAACTTAAGAGTGTAATTTTAATATTTCGATGGAAAAACCCAGTACGTAGGTACCGTAATAAAATTCAAATGTTATCAATGCAGGTGACTCAGAAAATGTTAAGAAATGCCTCCTGAGAATGTTTTGCGATGGTAGGAAGTAAACAAGTAAATAATTGAGAAGAGTCATCTTTGTAAGTATTTTTTTCTGTTATGTTCTTCTTGTCTGCTTACAATGAATATTAGGTAGGTACATTTGACTATTTAATTTAATGTTCAGGCGTATAATAACGGAACTAACACTGTTGCTTTTATCTCCTACCTATCAATAATTGTTTTGAATGACACGAATTCTTCGACATAATTTTTCTTGCTAATTTGGGAGTCGTATCTGCGACCCTTTCTATAGAATGATCGCCCCACGATTCCATCGTTCCTCCCACGCCATTCAGAAGAAAAACAATTTATTTTAGGCGAAATGTTCCTATCTGTACAGTCACGAGCATTAATATGTATACACTTAGCAACTTTTAAAAGTGATTTTCTCCTACTGTATTGATTGTAATTTTAGGATATAACGAACATAGTATTTTGGAACCCCTATTATTATGAAATAGGTATCATCTCAAAGTTACAATCGTAATTCCACGAGAAAATCGTTATTGAATTTTGCTGAGCGTATACATATTTTTGCATATTTAATATGTATGCATATTTTTGGTACATAAGTTTCATAACCATTCCATTACTAATTTACTGAATAAAATTGCCAGTATGTTGTTGTAGCAGTCAACTGTTTTGAATTAAGTAGCGCCATCTATTTGTTTTCTTCAACATCATTTACGCGCTGTATTTGCAGCGCCATCTCGTAGCGTCTATAAATACTCGCAAGCGGCGCAAAACTTGTAAAAGTTCATTATGTCAGCATAGATGGCGCTGTTGAACAATTTGATTTTGAGTGTGGAAATGTGTGTATTATAGACCGCGGCAGATATTCTATACTCCTTCTTCTGTTTCATATTTACTTCAAATTCACTAACAAAAAATTTAGTACATTCGATGAAATGTTTACTGTAGGTACTTATAGTAATTATAAGTAGTATAATTACTATAAGTACCTACAGTTCATAAAATAAAAAATATGTACCTACCTAGGTTCTTAGTTAAATGGAAATTAGTATCCTGTTGAAGGTGGATGGCCTTTAGAATAAAACTGTATCAATATCTTATACTCAGGTTACTCTACGAAGATCCTTTTGCATTTTTTTGTTCTTTTTTTTCTCGCTCTTAGGGCGAAAGCGATTCTGTAAAGCCATGTTTTTTACGGTCGCGAATCATATTTTACTCAACATACAACCTGACACTGACCTGGAAATTGCAAAAAAAACTAAAGATTTGAATTTCGCGGGCTATAGCGCATCCCCTTAATTCAGTGATAGTCTTCTTCTATAAAGAGTATGTTTAAACAAATTATGTTTAACGTATGTTTATAGAGACTATGTGTTTGCCTATCACGATCCGATACTCTTCAATGACCACCGTGTGTGTTTACAAGTAGGTACCTGCCCAGTAGGACAAGGATCCTGTCATTATGTTACATACTTGCATGATTTTATACGGGTAGTCTGTTGCTTACCCTACAGCAGAGTATACTAAAGTACTGTACTATGCCGTATCCCCGCGTTATCATTGCTCGATTTGAGCGTCATATTTACGATATTATTTATTGTGTTTTTGATGAAATTGCATGAGTTAATATAAAATAGTGTATGAAGCTGTACTTAACTAGGTTTTCACCGGTTATTTAACAGTATCATGAACTACCAATCCGAGAATCCAATTGGTTTTTATTACCTCGCAGTAGGTGCGAAAAGTTGAGTATTCTCCTCGGGGATAAAGGTGTCTTCGTCTTGGGCGAGCTTGAATTCAGGATTCTAGTCCTAACTCCCTTGTTCGCTCAGGAGTTAACTCAAAACTTTCTCGCTTCCCTCGTGAGCCCTAGAATCCTTCGGTGCGTTCCGGATCCAAATATAAAATAGCGCCATACGACATAGACACTGCTTTATCCTCTTCGTGAATAATCTACTACTTTACTATAATTTTCTAGAAGGGATCTCATATCATTTTTAGCAAATTCCGGATGCACTAATAAACCTGGGAAGGTTGGGTTAGGTTTGGGGCCAACGTTATATTCTTAATCGTTGTTTTAAATGAAAATCAAGATTGGGAAAATGATTCTGAATCTTCAGCATTAGAACTTAGGCATAGTTTTTGCGAATGTCAGACAGAAGACTCCATACATTTCCCAGCTTGCATTCAAAAAAGACATTTTAAGCCGCTCTAAGTCCACTACTGTGGCCAGGTCCATTGTTCACATATATTCGCTTCATTCAGCAGAGTCTAGTGACCCACGAGTCACTTTTGCTTCCTCCATTCCACGTTGCACTCCAACTTTATCTGTGGAGTCAGTTTATGTTCTAGATTATTAGGTTTTGTTTTATTCATTGATAGCTTTGATAGAACTTTCTTTTTAAAAGTGTTTTTCTTCACGCATTTTCTATTTTCAACAATAACGATGTCTACCTATTTGCAATTTTAAACAGCAGAAATATTTATCGAGGATCCATCCTCGATATTGTTATGCATTTGTTTTATCGCTGTCCCCCTTTCACCACACCACAAATACATAAATGTATAAAATAATAAAATACATAAGTATGTTTGTCTACAATTTAAGTATAGAAAGCGAATAAAGGAATGATACTTACTTAGTTTATTATTAGAAATTGCGGATTTAGTTTGAGGTCGAGTCTATAGGTAGGAGGCTCAGTTAAAATGTTAAAGTATGACACATATCGATTATATGATGTGTTCGCTACGAGCTGCAAGACATTGGGTCTATTATGCGTTATCTTTAATATTATGCATTACTTGTATTTTATCTGATGAGTATTACAAGGAATGACTAATCAATTTTATTATTGTAATATCTGATATCGTTTATGAAAGGAAGAGTCCTCATGTGGAGTTTATCGATACTCTGACCTTTGAAGCTTTTGCAACATCTACACGTGCAACATTTATAGAAGTTATCATATTTGGGTCGAATTTGGTCAAATAAATTATATACGGATGTACCTATATCAGAGGATGTAATATCTCCTGCGCATATCCCAAGGATCGGTGCAGCATGTCTTCTTCTTCCATAGAATCTTTTTATGTCCGTCAAGATTGCCCACTCATTTATGTCCGTCAAGATCGCCCGGTCCGGAGTTTCGGACTTCGGAATACGAATATAATTATTTCAGAAACCGTAATCATTCGCGCGCCTTTATGTAATACAACAGAACATACAGCAGCCGACATCGAAGCTGGAAAAAACGCGAATTTTGGTTCATTTAAACAAACGTTAAGAATTACAAAAATTGTGAGAGAACATACAGCAGAAGGCAACTATTTTTAAATAATCTGTGATTTATTCAATACCAATACAACTACAAATAACTATGCAATTACTGATTCGGTATTTGAAAGTGATTCTAAAAGTTTACAATATAAATATCCTAGCAGGTATAGTGAATTGATATGAGTAAGGAAGTAGTAACGGATCGTAATTAATTACCATTGCATAAGTCTTAAATAGCCGAAACAAAACTTAATGAATGCAGCTATTATTAACACGGAGAGAGGCCTCCCTGTATTTTAGGTCGCTACCGCTAATTGCTTTACACGTGGGAGGCGTAATACTTATAGAAAACATAAATCTATTAATAGAAACAACACTACCGGTTTATATTTACGAGACGCAATAAATTTTGAATGCATTTCTCTCGAATATCACGCGGAGTTGAAAACACATTCGGCCAAACATGTCGTCGGGTCGAGGGCTGACACACTTTTCAGTCGCCGATGTTATAATTACGTATTATCAATACTAAAACACATGGTGAACGCGACACGCTCCAACCGTTTAGAAATTTTTGTTAAATCATTACATATTATATCTTTTCACTTTTATTCACATTGACTTGACACAGATTTACGTACGACTTTCGACGTGCGATACGGATATACAAATAATAATTAATTGTTAGGTGTTTGCTTTTCTTTTAGCTTCATCAATCAGTATTTGTTTTGATAAAAAAAACTGCGGGGAATTATTTATTGAATCATCGCAGAGAGTAAAATGGAATATTCAAATACTCTGATTAAAAACTGGAACACTAATTAGTTGCTTACGATTTGACAGTCAACAGAGGCAAGCTTATTTTGACTACACTAATATAAACAAGCCCCTACTTGCAATTTTCAAATCTGTAAAACTTAAATTGTTAGCTGAAGTGTTTCAACACATCGTAACTATTAAAATTTGCACAGCTGGAGCCGACTTTCCTCCAAAGTTCGTTTATGTACATATGCAAAGTTCCGAGTTCTTACATAACACACTAACAAATGCGACACAGATTAGAAAAACCGCTGAATGCGAATTGTCTCGACCTCTCGAGTTTCGGTGAACGCCTCGTCAAGGGTCGTTACTATTGGAAATCACTTCCGACCTTTGTCACGACGGGTCACTTTCTACCGAATGCTCAATGTTTGGCAACGGACGTGTCTCGCTCTCTTTACCCGTCTGTCACACTACTGCTCCACTAATATGTATTTCAGTAACAAATTTTGTTCTATTTACCAGACCTGCTTAATGGTTACGTTGTGTGTTTTCAACATCTGCTGCAAAACGTTCATCATCGATGTAAGTAAAATTAACATGACCTATAATGATAGCGTTGACTGATACAGGAGTTTGATAATCTCCAAGGTTAATCCCGTACTTTGTAGGATCTTGACCTACATTGTCGATATCATCTTTTTTCGGCTTGTTAGTTTCTTACTCTTTCTCAGCTTTAAAATTCTCAACCTTGGTAATCCTGCATGTTATCATATACAACTACTCGTCAGATAGCTCCCGTTGGCAACATTGAACACATCCCACTTTCGCCTTCTGATATACTATCTACATACTGCATTGTTTTTCACTGACCTGTAGGCGTCAGGGCTTGCGATTTACCAATCTAAACTGCTTATTCGTGGCTGGAGATGGCCAAGAGGCATTGTGCAATTATGCACACACAATGTATGGTCAACAGAAATAGCTTAATACTATTCAATTATGTTGTTTAAGGAAGCTGCCTATGTTTAATCTAATTCTCACAGATTTAGATGAATTGTTGTGACGCGTGAGTTCTGACAAATAAGGGAATATATAAAGGTCAATAGTCAAAGGTACATACAATAATAGTGACGAATCAGATGAGTGTCCAATACGTTGTATTATGTTTTGTTATACTAGGAAACGGGACCGAGGCTGAGTCATCCATACGGAACGACTTCATGCATGATTGCCCCATCGTTATTATTCTAATTAACTTGTTACATTCGTCTGACTTGTATTAGGAAGCAAGCCTAGCGTATGTATGAGCTTAAGATTATGTATTCATTAACGTTACTCTTACATGTAACTATCGGATTTTCATGCTGATATGATTTGTAGCAAAAACCGTACTATCGGAATGTAGCAGAAGTTGATTGAGTAAGAACTCCATAGTTTAGCTGATGTTACATTAAGTGCAGGGGGTGGCTTATTCTAAAATCCAAATTAATAATATAAATATGATGTATTTTCTTGTGTGATTCCTATTCGCCTACCAACTTAGCTCACTATTTATGTGGTGTGAATATCTTGCTGCAAAATCATATCTAAATAATTAAAATAATTAATAATTATAGCATTATTAAAATAAGTAACGCTCAATCATTTTCATTGTTTGTTTCTATGTTGGCATAAGCAGATACAAATACAGCTGTTGGTTACACATGCGCATATTATAAGTATTGATAGAACAATAGAAAGATGACAATCATACATAAATCAATCACAATAGAATGTTCATACATACAGAACATTTAAACACTGTCGAAATAATTTGAACTTTATCTCATTTAGATACAAACTAAAGTTGTACAAGGATCTTTACTATTCGAAGACTCGAATCGGCTATTATAAGCTAAACTGCCGAGACGTGCAGTTTTTATTGTTAAAAACTATCATCATTCAGTATTTAATGAAACAGTGTATTATTCATATTTATTATGGAAGTACAAAAGATGAAAGGCGAACTAACTGCAGAATACAAGTAAACTACAAAAATGAAGGTAAAAACAAACACAACTGTCGGAGAGGAAATTAAACTTTTTCATGAAGTTCCGACAGGCAAGAAATGAAAGATTGCAATAATGGCGGAGCTTAGAGAGAAACGCAGTTTATTTCGTTCAAGTTCTTTAGTTCAGAGAAAAGCATCGTGGGCCGAGTTCTTTTGCTCAATATCGGAGTAATATTATCAGTTTATAACAATTGAGTAATGTTTCATGTTTGTTTCGTAAACGAGTGCCCTATGTTCAGTGCGTTCCGTGATCGGTCATCGGGTATTTGGTTACGTATGAAACCTACTAATGTCAAATTAGCTATGGTTGTTAATGTTAGCCAACAATATTCCGCGGATAATGTGCCATGTGAACTCGTGTAATCGACATTCATATTTGGGGGACAGGTTTTAGTCTTGCGTTGAAACCCTATTCTGACCTGAAGACGCACAGTTGTTTTTAGTATCAAGTATCATTTATTCAATAACAATTTTTATATCGTGTCTGAATTTCTATAACTAAATATATTTAGGATTTTTATAAAACCATTTATTCGAATTTTACTTCACAATTATATTCGAAAGTTAATGTGAAGATTCTTATATTGTTTCTTTGCCGCTTTAAAATAAAAAACTTCTTATAGATAAGTATTATAGTAAAGTATAGCAAGGCATCTTATAAATTAATGTTGATTTATCTTTTTGAGTACCTACTGAAACGGATATTGCACTTACTCTCTGAATCAGACACTAGGTATAAGTAGAATCACTTTAAAATTCAACATTATTCTCGTCAAAAACATTAGGTAAGTACATGAATCTACCCATGGTTTCCTTGGCAGTGTCCAAGATATTGGTAACTCTTAAACTGTAAAGAAATATTTCAAAGTTGATAAAGTTAAACGTAAAACTTCGCCCGTTCAGACGATCCTGCAAAACAAACGTGTGTATAGAGTTACTTGACCATGTACGTAACTTGACCCCAGAGTCCTGACCCAAGCTATGCTCAAGCCCTTGGCAATATTATTAACTTACCTAAACCATCGACTAAAACAAAACAGTGCTACTGAGATGAAACGCCACGAACTGATTAATTGGAAAAATTGAAGAAACATTAATTAATCTCTTATTAGATTGACGAGCGGAACAATTAATTGATACGGAAATGGTACAACGTTAAAGGCCCACGGACAAGCGCGACGCGACAGCGTGACGCGATTCTGGTGCAACTATTTCCACGAAGTTTTCATAGAATTAGGTCTACTAGAGTCGCGGAAGCTTTTACTTAATTTTCAGTTTTATTTCTTAAGTCAACCTCGAATCTTTGGTTGACCTATGATGTCCTAATCTAAGATTACCCCTTAGACATTTTAACTTTAACGGTTAAACAGAAAGGTTGATCTATACTATACTTACGACTTGATCAATTACCTATTGCTACTAACCAACAGCTGAAAGTTTACATACCTACTTAATTCTACTGTATAAATCATATAGAAGTTATCAGGCTGTATTTAATATAATTTCGAGGTAAATAGTAGGTATATTTCAAATCGAAAATTTTAAAACTCAGCTCAGATTATCAAAACAAGACGAAGACGAGTTTAAAGATTTGCTATAAAAATATAAGTAATATATTTTTATAGCAAATCTTTAAACTCGTCTTCGTCTTGTTTTCATTATTGACTGATTGTAAAAAGAAAATGACAATTTAATGTCATTAGGTAATTAAAATAAAAACTAGAAGGAGTTGATAAATGATATGAGGTACGATTCGTTTAGATATGCGTAAGTTTTATGCGGCGACAGTTATGAACCAGTTTTTGCACTTTCGCACGTATTTGGCTAGATGATGGCTTCTGCTTTATCATGTTCATTAGAGGTGAGATCCTCGGTAGCTAATGAAGTGATGTGTAAGTTAACTTGATCGTCGGTTACACATTAACACCGAAGCCAAGAGAAAATTACTTCAGTCAATTAGGTACCGTATTTTTGTTGATTATGTCTATTCAGTTTTCTACTCCTTCATGTGTTCTGAATTCTGACATCAAATGCAGTTTTTTTATTTTTTTCCCTGACGACGATGCGCAGCGTCTACGCGACATCCGTGTATATATCATCCATGCAGCGCCTATTCTAAGGCTATATACGCTCTGGTCAAACTCGAAGCAACATAAACTCTCTGAGAGTTACCTCCATTTTTATTAGTGTTTGCGGTTACTAAGAAGCTATTTCACTTCACGATTACATCACAAGGTCTTTCATAATAAGAGGACAATGTACTTGAGGATGTGCCTAAATAAGGTCAAACTTCTTCAGTTGATTGTCACAAAGAGGGGCCCTAAGTCTAGAAAAAAACTATGTAGTCCCAAGCAGGTACCTATTCACCACTACATCTCCACAGTGTTTTTAAAGTAAATTAAAATTATGATTATAACTTTTATTTTAATTCTGCAACAGCTTTCTTCGTAGCTCGTGTGTATCTCATGCCGATTGAAGTAAGACTCTTATATTAGGTCTTTACCTATGAAATAGCCGTTCTGCAGTACTGGCCATTTCAAATCAAAATAATTTTTGTTTGGCTAAGAATTCTAATTTCAAATTAATTTTATTTTAAAAACATGGATATTTTTTTCCAAAAGTAGTCATTTCTTTATTGATTAGTGTTACATTTTCATCGCATTTCAATCTTTTTCGTCATCATGGATACGTTAAAAATTCGAGTAATTATGGAATATGAGTACCGTGGTGGCACAAGCGGCACGCAACATCAACGACGTTTACGGAGCTAACACTACAAACCAACGCACCACCTGTTATTGGTTTGCTCGCTTCCGTTCTGGAAATTTCGACCTGAAAAATGAACCTCGCGGTCGTCCGAAGACTTTGGTCGACAATGACGAATTAAAGGCGATTGTGGAAGCTGATGATACACAATCTACGGCTGAATTAGCAGCAGCTTTCGACGTTAGCGTCAAAACAATATTGGTCCATTTGCGTCAAATTGGCAAGGTAAAAAAGCTTGACAAATGGGTGCCCCACGAACTCAATGATCGCCAGCGCGAAGTACGCGTCGAGACGTGCCTTGCACTGCTCAACAGACACACAAATGAAGGAATTTTGAACCGCATTGTTACCTGCGATGAAAAATGGATTCTGTTTGATAACCGCAAGCGCTCAGCAAGTTGGTTGGATCCTGGTTCAGCACCTAAACAATGCCCTAAACGAAAACTTACCCCTAGAAAAGTGATGGTCACTGTTTGGTGGTCTAGCGCCGGTGTGATTCATCACAGCTTCTTACCAAACGGGGTGAGCATTACTGCAGATGTGTACTGTGAAGAACTGAACACCATGATGGAGAAGCTGGCGCATCTCCAACCAGCATTGGTCAATCGCTCGTCTCCGCTGCTCCTGCACGACAACGCGCGACCTCATACTGCACAGCAGACGGTCTCCAAGTTGCAAGAACTGGGGTTGGAAGCTCTCCGTCATCCGCCCTACTCACCAGACCTTGCGCCTACAGACTACTACTTTTTCCAGAATTTGGATAACTTCTTGGCGGGAAAAAAATTCAATACCCGAGAGGCAGTACAAAATGCCTTTGAAGAATTTGTTGCCTCCCGTCCAGCTGATTTCTTTAAGAAGGGCATCAATAAACTGCCACTGCGATGGCAAAGATGCATTGATTGCATGGGTGATTACTTCGATTAATACAAATAAAAAATTCATGAAAAAAATTCGTTTAAATTTTTTCATACAAAACGGCAATTTCATAGGTAAAGACCTATTATTTATTTTTATGTTACATCACGAGCATTTTATTGTGAGAAAATTACAATTTTATGCAAAGTTCATCGTAAATATGTTGATCAAACGAGTTTCAGATCAAAATAATAATATTTTTGGCAAGGAATGATTGGTCTTAAAGAAACGTTTATTGACTTTTTACGTCTGATTTATTTTTTTATTTTTTTATCTGGTAATTTTATGAGAATCTGTACCATAAACAATGCATATTAATACAAGTTTCCTAACATGTTAATTAAGTAGGAGGCAAGGCCTTCGTGAGATGGTACGGTGAATAGTTAATCTGCTCCTTGACGGGTACAAATTGATCCTAGCAGCCTTCATAGCAAGCCCTCAAGTAAGCCGACAATTTTTCCTTCTAATAACATGCCTATATACTTCGAAGAGGCAGACGCTCCTTGCTGTGTTTCGTACATGACGCCTGACGCAAAATATAGGTTCCCAAGGGATACGGGATGACTCTTTTGCATTTAAGCGTATGCCTAAATACCAGGAGAAGCAGGTGCAAGAAGTGTTATATAGTAATTATTATAAAAGAAAGATTAAAAATGCCTCTTATTTTTTCCACCTTGTCCTTGGATCGGATTTAAGAGGGCTATTATATCACAGGTTTTCCCGAGTTGTGTGAAAGACTCGGCACTCCTACAACACAGTAAGGAGGGCTATGAATAAGTGTAGGTACGGTTAAATATAACCTTAAGTTAAGTAACTTAAACCAAATAAGAAATGATGTAATGTTTGCTTGGATTTGTTATTATCATTTGCATAATAGTGTCCTCTAAAGTCGCAAATTGTGCGTCCCACTCTAGCGTAATCTAAAGACACTTCTAGCTTCAAGTTCATCAAGTTTTTTAAGTTCTCAACTTATAAAGAACAGTTAAATAAAAAAATTCTATCGTGTAATAAAATCTTGCATACCACTCCCTATCCAAATTGATTATCTCGACATTTTTATTAAATTCTGAGACAGTGTATAAATAGGTGATAAATAAGTAAAACATTAAAATTCATCTTAGATATACGAGCAAATAGCTTGTATAAATGCATCAGTATGTAAATCTGTGAGATTGCTGATGTTGCCAGCCGAAGGCGATGCCTCAGTTTAGATAGATGTTGTTCCACAGGGCCCACTTCGGAAACCAGTTTACCGGTTTCTGCGAATGTCGTTTCTAGATAATAATAGCTTATAGTGTATCGAACCGGCGAATTCCGAAAACGGACCAATGACACGAAGTCTTAAGTTAACGTATATTTTTGTTTTTAAAAAGGTTGTTGTCATATTTTACTTTTAGGTACTTACTTACATTTGACAACGAAATAATCGGAGGAGGTTTTCATACTGGTTTTCCTCATGTTCTCAACCTGATTCAGCTAGGTTTTCTTCACTTTTATTGCACGTTCTTCTTTTTTTATTTATTTCGCCATCTCGTTCAATTTATCCTTTTTTTATTTTTGCGACTCAGGTCGTCTCATCTTGCCAACAAAGGCAACAAATTAGTTAGGTACCTACTTACATTGTTTTATCAGAACTTATCTCTCGGTGTAATATTAATTGAACTAGTAGTCAGTAGACACCTTTCACACCAACAATAATACCTACACCGACACCGCGGGGTATCTACTAGACTGCTGAAGGACATAACACCTAGTTCTACAGTAACATGAGCATGTCTGCCTACATCTGCTGAACAATACATTCGAATGACGTCAGAACACATAATGCACAGAGCGTGCAAGATAAAACCCACACTAAAATTACCAGATATCATTATTTTAATTATTTTTTGTTTGTTTGATACACTTCCTGAATACCAATTCCGACAGCAAACACAACAAAGGGAAGTGTCAGTCTCCATAAACGTTTTTAATTCAATTTGAATGTCAGTTAATTCGCACATTAACGATTCGATTAATTACTTCCCGACTAATGCAGCGATAATAAATGTGTTCAGTAATTTAGCATCATTTGTGCTCTAATTTCCTCAGGTTACATAAATAAAATGACGCGTTTAACGCATTACTCCAAATTCCCCACTTATCCTCAAGCCGTCCCTTTCGCTTTTGAGGTTTCTCTGAACCCGAGCGCCCTGACTCTGAGCCGATTAAGGGAGCTTCATTAACTGGTAATTTGTGACGTAATTTGTATTAGGTGTATATTTACGGCGAGGTATATTATTACAGCTGATTATTATACAACACGAAGCAACAATAGCACAATTATCTCATAGAGTCGCTCCATAGTGAGCGTGCAAATATTATATCTGATGGCAGTGGGAAAATCGTTCCGTTTCTAGCAACAGTAGCGTACATTTCGGAAGCATAAAACCCGTGTAACTTGTATATAAACGCGATGCAAATAATATTATTGTAGCATTTGTACGTGAACATATTATTATTACGACACGGTCATGTTGTCGTTCTTGAGACTCGTAAACGATTGCATCGCAGGCGCAGGATGTTAATTTAGAACAAGTATGCAAGTTTCTTGGTATGTTCTAGATAAACTTACTTATCTCTTGCTTTACTTAAAAGTCTGCTTAGCTCAAGTTACGCAACTAAACAGGATCACTTTATCGGAATGTAGAACTTCACCAATGGATGGCAAAGTGGCAAGAACCCGTGATCAGTGAAATCAATAAAGAAATCAAATAACTAATAGTATGGTTTTCACTACAAACACTGAACGTTTATAAAATATTTCTTTTGCTCGACTTAGTCATGCAGAAATCTAAAGTTAGCTCACGGTAAAATCTTATACCTAGATCTCTAGACACCTAGAATAAAGGTAGCAAATAACAATACCGAATCGAGGTCAACTCTTACGAAATGTCAGTTAAAAACGGACTTACAAATCTTTCAATTTGTGCATATTGCGATTGGTGATATGAAAAAGGAAACTGACATCCTATTGTTATGGGTAATGGACTTATGGATAAAAGATAAACGAGCGGGGAAATCCACATGGGTGGGCGGATGAGAGCGACCCAACATGGATTTGATGACAATAATCTATATTCCATTGTATAACGTCCGCCATAAGGGTAAAGAAACTATAGAAAGTCATAATGCATCGAGTCACGTCACAAAGCATTTCAGGGCAAGGCAGTGCTAATAAAAAATGCAAAGCATAATCTCACCTTGAGTTCGTCTGAATGGCGAGTTGAGTAACTCGATGCTTGTTAAACAACCAGTGACAAATGACGACGTGAATTCTACAATATTTTCAGTTTTTAATAAACTTTGTTTTGTTTTCTGAGAATTTCTCGGTTTTCCAGGATGATTCATGTTGCGGACAGTTCCAGCGAAAAATCTCATTTTGGCAAAAATAATCCCCCAAACTGTTTAACCGTACGACCTGCCTTGATTAAGTTGTTCATAAAAAGAAAGTGAAATATTACGAGGAAATTAATAGGCGAACCTTACGAAATCAAAATGCATCTCAATGTCGGATCCACGCAACGAGGATAATGACTAGTGAGATATGAAATACTCTCTCTACTATGCAATTATGTTCATCAGCTAGCAGGAACGCGATAATTATCAGTTCCCACATTTATTCGTAACAACAATAGTTTTAATTCAAGCAAATTATGAAATTAACGAACTTGACAAAAGAGTTTGTGTAGAACTTTTTTCAAGGTGAAAAACGAAGTGAAACATTCGTAACTATGAATGGATTGTGTTGCCTAGTTATATAAGCAAAAAGAAAAGTAAGTGCATAGCTACCTACTGAAATGTAACTATAATAAAAGAACGCAACCTGTAAGATTAATGTATTTACGATAGGTTTATGCAGGGATTTAAACCACTGATAAATGGCTGTACAATAGGGACGAGCCTTATACTATATCATCATCGGACTCTATGGTAGTACGTACACAAAGAGATACAAGTTACAATGTTGACCACGTCATAAAATATTTAAACATATGCAAACGTAGCGAAACTCAATACATTATTGTGCGTGCCTCCAGCCGATATCAATGCACCTTGTGTTGATATCATTGGCATTCCATTCATGTCGCTGGCGAAGAGAGATTGATGATATAAACATACCAAAACAAACAAATAATAATTTCACATCATAAGTACTGACGTAGTACAATAGGTAATGCTATATTATGAAATAAGAGCCAATCACTACTCACACTTTAATCTACGTTGGGTAAGGAGGCAGAGTTTAGTAGGATATAAATGAAACATATATTATGTAGTAGTAGTAGTGTAAATATGTGTAGGTATGGAAACCGGACATCGATATTTATTTGGTTACTATTGCTACTGAACATTTTTTTTCTACATTCAAACTAGAGGCATGGATAATAAATAAGCAAAGTTATGATTTATGTGCGTGTGAGTAGTGATGCGATTACTTGGTTTTACTCGACATGAGTCCGACATACTTCTAAAAGCATCTTTATCCGTGAGGATGTCTAATTACCACTAGGAAAAGAAATGTGGGGAAAATATATCTTTTGACAGCCGTGCATGCGCCCACTAGACCAATAAATGGGGCCACGGAACGCAAAACATAATTAACACGTATACTTTTTCAGTCAGAAGTACCGTGAAGCCATCCTATCACATGCAACAGTTAAGTTACGGTTAACAATGTTCGCGTGTTCCAAACATCGCCGTACCACGTAAACGAGCCGATATCTTCGACACGTGCTGCCAACATGATTTCCTTGTTGCACAATCACTTTCGGTGGTTAAATGAATCAAACACCATCGATTCCGTGTCGGATGTGTTTCGAATAATCGTTTGTGTGACGGTTATTCAAATTCGCATACCTAGATTGGGATGATTGTTGGATGACACGAATATGTTGCGTGTCGGATTTTTATGTAGCGCAGCTTATTATTTAAATAACGAAGTAATGTTAATAGATACATTACATCTTGTATTCTGTTCAATAGAAGATTGCAGCTGCGAGCAACAACGTGCTTGATGAGTTTGATCACAACCATATTGCATACGACAGCTTACGATATCATGTGACCCACATCATAATAACTTGTTTTCATCGATACATTTCACCTTGGCTCTGGTTTTGATTTATTACCTACTGCAGTGTGGCTCCAGCATTTTAACTAAATTATTGTAGTGCAAATTAAAACCGTTAATTTCAATTAAGCAAAATCAGGTATCAGCGATGTAATCCCCCAAGTTATGATCATTATGCCTGCATAGTGTGCGTTTTATACAAGATTTTTATTTCCTCATTCAGTTGAACTATCTGGCGAGGTATTTGATAGTAACATTTTAAACAGAAAGAACGACACCTAAAATATAATAATCTTACTTTCTCAAAGTCGTTCAAGAGAACTTAATCGCCACTTTACAAACCATAGTTATCACGTAACTAGAAAAGTGGGTGCTTGCTATCGTGTTTGACAGAAATACATACATTAGCTCTGTTTAGCACTATTACTACGAATGTCCCGCGGCTTTATTCGCGTGAAATGCAGCACGATCCGTTGCCATGGGCCCAGAAATGGCACGATTGCCTTGCAAATAGCCGCTTTTACTGTCAAACATATTAATTTATGGAAATGCTGTTGTCCTTCAATATTACCAGATTATTATAGATATTACAAAATATTGAAATCATTTCAAAAACTTTAATGTGATAGTAATTAATGATAATGATTTATTTAGAGGCTCATGGCTAAATTGCGAAGCACAGATTTAATGCCCGTTGAAGCCGATTAAAAAGTTACGCAACGTTGCCATACTTAGTCATTAATAGACTACTGCATTGATTACCGAACGAGTTTTAATCCCTTTAAAATACCGCTTTTTGCTTTCTGGTCCAGCTGTCATACGGATATCTATGACAGTCATCTTGAGTTGACAGCCCCTCAGCGGCTTGAAAATGCTTGGTAACAAGTCTTACCTTATAATACCCGCTTCATGGCATCAGTAGAAAAATATCATTTTACAAGCTTTCAAATAGCTTAGCTTAGCTTTGCCTGCTTTAGGTAAAATGATATTTTTGCCAGACCTGGTAGCGTCGATTCCAATAATTATTATTTTGACAAAAGATGGACACGATAGAGATGATCGCTAGAACTAAAACTGCTTCAATAAGTTACGGTTTAAGTATTGTAAAATTGTAACTTTATCCGCAGGATAGATTTAGTTTCGTATTTTATTGTATTGCATAACCTACTTATTTTGACACATAACATTCGCAAAACATTATTCAGATTCAGAAGGACTATTAACATCAATCTTTTCGAAAAACTTTCCATCAGTTCTCAAAACAGTACAAAAAACTTTACTACTAAGAAAACTTTTCAGAAGTAATAAACATTAAGACAACAGGTCATTCACTAAGGAAAGTTCCGAAACATTTGATAACATAAATCAGTCGAGAACTCGAGATACATCAATCAGATTCATTTATAGAGGAGAACGCTCCGCGGTGACCGTAGCGTCGTAAAAGCTATAAATATAGAACAAGTGCATGTCAGTAATAAAGCAACGGTATCAACATACAGTAGGTACTCGTACGTGTGGACGTTGTAGACAAGCAACGCTGATCGGATTCGCGTAATTGATTTGCATTTGTCCGATATAGTATGTGGCCATTGATCTCGGTTGTTACATCAAGCTATTACTTGTTGTTGGTCTTGCATCCAAGGACTTTCTATAAGGAAATATTTTGTCATATCCATCAGTTTTTGATGGACAATGGTGTCCACTTTTACCAATATTTTCTTAATAAGGATATACACTGTATTTGTCTTATCAGTTATTATATGAACCTGAATTTGAGAAACTTTCAATAATATCTACTTTCTTAACTAGGTTTTAAACTTTTGATTACTTAATGATTACAACGGCAAACTTGAAGTGGTTGTCCTACGACTGTGTTTGCTTGTTCTTTAGATAACACTGACGTGTAAACAGTTTGATACTCAAACATGTTTGAAATAAACTTAACTTATTTGTATGAAATAAATATCGTGTATTATATAATTGAAGGATTGAACTAAAGCGTCTTCTACATAAGCGATAACATATGTAGAGCAAAGTTTTAACAGTTTAATTTAATAAGGAATTCAGCCTTTTATTACAGTACGTACCTAATGTCTGGATTAAATGAAATGAAATGAAATTTTTATTTCGATTAATTCTATTTTTTTATGTCAATATTTTTAGGTGTTAGATAGAACAGGAGAACTAATTCTGAATGAAACCGAATTTCGTCTCGCACAGATAATTATATTGATATCTTTCAAAGCAAACATCTGTTGCTTACAGAATATGGGACACAACAAATAACGTACATTATCAGTTTGCCAAGATTTCGCAACATGTGTATCCTCAACACGTGGAAAAGAAAGTTAGTCGTATAACTACGTATAGCATTAGCATCGTTCCGTTTTTCATTCTATTACAATTATTCGAGTGCCCGCATCACTTTTTTACATAACATAACACGTAACGTAATTACCTGTTTATTTGCTGAATTATAACTTAATGTAAAGAGAAAACTGCTAGATTATGTGCTTATACATCACAAATACAATAGTAGGGATATAAAATTAATATGAATGCGTATCGTCGTGATCGTGACTCGTCGTGTAAAGAAAGCTGGTTCCTTATTTGTCTTTGATGTTTCAAAAACCACAAAAGTAACGTTGTATACCTATACTAGAATATGCCGTTGGCTGGATTATTAAATCAAATGTAAACTTTCATTCGCTATTTAACCCTATAATGTTCCCACTGCTGGGTAGAGGCCTCCTCTCCAAGGGCGGGTTGGCAGATGTCACATGTCTTCAAATTGGTTCTGGGACATGGCGGTTTCCTCACGATGTTTTCCTTTACCGTTTTGAGAGCAATAGTAGTGAAATAATTTACACAAAGTAAAGCGCCTGTCGGGGTTCGAACCTAAGACCCCTCGTAAGGGATGAATTTTTAAAAGTCCTTCCTTAGCACTCACTTTCGTTAGTTATTTAAAAACCCTTATGCATCGGATTCTGATCAGATTCAAACCGTGTGTTGTCTGTGTGTGTGCGTGTGTGAATTGAAAGTGAATTAAAGATTTTTATTAGGTAAGTTAAATATGAATTATCTCGACATTTTTTTAAATAAATATTATTGAATTTTTCTCACTAATGGTTTGCTTCCAACTTAGCGTGGAAAATTATTTAATTGCTTTCTGCCTTCCTCTTTACTTCCTTCCTCTAATTAGTAAAAGAACATTTTCATAACGAGGTCGTTGGGTGAAGTCCATAGTACTCAAACTGAAGGTGTTAGTACTCTTCATTAAATTAATACAAACCGAATTAACTCAGTAGAAACTTAATGAAGATATTACCTGCAACAAAGATTATATCAATTAAAAATACAGTAAATACCAAATTGCTTGTAATTAAAATACTCTAGGTAGGGTAACTAATAACATTATTGCTACCTACTTATTATAACTATAAGTAGGTACTTAGGTACCTACATGTTTAATTTGAAACGGAAACGATTAGCACTGAGTGGGATTTATTATACTTGGTGCGAAATATTCTGTTTTTATGTTTATCTGTCAATGGAGGATTTCCGTTGATAGATGGTACGTTCCTTTTTACGTATGGTAGGTATTGTTTATTTGTCAATTAACATTATAGGTACGTATCACTTAAAAATACTAATGAAACGTAGGCCTATATACAATGAAATACCAACAAATTGCTAAACAACTACCAAATAAAAAATATACTAATCATTAACTGTAGCGACTTTGCCAATTTGACCTACGCGATCAAAATCGTGTAATAAAATCAATATATACCAAAAGTTCTGTTGATTTTATCGTCAACCGAGACAATCAAATGGGTTCTTTCAAGTTTAAAATCCAAATACGTTCTTCGAAACTTCTAGATTTTTCTTAATCCGTTGCAAATGAGCATGTTGTAAAGGACATTACACATTACCCACTCCTACACAAGTGACAAGTAAAGAAGTTGTTTCACTTTCCGTGTGCCGACTTGCTGAGTGCACATAAAAGGTGGAGGACATTTGCATATAGGTGACCAACATGAAAGGAGTGTAGGTGTCAAACAAAATGTGGCTAGCTTTTGAATATTAAGTAAGTAAGTACAGACTTGTATAGTATTTAGCTATGTTAGTCACAACATTCTAAATTCACATTGTTATCGCGTTGTTCAAACATTGTTGATAGATTAGTCTGTTTGCTTAAGTTTAAGTCGCAGTGAAAAGGTTTTAAGCGATTGGAGGTTGGAGGTCGAAATCAAATATGTTTTTTATCAATCAATACAGACACTAAAATATATTAACCGAACTCATAAAAACTTTTTACAAAAAAAAAACCGACTTCCAAAATAAAATAATAAGTTTTTATTTTTCACTTTTTTGTTGTGGTACCTACCCCACACAAATTCTAATACCACTAGCTGATATAAATAACAGTGAAGGAGTAAATGAAAACATCGTCTAGATAATCTAAGTGGGAAAAATACGTAATACTGAAGCTAACTCAAAAACTACACAAGCAAAGTTAATAAAAAATTATATGGGACCACCTCGGAAGCATACAAAAATATACCATACAAAAAAATAATCATCAAAATCGATTCATAATTGGCGGAGAAATCGAGTAACAAACATACAAAAAAAAAAAGAAAAAAAAAAACATACAGACGAATTGAGAACCTCCTCCTTTTTGAAGAAGTCGGTTAAAAAGGAGGTTTTGTTTTTTTTTTTATTATTCTTAATTGATATCCTTGTAATTAATTCGAAAAACATCGTCATGCCTTAAATGTAACAGCGAATAAAGCTATAAAATACCGTAATAAAATGTACTTACCTAGTTGTTAAGAGCCAATACCTACCTAAGTATAGGTATGTATCTACATTTAAACATGATCGTATGCACCAGAATATAAGAAAATGCTCTACTTTAATTTTTTTGTGTCGTTTAAACATGAAAATAAATATTAAATGCGCTGAGATATAAGATAACACAGAAAAATAAGAATTCTTAGTTCAACAATGACATCATTGCGCTTCTCTTGTGAACCAGCGCTGACATTCGCGCGAAAAGAACGTAAAACAACATTGCTATCCTTCACAGCTATTTATAATTACAAATATAATAAGTAAGTAGGTTTCCAAAGAAAATACATTATCTAATCTTCTTTGTCTCTTGACATAAAAATAGCTCAGGCCTTGGTTAGCCAGTCAGCAAACTGGAGACACTTAAAGCACCATGAGTAATAGGTAAATAACATAAAACTTAGTTCATCATTATCATAATCAATCCTATAATGAGCCCACTGCTGGGACACAGGCCTCCTCTCTGTAAGATGGAGTGGACCACAATCCACCACGCGGGCCCAGCGTGTGTTGGTACTGTTGGTAGATGTCACATGTCTTGGACTTTTTTGGTATGGATGGTATGGATTTGGTGTGGATGTTTTCCTTCACCGTTTTATGAGCAGTGGGGATGAAATAATTATATTTTATACACAAAGTAAAGCGCCTGTCTGCCTTCGAACCTACGACGTACAACACGTAAGTCGCGGCCGTTACCACTGTGCCATCACTGCTCTCAAAACAGCTAAATTAGTTTATTGCATGCTAAGTTAAAAGAAAGTGTTGCTTGCTGTGTCACTGTGCCAAGCCTAAGCAGTACAGCCATGATTTATACCTACTTAAATAACTAATTAATTATAAATAACCTCTAGCGAATACTTAATTCGAGTTAGTATGAACGGTTACGTACGTAGGCAGTTACATCGTAACATCCTCGATACAGTATATAATCGCCGAAACCGGTATTGACCTCAATCGAGAAATTTAGAGCATGACGAAAATACGCACATCTGATCACTTCATTATAGCAGTTATTGGAATAATTTATATTGTAATGCATTTCCTTCTTCGTGTTGCTTATGACCGGTAGCAAAATTCTTTAGGCAGAATAAAAGGCAGAAAGAAAAGGTTTTAGGCACAATCTCCGTAATTCGGAGAACAAGTTAGGATGCCACTTAAGGGTTGAAGTTTGGAATGTCCTATGTAGTGCACCTTAGGGTGTGTTTGCAATGAGCGTTTGTCTGACTCCGCGTAGACGCTCGTAGACGTCGCGTAGACGTTAGTAGACGCAGCGTTGAAGCCGCTTAGAAAACAGGCTACGGATAGACGTGAACTAAACAGGGAACATGAAAATATCTTCGTCAGTGTTGTTTAAATTGTACGAAACTCTATTTTATATTCAGGTATTTTATTAATTTCCGCCTACCTTGATTTATAAAACTTCAATCGTATGGGGTTAGTCATATACCGGCTATAACAAAAAGTGCCGTCGGTGACAAACTTCAACTGACAGCGCAGTTAGCGCCTTCCTGCATTTTAAATATAATGATATCATAATATAAAACAAGATTTTTTGCTAACAGCCCTCTTACTATACTCACAATACCTATTTAAAATATTATATAATATAACAATATTGCAAGGATATTAGTCACTAAAAAGACACCTAGACAAACATAGCGGTAGGTTATTTATGAAAATTTCGCATAAAAATGTCATATGCATCACTCGGGTCGTAACACTCGTTACAAATTAATTATTTATTTTAACCTCAAGTACCTACTTACATCACATATTTTCTAGGTCATTGCACTCTTCGTTCTGATGTATTTCAAGATTGTTTGGGTCTATCACCACAATTAACACGAATATGGGTGGAAAGAAAAAAAGAAAAAAGCAATGAATGAAAAGAGGTGTTATTAACTTATAATATATTAATAAAGATATAATTAACTCATACCTACATGTTATTAGGTAGGTACATGTTTTAATATTGCGTGAACTTGTGTGTACTTAGTTTACAAGTAAAACTACATTAATAAAATAAAAAAGCCTTTTATTTCTTGTGATTTTACAGGTTCTATATATATCCCTCCTCAATATAAATCTCTATTTTCTATCTAGTCTATTATACTAACAGTGAAAATATCTATCGATTTCCAGTATCCTTTTTTAGGGTTCCGTAGTCAACAAGGAACCCTTATAGTTTCGCCATATCCGTATGTCCGTCTATCCGCGGCTTAGCTCAGAGACCGTTGGTACTAGAAAGCTGTAATTTCGTATGGATATACATATAAATGACGCCGACAAAGTGGTAAAAAAATCGTAAAAAAGATATTTTTTTAGGGTACCTCCCCTACACGTAAAGTGGTAATGGCTTTTTTTTCTCGTCAATCCCATGTTGTAGGGTATCTTTGGAAAGTTCGTTTAAAAATAATTAGAGTTTGTTAATATTTAACGTTTGCGGAATACTAGGCTTACTAGGCTTAAGTACTAATTTTTGTTAGAGCCAAGCGTCCCCTCCCCCCCTGCCAGCTAAATGGTTGGGTTTGGATATGTGGAAAAATTCACGGCAGTAGTATATATAACGAAATTAAAAGGAAAACTATCACCGCTACGTAGGCTCCACAAGTTACCGAGTAACAAATGCAGGCACAATGAAGGGTTCCGTAGTTAGGATGAATTTACAAAACAAACTTAAATTTGCAGTTGTAAAAACATGTTCCCCCATACATTCTGTATCGGAGAACAAGTTTTTCAACTACAATGTTAAGTTTGTTTTGTAAATTCATCCCAACTACGGAACCCTTCATTGTGCATAGTACAACATGCACTTAGCCGGTTTTTTGAATAGTTTCTTACATCTATTATTAGTGTTCTTGCCTTTATTTCATTGTTTACAAATAAATTATATTTTTAAATATTAGAATATCAAACATTTAAAAATATAAAAAATAGTAGCCCACCGGTATCGGGAACAGGGTCCAAGCTACCGGCGGTCAGGGCTCCAGAGAGAGGAACCTCCTAACAATACGGGCCGTATCCAGGAGTACCGCTCTCAGCTGCCCAACGAGAGCCTCCATAGGTTTTGTTCCTGGCTCTTGGCTATTAAGTCATTGGCTGATACGACTATCGGCACAATGATCGCAGAGTCCACTAGTATGTACATTATATATAATTAAATACCATGTATGTGTGTATTGGCAACAAACGGCCGTGAACCGCTGCCCGCGCCGCCCAAAATAATTGTAACGGAATAAGTATTAACCTGTTTGACTGGAACAGTCATAAACATGTAATACCTAAAGGCCTGTTAGGATACGTGTTATACCTAGTTCAGTAACATAAGTTATTTTCAGCGATTTTACAAGTCGCAAATATTCGCTACACACGTTTTTCCAGGAGATATTATTCTCCCCATATTAAATAATTAATACTTATTACTTTCTATAAAATTGCAATTTTGCGTCTTCGTCTTCTCTTGGTACGAGGGCGATGACACTTGACAACAGTCAATTAATTTTGGCTATAGAAAGCGTCAAATAATGATAACAACAACAACATTTCGCACAAACAATTCCTTGGAAAGTCGTCTAATTTGAATTTAATCAACACATATTAGCGAAGTGGGGTACAGTACTGATAATGTAATTACTTGGAATAACGAGTACTTGAACGTAACTACTTTTAAACATCAGCTCGTTTCGAATTACCTCATAAAAGTAAATAAACATTGTATACCTTTGAAAGGTCACCGACACAAAGAACAAAACAATTGTAGTCTGAGTAATATTTTGATACACATTATTATTGGAATTTGCGAACGTCTGCAGTAAGTAGGCCAGCTCCACATAGTACTGGTAAAATTAATTGCGTATGCTCATAAGGTCAATCGTTTGATAATGTTACTAGAATGGAAAAAGGAAATCGCGGTGAAGGTATCATGAACGTTTACTTTTGAAGTAGTTCGGCGATTGTGCGGGCTTAGTCGCAGAATTCTACAAAAACATTGATGACCAACAGACAAAATATTTAGGCCCCGCAATAAGTACAAATAACAGATCTACTTATGTAAATCTTAGACACAGTATACATATGTAACAGTATTAAGTTTTCATAGAAAACGACAGAAACGACGCGGTTCGAAATCTCAGTGTATATCAGTACGTAGGTTTATATACCGAGCGGCCGTAGGTAATTATTTCAAGGACACTGTCGAGATATAATACTGCTACTTTATTATACCGAGTCCAGACTTCGTTAGCAGCAAATGATTCAGTTGATAAAACATCGCTTTGAATTCCAAACACGTGTAAGTATTTCGTTGAAAGTAAGTTTCCCATTTTCATTCACTTTTCTCGAAAGTCGCAGAAGACACAGTGCCTAATTGTAAAATATATCGAAATAACCCAGAATTTTCCAGAATATTTTACTACGTAGGTACCTTTGTGTCTAACTCGGTATATTTTATTTGCATGTAAGTACTTACTGAACATTATAGAACAGCCACACAATGGTTCGGCGTTATCGTCATCGGTGCAAAATTACGGACACAGCAATTTGAATACAAACTATTATCTTTCATTTTATACTCGTCGAATGACTGACCACGACCTTGCCATTAACTTTGTTCATGTAGGTACGTATTTCATCGAAAAATAGGTATTAGTCCGGCGTAATAGGATTTTACTTTCTGACGGATTTGAGTGTCGAAGGTTTTTGAATGGTTTTCATTTGGTAATTAATATTCTTTCCAAGCGGAAAACTGTTCAGAACAGCATACTTAAACCCTGATTAACACGGTAAGATTAAATTGACTGTGGCATACCATAAGTTCAAGCAACAATAACGCCGGTAGCACACCTCCACCGCAAAACCGGGAAACCGCAGTAGTTAAAATTGTACTGACTCGCGAATTCTATATGAGTAGCGGAACATGACACGAGTTAGTACAATTGAACGAACTACTGCGGTTTCGCTGTCGGTAGCACACCTCTATTGCTACAATTTTATTGTATGCTACAGACAAGAACCTTTATCGTGTAAATTGGGATTAAGGTATTTAGCTTTAATTCAACGGTGTCCGACATAACTCTCCACTGTTCCAGGTATGAGACCTTAAAAAGGCTCTGTAGGAATTTCTGATCAAACTATAAACTCCATAATAATTATCGAAAGCGTGCGACCCTGACAATACAATTTCTATAAAAGTTTAATTGAAAATGCTCGCATAACGTATGATAAAGAACGATTACAAAGTTTGTCGAACTCTTTCTAAATACTTACTTATGGAAAAATAAATATTCATGCTAAGAAATTCGATAATGACAGTAAATCGAAGTTGTTAATTTATTTATTCTAACAATGAAACTGAAAGTTCTAAACAAAATTTGTCTAAATATTGAAAAAGAAATAACCATCGCCATATTTCACGCCGAATCCTTCGGAATATGTATTGAGGATTGAAGGTGTCGACACAATAATTAATATTCATTTCAGTCTAGACTAGATGACTCTCTAACATACATAATAAAGAATGACGAAAAACAAAATATTACTTATATTATGTTTACAGAAGGAAATGTCTACAATTATGCAGCGCGAAAAATAGAACGAGTGTATTGATAAACTTGCTCACTACACACCAGAAAAAACTATAAGTACATTTTGACAAACAAATAACTAAAGTCATTTAATTAGGCACGAAAATACTACCGCTATTAAAGAAGGAAAAACGAGGCAAAGAGAAAATGAGGAAGACCGAGAACAAAATGCACGTATAGATATGCTGAGACATTGCATATTTGGACTGAAATTTCTTCACCGAAAAGTGCCCAGCACTTCCGTAATTTTAGATAAAAATCTACTATTACATCTCCTTATCACTATTTCATTAATATCAGATCAGCTAATGAGGAAGCTACCTAAAATACCTACACCTCAAATCATTTGTAAGTTACTTGAAGCAAACTGAATGGCATTGCAATATCTACATAATACAATAGTGCAATGCAAAGTGCTCATAATGAGAACAATGATACATCTAAACATTTTCTATTTCTCCGTTCTAGCATGTACGTCTCATTCAATAAAAGAGTTTAATCTATCAATAAATTCAACCGATAGTTTAAATTTATTGATACATTAAACTCTTTCATTGAACGCTACTGAACTTAGACAAATTATGCTTTCCTCATGATACGTCTTTATTTCAGACAGCAACAATTGTACACACGCTTACACATCAAACTTACATTTCCAGTTTATACTGATCTCGCATTGTATAAAATTTCCCTACAATGCGACTTCTGCTTATACTAGAAATGAAAAGCTTGATGTGTAGCCGTGTGTACCTACTTGTACCTTGTGCGTATTAACTGCAACCACGAATCCTCTTGCCAACGCTGATTATGGAATTTCCATGCGACTTGCCACTACATTGGTCTACAATGATGCCTATATTTAGCAAGTGGACGTTTATAGATAGATACGCTAATTAATTCATGCTACTAAATAAGTTATCAACTATTAATTTATTAGCCACCTTTAAAAGATGTGAAAGCAATAAACATACAAATATGAAGCAAAACAGATTATTACTTTCACCTAAAGCTAGATACGGCTAGGTCAAAATATACGGTCATGCTACTTTCAAGTTTTAAAAATAATTTGACTAGCTCGAATATTCAAAACAAGAGAGACTCCAGCGAGCTAGACCAACGAATAATTCTGAAGTGTATGTAGATATGAGTAATTATTAGCTATCATAATAATTATTTATGTGTAACCGTCTAGAGTACCATTACTTGAGGAATTAAGCTGTCTAGAGAAATTACTTTCGGCAAAGGTTCATGACATATCTAGATGCCTTTTTCAATAGATTTATGCTGGGCGCATCATTCATTGGTTGTATAGAAAACCTGTTTTCATATAAAGTCTAAAGCAAATCAGAACAGAAGCAGCGGCATAGCTATCTAATATTAATATTTACTATGAACCAGCTCGGAACAAAATATCACTGTTTTCACTCTCAGCAAAGTCGAGATCAGACCTAATGTAAAGCAATATTGAGACAGCGAAAATACCCATAAGGAATACCCGCGAGTAAGTAAACAACACCTGACATGATTCTGTAATCTGGCGTAACAGCTAACTAGTAATCGTTTAAGGTGTTAAGAAAATGGAAAGTTCTATTGCAGCGGTCGCAAGTGGCGGCATGGCGGCAGTTGGCACAAGCGGCACCATTGTTCACATACGAGCGAGCATGTAACGTGGCGTGTCATTCTGACTGATACCCGCCTATGAAACTGTGGAAAAACTTCAACAATGCCGCTATTTGCCAATATAAGATGACGTTTATACACCTTTGTGAGAACTAGTGACAGAAATGTACTCGTAATGTATGCACTGCACATATTTGGATGTGGAAACAAGCAATATGGAAAGCTGAAGGAAATCAAAGAAATATTCCCAACATAGTTTACTTTCACAAGTCGTTAATGTCGCGAGGAAAATGGATTACTTGAAATTGGTAATAGAATCTAACTGACCTATGAATCCGTACAGTTAGAATTTATCACCACTTTCAATTAATTGAGAAGTATCGAGAATTCGACACTTCACACGTCTATGCAGAAACTCTAAACATGTGTTCATGACTCTGATGTGCGAGGTGCCGCTGTCGATACACACACACACATTGCACATAAACTATCACCGGAAAGTGGACACACAGAGTGTCAATCCATCACCACTCATTAACATAGTTCTAAAGATAGACATCAAATCAACAATGATACCTTATCTATCTCCAATGAAAGTGTAAGTTAATAAGAACTGAGCAACAGAAGCCTCCTTTGTTGTGATATGTTAATTAGGTTACACTCTCAAAGAAAACAATACGTTTTAGCGTGAACATTATGAACGTGCTACTACACACTACTCGTATAACAAAGAGCTACTGGATTGATATCCGAGAACTGTATGAAATTCAGTAAACATTAGAATGGAAATAACACCTCGAAAATGCAACTAAATACTTTTGTCGTTCTAGTCATATTTGAGGAATTAAATCCAATTCGTTATTAGTTTTAATTGAACCTTGGCCATAAATCAAGCACTAAGTGATTCAATCAAAATGTCCCGAATGGTTTTTAACAATGTCCATTTTTGCTAATTGGTATCGTGTGCGACTAACTAATACGAATTTGTTCTGTGTCAATTGTTTTGAGGTCACATTCACAGCTTTATATCTAAACATACACCTTATTAGGCAATTGGAGAGGATTCTACTAAAATTAATTCGATACACATAATTGCAGAAGTGATAGGCGTTGCTGAATGACATAAGTAGTGTGTAATAGATAATGTAACGATAGATGAAGAAATAGAGACATGGTTGATATCGTCGAAGATTGCTACCGAAATAAATTACAAATTAATACTTGTAAACGTTACCTAACATGTTGTAGCGCTTGCTAAATTCATTCGAAAAAATAAAAAGAATACCGACTTAGATAATGTTAAAAAGAGTAACGTACTTATAGAGGTCATATCGTTGACAAAAGTAACTGTGAATTATAGACTTTTTGTAATACTGCATTTAGGAGTTGTCAGCCGATTTTATACGCAACAGTCGACACGGAAATTAGCTCGCAATTAGAATAATCTGGATCACCGGCTGATGTATTTTGCTGCATAGCACAAAAGGTTATTCCAACTTAAAAATCTTCGGTTAACACTAAAAGCCAAACTCTACTTCATAAATATATCTTCGTTCTTGTTCATCAAAGACTTTCTCTAGTTTCATGACTGCCTATGTTTGTTCCATTACCAGCAGGAGTGCAATCATTACCTAATGCCATGCCATTCTGAAGTATTTATCCCTTACACCAGACTTCACATTTGAGAGTGCTCCTTCTTTGCTGTCTTCTTCTTTCTCGCCTTTTTCTATACATCTCCTTTAATATACCGCAATACGCTATACCACAATATACCATAGATCTTCAACAAGATCAAATTGGCCATCAGAATCCATCGTTCACTCGCGAAATTTTAGTCTGCGGTGTCCAAAATGCCAAATTCGAAATTATGTGAATAGTTTCCGTTGAACAATCGTTAATTAAATACTTGATTGATGGGAACGTTTTTGTCTGGAACATTCAAAAGTTCAACGTGCGAACAGCGACCGGCCATAATTTTTTGTTACTTGTCATTGTAGTTTTTTGCTTAGATTGTGATGGTATATCTACTACCTGTTATTATTATGTAACATCATAATAATAACAGGTAGTAGATATACCTGGACGATGATGTTACATGGATTGGGACTAACAAATTTATATCGAGTGAACGTAATAACAGGTTGCTATGATAAGCGTGCATCGCTAAAATGATCTCTAAAAATAATCTGGATTTTGTACCTTCTTATAAACTACATTAAAGATACATCAGTTTCTAGAACTAGCTTAACTCGTATGCAACGTCTATAATATCCATCATACTAATTCATATTATTATCTCTTTAGCTATTATCCGTATTTTATTTGTTATCAAAATAAACATAATTGTCTATCAGCTGGTTATCTGTTCTGCAAGTATTGGATAGCAAAAGATTAATTTTGGCACTCGCAGTCCGTGGTTATTTGTCGTTGTTTAAATGCACCCTTCACTTTTGCAATGCACTATTGCAATGATTATGGTCATTGCGATATATAATTCAAAATTTATTGTTTCATTTACTTAAATGATACTATACCTACTTATTTGTGTTAAATTTACTCAATTGCAACTGTAATACACTTTATATCATCGGTTTGTTAACAATTATCCTCAATTCAGTTCATGTATTCAAATATGATGAAATTGATTTTACCTACCTATAAATTAATTACTGAAACCATAATTCGAAAGAGGTCATTTACTATCAGAATCGGGGGCAGTAATAAATTAGAAATACAATAAACTTTTATGATGACTGATTGACGACACAGAGATGAGTCACTGTTGACTCTGTCTCCTTGATTTATTGACTAAGGATGTGACAATACTCATAAGTAAGCGAAATATTGGAATTAAAACGTGCGTGTTTATTGTTTCAACGAGTTGGTGATGACGATGGCCGATGATAGTATTGATGGCGATTACAATCGACTTGTTTTCTAAGCTATGTGCCACGGCTATGTGTAACAACGAGGTTCCCATTCATGTGTTCGTATTGCGTATAGTAAGGTACCCGCAGTGAGTGACCACAGATGCCTTGACATAGCAAACATCCGTTGACAATCGTGTTGCTGACAGCTATGCATCATGTAAGCAATGACGGTGCAGAATATTATGTAACAAATAACACGTTACTGGCAATTTCTATTTCTCAATTTATGCATATTTAAAATTCTTTAGATCAATACTGGTTACATTATGTTGCAGATGGGTCATGTTTATTGGTTTTTCATTACCTAAACTAAGTCCTGCTCTTAATTATTCAACACACTAAGTATATTTTTCCTTGTTGTTATTCCTACTTTCTACTACGACAATTAGGTTACCGTCTACCGTCCGTCATTTGGAAGCAATGTACCAACCATCCGTGGTACCAACCTACTTGATTAGGTCCAGCTTAGGTTTCAGGCCAGGTTGCTTAATTGGATGATCCCGTCTTTACCACCTCCACCCATGACAGACTCAGCATAGATCTACAAATATTTTTGTATTTATTTCTCATTCAAATTGAGTATGCAGGTACAGCGGCTTCAGTTGGAGTTGAATGACAATCAACAGATAAAGGTCAATCAATTAAGTGTATGACGGACTGACCTTGAATTTTCAACCTCCATCTATCAGACAATACCTAGGTATTGTACTAGGTACTAGTAACAGGAGAACAGTCGACGATTGTTTTAATGTTTGAATAACATAATATTATTTACGGGCTGTGTCCATTTAATACAATTCGTCATACATAGTTCCTAAAATGATGTAGAAAATTGTTTAAAACAGAACATGGTCTTAAAAAAATATGTTTTAAACCTCGTCAAACGTGATGCATGGTACTTTAATATTTCACAAGTTCTTCACGGTTTTATGTCTCTTGCACATAAACTGTAATTTGTATCAGTATCTTCTTAAGTGAAACTCACGTAAAGACATAGTACGTGCTAGATTGCTTAGAAAAATGTTATCGCACTATCATGAAGTACCTATATATTTACTGATATTATGTCTTTGTAGAAGCTAGTTCGCTTGGAAAAAAAATACAAAGCATTGTATCATAATTAAATAGGTATTTATTATATTTATAACTGACAGCCGATGGAACACTATACTTGCTTATCACAAAGCCGTTTGCCACGCAATGGCTATGGGCTTTATTTCCCCCACTAACAAAGGCATTATGTCCAGGCGTGGACGTCGCAGTCCAAATAGTAATCTATTCGGCTCGCCCATTTCCGTCATGTAAAGATAAACACGCGAAATGTACACTCGCCTATATACATTGTTATATTCCGTTCCAATCGACACAATGGCGAAATAACCTGAATGAAACGTAAAAGCGTATGAAAAATAATTGGTTACACTATGCCCGTTTTGTTTACAAACCTAATCTGTTATCACAGAATTCTATCGTTTCAGAATAAACAGGAAGTATTTGCTAGCTCCGTCTAGTATTGTTACGACGTTACTAGCAACGCCTTGTTCGTCAACTGGCGAGCTAACAGCCACCGAAAAGTACGGTCTAGCATTGCAGAGCGTCGCATCGATGGTTGCGTGGCGGCTGTCTTCAGATGACAGAGACATCATGTAATGATGATGCTGTCATACCACATCAAAGAGTAGAATAAGTATATAAGTACCACATCCAAGACCTCGCCGTAGTGCACGAGGAACTGCATATATTCCGGCACAAACCTGATGATATTAAAATGCTGAACCACTAATACGATGACCACTTCTGGTAAAGGCGCCGTTAAACTTAATAGTTATTCTGTACGAACAATGCTTTGTACGCGAAAACGCATGTTATAAACATGATTCATGATGTATGAAGAGAGAGTCATTTCACGCCGCACTATGGTTTATTTCCGCGATCGTTTGCCATCAAGCTATCGACTTTTCTAGAAGTACTTATGTAATGTATATAGTAACACACAGTGTGTATGTACTAATATCATGATATCGTCTGACTTCTATAGGACAATAGAGCTGCATAGGTACCTACCTGCTGTTTAATATAGGCACATAATGATATGCTGTGCTAACATTAAGTCTACATTCTACAAGATATCGTATATCGATATTATTAGCGCAAAGGTAGTATAATGTTCTCAAGGAAAACAGGTACAAAGAGTATCGAAATCTGAGCCTTCGGAACAAAATAACACTTTACTAAACAGAATTACAAAAGCATAAATAAAAGCTATTTAGATAAAAACCCCAAAACAAATAAAGAGGAAAAAAGAACTATTTAACATTATTTTATTTCAGATTATGGATTAAACATGTTGATTATGATAACGATACCTAACTGCTTTCACTGAAACTAGAATTACACAAGGTAATTAATTTCAGTGATCAATGGAGTCTTTGGTACATACGCCATAATTCTATCACCTACATCTGCTATTACTTACCTAACAAAATGAACGTACTAATAAATTCTATTTCAGAACATATAAAATCATTTATGAATGAGATGTAGTCCAAATCCAACGAAAATATGATTTATATCGCGCTGTGAGTTCATTCATGAAATTGAGGTTGTACAAACAACAATGAAAACACAGTTGTAGTTAAATAAACATTGATACATACTGAGGTCTTTAAATAAATTTGATAAAACGTATGGACCTGAAACTATACTCCATTTGAAATAAGATTAGACGTATAGATAAACCTTTTTTACATTCCGTTCAACCGATTTTGAATTCTATTGCGTTGGTGGCATGACAAATGGCAGCCGCAGTAGATAGTTGGTATTGTGTAACTTTTTTTGCTTTTAATGCTATCCTTATGCCTAAGGTATAGAAGTCAAAATCGGTTGAACGGACTGTAAAAGGGTTTGTTTTAATGTCTAATCTTATTTCAAATGGGGTATAGATTAGAGAAAATGAGGTATAGTTCGTTTTTTGCGGTTTCCATGTTAGTTGAATTATTGTAGTGTTGCTCGGAATCATAACTTAAGTGTAAAGTCAAAATAATAGATAATGATGACCTTGGCAAATAAGCATGTGTACAAAAATTGAGATAGAAATGTCTATAATAGATCTAGAATAACCAAAACAGACGTCTTATAGAAATGTTACAAAATCGTACATCTCAATCCTACATCACCTGGTACTTATATTTGACTTTACTACTGCTTAGGCCTTATCTACCAAAACATTGAAAACTTCCTGATCAACAAACTCGCCAAAACAAATAGTGATTTACCAATATATCAACAAATTGAAGCGTGTAGACGCGTATTACGATTACGAGTGAACAGCGGAGAGCTATGGGAAACGTTCTCACATTCGCAGCGGCCTCGCATTTCACTTTCTTGCAATTAGGCCGAGCTGCCTAATTACTTCGTCGACGGCTAACGATTACATGTCTCCAGTTACTGGCACCCGTGTCAACAAGATTGTTACTTAGTTGAATTATGTGATATTGTGTGGTACGAGAAGATGTGTTAACATGCTAATAAACAGCGAGTTTTTATAGCCGACCTCCCTAAGAGGCGAAAAATTAACAACATAATACAAAACTTTTAATTAAGTAGATACTATTTCGAGTTAGAAAAACTTAGATACAACCGAAATATAGTGAAATTGTAGTAATAAAACTCTTGATATGCAAACACAATTAGCCTAACGTGAACATTAATCTTACTAATTAATCTTATTTTATATAAACGTTATAATATCTCTTAAAATGTAACACTCAAAAGTGAATTTATTCATGCTTCTGTCAGATCAAAGAATATCCATGAGCATTCAAGCATCGAAGTGAATGTTAGTAGAAGTGGACAAAACAGTTGCTAATTAAATCTTCGATTTGTTGATGGCATACGCAATAAACACGATGATCATACCCCTGGCCGAATTGTTCATAGAGCAGCTTGCTTTACAACATTCGTGGTTGTTAATAGCAGTAAGTCACACAACCCGTTGACCGAGAAGGACATTACTGTGTACGCCATTCTCTTGGCTAATTGCATAACTGTACCATCCTTACGGTGTGTTGGTATTGACGCGAACATCTGTGTGATACTTTACGATGCCATGATGAGAATAATAGAAGAGCTCCGTAGACAACAAACATGGTAATGTATAGTTTTATCAAAGTGACACACTTTATTTTGAATCTTGACTTAAGTAGGTCATTAAGAATAATCAGTAGATGAAAAGCATTCCATGCGAAATTAACACGTCTTTCAACTTACATTTTTCAGGCTGAAGAGTTGATTCGTAACAGATTTATGACAACTCCAAGGAAACATTTCGCGTAAATACTTGTGGTGTTGAATCTTTATTTATTGTTTGGTATTCGGGACTATTACGAGTGTGACCCAAAACTGCCTGTGTGAGTTTTCATCATGTCAAAACTAAAGAAACAGACGCTCGTGTCAACTTTCTCCGCGCGTTCTATTTCAGTCCGGTGGCATCATTTTTTAATCATCCCGTTAACGGGGCGCATACATCTGGGAAAACACCATTGTCTAGATTTTATCGTATGCTGTGACGTGACAGAATATTTACCACGTTTTAAACGTTGAACGTTGACGTTGTCGTTAAAGGAGAACGCTAATACACGCAGTTTATTGACTGGAGGAATGATGAGAGAATAATGTGCGAGCAGCGACTTTCACACAATCACCGACCATCATCAACTTGGGTATTGGAAAGGATAAACAAACATAATGCACCGTGCTCGATAGTACGAATCGTGTTCGGTGTTGCGATTTGTTTAAAATATCACACATACCTACCTACTGCGATTTTATGCAGGTAAACAATTGTTTACGAAGAAAATATTCTTTTAAATAAATAATTCGATAAAATATAGGAATAATTTATCCGGTATCGAATCTGCCAGTAGTTCAAGCCGAATACCTAACAATTTACATGTCTTTTTTCTCCCATACTACCTGCATTATAAATTAGCTCGATATTGCACAAATTGCTGAACATGCTATCAACTAATTATGTAGATTCACACGAAATTAGATCAAATAGAATTCTTCATGATTAAATATAACATACTTACCTAGACGCCAATGAAAAAATATACTTTTTGATCTATAAAGCATTCCTACTTGAAATTTTAGAACCGCCAAGCACTAAGATTAGGATCTAGTTCAATGTCAGGCAGTCACCTATCACTTCCTATTATTTCAAAATAATATGCTGAGACACATTTAAAATCGTGTCGCATTTGCCCCTGAAAACCGTTCAGTCGCTAACAACAGATTTCATGCTTTATTAAACATCAAACAGTTTCCTCTCGATTGGCTCAGTAATCGATTGTGTACCTATTCTGAAGCCTATTCTTATTTATATGAGCATTGCATCATAGAATCATTAGCTAGGTTAACACAACACAGCAATAAATTGCCCAAAAAACCTATCAATATAATTTGCAAGAACTTGAACAAAAAGCTAACGTGATTCAAGTTTTTCCATTCATTTTCAACTAAGTAACAAGAGTTTATTCTGTCAAATATGTAGGTAGTTAGAAAAATAAAAACGCGATTAAATCACGTAGCCACTGATAAATACAACCTAAGCTAACCTAACTACATGAGCGGGAAAAACATGCGGAAATGCGCTTAAAATCTTCCGGTAAATATAACAACTTTTACCGGTTTACCATATTGCTTTTTTTGTACGTACATATTAAAGGGCTTATGCGACCAGGAAAACTCCGATGAACACGTTGCGTAGACTAACAAACTTGTCAAAACTTTTATTATGCCCACAAACGGTGGGATTTTCGTGAAAAATCCTAGTTTTCTGGAATGAAGAAAACCCTACCGGACCGAACCGTGATCTAAAATAATTCTGCCGTGCGTGTAGTAAATTTATACATACCTACTACTTATTAAACGTAGGTAACGTTTAATAAGTAGTATGTATTTTACTGGTAAATCAAATTTTCCATTTCGTAAACAACACTTGTGGACGTGTGCCGCCAATACTGGTTAACAAAGAGACAGTTTACACGGTTCAATGGTCACACGAAGGCCTTCGCTTCAGATGTTAATTAAGGCCATGTTACCACAAACTTGTTCCCTATAAAACAATCGCTACAACCATTAATGGTCTCAATCTGTTCTCGGTGTTCTCCGCATTATGTGCAAACAAAAATAAACTGTGACGTTCACACTGCAGATGTAACTGAAACCTATTTAAAAATTGTATTTCAACAAATATTTTTTTGCGTACAAAATACTTCAATGTACCCATTATTTTGTGTGGAAAATTCCATGAAAACTATTCAGAAATTCACTGTAAACAGTCGTCAGTTTCAATCTCCAACACTTAATTTTAACGACATTCTGTTCTGAGCCGACGTGGTTTGGCGATACCTTGTAATGGCTTATTAGTTTTAAACAATCGCAAATCAGGTTGAAGTGCCAAGTCAACCGCACTTAATAGCCATTTGAGAGCGGTCATAATCACGAATATGTTGCCAAAATTTCTAATCTGGCACTCACGATGCCAAAACAACAATATGACTTACACATTGTGTTTTGAATGAGTTGATATAGTACGTATTGTATTTTATTGTAAGCTGCTTTCTTGTATTTAGGCTTGGCCTTAATTATAACAGAATAACAATAGAGATGCACACCTACTATGTCTTGTATTAGTCTTTTTGCCACAAAAGTGTAATACAAACATGTTCTTAGTTCATCTTACGACATGTCCTGAGATGTTTGGGCTCTCGCCAAGTAATAATAATAACGAACGGTAATATGCTGTGTGTGTGAAGCTATACCTTAGAGCTTTATTTAGCAACTCTATGAATGCTATATTTAGAATAAGATGCACCAACAGCGAAGTAACTTCGAAATTTTCTTATTTTGGACTCCCTGCGTCAACACTCCTGAGTGAATTTACAAAGTGTTTTGGCAAACTTACTTTAGAAAGATACACCCCTATCTAGATATTATCTTATTATCCATATAATATGTAACATGTATTAGTTCTGTATAAAAAGTGTGCAATGACCTAGAATTATTTCTTAATCTTATCACAACAACAACAACTTAATTACAATATTTTGATTAAATGTGCAAAGTGACCTTAATCGTCTAGCCTTTATCTAAATAACTGTAATTATTTAAGTGAACATTACTTTCTTGACATTTTAAATACATGGATATTCGCCAAAACTCTCCAATTAAACTAAATTAATAGCTTTTAACGACGATTTCAATCAAATCAACGAAAGTTTTCATCTTGCAAAAGTGATTAATTTATGTTTATAAAAATAGAAACAAAAATAAAATTAATATATCAGCGGAACATATATAATGTTATAGATTCACTTTCTCACTCGTCCGAAGGTGGCATGAAAATCGCAAGTCTACATCCTTTCACTACATTTGCATAATGAAACTAATATGTTGCATCTAGCACTCGTGACTGGTTCGAGCGACTTTTTGTCACATAATGTGTCCCTCAATAAATGCAAAATGATTATTGAAAGTTTCCCAGTTATTGTAAAGAGTTTGGCGAATGAAAACCAATCAATCATACGACCAAAAAGCAATGGGGCGGAAATATTCTAGCAGTTTTAAATTTATTTTTAGATATACTTTATTCATTCTGTAATCGTTCTCAAGAAAGTTTTGAATTGGTAAAACATTGAATTGAATACTAGACGGTAAAACGAGCGTTTTTAGAGAAATCTGCGAGCAAGGCTACCTACGGTTTCTTTTAAGATGTCACTATTTTATCCATTTCCTCCATCATCTTAAAAAGTACACAAGTTTTATGCTAAAGGCTCAACGGACGTTGTTAACACATTTCAATATCTTAAGACTTGACAATGCATTATTAGCGATCAGGAAAGATTACTTACAATAGATACATTCAAAGATTGCACTGACCGATGTGCGCAAACCACGTATTGCATAGAGTGCGCATGCGCATGTCCAGTCGGCATTCGTAGGCCTTCGGACCGGTTCAACCGCTGCTTTAGATATAAAAAGTGATAGTCATCGTAGGGCCGAGACCTCAACTCGATCGGTACAGCTTTCTTCAATAACGTTCCCATGACATGTATTCTTGTAGTTCTCTTCTTGTCAAATGTCAAAACATGAATCTTCAGTAAATCAGAAATTATACTATAGAGACTAGATTATATTGCGACTACCCCACTGGGTAAGTGTAGTAATTATCATACTTTATCCCTCTCATATTTCTCATATTTCTAGTGAGAAATAAGGTAAAAACTAAAGGTAAGGTATCAGCAAGGTAGGAATTTATCTAACATCGATATAATATGGGATCCTATATTGATGTTACCTAAGCATAATTTCCGTTGTCGACCATGGACATTAAATATTTCCATAGATAGTCTTGTCTTGACTATTCAAACGGATATCAATTCATAAACCTCAAAGGGCATTGTCTAGATCTAGATAATACTACAATATGCGGGCACAGAAAATAATTTCACTGAAAGTATCAAGTTATTTTATTTATTGTAGATTTAGATTCTTTAATCTCGACTTAAAATATTTACGTTTTATATTATTTTATCAAATTCATTAGAAAAAACTAATGAACGAACGAACTTTTCAAAATTAAAACCGTTTAAACCGATTAAAAGAAAATTCATGAATGTATGATATAATTTCAATGTTGCAATTTAAAATGCAACATTTGCCAAAAAATATAAAATTTAATTTTTACATAATAGCGGAAGTTACAGAGTTGAAAAGATTTTGAAATCGAATTTAAATAACAATTATTGATTAAAGCTTTAGTTTTATATGCTGATTTAATAGCATTAGACTGTCTGAACTTATACGTAACTTACTTGGTGGCTGTTATGTCTATACAATTTTAGTATATTAGTATAGAGACAATTATATTAAACTCAGGTTTGATTCAAGAATCCTAATACGCCTTTATGGAACATTTTATGGAAATTGAAACATTACCGTTTCAATGTTGTTACGTAATTTCACATCTCAGTCATCCTATAATTTAATACGAACTAATACCACTCATATAAATTGTAATGTCCTCTATGTTATAAACATTATACGCAAACAATGATGTCGTCCATTTGCCTATCAATGAAATGGCACCAATCCAAGCCACCAGTCCACTATTTACAAACATTGAACATTGAAGTAGGAAATTAGGCGCAAATGTATGCGGCTATCTTGGTATTGCAGAGCAAAATTAGAGGTACAAAGCAGTAATAGAATTGTAAATCTGTATACTACTGTAGGTATATATTACATTAAAACTGAAACGTAAATCTAAGAAGCCAACGTAATAAATCACTTCAAATAAAACGCCTAAAGACACGCAATTCCTAACAAGTGACTATCATGATTTTTCAGGTGTTTATCACATCATAACACATGCCATAAAAATGAACGATGATGCTCACACTTACAGACAGCCAGGTATGAAACAGACAGACTTCAGGCAGAGAACTCGACAATTTTGGCACACGCTTCTGAGATCAAGAGAAAAAATCGGGGCAATGTCAAAACATGAATATCTATTAAATAACAGTTTTAAAATATAGTTCGTAAGTGCTTTACATATTTTAAATTGTGATTCCGATTTAATAGCCAGTATAAATCTTGTCCTCTTTGTCGCAAGTCCAGTCAATTTGTCTTTGGCCTAAATCACGCTAGCCGGGTGTCAATCATTATTTTCTTCATTATCACCGCATGTAGAATCTCATTGTAGACATTGATTGTTTTTGTACCAAATCGTTTTTCAACAAGTCATCATTACCCAAGCGTCACTGATAATACGGATGCACGTGTTTTCGACTTATTTTACGTATCACGTCACGAATGTGTATCCAATTATATGGAGTACCGCAAGATACCCGCATGGAACGCCACTTAATCGCTACTAACGCATATAGTTGCGACATCACTTTCTCTCGCAATTTGTCATTCTATCTATCATGAGCGTTAGTAGCTGATGTTTGTTTTTATGGTTCCGTAGATAAGTAAGTCTTATAATTCATTTTGTCACTAACGACGTAAAAGTAGTGCACGGGTACGGATTAACTTTCTGATGCAATTATTTTAATTAGAAGTTATTCGGAGCTGAGATTCATCTCTTAGCGTGCTTGTTTGGAAACGAAGTTGAATATAGTACCGATAAAAATGGTAGGTACTGCAACAATCTGTAACGTTGGTTGACTTTTTAACAAAATCAATAGAATCTTGATTAACTACTAGACAATACTCTCCCAAAATTTGTGTGGTGTTGATCACGCCAGGTAAGAAAATAGCGAAAAATGTACTAATGGTTGCCAACATGTTTGGAAATTTAGAATGAAATATTCATTAGGTGTAGCTTCCTAGAACAGATCTCATATTTTATATCAATCAACACAACAATGAACTTAATATAATTATAGAAATGACTGATGATGAAACTAATACAGTACTCAAAGTGCAAAAAGAAAATCCTAATGAATTGAGAGCATCCTCAAACATGAACCGTCTGATCCTCACTTCCGTTACTTGCATTAGTCGGTGCAGCACGTGGGCTTCATCCTCATTGCAGCTAAATATTGTCTGCCCCGCATCATTAGCGTATTAGAGGGACCAATGAATGTTATCTCATTCTGTTTCAATGCTTACTGAAAGCAACTGCATTCCCCTGCACGTTAAGTAAGAAAATAGAAGGATTAGGTACTACAAGAAACACGTTGATGAAATCAGCATCCTAATTGTGTAACACACGATAAATCATAATCTATTTCACTTTGATAGTTCAACAACATTTACGTTGATGAGCAGATACATTTTTCGAACATATGAAGCAATGGATTAGCAATATTCTTCAAAATGTTTTAGATTGTGATTGATTGTGTGTGACATGACCATTTACATTTTATCCTTTTAGTTTTCTAGTACTAACATAGTTCTAGAAGTGTAGCGATCTAATTTCCATTAGGTAGGTATATAAAAAGAAACACAGTCACAATATAAATATACATAATACAGTCTAGACATGACTATAATTTAAATTCCAAAAAGATGAGATACTTAACATAAATCCTTGCTGAATTGTTTACTAATAGGACTGTAAAGAAGATAGATGCTGCTCATGCAACTGATGAACTCATTAATGTTTCTTTAGTTTTGAATGATCCAGTAGAGACCGTATCCAATCTTGTCAATAATAATTAATATCTACTGCAATTTTTTTTAAATATCTAGTAGTTTATTTATCATAATGATTTCAATGGTATAAAATTTTCTTAATTCAGTCCAAATCATGTTTTACAAAATAGGCAAGCTGAAGGTACCTATTATTATGCTCATAATGTCAGGAGCATATACGCATATATTTATTCAAATATTTACTATTCTCCTGCAGTGCCTAAAGTGACAAATCCGTTATAATCGGCATTGTTCTCTCAACACAAGGATTTGGAGAATGACAGGTAGAAACAAAGACTGTGTGTCCTTTGCAATGTTTGGTGTTAAACTGCAATTCACTACTCCCACTCGTCACTTTGATACAAGTACAAACAAAATTTCAGCAAGATTATATATATAAAGTGATAAGGCAGTTTGAATAACTGAAGTTCAGAACTACAGTCTGCAGTCTATATCTACTGCCATTTGTTTTGATTTTATTGCTTAGAAGCCAAACTTCTAAAACTTAATTCAAATCGCTAAAACGCAAGCTTACAAAAAAAAAATATTATGCTATTTCATTTAAACAATAGTAAGTAAAAGAGAAATATGAAATAGAAAAATTCTAAACTTAGCTTCGGGTGCTCAAGTCAAGCAGAATACAATATTATCTTATCGAGGGAAAGGTTGTCACATCACATCACAGATCGAATAAATTAATTATAACAATATAATACCTATCATAACCTTAAAGCGGACGCGAAGATTGTTTTAGAAACATGTGTGTTACAAACAGTCTTCGAATGTGTCTCTGAGTCTACTACGTAAATGGCATTAGTTTCGTAACAAATGTTTATATGTGAATATTTTCACCGTTCTGAAATACGTGTATGAAAACAATAATAAATAACCAAACGCCTCGCTCTGTAACGAAACGACAAAAGCATGAGAATGACTTTGAAATACCTTTGTGTGAACTATTTGGATAACTCGCAATAAAACACGTGGTATGAAAATGTGGAACGGCAGTTTTCAATGTTAGCGGTAATTAGTTGCCGAATTAATTAGGCAACCTACCACCGGAACCGATTCTATCCTTCACAGTTAAGGAAATGCAGAATAAAGAGGTAACACTACAAAAAGTATAATTACCCAGCCATGATCTTTAACCGCGAGAGCTCAGACCACAAACCACGACAATTCTCAGTTACTGGAATAAGCTGTTACACCACATGCCTCTATTTACAATCAAGCCAAGTTGTAGTCAACTGACAGAATATTTTTACTTAGCAATTTAAAATATCTTGATCGAACGGAAAAAATATCGTGCATAAAAAAATAATAATATAAACAGTAACGGGCATCGGCGGAAAGTCATTGCTTTGGACAAAACAGAGGAACTTCAAGTCTCGTTAAACAATCCGGCTTCAAAGAGCATTCTATGGCTCAATGACAAAAGCAAACAATGCCTGCCGATTTGAACGCGAAGGCAATTGCACCTCATTATTATATCAATGGAGAAATCAGCGGTGTGGCCATGTGGGCGACGCGAGGTAGTGGCGAAACACCAACGACGACGGTAGAACTGCAGTGACTCAGTAAATAGTACATTCAAATGCTTGACGTTAAACGTGAACCTTCCAAACACGGATCGTAAATCTATATTTCCAAGCAATTGTTTAAAAAAAAAAAACTTTAAAATCGAAGGTAGCGATCAGTAAACATTTCAAATAGGCAACACGTCTACAGTCTTTTTGAGAACCCGTTCTATTTATAAATATCAATATTTGCACGTCCTGGAATCTATGGATGGACTATACTTTTTGCCACTCTCAACCTCGTTGTTGCTTATTCTATTATATCTACCAATAATAAATTAATAACTGACTGTCCATTATCATGAGCATATGCTTAATTATTCTTATCTAGAGCCTATTGTGATTTTATCAATAGTATGCTATTGATTTAAAAAACACAATATTTAAGAAAATGGTAATTTTTATTAGTCTGAAACATGCCTGGAAAACCAAAAAACATTACTATCTTATGCTGTAAGTATCGTAATAAATTATTTATCTGATTCTTGATTTCGTCATGTACAATACCTATGTCGTTATCAAACAATTATCACCTACCAAGAACACCTACTTAGGTTCATAACAATACAACGGCAATTTACCTGTCTCTGTGTTTTATCTGGCAATATTATGGAGAGCTCGAATGATCTGTTCTTTTTGTCTCTGTTGCCAGATTTCATAAGCTTCGACGACGAGCGGGTGATACTCTGCGCCTTCTCAGGCAGCTTCAGCGCCACGATGGACATGCTGCGCGATAGGCGCCGGCCCAGCTTGCGCGTGCGCAGCGACATGGACCCACTCAGCCCGCGCTTGCTGCGCGCCTCAGCCGCGGAGCCCGGCGTGGTCTCCTCCACACCACCACCCTCCTCACTAGCACCAGCCATTGCACTTATTCAATAACAACACTAATACATTAAAATCAACGTCAACATTCACATCTCCAGCACATTCGGTCACTAAACATTCACAGACACTTGTTTCGAAGTCTTCTGTCACTTAGTCTCCATCTGCGTCCACTATAACACAAAAATCCAGAGTGCAATTCAGATATAGATCCACATCGTGACTGCCGATATCGGAAATCAGGCAACAGTTCCACTGTAGTGCGGATCATATGGTCACGAAGCCGGTTTGGGAACTACCGCTTCAACGAATCTTACAATTTGGGACGACGTAAAACGTAATTCGATAATGGTCCGTAGTAAGTGTGAATGGGTTCAATAATGCAGTTAGAGTGATTGTTACGTTCAAATAGAGCGCGTTATCGGCGAGCGTGCATAGAGTCGGTGCGCGCGGAGGCGCAACGTGTGCGCGGCTGTTCGCGGTCGGAGCGACTAAACCAAGGCGAGACAAGCGCAGCAGCGCGGGCCAGGAGACAGGCGAGGCTCCCCGCTGCCGCTGACAGCGTCACAACAACTTCAATCAAATTACTTTTCGAATTGCATTGTAGCATTAAATGCTTTGACACAAAACAAATATTCGGCGCAGTTCGGATTCAGCTGCGGAACGCTCCCACGACGTGCGACTATTAATCGGGACATTAACCGCAGATTCAGCTTGCAGGCTCGAGGCTCACATTTGTTTAACGGGACTTGCTCTCGTTACAGACGTTCTTACTGAACTCCTTTAAACTTCTTTGTTATCCGGTGTCTACTCTTTATTTATTTGAGATAAATATCTAAACTAATGAGTGGCTCATGACTAGCTCGCTCGTTACAGGTCAATAGATCTCAAGGTAATCGTGTTTCTGAATAAGACCCATTGTGGATGACTGGTGTAGCTGTAGAGTTGTATGAAGTTATAAGTCTGCGAGTGAAAATATTGTACATTAAAACATTAATGTCGTAAATTTCACAACTCTCGAGTAGATAGTTTACTAGGTCACAGAAACACCACAAGGTAGGCTGTATAGAGAAACGATATTTTAACGAGTTAAAAATATCTCAGTTTGCATAGAATTTACATAATTACTGTAGCTTTCGTGGGTCAATGCAGACTTCAATGAAAGTGAAAATGTTATACTTTAGCTTATTTATAAACCTGAAGTAAAAGATAAAAAATGAGGAAAATATATAAAATCTTATCTACAAAATATAGAAACAAAAAAGTCATAATGGATTTTAAAATAAAGTAGAACCTATAATATCCAAAATGAAACTACAATCATCAAAAGTCAACCAAAACCAATCTAGTCGGCAGCAAAATAAACGTCAATGTCAAAATGGAAACTAGATAATTTGAGCAATATAACGTAAACAACCAAATCAAAATATACTTATTTTAATAGGTTAATGCAAATCTTTCTTAAAATTATTAAATTTAAATCAACCAAGAAAACAAATAAAGAATGCCGTAAGTAGAGTAATAATCCATGATAAGACAGAAATAAGAGTACAAGATAGGATAGAATAGAATCTTTCATAGTTGGTGACGATGTTGAAGTTGAAACATCATTTGAAGCCCCCATTCATTGATTTTTAAGTTACTTGTTGATAGATTAGTTCTTTATAACTCTTAAAAATGTATAATAAAAGAAAAATGGCAGCTACTACAGAATTATTTTATGACTCGTCATTTGAGTTGTTATTGTGGTGACCACTTGGCATCACCGTTGAGACATGGCCTTCAACTTATTACATGTTTATTTGCATTGTATCGCTTGGCTTTACATTGTGTCAAAAAGAGCTAAGTACATTAAAAGAGTTTTCAAAGAGACTAACTAACTACACAGAATATAAAGTTATCGCCCATTCTCTTGATTTTATGTTTGCAGGAAAATATTCTTCACAAAATTACAATGTATTTAAGGAATATATAAAATTCTGATATAGCTTTTTGGTGGATTAGCAATATACCTACAACCATGCGATAATTCACAAAAATTATCAAATATATTTTCAGGAAATCTGAAATAGCCTCGAAAATAAATAGTGACTGGAAAGATCGCTATTCGAAATTATACTCTACACACCACATGTTCCGGTTAGTACCGCAACAGTTATCTACTCTCTTTAGAAAACACTTCAGTAATCCTCCACTAACAGTATTTCAAGCTGTCGTTTAACACTTTCTAGTTTTACTACAAATATGAAATTTTGTTACTCACCCGCATGATCGCATTGTCTCCTGCAATAATAGCGAAAAGTGGACTTGTTTGTAACATCTATTTTTACACTTCTGTATCAATTTTACTTTGAATACCTACTAAGTATGTGAAGCCGACCCCAACATAGTTGGGTAAAGGCTAGGTAGCTAGCCTTTTCCCAACTATGTCGGGGTCGGCTTCCAGTCTAACCGGATGCATCTGAATACCAGTATTTTAAATGAAGCGACTGCCTATCTGACCTGCACAACCTAGTTACTGGGTAAGACCCCTTGGTAAGACTGGTTGTCAGACTTTCGGGCTACTGACGACCCGTAACGACTGTCAAAGATCCAAAACTGATAGCCGGGACCAACGGCTTAACGTGCTTACCGAGGCACGGAGGAGTCTCGCTATGTATGATCACCCATCCACGGACCAACCAGGGCAAGCGTAGCTTAACCTAATGGATCGATCCGTGCGGCTGTTATTACTTAGCCACAAGCTTCACCTTTTACCTAATAAGTATGTATTTTTATTAAATCTTTGGAGTTAGTCTGAATCCTCCGTTTATTTTCTCCTACTTTAATCGCCTTTTACTAATAGCTACGTAAATTACAAGCACGGCTTAACTTTTTATTTGCCGTGTAAAGACATCAATGGTACGCAGACTTTACATTCAAAATATGTGGCTGCAACGAAGCTCGTTACATCGACATAGGTCTCAAGGCCTAGGACTGCGTTACATCGACATAGGAGTCAAATTGCATTTATTCAACCGCTACTGGCCACGGCCTGGCTTTACACATAACCTTCTATACTTATAGTTAGACTGAGTCACAACATGACTCACGTAACCGATGAAACAGTAAAGCCAGCCTCCGATTCGTTCATCTTGACTCCTTTTCTCGCGTTTCGCCGTAAACCGCTAGCAACCATTGTTTATGTATTTATTTTCCAATTTCAATGTTACCTTACCTTTACCTTACCTTTTGTATTCTTTTTAAATGGCGTATTCGCCTAACTATAACAATCTATCTTTTTTAATCGCGCTTGTTTGAAAGAACTTTTTGCTTTGAAGCCATTTAAAGCCCCCTACATCTCTTGTAAACTGACACTGTACACAGACGATATCTCTTCATTAAAGAACCCAAGAAGAGGAGCCGGGCCGCATTTCGTTCATGAGCATTGATTCTACTCCATACACGTCGCTGTTGATGAGGATGCGCGCGACGAACCGGGACTCCTTGACCTACGGCTGCGATGTCGCCATTTCTTCCGACATCAACACCCGGATGTCTCAACGTAGCGTGTTCTACGACAGAGTTACAAATTTCGACCGGTTAGTACACCATGATTGGTAATAGGGGGTCTTCATCGCCACCATGAGAATGCTGTCGTTCATTCGAACTTAACGTTACATTATTTAGGAACGGATGAAGATGTACGATATCTCTATTGCTATAAAGTACCTACCTACTTACCTACATAGATTTAGAGTACTGCTTGATAGGAATAGATGCGATATGTTTCAAATCTCTAATTTATAAAGGCGTTCTCTCTCAATTTGTTCACCAGGTCAGACGACTTGGGTGGTAACGATACATTACTTCTAGACATGGTTCGAGCTCGAAGCCGGGAACTTGAAGAGGAAGCTCAGGACAAAACGCTTGAACTGCCACGAGACGACAACGTTTCCGATGAGTTGGTTAAATTAAACAAACAATAGCTTTCCATACAATATTACATACCTTTACAATAGATACTAATAATATTATTTTGGTTACGTATTATAATACCTAAGTTTGTTTTAACTATTTTCAAGATAACTACGGTTGATTTACATTATGTTCATAACGCATATTGGTCGACTCAACTACTGTTTAACTTACATAATGTTGACTAAACTAAAGTTAATCGCACTAACGAACGATTAATCTAATGATTTTTTAAGATATTGGATATTTCAACTATGTATGAAATGACTAATGGACGACTCGCCTACAGTTTATTAATACTGCGGGGTAAGTAATATATGATATAATTACAAAATCTCTAATATTTACAAGTTATAACAACTGACTCTATAATTTTATTTGTTAATAATGATCAGTTAATATAATAAACAATTGATATAATTTTAAAGTAACTAATTTTTATAAGCTTTATCATACATTGAATATAAAATCGTTTGATATACCACATTAATGTGGTTTTTATTTCCCAGTAAAAAACATGCAAACAAGCATACACCATGCATGCAGCAGGCATGCAAACAAGCATACGCCATACATGCAGCATGCAAGCAAGCATGCAGCAAGCATGCAACATGCAACAGGCATGTTTTCTGTCACGGCTCCGGCGCTGCGGGGCTCTGGCGGTCCCATGCGAGCTTATTGTTGCAGATGTGTTTCACGCTTACCACCTGCTCCTCAGCTCGCGGGCTGCCTCGCCCCTCCGCGCCTACGCAATTTTAAATAACACTCTAGGGGCAGACAAGACTACGTGGAGTCGGTTTTGCAGCGATTCGTTTCTGTCACGCCGCTCCCGCAGCACGCTGAGTTCACTCGTTCGCCTTCGCGCGTGAATGGTCACTGTTCTAACCAAACCTAACCCAAATGATTCAGCAACATAGCCTATAATCTTCTGTCAAAAAATTTGCCCGCGCTCCGCCGCCATTCGGCCTAAGCTCGGGTGCCAGAGAGTCGGACAAAAAAATTGTTGATCATCCCATCGAAAATATGGCAAATAAATCATTTGGTAAATAAAAATAAACCACAGATAAATCAACAGTAGGTGAATCGTCCGTTAGTTTAAGCAACCTTAGGTGAATTAATTGTAGTCGAATAAACCGTAGCTGAATTCTCCTTTATGGATTTCGTTCATTAGTTATTACAAAAATCGGTGAAACGATCTTTAGATATTTTAAACGGTAGGTCTTTTGACCGTAGTTATCTTGAAAATAGTTAGAATAAACTTAGGTATTATAATACGTAACCATTATTTTGCTATTAAGTAAATATATCTTCCAACAATTAAAGTGACACCAAAGTTTGATATCTAGCGGCCGACAGATGGTAACAATTAAGTCATCAACAAACTGTGCAATACACCTGACGTCTACAATAGCGTAACAAAAACCAAAGAAGACAAAGAAGCATTTGTAAAAAAAAAATAGGTTTCCCAGTAAACTTTCACTCTCGATTCAATTCTGTCTATTAACTACGACTTTCTCACACTTTTCTTTTGCGAATAAGTCACTGTTATGAATGTTTTATCAAAACGATTATTCTTTGACTCCGGATTAATTTTACACCAAGTCACAATAGTGATTGTGAGCTCATTATATAAACATAGATCATGGTCCTATTGTCATCGTCCTAATCAAACAGTCTATTCACTTTGTTTTGTAAGTTGATCCGTTGGGTAACTAGTAATCAGAGTTTCAGCCAGTGAGTAAAGGTTTCGTTAATTTCCCCGGCAGCCAATCAAGCGAGGCGTGCGTGCATGGCCTGAGCATACTGAACATGCGTACGACAGAGCGCAGCGTGTCACGGTCGCGAGTCTCCCGGATATCTACCCGCCGTGACATGGACATTCCCTCCATCTTGGCATTCGAAATACCAGTTACTCCTGCACCGGTTAGTTTTAGATGAAAATACTAAAAATAAAATCTATTTCACAGATTTGAACGCTTTATTTACATAAAAACTTAAATAAATGCACAAGCAGCCCATGTAAAATAATAACTTCATCCTGCCAGGCACCACTTGAAATTCCGGGACTGCGAAAAGTCAATCCTTCTCCAAATGAAAATATTCCTCGATGGTCAATACGTCGATCAATTTGTCCAGTTTGCTCCCAAAAGTGGAGAGATAAATCATCTATAAACAATGTGAAATATTCTGGTTGGTATTTCTTCCTAAACTATTTAGCACCTCCTTTTACTGTTATATGGCATTCAGTTTGGTTGCATGCCAGAGACGCAGCTGTATGGGCTTCATTTTACGGGGCTGACTTTTCACCTGAAGGTCTTTTAGAACGACTTGTAATTCATTGTTCCGTTATCTCCCATTTTGTATACAACCTTTTTTTTGTAACTGGTAAAATATCATAATAATTATCTTTTTCCCAGGATTAAAAAGAAATTCTTCAGCAGAATTACCATCTGTGATCGCTCCAGCTCGATTACGTGCATCAATAACAATGGCATAGTAAGTTGACGATTACCTCCCTTAACTACAATGTGTATACCTAGTTTTATTGCCAGTCAGTTTCAAGTCCCTTGCAATTAATGAAATGATTAGACAAATTGGTTTCATCAAAAATAAGCTATAGGTACTTACCTACATCTATAATTTAAAAAAAAAACAATTGTTTATTTCAGTGCTCCTCGCCCATTTCCGGCAACAGTGGATGAAAGTAAAGGGATTGGTCGAGCAATGCGAAACTCAAGCGCAGCCTGGCAGCTCACTCGAGCCCGTCGCTTCCGCATCCCAAAACTCCAAATGCCATCCCCAGAAGCCATCGCTCCCCTCAGTTCCACCGCACCAATGGCTCGGAAAGATTTGGATATCCGCGTTAACAGATTTCTAAAAGACGAAGGAACGACGAAAAACGTAACTTCTTAATTTCCAAATCACCAAAATTGTTATGACGATTGTTCAAATTTGAATAAAAGATACCTTTGTTATTTTATTAAAGAATAAATAACTTATAGCTGTGTTAAGCCTTATTAAGAAAGGGTTTCTTCGTTCTGCAAAGTTAAAAGGCAAGAGTAAGTATCACCTTCTCTATAAACCATTCTAGTCGTTTCCCTACGGATGAACCCGCTCTTGATTCTGATTAAAACGCACAAATTCTTACCCCTTGTCAGTTTCGTGCTCACCGTAATGAGTAATTTATCTGTATAATAAAAATCAAAGTCTGTTCGTTGGTAAGCGCATCACTTAGAACGGTGGACTGATTTGGTTCAATTGAAAGAAAAAATTAAAAAGTTGCCAAATAAATTGCCAAAGAAAAGGGAAAAAAAATGTGCTTTTTCTATGGGATTTTTGTATGAATTCAAGACCATATTCAAATATAGACAGTACAACGTCTGAAAGTTCAGCTAGTTAAAAATAAAACCGGCCAAGTGCGTGTCGAACAAGGAACATAAATACCTACTCACCTGAGGTGTCGAACCATGCACAATGAAGGGTTCCGTAGTTGGGATGAATTTATCTGCATAAGTAAGTTGGTCGATTATTACTTGGTAACTTGTATTGCCTACTTAGCTGTGATAGTTTTCGTTTTAACTCCGTTATATATACTACTGCCGTGATTTTTTTCACATAGGTATCAAAAACCAACCATTTAGCGTGCAGGGGGGAACACGTCTCTAACAAAAAATACCACTTTAAAGCTTAATATTTCCTAATATATATTTCCTCCTATAATATTTTATTTGGATCCCTGAATCCAAAAATAGTTTTCACAAAGTCACAATATTTTGAACAACGTTTCCAACGACAACCGAGAAAAAAAAACATCCCCACGATTTTTTTCATGATTTTATTTTACCACTTTGTCGGCGTGATTTATTCCCATACCAAACAGCTTTCAAGCCATATTTATACCCATACCAAACAGCTTTCAAGTACTAAGAGTCTCTGAGCTAAGTCACGGACAGACAGATAGACGGACATGGCGAAACCATAAGACTGCAGGCGCGGTCCTGGGGGTCATGAACCCCCAAAATCATTCAAGCTATTGAGAGACTGAATGATTTACATGCTTTACTCGGGGTCACTGTGGCTCAAGTACCTACTTTTTAGTTAAAAAGTAGGTACTTGAGCCACAGTGACCCCGATGAGCATATACAAAAAAAGTTTTTAGAGCACTTATCAATACTTAGGTAGGTAACCATTTCCCTAAAAATATTCCTCGGCATCAATGGTGACCCCCCCCCCCCCCCCCAAATCTTGGACTGCGACCGCGCCTGTAAGACTGTAAGACTAACTGTTGACTACGGAACCCTAAAAAACGAGTTATTCTGTTTATCCACCCCACATCAACCCAGTCCGAGAATCCACCCAAAGCCTGGGTGGATAATAGTACATTATGATACGAGTGTGCTGTATTGGTTATTATAACAATCTAGCCAGTATATTGATAAAGTAGCCGAGTATGTAATGATAATGACAAATTCCATGCTGCCATGATAGTACTTACTAATTCCATATTGCCTTGTCATTTACTCCGGCTAGCAAATATTTATCTGAGGCGCAAATTACCGCACTAGTGCGGTAATATAAAGTAAAAAACACGTGTGCTTAATACACTGCATTATGAACCTAAAATCGGTTCAATAAGAGCCACTTTAAGAGCTAATATGTTGAAAAAGAAATTTACTTCCGGTTGTTATTCCGCTTTTCGGCTGTCACACTGTGCTGGCTGTAGAATAACATAGCCCAGGGGGAAACAAGAAGAATCTTTATCAAATTCATATTGTCCATCCTAGATTCTAGGACATACGCTTCATCCACATAAGAGTGGAATCAACCCCCCATACTCAACCCTCATAGAAACGTTAACGAATACTTGTTACAACACTGGTCGCATGACGCGTACACTCAATAGACAGCAAACTTCAGAAAAGTAAAGTAAGTATTATAATATAACATATGTACTCTGTGATTCTTATTCTACTCTTTGGCAGTCTTTGGTGTCATGAGAGTCAAAGAGTACATTTTTTAGTAGAGTCAAGGAATTTAGAAGCGATCATCTCTTCCACAAAGCTATTAATTTGAAGGGTTGAAACTGCCCTGCAAATCATGGCACAAGCCCTCATCAAAAATCGCTTCTTACAAATCAAATTGTTATGCAAAAATCTCAAACAACAAGCAAAAACTGTATTAAATTTAACAGGGTCGGTGCGATATTTAGTGTCAAAAGAACTGGTTATCAAGGAATTTGGAAATCCTGTAAAAGTTGTACAGATGAGGGAAAGTGACCTTCCTCCTCTAGGCTCCAACGATGTTCTGGTTCGCATGCTAGCTGCACCAGTAAACCCGTCTGATATAAACACCATTGAAGGTAAGTACGTAACATTATGGAAACATGATAGAGATCGAAAAACTGCAACTAACCTAACAAGGAAATTTCAATATATTTCACTTGGATTTTTGGGGATAACGACGAAGAATGGATTCAACGGTGAAGATCGAACGGAGGCAACTCGTGGCGGCGACGTCGTAAAAAGATGCCCATCTTTGTATAAATATTACCCGTCTCTCCACTAGTCCATTGCTTACTCAAGAATGCATATCCGGTAGGCTCGCAAATCCCTCCATATCCCGACGGGCACGGTCTTCCCTGCCATTATCCGCGCCCCCCGGTCTACTCTTTGATATGCAATGGCCTCTGTAGCCCCATGAACCATGAGACTCCAGGGGCTAGTGCAAATCCTGGGGTTCATTCGATTGATCGAGTCTGGTTAAGCCACGCTGGGGTCGGTGCATTTCATTCATTCATTCGTTCATTCATTAGTGACATACCTACTCAATAGGTACCTACCTAATTACTTTCAAGTGTTTGTTAAGTATTTTCTTATTTCTGAATACCGACAAATCTTCACAAAAGGGTCAGCTTTAGGTTCAAATAGCAATCGAAGCTATTCGATTCGTTGATTTAGAGATAAATGCAAAATTATGGCACTTTGGGGTGCCTACTTTCTTAATAAATCATTGAAATTTCGTTATATTTGCCAAAAGGTTCCATCAATCCGTCTTTCGTTATAAATGCACTTTATTGTACAGAATAATCCTTTTAAAAATTGTCCATTAACCAAAACCAAAAAGTTTTCAAAGTCGTCAGGTTTATATAATAGAAAGCCCACAATTTTTTCATCAGATTTGGCACATGATCATTCTAAAATCAGGCTCTCTGAAGATCACGTTTTTTGTCCATTTTCGAAATCTGAAAGTGGACTCCTGACAACGGGGTCGTATCTGAAACTCTCATCATGCCGCACCTACTCAGCTATCAACTTTTCGCCCTGCAAATGCTTGCTCAAAAACCCTCTGGGGTTAATTAAATTAAATAAAAAGCATTTTTTGGGAAAATGGGTAAGAACTTACTTAACTATTTATTTTAGGAAATTATCCAGTCCAGATGTCGCTGCCAATTGTACCTGGTAATGAAGGCGTGGGAATTGTTGAAGAAATTGGAGGCTATGTGAGCCGTGTTCGTCCAGGGAATAAGGTTGTAATTACGACACCTGCTCAAGGAACTTGGAGGAGCTTTGCCTTATTCAATGAATGTGTGTTGAAAGTTATCCCAAACTATTTGAAGTTAGCAGAAGCTGCAACACTCACTGTTAATCCATGCACTGCTTATAGACTGCTAACTGATTTCAAATCAGTGCGTCAATGTGAAATTGTTGTCATACAGAATGGAGCTAACAGTGCATGTGGACAAAATGTCATACAAATGTGCAAAGCATGGGGTGTTACAAATGTCAACATAGTGCGACATAGGCGTAAAATTGATAAATTAAAGAATTACTTGAAATCGTTAGGAGCCACCTATGTTCTAACAGAAGATGAAGTGCAAACAACTACTATTTTTAAAGAGAAAATAATTAATAAACCTTCTCTAGCCTTAAACTGTGTTGGGGGGAAAAGTGCAATGCAACTGATGAGACTGTTACATCCTTACGGGTGTATGGTCACGTATGGGGGTATGTCAAAAGAGCCAGTGACTATACCAACAACAGCATTTATTTTTAAAAATTTAACCTTCTATGGGTTCTGGATGACTTCATGGAATCAAATAGCTTGCGAGCGTGCCAAAGACCAAATGATGTCAGAATTAATTTCAATGATGTCAGAGAAGAAACTTGAAGCTCCTGTACACAAGTTGGTGAAATTAGACGACTTCGGTGTAGCCTTATGCAGAACCATTAAGGGATATCAAGGATGTAAATATATTATAGATTTTCGTTAGGTTTTGCCTAAAATAATAAATTGTTTTATTTGCGTTTTATTTATTTCTTTATTTCATTTTCAATACATACAAATTATATAAAAATATAATTTAAAAAATATTAGAATTAAAAAATGGGAGTGCCTCCGCTGCCGGCGCTGGCTCTCAAAAATAACGCCATTGGGAACCGGCAGTAATGTCACCGCCGGCTCCCGTAATGGACACCGGTGGCGCGGAGTTTATAGAAACACTTCCAGTATTCAGAACCCCAACTAACTAACCGTAACTAAAATATGTTATGTGCATATTCTAGTCGTTTTTGGCACGCGCTGGCCGCTGTCGCGGTACCGCTCGCTACGCTCGCTCGGCTCGTGCGTAGGGGGTCACAGTTCAAACCTAACTTTTTTGCGATTAAAATTATTAAACCTAATCTTACTAGTTCGGTTTCGGGTAGTAGGTACTTGGAAAAAAAAAAATGCGCCTTTACATGTTTTTTTAATTATGCCTGCCTATCTACTCCATACGCCAAACTGACAACCAAAGTCAGCGCCGGCAGCCAATTCAGCAACCGGCGCCGGCTGCGGAGGCACTTCCTAAAAAAATATATAAAAACAGTTAAAAATATGAAATATTTACTATTATAGCCGCTCCCCCGTTTTTATCGGTCAATAATAACGCAAGCGTATGCGTTAGCTGTTGTACCTACATTTTGTATTAGGTCGGCCACGAAGTTACACACTACTACTGCGATAATAACGACGCAATAGAACTAATGGAAGTAGGACGTTCCTCCGATGGCGGACTCGTGGTCACACCAGATTGTAACACCAGTGTGACTAACAGCAATGATTTTCCTGGAGTCCGCAATCGTGGTAACACCGCTAATATTTCTACACCATGTACCACTTGTCATTTTCAACTAGTGCGGTAAGATAAATGTTTGTCTTCGTTTTAAACTCGATGCATCTCTTATATGTGTCACCTAAGATTGTGAAAACCGTTAGTTTATAATCTATCGGTATTATTTCCGTTAGATTATAAATTATTGACGAAAAATTGTGAACTGGGTGAAATGGGTTAGGTTAGGTTAGAACTGTGACTAACCGCGCGCGAGCCGAGCGAGCGTAGCGAGCGGTGCCGTGGCAGCGGCCGGCGAGCGCTACTTCCAAGTTGCTCGCAGCTAGGGAGGCTATTTAGTATTAGCGCAAGGAGCGTTAATTTTTTTTTTTTTATAACTATATTTTTTCACCGCACTATTAATTCAGTGGTACATGGTGTGGAAATATTAGCAGTGTTTCCACGAGTCCGGACTCCAGGAAAATCATTGCTGTTAGTCACACTGGTGTTACAACCTGTTGTGACCACGAGTCCGCACCCCGTTCCTCCGTCCTGCGATATTCCGCTATGTGTTCTTAGGCTAAGAACTCACGCAGCGGTTTTGACCCGCGCCCGCCGCGTTTCCGGCCCGCAGCTTCTGTAGGATGTAGATTTATATGCAAAAAGTAAGAGCACATTTTACGACGCGTTTTACACCCGCGGCGCGCGCGGTTGATTGCGGGTCCCGCGGCACCGGCGGGCAACTTGTAGAATCGCGCGGGTGGCAGTCACCCGCCGCCTCGGCGGGATGCACCCGCGCGCTCTGCGATCGCTTGGCGGGCGACCGCAGTAGCCGGCGGGGCAGGCAGGGGGTACAGAAATCGATCGTTCGTCTGATCGTTTAACCGACCGTCTTGCAACCGCCCGCCTTGCGATCATTGCCCGCCAAGTTTGCGGTCGATGATTTCAACCGCGAGGGCTGCGTGACCGCGCAAATCACCAGTCTCGTGAGTTTAGAAATAAAAGTAAAACCGCAGTTCCACCACTCGGACGGGCTCGGGACAAAATCGCTCCGTCAGTTCTTAGCCTAACTGTACTGTGCGTTTGCAGTGGCAAAACATTCACAACAAAACATGTTGGAAGTCTCTAGTTCCTGTCAAAAATTGTATGGAACATTGACAGAAAATACGGAAATAGAGATTTGACTGACTACGGAAATAGAGACTTTTGCAGGACACATTTCTGCTGCGCTCTAGTTAGGCTGCCATCAGCCGGACTGCATCGCAGCAACCGCGCGCTGTCGGTATATTCAACTGCATGCAGTACAACTGCATGCGTTCGACTTCGTTCAGTTATGATATCAACTTCACGCGGTCGGCTGCAGTCGTATGAAGTCAATATTAACTGTATACAGTCGTGACTCCAACTCTACGCGGTCGGCTACAGTCGTGTAGTGTTGACTCACACTGTCCATCGCTAACCGCATACAGTTAGTGTGCAGTTACGCTCTGCACTCGGTGGGACACTACACGACTGTAGCCGACCGCGTAAAGTTGAAATCACGACTGTATGCAGTTGAACACTTATATCAACTGCGCGCGGTTGCTGCGATGCAGTCCGTGTGATAGCAGCCTTAGGACATCCGATCAAGTTGGGGCTAGAAATGCGATATGCTGGTAGCTTTGTCTGCGTGTTAGCATCGTCGTCGCGTCCGAACCCGCCCAGGCTCTTCACGGCGGCGGCGGCCTCGCAGATACGTTAACCGCGGCTCAGTCGCGTACAACCGACGAATGAAAGCTTTACATAAAACTCGTCCAAACAACTGACGAATTTTTGTGCGTGACAGGTAGTCAGGTTGCGCGTGCGCTGCAGTCGTCTAAACACTGCGCGGTAGGCCGCGCGCTGCAGCCGCGCAGGTTTGGTTTGGTTTGGACCCACCTTTACAACACTTTGTGTTAGTCTAGTTTGTTTTAAACGCGCATGTTTTCAGGATCAACTTTCGTTGGCCACACTTTACCTACAACCCGTGCGCATTAACATGGTACCTGGCTCGGAACTCATTACTCCCCCCGCTACCCGCGCGGCACCCCGCCGGCGCCGTCGCCGTGCGGGGAAGCGAGAGGAGTTCCAAACGTCATTGAGCCAGGTGCCATGTTAATGCGCACGGGTTGTACTAAGTCCGTTTTTTAAATTTAACAGTAGAGCCAATATTACGGCTTTGGAACTAAAAGATGAAACGCACTGAAAAGTGACACGGTCTGTCTGTCATGTCATTTTTTATTCGCCGTCGCCGGGCCAGTTGGGTCTGGGTTTTAATAGTATTTCTTTTTATTTATTTGTTTTTACTGCACTATACAAGGCGCAGACAGGGAATAGGTGCAAGTAGGCACTCCCGATATTCGATCCACGGTTCAAGGAGTGTGCACGGTGCAAGGCAATCTGGCTAACAAATGTCAAAATAACTCCCAAGAGTAGAATATTATTCTTTGCTCTATAATCTATGGAATATGGATATTTTTTTATATCGGCGTTACCAGCGTGTCTGACCTGACTCTATGACACTTTTGACAAGTTCTTGACAGCTGTTTATTTGATTGATTACCCGTCATGCCCTGTGGATTACAAGAAAAAATTTACAGTAGAAATTCCGATTTATGAAATACATATTTTCTGTATTCATACATATCTAAAGATTCACTATGTCCTTTTTACCTCACCCGAATTCTTTGTTGGCGGCCGCAAAATGTGCAAAAAACTGTATTAACTTGACTGTGTCGGTGCGACATTTAGTGTCAAAACAACTAGTTTACAGCGAATTTGGAGATCCTTTAGATGTATTAAAGGTCAGGGAAATCGAAGTTCCTAGACTAGGCACGCAAGATGTTCTAGTTCGCATGCTAGCTGCACCAATAAACCCGGCTGATATAAACACTATTCAAGGTACCTACTAGTGGAAACTGTTTACAAAAAATAAAATAAAATTACTTATTATAAAATTTTTGATGATTTAGGTAGTACTTCAAAAGTATAGCATGTAAACTTGTATAGAACGTGTGTACCTGTGAATTGCATTACCTTACCTTAACATTAATAATAATTATGTTAGTTTCTATTTTGTTTGAAGTCAAGATTTCAGAATAATTCAGGTATATTTTTTTTCAACATTTACTTCCTATCACTCTATTATTTAACTGTAAGTACTAATTGCTAAAAACTTTTTTATTAAACATCTAACTTATTATGGCAAAAATATTGTTTGTTTTAGGAAAATACCCAGTCAAAGTGATGCTGCCATGTATACCTGGCAATGAAGGCATAGGAGTGGTTGAAGAGATTGGAAAAGAAGTGAGTGGTGTTAGGCCAGGCAATAAAGTTATAGTTATAAAGCCTGTTCAAGGTACTTGGAGGGACATTGCCACATTCAATAACACTATGTTGAAAGTTGTCCCAGATGATTTGGGATTAGCAGAAGCTGCAACACTCACTGTTAATCCTTGCACTGCGTTTAGAATGCTAACTGATTTCAAGCCAGTACGGAACAGTAACATGGTAGTCATACAGAATGGAGCTAACAGTGCATGTGGACAAAATGTCATACAAATCTGCAAAGCATGGGGTGTTAAAAACATCAACATAGTGAGAAATAGGCCTGAAATAAATGAATTAAAGAGTCACTTACAATCCTTGGGAGCTACTTATGTTCTAACAGAAGAAGAACTGCGATCAACGACTATTTTTAGAGAGAAACAAATTGATAAACCTTCTCTAGCCCTAAACTGTGTTGGAGGGAAAAGTTCATTAGAAATGTTGAGACAGTTAGGACCTTCTGGGTGTATGGTCACCTATGGGGGAATGTCAAGAGAGCCAGTGATTATTCCAACTGCAGCATTTATTTTTAAAAATTTAGCCTTTTTTGGATTCTGGATGACAGCATGGAATGAAAAAGCTAGTAAGTCTGCCAAAGACGAAATGATGTCAGAAGTAATTTCATTGATGTCTGAAAAGAAACTTAGAGCTCCTGTACACAAGATGGTGAAATTTGTCAACTTCAAAGAAGCCATTGGTAATACTCTCACCTCCAAGGGATTTCAAGGATGTAAATATATTTTAGATTTTAGTTAAGTACTTATAACTTAAATGTGGTGATAAGTTAGACTGTTTAAAATAATAAATTAATAAATATAAATAACTTTGTTTTATTAACATCAAATTGCCTGTATTGCCAGATGCCATTTACCTTTTTATGTTATGTGATTATGGGGATTCTAAATTTTCTAATCTTTTCTTTGTTTCAATTCCAGGAAGGAATATATGTCTGCCTAAGTTGCCATCTGTCCCCGGAGATGAAGGAGTTGGAGATGTAGTAGAAATTGGAAAACATGTCGGCAGAATAGCCATTGGTGACAGAGTTGTCCTATCATCCAGACTACTAGGTTCTTGGAGATACTTTGGTGTTTTTAATGAAAGAGATGTTCATGTTATTGCAAAAAATCTCCGGCTTCCAGAAGCAGCGATGCTAACAATAGCCCCCTGTTCAGCATACAGATTGCTACATGACTTTATAAAACTGAAACCTGGTGATACAGTAATGCAAAATGCTGCGAACACCCCATGTGGTCAATCTGTTATACAGTTATGCAAAGCTAGGGGCATAAACACTTTTAATATTGTTGCCAATCATTGTGGCTATGGAAACGTTAAGACATATCTACTCAAAATAGGAGCTTCTGCAGTGCTTACTTTAGAGGAAGCTGAAGCACTTAATTGTTTCGATACTTCTTTAGCTAGACCTACTCTAGCCTTGAACTGTTTAGGCGGAAGATATGAAGATGTTTTGCTAAAAATACTTGCACGTAAAGGAGTCATAGTCTATCATGGGTTTGCATATTATTTACCGATGGTGAAGCAATCTTTGCGGTGCGACGCTGAATTTCGTAAATTCCATATTCATGAGTGGGAAGCTCATGCCACTAGTCTTGAAAAAGACATTATGTACAAAAAAATTATTCAACAAATGATAGTAGGTGACTTTAGAGCACCAGTTTATCAACCAATAGAAATGAAAGATTACGTCCTTGCTATGAGAAATACTGTGGATTCTGAAGCATTTTCAACAGTCAATTTCGTTTTTGATTTCACATTAGCACAATGATGACTCGACGTTTTCATAAATTACTGCAATGATATTGACGAATGCATCCAAACATAAAAAAAAAGCAGATGACAGGCACTGTCATTACAGTAAACAAAAAAGTCCCAGTGTTCTGTGAAAATGTCTCACTGTTGAAAAAGCTAACTTAATAATTATCATAAAAATTCGTTGTCTCACTAAAATCTGTTATTCAGACATATGAATATATCCGTTAATTGTCTTTTTGAAAAGAACAGAGGTAATAATCAGAGTGTGTTTCGTGTGCATTTTCAAATAATAGAGTATGTAAGACAGATAAATTTATGTCCTAGCAGTATGGATAAAAACACGTACGAAACATACGAGTTTCTACCAGCGAATGGAAGTGAATCAGAACACGACCAATTCTTTGTGGTTCAAGATGATGGCACTTTTCTCTGTAAGTTGGCAAGGCACGTAAATTTATTCTTTGATTTGTTTTTTATTCTCCATTATTCCTCAATACTACTGTAATCTCTCAATACTAAGATACTTGGCATTCATAATCAATGCTATTTGTGGCATCATTAAAACCCGTGTTCCATTGTCTGAATAAACCTTACCAAAGAAACCGCGTCTCACAGTTGTCACAGTTGTCAGCGACTTCGTCTGCAGTCCAGAATGAAAAGTAGCCTATTTCCTTCTCCAGCTCAAGGTCTACCCAGTGTTTGACCAACCTCTGAGTTTGTTTCTTAGAGTAGTCAGATAGGAAACGTCAACCTCATCTAGCTTATTTTTTATATTTTTAATTATGATGTGTAAAAGTAATTCCAGTATCATATTTACAGAATAAACAATTTCATTTCATCCAAATCTGTTCAGCTGTTTTAGTGTGAAAGTGTAACAAACACACACACTTTCGCATTTATAATATTACTATACCCCATTTAAAATAAGATTAGACATTAAAACTATCCCTTTTACAGTCCGTTCAACCGATTTTGACTTCTATACCGTAGGCATAAGGATAGCATCAAAAGCAAAAAAAGTTACACAATACCAACTATCTACTGCGGCTGCCATTTGTCATGCCACCAATGCAATAGAATTCAAAATCGGTTGAACGGAATGTAAAAAAGGCTTATCTATATGTCTAATCTTATTTCAAATGGAGTATAGTTAGGATAATCATTATGTTCATGCTTGGAAAAACTATAATGGTTGGTAACATATATTTTTATGTTACCAACCATTATAGTATTGATGCTCTGCCATAGTAATTCGATTCCACTATAAATGCCTGTATAAACTGTAGGGTAGTCTAAAACCATAAAAATTACTGTAAAAAATGTTATTAAAAAGCGAAGGAGGGTAATAAATAAAACAGTATTTTAGAACAAGTCCATCTTTCTTCTTCATCTGGCTTCTGTGGATACACAAAATAGGATGTTTGAAGTTGTTTCCAAAACTTTTCAGTAAACAGACAGATACAGTATGTAGCCCAGGTGCAGGATGTAAAGGAGGCACTGGAAGATGTTCAGCCGTGCACTGTTTATGGTGTTTCTTCACAACAGTTCTTTGTTGATGTTGACAATTCTGCTGAACTCATATCTGTGGCGGGTGAGTGAAATTTGTGATTTCTGGCGACCGTGCTTGAGTGGAGACATTCTGAACAATTTTTTCAGTGATTGACGTTAAGAACATGGTTTGGGAAAGATTTAATCCACAAAAGATGGTTAAATTAAAATAATTTAATAATCTTGGCCAGGAATAAAATGCGTAATGTAACATTACAGCAAACTTATAGTCTTTATTCTTCAGCACAGTACAATTTACGTTTGTTATATTTTATATTAATCTACACGCTTCATACCGGCTGCTCATAATGCGGACAAACGTTATGATGTCAATTTTTGCCATGACTTATAGGGGTTTTTAATGAACTTCCTGACCAAGAAGAATCCTTAACTCTGAAAGTAAAAGTAACTCTGTCTGTCTGTCTGTCGCGTTTTACGCCAAAACTACTGAACCGATTTAAATGAAATTTGGTACACAGATAGTCTAGAGCCTGAGAATGGACATAGGCTACTTTTTATCGACAGAACACGCGGGTGAAACCGCAGGCAGAAGCTAGTAAGTAAATAAATCAACCAAAATACTTTAACCAATTAACTAATCTATACTAATATTATAAAGCTGAAGAGTTTGTTTGTTTGATTGTTTGTTTGTTTGAACGCGCTAATCTCAGGAACTACTGGTTGGAATTGAAAAATTCTTCGAGGAAGGTTATAGGCTCTATAACATCACGCTATGACCAATAGGAGCGGAGCATAAATGAAAAATGTTGCAAAAACGGGAAAAAATATTCCTTTTTGAGAGCTTCCGTTGCGTGCGCTGCGTAAACGGTTTAAGTTACGCAAATATCATGTATGATGGAATTTATCCTCTTTAAAAGTTCTAAAAAAAAGTCCGCTACAGCATATGTCTATCTTTTAAGATTGACTCACTATAACCTTTTTTTATTGTGATAAAATTTGTTCGAAATTAATGCATTATTTGCGAAGGAGTTTTATCAACATAATATTAATTCTTATTCAAATAAATATTTTTAACATCAAGGGTATTTATGTAGCAGTAAAACACTTTTAAATTAATTCGAATCGGACACTTTTTATTTAGAAGTTATCGTAAATGCAATACGCGAACCGTTCGACGCCGACGCCGCGCGGCGCAACTCCGCGACTTGCCCAACTCTAGAGAGGAGAGGATGGGCACACGGGTAGACCATGACCTGGAATATAGGATACGTTTTATCCCTATATTCCGACGGGATCGAAACCTGCGCGGGTGAAACCGCGGGGCACAGCTAGTTACTTATAAATTCATAATACAAGATTCTCCACACTTAACTATGAATTAAGTAATAAGTCATTAAAAACATTTAGACCTAGTAAATTCATGAGTGCATGACTTCCTGACACATCAATCAACAAACATTTGTTTATACAATATTTACTAAATAAAACCTAAAAAAATCCGGAGTAATAACAAGATTAAATAAGGAGCAGACTGTAAGCTTCATACTAACGTCTCGCGCGGGAACACTACTACACGCACAGCGATGTGTGCGTGGCCTGTAACGGACAAGGCGCGCGGGGGGTGCACCGGCGCCCGCTAAAGGATAAACCGGTTTGAGCCAGCTCAGTAAAAAGATAAAGCGCAGGGGCACAAGACTAAACAAGGAGCATACTGTAAGCTTCATACTAACGTCTCGCGCGGGAACACTACTACACGCACAGCGATGTGTGCGTTTGAGCCAGCTCAGTGAGAAGGCAAAGCGCAGGGGTATGTCGTGTGCCAGCGGCAGCGATACGTACGACGCGGAAGTTTCATTTTTTATTTAAAAAATGCCAAATTGGTGTAGTGTGTGTTTTAATAATAGTAGGAAAACCAAAGAAGTTTCTTTTTTTATATAAGAATAAATAAGAGCAGAACGAAAGCTTCCTAACAGAGCTGAAAATTCTTACCTACTTTCATAGGGCTGACACTCGGTTATTGAAAATAAAATAAAACCGGGCAAGTTAATTATGTTAAGCCCAGGTACGCCTACTCACGAGCGATTTGTTCCCGCAGCGATTTTTTTTCGCGCATTGAATTGTTGGAAAGTGTGTTAGTACCTACTATCTAATAGAAAAGGTCAAACGGCATCTTGCTTAGACCGCGTGCACAAACACTCAGTTATATGTTCTTCATGTGCTGAGACGGCCTATACCTAAACATACCCACTCAAACAAATAGGAGACGAACAATAATACGCCAGTACAGGCGGTACTTAAACCATAAGAATAATAAATAATAATTCTTATGGGGAAAACCTTATCGCAATCCTAGTTATTTTGGATGTTGCCTAACTCGTAATTCTATAATAAGCATTAAAAATGTGTAAGGTTTATGTGTAGTTTAGGCACAAGACTAAATAAGGTACAGACTGTAACCTTCATACTAACGTCTCGCGCGGGAACACTACTACACGCACAGCGATGTGTGCGGGGCCTGTCACGGACAAAGCGCGCGGGGGTGCACCGGCGCCCGCTAGAGGAAAAACCAGTTTGAGCCAGCTCAGTGAGAAAGCGCAGGGGTATGCGGTATGCCGTGTGCCAGCGGCAGCGATACCTACGACGCGGAAGTTTCGTTTTTTATTTAAAAAATGCCAAATTGGTGTAGGTAGTGTATGTTTTAATAATAATAGGAAAACCAAAGAAGTTCTTTTTTTATATCCAAAGGATCCTGTCAGGGAATTATCTATATCTACCTATAATACACATAAACCTTACATATTTTAATGAATACTACAGAATTATTTAGTTACGAGTTAGGTATCCAAAATAACTAGGATGGCGATAAGGTTTTCCCATAAGAATTATTATTTATTATTCTTATTTTTAAGTAGGTGCCGGTATTGGCGTCTTAGCACATGAAGATAACTGAATGTTTGTTTAAGTGGTCTTAGCAAGCTGACGTTTGAACTTTTCTAGTATATAGGTACTTACTTAACTTACGTTCATGAAATAGTAAAACAAGCAAGGAAAGCTTATAGTTTCGCCATGTCCTTCTGTCCGTCCGTCCCTAAGTCACAATAATTTTGATAAGTAAGTAAGTAGTTAAGTAGGTAGGTACTTAACCTAACCAACTTCAAAAAAGTAGGTATCTATGTATGTAGGTTTAGCTATTTCACAGTAAAATAATTACATAAGTACATTTTATTATGTATCGTTTTTTATTAGCATAACCTTAATCACTAATCACTATCAGCCTAGGTATAATGTTAACCATTTCGCCTTTCAAAGCTACACAATTTTTTTAATATTCCGTACCAAAATTGGAAAACGGAAAACTTATCAGTGCCTATCCGTCCGTCTGTCCGTCTGTCCACCCATCTGTTCTCATTGCCGAATCTCGAGTCCTACTTGCCCGGTTTTATTTTATTTTCAATAACTGAGTGACAGCCCTATGAAAGTAGGTAAGAATTTTGAGCTCTGTTAGGAAGCTTTCATTCTGCTCTTATTTATTCTGTGGTAATAATTTGTGCGATTTATGGGCACATATTACGTGTGATTCTGGATTTTTAATTTGTCTGTCTGTGATGTCTTGTACAACCCGTGCGCATTAACATGGCACCTAGCTCGGAACTCAATACTCCCCCCGCTACCCGCGCGGCGCCCCGCTGTCGCCGTGCGGGGAAGCGAGGGGAGCTGCAAATGTCATTGAGCCAGGTGCCATGTTAATGCGCACGGGTGGTTTATACGTTTTTAGTTCACTTTTTGCCATAGTTGGGTATTAGTTTTTTTTTTTTTTTTGGGGTTATTTTTTTTTTTTAAATGTGCTTATTACGCCCTTTCATTTGATACCCAACTTGGCATAGTAAAAAATAAAAAATAAATATTCTTTACTTTATGTCCTGTATAGGGCGCCATGTTTAATTTAATGACACGTCACATCCAGCCACGTCCAGCGGAAGATCGAGGCGCTTCCAACGATATACCTCATTTGTCAAAATTATGATGAGGAGTTTAGAAGTTGAGGGAACAGATGATCAAACATACATATATACCGGTCAAAAAGTCAAAATCATAACCCTCCCTTTTGCTTTGCCGTAGTCGGGTAGATAATATTATGACCTTACACCATGTATTAATTTTATATGCATGGTCCACATTAGGACTGGATTGCAAGCAGTGGAAGTCATGGGGAGAGGCTTTTGGCCAGCAGTGGGATGATACAGGCTAACAGTAACAGTAATCTATGTAATGTTTAATTTTGATCCACTTATGTTTAATTCCCATGTAATAGATATTGGGATATTATTGTGTTCTAATAACCATTGAATAAATATTAAAATTTCAGATCAGTTTATACTTCCTGATGGAGATAGCAGTCTGTACACTAATAGTTACCTCTTGCAACCCAGTTCAAGCACCACAACGGAACAGGTAGATGTTAAATATGTTTGAATATTTCAATAAATAGATTAATGGTGAGGCATTCGCGTATGGTTTATGCCGTTTTTAACCGACTTCTTCAAAAAGGAGGAGGTTCTCAATTCGTCTGCATGTTTTTTTTTTGTTTGTATATTACGCGATTACTACGCCAATTATGAATCGATTTTGATGATTCTTTTTTTGTTTAGTAGGTCATGCTTCAGAGGTGGTCCCATATAAATTTTATTAACTTTGCTTGCGTAGCTTTTTGAGTTAGCTTCAATGATTACGTATTTTTCCCACTTAGTGTATGTAGACGATATATTGTTTGACTCCGCCACTGTTATTTACACAGCAGGTAGTGGTATTCGAATTTGTGTGGGGTAGGTAGATACCACAACTGAAAAGTGAAAAATAAAAACTTTAATTTCGGAAGTCGGTGGCAAAAAACGAAAATTGAAAAGCAAAGACACCTTCTTCCGAAATTAAAGTTATTTTTCACGTTTTTTGTGTTTTATTGGAAGTCGATTGTTTTTTTTTTGTAAAAAGTTTTTTTTTTTTCATTTTGTAACTGTCACAGACAGTCATAGTTTTCAACTACTTTTACTTCTTTGATTGTGAGTTATTCTGATTTATATACCTATGTATAAGTGAAATTAATGCAATAATAATAAAAATGTTCAACATTTGTTTCCAGATGGAAGAAGATGTTGTTGACCAATATAAACAACCAAACCCACAGGATGTTGATATTGACGTAGTGACACACAATAGCAAACAAGGGAATAATTTTACTGAGGTGTAGTTTTATATTTTACTAGCTATTGCCCGCGGCATCGCCTGCGTGGGGTAAAAAAGAAACCGGCCAAGTGCGTGTCTGACCATGCACAAAGTAGGGTCCCGTCGTTGGGGCTTGGGATGAATTTATCCCAAAAACAAACTTAAATAATTGCAGTTGAAAAACATGTTTTTTTTTGCATTGCATTAGAAGCTAACAGACTATTTCTTACTCTTTTAACTTTGATCTTTTATTTAGTAGGTTCAATGCCAATGTATGAGAGTAGATAAAGTAGTGTATGAAACTGCACAAAACTAGGTATTAAAATACTCGTGTAGTACTTTTAAAAACCGAGCCATTTCGTGTTTTGTATGTGCACAGTAGTTTAAAAAACGCGAACTAAGCGACAAGTGACTAGTATTCAGCGCGTCGAATGCGAGAATACTAGTAGACAAGAAGTATGAAAGTATAATGAGATGGTATAAACCAGTTAAATAATTGGATTATAATTAACACAATTTGTAAATATTCCAACAATTGGCCAATTCTATCTTTGCCAGCGACTTCGACTTTCATGGGCACCTCCAAATTTTTTTTTTTATAATACTTTTACCTCGATCGATAGCTGATTAGATAAAGATGTTTACCCTGTAATATGCATGCTTAATTTCATAGTACATTTTTTATATAAATGGTGTACGTAGATATACATAGAGGTACACTATACCAAATAAAATAATTATTATTGATGGCCATTCAATTTGAGAGTTTAGAGAAGAAATAAAACAAATTATTTAAAAAAAAAATAACCCGACTTTGGTTTTTGTAAGGCATTGCGGGCGGGTACAATCTAATAACTTTGTTTGTCAATAACTTTGTTGGTGTAACTTTTGTTTGTCAAAGTTCAATGCTTGTTTCCCTCTTTTCGGTCATAGGTTTTTGCAGTCGGGTTTTTTGATTTTTAAATAATTTGTTTTATTTCAAGCTTTATAGTTTTATTAATATATATATTTGGAATTAACTCATTACTAGCTTTTATCGGATACCAATATTTATACAATTTATTTGAAAAAACCTTCCCCGCCGTTTTTTTTTCTATTTGCAGATGACATATATTTTAAAAAAATAGCGTATGTCGCTCCCACAATTAAGGCGAACCTAACGACACCTCGTATGTTAAAATCCATCAAGCCATTTAGGCTACAGAGTGTGCCAAAGAAATAGACATACATAGTACATACTCTCGAAAAACATTTCCCTCCATCTGGGCCAGTAGGGTAAAAATTGTACCTTAAAGAATTTAAAGAAGAATTTTGGGAAATTTTCCGAAAACAAAACTTCGATTTTCTCGAATCCCATGGATTTTCGCTTACGTCCTAGAAGGAATACGTAGAATTAAAGTCACACAGTTTATTATTTTTTTAAAGGACTCTTCATTATTGTAATGTTTTTTTATTTTATTTTGTAGATAACATTAAGTGATGAGCAGTACCAGATATTGGAACAGAAAGGCTGGATATTACTGGAGTCCAATGACAAAATATTTGTGCTCAACACTTTAGGTCTACACGACATAACCAACAATGATAGTACGCATTTTAGTTAAATTACAATCGAAAAAAAAACATAATATTATGACAAAAAATAAATATGGGGTACCTACTGCACCTGTATCTGCTAACGTTTTTTTTTTTTCTTCTAGAACTGATACAGAAATTGAGAAACGAGATTCAAATTGACAACAACATTACGGAAAATGATGGCGGGTACATAAAGTTTGTTTTACGCTCTATTACTAGATTTCAAAAAACGCCAGCTTTATTTTATAAAACTTTGTTTCTAACCAACAGAACTCTTAAAATAGAAAGTGTTTCAAGTCAATTCCCGAGCATTGTCTCGGAGCCGCTGAGCAATCAACAAGAAACAGTGGAGTTCGTGATAAATGCTGAAAACCAACAAAATGAGAATGTAAAATGTGTACAACTCTTTGTAAATGATGATAAAGGTATTTTCTTATTATTGTTGTTACTTCATGATCTATTGCTGATATATCTTGGATGGAAATTAATGACCATCCGTTCCACCTGCTGAAGATCTCCCACCGGGCATCAGTTGTCTTGGCAACCTGGAAGTTTTTAACAGACTGCACCCAGATTGGCAGAAGCAAGGAAAACCTGTTCAGGTGGAGATTCATAGACGACTCCGCCTTGGAGTGTAAATGTGGTGCTGTTCTACAAACGATGGGACATCATCATGTCACTCGTGTCCTGTTGGCTAATGGTGACGCCAAAGACGTAGACGAATTCTGGGCCTTGTCGATCCTTGTACCATCAACACGCTTAAAAGAAGAAGAATGACCATTTTATCTAATTTGTATGTTACACATTAGAGATAAAGTTCAAAATGCAATGTACTTGTTCACGCGGAAATGTTAATTGACCTTAAAGTAATCAAACATAATATTTATATTTGCAGAAACTGTTCCACAGCTAGCTACAACAATTACGAACGAAACTGAAATAAACCGTGGAAAACTCGAATCACCAACTGAGCTGGTAGAACCTGAAATACTGGAACAGCGGAAACAGGACACGTATTATGATAAAGATACACGGTCCATTAAAATAAAGACTAAATTCAATTTCAAAGGTAATTAAATAAGTAATTGTTTAAGGCCAAACACATTATATTTATAACTAGTTTCTGCTCGCGACTTTTCGCCCGTGAAATTTCGGCCCTCGACCGTGTCGCATCGCATCGCCCGGCCACACTGTTACTTCGTTTTCGTTTGGCGTTCTTTCTTTCCGACATTTTTCTTTTTGGTCGGTTCGTAAGGGTCGTGGCTTGATGTTAAATGCCCTGTAACTTCAAGAGTTGGGCCATACAATAAAAAAAAAATTATTCTATCAAATCCGACTGGTAGTTCCTGAGCTTAGTGCATTCAAGCAAAAAACAAACTACTCTTCAGCTTTACAAACTAACATGTTACGTTTAAAATATTATTTTTTCTTTAATGTTTTCAGATTTTCCTGAAAAAATATTACTGGGAAAATGTGCCAATGGAAAGCGATTGGTAGCTAAAGTAGTAAAACTGCATTCAAATAAAATCAAGGTCGCAAAAAATAAACTACCTGAGGATGTTGTTTTGAAACAGATCGCAGGGAACGAACATTATAGTAAGTATGTTTGAGGCTCTGCGAAACACCGATATGATTCAGACACTATCCTACCAGAAAGCAATCGTCTCGCGAATACACGAACACGATCGACGCGATTATAATTTTTTTTTTTGCGAGGCCCAACAAATTATAGCGACGATCGTTTATTTGCGCGACGAAGGTTTCAATGAACCAAATTAATAGCAAATAATGACGTTATGAATTTCCAGATATGACAGGTTTGCATGAAGTCGATTTTGTGAGCCTCATACAAACGACGTTGCGTTCTGGAAGCAGCTTCAATGAGGGAGACATTGCGTCAGCCGATACGGTCATCTCGCAGCTACTCAAAGTGCCGAACTTGAAACAATCCTTTGTTGGACACAATTTGATTGTGACTAAGGTAGATTTTGTTTTGTTTCTTTGGCTTTAATCCTTGGTCATATGGAACGGGGTTGGATAACATGGCGGCCCCAAAGACACGATACAACACCACGTATAGACGAGAAGTATCCGCCGCAGAAAATTTAAAAGCGTTTACGGAAATATGCATCTTATGTTTTACGAAATAAGATCCATATTCGATTAAATATGGAATAATGGTTGTTGTGGAACGAATCAACTTGAAACTAGCATTTCATGGATTGTGACGAGACAGGATCATTTTATATGATTATGGAAATATATATGTATAATAGTTGAAAGGTAATCGTTTGGCCTGGTATGGGCATGTGATGAGGAGGGACGAAACGCAAGTGACTAAAAAAGTGGTGAATATAAATGTTGATGGATGGAGCGGGAGAGAAGGCCAAAGAAAAGATGGATGGATTGTGTGAGGAATGATATGAAAGACAGGGGAGAGTGGAAAAAGAAAACGTGTTGCGCCGACCCCAAGTAACATGGGATAAGGGCAGGAAGATGATGATGGAAATATATATATACATAAATAGCACCCGATACAATAGTCTTAAATATTATTTCCAATAGTTTAATTTTATCTTTAACAGGCAACAAATAATAAGGACCAATTTGGTACAATTTACAATAGAAGCAAAGTTACACTTATAACCGGCCGGGTGAAGGAAAAAGAGGGGGCATACGGCTTCGAGCATATACCCAATTTATTACCGACCATTAAATTCCAAGCAGGTATTAATCTCCACTTTCACTTATCAAAGAGACTTTGAAAAGACAGAGCACTCGGTATGTGTAACCTTGATTACACGTTCCCAGCCCAGTGCTCTATCTTGCCTTACGTCCAGTCAAGGAATGAAAATGATAAGCACCTTGAGATTAATTTGTACTTGCACCTTATTATTTTTTCGTCTACGTATCCAGGGTCGTAGCTAGGGGCGGGCCAGGCGGGCGCCTGCCAGCGGCGCAAAAGTTTTTGAGAAGGGGCCGGACGTCGCAGACCCCAGCTCAAAATCTTGATTCTTTAACTTGGGTCTCATTATTACCCTAGAGTTATGGGATATCGAAAGGAACACCTTTTGTATTAGTACCTACAGATAAATAAATACTGCATAATAGTCAGAACTATTTTAATGCATAATTTTAATTTGGATACATAACTTATATTTCACTTTCAAAGTTATTATACTCTTCCTAGAAAATTAGTATTAGGGGCGCAAAATTCAAATCTTGCCAGAGGCGCTCATGCATGACCCTAGCTCCGACCCTGTACATATCTTCAACACTTTGAATGAAAATGATTCGGAAACAGGTGGCATAAGCCGGCTATGTGGGAAAAGAATTTGTTTGAAAATTACTTTTACATTTTCGCTCTTTGACCGTACATGTACTGTATGTGACAGTAGATTTATGATGTACATCATATATCTCAAAATTTCAGCCTGTATAATAGTCTGGGAGCGGAACCATGGACAAAACGATTTATGTGTAATGTTGTAAATTACAGAAGAACAAAACGTGTCACAAAACAATGAAGTTTTCAGCTGTATAGAGGAAAAAGAGGCCAAAGAGAATTTCACTATTTACCACGTTCATATCGCAGAAACGAAATGCCCTGATAATGTTGTCAGAGTGTCTGTTACATTGAATAAACGGCGTAAGTAGGTTGTACAACTATTTTATGTTTATTTTGGAAAATTATTACTGTCTATGAGAAAATGAAACTGACCATGATAATTATGATGTAATTTTTATGATCATCAACAAAAATCTGAAATGAATCATAGCCTACACATAGTTGCAGAATATGGATGATGTTAGTGCATGCTATATCAACAAAAGTCTGTTCTTTAATCTCATAGACCGATCCATCAGGTTAAGCTACGCTTGCCGGGCTTGGTCTGTGGATGGGTGACCTCGGAAAGCACGTAGCATAGTATTTTGAATTTACTGCACGTAGCACATTTAATCGGATGTTCCGACCTTTCGGAGTCGGAATAGAAGATCCGTAACATCTCTGATAACAACCAGCCATCCCAACATTGAAAAAAAAAAACAAAAGAAACTCATATGTTTGCTGTGCAGTGATTGGATAAATTGCAATAACCAATTATAATAGTAACTTTTTGACTTCCAGAGCTTCCAGTGAACTTGGTGTTTGATCTGAAGAAACGCTACCCGACCACAGTTTTCGGTTGTAGCAGTTGTGCAGTGCTGTTCAAATCCGAGGAGGCTTTGAAAGAGCACCAAGAGGTAAAACAACCAAAGATGATGATCCCAAGATGTCATCCCTTGTGTGACTACTTTTACAAGTACAGTCACGGACTTTAATTGATGAGCCACTTTCAAACTTTTCAATTTTGCAGTTTCATACATTCACGAGATTACACGATTAAACACGAACTCAAATCGCATGCTCGTAAACAAGATGACAAATTACTAGTAATCGGAAATAGTGTTATCCATAGATGTTGACTAATAAGTTCTCAATATAAAATAAATACAATGTTTATCGAATCTATTTGATACTGCCTCCTTTGAATCAGAGCTCATTAACTCGATAATTCTGAAAACCTATCCGAAGATAGTGACAGTTGAAATGTCTAATTAAAATTTATCCGTACGCTAACGTTACTATGGCTACGCTAAATCAATCGTCGCTAGGTTACGGTTGCTAGACCTGCAATTGGTTGACTTTGGGTAATCACTCTGCTGTCAAGTTTGTAGTTCTGACTTTCCGTGTCTGGATGTACGAGTATAACTGCCCGATTTGCATTACAAGGCTAAAATAGTGCCAAGTGGCTCATCAATTACAAGTCCCGTGACTGTACATACCATGGAAATGCCTATTGTTTAAACACAGAAATCAATCATCTATTTTTAACCGACTTCTTAAAAAAGGAGGAGGTTCTTAATTCGTCTGTAATTATATATTTTTTATGAATGTTCATCGATATTTTCGTCAATTTATTAACAAATTAGAAAAATAACTTCCGTAAGTCATTTTTTTTTTGTATTTTGTCTCATTTTATTTGTGCTATCTACCTTACACAAGTGCGTATGCTACATGCTAAGTAAATACCAGTGTCAGGAAGTTATTATAAAGGTGCGCCTATAATGTAACGTTCAGAGTTGAGCATTGCGTCAGTGAAAGAGGAGAACCAAACATTACAGTGGGCAACCTTTAATGTTACAATTCGAGCATTACATCAGTGAGGGAGGAGAACTTTAATATTTAATCTGAAATGTTACATTACAGGCGAATGCTCGTCAGTCATAGGCAGTATTGTAACGTAATGCTCATATTCGAATCTGAAATGTTAAATTACAAGCGAATGCTCATCAGTCAGGGAGGCAGTATTTGTAATGTAATGCTCAAAATCAAATCTGTAATTATCATCATCATTAAAGCTAACTCGAAAACTACCCAAGCTAAGTAAATAAAATATATGCGGGACCACCGCTCAAAATAAATGACAATGCAATTCTTACGGCACTTTATCCGTATCCTATAGTGATAGAATGCCGCTAGCGGCGCTCTATACACTGACAATTTTTAATGGATTTGGTGTAATTTTGGTACCGAAAATGTGAATTTAAAATAGGAATAACTTCATTTTCAATAATAATAAGATATTTTATTATTTTTTGGTAATGTAGTACCATCTATGTGCCCCTTTCGGATCGGACAGTTTTTTAAGTATAACGTACTATTTATTTTAGAACAAAGTATGCATGGACACTGATGAAATTATAAAAGTAGAAGAATCATCCGAACATTCAAATAACGATGATGACGTGATCATTATGAAAACTGGCAAGGAAACAATATTTTCATGTGCACAATGCAATGTAAGTAAATGATTGTACAGTACAACTATTTTCTTAATGTCCCTCGGGAATCATCGCATTTCCGAATACAAACGAATGCAAATTTCCATGTCAATCAATTATTAGATTTATTGTGTATAATAATTTAAATTCAGAACTTAATACTTTATTGTTGTTTTGTTTTAATGTCCGTGTGAACTATATATACCTGTAAACCTATTTTCCTTAAACTATTTCCTCCCATTTTTTAAATAAATTACATTAAGTCAAAAGAGTATTAACAACTCTATATACTTCCAAGTTGATTGAGAGCGTCCGGTCTGCACCAAGTGTTAATATCTGTAACCAAGTGAAAAGGGCAACTGATAGAAATCCGACGACTGACGAAACACGAAGTTTGCTGAGGGACTTTAAGAAACAGTTGTACTGTATTGTTTTTTCTTTCTTCTTCTTTCTTTGACATGCCCGAAAAAGTCCGTTTCTAGGTCTCAAAATTTCAAGTGTCAAAAGTTTTTGTTTACATACATACATCAATACATCCAGTGACACAAACTTCATTCCAACCGGGTGTCCCCACGACATCTCCCGATGATTTTATAAATTTTCTTTTACCACCTTAATTTAATAAGAACACTTACATTGTGACTTCAGGTAAATTCGAAAAAATGGTATACTTAACTTGCTTGCTGCTGATAGGACTTCAATAATATTATATTAATTTTCAGGTTAAATTTACGAAACTGAGCAACATACAGAGGCACATGAAAACACACCAGGGTACAAGTCAACAAATATTACAAACAAACAGGGTAACCGACCAAGAAACACAACCGAAAAAGCAATCTGCAAAAATCTTCAAGTGTAAAATGTGTCCCAGCACTTATTATCATTCTGCATCCCTTTCAAAACACATAGTTTACAGCCATATTAAAGTGAAATCAAATAAAAGTGTTGTTTACTAAAAATATTGTTTTTATTGTTGTATTTTTAGAATCATATCACAGTTTGTGATCTCCAATTAAATATGTATTGATTGAATAGGAATAGCACTATTTGTTATAGCACCACTATAAATATTGCCAATAATTTTCAAATGCTGCTTCTAAAAAGATTGGTATATAATATGTTCAGGTAATCAAGGTATTTATTATTTATACATTAGGCGAACTAATTCCTTCTACAAAATGTATGTGAGGTATGTTGTTATCATGTAGAAATAAATATATACAATACATGACAATGAAATATCATTAAAATATATCATCAGAAAAAATGGTATCTAGTTCATCAAACAAATCACTAGCATTATTATCAATTCCATTGGTAATTGTATCATCTGTACCTGAAACAAAAAAATATTTATAATGTAAGTATGTAATGTATTAGTAGTTTTGCATTTATTGATTGTTCACTTGTTCACTAATCAAGCTGATTTATCACAGAAAACTAGCAAAGTATTGGAATCATATCAGGAATGTTATACTAATTATTTAAAATATAATTTATACACTTCTTAGAAATCACAGAAACAAAACAGTAATTCCTAAAATACAAATAAAATTACTTGGCTCACCTATATTGTTTAAATTCTTTCGTGTTTTTATCACAGTATAATCCTTTTCATAAACTATGGCATATCCATCAGGTAACGGTTTAGTATCTGCATCATCAATCAGTACTGTTGAGCTATACACTGCCAAAATATTGCTTAATGTTATATTAAGATAGTGCTTCTTGAAAGCACTTCCTGTTGTGAGTATTGTAGGTTTCCAAAGAATAAAGGCACAGTATTCAGAGGCAATGTATTTGGAGAATGTTGACCATGCATCTCTATGAAGTGTGCCTTTAATGTTTCCTGGAAAACAAACATTGAATTCAAAATAAGTTCTATCTCATATCATCTGCTTAGCCTTTTCCCAACTATGTTGGGGTTGGCTTCCAGTTTAACCGGATGCATCTGAATACTAGTGTTTTACATGAAGCGGCTGCCTATCTGATCTCCACAACCCATTTAATGGGTAACATGATACCCCTTTATAAGACTGGTTGTCAAGACTTAGGCTCCTGACAACCCGTAACAACTGTAAAGGTATGTAAAGATGGTCACCCATCCACAAACCAACTGCGGCAAGTATAGCTTAACCTGATTGATCAACCAGTTTTATTTCTATTCACATCTATCCCATTTTTACCCGACTATGGCGAAGAAAAAAAGGAGTGTTATGATTTTGACTGGTATATATGTAGGTTCATCTGTTCCCTCCTATCTTCTACACCACTCATCACAATTTGACAAATGAGGTATTGTTGGAAGCCTTTTGATCGTCCGCTGGATAAAGGCTATGTGACGTCACACTAAATAAAAAATGGCGCCATCTAGAGGACATAAAGTAGGGCACTAATAAAAAAATATTGTTTAATCGTAACTTGTTGGGTATCAAATAAAAGGGTTTAATGAGCACATTTCAAAAATATATAAAATTACAACTCCAAAAGAATTTAAAAAAAAACTGTTTGGTAATAAAAACTAAAACCCAAGTACGACTAAAAAGGTATAAACAAGACACCACAGACAGACAAATTAAAAATCCAGAGTCACACGTAATCTGTTTGATTTATGCCCTAACATGTGTGACACCGGATTTTTAATTTGGCTGTCTGTGGTGTCTTGTTTATACCTTTTTAGTCGTAGTTGGGTTTTAGTTCTTATTACTTAATTTTTTTAAGGTAAACACAATTTATGGAAAGGCATTTTTATTTAATTTAGATGGAGAGATTATGAAGCAAGCTCACATCAGCAATTGGATATCTGTCACAAGATAAGAATCACCAGGAGAATCTGGTTATAGAATAGATCTTTGTTTATTTATATAAAGTTGGAGCTGGTACCCTCATTTCAACAGAACTCAATTAAAGATGTACTCACCAGTTGTATCTCTCATAATAATCAAAGGGTCTGTAGCAGATCTGTCAACTGTCTCCACAAATGCAATTATTGTGTGGGCCTTCCTTTTTTTCAAGTTTCCTGTAATGGCTTGCTGTTTAACTGTTTTTATAGAATCTATGTCATTTAAATTCCAACTTTTTAAATCGTCTAACAACCTTGCCCATAGTGGAGACTCAAATAAATCTCCTCTTAAACAATTTTGAGTAAAATCAACATCCTGTAAAATATAAATAATAAGTACCTACATCACAAACTTATTTTTTTCATATGTTATGCAACCATTTACATAAATTACCTGTGAAAGCAATTCTATGTGACAAATAGTTTCATCTTTATTTCCTTCAAACCCTCCAGAGAGTAGACCAGCTGGACCAGGGAATTTTCTTTTGCTTTTATGATCGAAATATGAATTAATCATTTTTCTTTTTGTGTGCTTGGGTGACATATTACTAAGTACATTTGCAACCACATTGTCATTAGTGTGGTTTCCATTATTCTTATTTTCATTTCTTACAGTATTGTGACTCTTTGAGACAATATTGTGATTTAATTCTATACTTTCCACACCACTTGCTTGTTTATTTTTTGGAAGTGATACATTGTTTATCAAATTAGGATTGTTTGACCCATGTTTATCTTCTATATTTCTTTTTTCTGATGTAATATCTTCTGGGAATTCAAACTGAGACAGCACCTACATGGAAACATACAATGATAGTAATTTTGATCAGGTATATTCAGATTCACAGAAAAAGATTTCCAGTTCAGTCTGAAACCAGTAACAAAAACAAACACCAGTTATTTTTGCAGCTTAGTACCTGGTCGAAGTCGTCCGATTCAAACATAATTACAACGTTGTACACAATGATAATATATAAAACTTTCTCTGCCAATGTCTATTCAAAAGTAAAATGAAAGCAAATCGTGCAAATCAATCAAAGATAACTATCAATGCGTGAAACCACAAGTTTAGTGTGAACCAATATAACCACCCCAACTAAACACAAAAAAAAACCAAAGAGATACAAAAACAAACAAAGGCCCACAGAGCACGCAAGCAAACTACAAAGGCTATCACAGACAGGATTCAAAGAAAATAGACCCTGCCCCTGCCTGACGGCCTCTAGGCCAACTTTGCCAGTATACTATACTAGTCTTTGGGCCAACTAAAAAATGTAGGTACTCTTTGCTCTAGGCTGCCAAAAAGTGCTTGGAGACTATTGGACCTCCGTGAAGTTAGCCGCAAGATTTCATTATTATGAAATTTTGATAATGCTAATCGTTAGAGAGTTTTAGAGAGAAAAGAAAAATGTTTTTTTTTTTTTTTTTTTTTTAACTAGTTCATCTCGTAGTTGGATTCTGAATCCGTGACTACCTACTTAACCGGACTTTCCTGTGGCTGCCTTAAGCTCCTAAACTTAAAGCCTCCAGGGGCAAACAAACTATGCTAAATTACAAACTAAGTGTGCGCTCGCTAAGGGCACCCCCTTTAGGGTAAATGCCCCGTAAGGGTACGAACCTCGGCTTAGGGCGCATCACTGACGGGAGGACGGCAAGGCGGGACGGGCTGGATAAAAATAGTAGTATCATTATTATTATCAGGGGAATTTAAAGCTACGTGCTCAGCTGAGGCGCGGGCTGGCACATCATCGGACAAGGGGCGGGGAGATGAATTTACACGGGGTCGCGGACGTGCTGGACCTCGGCGGCGAGGTCGGAATGACGGTAGGCGTCTGTGTTTGTGCACTGTACTGGTGGCCCTATTGCTCTCCTGTTAGAGGGTGATGGGGTCATCTGGCTCAGATAGGACATGCCTGGGACGGCGAATACGACTAATATTAGAAGGGACATAGGTAGCTGCATCGACAACCAGAGGGTTGCGATGTTTGACAGCTGTGTCGAAATAACGCTTTGCAAGGCGTTTTAGAAACTGGCGGATAGTGGGAATCTTTAAATCGAGATGTAAGATCTCGTTACGAACGAAGAAGGGAGCTCCCGTGGCCTTACGAAGGAAACGGTTCTGGAGGGTTTGCATCCTATGGATATGGTGGGCCTTAGCCTGGCGAAGACTGGACCCGCATAGGTCATGATGGGGCGAATGCACGTGGTGTAGGTTCGCAATTTGCACTTGAGTGACAATTTGCTTCGTGCATTTAGAACAGAGTGGAGTCTACCTAGAGCGAAAGCGGCTCGCGAACGAACCTGCTTTATGTGCTCTCGAAACGTGAGATGTTGGTCGAGGATCACACCTAGGTATTTGGCATGCTTCTCCCAAGGATCAGCTTGCCAAACATGGTGATCGGTCTGGGGGGGGGGAGGGCGAAGCCACCTCGCGATTTTTGAAAGAAAACCGCTTGGCTTTTATCAGGATTGACTTCGATACGCCACTTCCTGAACCAGGCGCCAAGGTTATTGACAGCCCTCTGGAGAGTGGTGCGTATGTTGTCATTACTGATTCCCTTATAGTAGATGGCCGTATCGTCTGCGAACAGAGCCAACTGTGCCTTTCTACTCTTAGGGATGTCGCTAGTGAATAGCGTGAAAATGAGAGGGGAGATCACTGAGCCCTGAGGGACGCCCGCTCTAATGGGTCTGGGGGAGGATAGAGCTCCTTCGATACGGTAGCGGAAGGTGCGGTTCGACAAAAAGTCCCGTATTATGAGTACTAGACGATCCGGCACACCGAGTTGGTATAGCTTGTATATCAATCCGTTGTGCCAGACTTTGTCGAATGCTTTCGCTATATCGAAGAAGATAGCACCGGTCGTATTGCCTCGCTGGAAACCAGCTGTGGCGTATTCTACGATCCGGTGTGCCTGATGCACGCTACAGTGCTGAGTTCGAAAACCGAACTGTTCGTGGGGTATGAGGCCCTTGGTCTCTGCATAATCTCTGATACGCTTATAAATAAGCCTCTCGTAGATTTTGCCTAGAACCTTGAGCAGACTGATGGGACGGTAACTCGAGGGATCCGACTTGGACTTGCCGGGTTTCGGGATACCTATGACTGTGGCTTCTTTCCACGCTTGGGGGAAGATGTTATTGCTAAGGGCACCATTGAAGATGGTGGCCAGTAGCATTATGAGGTGGGCTGGGAACAGCTGGACCACCTTATTGGTGATACCATCTGAGCCGGGGGCAGAAAAATCGTTAGAGAGTAATTAGTTTTTATGTAAAAGCAATTTTAATTTTTCGTGTGAAGTTGGCCCCCCTGCCCGCAAAAATGGACTTAGACGTATTTTTTTTTTTTATCGTTTGAGAATCGTTAGAGAGAGATTGAGAGATTCACAAAATCGTTACAGAGTTAATATTTTATTTGTTATTAAATCATTTCTAAGAGCGTGAAGTTAGCCCACCTCTGTGAATTTAGCCCCTGATTTAATTATTCTGAATTTTTGTTAATGCTAATCGTTAGAGGATTGTTAGAGAGAGTTAGAGAGAAAAGAAAAATCGTTAGAGAGTAATTAGTTTTATTTATCAAAGATTTTTTATTTTTTTGTGACGTTGGCCCCCATTCCCGCAAAAATGGACTAAGACGTAATTTTTTTTTAAATATAGTTTGAGAATCGTTAGAGAGAGATTGAGAGTTTAAAAAAATCATTAGAGAGTAAATATTTTAATTGATATTAAATTATTTCTGAGAACGCGTTTTACCCTAGGACCTGATCAAGATAAAGTTTAAAAACGTGCCGCCTCGATAGGGGAGGGAGGAGAGGGGGAAGGGTTAGTAGATCCCCCCACTCCCGCCGGAGATACAAAGTTTTTATTAAATGATTTTTTTAATATGTCAAATCTCATATGCTGGGGCCACACCAACGGGAAATGCCGTTGATTATCGCGATAATGGACGTCAACCGTAGCCACAACAGTAGATCATCGTCAGAATAGATGTTTATTTAATTGAAACTTTAAATCAAATAAAAATGCATCAGTTAATTAGTAATTTTGTTTTTATCCATCAACACTTTTCTCATTTTACTAGATTTAGTTGAAAGTGAAACGACATATCACTGGCATTATAATTATTAGCATTTTGTCATAATCACTAAACATTTTTAGAAAGAAGACTCGACATCTACCGTGATTTCGTGGTATCCCTAGCGGTATCGTGAAATTCCTGGTTTCCTCATTTCCCTGCGACATACATACTACTGCCGTGATTTTTTTCACATATCCAAAACTAACCGTTTAGCTGGCTAGCAGCGGGGGGGGGGAGGGGCAACTTTATTCTAAGAAAAATTTGCACTATATAGCTTAATATTACGCAAACGGATCCCTGAATCCAAAAATGGTTTTCCCAAACAAACTCACAATATTTTTGAATGATCTTTCCAACGACAGCCCACACAAAAGGATAGGCCAGAAAAAAAAAAGACTCCACTTTAAGTGTAGGGGAGATAAGTACCCTAAAAAAATGTATGCATGATTTTTATATGATATTATATATACCCATACCAAATTGGATTTTTCTAGTACCAACAGTCTCTGAGCTAAGCCGCGGACAGACAGACATGGGAAACTATAAGGGTTCCTTGTTGACTACGAAACGCCAAAAAATGTACTGCCCGCCGCCGCCGTACCGCACGCCGTACTTACCACTACATAAGTCTGCATACATGTAGGTACAACAACATTATGCCGTCCATTGGTCACTTGCCTAGCCACCTACCGCAAGGCTTCTATAGTCCACATTTGAGAGCTAGCGCAACATCCTACCGGGCAGGTGCGGTCGCAGCCCAAGATTTTGTGGGGAGGTCCCGAGGAATATATTTAGAGAAATGGTTACCTAATTGATAAGTACTCTAAAAACATTTTTTTTATACGAACATGTCCATCGGAGTCACTGTGGCTCAAGTACCTACAGTTTTTAGTAAAAATCATTCAGTCTCTCGACAGCTTGAATGATTTGGGGGGGGGAGGTCATGATCCCCAGGACCCCTTCCTCGGACCGCGCCTGCTACCGGGATGGCCAGGTGGCAAAGGCACTGGCGGCGAGGTCAGCGCTGGTGTTGGTCCGTCTGCCACAGCCAATTTGCTCCGAATCTATTGGACCGATTAAGTTGAAATTTGGACTTATGTATTACTGTGACACAAACATGGGTCGTAAAACGTAAATAAATACAATCGGCATGTATTATTTACGATTTTTGTGGAAAAAAAAACGTAAATAAATACCTATTAATTATTTGACTTTAACCGCGAGAGTGAGTGTGACATATCAAATGGAAGGGCTTCCTATGTAGTGATGATCATATTTTTTTTTCTTTGAACTTACGAATGATTTACTTTTGTTGTGCCGTAATTAGCCTTTTATGCGCCCGGTGCGGGCTGCTTTATCCACGCCCTTGAAATATTTCCTAATCATAACCGGTTTTGACAATAAAATGGATTGTCTATAATAGGTATTGTTAGTGGCCCTGGTCTCGTCATTTAGTATCAAGTTCAGTTCAGAACTTCGAGAAGCTCAATGGCTTTCTCGTTAGTCCATTCCATTCCATAATGGGCTGATCGGCTCCGCTAAATAATTATGTACCCGTGAGATCCCGTCGCGCTCACGGTGCACAATGAGAAACCTAATCAAACTTACGTTTCTCATTGTGCACCGCTTCACTCAATGCAATAATTCTCGCGGTAAATCTCTTTGATCTGCCTAAAATACCGCCACCAGAGTTATCACCCAACGTTAAACGCCAATGTGAATGCCGTTGACAAATACTCGAGGTAAGTTGTGGCTACGGTTGACGTCCATTATCGCGATAATCAACGGCGTTTCCCGTTGGTGTGGCCCCAGCATATGAGATTTGACATATTAAAAAAATCATTTAATAAAAACTTTGTATCTCCGGCGGGAGTGGGGGGATCTACTAACCCTTCCCCCTCTCCTCCCTCCCCTATCGAGGCGGCACGTTTTTAAACTTTATCTTGATCAGGTCCTAGGGTAAAACGCATTCTCAGAAATAATTTAATATCAATTAAAATATTTACTCTCTAATGTTTTTTTTTAACTCTCAATCTCTCTCTAACGATTCTCAAACTATATTTAAAAAAATTACGTCTTAGTCCATTTTTGCGGGAATGGGGGCCAACGTAACAAAAAAATAAAAAATCTTTGATAAATAAAACTAATTACTCTCTAACGATTTTTCTTTTCTCTCTAACTCTCTCTAACAATCCTCTAACAATTAGCATTAACAAAAATTCAGAATAATTAAATCAGGGGCTAAATTCACAGAGGTGGGCTAACTTCACGCTCTTAGATATGATTTAATAACAAGTAAAATATTAACTCTGTAACGATTTTGTGTATCTCTCAATCTCTCTCTAACGATTCTCAAACGATAAAAGAAAAAAATACGTCTAAGTCCATTTTTGCGGGCAGGGGAGCCAACTTCACACGAAAAATTAAAATTGCTTTTACATAAAAACTAATTACTCTCTAACGATTTTTCTTTTCTCTCTAACACTCTCTAACGATTCTCTAACGCCGCAGGATTTCAATATTATGAAATTTTTATAATGCTAATCATTATAAAAATTTCATAATATTGAAATCGTGCGGCTAACTTCACCGAGGTGACTATTGATGAATGGCGAGTGCGCACCGACAGCTTTTTGACACTGACAGTCTGACACTTTTTGAGAAGTGGGAGTGTCAATGTGAAAAAGTTTGTCAGCTGTCCTGTCAATCTACCTCTCAAGCGTCAGAAATATCCAGCCCCGTACTTACGTGTTTATGACACCGCTCACAAAAACTGTTCAAACTCAGTTTCTATTGGTTCTAGACACATAATGTAAACTGTTTTGGGCTCTTGAATAACCATTTTATAAAGTGTAAACATTACTCGAATGTTGAAAGCTGTATTTATAAATTATGATGTTATCAGAGAATTGGGGGAAAATGGGTCTGTTCCTGTGTTGTCCATTTCTGGTAAAACTACTATATCGATTAACACGAAATTTTGCAGATTACATTATGAATAGATGAGTAATCTCACAACAACGTTTGTTTGAGAGTCCTACGTATCATTTTCATAATATTCAATCTACTGAAGACGCCAGCTCAAAAAAAGGAACTATCAAGTTGCGTCGTTTTTGTCCAACTATATTTTCATACCCACATTTTTTTTTATAGCCGCCTTTACACGTTGCTGTCTGATTTTTGTACGTTCTTGTGTCTGTGTTTTGTTCCATTGCCCATTTTATGTTTCCAAAGGTACCTACCTAACATAGTTTCTCATTCTACTTCGATGCATGTGAAAATCCGTTGATCATTTTCAAATGAATTCAAAGCCAGAACAATTCAACTTTAGAATATTCGTATGCATAAAAGCAATGTTACAACAATTTTTGTATTATCATTGTTGTGAAAAATAGTTTTTATTGTTGCAATAACGGTGGGTTCACATGTGACGCGTCCGTATCGGCACCTGTCGCCCGCCACTTGCCGCGATTTAAGACACGTATTTCTAAGTAGTCTCAGTAGTCTGTGCGACACGCGCTTTCACTCGCAATCCGAGTGTGCACGATTGAACGCGGGAAAGCTTGCACGCACAATCGTGAGTGAATGGTGCCGATTCCCTTGTTCACAAACTAAACTAAATTTAAGTTCAGTGCATCTTTTTCTTTCTATTTCATTAAGAAAAGGACAGAAGATCAATTTTAGTTTAGTCCTGTCAAACTGTCACTACTCCAAACAAGTTTAGACGCGATTAAAAACTTGCCTACTAAAATTACGTCAATTTATGTCCGGCGCTGATTAATTTGACAGGACTAAACTAAAATTTAGCTTCTGTCCTTTTCATAATGAAATAGAAAGAAAAAGATGCGCTGAACTTAAATTTAGTTTAGTTTGTGTACAAGGGAATCGTCACCATTGTTTTTATCCATTTTTATGCGCCTTTAATTATCGAAGCGCACAGACTTGAACGCATTAAAGCGCGAGCAGGCGGCGCGCGCGTGCTTTCTCGTTCTCGTTTTCTATCTTTATACGTGTAAAGGCGGCTATTGTCTGCCCAATGCCCACGCCTTTTCGAACTGCTTGCGGTAGATGCGCTAAGGTAGCCCGCGAAATTCAAATTTTCTTACGTATTTTGCAATTTGCGTTGTATGTTGATCTAAATATTATTTGCGACCGTAACAAATATGGATTTACAGCAATACAACTCATTGAATGACTATTTCAGGAAAACGTCATTCAATGCACTAGTTGTATTGCTGATTCTGATAAATAGTAATTCCATCATGGTATTAGTCTTGTAACTCTGATCGGGCGCTTTTTGGAGTTGCTCCTGTCTGGCAACGCTCTCGTTTGGCAACCTACATAAAGGTACATTCTATGTTCAGTCCAAATTTATATTTTCGACTTTTATTTTATTTACTTGATTTTATTTTTGTAAAGTCACAAATTAGCTATACATAATACTATTTGAAATGAATAAACAACGTGTACAATATTGTAAATTGTAGTAACTTAGGTATGTTGTTGATTTTGCTTTGCTAACCATGCGTTTGCACTGGCGAAACATTACAACATGTTTAAATCTCTAATTCCTGTCACTGTTCCATACAATTTTTGACAGAAAATAGTGATTTCAAAATGTTTTGTCGTGAATGTTTCGTTAGCACTGGCGAACCATTTTGCCGTAAACATATCATGTATGACGTGTACTACACTGAAATGACCGAACTAAAAAGAAAAAGAGTTTGTTGTCAACATTTGTTGTCAATGAAGCATTTTTTTTCATGTTTTCAAACATTGTTTAAAATTTAAATATAATTATTTTTAAAGGAATTTCCAAATTTTATACAATGTCGGAATTCGATTTTTTAGACCCTCTAGCAAACGTAACACCACGTTTTACTGAAGAACAGTTAGAGGAAATGATTCAATGGTTTGACGGTCACGCAAAGCCTTTGTTGATAATAAATGATGCTCCTCAAGCAACAAATGTAGTAACTATCGAACAATTAGTATCATTTTTGGAGTTAAAGAAGTACAGTACCAAATATCACTACCTACCTATGAATTTGGCTAACTTAATTTGATTTTAAATAATCATATTATTCAATAAGATATTGTGTGGGTCACTGTGAGTAGGATTTAGGACTTTTATATCTACTTATAATTTAATTATCTATTTACCTTACAGATTTCATAAGAGACATTTCAATTATCCTACATATTACGAAATTATGGCTCAAGCGGAAAAATTGAACGCAGGGGTTACTAGAATGTTAACACGGGATCAATTTATTTATATTTTAAATCTTTGGGTAGTAGAAGCAGAATTAAAACATGAATTAGAACTTGCATTTGCAGTACGTACCTACCTACTTAAGTAGTATTTATCTTTTAACTGTAGGTAACAGGTAGACAGTAGGCCTGCCTAAGCGCCAATATCTCACCTGATTTTAAGCTTTTCAAACAGGTTTTCGATACAGAAAACAGACAGTCCTTGGAAATTGAAGAAATCAAAGATATTGTGATGACGTATGGTGACGAACCTTTCAGTGAAGCTGAAGCGATCGAAATTATGCGTGATGCTAACGTTCATGGAGATGGACATGTAGTATACGCTGATTTCGTCGAAAGTTTATTTAGCCTTGCTCCTGAATTATATGACATTAAAGTAAGTAAGCACCTTGATATTCTTTTGCCAGTCATTTTTAAGGTTTTGCCCTGCAGTGGAACAGTAGTCGGGTGAAGATCTGTTAAATTTATTTTTCTTTTATTTTGGTACCTAGGCAGAATTTCTGTATGAAAATGCCGATGAAGATCCATCGGTGCCTCCAGACCCCGTTATCGAAGAAGAACCACCCCCGCCGCCGCCACCGCCACGGCCTCCGCCTCCGCCTAAAAAAGGACAAGGTGATAATAAAAAAAAGTGACCAGCATTTATTCTGCACAATATTTATTTGACTTTTTAAACATAAGGTACAATATTAAATTATTGTTAATAAAGTGCATTTTCGTCGGTTGAGAAAGAGTCTTACTTGTCATTTATTTTATACCTACATGTCACCGTAAGATTGTGTTAATCTATCGGTATTATTTCCGTAAGATAATAAACTGTCAAAAAATGGGTGAAATGGGTTAGGTTATGTTAGAACTGTGAACAACCGCGCGCCAGCCGAGCGAGCAAAGCGAGTGGTTCCGCGGCAGCGCGGCGGCCGGCGAGCGCTACTTCCAAGTTGCTCGCAGCTATTGGTGGCTATTTAGTACTAGCGCAAGGTGCGTTACGTCGCATCAAGTTTGATACTAGTTCACATTTTGTCGCTTTCTCATGGATGGATTATAAACGATTAAAAAATTATGCGTCCGATACGTTATCGGAGCAAGTAAAATGCATGAATTATATGGATCCGATATCGGATCGGACAATCTGAAAGGCAGGTACATAATTCATACATTTTACTTGCCGCGATATCGCACCTGACAGTCCGACACCGATATAAATCTTTATTTATCTCAACATCATATCATATTATTTATCTCAACATCATTATTACAGGCACACGTTAATGAGATGCACAATCTTAAATATACAAAGGTGTCTGTGGTATCCTGAGTTACAGATCACCCGGCTCTCTTAGTAAGTCGGGTCAAGATAATGTATAACTGTAGGTATCAAAAGATGGAATAGTTGAAGAAAATTTGAAACAGAATTCTAAATAAGAAAATGAAAATAAAATAATAATGAACTTAAAATAATTAATAATGGAAATGGGGAAATGAGTAGGTTCTTCCTCATCAGTAGGAAGAAGAAGAAAAGAATTTTGAAACGAATTAGTTGGTTGACTATCGGGTTCTATATTAGGAAAATAATTAATATTTTGTGAGAGTAATTTTTCTGACAATGTTTTACCTACGTTTGCAAAAAATGAATTTACTCTATTAATTGATTTAATAGGATTTTCTATAGAAATGAGCTGTGTGGATTGCTTTTTGGATTTATTAGTATAGGTTATATTTTTAATTGCTTCCCAAAGTTTTTTGTTGTTTTTCCCTGCTTTTTTAATGATATCTTGCTCGTAACTTTGTCTAACTTTCTTTAATATATCGTTGCAAAAATTCCTGTATCTTTTGTAAGTGCAAAGTACTACGTCATTATCTGGATTCTTAATGGTTTTATGTAATTGATCACGATTTCGCATGCATCTTAATAGACCCGGTGTTATCCAAGGCTTTAAAATTATTTTACGTCTAGAAGTAGTGATTAGTTTTGTGTTATTATTTATAGCTTGACCTAGAGAGTGTACAAAAAAATTGGTTGCCTCGTTAACATCTGTCATATTGAAAATCCTTTCAAAATCTATGTTCTTCACGTAGGTACGTTTCAAGTCCTATGTCGTCTATTCGTTTAACAGTTTTAGGGCCTTGGATTGTGTTAAGTGTAGAGTCTAAAAATAGTATAACGCTATTGTGGTCTGTAACCGAAGTCTGAGCAACATAATAGAACGCTGATAATCTCGTCTTTAACATTATATGATCTAGGCACGTGCGACTATGAGTAGGAATCGTGTGAGCTGGAAGCATACCATGCGAAGCGATAAGGTTCAGATATGCGTAGGATCTATTATCTTGGGAATTTTCAATAATGTCAATATAATGTCGCCGACTAATATGATATTTTGAAAGGATGAGAGATTGTGCGCTAGGGTGGCCCGCGAAATTCAAATTTTCTTACGTTTTTTGCAATTTGCAGGTCAGTATCAGGTTGTATGTTGATCTAAATATTATTAGCGGCCGTAACAAATATGGATTTACAGAATTATAAACATTAGAATCAGCAATACAACTCTCTAAGTTCATGTAAGTGTATTGAATGAAAATTTCATGAAATCGTCAGTCAATACACTTACATGAACTTGAGTCGACAATTTCCGGTGGTTCATCAATACTGTACTGGTCTATATTTTTGCAGTAAATGACCACGCCTTCGTTTTGAGTTTGGTTATTGCGTGTAGTAAATGAAATATAACCGTCGAATTCAGGAACGGTAGGATTTCGCTGCAACCAGCATTCGGTGAGAACAATAATATCCCAATCGACTTTTGACCATGCGAGTAATGTTTGAAAGTTTGGAATGTTGCAATTAATACTACGTATATTTTGAGTCAAAATTTTTAGGGTATTCGAAGAATTTTTTAACAAAGATTGGCAGTCATCAATGGTACAAGTGGCGGATTGAGCTACAGTAACAGAATCCAAATCATTATTTAGTATCACGTTAAAGTCATCCATTTTTCAAAACATCATAATTTAGGGTGCAATTTAAATTACCAATGTATTGTATACCAAGATATTGTATCGGACAATGTGAAAAGGCTATAACCGAATGCTATTTCTTTTATTTTGTAAAAATAACAATACCCTCATTTAAAACCAATTAAAACTATCTAATTGGGTAAAACATTACACAGCCGGAATCCGCCTGGGATTCCCGACGCCCAGGGTGTCTCCAGCGGCGGCGGTTAGGGGTGTGAGGGCGCAAACTTTGCCTCTCCCTCACGCGTTCCGCCTCCTCCTTCGCGAGCGTTACTGCTTTGCAGAAGGAGGTGACGGCTTCCCATGCCTTCTCGCTCCGTACCATGGCCTGGACCAGGGCCGGACGCGAGAGGTCATTGCCGCCAATCGCCTCCACGAGGACACGGCGGTGCTCCGCCCAAGCAGGGCACACCTCCACCGTATGCTCCACCGTGTCCTCCGGACGATCCGCACAGTGGTGACACCCGGGCGTTTCCTCCCGCCTAATCCTACACAGGTACCTCCCGAAGCTGCCATGTCCGGTGAGGACCTGCGTCAGGCGGAAGGTGAGGACGCCGTGGCGCCTCTCCAGCCACTTCTCAAAGAGGGGACTTATCGCCGCAATTGTGGCGTGTCCAGCACTGGGTTGCGACAATCGCACTCTCCATGCCGCCATGAGATCCTGCCGGAGCTCTGTCCGCTGTGCCGCGATTTCTCGCGGCAGCGGAGTTACGCCCCGGCGCTTCATCTCCTCGCGCCACTCTCAGATGTGCGCGAGGACCTTTGCCTCCAGATCCCATGGCGGTAGTCCGGCAAGGAGGCTCGCCGCCTCACGGAAGACCGTGTGGTATCCCCGGGCCAGCCGTATGGCCATGACCCTTTGGGACGCGTTCAACCCGTTCGCTACCTCTTTTTTTTTTTTTTTTTTGGTTGGGAAATCAACAAATGTCTTCTCCCGCTCTGGGCGGAGCGGAAGGGCGTGTCAGACTCTTACTGACTAAAACCCACCCGTGTTCCTTCAGTTGCCTGTTGCCAGGGTCCCGGTATCCCTTTCGGACTATTCCGCAACCCTGCCAGGCGTTCGCCACCCCCTAAGGCCGCCGTTGATGCTCTTTTACACGAATTCTTTTCTTAGACTTGTAGAACTACTGAGTACTGAGTGTACCTTGCACACCCAGCTAAAGAATAAAAGAAAAGCGAGCGAAGCGAGCTCATAATTTGCACACTGTACAAATTATGAGCTCGCTTCGCTCGCTTTTGCATTCCCATACTAAAAGAAAAACACAATGACAGCTTAATCGACTATCCCAGCCCAATTTTCAAAATTACTCGCTCTTGCATTCTCTTATTAAAATAAAATCACAATGAAAACAACTTATCCCGGACCAGAATGCTCAAATTTTCCAATTTGCTCCGCTCGCTTGCCGCTTGCTGCTTGATGAAACCGGATCCGAGTCAAGAAAAGAAAGTGCTTCCAACTTACTTCGCTCGCTTTTGTATTCTCTTAGTAAGAAGAACACGACAGCTTTACCGTTCAAATCAGTGTGATATTATTTTATTTTGTAAAAACAATTTAAAAAGGACCCCCAATTTTTGATACAGGATAGGGATAGGACAGCGGACAGCGGCCTTTAAGTTCGCGACCTTACTCGGCTCGCCGTCGGTGACACACGTGCAGCTTGCTCAAAATTTCATTGTCAAATTGGCTCGCGGCTCGCGGCGCGGTGATGACAGACAGTCAGACAGGCGAGTAAGCTCGCCGAAGTCGCCGATACCAGTATTTTAACATTTTAAATGGTGCTCTATGTTTCCGAGCCATAAGTACGCGTACTTGCTCGCACGTCTATCACCCCTTTATCACCCACTTGAGACTACGCCACTGTTCGTCGGCTGACATGATTTGACAGGATCAAGACGGGATCCGATTGTGCGCAAGAAGCCCTTTTATTCTCATCATTCCCGAAACAAATCTATGTGGTTTTTTTATCTGTATCTTTCTACTTTGTCTGCGGTTCATGGATGACATGACATCAGAAATGTCGTTCTTGCAATGAGTAGCAATTTGATGCAAAACATTTTGATTTAAACATTTTTTCGTTCAAGTTCGTGATTATGTATTAATAAGATTGTATGAGCTTATACACGTATTAGTTGGCGTGACTGATTTTCTAATATATAAATAATTAGGTATCAAAACTAGGGCAATGGATCTTGAGGATAATGCTATGGGTCTAACCCACGAACAGACGGATAAAATACTTCAATTTCAAGATTTAACCGGAATAGAAGATATGTCAATATGTAGAGACGTTCTACAAAGGCATCAATGGGATTTGGAGGTAATATCTCAATATATTGTTATGGTGAAAAATGTCCCCATACGTCAGACACAACACCCGAAAGTAGAAAATAATGATAACAAACTGTACTGTTTTGATTTTTGGTACGGCCCTTCTCAGATTAAGTTAAAAAGTCAAAAATATGAGTTTGGCTTTGCATCTCTTTTTTAGGTGGCGATCCAGGAGCAGTTAAATATAAGAGAGGGTCGACCGTCAGTATTTGCGACAGAGGCCCGCGCACCACCCGTGGTACACGACCACATAGCACAGCAAGTGTTCACAGATGATCCCCCGGAAGGGCCAGGTGGTGTGCAAGGCCTGTTCCGCTATGTAGTGAACCTTGTAGTATCTATGTGCTACAGTACAATTACGTCTGTACTAAACTTGCTGCTAAGTTTTGTACGTAATGAAGATAGAAGATGTAAGTATCTCAATTTCGAATTAATGATTTTATTTGAAATATTTTTATATTACATAATGAAAAATTAATCATTTCTAAATAGAGAAAATTTGCACAATTGAAGTATTTGATGTTGTCTGGATATAATTATGTATTATTTACCAAGTAAATGTCTTTCTTTGTGAATGCAAATCCTGGTCATAAACATCTATTTCAGGTCTACTGAAAGATTTCTGTAAAATTCTGTAAAACCAAGTAAAACTTTTACTTTTCTATTTTGTGTTGCGTGGGCTAAATAGCAAAGTACAAAAATGATCTATTTTCTAAATGTGGCCTCAATGTCTCATAATTTCTGTTTTTGTATTAATTACCTTTTAACTTTATTCTCTTTACTTTTATAGTAGTATTGTTCATGTATTTTAATTTCTAGTGGTGACTGACCCACTGGGGGATGTCATGGGTTTCATCAATAATTATACATCTCGGTACAACCCTCACCCGGTATTCTACCAGGGAACCTATGCCCAGGCCCTTAATGATGCTAAGAACGAACTACGCTTCCTCGTTGTATACTTACACTCCGAATCAGCCACAGAGACACAAAACTTCTGCAGGTATTGAAAAAATCATCAAAGTTTACATACTTGTCATTATTATTACAATAAATCATAATGTTAGCATTTAATATATTTTCCGTTTAAGATTAGGTTTAAAGTTAGTATGCTAGACTAAATTGATAAGATGTTATACTGCATCGCCCACAAAATTCAAACCGGACACTTCAGAATAAGAACAGAAGAATGTTTAATGATAATGATGAATGGCTTGATAAGCTGTAATTTATGATTATTAAAAACGTTACAGTCCTTTTTGGGCACTCGTGTAAATCTTCAATCTTCATTCTAAATCTTCATTTGATATAGAATAAGATTTAAAAAAAAAAATAGGATTTATATAGGTCTATATAATTAGTAAGGTCTAATGTACTTACCGTTTTAAACAATGGTAAGTACTATTATTTTACTGTTTTTCATAAAATCAAGAAACTCCCCATGGTCATGGTCAATTATTAAAATAACAGCAGGTAGGTGCTACAATGTTTATAATGCAAAATGTCCAGAGATATACCCGATCTTTGGTCTTTTTTAACATTTAACGTGTTTACAGACAAACCCTAGCCGATCAAGACGTGATCCAGTACATAAACACGCACGCGCTATTCTGGGGCTGTGCAGTGGACACGGCGGAGGGGTGGCGGGTGGCGCAGTCGGTGGGGGGGCGGCGCTACCCGCTGCTGTGCGTCGTGTGCGTGCGAGAGCACCGCATGACCGTGGTGGCCAGGTCGGAGGGCTCCTGCTCAGCGCACCAGCTGCTAACTCGTCTACGACGCGTCGTGTCGGATAACGAGCCGCATCTAGCTGCGGCTAGGGCCGACAGGTATTGTTTGTTATACTTAAGAATTTAGTTTTATCAATACATGTTGCAACATGAACATGGTGGCGAAACCCTAGGGATCATGCTCCGCGCTTCACATCAGCTTCTGTATCCAAAAGTAAGATATAATTTTTGGAGTTTACTCCTTAAGAATCGATTTCCATATATGTAACCGGGGCCCGGTATGTAAATTTTATGAGGAGTGATTTTATACAAGCATTAACTTAAAAGCGTTACGTTTTCTGACCCGGATAAACGTCGTTTTGTAATCATACTTCGATGTAGATATTTCGGCCGTGCGAGTGCGTTACACGACTACGTACTTCCACTTTACTGTATACTTTATTATATTTGAGTTATATAAGGCTTTGAATAATAAAACTTATACCATAATAAAGGTCTTAAAAAATATCATATAAACCGGCCGACATAAAGTGAAATATGGAAATACCTAAAGCACTAATTCCAAAATCAAGACAAGTGTTTTTCATCTTTTCATGCGCTCGCCGGGCTCGCCATTTAGTCCCGAGCGAAACGTGTTGGAGGACGGACGCCAATCGTCGGTCGGTGTCAATTTGCCCTCTTTGCCTATTGCATATTGAAAGGCAATCGTATTAGGGAGTAAACTCCAGTCGTGAGTCGGAGTTGGTTGACACACACCTTTTTTTTAAAGTTTCTTATAAGAATCTTCCAAGAACCCTTAAAGAGATGTTTTTCCTTTTAAGGGTCCCGTAGTCAACAAGGAACCCTTATAGTCCAAAAAGGACGTATATCCATCGATATTTTCGTCAATTGTGTAGTTTTTGAGTTAGCTTCAATAATACCTATTTTTCCCACTTACCCTATGTGGATTTGTTATAATAAGTTCCTGTCACTGTTGTTTACATAGATAGCAGGTCGTGATATCGAATTTGTATGGGGTAGGTAGGTACCACAACTAAAAAGTGAATACTAATAAAACCGGCCAAGTGCATGTCGTATCATGCACAATGAAGGGTTCCGTAGTTGGGATGAATTTATAAAACAAACTTAACATTGTAGTTGAAAAACTTGTTCTCCGATACAGAATGTATGGTAGAACATGTTTTTACAACTGCAAATTTAAGTTGGTCGATTATTACTCGGTAACTTGTAAAGCCTAAGTAGCGGTGATAGTTTAATTTCGTTATATATACTACTGCTGTGAATTTTTTCACATATCCAAACCCAACCATTTAGCTGGCAGCTAAATGGTTGGGTTGGGGGACACTTGGCTCTAACAAAAATTTGCACTTTAAAGCTTAATATTTCGCAAACGGATCCCTGCATCCAAAAATGGTTTTAACAAACTCACTTATTTTTAAACGACCTTTCTAACGATACCCCATACTATGGGATCGACGAGAAAAAAATAAACCACCCCCACTTTACGTGTAGGGGAGGAACCCTCAAAAAAAAATTTTTTACGACTTTTTTTTACCACTTTGTCGGCGTCGTTTATATGTATATCCATACCAAATTACAGCTTCCTAGTACCCACGGTCTCTGAGCAAAGCCGCGGACAGACGGACATGGCGAAACTATAAGGGTTCCTTGTTGACTACGGAACCCTAAAAACTGAGTCTTTGGTTTTGAATTTGCGTTTTTTGCCGCCGATTTTCGAAATTAAATTTAGTTGTTTTTATTTTGAAAGAAGTTTTTATATGAAGAATAACTTCGACCTTTATCGGCCTGTTAGTAAACCGACGATAATTCGTATCCGCCCGAACACGATTTTCAGCAGAATCCGAAACCGTTACCGAATACTTATGAAGTTAAGTTAAAAGTTTTTGAATTCGAAATTATGATCTGAGTGAGATCCAGTGTTTTTCGTTGGTTTGTAACAAGTCATTCTATTAACGTTCGGCTACTTTTTGGTCAAAACCGAATCTTCGGTCGGGACACCAATTAACGATAATGAAACATCCAATTATCTTGGCCATTCAAGCAGTTATAATGATGTCCCCGTAGAGTGGAGCGCGAGGTGACGGCCCGGCTGCGCGCGGCGCAGGACGAGGCGTACGCGGAGAGCCTGGCGGCCGACCAGGAGAAGGAGCGCCGCCGCGCCGCCGACCGCGCCGCGCGCGAGCTGCGCGAGCACGAGGACCAGCAGCGGCGGCAGGAGGAGGAGAAGCACAAGATGGATGTAAGTACCACACCCGAGCTCTAGCACACTATGGAACGAAAAAAACTCCCTAAATAGTTTCTCCAACTTAACAAAAAAAGTATGCGCTTCGGGAATCATCCTCGTAGGAAATACGAACGCGCGATCACGATGAGATCTAATAGCGAAGGCTGTTATAATTAAATTACTTCAAATACTTGAAATCTTTTTTTTTATTAACAATGTTTCTTCTCTGTTAAGCATTTTTATTTGTATGTTTGCCATATTTTATTACTATCTCACGAAATAATAATATAGCTTGTTTGACAATAATCACCAAGGCATATTGGTTCACCAGAGTCTAGAACAAAGTTAAATAAAATACAGCTTAATTGTGATACTAATGCCAGTTTTCACTTATACTAGGCGACAACTAAAAAATGCCAAAATGAAAGCGTGCTGTTGGATTTTCAACTTATGGCGCTAAGCTGAACGTTGAAACAACAACGCTCAGCGATTAAATGTCGCTTATATACTGTTAAACAAAAAAAAAAAACTTATAAAAATTTGGTTTGTTTTACTTTTACGACTCTACTTTCTATAGTACTTTCTATGGTAAAATATAATTTAATTATCAAAGATTTGGTTAGTTAGGGACAATAATTACACGACTGCCCAAAAAGGAGTGTAATTTTATAAATATTTTCGTCTACGTTCCAATAACAATGGGGAACCTTCCCCCAAACACGATCTATTAAACATCAATATCATGTCACGCCTGTAATCACCTCAAGGGTTAGGCAAAGGTGTACCTATAGTGGAAGTGCACTCACATTTCGCCAGTTATGTTGAGTCCAATGTGGGGGCGAGACTATTGCCATCAACTGGGCACAAATCCAGACTCCGGGCTGCTACTAAGAAATCCCTGATGAAAATACCCAATAACACTTTGCCCGACATGGTAAACGAACCCAAGGCCTCATGCTCAGTAGCATGAGACCCTGGGCTCGTTTAGACCAACGAGGCATCTATTAAACGTGTGTGTAATAGCTGCAAGTTCAGCTCTCCTATTGTACTGAAGTCTATACGTCAGCTGGTGGAGGCCCGCTCGGCCGTGGCGGCGCGCCTGCCGCCCGAGCCCGCGGCCGGCGCCGGCACGGTCGCGCTGCTCATCCGGCTGCCGGGCGGCGAGCGCCTCACGCGCCGGTTCACGCTTTCGCATACCACCCAGGTTAGTTCGTCGTCATCATTAACACTCGATATAGGTCTGCAATCACCGACCCGTCTTGAGCGAGTGTGCTGATCGATGCTCGTGCCTTCTCTGTATCAGAAGAGGCCTTTGTCCTGCAGTGGGACCATAATAGACTGGTTTCATTATTATTATGATCAGCATCAGGCTATAACAGTCCACTGCTGAACATAAGCGTATACAATCGCATGCCATTCAACTGGATTATTGGCTCCTCGCATTCAGCCACCTTGCGAAGATCCACGCTCATCCTAGCCTGGTTATCTATGAGAAATAGGAGTAGCGTTAATGTAATTCACTGTTGCCGATAATTGGCTCATTAGCGCTTTTTATCAATTTCGAATTTTCGCCACATAAACCCTGTCCTATTATTTTCAGGATCTATACGACTTCGTGTTCAGTCACCCGCAGTCTCCCGAAGAGTTCGAGATCACGACTAACTTCCCGAAGCGTGTGCTCGGGCGCGGGACGAGCAGCCTGATAGACGTCGGTCTCAAGGACAGGGACGTGTTGTTCGTCAACGACGTTAACGCATAAAATGCGTTAGTGGTCTCTTATGCATAGTTTTAACATCTTGTTGAGCCTGCCACAGAGTGGTGTGCTAATGAAGGGAACGGAATGTGTTTGGTTGTCATCTGATGAGAAGTAGAGCGTGTGTAGCAGTCGTTAATTTAATGCCGCCGCATCCTAAGCCACAAACTTGGCTGCTGGCTTATTACGCGACGGGTTTAAAATCTCAAAGCTTTGTTAGGCACGGTAAAAAACATTGGGATTGTAATATGTATGCGTGGGACGGTGTGAACACTTCATTTGCTCACTACTCCGTGGTCATAAGCGTTTCAAGGTTAATTGTAACTACCGCGTCGAATATCGGCTGGTCAGTAGTGGAACATGTACATAATACACTGAACAAGATACACATAATAAACAGACAACTTGTAAAGTTGTGTCATTCTCCATGACCAATGTAAGTATCTTATTCAGAACAAACACACAACCGCTCACACGAATAGGCGTATATTTTTTACGACACGCCACGCGTAGGGGCGGTTTTGGGCACTTAATTTCAATAATAAAATAATAGATACATCAGATTATAGTAATACCTGAATTGGCATTCAACGAATTAACATCATTCGAATTCTACATAGTCGGCAATCGCACACCTTTTGTCAGAGCAACTTTATGCAGTAGGATATGGTTGGGACTCACTTTACTAATTGATATTTTCTCAACATTTTAATTTATTACTTATGTCATGTTATGACGCTGAGAATTTATTAAAATGTCGAAAAGTCCGTCATGCAAAATGATTACCCACTGTGTGGAGTTTTTTATACTGGTTATGCCAAACTGGTATTATTGGACCCGGCACCACTCACTGGCTCAATATTGACTTAATTCACACAAATATTTTCCTTCTGTGCAATGGCAACAAATGTTTGGTCCAATATTTGGGGTTAGTGTGTGGAGCTGGGATGTTGCTGATATCGAGATTAGGACACCCTGCAAAACAGGGTAATTCTAGTTTTGTACTTAAATGTAACAGTAGTGCAATAAGGCCCCTTTTCACTTGTGTTGCAATATCGTCGTTTGTGATCGCTGGACGATTGCAAGATTTGTTTTTTTTTATATCCCACAATATAGAACCATAATAATGATCTGTAGTTTGGGTAGATTTAACGAAATAATAATAATAATTACTTTTAGAAGGTCAGGAGATTGGACTTGTGTCAATATTTAATTGAAGTTATGCCAATGCATGTCAATTGAATGTCTTCTATATCCAACCCATGCAAGTAGGGTCATTATTGAGGATTAGCCTCGCTATATTAATGGCCTTCTTACTTGGGCTCGCTTCTTTACACTCCAGGTAATGTGACTTGCGAAATTAGCAGTTGAAGTTTCTAGACACAATGTACTAGCCAGGTATGTCTAAATCTTAAGTCGAATAAGTTGATCGTATGATGAAATAATAAAATTGGACTTTGACATCTCTCATATTGTGATGCTCAAAGAATGTGTGTGTATTAGTACAATATTGGGCGATGTTATATGACTTATAGGAACACTGACTTAAAACTTTTGGAGTTACAAGGGTGAATGTCTCCCTCTTATTGTGATATTCGATTGTTGTATGTATGTGCTAAAATATTGTGTAGGTATCCTAAACCAAAACTGGAATTAAGACATAATATTATTTGGAAGATGCGTGAATTAATTGCATATCACATTTTCATTTTTACACAGTACTCTGTTATGCTCCGGAATATTGCTTTTATTTTTTATAGGTAAGTAAGAACTGTTCTTGCGCTAGTAAAGACAAAGGTTTTGTGTCCACTATGTTACCTACTTAAACACGGCGAAGATTTGTTTGAGTCGCTGATTTCTTACGATTAAAGTAACCACGGTATTATTTTTCGAACGTTTAAGGTTTCATGCTATAGTTTGACCGAGACCGCTGTACTGTGCCTTAGGGTCAGTTCACACCGAGACGTGACGCGACGCGCACTTTTTTATGATCCGATACAATATAGAATTTATCTACTGCACAATAAGGTACACGCGCTGCGCAGCACCGCACATCTAAGCGTACTTTGACACGTGTCAACACTTGCACAGAAAATATACCTTTTCGTGAAGAAAATAAATTGCATAATTGTTAAAAATTGCGCGCAGCGTCGCGTTTCTTCACGTCGCGGTCTGAACTGACCTTTAGGTATGTGCGCGGCGAGACTGGGAGGCAGTGCGCCGCTCATTCGTCACCGCTGCCGCCTCACCACGCATTTCCAAGGGCGGTACAGCGGTCTCGGTCAAATTATAGATGAACCGGTCGTTACATGCCGTAGTTGCAAATACCTGTGATAACAATGTGGTATTGGAGGACACTTTAAATTTCAGTGCTAAGCTGTTATTCTACTATGACAAGTCTCGCAAGAGGCTATCCTCTTAGATTTGAACAAATTTTCAGTCGTGTATTCGTAACCATTTAAAATTAGTTTTGTTTTTGTATAACTGATTCCAGATCGGAGGGTCTATGCTCGGAATACAGTGCTATTTTGCGGCAAATAAAAAAAAAACTCCACAGGACATAGCTGCCAGTTTGCGCTTTTGCCTAGCCACTAACGATGCGTAAGATAAGGAACAAAACTAATTTTATTTAGGTAAGTATGTAAATCTATAATTAGTAAGTTATGATTGATATTTTATAAGATAGCGTTAAATAGATCAAGGTACATAATGTTATTATTTTTCTTGGATGTTTGGTTAAATGTCACTTGCTACTTGTTTCCTTTGTTTTTATTGTATAGTTGTTTTTTTTTAAAGAAAATTGTCCTATTTGAAAGCGTTCCATAACTGTAACTTAGCTAGGGTTTTTTGTTAACTATTTAGTACCAAAAGGTATTTACGAATGGATTTTTTTCTTGTGCAAAGATGCAGCGCATTGGGTCAAAGGTTACATGCATTTATTTAAAAAACGAACTGTGTATTATATTGTTTTGTTGTATTATAGTCATGTTTCTTCCTAAATAAATGTTTTTATTTAAATATCTACTTTCAACGACTCCTTTATTATTTCCTAAGACACCTACATGTTTATAAATGAAATCTCTAATGTTCTTTACATTATTTAATAGAAACCCATAAGTCAAAACACACCAAAAACAAAACACCATTATGGAATGTAGGCACTTTTTAAACATTCACCAATTTCACTTAAATAAGTAAAAGCGTAAATGAAAAGATACATAGATTACAAAATGATATAATACAATTAATAAAATTTTAAATATTTAACACACCTATACATAGTTTTAATTTTACGCTATTATTTCAATGCAAACTTCAATGGTAGTACCCGTTTAGTATTAATGAAAAAATACTATTTGTTACAAATAAATAAAACCGTGTTGTATCTTTTATAAGGACTTGATATGTTGTAAATATAATATTACCATGATGTCCGAAATATTGTTATGTACATTATTTGAAAATAGTATGAGATATATTTAAAATGAAAACGGCTCACTTGCAGAACTATGCGAGGGTGATGGATGGATTCAAACAATAAAAATACAGACGTTGATAATAGCCAGTTTCTTAGCAGAAACGAGGAATAAATAACAATTAGTTTCATGAACTGAAAATAAAGCTGTTTGATCATTGTTAAACAAAACACTTTGTATTGAACACTACATTTTCAAATAGAAAAGATCCATTAAGTAGGAGTCCAGTAAGAAATTTTATTAATATTTAGAAAGATATCTTTTCATATTAATTGATTTCAATGGTAGCAATGTTATTAATAAAATTGGCCTTAAGCAATTTCTCCACCGCACCGTGAAAGGACGTCAAGGACAACGAGATGACGCCAAAGTAGCGACAGTACATTTACTATGGCCGCGTAAATCTCGTTTCTCGTTGTCGTCCCGTTCACGGTGTGGTCGACAAACAGTGTAACGCACCAAAAAGTAAGTAGATAATTATAAAAAAAATAGGATGGGTAAAAAATGCTAACAAGAGATAAACTTAATATAAATATAATTTATATTTAATAATGGATGGAATAGGTACATAAATACCACCAGGATTTACTTCATACAATTATGACTATTATTTTTGTCTTTCTGTACATTGAGCTAATCTACTCAATCACAAATATTCTAATCACAAATTACTAAAATAATGTTCGACGTACCTAAAAAAGCTAATTTATCACACTTTGGTTTTAAAACTAATACACATTTAATTTGTTCCTGAAAGTTGTCGTAAGTGCGAGAATTTGGCCGAAACTTGTTTAACAGTTTCTACAAAGTAGTTATATTTAGTTATTACAGCTACAATTACCTATATTAATAGATTTCTCACTCTTTGACTAAACTTTAATAAAAAAAATGGTAGACGCTTCCTTGTATGCTACAATATACCTACAGTCCGTAAACTTTTTACAATTGCTCTTATATTGGGTAGTACGTTCTTTCGGAAAAAATATCTTCTTTATTATAAAATCTATAGTGTGTCGACATCGATTGTACTTTAGTCTAGGTAAGGTACCTACTATTTTACGTGCTTTATAAACTTCCAATGACAGAATTCCAATCGTATTTGTGGTATAATTCGTGGATGTTAGATGTTGTTAGCGCCAAACTGTCTGGCGGCTTTGTTGCGCATGTGACGTACCTACTCTTGCGCAGTAGCGATTGGCCCTGAGAATGGAGTGCGCACTATGAGAAACTATTGATCTATAACAATGTAGGTAGTTAACGGGTTCATTTTCCGAGACTTCTGATAATGCATCATGCGCACGGATTATTACACAAACTGAAGTTTAGCGCAATCTGCCTTGATACCTATCCCATAAAAGCGTGAATACAGTCGTCTTTGAAGCCGTGTTTCTTCAGTAGATCGAGGCCAGCATACGTGAACTCCGTCGGGCCGCACAGACAGGCGTAGTGCGAGCACCTGTCGTCGCACTTCACGTCGCCCAACGTTTCAGCAAGGAGTTCGTCTCTAATGCGACCTCTGTGACCCGACCAGGATGAACTGGCGTCTGATAGGACATGCGTGATCTTTAACCTGCAAAAATTTCACGTATATCACTTCAGAATCTGAATTAAAATTTGCCTTGAGGTTTCTTATTTTCCAGCAAATAAGTCTAACCCGCCTGTTCTCATAGATTTATCTAGTCAGGGGCATGATTATTAAGAAGATGTAATGATGATTAATCAAATTCAATCACCATACTTGGTAATGATGTAAAACTCCTTAACAACCCATAGTCGACTTTATGTCGGGTTGATAATGTTTAGAAAATATTAATCCATAACCGAAAACCTACTTTTTTAAGAAATAAAAATACTAAGTACCTGTCATCCTCTTTCGTCATTTCTTCGAAGTTTTCACGAAATAGAATGTCTTCTTCAGTTTTATTGAAGAACAATAAGTGCGTCTGTTCACTGAAACGTAATTTTTCGCAAATTAAATTATGTAGGTAACCTAACTGTCACAAAAGTTGCCCACTCACTATTCTTATTGGAATTACAATTACATCAAAGGAAGTGTTCTTATGAATTCAGAGAATAATGTGACTCTTGAAGTAGTTTTCATGCTCGAATGTCGAGACCTCTTTAATATCGATTAATGATGACGGAGCAGCGAGAATGATTGATGTTGCGACCTTGCTTAGCCGACAGCCGACTTCCAATATATTTCGTGCTGCAGGGATGTTCTCATTTATATATTTATCCCACCGACTATTACTAATATTATAAAATGTCCCTGGACACGTTTGTTAGATACTCAAACACGGTTAAACAGATGTGTAGATACAGCAAGGCATACAGATAAACCATGACCTGGGTTAACAGATCATGAGTTTTATATTAGTATCTAGCCCTAAAATGGGATTGAAGCCGCGAGCAAAAACTTGGAAAAATTCAAAAAATATTAAAGTGAAATTACCAAGAAACTACCTACTGTTTTTTTTTTTTAATTACTGGAATGGTATGTTTCCTTTGAGTAAAATTGGCTACCAATGTATTGTATAATTTAGAATAAGCAATCTTACCATCTTGGATTAGATCTTAATGCCATAAATTTGATCAGGCCGAGCATAGGCGTGACCCCTGTACCTGCAGCTATCAGATACAATGTCTTCACTGTCTTCAACTGAAACGAACAATAGACAATAAATCATAGAGAAGGTCTTTCCCATGTCTATGTCTATAAATATGATTTACGATGACAAACAAAGAAATGCTGGTCAAGGAAATAGTTGTATTTTTATGGATGTAGGTCTAGGTAATTTATTTTATTTATGGGTGCTTTGTTCCACAAATTCAGGCCAATGATAAGGAGTTCCGTTTGAAAGGTCAAGAGGCCGACCCTTACCTACCATTTCGAACTATTGTGTTGAATCTACTGCCTAAAGTGGCTATCCCAACAATGGTAGGTAGGTATAATCAGCATCAGATTTCACAACTAGGTTTTCAACCGTTTAATTCAAAGAAAAAGCCAAAGTTAGTAACGGGACTTCTAAAACTTCTTTTCAATCAAAGCTAGTAAAAACTTCGAAAAAAAAGAATCCGACATCATAAAAAATCAAGCGAAGCAATAAAAAGTCACGGCCACTTAACAACTACGTACAACTTTAAAAAGAAAATGAAATAACTGCCCGAGAAGCTAGAAACGTTGATTAGGTAAAACATCATTAAAACTAAGTATACCTTCTGCAATTGAAAGTTGCCATAGGGACCGGAGAGAGTAATGAGGTCTCCGACTTTGAGTGCCGTGAGGTGCGGCGAGAGGGCGCCATTGTCGTAACGCTTTACTGCCAACCGGAGAGCTGAGAAGATTTCAGTACCGTCTGCGGGGCCCCAGCCTTCGCCCACGGGAGTGTAGGAACGGATACATTCGGAGCCTAGATGAAACAATTTTTTTTTTAATATTAAGTAAATTGGTACAGGACAGGACATAGGACGTTGGAGGACAGGGTGTTGTGGCGCAACCTGGGAGAGGCCTATGTCCACCAGTGGACTGCGATAGGCTGAGTTGAAGTCAATTGGATGAAATCAAATCTGTAATACCTATGATAGTTGCTATGTTGCCACCCCAGACAATGCTCAAGTGTCTCATAAGCCTGCAATAGCACCGACAACTTGAAATCAAATCCTGATTAGGTAGGTGCATAATGTAATACGTTTTTGATTAGAACCGGGCTGTCTTCCTAATTCGTAATTAAAATTTGGGGTGTGGTGGATAAATTCCACCCTGAGATATCTCCATGTTTACAATTACACCCTTACATGACTCGACCGTTAATCATTATTTCCACATAGGAAGGTTATAGTAAACAAGCCAGACATTAACAGGGAGTGCCAGCGTATTGTGCGTGTTGCCTGACAAGGCAAGGCAAGACTGGTAATGACATACCACGTCTAAAAGCATTTACCCAATTAATCGTAGTTTTCTGAAAAGCTGATCAAGTCACTTGGTTTTGAATCACCTGACGAATCCAGACAGATCTAGCTAAAACATTGTCGTAATGGTTTGATCAAAATATCAATAAAGCATTAAGTAATCAGTCTGTCCACCAGGCGCGGACGCAGCCCAAGATTTTGGGGGGGGGGGGGTCACCATTGGTGTCGAGGAATATTTTTAGGGAAATGGTTAATTGATAAGTACGTAAACCATTCAGTCTCTCGACGGCTCGAATGATTTTGGGGCGGGGGGGGGGGTCATGACCCCAAGGACCCCGGACCGCGCCTGCTGTCCACAATCAATCTGCCTAGCCGTTTCTCAACTATGTTGGGATCGGCTTCCAGTCATACCGGATGCAGCTGAATAATCAGTCTAGTCATATAAGATTAAATTAAAGTTTCTCATTAGCTACGAATAAATAATTTTAATACTTGCTACGCTGACGCTTATTTTAAATTCTGTAAAATAAGATTTCCAATACTTACGTTTATATATAGGTATAATACTAATGGTAGGTAAAAGTAGGTACTTAGAAAAGGTTTTACTTCATCGCCCACTAATATAGTTCCGTCAAGATCGCGCTAATGAAGGTGCATCTACTCCGCCTCATTAATTATTTTAGATAAATAGGGATAGGTACTTTTAAGTTTTAATTTCAATCCAAGCTTAGTTATTTCTTTATGGTTCCTGGGAATCAATCCTACTAAGTAATAAAAATCATATTTGTCCGTCGATTTCAGTGTTTGGAATTCGATATGATACATATAACTAAGCTTAAAACCGAGAAGTTAATATCCAGTAAAAAATATATCGATACATGAAATGAGATACTTAGTAGCAAGCGCAGGAAATGTAGCGAAAATATGGCATTGTTTACTGTTATAAGCTCATGTTTCCACGCTACCATTTCAACAAATCGTTTCCCTATCAAAGTAAGATCAGAAGCACAAAGTAACTTGATACTTTGTATCTAAGTAGCCACCCACTCTTCGTACCTACTCGTTAAAAATATGAAGACGACATGTACACGCTGTGCGGGATAAAAGGAACTCATTTGAATAACATGAATACTATGAATACATAAAAGATCTTGGCCTGACACGCGAGACCAGGTGTCTGCCTATCATGCAAGATACAATAGGGGACATTTATTTCAATAAGGATTTACGAGAATTTTTCCATTTTCCGCGAAATTAAGTCATCAACGTATTACGAAAATTTTTCACCTGATGTAATTCCAAATTATGTAATATTTCGATTAGCTACGTTCATAACTTTGCGTCGTAACGATGTGATACGCTCTAGTTGAGAGATGAGCCCTCAACGATATTAAGCATAAGCACGAAGACTGATTTCGTTAATCATCCATCTTAGCTTAACTCTATATTTTTTTCTCTAGAGACCAGTTACTTGGGTCACGGATAAATATTTAACAACAACTTAGTTAGCGAGTAAAAGCTTATCTATTACTCCGAGAGTAACTAAGTATTTATTTTGTAAATAACCCACGGCTTTTTTTAAAGAGATGAGTTTTTATCAAAGACTTCCGCCGGGTTAACGGAAAGTTCTTGCACTTCCTTTAAAAATTATCGGAAATCATTTTTACTTGGAACGGAAAAAGTTGTTAGATGTTTTGGAAAAGACGGGCCGTCGTAACTAAACTACTTATTGACAGCTTCCAGGAATTTTACTTATTTTTTATAAAGATATTTCTATAAGCAATGAATACGCAGGTGTTTATAAGTAGACAGATCGATGTCGACAGTAAAAAAGTTGTTGGTCTCACCTTCGATTCTTCTATGTACTCGTACGTGGTATCCTAACGGCACGACCACTGGCCCAGCTCTCGGACACACGGACAGCAGCGAGGTGTCATGAGAGACCCGGCCCACCTCCATGACGCGACACTCCACGGACCGCGGTGAGGAGACGCGGCTCGCCGCCCCCACGCTCACGTCTCCGCAACCCTTCCAAACACTCGGATCCACTTTGAGTGCGGTGATCTACAAAAATAGAGACAATTAACCACACATGTTATGTGTAGGAGAACGCCTACACGACTGCAGATCATTTCATGAAAATCGTTCCGCAATTGTGTGGGCGTTCTCTTGAAATAGCTATTTCCAGTAACAAAAATAAAGTTTAATTGCAATTTGTATTCCCAGCTAACCTCTATTTTTCCACTCTCTGCGAACACACGTAGCTGCAAAGGTTCTTTTAATTTACCCTCGGGCTTTATTTTGAGCGTCCTCAACCAGCCGTTGGTCGCTACTTCAATCAACAGAAATCCTTCAGTAATCCTCGCACATCCCCCCGGGTTGGCCAGGTGCCCCGTGTACACGGATATCGTTAGTTTTGTTGAAGTCTGTATCCAGTCGTACCGAAGTGGTAAAGGTGAATCTGGGCTTTTGGCAGTTTTCTTCACAGGACTTGATGCCGCTCTTCGACTTATTGACATGGGTAAATCAGCTGATTGCACTAAACTCTGCATAATCTTGCTTGGCGGGCTCCCTTTTGCATTGTCATCACCTTTAGTAATTTTCTTTCTAACTGGTGTGATACAATTTGCTAAGTTCTCCATTGACTTTCTAACTAATTCTTGTGCTTTAGACGGTTCTCTGAGACGGTCGGATTTGGGCGATGGGTTCGAGGAGTCAAAGAGTTCGTCTGCATCGGGGAGCTCGAACCGGAGCGGTCCTACAAGACACTTTGCGAGAAGAGAGTCGTAGTTGACCCACGGATGTACTTTGTCGAAGAGTTGTGTTGCGTCCATGCCTGCGCCTCGCATTAGCTCCTCGGGTCCTGGGGTACGAACACAATTTAAATGTACATGACTGTAAGACATTTCGAACCATTTAACTCTAAGGTCGTATATTACAAGCTGTATATTCTTACCTCCGGGGTGGTAGGGTAGATAATACGTTATATTGTAGACTCGACCGCGTATCGCCAGCCAGGCGTCGTCTGAAACATTCAGTTCAAGTAGAGTGCCTCATGAAACATTTTATTGAGGCGCTGACTTTTATTTTTGTATATTGTATTGTAAGAGTAATCGTTGTTGAAAATGTTATGAAAACCCAACGCGCTCTATTGGGACCTTGGGATCTCTTTATTTTTGAGATGCTAATCTTTCAGAATCCTTAAAATGTGAATAAATAATGCAACCTTTTATCGTATTAGCTTTCGTTTTGTGTAGCGGGAGAGTACCTATGTTGTGGTTTATGTTTCTCAAGAGAGTTTTATGTCGATTTCCAGATTATTTCATCAATAATAAGGTAGATACAGTACTCGGTCATAAGCTGTAATTAGGTATAGAAAGAAGCTGGCATACAACAGGCCAACTCTCGTGCTTAAAAAACGTTCACATTCAAGTCGCAATCTGTCAAACTTGTCAAAAATGTTGGTAAATTGATAGTAATTTTGACAGATGGCGAATAAGATGCGAATGCGAACGTTCTTAAAAATAACGGGAATTGCCTCTCTGTGTACCAGTATGACGTTCCAAAAATTCGATTCTTTTCTTAAGAGGGAATTTTCATATAACTGCCTGGGTAGGTACTGTGCAACTAACTTAGTGAATTGTGTGTAGACAGTTCGGCCGGTGAAACTGGTCGTATCCTTCCGCCGACTCCTGTTAAGTCCTTCCCGGAGTTGCCGAGTCGGATCCAATCCATCAAACTGTGACCCGGCTGCAGAGCGCATTTGTTGCGGGGGTTGCCTGAAACAAAAAATATGCTACATACAGATACATAAATACTTACAAAAATAATATAGGTAGTGTTGATAGGGTAGTGAGTACGTAAGTAGATAGGTACCTACTGGTGGTAATACTCGTAAATAATGTATGTTTTCTTTTTACCATTCATAAATACAAGTGGTGCAGCTAACATGCATTAATGCACGAAGTTGACATTAATATTTACGGTTACATTTTAAAAAATACGCGAAAAGCATCCTAAAGATATGTTCAAAACAAATCTTTTGTATACACGGACCATGTTATGGGTAATTTTTAATATTCCAAAACGTTGAGTATAATTGAATTTTCAGGACTTAATTTACCGAAGTAAGAGATTGAATAATTAATTGTAGTAGAGTAGGTACCTACTTTAAAGTTAATTCGGGCCAAGTTTCAAAATTAATAATAAATCGCGGTCGTGATACGAGCAGCGATATTTGTGGCACACATCTGATAGAAATAATAACAAACTCAACACACATTGGAACGTACTTTTGTTTTAATTTGGTTCAATGACCTAAACAAAAAGTGTAATCTCTCTGATCTCGACATTTAAAACTTTTTCAATAAGTATATGATAAGTATCGACATTTAAAATTTATTATGATCGCAGTATTCATTCTTTTTACAGGAACTAATGGACGCTACTGAAGGTGCCAAACTCGTAACCAATTTCTGGGCTAAATCTATTTAGATTACCATCGACACGCTAAGAAGATGAAATTGACCATCAATTTATTGCATCACTGATGTTGAATGTTATTTTTCGAGAGTATGTATGTCTATTTCTTTGGCACGCTCAGTAGCCTAAACGGCTTGGAGGTGTCGTTAGGTTCGTCTTAATTGTAGGAGTGACATAGGCTATATAATTTTTATATTATATTTTATCTGCAAATACAAAAACAAGGAGGGGAAGGTTTTTTTAAACAAATTACAACAATATTGGTTCGTTGGGTTTTTGTTTTTTAAATAAGTTTTTTTTCCCTTACTCTATCGTTCCTTTCACTAAATAAATATCAGGTTCTCAACGATAAATATTGATTTGTTGTTTTATTGTTAAATAGTGCCTTACGCCTAAACCTGATCTCATTGTTTTAATATTTTTATTAATGTAGGTATTAGTAGTATCATCGTTTCCGTCCACAATATACTTAAATTGATAAGTAAACCTAGTCTATAGAGTAATTTATACTGCAAACTATAAACATAATTAGTGCTATATGTTTATGCTTAAACTTGTGACAAGGATTGTAATACTATCTAAAATATAAGATTTATTATTACACTAGCTTTTGCCCGCGGCTTCGCCCGCGTGGATGTCGGAAATTATCCCACGGGAATGTGCTACCGGGATAAAAGTATCCTAAGTCCCATAACCCACGTGGTCTGTCTAGGCGACCTAGGCGTTACGGCGTAAAAGTAACAGACATGAGACAGCCAGTAACTTTATATATTAGTGGTAGTCCATATCTATATTGTGGTGATAGTGTGGATAGTATGGACAGCAGTATGAAACTGTCGGAAAGATTAATGAAAAAATCTTGTATAAAGATTAATGAAAAAACTATGGCATATTGTATGGACGATGGAAACTAAGGCGAAAGCTTTGGTGGAGCCTGCGAAATTCAAATTTTCTTATGTTTTTTGCTTTTTACAGGTCAGTATCAAGTTTTATGTTGATCTAAATAATGAGCCGCAGTTGTATAACATATTTATTTATCTAATCTAACTAATAGTGCAGGAGTTGTATTCCTGTATTCCTGGTTATTATTCTGTAATGCTACTATTTGCTACGATCGCGAATCATATTTTAATCATATTGACATGCGAAACTTACCCATTAAACGATTTAAAAGCTGTATTAAAACCAAACTTTGTAAAAAAGGGTAGGTACTATACAATTTCAGATTATTTAGAAGACAAAAAGCATGGGATTGAGCTGCTCGCTCTGCTAACATTTTGTCATTTTGGCATTGTGACATTTTGAATAAGTACTATGGAAAATCATCAAAATATACCTACCAGTTTTATATACAAATTCACATTATTGAATATTATATGTAGGATATTGACAAATGATTACTTTGTAAAGTATTGAATTATTGTGAATGTGAGGATGAATGTGAATTTTCGTTCTCAGTTAGTTTTAACAATGGTCTGGCAATTTGAGAACTTTATGCGGCCTACACAAATGTCCTTTCTTTGGTATTGTTCGTCGAGTCATTGAGCTCCTTAAGTTCTGAGCCGAGCTCCACTATTACTGACAAATGCTTGCAGTGACAGGACAGGTTCACTCAAATCTGTGTGGTTCATTACTCAAAAGACCATTTCAGACTCTAATCTACATGGCCCTCATAGGGCCTGACCAATATGCCAATATCTGACCTAGGTATGTCCGGACTTTAAAAGAGACTGAGTTTGTTGTTTGTTTCGGCCTTTCTTCTCAGAGTAGTCAGATAGGAAACGCCGACCTCATCTAGCTTAATTTTACATTTTTTGATATTATTACGACGTGTAAAAGTGATTCCAATAACCTATTTACAGAATAAACAATTTCATTTTAACATACAACCTGTCTGACACTGACTTGCAAATGGCAAAAAACTTAAGATTTGAATTTCGCGGGCTACCGGCGCATGCCCCTTAAGAAAATCGCATCATTTGCACAACGCCATCTATCGAGTAAGTACTCACTGGTAAACTCAAACTCTTCGTTCCAAGCCAAGAGCCAAGTAGTAATAACTTTTGATTGAGTGGACAGATTCTCAAGATACGGACTATGACTATATTCTCAATCCCTTAACGCTCTTGAAGAGAGTCCCGCAAAAATGTCAATAATAAGTACTTACATGTGAATTTTAAAATCAAGAGGGTAAAGAAGGGTTTTAACCCTCATGAGGGATGATTTTAGAAGAACATAACTCTTTGTTAGTTACAAAAAGCATAAATTTTCACAGCCCTAAGTTAAAAAAAAAACTGGCCAAGTGCGTGTCGAACCATGCACAATGAAGGGTTCCGTAGTTGAGATGAATTAATTTATCAAACAAACTTTCGCAAAGTTTTATTGTCATTACGTCTATGGGCGTTTACTGTCCCTCAAAGTGTAGTTAAAAAAACATTGTAGTTAAAAAACTTGTTCTCGCATACAGAATGTTTGGGTTTTTGCAACTGCACATGTAAGTTGGTCGATTAAAAGTTTTTGAGCTAAGTCGCGGACAGACAGACAGACCGACGGACATGGCGAAACTATAAAGCTTCCTTGTTGACTGCGGAACTCTAAAAATGATAGCGTTCCCATAAAAACTTTCATCCCCTTTATCCCCCCCCCCCCCCCCTTAAATTTGTTTTTGAGAAAATAATTGCCTATGTTCTTCGCCGGGATGCCATCTATCTCTTTACCAAATTTTATCGAGATCTGTTCAGTGGATCAGGCGTGAAAAGGTAACATACAGAATTACAGACGGACAGACAGACAGAGTTACTATCGAATTTATACTTTTAAGCATCGATTAGTATGGATTATGTGTTCAATTCAAAATGAGCCAAACACTCGATAATTATGAATTCGGCGAAAGTCATTCTTCTACGGAGACTCTTAACACCACGATTCAGAAAATGACGTTAAATGAACAACGCCATCTATCGAGCACGAAGTGATACTGTCAAAATATATGGGAAAACGTTCGAACACTCTGTAAGGTATGTAGAAAAGATGTAGGGTTCCATGACTGACTTGACCTGACTTGACTTGACTTGACTTGACTTGACCTGACTTGACCTGACTTGACCTAACTTGACCTAACTTGATTTGGATTGAGTTGAGTTAACCTTGAGCAGGTATATTTTATCGCAGCAGGTACATTGGTAGTTGAAAGAAAAGTAGATTACGTACCTTGCTAAAGTGAGTAATTAATGCACTCGTGTTTATTTAGTAAGCGCGTTCGTGCCTTAATTACTCACTTTTTGCTCGATGTAACAATCTACAATTTTTTAGAAATTAAAATTTATCACCATTTTTTCATGATTAATATTTGTATCATGATTTAAAAGATAGATAGCGCCACCTATGGCACTACTACCAAACAATGGATTTGGAAAACTTGAATTAACCAAACTTTATATTGGGTAAATTCACAATGTATCGCGTTATGTTTCCGCGCGAAGTATGTGAACATATGATGATTATGATCGTGTGTTACACACGTTCTCACAAACCTACCTGATTTTACGCTAGTGTCATTTTACGACAATAGATGTCGTTACGTGTATCTACATTACGTACCTAATGAAAATTTCTTCTTGAATACTTTAAACTCTTATATCTTTTGATATTTTGAAGCGATTGCGATGAAACAAAAACTAAATGAAACATCGAGTTACACACAATATTTGAGTTTATAAGTTAACCATATTGATTTCGTACTTTTTACGTGATACTGGAACAATCAAACAAACGAACAGACAAACAGACAAACAGATAAACAGACAAACAGACAAACAGACAAAAATTCCAAAAATGGTAGAAATGGCATCTGTTGGTTATTCTTGGACACTCCAGCCAGGTTTTTTTTTTTTTTTTTCATTGTACAGAAACGCCTCGTCTACAGATTTATTATATGTATAGATTATTATAAACATAAACATACTTAAGATTTCCGACCTCTGTAAGCACTTATCTAAGTACCTACTTATTCGAAAAAGAGAAGTTAGGTACTTGAAAGAAAAAAGGTTCCAAAAATATGACTAGTTTCATATAAAACACAGTTCCATTGGCCCCATATATTCCTAGATAACATTTCACATTTCCGCCACATTCGTAGCACCGCATAAATGCCATTCTTGCAATAGTGAGATACGTTTCAAGGGACTTACACTGGCTTATGTGTCTCACACAGAAAAATATAAGCTTTCGCGAAGACATGGCAGGAGAGTGTAACACAATACACTTAGTAAGCAGATAATATTATGTATCTTGAAAAAAAAACATGAACCCTTTTTTCAGGTGAATAAATTGTTCGGTAAATCCGTAGAACAGCGCAGCTTATATCTTATTTATGGTTGAGAGATGGTCTGTGAGTGCCCACCGCTACTTTTGTACCAGATAGCTACGTATAACTCACGTCTACACAAATAATTCATGAATCTCACTGAAAGTTTCAGAGTTTTTACATGCCTGTTGAAATTGAATAGCTATTTGGGTAGGCACTCAGTTGTCAAAAAAAATTGGGTCATTTAATCATGACGATCTCGTAAATACGAAGTACGTTTTTATTCAACGTTTTCCCCTTTTTTGACCAAATGACTCCACATCATAATTTATTGAATTTAATATACTCAACTACAGCCTCTACAGCTCTATCCCCAAGCGAGACCGCTGAGATCGAGGGAACGAATTTTCAATTTATTTTAGTGTTTGTAAACCCGTTTGATTTTCGACAAGGAATAAGCCACATTCCACATTTCCGTGGGCATCATCAAAGGCAACTACTAAGGGATAACCTTGTAAAGGAGTCGTGTGGGCCAATATAACAAGATACGTTTGTATTATGGCAATATTGCCAACCGTCAGTGTTTTGCAGGGTTCGCAGCCTATGTATCCGACGCGATCTACCTCTATCATCAACGTCCACAAACAAGTTTGTTGACAGAAGCTCCGAAGCTTATCCGTCTAACACAAACGATAGTGGCAACTAGCGTTTAAAGGAAAACAGCGCAAATTCCGCCGAGAGACAGATCAATAAATCAAATCTTGCTAAAGTTACGAACCCTCGAAGTTGGGAGCATTCCCTTTTTCTTCACGATGCTAATAAAATAACTTCACTCCGTCTTAAGCTTCTAATTTTCGTATTCTATAATTGGACCCGATGTTATTTTAGGGAACAATGTATTTAATGCCTTCGCTTATTGTACAGGAAATTCGGAAATTATGCATGGAAATTATATTAGGTACCTAAGTATTATGGATTCGACACGTGTTGGCATAGTTAAGTTAGGTTAAACAATGTTGCGTGCTTCCAAAACTATGTTAGCAGTGGCAGCCAGACACGTTGTTTGCCTACCAATCAATATTTCAATTATGTTTACCTTGTGGATCTTATATTGTAGGCTCTATCGTAAAACGCGACTACATACCAATTTTACTTTAAAAGATGGACGAGATACTTTGTCTGGAATATGGATATTAATGATCAATAGTATAATATGGAAACCCATTTCATTTTGTGGACAATGGACACACTGGTTATTTCCGAGCCGAAATTATGATATCTGGTTATTGCTACCCATTCCGCAATTTAAGGTATGACTCCGAACAACGTTGCACGCGGTGCTGCCGCAGCAGAGCACGGCAGCAATGTCACGCAGCATTGCTGCCGTGCTCGGAATGTAATCTCATATAAACCTATACAACATTTTTGGGGACCAGTAGTGACGCGGCAGGCAGCGTTGTTCGGAATCATACCTTTATTTGCTTCAAACGTACACAGAGCTTAACACGAAAGCACAAGAATGAGTTTTGTGCATAAGTACGAACCTAATGGATAAGAACAATTAACGTAATAGATCAAATTAGTTGTTTTACTTTAATATTAAAGTTAGAATGACGGCTTTACTTCCTCCGACTAGCTGTAATTCCTAAAGTACCTTCACTAAGTAGATCTGCTCGGTAGTTCGTATTTCCACCAACTGTTACGACCGAAATTAAGTTTAAGATAACAATTATCATCCGTAATTTCGTTTTAGGGGTTCTCTTATACGTGACTGGCAGGACGAGCAAATTACAAGGCTCGGATTATTTTGTATTTCATGGCTCGAGTTTGATTTAAATCATTGTCGACACAAAGGATTTGTTGCTAATAAGTACATTCTAATTTTACGATTTCAAACTTCTATTTGATACTTTAATTGCGAACACAAACCAGTTTTTGTTAAATTCCAAAATTACTGTAATTATCCTATGAACGGATCCCTTTAATCACAACTCTAATGAGAGGTATTTAATTGTAACCTTTCGTACATACCTATTCTATGTAGGTAGGTACATTCAAGAAGTATAATTTCGTCATCTTCTGGTACATAAGTGGCGTCGCTCACCGCACGAGTCATTAAACACTAAATACAAGGTCTTAATGAGCGAAGTATAAATCAGTTCAGTATTACAGTTTGTGGCGAGAAAAGCTTATTAGTTTGTAGTTGGCACGCCAATATATCCACCGTGGTCTAACAATTAGCGCTGGGAAATCCAGTTGAAATCAAAATCAAAATCAAAATATTTTATTTCACATAAACCTACATGGGCACTTATGAAACGTCAGAAGCTAGGTGCACGGTTCCAATTGGTCGTTTCCTATGGAGAAGAGCCGGCAAGAAACTCCACGGTTACTCTTTTAAAAATAATTGGCTTTTACAATATTTTCAAATTACAGTATTAGTAGGCATGGGAGGACAATGTAGGCCTTTCAACAAGTAAGTACCAGGTACTTAACAAAATAGATGTTCAGTAAATCTACAGTCCAATAAGCCTACAAAGTTCTCACATTCACAAAATAGAAAATAATCTATATAAAAGACAAACAATAAAAAATAAAAATAAAAACCTATTTCAGCCAAATGACGTGATTGCTATTACAACTGTAACAAATTGAATAATTATCATGTCCACAAAAGCTACTAGGAGTTGAAATTAAATTGGAGGTATCTATAATAATAGGAATAATGTCAAATACAATGATTATGTCAAGGATGAATGTAAAGAGAATAAACATGGTAATTTGGGAGCAGTTAATAGACTCTTACATAATTATGCCGTTTATAAGGTACCAGGGAAGCCACATGTGCAGAAGGAATTATTGCCAAACTTCCTTGTCATCAACGTAGTCTTTAATCTTATAATATGCTTTTTTGATAAGGACACGTTTGATATGGGTTTTAAATTTTCCATCGCTAAGTTCTGTAACCGACTTTGGCAACTTGTTATAAAAGCGGATACTGTTTATAAGAAATGACTTGCTTGTTTTAGTTAATCTAAATTTGGGTATGACAATTTCGTGTCTACTACGTGTATTTATATTATGGAAATCGCTTCTTGTTTTGAAAAGTCCTAAGTTTTTGCGAACATACAAAATACTTTCAAAGATATAGAGAGAAGACAGAGTCAGTATATCAATTTCTTTGAATTTGTCTCTAAGGGACTCGCGAGGACTCATTTTATAGATCGCGCGGATTGCCCTCTTCTGTAAAATGAAAATTGAATCTACGTCAGCTGCCGATCCCCACAGCAGAACGCCATAAGACATAATACTGTGGAAATAAGCAAAGTATACTAACCTAGCTGTGGCTATATCAGTCAACTGCCTTATTTTTCTTACTGCATATGCAGCTGAACTTAGTCTACCTGAAAGAGTTCTGATGTGGGCCTGAAAGAGTTCTGTTCCGCTTGAAAACTAAAGTTTGTGTGTAAGCCTAGAGGAAACTGCTGGAACCTGTCCGGAGTGTCCGGTCCATAATTCCCTAAATAAAGTAATGTAATCTACTTTCAATTTGCTTGCGAATCAATGAAATGAACTACTCAAGTACTCAACATGACACTGGCACAAAAGCCGAAATTAGCCCAGGGTTGTGTTAGGAAAAAAGGATCGACCAGATTCCACAAATAAAAGTCTCAGGAACTTTAGATTGAGCCAATTGAGGTTTCAGAGATTTCGTTTCATTGCTGTCTGAATAAAAAATAAAAAGTAAATGAATGTTTATATATCGAGATTGATTGGACCGAGTAACTGATGGCCAGCGAAATGTTGGAACCGGCGCGGCATCGCAGTTTAAATTACGAACTGAAAACTTTTACTCAAAACTTGTTTACTTTTGTGTTTTGCTTTTGTTAATAATATCGCTGTATCGCATCATTATCGTAACAAGAATGATTTTATAGGTTAAGGTCAAACAAATCGATAAAAAACAATAAAAATCTTTCTTCGTAAGACCATACATATTTTTATTATGTAATATCATTAAAATGATAGTAAAACTTAGATACTGGCAGAATTACACCCATAAAGTAGCAGAACCGAGACGTGGCAGTCTTAGAATAATAATTTACGACCCTAGGTTTATTACTAATGGTATTATATTATAACATCCATACGACGAATTATGTCCTTCTAACACTGTACATTTTTATAAAAAATAAAACGGAAAATATCCATTGCATGCATTCGTACTTCGCTAATTAATTTTCCTTCCGTCCCTGCATGTCAGTCGAGCAACGAGTAGGTACGATATAAACACACGTCAAAATCATTTGTTCATGACTGCCCTATTTAGCAGGCAGTACCACCGCCTCTGTTTAATCAATATTGACTTAATTAATTCATCACATTGCCTGTACATGTTTACACAACAACCTTCCACTCAAACCACAGTTTCCCGGATAGAGCTCCATCCCCGCTTTACTAAGTGCTCCAAGCAATATTAATTGTTATTCATTCACTGCACACACTACAAACTGCGTGTTTAAATATTCTAACACACACCCAATTACATGAAATATGTCGTCAGAGAAATTATTTTCATGGACCCAAAGCGTAAAGTTTAATTAATGTTCGAAATTCGTGTTAAGTTTCAGGGAATCTTATGTTTGTTACAAAGTCAACAGACTTCGATATTAATTAACTATAAGATTTTTTTTTTTAAAGCGGGTTTCTACGTATGTTCCTGTCAACGTAAATGGATTAATTAATTTTATCCTGGGAAAAGAAAGAAGTGCTTTCTTTCTAACGTTTTCCTTATGTCGACGCAAAGTAGAGCTCGGGGACCTCGGCTGCTCCGCTCATAGCCTCCTGAGGAATCGTCGCAAGAAAATATATTGTATAAAAAGGTTTTCTACGTACATTTAATTTATTTATGAGGTCCAAAGTTGTTGAGAAGGGAAATCTTGTTTGTTTTTGTATACCTACGAAATATTGGTTTTTATTATAGGAATTGAAGGGAGGGTTTATGAAGGAAAGGGAAAACCTACCTAAATCGGTAAATATTAGGGCAGTAATCCCCGAAGCTGTCAGATGAAGTAAGTGGATGCGTGAGCGACATTGTAATATTCTAGTTAAATATTGGAGTGGCGGGTGCCGTTAATGAAATTCCCCAAACGGACCAGGCAGGGCAAGCAATTTGACACATACGAGGTATCAATTCACATGCAAAATAGCCCCGAAAAGTCACCCATAAAATGTATAGTGTGCAAAGGGGATCTTTGATCCTGTGCAAAGCGTTTTTGGGCCTTGCCTATACAGTAGACCAATGTACCTATGTATCTTTGCGAACTGATACTAAAGCGTAAATATTTTTTAAATATTTCATGCAACAGCAACGACGAACTCGGAAAAGGCAATTATAGATAAACATTCACAAAGGCAATGGAAGAAAAGCGTTTCATTACAACTGGCGTCTGTGATATTGTTTTGTATTTTTAATGAATATTTATGCGATTCTATTTTTCATGGAGATTATTATTTATTTATGCAAATTAAATCCTTGAACAGTAACTCCAGGGTACAGTGATAACGGTAGGTATATAAAAATTATAAAATAATTATAAAGAAAGTTATTTTATAACCTGGTGGTTATGGCGCGCGACAATTTTCTTTGATTACTTAATCTTCAGCCGGGCGGCCATGTTAATTTTCCGGCCGACGACGACAAGACTTCATTTAAATTATTTACTTAGGTATTTATGTCGACCACCGCACTTATTTTCTAAGATCTGTCTTTTAATAGCTGTTGTTATTATTATAAGATAGATACTTTAATTACGTACCCGGAATATCTTACAGGAGAAAGAATAGAGGGGAGGTTATTATCCATCGATAATAATGACTTTGATTCTATTATGATAGACCTACTCATGTTTTTTTAGTGCAGCAGAGATAAATTAATTTCAACTTTGTTTTATATGCAAATAGGTTCTCACATACAGAGATTATATTAAAGTTAGCTACCATCTGCGTTCATGAGCGGCTAGTAGACCGGAGCGGCCGGAAATGTAAAAAGTTAATTACCACAAAATTTGGTCTAGCGTTGTTTCATTTCAAATATTCAGTTTTTTACAAAAGGTAGAGGTAGATACCTAAGGTAGAATTTAATGTCAATAAGCCATAACTTCTAATTTTCTTACATCCAACATAAAATTATGTTGGTTGTAACAAAATTAAAGGCCATGTTGGTAAATTCAAGCCAACGAGCTGCGATAAGATAAAAGGCGGTTGTGAACAAGAAATTTCGGTTCTACTTGAAGTAAGATGTTGTGTCTAAAGTCTTGTTTACACTAGTGAAATAAAAGAGTTCGTGATGACTGTATTACCTACTGAACATCGAAGTTTAAAACACCGATGTACTTAAAAAAAAAACGAAGTACTCGCTGAATCTCGATCGTAATCGCATTCGGGGTTAAGTAATTCGATATAGCAAGATTTCGATGTTCCGTACATCGCGATTATGAACATTCTCAATTAAGTAATTCGTCATAGCGTACATTTTAACTCACGTAAATCGTACTCATAAACTTTATAAATACAGTACATCGGTGTTATAAACTTCGATGTTCAGTAATACAGTCGTTCGTGATCAGTAAGATTTTCCGGTGCACGGTAGTAGGTACTCAACCGCGTTACCGACCTGCTGGCTAGCAAAATTAGTATCTACTTCTTCATCTTGTCGATGGCAACACAAATTCAGTCGGTCCAGAATTTGTCACCTTCAGTAGCGCCCATCAGTTCCTATAACATGCAAACAACAGGACAGCACCTCCTAGACTCTAGTAGATTTAGGTGGTAGGTTGAGTATTGAAATACTAGGCCTCCAATGTAAAAGCTCTGGGTGTGTACCAGTAAAATAGTGTCAAGAGTATTACTACCAAACGAGGCATCTAAATTGGGCCATTAAATGGTACAGTAAGTCTCTAATAGCCACATTTGAGTATAACTCTCAACCAATGGAAACAGCCTTAATCGTTTCAAGTAACTACACAGCTAGTGAAGTATCCGCTGGCTCTACACTATTTACTAACCTATTTCTTAAGATCTTTTAAGACCTCGGCGTTCCACCTACGGCAAAGGAATCGAGGTATTTCTTTAAAGATCGCGTTCCATTGCAATTTGAAAGAAAGCTTGTGATAAACGAGGTTGAAGAAATAGCGCAATATACTATAAAGTTACACTGAAAATACTGAAATGCGTTGCACCGCAAAGTCTCAGAATAAAACCCCGAGGGTGGATTTTTAAGTAAATAACCTACAGCACAAAATGTGTACTCTCGACTTTTACCTCTCGGTCGCAGGTAACGAACGTCGATGTTCAATTTATTTTTTGTCCAGAAACACGAAAATGGAAAATCATCCGGTGCAGATGTTCAATTTGTTGGAAAAATTGCAATTGGAACATTATGACAGAATTTTGTGTGGTTGAAAATGGGTGAAGGTTAAAGTGGAGTGGTAAAATGATTGAACCACAGATTATACTAACACAAAACACATTTTGTTAATGACGCCATTTATAAAATGTGTGTGTAAAGCCTGGTAACAGCGTAAATAAAGGTTTTGCGGTGTTCTATGTTGGTATGAACAATGCATTACTTACACAAAGCTTTATTACGAGTATGTATCCTGAATATTCATAATCAGTCAAATGAAATAGAACCTATTAAAGTATTTATAAAATTAATAACGATATTGATCTTTTGATTTGTTTTTGATTCCCTAATTGATGACATCTCTACTCAACAGATTTTTTTAAAGTAACTTTTATGTAACGACAAACTTTTTGGTCATCGTTTTATAGCTTTCTTCCAAATACACTTCTGAAATCAAGTTAAAGATACAATTATGGCAGCAAAATCTTCTTTGTTGTATATCAACCGAGGTAATTAGGTAGGTACATTTCCGTTTCCGTCCATAAAGCAGTAAATAATGAATAAAAGAAGTAAAAGGGCGTTAAATTCGCAGAAAAGCGCCTAATATGCTTGGTTATAAGGCTAATGTGCACGCTTTGCCTAACTAATAAAAGGAAAAGCTTTCATCGTGAAAAGAAAAACGCGGTCCGTATAAAACGCAAAGTCATTTTGTGAGTTCCAGGTTCCAGGGTATTAGATACCGTGAAAGGCTTTTTAATGACTAAACACTGAACACTAAACCATTTTCTTAGACATTACGTACTGTCTATGAAGAGCAACATCGTTAACTTTTTAATAGCCTATATTGTCCAATTTTGAGGGAAAGCCATGTTTGATGTTGTGAAAATGTTCTGAAAATTATTACTACTTATACACTTAAATCAGTCGGTTCCAACAGAGCCACTTTTGGTTCTTTTTCGTTTTATTTGTTGTGGGATGGTTCAGGAAATGAATGGATTTCCGAAATGTAATTAAAGAACGATAAAAAAACCATTGAGCATTTACCGGAGATATTTGTGTACTTACCTACAGTTTAGCGTTTTCCCTCGGGCGCCAAAAAGATAGCAAGAGGAAAAAAAATATCGAGGGCTTGTTTATTTTCCTATATATTCCGTTCAACGTTCTCAAACTTCATTACAAGTTGGAAACTATAAGCTAACGATCCCGATCAACTTCTGCGACTTGAAATGAAATATAACTTTCAGGAGCGATTTATATCTGTACTCTTTACAGAACTTTAACTTCAACATTTACTTACACATTTCTAACAAGATCACAAAATAATGATAAAAGTAAGCAGAAAACGCGAGAGCAGTAGTGGCCCAGTGCTAACGCCCGCGACTTACGACTTGTAGGTCATAGGTTCGAACCCTGACAGGCGCTTTACTTTGTGTAAATTATTTCATCACCACTGCTCTCAAAACGGTGAAAGAAAATATCCTGACGAAACCGGCATGTCCTAGAACCAAAAATTCGAAGACATGTGGCATCTACCAACCCGCACTGGGCCCGCGTGTTGGGTTTTGGCCCACACCCTCTCACAGAGAGGAGGCCTGTGTCCTAGCAGTGGGAACGTTATAGGCTGATTATGTAAGCAGAAAACAATAGTATTTGTTTGGGAACGTTAGAAACTGCTATAACCCTGTTATTTTAAGTGGTAATAGCGAACAAGGTGCAGAATGTGTCGTTAACCGTGTTTCGGACCGGATCTAGTTATCCTTACCAAACGAAGGTAGTTTTTGCCGTCGCAGCATTGCGTAGCCACGAAAAAACCATCAGCGCTTTATTGGAGAAGTACCCTTTTGAGCGCCGGGCGGGCTCTAATGAGGATATCGCGACCGACAGCTCGAAAGAAGTGCTTATACCACCGTTTTATTCGTGAAAATCCGCTGAAGGAGCAAACGAACAAAGAAAAATAATATTGGAATAATGAAGCGGTTAATTCAGTTATACATTTGAAAATTAAGGTTTCTCTGGTTTTCGGAGTGTGTATTTTTTTTCATTCTGCGTCGACCGACCCCAAATATCATGGGACAAGGGCAGGTAGATAATGAATTTTGAAGTACCTATCTAATTTTTTTGGGAAATGTTCACTAACCAATTCAATTTAAGAAAAAAAAAAACAGAATCTTATTCGCCAGGCCATTTCACTAAAGACCTACATACAAATTGTATTTGAAAGCGTTACCATTTGCTAAACTGCTCCCAATCTACTTAAAAATTATCCGAATTCCAACTCAATATCTAGAGAAAAAATATATTTTCTGAATGATTGAACGGTCCCAACTTTTACCGTGATTGAACAAAAACTGATCGCAATTCAAATCAAATTCAAGATTACGAATTCGGTAAAAAGTTAAATACCTAAAGCAAACTTTTCAATCATACAATTAAGTTTTCCATTCATATTGCTAGGGTTGGGAAACAAATCAATGTGCCCGTGACTAATAAATTATCCTATTTTTAGTCTCTCCGACCGATCGCCCCTCTACCAGTGAATAAAAGATGAGTTTGCAAATGTGGTAGACTACCCGCGCTGTTCCAATCTTCTTCCGACTCATAAAAGTGTTAGTGTTACGAAATAACCGACTTTGCTACAAGTACTTTTATGTTTCATTCTCTATCTGTGGTCTACAATCAGTCCAACCAATTGTGGTCAGCCGATAGCGGCTGTCCACTAATAAATTGAAATGGACCGCGTCATAGTGTGCTACAACGGACGATTAGCGGTGGGCGGAAGAGCGGCGGGAATCACCTCCCCTGGCAGGGGAGCTGTGTAGCGCAGCAAAATATAGTTTCGGCGAATACCTAACGAAAATCAGTTGCACCCGTTGGTTGAAGTGAGTACTTAGTAATAAATACTAAGTACTCACTTCAATTAGTATTGAAGCTGCATTTTCAAAAAAGTTATTTTGTACTTAGTTTGTCGTATAGGCACACGTTTAAAGAAAATAATCCAACGATGACTTTAACTTCATGCGGCAGCCAGGGTTTGTTTTGTTTTATTTTAAAACTATAGGTATGTTTATTTCAAAGACTCATCGTATCATAGCTCGCAAGCTCGTAGCGTCTACCTTGTCTTGAGTGAGAAGTTTCTTATCTAATTTGACACGTCAACTTGACGCCATCTGGAGTCTGTGAGCTTGCAGCTTTTGACGACTTAGATTTTATGTAATAGGTCAAGATATCTTTAATGGAACGTCAGTCAGAAAACATGCAATTAAGCTTGGACAAATAAGAACATAACAGGAAAAAACGTCGAGTGGTGCCGAGGTACGAAAGCTTTCCATTATATTTTCCTAGCTATACTAAGACATAAGAGTCTTATGGTTTATGGAACCATCGTAGAGTCCAAGTTGGATTTATGGAGGCTGAAATCTTCAACAACGACAAACAGTGAAAAGGGTACTCAGTATGAGAAAAAGCCTTTGCAACTCAGAGGTACGGTCACAAATTCTTTTTCCCGTTCTTGTCCTATGATACTTGGGGTTGGCGCAAAGCGTTTTTCTCTTCCATTCCATCAATCGTAACTACCTTTTCATTCATTTCATCCATCACACTATATTCATCTATCTATTCTATTCCTACAGCGGCAGAACTAGTAAAACAAAGTACTTATTCATTGCCTTTTCAAAGCAAGTGTCGAACAATATCAGTGATTGAGTTTTACGTGAATAAAAAAAAATAAGACGGCGAGCACACGCAGCCACATTCGTGGTTGTAACTATTCAATAGAACGGGCTTCGGAGAGAGTGATCCCATTTTGTCAATTATTGTAGCTTCACTATATTATTTTCTATTGATTGTGTCAAAGGTAAACCTAGGATATCTATAAATATACAAGTACTTCAGTTTCGTAATGACGCTCTGTTCAGTCCACTTCGAAAGCTCTTAATTCTATTAGTGAGGACATCCCTGTTTTATGTTGGGAATTGATCGCTCGGGAATAGACAAAGAAAGGTTGTTGTTTTCATGTTTATGGCTAGCGTTTAAGTTGTTTACTGTGTGGTGTATGTACATTAATCTTGTCTTATGTAAAGAGTGTAGGTGGACTTAGGTGATACTGAATCGAACCACTTAAGGTGTGTAGTAGGTATGTAAGATAACTAATCTATGTCTTATGTGGAACTAAAAACAGGCATAGATATATTCTTAGGTCTGTTACATTCTGAATCCTTTGTTAAAGAAACACATGAGTGAGTATACACCTGGAATGATACTACGGGTCTTAATACTACTTACTCATCTTCCGAATATCACAAATGATAATATTTCACGGGCGCCCAAATAAACGAGGACGCCAGCGAGTGCGAAAATATTATTTTATTTTTCCGCCGAGAGTCACCTTCCAACATTTGATGTTTCATCCTAAAATAACAACTTATTTTTCTTTTTAGTATTTGTCATCGAAAATACATAAAAGAACACGGGACCTTTTTTATAATAAACTTTGATGTAGAAATGGATCGTAATGAATTTAAAAAAGGTATCAGATTATACATTAAAACATAAGTCTGGGACCGCGAGACGAGAAAGTTTGTTTGCCTCCTCAACGATTACTCAGAATATAACCCCGTAATGTGTACCCAGAATCTTATTGACTTTTAAACTAATAAAAAGTTTTGAAGCCAATATATTTATGGAAATATACAGCTTTATACTTATTTTATATTTATACTTATTTATACAAACTTAAAAATAACTTTTGTAATAATGGGTTGCGTCGCGGTAAATTTTATTTCTAAATCCGGTCGTCATGACATGTTGGCTAGCGTTCTGCAACGATCTCTAAAGGGGATTAAGGTACTTGTCTTTACAGACAGACCTCCAAACTAAAAATAAACCTTTCAACCCTTTTCGGTTAAGAACGTTAGGGTTTTGTATAAAAGGAAAAAAAAAAAACATAAGTGGCTTATCTCGACCAAAAGGGTCTAGAAAGAAGTACTTGTTGCTTATCACTGACTTTACGGAATATCGGACTCCTGAGACATACATAGTTGTAAATCTTATTTGGATCGGATCCAAATCCGTTTCACTTCTTAGACTACTCTCGCACTATTTTGTCGTAAAGAAAACTCAGGACCGAGTCTCAAGAGATATTCGAACCCTGTTTTAGGCGCCCTGGGGGACTAAAACAGTCACTTTGGCAGAATCATAAATATTCCAATAATATTATGAATCATATTTAAAATCGTAAAATGTCACAAACTGACAATTCATAATGTTATCTGCGTGCAATTCTTTTTAGGCAAATTCATCGTTTTGACAGTTTTGTATGGAGATTCGTAAAATGATACACAAATTATTAATTGCTATATTTAACATTAAATTATTATGCTACATTACCTATGTTAAATTAAAATTACGGTCATTTTATGAGTTACCTTCGTCATTTTCATGCAGGAATATTTACAACAAATATGAATTGAATTGAGTACATATGATTCAGCTAATATGATTGTGTCACCAATTTGTATCAAATTAGAGGAATTGCTAATGCTCCACTGGGAATTCAGGAAATTACTTACTTTTAGAGGAATTTCTTAATTTTAGGTTCTTAGAAAGAATTGACTTCATCAAAAGCTAAGTACAATATTTAAGGATACATACTGTTTATCTGTACTAATATAATAAAGCTGAAGAGCTGGTTTGTTTTTTTGTTTGTTTGAATGCGCTAAGCTCTGAAAATACCAGTCGGATTATAAAAAAAATCTTTTTGCATTTCGTAGCCCAATTTTTGAGGAAGGCTATAGGCTATTTAACATCGCCGAACCGAGCGAAAAGAAAAAAAAGTCAGAAAGAACGCTCAGTGAAAACGAAATAATAGTGCGGGCGAACGATGCGATGCGACGCGGTGGGTCGGGGGAACTATTAATTTCACGCGGACAAAGACGCGGGCAGGAACTATATTAGTGTTTTATAAATACAAAAGTAACAAAAAAAAAAGAGAGCATGACTCGAGGCACAAGGATTTGGTATAACGTAATTTACTTTTCCCTTTATTCCCCTAAAGACACAGCGAGAAGTAGCCGTATTGTTCTTGGGGATTAAGTTTTATCTTAAAAAGCCCTTTAACTTATGTTGAAGTCTTCTCATCGAGTTGTATCCTACTGGTTTTTATTATACTTTCTATTTATAAATTGATGGCCTCCTAGAATTTTTTAGGTGGGTTATTAGAATCACCAGCTCAGCCGTAAAGGCAGTAAAGGTCCGCAGCACGCATGGCCGCACCGTCGTCGATCGGCGTCAGTCCAGCGTTTATCTCCGAAATTGAACAGCTCCGATCTGCCTATTAAATTAGGAGTAGGATACTGGCCACTTCACGGTTAACGAGAACAATGCAATTAAGATAAAGAGGATTAAGATTATGAGAGCGCCGGGAAGTGAATTAACAATTTATACATCGAGCATCCGGCGCGTATAATGAACTACAGAATTTGAAATCCTTTCTAACAAGTCTTGCTCCAAATTGAATCGCACTGTTTTCTATTATACTGAAAATTTTAACAAACAATTTCTAAATGGTGCAATACAATACAATACCTACCTACAGCAGTTACTCATGATTCAAGCACATAAAGCGCTGGCAAAGTTCCTTCGAAGTAACATCTAAAGATTTTATTGAAACATGCTGAGGCCAGCGAAGTGGAAACATGAATAGCGCTGCGCTTCACAACTAAGTATGTGAAGGTACTCTTAGTATAAACGTATACTTACAACGTGAACTATCGCGTTGTCTACATTTATGCCACCTTTACATGGACAGTACTCTCCGAAGAGACTTTAATAGTAGAATACGTTCGCGTTTAACTTTGACTTACGTCGGCAGGAATTTAGCAAGGCTGACGAAGTGACATAATCGATGAACATTTTTTTGTTTCCTTTTCTTTCATTGTTCTAAAAGATCCATCTAAGTGACGTAATTTAGCGTCATTCCTTCCTTCATTCTTGAAACTTGAATTTTCGAGTCACCGGAGCATGTTCTTTTTCCTCGCTACTCTCTTTCAAATAGTCCAAAGCTCTTGGCATTATCTTGTGCGGAGCGCTCATATGAGAATGATTCGACATTTTACCGAGTGCTTGTATTTGAACCGTGCTATATATTTTATTTTTATGTTTGTTTGTACATTTTCGGATTAACCATGTCCACATTACCTACAATACGGTGAAGTTGGATCAGCAGGTGTTATTGAGGCTGCCCAGTACCCATGTCTGCATAATAGATAATTATTCATGGTCATGCAAAGTTCATTCGCTTTAAATATGTTATTCACCTTTGAATTTGTATCAAGAAATAGAAAAGCTCGTGTAGCGTTTAATTTAAGTATTCTATACCGCATCGTCGTTGAATAATTTACTATCTAATACAACTCGGTACAAAGACGGATATTATTATTTGATTAGCAACTAAATTATTTAGCAGCATTCGAAATTTACTAATGGAATCTGCCATAAATCTATTCAGAACACGACCAGGTATCGGAATCAGTATTATTTTCAGATCAATTTTATTGTAGGACCGTGAATGCTTTCCTTCAGGAATTCTGTATTCAATAGTTCTATTTTCGTAGGAACACAAAATAAATTGCTGTGAGCATGGACGCCTACGCGATTCCAATCAAATAAACGAAAATCGATTATGGTTCGCTATTACTTTGAAACAATCAAGCAATCAATCACAAATTCAATTCGGGATGAATTGTCAAACATCGTAGGTAAATCTTTTTCAAAACAACAAGCCGGATCAAAGAATTAGCGAAAAATTATTCTTTTATCAGAGAAACGTTAAGCGTGAGCTGTAATTAAATACGGGGATCGTCACGTGACTCTGAAGAAGAGTGATTGATGTTACGAATTGCTTCCATTGTCAGGAGCGAAAAAAAGTGGATTGACGATATCCAATTTATCGGCATAGCGAAAAATTGAACACCTAAAAGGTGCAGAGATTGAAAATAAAAATGTTGTAGTGAAACACTGGAATATTTGCGTTCGGTCGGGGCCTTTATTTACTGTGTAAATTAAACATTAACAAGATAGAAAGCCCTCATCTCTATGTAGATTGTGGGTTCGGTTATTTAAGCTTGACTGCGTAATACTGACAAATCACAAATTAGCCAATCTACAATAAACAGTTATAGAGAGAATCAGATATTAAGCACAAAATTGTGTTAATATCGGAAATAAATATTAGAAGGAATCATTACATTAGTTTTCGGTCACGGTGTCAAATATAGCAACAGTTTGATTACGTACCAGAGACGTTTATACGACCATTGATTTACTTATAGTAGTTATAATTCCCAATAATACACAACATGAAATACAGCAATTCGTTCATAATTCTTATTAATGTTTTTGAAAGGTCAGGGGGCCTAAACCGGCCACATTAATGTTTTTGAAAGGTCAGGGGGCCTAAACCGGCCACATTAGCAATTTGTCTACCAGCAATTCGTTTCCTGAATTCCCAGCTGTCATTAGCAATTCCTCTAGTTTGACACAAAAGCAATTCGTCATTTGTGGACCATTTTACGAATCTCCATAGAAAACTGACAAAGAGATGAATTATTTCGTAATATGAATTGCACACAGATCGTAGTATTATGAATTGTCAGTAGTGACATTTTATGATGATTCATAATATTTTCCTATTATGATTCTGCCAAAGTGGCCGTTTTAAGGCCCCTGTTCCGCCGTTCCCTTGGCAATCCAACCATAAAATTTATAAATCTCGTTGAATTTTTTAAGCGAACAAATACTTACAACCCGTGCGCTGAGGTTACGAGGCCATAACTCTAGTAGAGTAACGTACCTATTGCCTTAACTACAGATTAAATAAGTAGCAGTATTATATCTCGGCAGTGACTTTGAAATAATTACCAACGGCCGCTTGGTAGATAAACCTTCCGCGTTCGTGCGGACCTGCCGCGCACTCGATACTGTTGCGTACTGATATACACTGAGATTTCTATGAAGATAGAATACTACATTTGTTTATACTGTGCCCTAAGCCCAATACAAAAGCTGGGATTTTAAGTAATTTAGGCAATAAAACTTTTTCAAATCCGGCTGGTATTTCCAGTATTATGTACTAGGTACGTATAGATAATTATCCTCCCAGAATATTGCTAAATAAATCAGAATTCGTAATTCAAAAGCAAACGCGCAAATAATGCCTGAGAGAAGACGCATGAAGACTGAACACCGCGCTACATTGCCCGCCGCTTGCCCCGGGAAAGTCCTGCCAAGTTTTCCTCTCCAATGTTTTCACAGCGGAATACCAACAAAACTGCAAGGATGAAACTCTTGTCGGCAACTACGCACTCGAAGCGTCTGAGGTCTAACTATAAGCCGGATTGGGAACAACTTCGGCTCTCGGAAATACTTTAGCTGCATAATATAGTATCCGTCCAACGAAGGGCCAAGTTGGTATCTCCATCAGAATTTGTTTGTAACTAAGTTAGAGGCAATAGTCTGTGTGATGACACCATTGTTAAGTTCTATGATGATGAATTGAGCTTCTAAATTATGCACAATATACAGGGTGTTAGGGTAAACACAACCAGTGGTTTGGTTGCATTTATAGAATGTGAAATTAATGGAAAATTACGTTTTTTTTTTTAATATTCATATTTCCACAAGATTCATATTTGCCCTAGCGACCAACTTGCGTCTCAACACGGGGCCGTGCGGGACGTGACCAGACCGGTCGCGAGCGCGACCCCTCCCTCAGTCAGTCAGCTGTTTCGCTAGCGAGCACGATGTCGGATAGACACTTGTTTTTTTTTTTTAAAGAAAATAACTTTTGTTTTTTGTTTTCGGTCATTTATTTTTATATTTAAGTCAACTACCCATGGTTTGAGTGACAACGGTGTTTGTTTCAGCTTTAGGTGAGCATGTTATATAACTCTCTCTCTCTCTCTCTTTCTAGCTATGTATCCCCCATGGTGGTGGGGTCAGCCTTCCTGGTCTTTCTCTTCCACTTCGCTCTATCTTCGACATAGTCTTCGGCATTTCGTCTTAATTCTGTCGTAACATAAATCCGTCTTCAACTTAACCCCATTCCCATTAAACATTGTCCGTAAAGTTTTAACGACAAAACACAATTCAATTAATAGTTGTGCAGTTAGTTGTATCGTCGCCATCCATAACTGTCGCACAACATTACATGTAGGTTTATCCAGATGCCAAGTCCCAAGGATACCTACTGTAGATAGCGATGCCAAAGTAAAATAATCATTAGTCGATGTGTAATAAGATATATTTACATAGAACACGTGTGAATGCGGATTATCTTTGGAAGAAAATTTAGTGTGGAATGAGTGTTACTGCTCGGAATATCTGACTATGTGGCTTTAAATCTGTAGACAGGTTGAGTCGATTTGGTGTAAATTTAGCTGGAATAATCTATAGGAATAGCTAAAACAAATGCTTTCCTGCTTTATCAACATATTTGTAGGTGGGTAATCCAAATAGGCACTTCTTTCAATAATCCTTTGCTTTTAGCGTTAATTAAACCATGATTTGTGATTCAAATTATAGGTACATTTTTGTTTAGTTCGTAGAATTATATATGCTATGTTAAATTGAATTCTTGTCCAGTCAAAGGCTCAATAATTCTGCTATTTCTTAATAAAGTACTGCAAAAAAAAAACATATTTCCCGGTAACGCAGAGATAAAGATCATTATTTAGCCTAAACAATTCCAAAATGTATGTAGTAGTAGGCGTTCGTCCATACAGGCTTAGCCCAAATTCGATTCAAGTGATTCAATCCCACTCTGGAGAGATTGAAAGGATTCTAGAGGAACTGATTGGATGGAGTGTGCCACATCACTACGACACGTGTAGGTACATACGTATACACACTATTTATTTATGAATAGCTTTTATACAAAACAAGTGAATTGTGGGACGATTGGAACTAAGGAAAAGTATATAAAATAAATAAACGGTACCTAGATTACATTGAACTCTTCTTGTCGTGGGTGTTTTAGAAATGTCAAATGAATATTAAGTTTTAAACCTTCATTGGCTTCAAGTTAAGACCATTTAGAACTTAAATAGTCTTTACATAGTATTAAAGCCTTTAAAAAGCTAAAGGCATTAATACCAAGGGCCGGTTGTCGTCAGAGTTGGTAAATGATTTTGGGCGTGTTTAATTGTTTTTGCACTAAGGTTAAAGTGTCCTCGCTTCTGAACTATTTTATTTTATTATCACAAACAAACAGTTACGTAATTCTAGGTGTAGCAAATAGAGACGTTAATAGATCTTCGATAACTTCTGTGGCGTCTGCAAGTTGTTTACGTCGAGTTTCATGCCATACACCCGTTTAAACGGTCTATGAAACATTATTTCCTTCTGAAGTTTTATCTCTAATGTGCTAGACGTAAAACAAAAATAACTGCGGCGCCGCTCTAACGAGTTAAAAAGGAATAAATTATTTATATATGGAGCAAACAACTTTGGATTTGGGGCTTGTGGTTAGATGGTTCAATGGCTGCCGTACGGGTCAAAGCGAGTTAAAGTTGCGCTTGCAGCGATCAGTTCAAGTGTTGGTGATCATTCCTTACCCATCAGGGAATTCTAAGGCATGGTTGCGGGATAGTCCGAAAGGGATACCGGGACCCTGGCAACAGGCAACTGAAGGAACACGGGTGGGTTATAGTCATTAAAAGTCTGACACGCCCTTCCGCTCCGCCCAGAGCGGAGAAGTCATTTGATGATTTCCCACCCACAAAAAAAAAGAAAAAAAAAAAGGGAATTCTAAGGCATGTAAAACCGCCACGGGTAGTTAAAACAGCTCTAAAAGACTAAAATTTAGTCACATTTTCTCGGTTTTGAAACCGACTATAACATTGTTGGAAAATCTACAAATACAGGAACTTTAAAAAGAACTGAAAATTTTAAATTGAATTCATTTCTCGTTTCTCAGATATATTATTGCAGTTACATGTCGCTACAATAGTACGAGCGACAATCGCTGACATGCGACAGTGTGCCTTGTTATAATAGAGAGGCACTGAGACTGCTAAGCGTTATCTATGCAAAACTTTATGATGAAGATTTAAATTATACTAGAGCTGCGCTCGTACGCGTATGCTAATTTAATAATTTTAGTTCTCGACGAGTTTTAGTCATTTCAACTGACAAAGATAAGTTTGAAGTTAATTACATATTTTCAAACTAATTAAAGTATTCACTGGTCAGTTGCTGCCCAAATAATTAAGCGAGGCGATTAAAGTTTTATTTTTTACGGTTTAAATCGTCACATTTTTATGGCTTTTAATTATCTCTTCATCTAAATTAGCCAGTGTCAGCGGTCATATTTTTAACCCCCGACTGAAAAAGAGGGGTGTTATAAGTTTAACGTGTGTATCTGTGTATCTGTGTGTCTGTCTGTCCCATCTAGCTGCCAAACCGCTGAACCGATTTTGTTTTTTTTTGTTTTGTTTGAAAGGTGACTTGATCGAGAGTGTTCTTAGCTATTATTCAAGAAAATCGGTTCAGCCATTTGAAGATTATCAGCTCTTTTCTAGTTGATGAATGGATGTGAGCATCTTACACAGGTCTAATTGATTGTAAATTTTGAATTCTGTTACTTCAATGATATTAGAAGAATATAGTAACCTTGAACTGATGCTGCAGCATCACCTGGATGCAGGATACCCAACTCCCTCACCAACTTACAGCAGAGGTATCGTGTTTGGGCTCATTGGAAAGGTCTCAAAAAATAGGTTACAGATGGATGGTGATCAGGGTCTGATGATGGAGTAGGAAAGAGAAATGAGACTAAATTAGAAACTAGCTTCACTGTGGCAAAAGTACGTACAGCTACGCAGATATCGGCGAGCCGCGGTTTGATCATAGCGTTTCTACTAGTAATATAATATGAAATTTAAAAAGCTGGAAATAAAAGTTAAATTTAAAATTTAAAAAACCCCCGACAAAAACAAAGCATTTAAAAAGTAAATAAATAATATGTATTGGCCCTTTAAGTTTAATATAAAAGTTGTAGGTAATATTTTGATCCAAGCGTCGTCGCGTCAGGGGACGGCTAATGAAAACGCCAACATACACTAGGAATAATAAATATATGCTATTGTAGAAATGATAGTTGCTGTTAATTTCCTATTTTCATGAGCTGTCCCCCGACGCGACGACGCTTGGATCAAAATATTACCTACAACTTTTATATTAAACTTAAAGGGCCAATACATATTATTTGTTTACTTTTTAAATGCTTTGTTTTTGTCGGGGGTTTTTTAAATTTTTAATTTAACTTTTTCATTAGCCGTCCCCCGACGCGACGAGCGACGCTTGGATCAAAATATTACCTACAACTTTTATATTAAACTTAAAGGGCCAATACATATTATTTTTTTACTTTTTAAATGCTTTGTTTTTGTCGGGGGTTTTTTAAATTTTAAATTTAACTTTTATTTTCATTAAACCTTTTTAACCCCCAACTGAAAAAGAGGGGTGTTATAAGTTTAACGTGTGTATCTGTGTATCTGTGTGTCTGTCTGTTCCATCGTAGCTGCCAAACCGCTGAACCGATTTTGTTTTTTTTTGTTTTGTTTGAAAGGTGACTTGATCGAGAGTGTTCTTAGCTATTATTCAAGAAAATCGGTTCAGCCATTTGAAGATTATCAGCTCTTTTCTAGTTGATGAATGGATGTGAGCATCTTTCACAGGTCTAATCGATTAGAAATGTAGAATTCTGTTACTTCAATGATATTAGAAGAATATAGTAACCTTGAACTGATGCTGCGGCATCACCTGGATGCAGGATACCCAACTCCCTCACCAACTTACAGCAGAGGTATCGTGTTTGGGCTCATTAGAAAGGTCTCAAAAAATATGTTACAGATGGATGGTGATCAGGGTCTGATGATGGAGTAGGAAAGAGAAATGAGACTAAATTAGAAACTAGCTTTACTGTGGCAAAAGTACGTACAGCTACGCAGATATCGGCGAGCCGCGGGTTGATCATAGCGTTTCTACTAGTAATATAATATGAAATTTAAAAAGCTGGAAATAAAAGTTAAATTAAAAATTTAAAAAAACAGGGACAACACAAAATAGGAAATTAACAGCAACTTTCTACAATAGCATATTATATTCATTATTCCTAGTGTATGTTGGTGTTTTCATTAGCCGTCCCCCGACGCGACGACGCTTGGATCAAAATATTACCTACAACTTTTATATTAAACTTAAAGGGCCAATACATATTATTGGTTTACTTTTTAAATGCTTTGTTTTTGTCGGGGGTTTTTTATTACCTCAACCTCAAAATAAAATGCATGCTACATTCTAAAGTTTTTAACGTGAAATACATTGTCGTTGTAATTTGCTCCAGCGATTTTCCTTTTCTACACGGTTATTTTTCTTATGTATTTGCCGAGTACCTAATTGGGCAAATAAAAAAGGAACTGAGCGACCTATTACGTGAAATGTCAAATGATCGATATAGCAGATGATTCATACGGCGGCGGATCGCTTGACGGCACTATGTTTTATAGCTATAATATAATATCTGTAGGTAGGAACGTCGCTTTCATGGTTGTTCTCACCATACAATGCTTCCAGCGTGATTTATATCGAAATCTTTATGCATGAGACTACCCTCATTTTAGGCTCTAATGAAAGTTACCCTCGTAAAAATTGCATTTTATATTTTTTTGTTGTTTAGGCACTTTAGCATCAACTGATGAGAAACTTTGACGCAGGTAGATATTCGATCAAAGAAAGAATAATGAATCTAATATTTTGCGTGGGTCTATTTTAGTTAACTGTGAGATAGGCGCAAAGAAAACAATTTTTTAGGGTTGGTCCTAATAATATATTAAAAATATAATTTATATGTAAATAATTAAATATAGGAAATAAATAAAATAATATTAAAACTAATAATAGCAATTTAAATTTTAGCCAACCCTGATAATCTGCGAAGGCGTAGTAGGCATCAACAAAAATTATCGTATTTCGTGTGCTACTAACATTCCAGTGTCTCCTTTTCATGTTCTATGAAAGCTTTGATATTTTTTTAAAAACGACGCGTCCATTATATGGAAGTTTATTTATAAACATTTTTGAATTTCTCTGCTTAACTATACTTTTTTTTGACGTTTAAGTACGTCTCTTAACTTTAAGGCCGCTTTCACATTAGGACGTTAGCATCGCGACGGTAGCGCTGCAGAAGCACATTCCTTCACATTATTCACAGAAATACATATGTGTACCAGAGCAAATTGGCTGTGACAGACGGAGACAGACAGACGTAATGTTCTAATGTGAAGGAATGTGCTTCTGGCGTGCTACTGTTGCGCTGCTAACGTCGTAATGTGAAAGCGGCCTAAGTAAGCAACGTGTATTGTACAAGATTCAAAGAATGTAACAATTTTTTCCAATAAATAACCCATGGTGTTAAATTGCATAGTTAACTTATTAGCGCCAAGCGGTTGGTCGACTCTTCGTGTGACCTATTTTTTGCCATAAAACGTGGTAATGCTGCCAGCCTTTTAGGCACTTTTCCTGTTGACAGCGATGCGGACGAATTTTTTGATGCTACGATTACTTCCCCTTTTTTGTACTTTTACATATTATTATTATTATTTTAAGTCTGTAAGCTTCTGAATTATATAAATATGTGTCTATAAATAAAAAGTTCAGTTACAAACTGTAAAATATTATTTACTGTAATGTACATATAAGTCGTCGATAAATATTAACTTAATATTAACACGCAGAACTACTAAGTGCACTATCCACCAAATATCTTTGCTTATTTAATCAGGACGAAAAATATAAGCTTATTTCCGTAAACAGAAATTCTATCCCCTCTTTTGATTATTTTGGCCACTTTCGGCCGAATAAAGTAATTTTCTATGTTATGCGTCCCACCGGAATGTTATTTATAAAAGGTAAATTGTCAAAGTGATGGCGAGCTTTGAAAGCGCCAGTCAGCAAATTACTCTCGACCCCTCAGCCGTTTATTAATTCATTTTCCTTAGCTAAGTTAACGGAAACTATTTTGATATAAAGAAAATAGTTATAGGGACATAAATTATTTTCTCATCTTAATGATCAACTTTCTAGCGAAAGATTATGTTTTTTTCTTCGGTATCGAAGGGATTTTGCGTCAATTTAATCCTAATAAAAAGGTTTCAGTGGAAAACTCTTTTAACGATTGTCGATATTATAAGTGCGGAGATTTTAATTTTAAAGACCAGCAATTAAGTTCAGATGAAGTATAAGCCGATTGTAGGAGGTCAAGAATTCTGACGCAAATGTTGGAAAGAAACTTAAAAGTCTTAAAAATACTTCATTGTCTTCACGTGGAACACAATGGAGGAGAACAATTGCAGTTCCATTTGAGTCCCAATCTCGACTTAATTAAGTGGAAACGTCACTGAAGGTAAGAAGCTTACTAAGTAACATCGATCGAGGACCAAGACGAGTAAAAGCACTAAGTAGATACAGTGTGTTCCCTTTATGTGTCTTATTTAGTAAACAAACCCGGTTGGAAAATCAGGACTTTTCGCATCAATCACACACTTTTGTATAGGTATATGAATCACCCTGATTTTATGTAAGAAACTCATAAGATAGGACGATGGGAACTGGCGTCCCCAAAGATTTGACTAAGTTTCAATTTTTTTTTTCTGGGACATTTTAATTACACGTGGTCCCATTAAGGATTGTTCCCGGACTTCTAAGTATATCGATAGAAAATCAAAACCATCAGTTACATACATACAATAAAGATATCTTATTTAAAAGGTCTTAGCTTACATAATTCTTTACTATGGTGACGACCGTCACAAGTATGGCGTTCTTCGACTTTGCTGCCATAGTATGAATTAAATAATACCCCAAAAGCTTTCATATGGCATATGTTACATCACTGTTGAGTATTTGGTCCATACTCCATACAAGCGTGCCCGTGGTCCTTTAATCGTACTACTGTGGGACAAATGATAGTACCTAGATAAATGAAATTGAAATATATTGTTTTCAGGAAACCCCCTTATATTTAAGAGGGCTATTACAATTTTTCTAGAATTTGAGTGTTTTACTCGATTTTTGGCGTGTGATTATGGTTTAGATATAGCCTCAAAAAAAAAAAAAAAGGTGCCTGAGAAAGTCAGATTATTTCTCTTGGGAGTGTATTAAAAAATTATTTCAATTTCTCTACACAAATCAGCAAAAAACCTTGTCTTTGCAAAAGCTGTTTCATAAAATTTAACTTTAGGGCGTCTTTTGATGCATTGTTACATCGAAGATATAGTAATTTAATCATTTATTAAAATGTCCATGGTACAACTATATCTTGAACTTTGGAGTGTATAAGTAATTTTTTTATGTTTCATTCAGTAATGCACCAAAAATAATTCCGTAAAACCGATAGATATTGATAATTTTTCGTCTGAAATTATATTTTTTATCTATGAATATACATTTCAAATTTAAACAAAAAGTATTTACTAACAAAGTTCATTATGTCACCATGCTTCAAAAAAAAATAGTCTTTTTTAGAGTAAAATAATATTTTTAAACAATTGTTGTATGCAATGCTAAAAATCAATATAAATCTGGGGACGCACGGACTTTAGCTTTTTCCCTTGTCCGATGATGTGCCAGCCCGCGCCGCAGCTGAGCACGTAGCTTAGCTGAGCACGTAGCGAAATTCCCCTGATAATAATAATGATACTATTTTTATCCAGCCCGTCCCGCCTTGCCGTCCTCCCGTCAGTGATGCGCCCTAAGCCGAGGTCCGTACCCCAAAGGGGGTGCCCTTAGCGAGCGCACACTTAGTTTATAATTTAGCATAGTTTGTTTGCCCCTGGCTGGAGGCTTTAAGTTTAGGAGCTTAAGACAGCCACAGGAAAGTCCGGTTAAGTAGTCACGGATTCAGAATCCAACTACGAGATGGCCTAGTTAAAAAAAAAAAAAAAAAAAAACTTTAACTTTAGTCCGCGCCAAGCGCTTCCTGAGGGAGGACGTATCGCCCGCTGATACGCGGCGCACACAGGCGCACAACGTGCGTGCGGCGCGTAATCTCAAGAATATAGCGCAACTCAACACTTTTTGATACGTGGGTTATTTTTTTAAAAATAATTATGAATAATTGTAATAGAAATTTATAAATATTTTCCTCTGATACCCTAATTTGAATATATAGAAAATAAACATATACAATAAAAATGTGTGTTTATTTGCAGTGTGGACTGGTACTGAATACCCACTAAAAGTTTACAAAGATACTGATTTTCGGAACCAGAAAATGTTGCCACATGAATAAAGTTTTATGAGGAGAGCGTTTTTCCCGGTATATTAGATAATTCAAACCAACAAACGACTACAGTTGCAAAATAGTACTGTATCTTTTTTTATTTTCTTTTGCTTATATCTCGAAAACGGTGTGTCCTATCGCAAAAATAATGAAAATTTCGCCCCTCTTTAGGAAACGCTTAAACCCCTAATGCTCAACATATTGGTAATTTTTATTTTTTTTTCCTTATTTTCCATACAAAAACTGAAAAAATCCATTAAAACACGTCGAGGCTGCCGTCCGTGCGCGACTCTGGCTCTAAAAAAAATCACGGGGTAGGTAAAACAAGTACCAAGTGGAGGCGCGCGGTTATCAAATTCGATTTTAGTTGTGTCAAAATAAGTTTTAAATTTATTTGGCAGAATAGCTCCAAAATTCCCACAGCCAAAAGTAAGGCATTTTAGTGATAGTTTAGTTCGGTGTACAAGATAATCGGCACCATTGTCTACTGACAAAAACAAACAAATTGGCAACTGCCAGTACCTACTACTTTTACCAATTTATTTTAATGCCAGAAGCATCACTTGCGTGCGCGTTCGCAAGTGATGCTTCTGGCGTTACAAGCGTCTTTAGGCCGCGGTAACTGCAGTTACATGTACCAGTAGCAATTGCATGCTAGTTTGCCGCTTTAGTGGTATCCTACTAATATTATAAATGTGAAAGTTTGTGTGTTTGGGGGTTTGTGTGTTTGGATGTTTGTTACTCAATCACGCAAAAACGGCTGAATGGATTTGGATGAAATTTGGCAAACAGATAGTTTGTAACCTGGATTAACACATAGGACTTTTTATCCCGATAATCACACGGGATCGAGACTTACGCGGGTGAAACCGCGGGGCACAGCTAGTAAAATATAAATTAAAATTCACGTAAATTTTTATGACCCTATCGTAACTCATACAAATAATATTTCACGAACTATAAATAACAATAATTTAATTTATTTCCAAAGTAAAGTGGAAAGGATCAAGTTTGTTTATTCGTCGCGTCTGACGCATAGCGGTTTGCATGTGTGCGTAGCGTACTTCAGACGCACACGAGCGCATCTGCGCCGTCAAATTTACCTAAATCAGTGCACTTCGATTTTGTAATAGCGCTCTTAAGACTTAGACTAACCGTTTATTATTTTGTAGCCTGTAAAGAAAAATATGAGACAAAAATAAAGTCTGTTGGATCAACAAAAAAAATTAAGGACGGGGTCTATAGTAGATTGCCCATCGTCATACATTTAAACAAAAACCTAAATAAGTTTTTCTCGAAATAGAGATCTCAGGAGGTACGCCATATTTCTGTAATAAGTCAAGTAAATAAAATACACTTCTCGTAAGTTGGCACAGTTTATGCTCAAACACTGTTATGTGATATAATGTAGGCTTTTCTAATCTCATGGAATGGTAGGCATAAAAAGTCTTGAAAGAATTCAGAGCGTGGCTTATCTTCAGCATGAATAGACGTAATGAAGTTTGATTTTTATTAAATTAGAACCTTATCGTCCTAATTTTATTTAATGATCATATCATTATATCATCCTCGAGGAGCTCGTGGCTAAGTAATAACAGCCGCTCGGGTCGATCCATCAGGTTAAGCTACGCTTGCCGGGGTTGGTCCGTGGATGGGTGACCATTTTCACATATAGAGACTCCTCTGTGCCTCGGAAAGCACGTTAAACCGTTGGTCCCAGCTGTCCTTTGTGGATCTTTGACAGTCGTTACGAGTCGTCAGAAGCCCGAAAGTCTGACAACCAGTCTAACCAAGAGGTATCGTATTACCCAGATACTGGGTTGTGGAGGTCAGATAGGCAGTCGCTCTATGTAAAATACTGGTATTCAGCTGCATCCGGTTAGACTGGAAGCCGACCCCAACATAGTTGGGAAAAGGCTAGGCAGATGATATATAACAAAAAAACTCTCGATGTTTTGTCAAGTCGTAAAAACGGTGCGAAACAGGAGCGGGTCGCTAGTGAACAATATAATAACAGTTGTTTTTTATCATCCATCACTGAATTATTTCCACGTGGGTGTTAAATGTAACCTTTTGGTCCCATACTCATTGTTATACTGTCATATTGTGATGAGAATATCATTATCAATACATGTAGATTGTAGGTACTGTGAGTAAAATAAAAGTACAATATTTTTTACTAGTAGCCTCTGATAAAAAGATGACGACTTTGAAAAAGATTCACCAATTGTTTCATCTGAAATGATGGCGAGTGTAACTAAGAAAAGTTTCTGGAACGAACAATTATTTTTCTTTACTGCATGTTTGTTTTTTAATTCCTTAAGCAAAATTACTGTGTTATGATTATGAATAATGATAAACAAAAATATCGTTTTTTAAAACAAACCACTCACCAGTATATTTATCCTAAATCGGGGATCGAACCCTCGTCCTTGACCTAGGGCGGACTCTCGTGTCGATGCACTGTAGGTCATAGTCTCTCCATAATCCTTTGCAATCAAAATAATTGGAATATTTTATTGAAATCATAATTATACAATTAAATTCGACAGAAGATACTTTGAGTTGCGGAATAAGATAGCAGTAGCTATATGTACATAGAGGACATTTGTATTCTCTCGTAGCCAAATTCTGGGCAGAAATAACTTAGATTGCCATCATATACTTAATTTGAAACCAAAATAATGTCCCGTTGCAAGATTACACATACAATGTATAATATCTTGTACATAGGTAGAATTCGTACCCATTTTCATCTTTTACGCGTCTATAGTGCCATGTGGGTGTTTCTCAATAATATAATCTGATCTATCATAGATAGCGTTGACGATATAATTTATAGATAATATGTAGATAACACTAAGAATTTATTACTGTACTAAGCTTGTATTTTTGTCTATAAGAGTTTGTTTGTTTGCTAACTATCACTAGGATTTAAAAGATTTTAGCTTTTGATTTAATAATACGCTACAAACCTTAGTAGCCGAGCAAACACAAAAAGAATTAACGCTAAGTAAAAAAGAAGTCATAGCGCGGGCGGGCGATGCGATGCGACGCGGTGGGACCGAGGACCGCCTGCTCGGGCCGCCGTAGGATATATGTGGATATTTCGCGGACGAAGTCGCGGGCAGACACTACATAAAATACGTGGGGCAATATTTGTTCGACTGGTTTAACAACACGAATATCGTTGGCACTCGATCTCATATGACTAATGGCGAAAATCCTAATGGAATTGGAATTTCACGAGATAAGCCTGAATCGATTGACAGATGGACAGATAATATATCGAGGAATAAATTGTTTTGATCTCCCAATCAGTTTTGGCATCGCTGATCCCTCGTTTAAACCGATTAAGTGAAGATTTGTTGGAGAGCCAACAATGGCAGCTGCGGGCTCTGTCATAGAGACAAAGGGATGTGTGTGTATGTATGTTGTGTTGAGAGCTTGAGATCTTAACAAGTCCGTCACAATGCAGGCACGCCTGCACAAACTAAGGCTCCCCTTAATATCTAGGTAGCGGCATTCCCTGTTAAGCTCTTTGGGAGATATAATAAAGACTTAACGAGAGAGAAGTATCGTTATTAAATGAGCTTATTTTTAAGACAGAATATTAGAGAATTTAGAGCCTAATTGTGAAATAGGACCTTCCTTGGGGACCCAAGATTTATTATACATACAACAAAATGTTAAATTCGACAAAGGTATAATAGCGTCATGAAATAATTATGATGTATCTTTGAGAACAAGAGATTTTCTTTTTTGTTGTTAAAATAAACTGAGGCCTGGTAGTGATAATAAATTATTAAAAAGCGTAATTAGAAGACTGGCATTTGGAAATAGATGGCATTGGGTGAGAAGGGGTGTAAACTGTGGGAATAAGGGAGCTTCAAGCCCGAGGGGGACAGCAAATGGAGATAAACAAGAACACGAGTTATTTGCTGTAAGTGTAACGACTCATACTATTATTGTAAGCTACATGTGTTTCTACATAAAATAAAGGTTGTGTACAGAACAAAATGAAACATAGTTTTTGCCGGAATATTCATTTTGTTATCATTTTATTACATCAGGTGTGTTGCTGTATTGATGTTTCCAAACACAAAACAAAAAAAGAAACAAAACAAGATTTTGTTTTCTATTAGAAGAGCAACCGATTATTTTATATTTATTTATTTATCAATAGACGATGAAAATAACATTAGAAAAATACACGCTCAAATAGATTGATCCCATTGAATACGGAAAAACTCCCTTTGACAAATCGTTGTATTAGATTTAGGGCAGTGAACACAAGGCATGTAGTAATTCGACTTCCATTCAATTGTAATATCCGATGTACGGCATCCCACGGAATCGAGTGCTCTTGTTTGCCAAAAGAAGAAGAAAATTTGCAATAATCGTCCAATCGTTCATGTGGAAATCCGATAACAATTTGGACGAAGACAATGTGTGGCATCAGCACATTCAGCACGTGTAAAGAAAACTGTTTTGGAAAAATCCTTTGGGAGATAAATGAACATCGTGAAAATAGATTTTAGTAAAAATAACGTTTAGTTGTGGGTTTGATTTTCCATTGCGGTGTAGTGATGTTTTTGTTTTTTTTTTACACCAACTCGACCTTAGTATATAGAGGAAACATTATTAAAAAACATTTATTTACTCTTAAGTATTTGGTTTTTTAGGCTATCGGTTTTTCTTAATAATAAAAACATTTCATTATAAACAAGATAGATGCAGCTACAGCTATTAAAAGTGTGTTTTTCTTAATCGGTATGTAATCTTAAATCCCGAAAGTGAGTTTGTTTGTTTGTTTGTTTGTTACGCTAAAACGCTTGAACGGATTTGAATGAAATTTGGCACATGGGTAGAGCCTGACCTGAAGCCGGACAAAGGATACCTATTATCCCGATATCCCCACGGGTTCGAGACTTGCGGGTAAAACCGCGGGGCGCAGCTTGTATATTTTAATACAAAGAAAGCTTTTGTTACGTCGGTGAGCAAGACTTTCGCTTATCGCTCGGAAAGCGGAACTTTTCTAAAAGCAATTTTGAGAAATACAGGTGCAACGTATTAGAATAAAAAATATCTGAAAGATATTTCCATTACTGTGCCTTTATTTTTATGACGTTCTAGACATATAATAATAAGAAGCCTTCGACGAAATAATAGCGGGATGGTCGGTAATAAGATAACTCACAACTTTATTATTAGAAGTCATAACAGGCGCGTATTTACCTGAAGCAACTTAATGGAAATTTCACATAACACCGGCAAGTGATGGTCCGTTACTTTTTATTGCCGTGCCCGTCCCTAAAGTGTTAATAACCAGTACATAAACAGCTTCACTACCTATATAAGTCCGACAGGCTGTCATAGTGAGGGTGCGCTTGGCAAAGATGGAGCGTGTTTATCTTCCTCTCTCGGCTCCAGGAAACTTGGCGCCTTTAGCCGTCCATCATAGAAATTTGTTTACGAGATAACAATGACCCAGTTTTATAGGTACCTGTCATAATAACTCTCATTTGGTAAGACAACATAATTTGCAAACCAAATAGTATCATTTTCACCATTTTTGGGGTTTCTTTTTGTTATATTTGTAGCGTGATTTGCATTTCTCTAGTTTGTGTATTATTTTGAGTATGAAATATTCTATTCAGCACAAGTCTAGGCTCTGCGATCGTGATTAAATTTTGGCACAATTCCAATATCATCTTCGCCACGGTCTACGGAATATAGGTACAAAGATGCAGTATTCTTGTATTGTAAGATATTTTAAAATAGTTTCTGCAAAATGTATTGTGTCACCAAAATGTGCATTGCAATGTTCACATTGGCAACAGTATCATGTATAAAATAAAATGTAAGTAATTACTTTTACTTTGATCTCATTTTTAACTCGCCCAGTGATCTTGAAATTATGTACATAATGAACGAAGTATCATTGACCTCGATCATTACAGCGAAATCTTTTATACTTGATACGTTATTTTACTAATTGCTCAGGCTTAACATTTTGTCGTGGCCTTTCATCTTGGGGAGTTACAAATAAATGAGAGCAATATGAAAACATAAAGAGGCATTAATATCGTATCATATTGTATTCTACGTAAAGATACCTTCTTTGTAAGGAGCTTTCAACAATGAATGTATTTGATGTTCGACGTTCAAACGGATGAAACAAAAAAGCAAGCGTAGCGAGGGAAAACCCTCCAAGTGTAGCCGGAAACGGAACTAACGAGCAATTTCGCCGCTCAAGTTGAACCGCACAACTGTTACAGCGTATATATCTACGACATATACCTATATCCTCACTAGACTAAGCCTTATAGGTTACAGGTTGTTAGCATGACCCATATGTTCATAGCAAGTTGACATATTTGATTGTCGCAAACGTATTGTACTCAGCTTGATTCACATTTGCATACCTACGTCAGAACCTCAGAACGTGTATGCATATTAATTTCAGTTTGTTATTTTCCAAGTGCAGGCAAAGAGTTTCCTCTTTTTTTTTCCTCACGGAGAGAAGAAACGAACATTTACTTACCTACTACATGTCAATTTATGATGGGTAAGATTAACTTCATACTCTGAAATGTTCATATATATTGAATCCAAGTATGTAAGAAGTGGAAAATTGTTGTCCCAGGTCTACACAAGCAGAACAAAATAAGTGATTATAACAGTTCGGATAAGTTGTGACCACACTTAGGCACCTAGCTGACTGGCTTATGTTAGCACCATAGCATGATATATACTCCTATAGCACACGAATGGAGAAAAGAAGAGCTAATACCAGAAATCGTTGAGGATACACGTCTGACGTCATTAGTGTAGGAACCCTGAAAACCACCTCAGAAAATCCTCTACTGTGGCATAAAGTTGAATACCGGCAGTACCAACGTCAGCAGAGCAAACAAAACAGGTTACCGATCTCGACAAGCCTAAGGCAAATCAAGTTGGAGCTGCATATTTCAATAGTCTGGCTCTACAAATAGGAGCAGCACATCGTTCAACCTCGGTGCTGACCCAATTCCTGGCTGCTACAAACGAAGCGGCAAGTTGACCAATATGACCTGACCAGTCCATATAGCCTGCGTTCCCGGAATGAAAGTGAACTTTTTATTTATATGTGACGTCATTTTAGTCATACATATACAGGATCTAGGTAATAATAAGGCGAATTTATTGTGAATGAATTTGGAATTTTTCTGAGTTTTTATTTTGGACTTATCTATAGAAATATCTGGATCTTACCTATACATAGTTATTCAGGTAATTTTGGTTCAAATTTATAAATACTTGTAATAAATATTACGAAATGATTTATTAAAATGACTCGTTTTCACTGTGCATATCACGACATAAATAATGTAATATTATCGGGAACTGGTAACGCTGAGTAACTCAGTTAATCTGTATTAAATTGTGTTATCGATTTAACTATCAACGTTGTATCGACGGCACGTATGAACTCTATTAGCTCGATCTTAATATTCGAAGCCTTCGCAAACGTTACAATAATATCGCTATTCGATAGAAATATGATGCATACACCACTATAGTATTATATTTTCAGGGATAACACTCAAGTAAAGGTCCTTTTACTGGCAGTTAGTAAAAAAGATATACCTAGCTATTGTTTTCCATGTGACTTTTTCAATTCATATGTACTTTATATCGTGTGGAAGCCTTCCTCACGATGTTTTCTGCACTCCAATTGCGAAACCAACTCTCAATCACAATCCGACGGATTTTGAAGGAACTTTCTAATCTATTGCTGCATGTTTGAAAAGCTCGTCTTCTCGGCTACGTAAATCACGCAGCAATGAATGTTGGTGAATTGTCAAAATGAAAGGCATTGCCATTGTAAGTGTGTTACGCATTTGGAGTGCAGAAAACATGTGAGGACACCTTCCTCACTATTTTTTCCTTCACCGGTTAACTCAGAGAGTACATAGCCTCCTGGAGTTTATCTCTATAGTGACAATAAAATGCTGTTTGTTGGTAAGCGCATCACTAAGAAACGGTGGAACGATTCGGTAAATGTTTGTTTCAAAATGTTCGAAGGACGGGAAGAAAAATTTGAAAATTCGGGACATCCTGAACGTTTTTTATCTATGGGATGTGGACAGGACATTACGTCTGTCGGGTCAGCTAGCAGTTTATACAGGGTGTTAGGATAAAGGATCGACAGAACGTAAAATCAATGGAAAATTATGTTTTTTTTTTTTTTTTTTCTAAATTACATTTTACCACTCGAGTATTTCACCCTTTCACCTATGCGCTAGGGCAACCAACTTGCGTCTTAACACGGGGCCGTGCGGGACGTGACCTGACCGGCCGCGAGCGCATCGCTTCCGTCAGTCAGTCAGCTGTTTCGCTTGCGAGCACGGTGTCAGATACATTTTTTTTTTTAATGAATATAACTTTATTTTTGTTGTTACTCGGTAATTTTTTTTTATACAGGGTGTTAGGGTAGACACCGTTATTCTTGAAAATAGTGGTTTGGTGTCACTTATAATATACTTTTTCTAAGGGACCAACATTGAAATCACGAAAAAAAAATCTGCCGTTCCATACATTTGTGTTCACTTAAATCGACAATATGTATGGAACAGCAGATTTTTTTTTTGCGATTTCATTATTGATCAAGGTCGTGATTAATGCTCGTGCCTTCTCTTTATGAGAAGAGGCCTATAACCCTGCAGTGGGACAATAATAGGCTGGTATTATTATTATTGATTTATTTATAATTTTTTTCCGACAGTGTATGTTCGTAACATAGTTTGGGAACGTCGGTGATAACTTCTATGAGTCACATTACTAAATCTCAATAATAAATTCGGTTTAACCATTAGATACCTTTGAGATTTTGATCGCTTTACATTACGAAGAGATAAAAACAGATAAAACATGAGAAATAATAATAAACAAATATATTTATAAAAGATAAAAGATATAATAAAGCGCCTGAAAGCTAACTTGAATTTCCTTTACAGGAAGAAGCAAGCAATAATATCCTGACATAACATTATGAAAGGCCATATTGTTAATATTATCTCCTGACACAGAGACTCGACAGCTGCTCTGAGAATAAAGGAACCATATCTGATCAGGCGGTCATCGAGCTTCGTTCACCGCAAGACATTGTCTAGCAAATGAACGAACGAACCGATCATATTTCCTGACGTATAAGATACTAGCTTCTGTCAGCAACTTCGTTTGCGTGAAATTTCTTAATTCCCCGACCCAGCACATCGCATCGCATCGCCCGCCCGTACCATTACTACGTTTTCGCTTAGCATTCTTTGTGACTTTTCCTTCCTCAAGAATTAGGCTCTCAAATGCAAAAAATATTTCTCAAATCCGACTGGTAGTTCTAGAGATAAGCGCGTTCAAACAAACAAACTCTTCAGCTTTATTATATTAAGTAATAGATACGAGTAAGTAAACGGAAAAACGCCAAGACCTTTCACGGAAAACTTCTCGGCAACTATATTAGTTCGATAACAAAACGAACTTCGTTTCGCTACGAATACGTTATTAGAAGATACTGTTTCCATATCAATACGCAACAACGTTATGAAATACGTGTTTCTACTTTTCTAGGTTATCAAATGAATCACCAGCTAAGTGAGATATAAAATATATAGTTTTATTACAATCAATAGCGGATCTATTAGTAGGTAAAACAAAGAGTGCCTAAATAAATATTATATTTACGAGAGATTTCACTAAAATTCGCGATCCATTAATAAAATAAACAAAAACCCATTGGAGCTTGAAATTGGAGCAAATGGACAATTAGTTAATGATTTGAGACGGGTATTATCGCTTTCATGTCTTTTAGAGTATATTTTTATTAGGTCAGAACACTTTATCTCTTCAAGGTTCGTAGCATCAGAAAGTTCACCAGCAACACAACAGGCTGCCAAAAACGTTTGTAAAAACAAGAAGTTTCTAACAACAAACCATTGTTTGCGAACCCAAAATCCCAACGAAATTGTTAAGAAAATAAATTAACTTCAGTAGGTAACGGTACCTAAATCACAATTTGTAAATAAGGAAGGCCCCAAGATGATATTAGAAAACTTTCCCGAAAGTAAGGTGGTGTACCACAGAGGTTGTGGTGTTTCATCTTATTTAATTATAATTAAAGCCGAGAATTTCTTAAAGAGAATATTTTTACTTGCGCGCACCTGCTACGTGCTTTTATTTCGTATTTCCACCCAAACAAATATCAAAAGGTTAACAAAGAAAATAATTTCTTAATGTGTCATCTCGCTGGATATTATTTGCACATTGCGTATTCTATTTCGAGATATTTTAACTTACTGTAATCTCTCTCATCTGAGTTTGTATGGGAGCACTCACTCGCGCATTTTTCGGTGAAAATGCAACAAAACATTTTAATTTTCGAGCGGTGCGAAGTGTCCGCTTGACCGACTGAAGCTGACTGATTTATAAATTAACAAACAATCAATAGTTCATTAAAATGCAGAACCCCGTTAGTCCAAAAAGGCTGTGGTAGCCTATATTATGACGTCACAAATTTATGACACAATGCAGTCACGCACTGTTAACGACTGAATGTGTTACATGGAATGTGTAGAGATAGGTACATAACAACCAAATTGAGTTCTCTAACATATTGTACAGATTTTTTAACAAAGTTGTACACAGTCATTTTATTAAATGCTCTGGCGTTTTTACAGTTCTGATATTCGTTTTTTTGTAGGAGCGTTTTAGTTTCCGCCTTTAGAATTTGATTTCCAAAGCCGACATTATTAACTCGTGGCTGCGAACGTGACATTATGAAGCTTGAAATAACCCTTTCGCAAGTTTTCCGCACGATATTGAATGCCGTGAAAATGTCTCATAGGTACATATGTGATACGTAGTTTACCTAATGAGGTGTGGAATAATATTCAAATATCTATAAACATGTTGTGATAATGACACAGTATCTGTAGCCAATTTATTATCATTTTAAAACTTGGTAGGTACTTAATCAGTTTTGTTCGATCACAAAATACGTTTGTCTATTTGATAAAACATATACATAATTATTCTTACAATAATTGTCAGATGATGAAATCTATGGATAACAAATTATCACGTGTGTAAGATAATTTGCGAAGTTTCACATTTCTGTGTAAGTAGAACAGTTCTATAGGGATTGTGTACTTGAAATATAATGCGTGAAATTACACCCGTGGGACTTTCTTATAGACCACTTCAATTAATTGAAGTAATCTCTCAGTCTTGCTCCAACCTAGTCTATTTTAAGTCGGAAAACACGAAGGTAGCCGGAAATCCCACGGATTTCAGCAAAGGCACTTCCTAATGCGTTTTATTAGGTATTTATTATTATTTTTGCGTTATTTCAGTCAATGAAGCAGTAAAAATCAACAAAAATACTACCCACATTACAATTATCGCTAATCGATATTTGTGTTTCGTGTAATTAAGGGCAGAAATAAACAAAAATACTACCCACACAATTATCGCTAATCGGTATTGTGTTTCGTGTTATTAAGGGCTAACAAAGGGATTATTTGAAGTGGGTAGGTACTTCAAATTGAGCCAATGTCTTTAGAAGAAAGGTCAAGAAATCACCTCTAAAAGTTCTTAAGCCACATGAAATACCCGGTGTTTACTCGGTAGATAAACTGTCAACAAGTTGACATACACCTAACCTTATTTATCCCTTCTCAATAATGTATATTTCGGTGAAATGCTAGTCATTATAGGATTGTTATCGTTTAGAAACGTGAACGGCCCTTCCTGCTTGGGAGATACGAAGTTCTTTTTACCAGATAAAAAGGAAATGACTTAAGTCACACCCTCGCAATAAAACTGGAGGACAGTTCAGGTAGTGGGTATAGCGCCACCTGTCATGTAGCACGTAGCCTGTCCCTGTGACCATGAGGGTAATAAACCGAGCCCCAATCATTCGTCTCTATTACTTCGACATTTTCCAGTCGCTTGCTTGGAAACGCGTTTTCTTTTATTTGTTTTACCTGCGGAAATTTTCTTATAAACAAAGAATTTTTCATTATTTTTCGCCGCGGCGCAGTTACCTTTTCGCGACTAAAATAAAAATGCCATTAAGTTTCACATAAGCGCGTTATTTTTTTTTATAAAATTGCTAAACATTTTGTCGTGTTTTTAAACGAATTTTGTTCTTTTTATATGAAAATCATTTAAGTACACCTACATTTTGAGTTGAAGTAAGTAATAAATCGGTCCCTCGAAAAATAAAGTTTTAATTGCGCCTTCAGGCTACAATGCGTACAAAATTTAGGATCACATTAGGACCCGTGACCCTGACTTCCTACTGGGTTAACACTTTTTGTGCCAGAGTTTTGTAGATTACAACGATAACTTTCTATCTTGTTAGAAAGCTTTTCATTTTGATCATAAGGATAGGAAATAACATTGTAGAAACACTTTGTTACAGGAAAATCATCAATTATGCCCTAGTCCCAGCGATGTCCATGGGTCCCTGGAAAATGTCGCTTCATTTTATAATCTGTGAATAAATCACTTCAGCTGTTTGTTTAGGACCTCTTTCACGGATATGTTTTTATTTTTAAACCGGGTCTGCGAACAATAGCCGTATATTTTCAGTTATCAAAAACACGTCAAGGTTTAGGGTTCGAAAGGGGTGAGTCGATTGTTCATATCCGGAAGTCCCGAGTCAAAAGTTTACGACAATTACGTAAATGGTACGAGTATATTAACTTGTGAAACTCCTTTCTTGTCAAATTGTCAAATGTAGGTAAGTAATTCCAAAACCGTTTCTCGTATGTCTGGGAGAAAGGGTTCTTGATAACATCGAAGTGCTATTGTGCTCCCGTACTGTATGGTCATGTTAGCTGATTAATTATATCTGACTCAAAGAGACCCTTAGTTTGAAGATTCTCGTTTGATGTAGCTAATGGAACAAGGTTCGTTAGGTATAATTAAATTCAACCAATATGTAGTTTCTAGTTCCAAGGGGTATCGTATTACCCAGTTACTGTGTTGTGGAGGTCAGACAGGCATTCGCTCCATGTAAAATATTGGTATTCAGCTGCATCCGGTTAGACTGGAAGTCGACCCCAACATAGTCGGGAAAAGCCTAGGTAGATTGATTGATGTAGTTTCTAGTTTACATAGACAATTTCCTAGTAACATAAAATCTATGTAAGATTAATTAAGTACCTACCTAATCATTATTTTTCGATCTCTATGATAGACGACTACCTTTTACCTTAGCTTAGTTTTTCCTTGGGAATCGTAAAATAACTCAAGATTTACCTATGTTAAAAGATCACCTATCAAACAAATTGATGGTCACAGTGCACCACCGATTTGTTTGCCAAGTTGGGTTATTATGGAAATATTACAGCGCGACTTTTAGTCATTGTGATAAAAGATACTGAGAAAACCCACGTTTCATAGGGAATGCTCATTTAACGATATGATTAAGCAAATAAGATAAAATTATACAAACGCGACACTCGGATAATAAGCGATAACGAAGAGTTGCTATCTAACTTTTTGTATAAGTTATGAGGAAACTCCATAATGTAAGAACCAACATTTCCAACCCACACAGATCGGAGTAATAATGTTGAGCGGTAAAAGCTTAGTGGACAAAGAACCGCTTATCCATCATCCCGCGATTCATTGGTTGTATATCCATTTGAGTTTAGAGCAAGCACTTTTGTGAAGAAAATGAGGTGGAAAATAACCTGAAGTGTCGGGGTCGGGGGGTCGATGCCTCTGTCTGCCATTCCACCAGCAGCCACAACAAGGCATCCCGGTGCCTCACACCACCACTCTTGTTTAACTTTGTCTTCGCATTATGGCACACACACAACAGAGTTTACCAACAAAGCCTTATTGAAGGATTATTCGTTGCAATAACTATTCTATTCAATACACCTCTACTAACTATTCACTACTAGAAAACGGATTTCGATGTTTATCTTGAACATTCATAAATTATCTAAGTATTTATTTTCATACGAGATAAAACTTTTCCTTCAGAAAGTTTTTAATTTATGAGCTCTAATATCCGCAAAGTTTTTGATTTGCCTGCGAGTTTATCATTCCACGTGTGGCTGTCAATGGTTAATGTAGACCACGCCAGCTGACAGGCATACGACATACTAATTGCCACTTCACTTCACTCGGATAAGGAAACTAAAACGAATTACCTAGTATCGGCATTGTCGAGGATAGCGGCACGGGACGCGCCCGCCCTCCGCCGCGTTCTGCGCTCAACTGCGGAATATGAATGAAGTCGATGAGGGTTTCTCATTTTCAGCGTCCTGAAAAAATTGCTAAATCCTCATGTTTATTGGGGTCCCGTGAAGGCCAAAAGGTTCAATGAGGGTACTCGCACCCTTCAGGATTGCGTATCAACTCAATTGCTAAAATATACTTCAATATCACGGATTATGGACCATAATGACGAAGTAGTGTGCGATAGTAGCCGATTCACACACGACTTAATCTCGTCGAGCTTTCAACGTTTGTCTTAATAATGGGGAGATATAGCGGTGTGGCAAGTTTGTTTATTAGGGATCCCTCCAATCGATTGTACTACTTTCAAAGCGTAATTTAAACATAAATACTTTAGTAGATGAACGATCTTTTACCAGCTACGTAGCTTTAATTACTAAAGTTAGATGGAAACAGTCACGAATATCTTTAACTTTAGAAGGTCACAATACGAATGAATCGCAAAGTTAGCAACGTTTGTTTGTTTCCTTTCGAGGGTGGTAACGAAAAGCAATATATTTTATCCCCCTCTGGCAGTTTTATATCTACTCTCTAAATCAATCCTATTATAACGTTATGTTGATGAGTTTTTTTAAGCAGGTTGCCACAGGTAAATTGGTAACAAAGATTACGTTATTTATTTATCTAAAAATTACCAAGTGCTGTGTGATGATTTATGAGATTTTAAAATTATATAGGTAGGTAGTTACCACCATTCACCTACCTTAAATTCTACCTACCTGGTGAAAAATACAAGTACTGCCTACCATGGCCGGTAGCTGTACCTACATTTCAGCAGGTTCCATTTCAACCCCATACGATTATGCTGAAAACCTGAAAGGCTTAATCACTTTGATCTATAAATGTGCGTTAACTTTAATGATCAGCTGTGGTCAAATACTTAACTTGGTTTACTAATAAAAATAATTCACTAGACTATCAGTTAATAAAAAATGGAATAGAAATATTTTGAAAGGACATGTAGATAATGTAAGGTATATACGTATGTCGGCAACGATATTATACTTTTCAAAAAGCTGACTGCCAAGCGGAATCTGCACCGGAGAAAATTTTGAATTGAGTATATTGCGTTGCAAATGAAGTAAAATGGCATCTCGGTAAGTTTAAAACTTTTCTCAAATAGGTTTAAATTCCGGAAACTTTCCAAGAAAGTGAGGGAAAATGTCAAACGTCTTAAAATTATGTTAGTGCTATCTGCGAGCATTCTTACTAGAGTTTGGGTTTCTATCAAGGAGACGGCTTTATAAAGTGTGATTCACATTGATCCAGTATTTTGATCCAGTGAAGCTGGATAAGCCGTCAGCCAATTAGCGCCTGCTTTATTTTACGATCTTTACATACCGAGACTCCCCGTGTCTCGGAAAGCACGTTAAGCCATTGTTCCCGGATGTCATTCGTGGATCTTTGACAGTCGTTACGGGTCGTCAGAAGCCCGAAAGACTGACAACCAATCTTACCAAGGGGTATCGTATTGCCCAGTTACTGGGTTGTGGAGGTCAGATAGGCAGTCGCTCCATGTAAAATACTGGTATTCAGCTGCATCCGGTTAGACTGGAAGCCGACCCCAACATAGTTGGGAAAAGGGTAGGCAGATTGATTTTGATAGTTTCAAATGTCTAGGATTCTAGGTCTTATGATTAAACTAATCTGTCACCGAGAATTATATTTTAGATAGCCATGTCTCATGCATTATTCTTCTTTGAGATTATTATTCATCGGACTTCTAATTACCTATTCATTAAATTTTCAGGATTTCTTTGAATTCTATTTTTACATTATCTCCAGCATTTATCATCTTGCTAAATAAATATTCTTTTGTAGGAACCTAAATTATTTTGGTATAAAAATCCACTTTATTTACAGTTAATGAGAGTTTCTGTTACAAGGTATCATTTATAATCATTATTATCCAAAATTAAGATTAATATTCACCCCGAAAGGGCCGTTTTTCAATTTCCGATGGCTTTTTTTAATTATACAGTTTGGAGGCAAGGGAAACAATTGCTTCAGCCTAATAATGAATTAATAAACATGTAAGTACGTATAATGCTCACCTAAACCAGCTATGTAGGACTTATGTAATCAATCTGCCTAGCCTTCCCATCTATGTTGGGGTCGGCTTCCAATCTAACCTGATGCAGCTGAATACCAGTATTTTACATGGAGCGACTGCCTATCTGACCTCCACAACCCAGTAACTGGGTAATACCATACCCATTGGTTAGACTGTTTGTCAGATTTTCGAGCTTCTGACGACCCGTAACGACTGTCAAAAATCCACAAATGACAGCCGGGACCAACAGCTTAACGTGCTTTCCCAGGCACGGAGGAGTCTCGATATGTGAAAATGGTCACCCATCCACGGACCAACCCCGGCAAGCGTAGCTTTGCCTGATGGATCGATCCGAGCGTCTGTTACAACTTAGCCGCGAGCTCCTCTGTAGGTCTTATGTAATAATTATAGTAAATATAGCTCGAATACATGTAACAGAATGCGAGAATAGAATACAAAATGTGAGCTTTTATTAAGTTTTCATCCAAAATGTGATTTAGTAAGTAACGTGCCTAGAATGTTATATTTGTGGGGAAAATTGTTCAGAATAAATGACATAAAAGTACCTAAATTGAAAGGTTTATTTTAACACTTGTATTTCACAGAATACCATTAAAAAAACCGGCCGTGTGCGAGTCGGACTCGCGCACTAACGGTTCCGTACCATTATATATAAAAACGACAAAAAAATCACGTTTGCTGTATGGGAACCCCCTTTAAATATTTATTTTATTCTGTTTTTTAGTATTTGTTGTTAAAGCGGCAACAGAAAAATACATCATCTGTGAAAATTTCAATTGTCAACTCACGGTTCATGAGATACAGCCTGGTGACAGACGGACAGACAGACAGCGGAGCCTTAGTAATAGGGTCCCGTTTTAGCCTTTGGGTACGGAACCCTAAAAAACTGCCTAGCCTTTTCCCAAATGTGGGGGTCGGCTTCCAGTAACCAGTTGCAGCTGAATACCATTAATTCACAGAATACCATTAATAAGTTGATAATTAATTTAGGTTTGGTATGACTCTTGGTATCGATATTATCTAAGTACGATCTATGGTAAACTGTACCGATACCCTGTTCACCCATTCGTATTTAATAAAGAATAATTTACTATGAACTTGTTACTTATTTATAAAATAATATCGGCAGTCTAGCTATACCAATAAAGATCGCATCGCGCGATACATCAATATTGTAAAGCCTACTCGCGATCTAGTTGCCTACAAGAACTTAAGCAACCCTTAGGCTGTGCTATTTCCTGAATACGATTTCAAACTTTTTTTACACTTAAACAGCGCTTAAATAATCCATTTAATAACGCCTGTTAATTTCCACCCGTGTCCTTAAGAGTAGATAATAATTAAAAATAGTTCAAACAAGTATCTGACAAGGTCAGGAAATCGAGGATGTCCAAGGAAAACACGTAGAATAGCATTGAAGGGTGTTAAATAAACCGTATCATCAAAATGTCTCATTCACCAGTTTTCCCGCGATTTCATAAGACATAAGTATTTGCACTTCATCGCTAACCAACAACGAATAAGCATGCTAATTGGTACAGCACTTGTTAAATATATCACTTACCGGTAGCCGAGCCGCTGTTCACCACGTTGTTCGTCGCGGCATTTGACGTCACTGGCTTCGGATTCGGGTTCGGTAACGAGTTGGCTGACGACGTCGGGGAAGTCTTCACGCATGGTGACGTCGGTAATGATACAGGAGAGGATAATCTTAGCGGTGACGTAGGGGTGCCCAAATTGGACGGAAGTGACATCTTGGAATCCGAGGAAATGAAAGAATTCACTTTGATAGATATATCGGATTTGTCCTCGGAAGGTTCGGGAGTACAGAGGACTGTGGGCAATGATATTTTTCTTGTTGATTTCTGCTCCCTTGCGGGTGAGTCGTCCATGTTACTCTGAAATCAAAGAAACGAAATGTGTTACAAGTATGAAAAGCGATAAGTATTTAAGCGTGGTCTATTTTCAGGCTTTTCACAGAGTGATGTGAAAACGTAACTTACGTTTATGTAATTAAATAAGTCAGTACAAACAAAAAACAGTAGGAACCTATCAATGGGTTCTTTGTTCTTTTAAAATGCAGAATAATTATATTTATTCTAATGTTTACAACAGTTTACGTGCTTTCGAATTTTGTTTACCCCGCTAGAGAACAAAGCGGTATAAATATTTATCACGTTTTCAGTATTTTTATAGAAATGTTGGCCCACTTTCAAATATTGTATTGATTCGAAACCTTACAGTTTCATCCAAAGCTGATGACAATAATAATGCTGGCACAGTTTGAAAATTAAGATAAGAGTGGGTTTATTTCTTAAACGAAAAATGCATAGTATTAAAAACAGCTTGTCTTTCGATATAGCTTTCTGACAAATACCTATAAAGAGGACCAAGACATTCATCACATAACCCTCCATTTTGCTCCGCCGTAGTCGGGTAAAAAAATTAATGTCTATGTAAAGATTTGAATTTCAATTTGTAACCGGTAAACAGAAATATTTAACGCCGATATTGGTCTAACTTTAGAGGTTACTTGAGAGCAAACAACTCAGTCTGGTACGGATCTTCCGAGTTCCGAAGAATGTTTTGCAAAGGGATATTAAATTGTATACCAAAAAAATAACTAAAGTTCGTTTGATAAAAAGGGTTCGCATAATTTATTTAATTAGGTAGGTATTTCCTATTGAAAGGCTTCTTCTCTTTTACTTCCCAGGATATTAATGTGTCTACAGCAAGACATCAAAGCCTTTTTGGTCTCATTTAAAACCTCATTTAAGAATTAAAAATCTTGACATTTAAATGTCACCTGTCGGATAACCTTACTCGAGCATAAACGAAAACAATGCTCAACCAAGAAACTTAAAATTATGGTGACTTTCACAAAAACTGACAATGAAGTGTTGTAGTTGAAATGGTTCGGCATATACCTATTCGGTATATAAGAATACTACCTTATATACCGAATAAGTATACTGAACATACATAGGTGCATCAGCATCAGCTACTGCTGCTGATGTTGTAAATATAAAGCTTTGACAGGCCAAGTTAAAAGACCAACAAACAGCAATACCGTGTATGTTGCTGTGTTCACAGGTAATAAATTCATTTAGCATAGTCATATTAAGTGTTCGTTAACTGGAATCCTTTCCCTGTCTTTGCCTCACTTTAAAGAGACGTAATTTCTGTGTAATGTTTCAGGGAGCTCTCTGCATATTCCAATTAATGATCGGATAATTCAACTGCAATGTAAAATGAAGTACATTCCACAAAAAATAATATTGCCGATTAGTGTAACGCCCAATGTCCAGCGCATGCCTTCATTACCAATTCTTCGTCACACAATTTACTTCGATTATTTTTTAACAAGTGATAAAGAAAACAACGTGCACCGAGTGTAGTGGCCGTCAACCCAGCACGCCAGTGAGGAGCCGTAAAGAGGACGCCCGACCCGAAGCCGCCACTCGGCCCACACTCGAACTACTGCGCCAGAACGAGACGGCAGCACTGACGTAGATACAAGCTGATGTGTCCTCGGTTTATATCGCTCATTCATTGAGTTGAACAGTTCGTTGTTTATAAGCGACACAGGCGTTGTCACAGCTTGCTTGCCGTCAAAACTTCAACATTGTTTTCAAATAAAGTGTGCAATAGCGGTAACAGCGATAGTTCTAAGCGAAAAGTTTATAAATAGAAGTGATTTAAAGTTAACGCGAACATGTCTACCACCGAGATAGACAGACCTGTGGGACTTAAACTGAGAGTGCTTCATGCAGTGAGATTAATAATTGCGAGTATCGGAAAGTTTTTCTTTAGTTTATATTATGGAGCTGAGGGAGAGAAGATCCCACCCATACACGATGACATCCTAAAACAACCAGCTATTACAGTAGCAGAGAAAATTCGGAATAAAGAGGTAAGTTTGAGTTACAATAAATAAATAATATTGTAAAATTAGAACAGAGAGTAAACATATTTGGTTGTCCCGTTACGAAAGAACTTATAAACAGGCTAAACTTGCAAACATTTGGAGGATAGCAAGTTTAAAAGTAAAAAAAACAAACATACACAAACATGAACATGACAACGGTGAGCTAGTAGGTACAAGTTTAATAGCTAATGATGTAATATTTAAAGAGGAAGCACATGATGCAAGTAACCAGTGCGTGTTTCTACGTAACAAGGAAATTGTGGTCCAACTATTTTTCCAGACGGTTTTTATTCGTCGTAGGTACTACCTATCTATGTTGATTTTCCGAATCCATATGTAGTTCAATGCCATGTTTACACAAACCGATAACAGTATCCATGTGTGAATCGATTGCTATGCATTTAAAATACACTTCAATAACAAAACTGAAGTGATATCTCCAGCAATAGGCACAGTAACAAAGTCCAAACTATAAAAATATGACTCATGATGTGTACGATCTTATCTGGAACTGGCAAAACGATTAGATTATTGCGAATTATCCTGCCCTTTTCCGGTGCAATGGCTAGAGTAATTAAATCCTGTGAAACATAAGTGGCTTACATTTGCTTGTTAAATTTTAAACAAGAGTTAAATTTTCTGACCTGGTTCGTTATTTGCTTTGAACGTTTGAGTGAGTTATTTTACAACTGTATCCTATCTATTTGTTTCTAGTATAGTAGTAGCTGCTATAAATACATTCGTTTTACATAGATGCCTGCACGTCACTTTCATTAATATATTGATAGCCCTATTACTTAATGCCAGCATGTGTAGGTACCTAAACTTCAAGTTCAAGGTATTATAACCTTGGCATTAAACATGAGTATGACGCATACATAGTTGGTACCCTAAGCTTACATAATTTTAGAATGACATTCGGAATCAATTATCGTACATTAATTATAGGAAATGTTTGTATAAATGATAGTTATCAGGCTCAGGATTAAAAATCAAAAAAAATTTAGTCGTATGCTTAACGATGTAATATAAAAATATAATAATATTTTATTAGACGACAAGCAAGATGGTTATGACTCAAGTATAAAGTCAGCTTTACAACAGGCTTGAATAAAACTACTAAGCAATGTCTCCATTAGAATCCTGTACGATCGACGATCGTAATAACATCGAAAGTATCGATGAGGAAAAACTGATTGTATTTGGTGCTTTTTTGGGCAGACCCTTTTTTTGTGTTTTTCTGCTGCCATTGGGGCAAATAAAAATTTGATTTGGCTGTGTCCGGGATGCCGTGCAATTTCTACGTTGAAAGAATATTTAGGAATGAAAACAATGTTGCCTCGTGCCTTTCGTTTGAAGGTCAGAAGCTAAGTGTTTAATTAGTGAATCCGCTGAACAATGGAATTCTTCATCTTTCCTTGAATAGTAACCACTAAAGCTTAGCTAGCATCAGATACTAAATTGAGACAAATAGCTATAAAGTTAAAACCAATAAGAGCCTATGATGAGCCTATGTCCAGCATTGGACGTCTTTCTGGTGAAATGTTGATGATGATGATTATGATGAAGAATCTGGTAAATTATTTCCTGTAGAACATATCATTGTCTAAAAGCTTATTAATTAAGGATTAGATTCCTCACATCAAGTTGGTAGATTGATTTAATTATTCGGTCTTGATAGAGATATGCAAGTATGTCCAGCGTGTTTTCGTTCTTAGTTTTATTCTTCGAGGAACCTTCCATAAATGCATTTGTAACCGGTTATGACCATTATTATCCAAAATTAGAATGAAGAAATCCTCAGTAATTTAGTTAAAGCAACAACGGCGGCTAGAGATGTAGCTAAACAACAACAAACTTCAATGCTATCATACATAATAGTTCGATGTATAATACAGCAGGATACATAACACCCGATGTTGATTGATCAACTACGTAACGTAACATAACTAGTAATTCTCAGTTTAAATGGACTCACAATGCGGCACGAATTGGCTGTAAGCATAACGAACCGAATAAAACCGTGAGCACGAGTACACTTGGTACTCGCTTTGTTGGAAAAAGTATGAATGCATATATCAAGAAAGAGTTGATTAACTTTGAACAAAATTTTTCTGGGGACTGAAAAATTACCATTAGAATATATGAATGAGTTTTATAGCGTTCCTGGAAGTAAGGTACTTACGGGAAGGATAGTTTGGTGTAGATAAATCAAGTATAATCTGTCTCCGCGCAGACTGCGGTTTGAACTATGGTACTACAGTTTCTTGAACTAATTTCATATGGCAACAGAGTTAATTTGGTAACTCAAGTGATTCGAATCCATTAGGAATGTGTCACGTAACAATAGTAACTATTCTAAACCTTTGTGTTCAAGTCTGTAGTAGTCTACCTGTTGTTTTATTATCTTTATAATTTGGTTTTGACTCCGTTCGAATAACAAGCCTAAGGGCAAAGTTTCAAAAAACTGAAAACGAAGCTTCGATCGTAAGCTAAAGATAATTGCGGTTAAGTATTTAACATAAACTTGGTAATTATTTTGTAACGATTGCCAGACTCTTGGTAGAAGTGGCAACAGCTCGTCTTAATTCCTAACTTACAATGGTCGTTAGCGAAAACGTTAAAAGTTTGACTTAGGTAATTTAATATTCTAATGTAATTGAATGAGAATGAAGTTATCTCAAACCTCAATTATGTTTTAATTGCTATGTGAATATGAAACTGACTCTTTTATATAATATATTAGATAAAAGAGCCAGGTTATTGAGGAACATGATGAATGTATCGACTATCGGTTAAGTCAATCCCATTGCCTGTGGTTTTGTAACATCAGCTTTTGCAAGAATGTGCCGAAAATTTAATAATAGTAATTTATCGTTCGTTGTAGTAATGTTGTATAGCGGTATATGTGGACGGCATTATTAAGTAGAATAATATGTGTGGGTGACGGTAATTAATTATGTTTTTGATTGTATCCGACATCGGCACTGTTTCCATGATAAGCTAACCAGCAAGGTCAACATCAAAGATACTAGTTTTTATTAAAAACAGGCTAAATTAAGATTTTATAATGTATAAATGCTGAGTAAAAATCTACAATCCAAGGCCATTTTTTGGTTTGATAAATAAAGTTATTCCGTTATCACATCACGTCAGAAGCTAAAACTATTTTTGTCATTAATTTACAGATAACCAGCGTGGAAGTAATAGAAGCGTGCATCAGGCGGATTAAAGATGTCAATTCCGCGCTCAATTGCTTCGTGGAAGATCGATTTGAGGCCGCATTAAAGGAAGCACGAGAGGCCGATGACCTCGTCCGTAACGGCTTGAAGTCGACCGCTCAGCTAGAAGAAGAGAAGCCCTTCTTAGGCGTCCCTTTTACAACCAAAGACTGTATAGCAGTTAAAGGTACGATAAGAATTAATATAAGGATTTAGTCTGAGATAACAAAATGACTGCCATGCTGACGAACGACCGTCAGTAGCATCATATTTTTTTTGTACATTTTTAATGATGACTATACTTTTATCAGCGTCGGTTCAAGGATTTCTTGTATTGTCCGTGTTTAGTTCAGATCTGCGATCTAAGATTATGATGTTATAAATACGGATGATGAAACAATGTTGTAGGTACGTTCACACGGCTACACATCAAGCTATACATTTCCAGTATAAGCTGACGTCGTATTGTACGGAAATCCTATAAAATACGAGATCAGCATAACCTGGAAATGTATAGCTTAATGTGTAGCCTAGTACCTGGTTACACACTAATCGATTTTTAAAAGGTCGGTTAAACGATAGGTTACCTTCGTGAATTTTAATTTCAACTTAATTAATACAGTTAATTGGCAATACATTATGGTTTGTTTCCAATTACCTAAGTGTACCTATGAAGTTAACTACTGTATTTTATGCTCTACGATCACACAGTACCTACTATAATTGAAATGCATGGAATATTTTTGGCATATCGAATGAGTTTTTTAGAAATATTTTATACAATTTATCTCAATATATTGTAATTATTCGTAAAACGTAGTTTGATAGATGTACAATTCACGCAGAATAGGTTCATGAAAAAAAAACGATAATATATAAGCATTACGACTGGAAAGGAAAGGCCAATATTGAGTATTATTTCCTTCGTTGTGATTTCAACTGATTCATTACTTATTAACTCACTGACCACAACCACTGATCCAATCATTCTTGCCCCTGACGCTTAGCTCGCAGCTCGCACGCACGATTGCAAGTGATGTAATTGTTTAAGTCGGCACTGGCGGCAAAAGGGTCATAGGTAAATAGTTTTTCTAATAAATGGATGTTTTCCTATTTTCACATTACAGGTTTACATCACACAGCCGGTGTGGTTCTTCGTAAAGATGTTATTGCTGAACAAGACAGTGATGTCGTCACGTTGCTAAGACAGAAGGGCGCCATTATCATTGGACTCACGAATGTACCTGAATTGTGCATGTGGTAAGTCTAGATCGACCCTCTATACATGTAAAAACTATCTTGGCTGACGGGCAGACACTAAACCAGTGAGATTACAAACATGGAAGGAAGAGAGAGAGAGTAAACTTGCACTAAGAAAGGTATTTTAAAAACAAATCCAAAGGGTTGTTGTAGTTGTCAAAATCAGACACCTTTTATCTACATTATGGTCAAAATCTTAGATCATTCTATGATCCAAATTCAAGACGACGTCATGGGCAAAACCCATATAATTATATACCTACCTATTCAAAATCTTTCTCTTCTAAGATATTTGATGCATATTATGGTGTACATATTCCAGGTGGGAAACCCATAACCACATCCATGGCAGAACGAAAAACGCTTACAACACCACAAGAATTGTTGGAGGTTCATCTGGCGGGGAGGGATGCTGCCAATCAGCTGCAGGCAGCGTGTTTGGCATAGGTATGTACAACGTACACTTCTTAAAAAAACTTGCAAGTATATGGTCTATCGTGAGACAAACCATTTTAAGATTTTAGACTAAGATAGGCCACTACTAGGCCAATATGTATCTCGGAAGGACCGATGGCTGTTGAAGCTGACATGTTCTTGATCCACTCAACAACTTTTCAGCTTCAACAGCCATCGGACCGCAAACGTTGACGTGGTTTGCGATAACCCCTGGTTAGATGGACCGTCAAACTTAAAAAGGGGACTGGGACGTACTTGATGCGGAAGGCGGAAACCCAGGTGCCGCAACTTAGGGTGCCGTGGCACCGGCCGGCGAGTGCTACTTCCAAATTGCTCCCAGATTATTTTTCACTATTTTATAATTATCTAATCATTCAATTAATTTTAAAGCTAAGCATATATATAGTGGAAACCATATTACTCTATTGAACATTTATAAATATGTTATTTTATACTAGCTGTTGCCTATATTTGATTTATTCTGCCATCCAGGATAAAAAGTGGCCTATGCCATGTCCTTCTCCAGGTCCCAGGCTAGCTGTCTGACAAATGTCATAACTGTCAGTTCTTTGGTTTAGGCTTGAAAAGGTAACAAATATAGGTTCTGAAATGACTACGATTTTTATTTTTCGTAGGGTACAGAGTTACTTTCGCATTTATAATATAGTAATAGTAATATAGTAAAGTAATATATATTATGGATACTTACGTCTTTTTGCGCAAGTAATTTTGATAATGTGTTACTTAGCAACCTTATACCTCAATGTTAGATCGATATATTTGTAAGAGATAGTTTATTTCTGTTTTTCTTTTTTAAAAGATTGTAATACAATGATTGTTTTGTGTTTAAAGGCTCTGACATTGGTGGGTCGATACGGATGCCAGCTTATTTCAACGGGGTTTTCGGTCACAAGCCGTCACGTAACATTGTTTCAAACACTGGACAGTACCCCATTCCTGAGACGGATTTACTGAATTCATTTTTAGGTAAGCAACTATAATTATAATAATTAAAAGAATCTCAAAAATATTCATTCATTGGACATTCTATTTATCATCATCATTCTCTTGCCCCTATCCAAATTTATTAGCGTTCGGCGCAACATGCCTTTTTCTTCTATTATATTTTATAATCTTCTCAAAATGTGCATCTTTAGTGCGAAAGTCCAACAAATATATTCGTGTAGTCGGGAGGATAAGTACCTACTCGAAACTTTTATTTTTATAATTATTTTCTGTACAGGTATTGGTCCAATAACTAGACATGCGGTGGACTTGAAGCCTCTTATGAAAATTTTAGCAGGGCATAACGCCAATAGACTCAACTTAGATGAACCCGTCGATGTCAAAAAACTAAAGTATTACTATCAATTCAGCACTGATGCGCCGTTGGTGGACCCTGTTGATCCGGAAATTATAACTGCAATGAAAATGGTTACGGAATTTTTGAAAATACAATATAAAATTGACGCTGTAGAGAAGAAAGTGCCACTAATGCGCAAGTCGATGGCCATTTGGTTCGCAAACATGAAGTCTACCAAGAGGTTTGGCCAATTAATAATGGCGAACGATAGTATAGGAAAGGTCTTATTAGAAATCGTGAAAAATATATTTGGGCTCTCTGGAAACACGTTCATTGGTTTGGTTACGTCTCTATTTGACTACGGAGGTGTGGAAATTGGCAGTGAAAAATACAAACACTACCTCAAACTACGCGAAGATCTAGAGAGGAGTTTCTCGAACTTGCTCGGGGACGACGGCGTGTTCTTCTTCCCTACACACCCTACAACGGCGCCCTATCACAATGAACCACTAGTTCGACCTTTCAATTTCTCTTACACAGCTATTATCAACTGTTTAGGTTTGCCTTCTACGACGGTTCCACTAGGGTTAAGTAGCGAAGGTTTACCGATTGGAATCCAAGTGATTGCAAATCACAATCAGGATAGGTTATGTTTTGCAGTAGCAGAAGAATTAAATAAAGCATTTGGAGGATGGGTAGAACCTCAAAAATCATAAAGGACATCACATTCAGCGTCCAAACATTTTTGGGTTAAATGTGAAAGTGCCGGTTCCGTTTTTCCTTTTGAGGCATGGAACCCTGACAATGAAAATAACAATAATCAATGGAAATATGACTTTTTTTTCGTTTGGCCAGCACTTTCATAATTTACCCCAAATTCAATGATGTCCTTTTACTATGACATTTACAACTTTAATCATGCTTATGTGCATACTGCAGTATGTCACAATATTTTTTGTAATTTTTAACATGTTTGTACAATGCCTTAAATGTTTATATGTGAGGAATAATTGTTAACGGTATATTAGTAATAGGTAATCTTGTTGGTGTGATATTTTATAACTACACTGGGAACTAGGCACCGCTGTTACTATACTTTCTTCTTGCGATGGTTAATTTTGCCCTCTTTTCTATAATTATGTAACTAGTATAGGTATGTGGTTATGTACTGTTATCTTATCGCATAATAGACGTTTAAAACTGAGGGAGCAGAGGGCCTAGACAAGTGACAATAGATTCGAAAGCGTTTCGTATTTCTGCAACGACTTTCAACAGAATTGACAAGGTTTTCGATAGCTTGTGTCAGTCCTATACATTTTTGCCCTACCCATCATCGTTATCGCTGATAGAATGTTATATAGGTACTTTGTCTAGGCCCTCAGTTCTTTACTGCTTAAGAACAATTCGTTTTCAAATACGGGTAAAAGCATCAAAGTGGCATTTGAAAATTCGATCAATTTGAACTCACTTTTTTAAATTAATGTTATTATTTTATTTCATGCCTGTTACACTACCTACTTTTTAACGTAAAAAGGGAATAGTAAATTAGCAAGAACGTGTGATTGCTGTTGAGATTCCAATCATATAAATTACCTAATTGTATAGATTGAGTGGCTTTAAGACAATCCTCTCATGTTTATTACATAGTAGCTAACTAGTTATGTACCTACTCCTCGATATCTATTCTCGATAGTCTAGTACTAAACACAAACAGGAAAATAATAAATCCAATAAAACTTTTTATAATATTTTCATTCGTTTTATTTTATTACCTACTACTTATTACCTAGCGACCCGCTCCTGCTTCGTCAAAATCTGTTGCGTGGTTTAGAAGAACAACGCGGACATACAGACTAACACAAAAACGACATTATTTTATAATATGTAACTATACTCCATTTGAAATAAGATTAGACGTATAGATAGCCTTTTTTACATTCCGTTCAACCGATTTTGAATTCTATTGCGTTGGTGGCATGACAAATGGCAGCCGCAGTAGATAGTTGGCATTGTGTAACTTTTTTTTCTTTTAATGCTATCCTTATGCCTACGGTATAGAAGTCAAAATCGGTTGAACGGACTGTAAAAGGGTTGGTTTAATGTCTAATCTTATTTCAAATGGGGTATATATATAGCAAATAAGCAGGATCGTGAATACACTTTCACCTCATATTTTCCTAGATGTCGACTACCTAGTATTGTACTCACACTACACTTCCTACTTGAGCCCTATATTACGTGTTGATTGCATTCTTATCTACGTATGCTAACCAAGACCATTAAAGCAGAGAAGCAGAAACAACACAGGATCTTATTTAGTGTTTGGGTACCTACTGTTATTTAGTGACAATCCATGTGTGATGTCGACCGTTTACAAAAGTATCATAATTTAGCGTGGAAACTACCTAGCTGTTTTCAGGGGGTGGACAATAGGAAATCTATTTCCAATCCCGCAAGATCTCGAGCCTTTTTTAGAGATTCAATCTCGTGGGAAGACAATGTCGTTCGTGAAATCTCGGGACTACGACACAGATTGCGTCTTAGCACACTATGCTCCTGAGAAGCCATTTTCAATATAATAATTAATGGATTTATAGTGTGCGTGATGGATGACTGATGAGTGTGTGCTGCTTTGTTGCGGTATGCACATAATATTTTTTTTGGTTTCAATTTTTTATTAACGACTAGCTGCTGCCCGTGGCATGTTCGCTCGCGTGGACCCTTATTATTTTTCGAACATCAGCTTTCCTGCCAGTGAAAGTCCCGTCAAGGTCCAGCAATTTCGGAGATTAGCCGGAACAAACAGACAGACAAAAAAAAATGTTTTTTGTTATAATGTACTCTCATATGTTTAGGGGTATGAGGAACAGGGTGTAAAGTTCACTCATCCACCATAGAAAAGGGAGGATCTTCCGACCAGGGTGTTGTGTCTGGCGGGCAACTGCCCAACGATTGATGTTGGGCTCTTGTACATATGTCCACTGCACGGTAAACTTTAATTGCGCGATGCAGGATTTATGTGACGTCTGTCTGACGTCAGGTCTTTGATGCGTAGTTCGCATGTGGCGATGTAGATACCGCCACATATGCATTTAGAAAAAAGCTGTTGGTAAGACATACTAGAGATGGGCTGAGTGATGATTTTTCTGTATCAATGACTGCATGACAATGACAAAAAAATATCGATGACTGGAACAATGACAAAATCATCAATGATTTTTATTTGAGTAGGTACATCACGTCACTTCAATTATGACTCAGTGCTGAAATGATCGCGAATCGAGATGTCAAATTATCATTTGACCGATTTTTTTGTATTTCATGGTAATCCGGCTCTTTTGCAAGTAAATACCTGGTGTTAAAACTTGGTCGTGTAAATACGCACCGTCCCTACCTACAAGTAATATTCCAATTTTGCCTTCATGTTTTTTCTAGGCTTAAGACTGGCAAAATAATAGTACCTATACCTACATGAATAAAAAATTAAAAAACTGCTTTTCTTTGGCGTATTTAGTGATTGGTATATTTACTTACTTGGTACCACGAATATTAAACGTCGAATATTACACGAATTATTAAATAAATACTAGATAAATAGCATCGTAGTTCGCGCGCAAACGTAAACAACGCTTATATTTGCATTGTTGCCGTTCCGTGCGCCCAGCACCGGGCATTTTATCGAAACTCAAGACTGTAGTTTCTGTGACAAAACTCACGAACTTCGCGTTCATTCAAGTAATGACAAATGATTTAAAAATCATTGATGATTTTGTCGTTGTCATTGCATGATGAAATGATTTTAAAATATCGGTGATTTTTATATGTGACATGATATCGGTCACATCTCTAAGACATATTCAACGACACTACAAATTACTGTTGGTGAGGGTACCAAAATGCTTATTGTTCTTTGATAAATGAATTAACGTTCGTTCACAGGCGACAGTAACAATCGATAAAATCGAACTAAGAATTAGGTAAGAATCTGAAATCTTCATTGATCGTTAAAACAGGATATCGTGCGACAATAATGTTCGTCAAAAGATACGGACGAAAATAGAAATCAAAGACTAGTTATAGCCCAGAAGTTTAACGTGTGGACTTCGGGTCGAAAGTGTCGAATCTACACGAAACCGAAACGTGAATTCGTACTAATGCATAAAAATACCTACTCACGATTGGTGTCGCGTCACAGATTTTCGCGATATCCCGAAGTAGGCCTAGGCACTAGGCAGAGGTGTAACATTTTAGATCTTGAACGATATGAATTCCTAGCTCCTACGATGCTTTTTTCGTTAAAGAACTTTTTTTATCAAAAAGGAGTTTAAAAATCATTTGTAAGTTAATTCAGAACACTAAACTAGTCCAGCAATGACTGGAGGCAAAGCCACACCTCAATTTTGCCGTCTACTTAGTTCGTTTTTAACCATTCAGCAGAACAGCTAAAAATGCATGATAGCAGTGCCATGTGGAGCATGTAGATATGGTATTTACAATTTTGTAAAGTGAATCACTGGGCTATACAAAATTACAAACCATAAAACCTGAGCACAAATATTGACTCACTCACTATTCACTCGGCTATCTTTGAAAATACCACCAGATGAAGTGAGATTATTCAAAGAAACCAATCAGACAAAACCAATGAAGCCACAAAAATTTCGTACTTAAAAAAAAAACCAATTGATCAATGTAATTGATTAAAAATTTTATATTAATAAATTACTTTAACAAAGCACATCAGTAACTATCACAACATTAACATAACAAATTAGTCTGAGCTAGCAAGGCTGTAAATGATTTTTAATATTTCTTTCCTTTTGGCAGAGGGGCTTATCTTGTCATTCATTTCGCAGCTGGCAATCTCTCCTGTCTGATGGGCATACTCAGCCAGCCTTTCAGCATTATGTATGACATACACCCCACAGTCATAGCCATTGCCCTGTTGTATACAATCCTTGTTCACAAAGTTGATTTTACCTGAAAACAGTTCCAAACATTAACTTGATGATCAAGACATTTGTTAATTTAGAAACTGCAAGATTGTTATGAATATCTTGACTGTTTCTTTGATGAATTGTGCTCTCATTTATATACCCTTTTAAAACCATTATAAAAGAATTCATTTTCAAATACATTCAATTTAAATTTGGAAAAATATTAAACTGAATCTGATTATAAAAATTGATTACTTACCCTTGGATAGGTATGGAATAAGATGGCTTGCAAACTCCCAAGCAGCTTTGTGATTGCTCACATGTGAAGAATCCAAATGGTAAAAACAGCTTTCTGGTTTTGAATAAACAAGAAGACTCCAATGTGAGCCGCCGGCCATGTCTGGTGTATCATTATCATTTAGTGCAAAGAACACAAACTGTCTCTTACTTACACCAAGAGGTTCTAGAAATGTAGCTATTTCATCTTCTTGAACCAACTTTATACATTGAGTCACCTCTGGTGACACAAACAGTAATTCTTTTGCGTTTCTGAATATCTTTTTCTCTAAGTATTCGAAATAAAATGATATGATAGTATCATTCAGCCAGTGTGGTCCAGACAAAAGATGAATATCTGACTGATGAATTAATATACTATGGAAGCTTAATACGATTGAAGCTTTGGCCATTTTCAAGTTATTATAACTTAATGATCTCCAGTAACATTCAAGCCTTTAACATTTAATGCTGATATTATCTGGTAAGCAAGAAAAATAGAACTAAAATAAAATATAAGCACTTTGTAAATATTAAAAAATTCAAGTGTCCGTCAACTTTAATCATCTTATTAAAAAATTCATTGAAAATAATTTTGCATGAGTTGATTTTGGTCATGATTTCACAAACTGCTTTCTTTTTGCTAACTGTTTCCTCTCAGTGATATCAATAAAAAATTACATTAAATGTTAATAACGTTGTAGTCATAATTATTGGGTTGACGTACACTAGTATTTAATGTATTTTTAATAGATTTTTGATCAAAAGACATGTAAACGAACTCACCATAGGCTGATAAAGTGCGAAAGCATTTATTTGAGTCACGTTTCGAATAATTTGGATTACCACTAATATTTTTAAACTATTGTACTTCCATGCTGTGTTTTGTTAATTTAATAACGATAAATTATTACAACCCGCAACGTTCATTTCATTGAGAAATTGCTGGACGTTCGTTTTCCGTCAAACATAAAAAGAAAATCGACATGTCATGTCACTGTGACATTTGATACGTTTAGTTCCATTGGCAATAAGACTGAGTTGAGCAGGAAACGAGTGATTCGTTTTGTTGTCAATACAGAACACAGAAATACACAAAATACAACATAAAAAGAAGTCTTCTATAGTCTCTAGGCAATACACTCATGTGCGCCTACGAGGCAGTAGCCTAACTTCTAAGGTGCAAAATGGTGCGGGTCACCAGGGGCCCACGGTGTTTTCGGACTCACTCAGTGTCCGGGCTGGGACCCTGGGACTGGGAGGTCCGTCAAATCAACAGAGTTAGAGTTTGAAAAAACACAACGGAGAGCCAAATGAAGAGCCGAATGCGTCATGGGGGCCAATTTCTCTTTTTTACAGCCTCTTACTTATTTAAAGTTACGCCACTACCACGTGATTAATAAGGTCTAAGCCGAAAAGCCTGCTCAAGAACTTCGTCACCTTTATTACTGGTTTCGTTATTTTCAATCCAGTAAATACCTGCATACTAAATTACTAACCTAACCACACATGGAACTGGTAGCTAGCGACAGTCACCTTTCATACGTTTGGCTTGCAACTTCGTTGCCCTGTCGTGCATGTTATTATAGGGCCGCGCGCCTGCGTCCCGTCTAATCTGATATTTTGGGTCGCAACCCTTTTACATTTTGTAACTATGTGGTAGGTATGTACCTACATAGCTAGTGTACACCATTATGTGGTGCTAATGTACCTACTCTCCAAGTCACGTTTAAATTACGTTACACACATCATAAGTTGTAGCAGTAAAGGCGATTTTAGTAGTGCAAGTGGTACCACAGATGTGCTGACGGCCCATTGTACACGGCACGGTATGGCGTTCCGTAGAATAATCGTGAGAGCTTGTATATGACACGGCAAGCCAGCGGGCGACGACGCCGCCCTACCTAAGTGCCGCCGTGTCTGTCAGTATTATACCTACTCTGTGCATAAAACACTAACGACCGTGCCTATACACGGCTAATCAACCGTAGCTTTTCACGGCAAAACCGTAGTTTCTCACGGCAAGAAAAACGTACAACGGGCTTTAGGGCTTAACCACATAACCGCGTTGGGGCGCCGCAACGCAAAAATTAGCGACGGCACCCTAAGATTTTCTTAGGAAATGGCCCGAAGCCGCCGTTAATTTTTGCGTTGCGGCGCCGCAACGCGGTTATGTGTTTAGGCCCTTAGGGTGCGTGGCTCAGCTCAGAACCGACAAGGCCCAGCATAAATAATTATTAATTCAGCATCATATGGTTTCTTGTGTAGTTACCTAAAAAGAATAAAAAAACTGAAAATAAAACAAACCAATGCAATAACAAATATCGATAAAAAGGGTGCCAAAAAACCAAAACTAATAATTAAAATTATTTATTAAATAATTTCATTAACCACTAATTAATAATTGGTAACAATTATCCGAAATTAATAGTCAACACACACTGGAATTTAGGTGATACAGAAGAAAATAAATAGTGATTTGTGTAGAACATTTACAAATGAAAAGCTTAGGGGGCATCTAGTTAATAATTTAATAACAGTAAATCCACTCACAACATTATCAAAAGAGTATACTCAGCATATACTCCACACTGTAACTTGTACTCACATAAATTGTATTATAACAGCTAAGAACATGATTGTGAACTATACTAGGTGTATCACGCAACTTAATATTGCAAAATACGATTGATGATACTGATTGGGCTAAAAAATAAGAAGTAAATTCCATAAATAAAATGGAAAATGCCTCTTATTTCAAACGAATTTTTCCTATGTCTTCATAAATCTACTTTGTGGCTTCTTTTAGGTAAGCGATGAGGTCTGCACGTTCATTGGGCTTCTTCAGACCAGCGAACACCATCTTGGTGCCAGGGATGTATTTCTTGGGGTTCTCCAGGTACTCAAAGAGGGTATCCTCACCCCATGAGATACCTATAAAAGAAAATATTAAATATTTATTATCATTATTATAATTCTTGACATTGTAAAATATCTGTATATCATTTTGTATCATAGGCGACTGATAAGTGATAGCTAATCAAACATCGGCATTTGACGGAAGTGAAATCATTGTGATATTGCGATTGACTGAACAGTGCACGCGTGGCGTGATATTCACGCGATTATAAAAGACACTGGACACTGACAATGGGACTTTGAACATGATGATGTCATCAACTGTAGTAGTATAAGAAATTCAATAATCAACAATGAGTTTCCTTGAAACTTACACGAGTGCTATATACTATACATAATACTCATGTTCAGCAAACAAAGCCAACATAAATCACAAGTGAACCAGTGCTCCACATAATTGATTTCTTAATTTCATATCTTATGATAAGTTTTGATGTGGTAGAATTGAAATCAATCATACAGCAAACAGTAAAATCCATGCTAGAATGTAAAAACTAAAAATAAGAAACTAACCTTTGGACTTGTTGGCATCTGAGTACGAGAAGCCGGCTGCCTGGCCAGTCTTACGGCCCCAGAAGCCGTGTAGGTTGGGTCCTACTTTGTGTTTGCCACCGGCTTCAACCTATAACATGGAAAAAATTACCATTATTATCATGATATGAATAGAAAACAAGAGTATTTGTTAAGAAACTCATAATTACAGATTACATGATTAGCAGAATGCACAGTAGTTAGAAGATTTTGTTACATAGAAAAATTAATCTTCATTATAAAAATAAATTAGCAATTCCCATGTGATTGTGTTAGTTGATAAAGTTGTTGCATGCTTGACATATGGTGTAACTTCTATGATACTGACAGAGAGTTCAAATTCCAATGACTCATAATGAAATGTAACCTACATTATTAAACATGGGTAAGTACATAAAATGTGGAATGTTATTGGGTTTTACTGATCAACAATTTGACAGGAAAATCCAAATTACTTGGTTAAATTGTAAAACATCTTTCCTGAAAACTTATATAAACAGCCATGCCAAAAATAAAGTTTCAATGTCATGAGTGACAAACTGACAATAGACAATGTCAACTACGCTGACAATGTGATGATAGTAGACAGAGATAATGAATGAAGAGTGAAGATACTTACGGTGTGGCACTGGGCACATCTTTGAACAAAGATTTTCTTGCCATTTTCAGCATTACCAGCAGGGATTCCCATTTTACTAGAAATAACAAACAGGAAAGTTAGAAATACTTAATAAAAATTTCAAGCTAGAGGAAAAGACGTGGAATAAGTTATAACAGTGAGGTTATGTTGAGATCATGATTATTTCAAGGTCATGATTCTTATGCTTCCTACATTGTGTTTTTTTTTTTTTCATATAGTACGTATAGGTAAGCAATTTAATAATAATAGAATGTAATTACCTAATTTATAGCAGCTATTATACATTATTTTGTATAAACCGGTGGGAAACAAGGAAAAATGTGGGTAAATTATGTACCTAACTCTTTGAGCAGATTCTTGCAAATACTCCACTATAATTGTTGTAATTAGCATGGGTAAAAAATAAGTAAATCATAAACAATGTTAATAATAAGTACTGCCCTGGAATGTGCTATTGGGAACTAGGTCAGGATCAATGTCAGTAGGGAGTTCCAAGGAACAAGGTGTCGTAATGTCATATTACGTAAGTGCATGAAATACTAAATGTGGAGCAAATCACGTCAATGATATGCTTTGTGCACATTATTACAATCGTTGATTACTCTTATTGAGTCAGTATATTCACATTACAAACATACATTCGTGAAACACTTGTCCGAAGTTAAAATTAACTGTGGGGTGTATAACGCAATCAATACGAACATTACATGGGCAACGTTAAATATTAAAAAATAGATGCTACAATTTCAATGACTGTAACACAAAAAGAATTTACTTACGATTTTGTTTTTGAAAAATTTACAATTTAGCGCAACGTTCGCTCACCACAATTTGGACTTTTTCAATGACGAATTCGTAATTCGTTCGTAAAGTGACAGAACCGTGCGTGCACACTCACACGACAACGAATGAATGAACTGGGTTACTACTGGGCGCGAATAATGTTGCCAGTTGGCTCACATCTCAATGTGCCAGCCCGCCCCGATCGATACCGTAAGTAAATTCCTACGTAATCTGTGACGTGGTTGGGCAGGTCCATCATAGAAGTCCATTCGCTATCAAAATAAAATAAAAAATAAATTTCACTAAATAGGTACCTATTTTATTGATCAAGGTGTGTTTTATAAGAATTAGATGCGGAAACTCCTACAGGATACGTAGGTACTTATTTGTAAAAATTTGGATGAATTGTTTTTATTACTCGTAGGTAGGTTTTACATTCGTTATTCGATTCTGATGATGACTCCGATGACATGCCTCATGGGATGGTCATGCTCATGGGAGTCATGGGATGTTAATAGATCTACATTCTACATCAATTCTTTGCGTCATCCTCACCACCAAATCTTTAGTGGTAGTTAAGTTTTGCTCAAGATAAAGTTTAGTTATGTATCTACCTGCTACAACGTCTAATTGAACAGCTGCTGTGTACCTAATGTAAGCTGCGCGAGCGCAGCCATGATTTCAAGAAACTATTAAATGTACCTACCTACCACCAAGGGCATGTTCAGCCTAGCGCAGAAGCCTCTGTCGTGGAGCTCATTGTCTTTATTTCGTCGCACCGTGTCATTCTTGGGTTCCAGTGTGGACGACGAGATTATTGGAGCAATAAAGCAATTCTACTGATTTTTTTAGTTGCAATAAAATGCTGTCGCGTTGCCTCACAAAATGAATCATTGCTGCGTTGTTGCACATTCTTATTTTCAACGAAATTATTATGTAATGTCGAAACAGAATTAGTGTGCATTATCACACACAGATATCAATTTTTCTCTTAGCCATTTACGTGGGAATGAATCGGAGCAAATATAAATGTAATATATCAATTTAAAAAAAAGCCTGACGTTTACTCTCTTCACAGGCTCTCTTGTCAGTCTGGCAAAATCACAGTCAACAAAATGCAGCAAAATCTACACGCTGTAGGATCTCTTGGCACGTGGCGAAAATCAGAACTAACGCCATCATCTTGATTTTTCAATATATTTTATAAAATAATTAAAACAGCGCCTGGTCTACGTCATTTGAGCGCCAAAAGATCCTTTTCGCAGTAAAGGTTTTCTTTTTTCTGTGTCATGTTTTATCGTTTGATCATGATGTTTGGTCATCAGGTGGTTTTTGAACGGAGGTTCTCATTCTGTAGGCATCATGCAAATCCTCATCTGGCACAAAAAAAGTTAACTGGTTTTTCTGTGCCAGCGTCTTCTCCGGTTTGTATCGTTTTTCTTTTGATTCCCTTTCATTTTACGGAGGATTGATAATCTATTGCTTCTTATCTGGCTGCTGGTTTTCTTCCTTAAGTGACCAATGTACCATTGCCATGAGTTACCTATAGAAATTGGTCATGTGCGGGGTTGCACATGAGCAATTTAATATCCATATGCTTTTTTGCACGTTTGTACCTATACCTACTCCATATACTTAGTATAATAAAGTAAGTATATAAACTGTGCCTTTAGGTAGGTCCTTATTTTTTTTTATTGTACATAACACTATGACTATGTACCTAGTCTTTTTAACCCTAAGGTTGACTGGCAAGTAATAGGTAGGAATTTTAGTCCGCCCTAAGTACCACGCTTGTATTACGGTGGGTATTATGAAGTAAGTTTAATAACAAACATAGAATGGTGTCTTGCATAACAATCAAGTAGGTAAATAATTAGTTTTAAAGCACGTGACGACGCGACGTGACACAGTCACACATCGTTTCACTTGGCAATGAAAACGGCAGTGTTTACGTGCACAATCTAAATTGGTACTACTAAAAATAATAGCCACTACGCATGTCAGTCCATAAGTGTGCTAGTATAACAAGAACTAGGTACTTACAAAGAATTCCTAGATACCTATAGTATTTTTTAAAAGTAATTTCACTGAAATCTCGAAGATAGATTGTATAGGTGTTTTTTTAGTCATTAATTTTTTTTTAAAGAAAATCGGTCCACCACGCGTTAAGGCTCGTACATATTGGCGTTATTTCGCGGGTGCGACAGGCAGCGGTAGCCTTGCCGCGACCGCGATATCGCGCTTGTTTGTGGGAGCCTTTAGACGTGATTTTAAATGACACATGTTCCATACGTTCTTCGTTACTCTTAATCTCAGTATCAAAAATATGTGTCCGTATGGACCCATGTCGCATTGAGTTGATACAAATGGAGATTGACTTAGTAAAGAGGAGTTGCTAAATAAGTACCTACTTAACACAGAAACCCGATTACTTAGTTTATCTCTGGTGTAACCTATAGGTACACAATACATAATTATATTTACCCAAGTGCTTATCTGATAATTACATAAAGTCAGTATCTGAGCTTATCCTTTACTATAGATACTCCACCTAAATGACTGATGTAATTTAACAAATAAATAAGTGGATAGCACTAATTTATTTTAGGGCTCATTCAAAGCATTTGTTTTTATACGAATACTAGCTGCTGCACGCGGCTTCGCCCGAGTGGAACCTCAATCTTTTTCCAAACTAAAAGTAAGCATTAAGTTACGCCTTATAATATCAGCTAGCTGCCAGTGAAAGTTCCGTCTAAATCGGTCTAGTCGTTTCGGAGATTAGCCGGAACAAATAGACAGAAAAACAAAAAAAATATAAATCGTTTTTCGTTATAAGTACCGTATATTTTTACTTTTATTATGTATTTAGTAAAAAGCTGTTATTTTGATTTTATTTATTTGTACCAGACCTAATGCATATATTTTGTAATAAATAATAGATTTTCAGCTTTGTGCTTGTCTAATTTCTGCTTCGGTTTTTCACTTACAAACCTTATGAAAGCCATCGAATAACTTGATGTCGGTCATAGATATTCCGTGATGCCGGTATAACTATTATACAAAATAACGTAAGTAATTGGCACGACTTTTTGCTTAGTTAAATAACAGCTAAAAGCTTTAGGTGCGTCAACTAAGTAATATTTAGTCCATTAGTTTTATGAACTTTTTTCTTATATTATAGAAACATTTTGTATGCTTGCTGCTGCAGGTAATACAGGATAAGGTACACTGACTAATCACTTATAAGAAATCGCGGTCATAAAGTCTTGATTTTATCTATCGTAAGTATATGATCTCGCACCCTATTACATGGGACTCTCGCCCCTTAATACATGGGACTTAAACATAACTGGTAAAATGTGGGTGCACTATAGTTACATAACCCTTCTGGACAATACAGTCGTGATGTTATGTAATTACGTATGTCAAAATTTCTCAGTAGCCGCCTGAGGTCTGTAATTGTGTCTGGTTGTTGATGGCAATAGGCTCGCCCACATGGAACTTAACCATAACTGACGAAATGTGGGTACTATAGGTACCTACACCTCTGCCTAATCGTTCGGGTATTACAAGCGTGATGTTATGTAGTGGCGCAATATCAAAAACCGGCCAAGTGCTAGTCGGACTCGCGCACGAAGGGTTCCGTACCATTATCTATAAAAACGGCAAAAAAAAACACGTTTGTTGTATGGGAGCCCCCTTAAATATTTATTTTATTCTGTTTTTTAGTATTTGTTGTTATAGCAACAACAGAAATACATCATCTGTGAAAATTTCAACTGTCTAACTATCAAGGTTCATGTGATGCAGCCTGGTGACAGACGGTCAGACAGACAGACAGACAGCGGAGTCTTAGTAATAGGGTCCCGTTTTACCCTTTGAGTACGGAACCCTAAAAATAGTTAAAATATTTCAGTTACTTTTACCTAGGTCAAATAAATTTATTTTCTATCTTTCAGTGCGGACAAGACTTAAGAATATTATCATTACTTTTAGTTGATGGATTTGTGTTTACAGAATTATGACAATACTACTGAAAGATAACGGAAATAAATTCCATCATTTTGGAATAAGAACTACTATCATACATACCTACGTAGGTAACAAACAATACGTCACTGATACAGTCGACGCAAAACATGAAAAAAACAATCGATAAACCACACCCAACAAGAGTTTTATTGATACATTCAGCTCAGCGTAGCTTGTATACAATCGTTTTTATTAATGCCGCTACAATTGTAATACAATTAACTAAACTTCCCCCAGCCGGTCCAGTTAGACGGACCGACGAGCTTAAGAAGGTGGCTGGGACAGGCTGGATGCGGAAGGCGGAGGACAGGGTGTTGTGGCGCAGCCTGGGATAGGTCTATGTCCAACAGTGGACTGCGATAGGCTGAGTTGATTGATTTGAACTGAATTTCTTTTGCTTCAAAACAAAGAATAAACTAAATAGAAACATTATTTCCGCGCGACAGAGGCGCTCTCTACTGGTGTTTCAAATCAACATTGTACTTACATACTTTACTGAACTCCAGTACCGGCCATTTCGCTCAGTTGTAACGGTATCATCCAGTAGATGAGGCTTCGGTCGTATCTCTCCAGCAGGTAAAATATTCAATTTTATATCTTAGTAACGTTATAATATAAACTAACGCCTTTTTTAGGTTCTAAAATCGCTAAAACTTGTCAAAAAAACCTACTCGCATAAAAAACATCAATCCAATGTGGGTGCCTTCTTGATTACTTAGTAAATCAGATAAGTCATAATAAAATGGTAAGAAGGTAACTTTTTACAAATGAACATCGTTACTATTGATGTCTACGTCATCTTTTGGAAAGTTAAGTTAACTGCGGAGGTTATTCGAGCTGTCGAGCATAGACAAAGTAAGTGTTGAGAATATTAGGTATGTTCGTATCGTCCAGATGGCAGCTCTAGTATTCAGAGTTGTAGCCTTCAGATATAAATAGACGCCGACACTGAGATACGTAGGATGAAGAAGTAAGAAAATATATGAATGTGCCACAAAAAATCTCGTAATGAACACCTCGTCTAGTACGTGACTCACGTGAGGATTTAACAAAGAGTTGTCTGTTGGCTAGTCTAGCGATATGCAACGTTTTTTATTGGGCAAGAATTTAAATATTGGCGAAACGTTTAGCTGACATAAAAAGAACCGGTAGCCGAATTCTAACAACATTGAAAAAGTCTGTGTTTTCCGGTTGTATAGATAATTCTATATAGGGAATACATCGTATTTGAATATGAAAAATGTATCGTAGACGCGCTACTTGAACATTGCTACAACGCTACGATTGTCATAGACCTCGTAGTCCCTCAAATGCATCGCTACGTGACTACGATATTCGTAGCCGCGTAGCGACACCTTCGTAGCACGAATATCAATAATGCGTTTTTAGAATATTTTGAGTAGATATATTCGTATAGGTCTATTTTTATTTATTTTATCTCGTTTTACTACTTGACGAATTTTATTTTATTGAACGAGTTCATAAATAACGAATGTATTAACATATTTTGAATTTTGGGGCATCATTTTCTGTGTAAGGTATACTTCTAAGTATGGATTGTTTCAGTTAATTAAATACATTATTTAAAGTTGCCTGTTTTACACCTCTGTTATTGATAGGCAAGGATGTTAAACAAAATGGTGGATAAGAAAGAACAATAGGATCCTCAACCCATTGAAGATAATCGTTAGTTATGCAATGTAGTATTTATTATCTTTGTGAGCCTTCACCTGTAAATTGCAGATTGTTCCGATTTTGACAAGGGTTCGTCGGCTGCGGGAAATTGATTTAATGTCGTGGTACTGCAACAGCCTTTGTTGAAATATTCACTTGTCTTTATGAAATAGCATTAGCAAGCTGAAGTGGCAGTGGGCTGGCCATGTTTGTCGAAGGACCGATGGCCGGTGGAGCAGACGAGTCCTAGAGTGGAGACCGCGTATCGGCAAGTGTAGTGTAGGACGCCCCCCAGCTAGATGGGGGCAGCTGTACTATGCCAAATCGAATGCCAAATAATCGAATATCAATTGATCGATCACTATATATCGAACATCTAAATACTCGAACGTTCATAGTATCGAATGGTTAATAAATCGAACATTCAATACATCGTACACTCAATACATCGAGTGTTCAAAATATCGAATATTTGTTTGATCAAGCGTTCAACGCATCGCATATTCATATTGCACGGAGAAACTATTTTAGAGATATGAGGAACAAGTTGTAAAGTTCACCTTAAAAAGTTGGCTGGGACAGATTAGCTGCGGAAGGCGGAGGACAGGGTGTTGTGGCGCAGCCTGGGAGAGGCCTATGTCCAGCAGTGGACTGCGATAGGCTGAGTTGATTGATTATGAAATAGTTCGTTAGTTAGTTTTCATCTGTATTTAAAATTCAGAAATAAAAGATTCTCATTCAGGGAAGTATTGCAACTTCATTGCCACATATTGAACCAGTTAGGCAGAAAAATATACGATTTCGGTAGCCTACCGTATATAAAAATCTAAGTCTGAATAGTGAAAGATTTACAGCTGCTTGGAATATTCAGCCGAATGTACATATTTTTTCCAATTGTTTCGCAATATTGTCAACAGAATGTTGGAGGCAAACTCAGTAAAGCCGAATCTTCTAAATCGTTATGATTTCCCCGGGGAAGTTAACCCCGTTATTTTTACAAAACGCATGTATTTGTTGTGGACAATTTTATTTGTTTGTAACCACTATCTATATTGTTCCGACGGCGGCGTTCCGAGTCATCGTAGCTACAGTCGAGTCTTTTATATCTTCGTCAGTTTTCAAATGTTTTTTTTTATGAAGTCAGGACACGTAACACCTTTTGAAACTACGCCACTGAGCAGACGATTGCATAGAAAAGTAGGTAAGTTTATTTAATTAAATTAATAACAAAGATTGAAATGCATACTTACAGCTTTGACCAACGTCGAGGTGACATCAACCAAAAACCTTTTAATGTCTTGACTATAGAAATATAACTCATTAAAACGTCACATTTTAAAGGCTCCCCAGACAACGCGACTCTAGTGGAAAGATTTTTCTGAAAACTTCATGGAAATTGTTCTACCAGCATCACGTCGCATCGTCGCGTCGCGTCTGCGGGATCCTTAATTCGGTCTGACATGTAAAGAAGATGGCTGAATGCGTTGGCTGAATGTGATTCTGCGGCATTGACATTCCGACAAAATATTATAATGCTAAGTCAAAAAAGCGGGTCCATATTGGCTCACCTAAACTTCTTTACCCGAAAATGTTCTTCCTAATGATTTGTAATCCGAATGAGTGATCTTCTTAAAAATTTTCATCCTAAAGTTTTCATTCATACTATTTGTAGTGCTACCGGCGATGTTCATAACACTCATGTTTCCGAAAATTGTAATTAATAATATCATTAATTTAAATATATATACTCCTACTGTTTTTTATCATAATGGTTTTATCCCTAAACATAATTACCATAATATTTTCACTCATACTCAGAAGGTCAGAGTGTCGTCTTGAAAAAATACTTAGAAAAATTTAGCGACCAATTTCGACGTAGTTCTAACCTAACCTAACCTATGGATCCCTTCTACATCGTTTTTACGACAAACAGTTAGTCGGAGACAAAAAACACTTTTATTGGTGTATTTTCCTTACTAATAATATGACTTTGAATAATAGTGTAAAAGATGGTTATGTTGAGAAAATATAGGAAAACAAATAAAAGTATAATAGATGTTTATTGCTATAGACATTAAGAAGTTGAATGCTTCGGAATTATGAACATTAGAGACAGAGTAGTTAGGAATTGTGATTGTTAGGATGAAAAATGTTAGGAAGAACATTTTCGGATTTCCTATTATCGGAGTTGAAAATTTAGCTGAACTTTGGCGCACCCCAAAAAAGCAAATTCTATCATGTGTAATAAGCAGACAATAATAGCCCTTAATATGACGAACATATTTTAGATGTGACTGTATCTACGTTCTTTTTAATAAATATGTTGGTTGGTAGGTAAGTAGAAATCATCTGTCTAAAACTTAGTCCCAATTCACTACATTTATGTATTTTAGGGGTTTACATTAACAAGTGGCTTACTTAAACAAATGTCCGCCGCAAATGTTAAATACTCCCTAGAATAAATCTCTGAAACCTTAACATTCAAATAAAGGGACAGCTTTGTTTGGATTTTCGATTTAAATCGGCTTATGAAAAGTTTTTATTAAACTTAAGTAAGGGACAGACTTCGTTAGGAAGCAACTGGCTTATTTTTGGGATTTTCACGAGGGAAATTGTATAAAAGAGAGTGGCGGTAAAATGCTGTCCGTTGCGTATTTCGCGCTTTGATTTTAGTTGGTCTGCGCTTGGCTGGTTCAATTTGGCGACGGGCACATTGGCAGCCACTGTAGCCAGTTTCAGCGCGAACGAATCCTGTTGAAACTACCTGAGCTGTGCGAGTATGCGGTGCGCGTTCAACCTCGCGAATGTTCATGAACATTCTGATTCCATTTTGTGTTTTCCTTTATTTCTTTTCGAATTCGTTCTTTTATTGAGTATTGACAGGGTGTTGTTTTCGTTTTGCAATTTTATTTATTTATTAGTGGTATTTTGGAAGAAGTAGTTACTATTGAAAAGCTTCTATGTAACTTGATTTCGGCCAAGAAAAGGTCAAGCTTATGACCGGAAAACTGTAATTGTCCAATTCGTCAGTCAAGCGTGTTGATTTTGCCATTTTTTAACCCCTTGCGTTTATAAAAGGTTGGTATTATAAGTTTGACAGGTCTGTCGTTCTGTGTATCTGCAATTTAATAACTTTTCTATTTCCGTTCATTGTTCGGACTATCACAGGGGGCATTAAGCTAGATAAATTAGGAGCTACAATTACAATAACTCCTGATGTTCAGTCACCGGGCATTAAATTAAAAATACATAGCTAAAGCTGGTTTAAGTACGATTTATTGTTAGCCCTCTTAAGCTCTAATAACATAGATGGCCGTAAACAAGTCTACTTTCAGTGAGATATATAGGGAAATGTTTATTAATTCACATTATGGCGCTCCGCAATGGCGATTATTTTGGCTATAGAATTATCACGAGAAGAGATGCCTCGTTATTGAGGCCCGTAACTCCCAAAGAGCCATTTGTTTTGGACAATAGCCTGATCAATGGAACTCTTCGTTCATCACGACCGTTGTCGTCATTATCAAAGTCAATATCATCGTGATCGAAGATCGAAGTATCATGCATTGCAAGCTTCTACAAGTAAAACTACTGTCAGATATTTTTTTAACTTTACAGCAAGCAAAGGCCTGGCATATAAAGTAATTATACCAAGTTTAACAGATCAACAGTGTTAAAAAATAAGCACCTATTTAATTGCATTTCTCTGCAATTTCATTAACAAATGAATTTGTTAATTGGTTAATTACTTTGAAGCGCACATCAAATATTTTTGCCTGTGAATAAGTACTTTATCAGCAGAGCAAGAATTTGAATAAATTGTTGCCGACGCAGCATTAAGAGGTTTTAACTCAGGCTTTACGATCTGGATCGTTTGATAATTGTGCGCAGTAAATTCACTTTCGCTATCTGTTTAATCTAAGGTGCTCCTGCCCTTCTAATTGTTTTTAAATCTTCCCAGTGTTTTATTGACATACGTATTGGGCGAGAAAGAGGGATCTTTTTGTAGTAATTAAAGATGTAGGCCGACCATCGACCATATAACTAGGTTGATTCTTTGCTGAAGCGTATTCTCAATTTTTATTACTTTCATCTTGTTGTACCAATCGTTGAATACAGTCTTTTGTTTTTAGTATTTGCACCGCACCCTATTATTTCTTTGTGCGATCAATAATTTTCAGATTATACGATTATAGTCTAACAAAAGATCATCTTGTTTTTTTTTCAAAATAAGAACCCGTTCATTCTTCATCCTTCTAATTACAGATTTTGTGCTTAGGGAGTAGACCCCCTGATCCGTTTTGTCCCTCATGTTGAAGATATCGTCGAATTCTCCGAAGGACAGTCGGTCACCGTGCACATTGTCTGTTCAACAATAGAACAACGGGTCGGGTGTTAACCGCTGCCGTCGACATAGTAGGGTGCGATATTCTATCTGCGTACGATATCCTATCTTTTGAACGTTATTGAATTCGCTTTAAGAACAGGAAGGGCTTGGTTAAAGGTGTACAAACTATTAGAAAATACAGTTGAAGATGGATTGGTACAAGATCGAGAGTTGTGTCGGTGCTATGGGGTGAATGGGACTTTTTAATGACTAGAGTTAAATCAGTTATTAACTGTGTGGCAGTCAAGTTGTATCATGATAAAATATATGAAACTTTGAGAATAAACATTATGATTATTAAAAAATCTTTGACATATCTTGGGTCCCTTGGGTCCCGGACCTTTGAAAAGCGTACGAGGGAGCCAACTCGCAGATACCCGTTAGACGTTTTGAATGAATAGAGGCTCCAACCGACAATTATCCCTGTTCGCAATATGCAAGTGCATCCAAAGACAACCCCCGGTTGGTGTAGGACTATTGCAGGATATGGAAACATAGATATTGGATGGATATTGAACATAGATATGGGTTTAGGTCGCTAAGTGAACTGGTTATCTAGAACTATGGAAATATAAAAAAAATACGTACAATCTCGAGCATAAATACATTTACGCAAGATTCAAAAGCGATTTTCTCCTAAAGTATTGATCGAATATGTTATGGTATTACGAATATTGTATTCTCGAAAACATACTATTATGAAAGTATTTGTGCTCGTGACTGTACCATTTTGTGGTGGCGAGTTGCAGATGATCGCTTCCCAGCCGCGTCAACATTGTATTTAATTATACGTTGAGGCCAAAACAGAGAAAAACATATGATGTTTCAATTTTTTTTTTCTTTTTTCTACGTTACATTTTTTTTTTTTAAACACAGTTTTGGAGTACGTCTCTGTGGCGCGGCTAGGGAGTATCACACTCACGTACAAAATGTACGATTGTACGATCCGTCAAACGAATTTACACCTTTTCTAATGATGTATCGACGACCCTAGAGATAAGATTTCGCAACCATTCACCGATTGGAGTGCTCGCCAATGTTTTCCGTAACATGAATAAACAATATTCCTCCCTAGGGCTACCTCGAATGCAACCTTGCTCTGTTTTCGCCGCATATTGAATTCCTATAAACATTTTATCACCTAAACAAATCAGGAAAAAAATTCCTTGAGGTGTAGTAAAAAAGGTGCAACATATTGCTTTCGTGTTTAAAAAATAATGTGTTTTGTATGTATTTTTTTAAATAAGGTTTTAGTGAATACTTTTTACTCTTTTTGGTAAATGTCCTCCCATTAAAGCTAGTAGCCACGACAGTCATGGGTTTTCTAGGAATTTGTTAATATTCCATTAACTTTTCTGCCTAACTAAAATCAGCCATTAATTTCGCAGCCAAATGCTCAATAAAACCCATAAATTGTAAATCGCCTTTTAATCCGCAATCAATCTTAGTACCTATCAAAAGTCGAACGATTGACTTGTAAGAAGCTGACGTGTCGGGATTGGGCACCCTATTCAAAGTATACAAGTAATTTGTAGACCTTTGTGAAATTAAGTTGAAAATATCAAGGTTTAGACTGACCTTATGGAGAAAAACTAGGAACATATATTATAATTATATTTTCATGTAAAACCTTGTAAGTGTGTTTTGCTCCGTAAATATAGCAAGTAGTAACCGAAATTCATCATCATTATCATAATCGTAATCCTAACTAATATTATAAAGGCGATAGTGAGTTTGTTTGTTTCACGCTAAAACGGCTGAACGGATTTGGATGAAATTAGGCACAGGGGTAGACCATGACCTGGAATAGGACGTAAGATACTTTTTATCCCGATATTCCCACGGGATCGAGACTTACGCGGGTGAAACCGCGGGGCGCAGCTAGTCAGCCTATAACTGTTGTTGTTTGTTGTTTTAGCTGTAAGTCTTCCATGTTCTGACACAGGCCTCCTCTATGTGAGAGGGAGTGAGCCGTAATCCACCACGCGGGTTAAATGCGGGTTGGTAGATGTTACATGACTTCAAATTTTTGGGCATGCCGTTTTGGCAGCAGTGGTGATGAAATAATTTACACAAAATAAAGCCTGTCTGGGTTCGAACGACATACAACTTGAAAGTCGCCTCCAGGCCACCACTGCTCCACCTGAACCGAAATTAATTTTGTGTAATTAAGTGCAACTCTGAGTCTTGACACACGTATATTTTTTAGGGTTCCGTACCCAAAGGGTAAAACGGGACCCTATTACTAAGACTCCGCTGTCTGTCTGTCTGTCTGTCCGTCTGTCACCAGGCTGTATCTCATGAACCGTGATAGCTAGACAGTTGAAATTTTCACAGATGATGTTGCCGCTATAACAACAAATACTAAAAAACAGAATAAAATTAATTTTTAAGGGGACTCCCATACAACAAACGTGTTTTTTTTTGCCGATTTTATAGATAATGGTACGGAACCCTTCGTGCGCGAGTCCGACTCGCACTTGGCCGGTTTTATCTACGTAAGGTGGACACCCAAAAACTTGCTAATTTCATAAAAGCTTTTTAACAAGAAAATATATACCTTTTTAGACTCCGCAACAGTAGCACAGGATTATACAAAAATGCAAAACGGAATATTTTAGTAACGGGTCAAGTTCCACTGGAGTGCAGTACAATGCATACTGTGTAATTAATAAAATGTCTCTGTGAACGATGTTATGATTAACCTGGAGTTATGTTTAATGTTATTGCAATGATTTCAATAACAATGACATACCTCATCCCTCCGGCATTGTCGATTCAACATTGTCATGGCGACCACATACGTGGGTAATTCCGAACAAAAGGAACGTGATCTTTTGAAAGGCTTAATGTCCTGACCCGCACGTTTTCACCACTTATAATTCAAAGGGAAAAAGAAACCACTGCTATAAATTTGATCACATATATTTCAATCAAATTCACAAAACAAGTACCTTTCCCAAAACCCGAGTTCAATGCTTTACAAATGTTAAATAATTCTTGTTTTGCAAACAATGTAATTAAGCAAACAAATGTTTGTTACTATCAGCTATATTGAATACGAAACAAATCAAACTACAGAGTGGAGGAATGTCTTCGCTTCCGTATCGGAGCCATTATAACGAAGAAATGGGAACTTGAAATGTGAATAAAGCTGTACCTTACTGATCGTTTGCAATCAATCAGAGGGAATATATAAATAATTCACTGCAGTTAACAAGCTCTGTTTAAGACTAACAAAATGTTGGAGAAAACGTCTAATTTAAATATTTTACAACAGCTATTAAGATTAATGCAAATATTATGCTATGCCCATTGATGGAGAAAGCACCGTTGCAGAGCTCTGAGTGGCACATAGAGCAAGATTTGTATCTTGGCATTATTCCTACCGTGTCAGAGTCATCGCAGGACCTTCCGCAGTCACGGATCAACGTAAATGTACCTGTAATAAGTGAATAATGTATTATTATTCAAAAATATTTCAAATGACAATGTTAAACTTCAATTTAAATAGTTGTACAACTTACTTCCCTGTCCAAAAGTTTTTGTCAAGCAAGCGTTGTTTCCTTTTCGACAGTACTTCACGGTAGTCCTTCTGTCCGGGGCCCAGCACGATGGATTGTTGGCCGTACTACATGCGTAACAAATTCGCTCACTCTGCATCAACATCAGTGCTGATTGTCCCATTAGCCCGGATCCCTTGGTAGGTTCAATCATTTCACGTCTAGCTTCATTAAACTGTGGCCGAACACGTGACACTGACTTCTCATGAGGTAAGTTTGATTTATCCACACTTTTAAGGTCTTGATCTTTATTTGACTTTGGAATCTTTTTTTCTGCATTTAAAACTGACGCCAACGCGTTGTCATTTTCAATCCGGGATTCCATATACGGATCATTATTGTGCCGAAGGTTTTCTTTATCGTTGCTCAAAATATCCTTTGCATTGTCGTCATCATTATAACTGGACATGGATCGCCTCGAGTGGCCTATTAAGTTATTAGGTTCTTTGTCATGCGAACACTTATTTGGTAATGCAGCTGCTTCGTTGTGTTGCGAAAGAAGTATAGCTACAAGAGCAGGCGGTAAAGTATGAGTTTCCATAGGATCCAAATTAGCGGGGAATCCTGGGAATTCACTTTTATGCGTAGAAGGCTTATTTATTTTTGTTGAACGGATTGCATTAGGTTCAGAAGCAATAGCATTACTTGGCTCAGAAATATAATGATTTTCTGGCTGAGTACCATATTCATCGTCTGGTGCAACAGGTAGCGGCTGGTCTCTTCTGCCAGCTGTAGATTTAACTCCACTAGTCGAAGTAGAAAGAGAATCACTGATTGGTGATGAACGCATTTGATCTGATGGTTTAGGGTTATCTTCCTGTATTTCATTATTGATGGGTGGTATTATTTCATGGTGCATTTCTTCATTTGAATCTATTACAGGGTTATTTATTGTTAAGGAATTCCTATTTTTTAATACCTTGTTGCTATCAATTGCATGCTGCGGGTTTGATAAGGGTACTTGGTTGACAGTCTTTTTAGAGTCATATTCTGAATTTCTTAAAGCCTGCGGCTTCAGAGGATCGGCAGCATTTATTAAAGTTTCAACCTTTGAAGTTAGCGGAGGACTTAGCTGCTGGGTGACAATTGGTTCACTCTCTGAGGGACTACGCCTCGAACATGGTTTTGGAACAGTTCTTTGGGCTTGACCATAAAAGTTACCTTGAATAGTATGAAAGGTTTGTTCTGGCCAACCACTTTTGCCGCCATCTGGTTGCATCAAGTTGTAATCATCTACATTATTTGTCTCCTGTAGGTGGCCTGAAAGTAAAATAGTATTAAGATTTAAGTTTAACAACAAGAACTATAGTTTATTTTCTTATACCAACCTGATGAAAGCAGATTACAAAAAATTGTTAATATTAAAAATTTCATGAGTTCGTCTTTAAATTTCTCACAGAGAAAACAACACCTTACGGAATACGAAACTAGACTAAAGTGGTTTCACGTAGAAACCTCCCAAATATATTGTACGATAGCAAAGATATTTTATCGTTAAAAGCTGTAAACCAATATCAGTCTATTGTGAATATGCGCTCGATGGAAAGATATTCCATGAAAACAATAGATGTTCCGCAAAAACGGTTTCCATTGTTCCAAACTACATTCTCGTCGATTTCTTGTTCGCTTTGGGTGGGGTATTTAATATTTTTATCATACTAACCTCTCAATATAATTATTTCATATGATCTTGGTCCTTTGGAACCTAGATTTTATCAAGAAACCGATTACGAAGGTTTAATTATGACATAATAAATATTGTATTGTAATAAATGATATTTTCTTATTCAATAACAAATTTAAACAAATGAAATTCCATAAGAGATGAAATGAAACTTACTAACGTCGCTTAATGATAGTTTTTGTCCGTCGTCAATATAAACTGTCCCTCACTCATGGGGAAATGAATGTTACAGCAGAACACGTAAAAACACTCTTAGTTGTTATTCACATAAATGTTACCCTTTCAATTTCGGTCACAATCACTGTCAAGAGTGCCTGAGGGTTTGTGACAAAAACATCGTGGAGAGAAGAACTAGGATCGCTTGTCACCGGCAGCCGGCCGGCGCGGGCGGGCTTGTCTCTGCATAAAATATCGAGCCCGCTCAATAAAATTCGCAACGCTTTTGGAATACACCGAATATGTTATTGTTTATTTTTCTTGGCGACCGCACTTGGGTTTTTAATCTTTCTTCTTTTTGTTTTCAATTGTAGGTCGATGTGTCATGAGTTGAACTCATGAGCTCAAAGTCGTTGCTATTTGTGTTCTTTTAGTTATATTGTGTTAGTTATATTATGTAACGTTATATTGGGGACTTTATTGCGTCATTTCTTCTTCCCAGTAAAAGCACTAGGAAGTTGTGAAGGGGGACTTTTTGGGGGACTGTCTTATGTAATTTTGATGTTTGAAAAGTGATGATTTTCAGCCTAGTTTGAATAAATAACTATTGGTTTGATTTCTACCATTTTTAAAATTAATAGTTTATCTAGACTAGAAATAAATAAACATTGGAAATGCTATAATAATGTTATTCTACTCCAGACGAGGCAGTATAGATATTATATTATACTTACTTAAAATTATTATCAAAAAACCAAAAACCTGATAACTATCTAAAGCCCGGTATAATGTTAATGTGCTGTTAACCGTTGTTGGGGCACAAAACTTCGAAAAGAGGCACCTAATGTTCGAGTCGGTTTATCTATTCTCGTAAATTGCTCTTATCCCCTCACTTCTCGTTTATTTGCTCTTTTATTACCTACTATTATATCCGGAATAAGTTATTAAGTAGTTGGTAAGAACTACTAAACTTTGTCAAAGCGAGATTTGGTGCAGGTGTGAGGAAACCACTCTTCCTAATTGGATAGGTACGGCGAGTTGTCAAAAATTGCGAATTTACGTAGCTCTGTTGAGGGTGACATTTCGTCATGCAAGAGAGAGCATCGCAATTGTATAACTACTTTTGTTTATGAAGGTACCGAGTTCAGAGGCATACCTATTCGTGGCTTTCCTATTTTCCATTGGAAACTTTTAAGTATGTCGTGTGTTTTTCCAAGTAGTCGTTTACCTAAAGCATTTTCGTGGTAATCTGTCATGGTAACGTAGGTATTTTTGGGAGCTGATAATAGCGATCTGATGGACCCAATTTTGAGCTTGAACTGAAATCAGTAAAGTCACGTGCAAAACGATCCCCACAATTTGCTCTCAAATGAAATTTTAAATATTCAAATGTTTAATTTAGCTAAGTGTATTATTTTTTAACGTGACTGTAATCCTGAAAACAGATTTTATGTTAGTGTATCAGATTACGGAAACGCGATACAATTTCGTAAATTGTCCATTATTAATAAGCGACCGATGAGCATGACGTCACGGTATTAAATACTAATTAACTTTATGAATGTTTAGCGAGCTGCTCTCGTCATCATTAGGTTATTATGATTTGAACAGAGTATGAATGTATGTATGTTTCGGATTTATACAAGTGCAGTGGTTTGGTTCTCAGCTATGCTGTTCTGTATTGAAATAACTATTGAGGCTCGTAGGTACTAATAGTTACCAAGGTCCAAGTCCCCTTGGTTTGATATCTAGGACAGTCATTATAATTGATGACGGCTGTACAAAATATTTTGTAGGACATGTGCTAAATGTTCATATATGATATTTTTCCGTTACACTCACTCTTATTACATTGTTTTTCACTCTTATTAATGTGTCCCTGTCACTTTTAATAATATTGAATGTACTCTTGTACCAATATGACATAGAAAATAAATCCGCGGCTAAGATCGTATTTTAACTTTATGACTGATTAGCAAATTAATAAAGCAATATTATGAGTCAATCAAAATAATAGCTTTTTATTTACCTCCTGTATAAAATGAATGGCCTAAAGACTCATTAAATAAAACTAAGTAATATTTATTTTTTATACGTGTTATGTACTAGTCTTTACAATTCCAATTTGTTATCTTTTCTGTTACATTTAATTTATTTTCATATCTGTTTCATATCCGTTACGTACAATTATTATGACACCCTTAAGACTATTTTTGAAGCGCTGGAAACTCAGGCTTCCGTACTTCGAGATGGTTATGTACAGTAGCCCCGGTGCCTAGCCTCGTTACCCACAAGTAATTTTAGTGAACAAATGTTAGGTACAGATTTGCCCTACCCTTTGGGAAATATACAGACCAACATTAGCTACAAGTTGTCTGAACTTCATTAAAACGTCGGATTAAAAAACTACGACAGTACTTTTTAAAGGATTCTGCTTATAAGGTGGGGCGTAGGATGCGCTAGGCTAGCCCGCGAAATTCACATTTTCTTACGTGTTTTGCAATTTGCAGGTCAGTATCACATTGTATTATTATTAGCGGCCGTAACAAATATGGATTTACAGAATTATAAACATTAGAATCAGCAATACAACTCTCTAAGTTCATGGAAGTGCATTGAATGAAAATTTCATGAAATCGTCAGTCAATGCACTTACATGAACTTAGGGAGTTGTATTGCTGATTCTAATGTTTATAATTCTGTAAATCCATATTTGTTACAGCCGCTAATAATATTTAGATCAACATACAACCTGAACCTGCAAATTGCAAAAAACATAAGAAAATTTGAATTTCGCGGGCTACCCTAGCGCATCCACCTTAATAAAAAGAAGGCTTAATGGCCGCTTATAAGAGAAACGTAAGAATAATAAAGTGCTTTTATTGCTGAGATGACGTACAAAACGCGAGTGGCGGTAATGAAGAGGGCCCTTGACAGTGTTTTAGACTAATGAGGACGGTAAACAGTATTTTAAAACCTTCGTCATGGTACCACCGTCTACATATCTTAATATTGGTATTCTATTTTTGATGTCGTTTTCGTATCGAGGCCATGATCAGCATTGAATTGTTTGGTTGGATTGATTGGCGTAAGTACCTAAGTATCGTCATCACCGATCAACCTGATTTCATGGTAGGTATTTTCCTCACATTTTTCCAATAAGTGCAGCTATTCTCATGAAAATCTTGGCCCAAACTGAATTCGGGTCTCATGTTTCAACTGCATTTCTCTTATTTTCCAACACCATCTGCACGTACCCAGTATTTAGATTGTATTTGTACTTTGTCATTTATAAGGGGCTAAGGTGAAATGTATGCCGACTCTGTTTGATCTATCAATAGATGGCCAGATGCGTCGGACACTATCGGTTATCTAAAACCATCTAATTAATGGGAGAACCGATAGCCTTACAATAGACTTTATCCGACTTGCGTTGGGTTCCGAATGACTCATTACGCCTGTCAAAGCTAGAGAAGTCTTGTAATTCTTATTTCAGTTTTTGTCTCTAGTTTTGTAAGTCAAATGGTTTGTTGTTTTCGTTCAACGTTCGAGTCATCTGCATTGCATTCCGTTGGCTAGTTGCCAAAATCTTCTATTTGTGTTTCTTGATACTTCTACTTACGATTTGCATTGTTCTGTTTTCAGTCCGAATTTCATTCAATTTGGGTTTTGTTTTATTAACGAAATCTGGGCGCAGAAAGTTTTCAATGGCTGTTTGCCACTAAGGTTTAAAATCAAATCTTTATGTAAGTACTGACTTATTCCTGATTTCCAGCATTTTCAATTTGTTTCGACCATCCAACACCAAACAGAATTATAACAATAATTAACAATACAAAAGCACGAGGGCCGTGTAATTTAATTAATAATAAGAATAACAATGGTTCATCTACAGAGACATTTTTTTATACCTCATTTATAACGAGCAACACAACGAGCTTATTTAGATTTAATGAGAGATTCTTTTTCCATAAATTAATGAATCAAAAATCAAACAAAATGAATTGTTATTTCTCGAGTGTGTCATTACTGTAACCTACATTAATATTTACCACACAAAAACGGCTCACAATATAATATGACATACGCCTGATTGATTTTTGCATCCGACCGCTCTCCCAAGATTCAGCAGACCAAGATAAATTAAGGAAGGGATAACCATCAATTAGGCAAGTAGTGTGTACGTCAAGCGGGAACCCGTATTTTACGCTACAAGAGGAACTATTTCAAGCAAACGTATTGGGATTACTCGCTCAGCTACGTGTGTTGGCGGCCTCTGGATTTACTAAGTTATACCTCGCGATCACGATACCCAAATGTTGTTAGCTACTGTACCGTGCTTGTAGCGGAATGTAAATTGATTAGGAAACTAAATCCCCGAATCTAAACAAGGGTCGAATATTGTTTATTTAATTACGAGAAAAACATCATAAGCATCAGCAATCCGTCTCAAATATTTTTTTTTACGACCGTTTCTTTCAAGATCATTGAGAGGCCCTTGTTCCAATTGTTATAGTATTCATGATGAAAGTTAATAATGAAACCTAATTGAGAAACAAATCTCAAGTCTAGCTTGTCTTGTTACCAAAGATAGAGCAAATGTTTACGTAACAAACTAAGTTTTACATCTCATCTCGATAAACTTGATATTTGATTAATGCCCAGGCAAAATCAAGAAACCAGTGATCTCGAAACTCGAGACGTACATTTAATATTACAGTAGAAATCCGAAACTAACGATAACGATCCTCACACAATCTAATTTCACAGTTATATCCAAACAAATTCACACTCGACGAGTCTTGTTATCCCTTCTGAGTTAATATCTATAACTTCGCGGTACTCGGCCAGAATATTACGATGTTAACTTGTTAAGGTCGTCGTTTGTTTTCTCACACCCCTGCAAGTTATATTTGTCGTTCTAACTTAACCAGTAATCACATTCAGTTCAGACAAATTAAGCCCCAGAGCGCTTTCATTTTAAGGCCCGAGTTCAAGTTAAATAATCCCGCAGGTGTTGAATTGTGTTTGCAGTTATACGAAACGATGGAGAACTTTATAAAAGAAGGAAGTTCGGAAGTTATGTTGTCGGTTCTTTTTGGTTCTCCCTTGTTGAGCCAATGAACGTCGGTTAGTTGGCGAGGATTATAAAAGTTTTATTGAAAGGGAGCATCTAAAAATTAATGCATTTCGCTTTTGAGGAGAGAATATAATTTAAGAAAAACGGAACAACATTAAAGTTTCTTGTGAAGTTTCATTACAAGTAAACATGAAGCTCAGTGTCAGGAAAACATCGGTTATTGTATGCAGCAGTAATTTTCAAAAAGAAAAATGTGACATTTTGAACTGAGCCGCTTTCTCTTTACACCCCGTGCTCTCGTGAACTTAAGAGGAAATAGGGTCGGTCATTTTCTCCATACAAAAAGTCATAATTCGAGGTTCGGCTCTCGTTTATTTCCTCCTCCAATATTGGACCAATTTGAAAGATATTTTATAAATTAAATAAGAAGGATATTTACTGCGCCCGTATGTTTTCCGTTTTGATGATACATTATCTCACTAGAACCCGCAGAAAAAGCTCAAAATTGCCTGTTAAGACCACTGAACATCAGAAGCCTATTGTACAAATTTGACAACTATAAATAAAAAAAGAAAAACATAGGGCACAGTAAATATCCTTCTCATTCAATTGATAAAATATCTTTCAAATTGGTCCAATATTGGAAGAGGAAATAGACGAGAGCCGAACCGAAACTTTTTGTATGAAGAAAAAGACCGACCCTATTTCCTCTTAAGTTTACATTCTAAGGTGGTAAGTTTACAAACTCGCCGTGTGTTTGATTGGCAGCCAGGGAGGCACTAGGCGCTGCTTAGCCAACAGCTTAACTTTAATGAAGTTGGACGAGTGCGGTTATCGAGCGTTCTCCCAGGGCCCAACCAACTCCTGCACTTACCTTTAACTCTTAGTTTAATTGGGATTTGCAAACAGTGTGTTTGTAAGCATTGTTTAGTTTTGTATGCCATTTATGTGAAGTGTTTGTTTCAGTTGTGCGATGCATTTCCTTATTGTTTAGCGGATACGTTGGAGTTATTTGTTTAAGTAGTAGTAAGCGAAGTTGTGCGTTTATTTAATTAATTAATAACTATATAAGATTTATTTATCTTTTCAATTATTCACTAACATAACATAACCTTAGGTAGTTTTAAAATATTTGGAACAAGTGTTCTCAAATATTATAAAAATCATTCACACACAACAGTTGGTATGAACGTGTGCGCTACACTACAGTGCAGTTTGTTGCACCCATCCATCATTATTGAGCACGGGGCCATTTTTCTCATGTCACATGTCCCGGTCTATACCGCTAAGGTACATTAGTTACGATGACAAATTGACCTATTTGATTTGAATTCGACAACCCATGTTGAACCCATGAAAATTTTGTGAATTTTGTTGTAGCATCCACTTTTTTAAGTGGTGCGTAAAGGGCTTCATTCAAAGGTTTATAAAAAGACCGCAAAAGCTTTTAACATTCTTTGTTCGGCTCTTACATAGCCTGCGTATAAAAACATCGTGTTTTTTTTAAACACTCGACCGTAACGGACTCAATTTATATAATTAATTATTACTTTTAGCTGTTATCTGTCGCTTTCCATAAAGTTAGTATAAAAACGGCTGTAAAACCATTCGCCCAATAAATCTCTGAAGTTTTCAAATCCCAATTTTATATTGGCAATGATCAGGAAGCGAACAACGACGCTATAACTGAAGCAATATCCCAAAGTTACATATTTATGAAGAACCCCTCTTTTATAGATCTTCTGGCGGTTACATTTTATGCCTTAGCATACAATAACACGTTTTACATTTTAATGGGTCATAGAAAATCGGGGGCGTTAATGTCCATTCTGTTCGTGCAATGGTCAAAAAATATCATAAAATTTATGTGGCCCCAAATGTACTCTATCAATTCGGATTACCCGTGGGATCACTTATTTTGTACTGAAAGTGAATATTTTTCTTATGCTAGGAATATAAATCATGTAGGTCCTACACTACAACGCTATGTGAGGATAAGTATATTGAAACCGAATGGAATTTAGTAATCTCTGCGAATTACAGCAACGTTTTTAAAATGGTGATTTTTTGTGTGGATGTAATGTCATTTTACATTTCAGATTTCAGCTGCAGCCAGTTCATTTACCCAAAAGAAACTACCTGCGACTGACTGGAACAAAAAATATCCAAAGAAAACCAGTGTAGGTTTTGTCAGAAATGAACATTTTGGTGAATAAACATGCACATGCAAATTAATAAGATGGTCACATTATTATTATCCCTGAATTAATAAACCAGGTGTCGCCCTGGTCGTTTTAACAGCCCCTGTTCTTCCAAATTGCCAGCTGAGTTCTACAATTAGGGACAAAATTATCGAATGTCCCGAGGTAGAAAATGAATTATTAATGGCTGAATCGGGCCTCAGCAGACTTAAATGGGACCTTTATTTGCTCTGTATTCATGAAAATACTTTTCAGCCAGTGGTTAACGATCATTACAAGTCAATAAAGACTTTCGTACTTTTGTACAACTTGCTTTATTAACAATTTTCAGAAGTGAATTTCTGACTTACGGCTTTTAATTGAGGGTTTAACTTTGAACCAATTCTGTTACTTTACAATTAAAGCCTTTGTGTTGTCAGTAAAAGTGTTTAAGTGTTTTGAGAACAAGTGCTTGTGATACTGTTATCGTAGTTTCATTAAGTGTGCCAGTCGTAAACATTTCTTATTTACAAGTAAATTACTGAGCTATCATTCCAGTTTATCGTACTATATTCTCAACAGCTGTTCTCAGTACGATGTATAACCGACATGATTGAAGTCGTTACGTAACTGATAAGGACGTGCGTAATATGATTTCAGCTAAGTGCAAGGGACAAACAACAGACCTTTATCTGCTATGCGACACTCAGTCACGTGCTTGAGTACAGTCAGCCAAAAAGGCAGATTAACATTATTTCAAGATTCAAGAAAGATTTAAGAAACAAAACTTACTGATTAGAAACCACCATCATCATCATCATTGCATTGCTGCACTCTGGACGTTTTAAAATGTACCTACGTATTTTTACATCGGTCTCACATTTATTTACTAATTCAAAATTAAATGTAACTAATATTTTTGCAACAATATAATTTAAAAGACTGTCCATGCCGTTTTTTTCTCGTTCTTCTACATAGGTACAGTAGAATAGCTTCATATTTCTGACTGTCCGACTCCATAACAATTCAAAAGTGGCTGTAAATGGTTTAATTTAAATAAATGCTTTGAGTTTCAGTATAGTATTTAAATCAATAATTAGGTTCTATGATAATAAAAATCTTTCAATAATCATCGACCTTTGTCGCTGACTATACAATCCTTATCTAGAATCATGCACATGCACTGATAAGCAAGCCATTTTTTAATCCCGATTTGCATTGAAAGTGAAACCAGCAATATATTTTCCTAAAAATACATCAATGACACTCGATGCCTGTTCACGTATGCATATAGTGGATAAAATCAAAGCTTACATTTTAATTTTTGTGATTGTCATTGTGAAACTCGTTGGGTTTTCGCTGATTGATGCAATTCATCCCGTGAATACCTCAAGCAAAATAGTGGACTAACGAACACGGTACATGTATGCATAATGTCGAAAACGGTGTTTTTGGTATTCATTTTGTGTAACTGTAGGTAATAGCCAAAGATAGTTAGGAATGTTAGTGGAAATTCCCTCATAGGTAACCTTGTTTCAGCGTTGCTTTGGCAAACTAATAGAGTTGTGTAACGTTTTTCCGGCTATCCGCAAATACAATGTTTCAGTTTCAATATTTGAAGCTCGCGTGCTACAAACATTTCCATTGAAATCAATATTGGATTCTGTATACGTGTGGGTGTCAAACAGAAGATATTGCAAAACATTTTTTATGGAGAGTTTCATGAATTTAGGAGTACCAATAAACATTTAACAATATACCTACAACATCAAGTAGATATTTTTCTGTTTACACTGCATTTTATATACTTATCCAGTGTTAATAGTTAATTAAATGAAAATATAATGGATTATAACTAACTCAAAAAAAAATTGTACATAAATGATTTTCTTTTTGCAAGTATTTGAGAAAGTTTTCCCGACGCTAATCAAAGTGTACCTGGCATTTACAATAATTTATGAGACCCGCAGGTGCCGTGACAGTAACAGTTTAAGAAGTTCAGGATCCTACAAGTTGGAGTACCTAACATAACCGTAACTAAAAGGCTTTAGGTCACAAAACTTAACAAGTAAAGTTAAATTGTTAAACGCGTCGACATTGAGCCTTAAATATTACTTGCACGAGTACTCTTCCTTGGCAAGCTTGTTTTGTAAAAGTGAAATTGGTAAAAATTCAGTTTGTTATTTTTTCTGATGCAGGAATATAATATAATATTGCTACGTGCAGGATTTACATTTCGGTAGCAGCAGTTTTAATCATGGAAAATTATTTAAAAAGAAAGCCCATTTTTCATACGTGGTGGTAATTTTTTGCAGTTGCCGCCATGGTTGCTGCTGTTAGATTTTTTAACAAATGGAAAAAAATATTCAATTTATTTATTCAAAGCAAAGAACCGTTGTATAAAAGTTCTTATTGATATCACCTACTGGAAAGTGCAAAAACCTAAATTAGCGGAAAAATACGGTTAAACTTTTTCATTGCATTCTTGTCAAATATTAATTAGCTCGATCAAATCGAAGCCACAAATCATCAAATTCATTGTTTGGATATATTAAGGGGAACACGTCAGGGTAGCCCGCGAAGCTAAATTTTTCTTACGTTTTTTGTAATTTGCAGGCCAGTATTAGGTTGTATGTTGATCTAAATATGATTCGTGGCCGTATTCAATATTTATTTATTATAATCATAATCATCAATACCTACATTTCTCAAAGTTCAGAATAATCCTATGGAATGACTTTTTCATGAAATCATGACATTTGCGGATTGTATTGCTGATTCTTATAATAAAATTATAATTCTGTAAAGCCATATTTGTTACGGTCGCAAATCGTATTTCGATCAACATGCAACCCGATACGGATCTGCAAACAAAAATCGTAAGAAAATTTGAATTTCGCGGGCACCTTATCGCATCCCCCTTAAGGTCTCTTCATAAGCTAATAAAGAGACTTGGGTCCTTCGACAATAATGAATTGAGTGGAGGGTCTTCGACCGAGTCCGTGAAATTATTCAAACTAATTTCAGTCTTGGACCCCTTTTTGTCTTAGTGAGATTGGTAATTGAGGCACAGGTGGTCAGTTATTATCTTATAACTATATCGTTTTATAAACGACGTAAGAAATTTTCAAAGGCGTATAACTGATAAAAAGAATGATAAATAGTTCCTGTATGCAACCTATAAATAAGGAGTTATTTTGAACGTAAATCCAGTCATTTTATTTGCCAAACAAAGGCGAGTTTTAAATGCCACCAGCAAAATATTTTGTCCATTAAAATGACACAAATAATGCTTTAAAGGACATTAAGCGATATCGAGTGCAACCCTTCGTGGCGTGCCTCGGGCTGCCTCGGGGAGCGTCGGGTCACGGGAAGTGCGGTTGGACGCCTTTTAATTCCGTACGCACGTGCCATTGCCATGAGGCGCAAAACCTTTGTCAGTCGAGCCAACAATGAAGCCTTTTAGCAGTGATTTATTATGGCCCACTCTCCCCCTCACACCACGGGGAGAAATGGGCTAGCTAGACCTATAAACAATTACGCTAGATTAACATAATGGGATATTCAGAGATAAGCAACTCACTTTGTTAATCTTACGGTCTCGGGATTGCGATGGAGCGATACAAAGCTATTTATTTAGCGTAGGCTATCTTAATCTTAGATAACTTGATAGAACTTAGTTTGGGTCTTTACAGATTAGTTTATATTTATGCTGACTAATTTGAGTCTGAGCCTACTTTGTACATTAGTGGAGGTTAGTGCTGAACTTATTTAACATTATTAGGTGATGAGAGTTCTGTGTCTACACTGAAGATAGTGTCGGTTGAGCGTGCAGAAGGCCACTTGCTCATCGATTCAGAGATCACGAAGAATGTACGCTCAAGGTGACATATAATAGGTAGTATTATTGATGTAGGTAAGATCACCAAGTTATCTGGTCTGCTGGGGAGTTTGTTGCGCCACTTCTTCTTCCCAGCTAAAGCACTAGGAAGCGGTGAAGGGTGTTTTGGGGGACTGTCTTATGTAATTTTGACGTTCGAAAAGTGCTGATTCTCAACCTAGTTTGCATAAATGACTTTTGATTTTAATTTTTGATTTTATCAGTAGCATATCAATAGAAAATGAGCAGCTTTTTGCACATACTATTTTCAATAGCATAATCCACAAGAGAAGCCAATACTTATTAAGTACTTGGCAGTACCAAGAAAAAGCTTGAATATTTTTAAGTTCACCACCACATTATTCTTACACAGATAGGCAAGTATGTATTCTGTATAATTTCACGCCTGAAAAACAAATTGTGACTCCCATTGTACTCCTGTGACCTCTTTTCGTAAGTCATAACGACTCCGTAACGCAGTTTAGGAAATAGGTGTGTTCCTATTTCCGTGACGTTATCCTGATAAGCCTCGCGAGTTCTATCTTATACATATTTGAATGTAAAAGTTTCTTACCCTGGAAAGTGAGAAGGGAGAAAATCCAATCAGTCTAGAAAAAACCCAATCTAACTTAGGAGAGGAGAATATGTTATGAAACACAATAACTTTATCTCTTTGTTATAGAAAGCAACATTTTCTTTGGGAATAATAGAATTGGCCGCGATGACCTGGACTTTTGATGGCTGCTCATTACCTTTGTCGTCGGTGTCGCCATATTTACTCTCCTAGGTACATAATACATGGATGTTTAGTGTAGCACAAAGGCGCCTCTATTGCAAGCCTTATCGTGTTTTCCCATCTGACCAACGCGTCGGTACTATACGATTTTATGAATGCTTATTCGCTTTAATTCCGTCCCCCATTTGCATTTTGATGGTAATCTAGTTTTAATGCATTTTTATACGTATCCTTTTGGGTGTCTCTCGGCCTTGTACCTACGTCGTTCTAAATTCTGTAAACAATCTCGTGGGAACACCCATTTTAATGTCTATATTTTAGAGCAAGTTATCTGATCAGTAACTAGGAAGTAATTATATGGCTTTGTCGTTATGCAATATGGTTTCCTTACGTTAATAATATTCGCAGAATTTATGTTTATTACTGTGACAACTTTAGAGTCAAAACTTAGAGTAATTAAGGCAGTTGTATAGTCGTAACGCTTTGTCAATTCAGCTGCAAAATCAATTGTGTTAGTCACTATAGTGATTCACATTAATATTCGTACTAAAATTTATGATGAAATACATAATATACTGTTATGAGAATAAAGTCAAATTTACCTTAGGGTCATATTTATTGAAGTTGATGTAGCTTCCTAATAGTCAGACAGTTATTTCTTAGATAAAATATACTAAGTGATTGCGACAAAAAACATCAGTAGTGAAAAGACATGATTGCCAATTTGTATAGTACATTGTATAATATAGAGATCCATTATTGGAAGATAAGTAATATAATAAAACTTCATATTATAACGCTAAACCCCATATCCACATTAGCAGATATTTAAGGATAACATTACATCTGTTTAACCTTCGAAATGTTTCTATTGTGTTCATCTCAAGCCGGGAAATGGTGGCAATGATGGCTTTCCCCTATTTAATGGTGTTCGAAATGAGCCTTCTCCAGGATATATCGCGGTAGACAATCGAGAGGGCACATACACAAATGTAACAAACAAATGAACTATTAGTTTCTTTTTCTCTTACCAGTTTTTTGGCTCTTCTGGGAATGTTTCCAACAATGTGAGACAGATAAAATTAAACCTTGAGTTCTTTTGTTTATTAAAATATACATATTTCCAGTAGGTATACAAGTTTTAAAATTATACAATCCGTGGATGTGTTGTTTGAATCCCACAACACATTAATTTGCAACATTTTGTTGGGATCACAAAATGTCAATATAATGTGGAGCATTATCGATAATAACTACAATACCTAAATCATGTTCATTTTAAAGAACGATAAACGATAATTTCTATTGTGCCAATGGTATGTAAAATATTTATAATTATTGTGACTACGTGGAATAGCGGAAATAAAGGCATTTGGTTTATTATATTTTACAAGTGAGGCCACACTTTGCAAAGTCTGTAGAAATTATAATAATATAAATTAATTTATTAGTTATTCAAGCTTTTTGCTCATTTACACATAACATATCATCACGCCTGCGATTCTCTGAGGGTTAGGCAGAGGTGTTCCTGTAGTACACCCACATTTCGCCAGTTGTGTTTGAGTCCCATGTAATAGGGGGCGAACATTTTTGCTCACTTAATCAGGACTTATCTACCTTACACATGACATGATAAATCTCAACCAAAAAGCAGTAATTAGTTAAACCCACAAGGACCTGAAGATGTATTTTTTTCTACGGATTGGAATAAGAAATAATGCTTCGGAAAAAAAGTCGGAAACGGCCGAAGTGGGCTATTATTTTCGGAGGAAGGAAGGACGAGTGATTCTCATCTATTTCAACGCAAGATTCCAAATCTCTGTCTGTGTGTACTGCGGATTTAGAGCAAACTTAATCGCATAATCAGCTTAAACGCGAAACAAGGAACACGCCGTTTTAGTTTTCTATGCGAATTAGGATTAAGATTGTTTCAGTATTTAGGAATCCTTTTTAGTAAAATTGTATTTGTGGTAAAACATTTTTTTTTAAACCGCTTTTAGGGTCCCGTACCCCTATTACTAAGACTCCGCTGTTTGTCTATCTGTCCGTCTGTCACTAGGCTGTATCTCATGAACCGTGATAGTTAGACAGTTGAAATTTTCACAGATGATGTATTTCTGTTGCCGCTTTAACAAAAAATACTAAAAAATAGAATAAAATAAATATTTAAGGGGGCTCCTATAAAACAAACGTGATTTTTTTGCCGTTTTTATAGATAATGGTACGGAACCCTTTGTGCGCGAGTCCGACTCGCACTTGGCCGGTTTTTTCTCGTATCAGCACAAGCTGTTGTAAAATGCCTGTCAGCAAGTTTAGTAGCGGGACTCGAGACTGACCGGTAAAGTGCGCTGAACGTATCGTACCTCTTACATCGTCACTCCTGTGGACTAAAAGGACTTTACTGAAAGTCCTCGTTGACATTCAACATCCCTAATTGTTATTCCCAAGATATTACACGATAAGGAAGATTAATACAGTCTTTTAGACCATTACCTAAACAGACGTATCTTGCCGTTGATCCAAGAACATTCATAACAAGAATTATTGTATGGTTTCAGCAGGAATTAGTTGTAATAAATGTATCTCCCTTGTATGTGGAATTATATTTTAGGTTATACGACTAACTCCAATTATGTGCTGTCATTTAACGTTCATGTACAATTGTAATTATTGCTATAGTGATTAATAGACGTTTGTCTAGTTTAATCCGCTATTATTTAAAGTTGTATTTGATATTGTTTGCAGTTATGATGCAGTTTAGATTTAAAATCTGTTAGTTAAGTGCAGTCGTTTCATAATTGAGTATGATATAAATTATTGTATATATTGTGTATCCAAAATATTATAAGTATTCCCCAGGTAATTGAGAATTAAGACCCGTCCAGACAGGCGCGATATCGCGGCCGCGACAAGGATTGCGCTGCCTATCGCCCCGCAACATCGCGTCAGTCTGCTGTTAATACGATAATTGACATTGTTATAAAAGACACATCTTCGCATTACTGATATTTATAATTTAGCATCGCTTGTTATGAAAATATGGTTGGAAATTCAACACAAATGAACACGATGATTGAATTTATTCATCCCTGGTTAAAATATGTTTCTCTTCCTCCGATTTAGGGTTCCGCACCGAAGGGTGCTAAACGGAACCCTATTACTAAGCCTCAACTGCCCGTCTGTCTGTCAGCGGGCTGTATCTCATGAATATAATCGAATCGCTATAAAAAAAAGTTAAAGAGGGTACCCTCTTTAACTTTTTTTTACAGGAAACGTATTTTTCTCGGGGTTTTTTTTTCTATACAGGGTGTAAAAAAGACCCATCTCATAGCCGTCAACTTTGCAGCATTTTGTACATCAATTAAGTAACATGGCACAAAAATAATTGCTGGGAAACAACTTTCATTTTTGGTGAGACTTACGTTCTTAAAAAACGTCTGAAGAAAGTGGACCTTCAATATCTCCATAACCAGAAGGTACCCAGGTATGGTCCAGAACAAGACGATCACAATGACGGGAATAACAAGTGGCTTTCGGCTTCTTTAAGTGTCTTTTACACTGTTCACTAACTTATTTATTTATTTATTTTATTATTTATGTACACACAGTAAAATACATGGAGATACGACATCATTATAACATGAGTACAAAGGTACTGCTTATTTCTTAAGAAATTTCTTCCAGCAGACCTGCGAAAGGAGAAATGAAAAAGAAATGTAGACAATAGTGTGTGAGAACAAGAAGAGAAAAACATGATTATGCGAAGTCTTAACTAAAATATTAAATATACCTACACGTATACGCAAGAAAATGAACATATACTTAAATAAATACATAAAGCTTAAATATATAAACATAAATACACTATAGGTACCTATATAATTATATACTCATAGTTGAGAGGAAAGATAATGCTCTTTTACACGAATTTTAAATAGAGACACAGTTTTACTTACTTATTATAACTTTTATTGAAAAGCTCTTATACATACCTACTTTTTATACAAAAGTCCACATTAATTTAGACCGAGTTTAGCATGATCATAGTATTTCTTCTACCATGAATAGTGATTGAGTGTTTAGGTGCGACTCGAGACAATACAAATATTGGAGGAACAGTTTCCTTTACACTCGCGTTACGAGCCGCTCCTTCAGTCATACATTATGTATGTACGATTCACGACCTTATATAACATTTGGGTAACGTTATCTTTAAATAAATAACGCATTACGCCTTTCTTCTTATAAAGAGGTATACAGAGGTGTCCTTTCGTTAATTCGTATTTTTTTTTGTTATAGTTTTTAGTCCCCCACAGTGCTTCAGTGGGTGCAACTATCACAATATTCGGGTCACTACTGAAAGTATGTAAGCAAAGTGGGTTTAGATACAAACAATTTGAATACTCATTTTACCCCACTCTATCAAATTATCAATAATTATGTAAACAGAGAGAACACAAGTAGAGCATTTTTGATACTCTCTATCAAAAACGGAATGTTTTGAATTGCGCTGATTGTATGTTCGTTTGGTCCAAACCCAGCTTTCCGCACTGAGCGCACTTGCCACTTCTAGATTTCCTTTTCCAGAGATTATTGATTGAACCCTAATACACCCTTCTTCTTCTTTTCGCATGTTTAGTGACTAACCTGGTGTCAGAGTTTTAAAGTCGCCCACTGACCTCTGACTTGGCTTCACATGCCGTTGAGAAATATCTCCGGGCATGATGCGGTTTCCTCACAATGTTTTCCCTAATACTAATATTGATGTAACGTCTACATTAAAACTACCAGTAGGCCTTCATTTAAATAATGAAGCGGCCTATTTTTGGCTCATAATCTTTAAGGCAAAGTGTTTACCTTTTATATCGGTTATCTTGTCAAAGATTGTAATTCAGGGAGATGAATGAGGCTGAACGACACAAAAATCCCTTTTTTGTTCATATTATATTATAAATTGTTTGCCAGCAGTTCCCAACAAAGTTAGAATCTCGCTGAGCAGGCGATATTAAGTTGTAAGTCCTCAAAAACATTGTAACTCCTGCAATATCTTCGAGATATGAATCTATGTTTTATGTTATCGTAAATTGTTTTACATTTACTTTGTATCAATCATAATGAGTGAATTGGCTTCGATGATTTTGCATAATTTATTTAGTATAGTTTTTTATTATTTATGTTACAGATTTACAATCGACGGACAAATACAATGTGGCTCCTTTCGCCTTCATTGGTTCGTGATACCTTCGAATTGTAACGTTAACGGTGCGGCGATGGTATCGTTCCGAAAAAGTTGAAAAACACCGTAATTTCATCGGCGTTCAAACCGAGGCGATGCAGATTGGCGGCAGAAGTATAAATTGTTAATATTTCCCTAGAGGATTATTTTCACAATCTGCTCCAATATTACCTACTATTCTTCCTACTAATAAATTCCGATCCGATTCCTAAGCGATGCGGACGAGTACTTCGACGCCTAAGCGTCCTCTCGTTTTTGTATTTATTTGTATAGTTAGTTAGTTATTTAATTTAGTGTTAGATTGTACATTGTATAAATGATGAAACGATTAATTTTATTCTAATTAATAGTTCTTCATTTAAAGTTAATATTCTTTACTCCTGGTTATAATAAATACGTTCAAAAGCATCACAATATAGCCGAAGTTGCCTCAAAACAATTCAAATATGCTAGCTCAGTATCAGAACGACATCTTTAATATTAATCTAAGAGAAGCGAACGGTACAGAAACGTATTCAGTAGAGAGTTCGTCCAGTCATCCGCAATGCTGTCGTTAATGCAGGCCAAGATTCGGAACGCTACGACAACGGTACGGCTACGCTGCGTCTACGTCACGGCTACTAAACTGCTACGCTTTTGACTACGCTGCTACGTAGGCACTACATGCACTTTCCTTAGATTACTGTGAGCAATCGACTGATGTATGCTTTCATCTCGATGGTTACCGATTCTAAATAGTTTTAGACGTTCATTGTGCCTTCATAGGTTTAGACTTGTGACCGGGGTAGTCGTGCCTATCATGAATACCCTCAATTTAGTGATGAGACTGTAAACAATACCAATTCAAATACTAAAGGGAGGCACTGTACTGTCTATACTAGAGACCTTTAAATGAACTTTGTAACTACAAATAAAAATAAACCAGAAAAAATTGAATTTCAGAAATAAATTATACAAATCCTCTACCTAAAGATGAAATAACCATTTAATATCAAATAATGTTACGAGATCGTTATTATCGATAAATTCGATATCGCAGTAAATTCCACGGTGCGGTGAAATGATGTCCAGAATTGATAAGTTATGACAGAATTCAACTGACATTGTACCTATTTTACGATTCGACAGAATTCGGATAGTAAATTAAAAACTTAATTTGGTGAGAACCAATAATTTTTCATGTTCATCATTGTCTGAATAATTAACATAGGATCACTTATAAAAATTAAAGTATAATAACTTAACGAAATAAGTAAGTAACTAAATATAATGTAGGAAGACAGTTAACAAACAAACAAACTCACTTTCACATTTATAATATTAAAGGTTAGGATTAGGATAGTTAGGATTAAATATAGATTAAACCATTCCAGAAGTCCCTACCTAATGATGTTAAAGTAATAGGTTGTTGTATTTTAACATTTTACAACGCTAAAAAGCAAACTATGGAATAGCATGCAAAAGCTTATAAGCTCTTTCATATCATTAATTTAATTAAAAGCAAAAACCAAGCAAGCATTTTCAATAAAGTTAAATAAAACTCACATTTCTAATTTAGGTTATTATTTGTGTACCGTTTGATGGAGTAAGGACTGCGACTGCGCAACTCGACGACAAGACGCAACGATAGGCTGCGGCCGACAATTTTCATATACATAATACGGTGCACGCGCACACTAGATGGTGTCCCAGTGAGCAGTGGTGGCCCAGTGGTAACGGCCACGACTTACGAGTTGTAGGTCGTAGGTTCGAACCCCGACAGGCGCTTTACTTTGTGTTAATTATTTCATCGCCACTGCTCCCAAAATGGTGAAGGAAAACATCGTGAGGAAACCGGCATGTCCTAAAACCAAAAATTCGAAGACATGTGACATCTGCCAACCCGCACTGGGCCCGCGTGGTGGATTACGGCCCACTCCCTCTCACAGAGAGGAGGCCTGTGTCTCAGCAGTGGGAACATTATAGGCTGATATTGACACACTAGATGTCCGTCGCGTGCGACAGGTCAGCGTCTGTCGACGAGCTGTAGCGGTCGCATGTCGCATAATATGCGAGGTGGTTAAAAAGCTAATTCAATTACTTTTTACTTTTTCTACCTTTGGTTCAAATCCTGAATCAAAGAAATCTGTGCCATTAATAATCTATTTAGTTCGGCTGCGGTCAATTGCAATTGCAAGCGCTTGGAAGCTTGCATTAATTAGATGTATTATCTTAGGACATGGAGCGTCTATTAGTGTTATTATAGGAGATAATATTAATGGTAGGTACATAAGTGCACCCTAATGGCAAATGTAACTTATGAATAATGGGCTAACACAATATTCACCATTTCTCTCAATTCTCTTCAACCATAGGAAAAGGGTTAAGAATTGTTTTTGAAGAATATTTTAAAGACGAATACAGATTAATAACTGATAATTTAGGTACTTTTCAATGTAAAGCACTAAACTAACTAGGAAAAACAACAAGAAAAGTGCTCCATACCTACCTACTGCTCTGCAATTTTAAGAATTTAAATAAAATTAGACTGGTCTCTTAACTAATTATTTAATTAATCTATGGATTCAATATTTAAACTTATTCATAAAATAAAACTTAAATAAACTACTGAAAGAAAATAAAAATAAAATGTAGCAACGCAAACGCCATCAAAGCATACTACATCAAAACTGAATTTGTCAAAACTCAGTTTTAAAAAGACAATTTTTACGATACAAATAAAAAGGCCAAGAAACGTATACAGCTATCGACAGTCTAATCTGAAGATGATACTTCGGTGTAAAGTACATCATTTGAGGACGGACCCACCGAGTGAATAGCTCACTGAAGGATGGCGATCATCTTAAACTGGAAAAGTTTTTATTAAAAACCGTCTGGCATATCCGCTGCCCTGAAGTTTTGTGGTCTGGTAGAATATTTTTATTTTTTAAATATTATGTCGATTAATAGTTATTTTAAGACGGGCAATGGAGCGCAGCAGATTCGGTGTCAAGCGAACAGACCGCGTTATAGAAAAAACACCATTTCTTTTTTTTTGATGGTGGGAAATCATCAAATGACTATTCTCCCGCTGTGGGCGGAGCGGAAGGGGGTGTCAGACTTTTACTGACTAAAACCCACCCGTGTTCCTTCAGTTGCCTTTTGCCAGGGTCCCGGTATCCCTTTCGGACATTCCCGCAACCCTGGCAGATGAAACACCACCCTGCGCTCCATAACTCAAGTAGCGGATGTTGGAGAAAAAACAGTCACCTGAAGTGGGAGTGGGCCGGCTACGTCACACGAATGCACCCGGAGAGATGGGCAAAGATCTTAACTCCCTGGACGTCTGAAGGAGGACATCGGCGTCGGGGTAGACCGCGGCGAAGGTAGTGTGACGATCTAATCATGTTTGCGGGGCTAACATGGCCAGAAATTGCACAAATCAGAGAGATTTGAAAGGAAAAAGGGGAGGCCTTTGCCCAGCAGTGGGAAACAATATAGGCTATAGACAATATATATATAAAAAAAGGTATCATCAAATAAACAATCTTTTGACCAAATGCATTGCATTTTTTCTTTATTAATAATGCATGTGGTTTAATCATGAATGGATGTGTGTAGGTCCTTATAGACCTTAAAATATTACTTGATAATTTTAAATGAAATGAAATTAATAATGATCCTATATTAGCTAAGCTACTGCATGAAGCTAAATAAATTATCAATGGTTATACGTTAGCTAATCTACTGCATGAATCTAAATAAATTATCAATGTTAATAAAAAATATTATGATATCAGCAATTGGATATTTTCTGCCATATTTAATGATATTGAACATGAAGGGTATGTGCACGATAGAGTTGAAAGGTACAATCGTAAATTATAACAAGCTTAACTTGATAAAATATATGATCGAGTATAATTATTCAATCCCTTTTCAAAATCTCATTTCATATAACAATAAAATGGTCTGCAAAGATTTGAGTTTATTTAATGGTACGTCTGAACTTTACATTGAACTTATAAATTACGGTAATATGATGAAAGATTGGTGTTTGAAATGATGAAAGAGCAACTGAATGTTGAATTACTATTATTCCTTATGATTACCTGAAACGACGAGTGCCGAGAAGTATTCAAAGCATAAAGTAAACATAAAAAATAACCCATCGATAAATATATAGAAAACTCTTTTTATTTATTAACACTTTCGTGTAAGTTTGTTTATTTGTTTGTTTGTCCAGTTCTCACGCCTCAACGCGTCTGCCGACCGTTGTACTATTATAGCTCATTAATAGTTTATGAACAAAGACGGACTTTTTGCTACATATTTAATACCCAGATTCAACTAGTACCTACATGCCCAATGCGAGGTAAACTAAAAAGCTAGATCAGGGAGGAACGGATTATCATACGTCTGTCGCTTCTTGAGGACTACAAAACTTCACTCGTTCGACAATCCTCACTTATATCGTCGCTTTGCACCTAATGCACTTAATTATGACTATGAAGTTTTCCAGTTATTCTCTTAAAGTAGGCGGGAGAGGAAACGCAAACCGTGGCTTTCAAGTTTGAATGTATAAACATACGTAAGAACCAAAGTTAGTTCATTGAAAACTTGACTTAGATGTATAATGAGTTTGACTACGATTCTGTTTTACATACGTTAATGAGAGAATAACATTGCCTTTTAATCACTGTTACTAGAGCCAATTCCAGTGTACAACGATGAAACTAAATCTACCTATATTAATAAAAATCTATTGCCCCATGTATTAAATCATCACTAGATAACGGCTCGACCGACTTGGCAGTTTGTTTTTGTTGTGATTGTAATTGTCTGGACAAGGTTTTAATGAAAGAAATTTTCAGGAAAGTCCACCGGAAAATTCGGAAATTTGTGTGATATTTTTGTATGAAAACCTCAATAACTGGAGATCGAGATATTTAATTCGACACGGGCGACGTCGGGCACGAACAACTAGTTATAAATTATCCATGGAGTTAAATGTAGGTACCTACTATTTAACTCAACCTATCCTAAAAAGGGACTAAAGAAAATTATAGTTGAAACTTCAAACTATGTGCTAAAGTGAGTCAAAATTTAGACAGGGTAAAATATGTACTGGTTCCTACAGGTACCGAAGAAAACATTTTAGTTTAGTCGATACTCAACAAAATTGAGCCATTTCCATGCCCAGATCAATTCATTCACGAGTTGTATTTCTAAAGTGCAGCCAGAGTATCTCCGATAAGTGTCCCGTATAGGTGTCCTTTTCCATTTCAAATTGAAAAGTTTCAGGCTAGGATCACAAAAAGGAACTTTATCCTTTTTGCGTTAGTACCACAATTTCTCTAGCAACCCTTCAAATAACTGGGTCCTGCCATTTTAACCAACAAAAAGCTATAAAAATAATGTTATCATCTATCATTCATAGTAGATTATGCACTAAGGGGATAAAGTAGTGTCTTATGTAGCGGGCGCCGTATTGAATCCCGAGCAAAACGAAGGATTCTAGCGTTAACTCCCGAGCGGAGCGAGGGAGTTTAGAGTTAACTCCCTCGCTTTGCTCGGGAGTTAAGACAAGAATCCTGAGTGCAGCGAGGGATTCAAGTTCGCCCAAGACGAAGGCACCTTTATCCCCGAGGAGAATACTCTACTTTTCACACCATCTACGAGACAATAAAAAGCATTAGTACTAGAATCCAAGTATTTATTACGACGATAGGACGATGTCCTTCCGATTTCCTTTTTAAAAATGCCCGTAATTTGATGTATGTATTAATTTGTAAGTATATTATTTTTGATGCTTATTGTTGACCTGAGCATCGAATAGATGCACCATAGGCTACTTGACTTCTTTGTACATGATAAATGCTGGAAGGCTGGAAGTAGACTAAAAGCACTGATTCAGATACACATATGACGCCCTTTGTAGTTTTCCATTTGTAAAAATCGTCGTAGGCTTTAATGTACGATTCCTTGGACTTTTCTGGGAGTAGATTGTTGGCAATGCCAATGGCTTCGGATTTAATATACTCCGGAGTCAAATCACTATCGACACTCGACATATTTTTGAAAATTTGTTTGTATTGTTGTTAAGTAATTTGTTGCTTAACAAAGCAATTAAATTTTTTCTTCTATTTTTTCTATTTTTCTTTTTTTAAATTTCTACTCGTGGTGGCCAGTTCGATTTTCGAACAATTAATTTTTAGTGCAGATGGTGAATGCATGGAATGTACCTACTACTTACCGTAAATGTTCTACTTTATGTTCCAAATTCAAATCACATTAATGACCAGCGGGTCATAATGAAATTCAGTACAATATTATTACCCTGGCAGACCTCAGGTCTTAAATGGCTTACTTTAGGTTAGGTTTGCATGACATATAATTTGACATTGTCGAGCAGGTGGTGTGAAACATTATTAAAGGGGCAATGATGCACAGATCCGCGAGTCCATCAATACCGTTGCGGCCAAGGCTTTGTATAGTATTTTTCTCAAATAATGCGCGGAAATTCAAATTAATTATAAATTCCAGAATCAAAGACGAACAACGATAATTTTTCACGCGCCATTATTTTCATTTGTTTTTTCTTTACTTTAAACAGCTCTATTTGCAAGCCAAACAGAAATCTTTGATAAGGTATCTCCTTGGTTGCCATACGTTGAAGTAGAAAGTTCGTTCCATTCTTAAAATACACGACAGATATCGAGTTTTCCAAGTAATTTATTCGGCCACTAAACACAACAGATACGGATTTTCCTAATCACATTGCCAGCCGCCTGCTCGCGTGTACCTGACCGATACAGCATTTTCCATTTATCTCGAAGAAGGTTGTCAAAATAATGCTCAAATTACCAAGCATGTTTGAGAATATTGCCTTATTAAAAAACGATGGCATATAAACATTTATCTTTACGCGCCAAAAACGGGATGATTTTTATAAATTCATTGAAGGCAGTATTGGGCACGTTCATGTAAAAATGTAAATGATGAAGGGAAGGATTTCCGACAGTCCGGCCTCCGGTGAATATCTTCGAGATAATCCATGATATTGCCAATCTCAGGTGTTTCGGGGATACAATAGTGATGTATTAGCATTATGGGAAGCTTATATACTCACAGGTAGGGACCTACTAGGTACCATAAGCCTATGCAGTGATAATTTACATGCGTTTAGGTTCAACAATTCTTTTTGTGTGCGTTCGATCACAAATGAGTCCAGTTGACCTAATTTCTATTGATTCCTTCAGACAAAGGCGTTTCTTTATTAATTTTAAGTCAACTCTGAAAAGGAAGATTAATTAACTCTTTTGTCAAAACGAAGCTTTGTACAATTTTACCACAATTCATGCCTAGATTAAAACTGAAATCAATAGGTACTATTAATAATTCTTTTGTACTTAACTATAATGGATCCATTTTGTAGCTCATGTTTCATTTCACTTAATTTTCTTCAACAGCTGCCGGAGAAAATAAGCAGATGATGCATCATAGTAATATATTTTCCTTTCATTCCGAGATACCGAAGATTGCATAGAAAATATTAACGTTGAAATTTTCTCCTTTGGCAGTCTTAATAATATGAGAGTTTGAAGCTTGGTAATATCTTTGACGTTATTCAGCTTCACTGGCGCACTGCGCGGTATTTTTTTTACATAGATACCTATTTTATTTACTAAAATTAAAAAAGGAAACATACGTATTTAGCCGTTTATTACATTTTTGTTCAGGTATTTTTATTTCTAGAGTTACCTACATAATGTTATGTAGTTTGGACACAATATTATTTATTTATTTATTTACTATTACCACTTGTTTTTACAGGTTCCCCAATACAACAATGTATCATTTAGAGAATTTACAACGAAAGGTGTATAATATATTACATAATATTAAAGTTACTTAAAAAATAGAAATCTTGATTTTTTTGTCAAGTCGTAAAAACCGTGCGAAGCCTTAGTTCAAAATAATCCATAAAACTTCGAGGGAGAAGAGATAATAATGATCAAAACATTCAGGTACGAATAAAATACAAAACTCCATAAAACTATTCAGGAGTTTGTTATATGCGATTAATTTAAACTGAGCAAAAACAATAAATCTAAAAAAGTTGTCAGAGTATAAATTGATAGTGGAAGGTGTAAAGTTTATTCCAATAGTCGCCTCTCGTCGGCGGTGACCGAGCGGGCGGCTCGTGCAAAATAATAAATTTGAAAATCGATGGGTTCTTACCAGTTTATCCACATTAAAATCTTTCTGCTTTATCAAGCAAGTCCGCCTGAATTCCTTATTACTGGACCTTCCCTATTTTTGCTTCAATTCTTCGATCTTTGATGCAAACGGAATTGTTGGCCGGTTGGCAGGCACTTTGTATAATTAATGCGTGGATATTTATCACATTCCATTACTTGATCAGTGGTGGGGAGATCTCTTTGTCTGTGTTGTTATATATTTCCCTATACAGCTGAGAAGTTTATTATCTTATTGTAGTCTTTATGTACGGTCATGGAGCTGTAATGTTAAGTAATTTAACAAATTAAAGTAATAAAAACTAAAACCCAACTACGACTAAAAAGATATAACAAGACACCACGGACAGACAAATTAAATTTCCGGAGTCACACGTGTTAGGGCATAAATCGAACAGGTACGGGTTTTAGTTTTTATTACTTTAATTTTTTTAAATTAGTTTGTGTTTATAATATATATATTTTTGAAATGTGCCCATTAAGCCCTTTCATTTGATACCCAACATGGTACGATTATTCAATTTTTTTTAGTCGGGTAATAAACCTTCCCATATAGTGGGCGCATGTGAACTTTTCAAACTGTCATTAACCGACTACGGCGAAGAAAAAAGGAGGGTTATGATTTTGACCGGTATGTATGTATGTATGTATGTTCATCTGTTCCCTCATATCTTCTAAACGACTCATCACAATTTGACAAATCAGGTATCGTTGGAAGCGTCTTGATCGCCCGCTGGTTATAGGCTATGTGACGTCACATTAATATAAAAATGGCGCCCTCTAGAGGACATAAAGTCAGGAACTAAAAAAAAAATTGTTTAATCGTACCATGTTAGGTATCAAATGAAAGGGCTTAATGAGCACATTTCAAAAATATAAATATTATAACCACAAAAGAATATAAAAAAAATTAATTAATAAAAACTAAAACCCAACTACGACTAAAAAGGTATAAACAAGACACCACAGACAGACAAATTAAAAATCCGGAGTCACACGTAATCTGTTCGATTTATGCCCTTACACGTGTGACTCCGGATTTTTAATTTGTCTGTCTGTGGTGTCTTGTTTATACCTTTTTAGTCGTAGTTGGGTTTTAGTTTTTATTTTCATTAAAATATTGGCAATGACGTAATTGGAAAAATAATAGGATGCAAGTAAATACTAACCTTCAGGGGCTTTACATATTTATTCTTTGACTATCTATTGCTATCACCGATAATAATTAATCCTAGCTAATCCCAAGTAATATTATAAATGCGAAAGTGATTTTTTTTGTTTTTTACGCTTTCACGCTAAAACGGCTGATTGGATTTAGATGACATTTGGCACGTGGGTTGACTACGAACAGGAGAAGAACAAAGGCTACTTTTTGTCCTAGATCGCTGACGAAGTCGCAGGTAACAGGTAGTACACCTACCTTGCGTATGACGTTGGCTCATTTCTGGCTATAATTAGAATACAATGTTTGACATGCTGATGCAATTTCATTAATGTTATCTTATCACCACGTTGTTGATACATAATGACGGTAATGGGAAAAAGATGTGACATTAATATGATGGCATTTGGAGATTAAACTCATTAATATCTTTACAGTAGGTAAAAAAAAACGTTTATTTCAATGCCCCAAAAGATTATGAGTTTTTAATATGGATTATAAAATTATAAATCTACGGTCATCAGTATTTAATAGTTAAAACAGTAATTTGGTCAGAATATGTGTCACATACTTAAATATTGCATTTTCAATATAAATTCCTAATGAGCCACTAAAATGTTTCTCAATTCAATTAATATATTGTGATCATTAGTTTACCTATAAATTGTTACAGAGCCGCAGTGCGTGCGATTTGGTTTGATTAAATTAACATATTAAATAGTTTGACATATTCAAAGCCAACCCAGTTGCAGCCACAATCCCTGAAGTGCTTTTTTCAGTTTAATATAATTATTGGTTTTAGGTTTCGTTATAATGTTATAGGTTTACTACGAAGGTCTTCTTTTATAGTTGATACTAATGGGCAATGTGCCTCGGATGTATCGGCTGTCATTCGTAGATCTTTGACAGCAATTACGGGTAGACAGAAGCCCAAATGTCTGACAACCAGTCTTACCAAGAGGTATCATGTTTCCTAGTAAGTGGGTTGTGGAGGTCAAATAGGCAGTCGCAACTTGTAAAATACTGGTATTCAGCTAAATCCGGTTAGACTGGAAGCCGACCCTAACATAGTTGGGAAAAGACTATAGGCAGATTGAGGTATAGGAAATTGTCAAGAGCCTATCTGACTGAATTCTTTGATGAAAAGTTCTATGTGGTCTGATAAAGCCTTTTTCATCCACGGGCATTTCGAAAGTTTTATATATTATAGGTATTATCATACTCCAATACCATATCCTATACCTATACCATACTCCTATATTCCTATAATAATGGGTTTTTCATGGTGAAAAGATTTGCCAGTCAGCAAAGTGGAATAGGGGTTAATACTACCCCTGATGCGCTTATCATGACAATATAATATATTAACGCTCTTTTTGTGTCGTCTTTATCGAGAAATATTTGTTACCTATACCTATCTATAATTGTTGATTGATGGTACCGTGCAGTGTAGATTTTATTTCCTTTTAAAATATTTCGATGACCCTCTAGCGTCAAACCATAAATCAGATCACCGACGCTGACAGAGCGTTAAATCAGCGGGTAACCCACTAACCACAACTGGTTTATTTTTCTTTTTGGCCAGTCTCCTTTACAGCTTGAAATTGGAACTGGACAAACGGGGATAGGCTCACTAATACGGGTAGGTACTAGGCTCGAATCAAATACGGGTTTCTGTGAAGTGACTGCGAACGATAGTTGTATGAAAACTGGGTGCACCTGGGTCTAGCTCTAGGGGGATAGCCATCGGAAATTCTTGGAACAACGGATATAAATTGTACATCTATATTCATATTTAAACTCGGGCTCGGTAAAGCGCTAGTTCTAAAGTTTCCAGTTTCTAGATAATTTTCCATTTCACCATTTACCTGCTGTTCGTTTTATAAACGTCCAGTAAAGCGGGTTGCGTTATTAATATTTAAATATTCTTATGAACTGAACCTGAGGTAATATTTTCGCCAGTAGCGGTTTCTTTGACGCAGAAAAAAGACTACCACGTGTATCTTTTATGTTTACTATCAAGCATGTGAAACTCAAGTGAATGTATAACATTAGTGGAAGGTATCTATTTATCTATCTATTGTTAGTAAATTATACCATGTATGTACCTAGTATTAGGTTTCTAATTGAATGATGGTCGATAATCGACTTGGTGGCTTACCAATTGGGTTGTGCACTTTATACGCATCTCTCTACAATTTGCCATAATAATATATTGCATGACACAAAGATAGGAGTCCCCGGTCTGCGTGAACATGCATTTTGTGAGATTTGAGACTTCTGGAGAAGTGTAAGAAATCCTAACAAAACAAAATTAATAGGTACCTAACGGTACACTTAACATACATTGAATTAACTAGCAAATGTTGTAATGCAAATATACCTACTTAACCCTCTCATATCTTCCGGAAACAGATAAAACCGTTCCAAAGCCATGACAATCTGGAGTGACTCATCCATTATAAGGCAAAAGGTAATAAATCATAATTAGCCGGCGCGAGAGTCGTATCCCGAAACTTGAGGACATAAATTAACCCTCCACCCATTACGTACTTAAATATTAAAATGGCTAAGGATTAAGCAACATTATATTCGTAATTCTAGCTTAGAGAATACTTAATGATTCCTTAGAATATTAAATAATTTGCAACATTTAGTTTTGCCCTTCGAAAATTACCTTTGTCATTATAAAATACTAACTGACCTGCTCCGGCTTCACAAGAGGGGCCTTAGCACAGCTAGAACAACATAGAACATATAAAACCTTTGAACAGAAACTCTATTATGCATTTTTAGAGAGAAAAAAAACGAGAAAAATACGGTTTTCAAGGGGTGAGAAAAAACGACATCAGCATATTCGCCTGTTTCCGTGTACCGTTTCGTAAACCCTTTTCATAAACAGTCATGAGGGAATATTGCCCCGGTCACAAATGTTTGACCGAATGAGTTGAAGTTGTTCTACGGAAGGATACTTTTCCCATCCTCTGGGCGAAATCCCGTGTTCGCCTTTTGAGAAACTCAAAAGAATGGCCTTTATGGTCCCAAAAAACCAAATCAGTCATGATGGAATGGTATGTCAGCCATTTCAAAATAACTGAATAGAATTTATGACTACAAAGAGGCATCCACGAAAAATATTTAGCTTACAGAAATGTAGGCGAACAGATTGCCGGTCGGCAAATGTAAGTGAACAGATTGTCGGTCGGCAAATCCCAAGGAAACCTTTCAATTTACTCTTTGAGGAAAATTCGCTTTGGAAATGATCAACTTTCATACGAAGTTACCTTTTGTTAAATGTAAGGGATTGAATACCCTTAGCCCGTGTAACGTTAGCCGCAAATATGTGCGTAAGCAAATAATTACTGGCCCACTGGCCTCAGAATGTGGCCACATGTGGGAACCTAAATGTGGTTTAGGCGCAGTACCAAACGTACATACCTATGAATTGGCAGTAATTTTCTCGCACGCAATACGTTCATACTTGTATATTACCTTTAACGAAGTACATTTCCTTTGTTCTTGTTTTATGTTAAATGTGCTGATATAACCACGGAAGTGCTATTTCGTCGAAGTACTTGGCTATTAATGTTTATTCACCTACTAGCAAAAATTGGAAACGGCTCATTGCTCAGTAAAAATAACTTCCACCATTTTTGGTTTTCGTGGTTAAAAGAATATTCATTTGATTATTGGAAAATTATATGAAAACACTCCAATTAGCTTTTTAATTGTTACAGCCGTCGTGGTTGCGGGAGCGAGCACTAAATTGTTTTAACATCGTTTGCGCCACTTGTGCCACTGCTGCACTTGTTTTTCAATATGATTTATTTATTCCATAAACCTTTAAAAAACAAACCGTGATTTATGTAAAGGCTTATAATAATGAAATATGCTATTCAAACTATAGGTTGTTGGCATACTCCCAACATCATTGAATACTGAATCGAATCATTTATTTGAAAATCGAATTGATTCGCAGTCGTTTTTTGAATCAAACTGTTCCATAGAAAACTTGAAAAAAGAACTTAGTGTCCTTTAGAACCTTTACAAAATTGACGTTATTAGAAGTGAATGACACAGTGACAGACTTACAGTAACGCCATTGATACGATTAAACACAAATGAATGTCGGGACAGCCCATTAGGCAGCAAGATGTATCTTTTGTCATGATTTGTGATCAATCTTAATACATATGTAATGTAATGTTCATGTCAAGGGTTTCCACACGCATTCACAACATTCTGATATTATTTGAGAGGTTCTGATTCTATCTGTTAATGCGGTCATAACATCTAGAAACCTGTATATTGTAGTATTATTTATATAGTAAACCAAAAATTGTATATTTTTAAAACGAGATCTGCCTCCAACATTCATCTGCCTCTTTTCATATTTTTCTTATATATATTACCAACCAGTTTTAATTAGTACTCTAAGCTATAATTATGTTTCCTTTTTATTTTCCGTGTGGGAAAATGCTAACACAATATTAACACTGCTTTAATAAATAACACGGTAAGATATTATGAGCCTTGTCGTTATAATGCCTAGAGAAAAACAATTGCAATATGCCGCTAATAGTAAATAATTGCTCCGTTATCGTGGGCAACACTCAGTGGTTAATTTTTATTTTATTTTGCCCGTGCTTTTTATCACTTTATCTCAGTAAAATACCAAAAATAGGTACTTGCCTATTTAAGCACCTGCTTCTAAAATCAACTTTACCCAGAAGGATGACGGAAGGTAAAATAATATTAGGTACACTTACTTTTCCTACGATTTGTTCAGTCGTATATACAGAGTGTATAAAGATCCTTCACGAAGCCATCATCTACTCATTTTGTACATCAAACTATATAACTTTCTGCAAATAGAATTGCTGGGAAACAACTTTTATTTTTGGAGTGAAAATTCGCTGTTTACGGTAATGCGCTGTAACGCACACACAATATTATGCTTATGGGTGCATGCAACTGTACAAGGGTCGTGGGAGTATTTAAAGTTAAGTTATAACATTTAACTTGTTTTTATTTAATTGAGAGGGTTGGAACTTTGGCCTTCAATATCTTCGTAACCACAAGGTTCCCAGGTGCAAAATGATCATAAAAACGAGAAGAACAAGTGACTCTTGTCTTCTTAAGAGTATATTTACTCACGTTTGTGGACATAGAGTAGCAGCTCATAAAAAAAACAACATTATGAAGGGCGAAAAATATACAAAATTACAAGGACATCTCAGAAATCAGAATCAGTACCTTCGTGCTCTTTGATCTTCATGTATAAGTATTTCTTTATAAAGTGTTTTGTGTGTACACAATTATAAATAAATTCAAAAATGTCACTGAAATTCATGACGGCAAGACATAACGTTTGTATTGTTCCGTTTACCTATGTTCTATGAATCAAAATATTTCAATTTAATTTAATTTATCTTGTACCTATATCTATAAGTTTTGAATTCGACAAATAGATCAGAATTTCTGACTTCAACTGAAACATTTTTACCTACCTATAGCAAGAATTATACCGAAACAAATAACAATATAGGCTCTAAGTAAAATAAAAACAATCATACTCTTTAGCATATCAGGTCTATATTGCCTATTTGAAATTCAGAGCAGGCAAGGCCTGAAAAATGTTTAAGTAAATAATGAAGATCGCCTACGCCTCCATATGTAAATACAGATACTCTACAGGACCTCCCAAATTCAAAATGTTTGAATTCGTGTTTAAAATTACTAAAGTTTTTTTCGTAGTAGACCTATTTTTTGTCTTTGTTCCTCTTAATCAGAGCACCCGCCATCTAATCTCTTCACCACCCTTGGTTGACTGGTAGAGAATGCCTAAGGCATTAAGTCCGCCTTTGTACCTTTCTTTTTTGAGTGCGAAAAGTTTAAATAAATAATTATGATAACGATAATGGTACCACATCCTCCTGCAATAATGTTCTACTAGCAGTACCGGATGTCCCTATTTATTCACGTTAAACAAAACATTGTCCTACGAGGGACTTCGATACATCGTTTGTTTTCCAAGAGATTCGGGATTCGAATCCTCGATATGTATATTTATCGCCACTTTTTTTCGTGTCATCAGTTTTAGGGTATATTGAAACCCCATTCACGGAAACCATTGTGGACAGCTGGATCCACTATCAATAAAAATATATCGTTGGAAAATGTAGAAAGTATTTGTCTATTTTGGTTATCAGTGTTCTAATGCAACATAGTATCATATACGTTGAACGGACACGTTACGCTGAACATACTAAATTAGCGGATACAAATTAGCAAATAAGGTGCAATACAACTGTGATTGATTACACTACTGTTGTATATGTCTGTACCGAAGCTAATGTTATGCTGTAATTATAAATACATAGGTACCTTAGCTAAATTAGGATCGAGGACAAATAAACGGTCTTTCCAGCAACATATTTTGTTCTTAGGTAGGATTATGCAGAAGTAAACAATAACGGTTCCCAAAATTGCTTTTAATAAATCTATTCAAATTAAGACAGTCTTAAGTTTCTCGGAGGTAAAGTATACAACGGCCGAATGGTTCAATTACGTAATATTAATTATAGACATTATTCACGTATTCAGTTTGTTGGTAACATCGGCCACTCTAATTGATGAAGTTCCATTTCAGTGCTATTTATTTAATGCGATCTGCATCAGCGATGCTTTCAGGTCGGCACTGAAACTTGGGTGAAAGGGAACCGAGAAATACGGAGATACGGGAGATACGTCCAATCAAAACGAAGTTTGTTTCGTCAATAAAATTTGATTAACGATATTTAAGAATTCTGGGGAAGTGATGAGCTCGTTTGGAATGAAGTGCAGCTTTGAAAGAGTGAACTGACTGGAAGCTTTTCTTTTCAATCTTATTTTAAGCAGATTACAAACTTAATGTTCACTTCTTTGAGTTGAGTTGAGTTTAAAACAGAGGCTGTTTGTGCGATCCTCTAAATTACACAATATATTTTGATGCGGTTTTCCCCATTAGAACATTTATTCCGGAATGTTTATGTGTACCTATATCACATTAATATTTAACTTCAATCTCGATGTTTTGACATGTCACCATTGCACCTGTACGAAGCAGGGGCGGGTCGCTAGTATTACGTAAAATATTCGTTTTTATATTGTCTCTTTGTGTCTTCGTTACACTTATTTACAAAGCTATCTTTTCACAAGTCTGCTAGTAGACATTTCTTAGAAACCAGAAGATGCTTTGTATTTTTATTCCAGTAGGTACCTATTCCTTTACTCCCTTATGTGTTTTCTGCATAAGTGCTTAAAATAAATATAGAAACGATTGAAAAGGTGATATCACGCTTTGTAAATTGTAGAAGTTACGTCAATATACATTTTTTTTTTTTTAATTGTTAAAAACACAACTCAATATATATACGTAGGTACGTATATATATTGAGTTGTATTTTTACCAATTTTATAGGAATATACGAAGGTCGAACATTATGAAAAGATATATTATATTGCCGCAGTTACGTTCAAGCTATTGACACCCTGTTTATTTCACAATTTGCGCCTCTCGCTGCGGCGAACTCACTACTTTGTGTAATTTATGACACCGCGTGCCATCTGCCGCTGTCGATTCACGATAGATATTATTTATACAGCGAGGTTACCATCATCGACACATTTACGGGTTTTTCATTTGATAAGAATTGTTATTACGCGATATAAACGTTTGTGAAAGTTTATTCTCCAGGTTTTTGAGGGCAGAACGACAGCTATTTAACTTACTTCGGCTCTCTTCGTGTTTGTCTGTATGTCCGCGTTGTTCTTCTAAACCACGCAACAGATTTTGATGAGGTTTTCACCATCGTTTAGAGAATTTATTCCGGAATGTTTATGTGTATAATACATTAATTTATAAACTTACATTATAATAAAGAAATCTTTTGTCAAGTTGTAAAAACCGTGCGAAGCAGGGGCGAGTCGCTGGTTGGTCTAATTCTATACGTAGTCTAATTTTTACATGTGGTTCACACATCACATTCAAAAATTAGATCAACGATTATTATAGATTAAAGAATTAGATCTCATATTTAACTTTTAGTTTAAATGCCATGAACAGACTTTTAAACTATATTTCATTTTTTTTTTATAGTTGTACCTATGAGTATCTATTTGTATGAGAGCTGAACAGACTCGTTCCAAAAAAACCTCTAAGTATTTTCTGAACAGTATTTTTCTGTGACTGAGAACACTTTGTCAGGAAAAAAAACACTTGCGTGTGTATTCCTTTGTTAAGATTTTCAGTATAAATCATAAAAATAAAAGGCTTTGAATCTAAAACTATACAACACATTTATGTAGAGTGGCGATGAAATGTATTTTGTTCATCCACACGTTTCGTGCTCAATTCTAATCCTGAATTTGACCTTTCACTATTTTTGTAAACCTTTTTAGGGTTCCGTACCCAAAGGGTAAAACGCGACCCTATTACTAAAATCTCGCGGTCCGTCCGTCTGTCTTTCTGACCGTTTGTCACCAGGCTGTATCTCATGAACCGTGATAGTTAGACAGTTGAAATTTTCACAGATGATGTTGCCGCTAATAACAACAAATACCTACTTTTTTTTTTTTTTGCCGTTCTTATAGATAATGGCACGGAACCCTTCGTGCGCGAGTCCGACTCGCATTTGGCTGGTTTTTTGTCATTGTTTAAGTATTGTTTGATTTAGAACTGTTTGTAGCGTTTTGTCATAAAATAGGGTTACATAATATTATACTTCAGTGTTTATTCATACTGATTTTGATTAATACAAAAACGTTCCTAAATAAATACGAGAATGATTGAATGAAAACCTACATTTAATCCGGTTCTCAGTATTATTTTGTTAAGCTTAATTATCACCTTTTCAGTCCGTACAAGACTACGAGTAATTAACGTCTCTAGAAAAGAATCTATCTTGAACTTTCCTGTGCAATTATCTGAAGAATAAAATAAGATTCTCGGGAAATCGAGACGCAGAAAACCCAATCTAGATGTTAAATAAATAATGAATGAATTTGTGAATGGTTTATGGAGTAAGTAAGGAAGTCATTATAAATTATACTCTCCTCTAGGCGCATAAGCTTGCTTGCTTTATGACTTTATGACAAAGATACATTTTCATAATAAATAACCTAGGTAAGTACTAATTATCATTGTTCCAAACAAAAACTTGTTACTCGAAAGAAAGGTGCTAAAATAGACATCAAAACAACAAAACTTAATTTTCTTCGCCATTTCTTTATTTTCAACTGTAAACTTTAAGACCACAACATGCACAAAGTTTCTCCGTCGTTAACAGCCGATCGTAAACTAAATGCAACAGAACGAAGGGAACTCTAAAACTGTGAAGTTTTATTGGATGAAAGAGCTACAGAAGGAAAGATTGGTACCTACTCTTCGTCTGCAACACGATAAAAGAAAAAATTCCAATTGCCATTAGACTTGATCGGGGCGGACTTTTGGATTAATGGATTGTAGGGTAGACAGATAAAACGCTGTTCAATCGATCAGTATAAAAAATAACATTAGACTCGCGACTATCTAAGAAGTCCGTTTTGACAGCTATAAAAATGCTTTGTGTAGCGATGAAAAAAAAAATAGTTTCTTATAAACTGATTCTCGAGACATATCGATTGAACATACTTAGAGAGTTTCTAATCGACGACTTATCTACATTGCCTAAAACTGATTCTCAAGGCTCAACGTTTTATTACATGTACGAGAACGAAACGTCAAAACGGACTTCTTAGATTGTCGCGAGTGTAGGTACAAGTGTAATTCGCGTCTATCTTTGAACTTCGTCTTTTCTTCGTGCCACAGACTAAAGTAGAACAGTGTGTACATTTCATAAATTCATTTCGTGTACTAAGCCTGACACTTCGTCGGGAGCTGCAACTGCTGAAGCTTAGCAAACTTACATTATTATAGTAAGTAACTTGGAGTTCTACGAACTGCAAAATGACCCACGCTATTTTCTGTAATAAGAAAATAGCGTGGTGGGTATAAGTTTTTCTGTTAATCTTCTTAAATTTCAATTTGGAAAAGAGATAATAAATATCATAAAAGAATAACAAAGGTTGATTTACAAAAAGCGTATCATTTTCCACTTCTGGCACGGAACGGAGCGGCAATAAGGGTATGAGGTATCTATTTCAGATTCATGTTCGTTGGTTATTTTCCCTCAGTTTTTCATTTTTGAGCATAACCTGCATATAGTTCTAACTTTTTTCTTTAAATATTCATAAAAGCTTGGCATAGCGCAGTTTGCTTACGGGGAAAAATATCATTCGTGGCGTTGCCATAATGTCATAAAATAAACTCAACTCAAGCTGTAAACTGCACATACATACACGATGTGTAATAAGGCCAGAATAAGGCGCTGTACATAATAGTCGCGTGAAAGTGGCTGAGTTTGCCAAGCGCCATAATATCCGAAACGTACCGCTCGTATGAACACCGCTTTTAACACATAATAGGGATTTAATACCGGAACGTAACCGCAACATTAATACCACTTCAATTAAATCTTGTGCAGACGACAATATCGTTTACTTCGAGGACGCTGAACAAGGAAACCGAGGAAAATTGAGGGAAGCAAGAATCCAAACGTCGATAGAAGTTAACTTCGATATTGTTAAGTAAGAAAAGGTATTGGAAGAAAATGGAAGTGCTAATTTTAATTATGTTCTCGTTGATTTTTATATAATACTAGCTGTTGCCCGCGCCTTCGTCTGCGATCCAGGATGAAAAATAGACTATGTCCTTTTCTACGTCAAGGTCTATCCCAGTGCCAAATTTCATCCAAATCCGTTCAGTCATTTTAGCGTGAAAGCGTAACAAACAAACTCACTTTCGCATTTATAATATTAAAAGTTAGGATTACTGGTATTTAAGAATACCTACAGGTCCATGCCTACTGCATATATTGTATACTGTGGTAACATATATACAGTTTGATTAAAGATTGTTCTAAAAAGAGATATTCAAATTGATTCCACCAATCAGTCGTTGGCTGTCAGGTTTCAGTGTAAGAGTGATAATAATATATCGAAAAACTTTGTCCAACTTCACATCCTGAAAAGCAATAAACTTTTATGGCATTTGAAAGTAGAAACTTATTTGTGACTTCGGCATTGGCTTTATCTACTAAGTTATACGATACGTATCTAATATAATATAAGAGAAAACATATTGTTCTGGTTCTGTTAAATCGGCACGAACTATTTATATGAAAATAACTCATGCCGTGGTAAAAACTAATAACCAAAACCTATAATAGCAATAGGGTTATATGTGGTTAAACGAGAACCATGAAAATTAATAGTCTTTACTATGGGGCCAACCCTGAAATGAGAAAAAAAACGTGAAAACTTATGAGGATGAAATAACTTGCTGCGCCCCGCGGTTTCATATCTGGATAAAAAGTATCCTATGTCCCAATCTAGGACATGGTCCACCCATGTGCCTTTCATCCAAATCCGTACAGCTGTTTTAGCGTGAAAGCGTAACAAACAAACAAACTCACTTTCGCATTTATAATATTATTAGTTTGTATTAGGATGCTGCACAACATCTTACTTCACCCTTAAGAATAACTCATTAGATTTTCCCTTACCAAAAAACGCTCCACGCGCCTAAGAAGATACATAACATAATATCACGCTTGTAATCCCGAAGGGTTAGGCAGAGGTGTATACCCTAGAGTGCACCAAAACAGAAAGAAAAACAAGAAAGAAGAAAAAAAAGGAAAGGTTTAACAGGTGTTCCCTACAAAATGCAATATTAGGTATTTTGCTATACAAATGTAGGTATATGGTAGTCGGCAAGATGCTAGCGAAGCTTACTGCTAGGGCGTGCCGGGCGAACGTTTTAGTATCGCCACTTATGGAGGCTATTTTAATGCACCCCAACATATTGTTAACATAACCGATACTTTATAGTGAACAGTTTAGTTTTCTCATACACAAACATAGTTTGCGTTCAAGCGGTAGAGCTCTTGTGAAGGGGATTGTTCGAGGATGCAATATATTGCTATTTATACTGACAAGCTGCGTTACAGTGATCAGCACCCTAATTGCGTAACACACATTAATCACAATCTGAATTATTTTGAAGGATATTGCTAAACCTTTGTTCAAAAAATTGTCTGCTCAATAACGTAAATAACGCAATGAATTTTGTTGGACTGTCAAAATGAAAGCCATTGCCAAGTGTGTTACGTCATTACCCCGCTGCGGTTTGAAGGGTGTAAGGCATGCAATTTAAATGTTCTCACTGAAATGGCGAGGACGAACCTGCGAAGCCTCTGATATAACAGATATCCATAGGCTGTGGAGATCATTTACCATCACCATCAGGCCATTTACCATCAGGTACCGCCGGCGGTCACCCTGATGGTAAATGGTCTTCGGTAAAGTCGGTCTTCAGTCGGTGGTACGTGGTCTTGCCAAATAGGTCGGCGACCTATTTGTCAATAGTATTGCGAAATTGCGAAATGTGGGTGTACTATAGGTACACATGAAAAGAAAGAAAGAAAGAAAATACGTTTATTTGCGGTAAACATGACGCAAGAAAAAGAAAATAAACACAAAGAAAAAATAAGAAAAGGTTGGGGGAGACATGCGTCACATCCACGCAAAACGGCTATCGCTCAGCATTATGCTGCGACCCTATGCAAGACAGAGCCCCAGCGCTGGTTTTCTGCGACAGTAATGGCGCTGACGTAATGACGTCGACCGGCGCGGAAAACTATTATTAGGACGCTGTACCGGTACATCGCACTATAATAACAAAATAAAATTAAAAAAATATTATATTATTAACTAAAATCTATATTATATTATTAACCCCTTTTTTTTTTTTGGGTGGGAAATCGTCATATGACTTCTCCCGCTCTGGGCGGAGCGGAAGGGCGTGTCAATGTCGTGGCAGGGGGGGGGGGATATTATTAACCCCTGCCTAACCTTTCGGGGAAACATGGTGTGATGTAATGTTATGTTAATGTCGGGACACACGATGTAGTGAAGCTGTAGACTGGTTCTGCAAATTAAGCAGAGTCTGAGCTAATTGTTATTGGACAATGGTTCCGTACAAAGGGTCCTCGTATATTACAACTTATATGGTCGGGATCACTAGTGCTATTAGCCGTTCAATTCAATTTCCATATTTATGTAGAGACATGACCCTTTGCTGTTGTGTTTTGCACAGATTATAATACTGAATAGATAATTACAACTACACCTAATAATATAGTTATCGGTTTTTGGTATTCTAACCATCAATATAATTGTTCTAGCGTTTGCCAGCAGGTGCTCCCCTTGTAAATATATATAATGATGCCAACTTTCATTCGTTGGAGTTCAATAGGAGGAGAAGGAGTTTAATAAAAGATTAATATGATATATAACCTTATGTTTGTTAAATGCCTTTTTGTAAAATGTGAGATTATTTATCTCGACTGCAGGTACCTATAATTATTTTTTAGTTTACTTAACATATTTAAGTTTTAGAACATACATTTTCTTTGTAAACTATTGCTAGGCGAGAACAATTGCCGAGAAACTGTTATGCAGTTTGACAGACTTTATGTGAGTTATTGTTAATACAGATTTTGAATAAAAAAAATAAAAAAGCATACATTTTTATATAGGTATGTACCTTAAATAGAAGAGAAGAATATTCTAACTCACCCCTTGATTCCCCGAAGGGTTGGGCAGAGGTGTACCTATAGTAAACCCACCATAAGTTCGTTACCATTTTGTATGAAAATCAAAAGAACAACACAAAGTAGGAATGTAAATATGTTTATTGAGTCATATAAATCCAATTATTGTTGTTAGTCCTTTGTTCATGTAATTCATAAATACTTATTACGTTTTGAAAAATGAGCCGCACACAAATGTTTCGACCTTTGCGACTCGTATCCAAATGTCGCTCGACAATATGATTGGCAATTTACATTTTATTATCTTTTCAGGCAAACCGTAATTGGCTTTCTGCCCTTTTACCGTAATTAAACCTATATGAACGCCTGCGCGTGTTTGCATAAAAACAAACAACGTATCACATAACGAATTAGAATACTGTTTATTACTTTAAGGCTTGTTAATGACTTCATTTCCAGTTATGTGCCTTTAACTTAAGCAAAAGTACTGAACGGTTTTTTAATATATTTTTCGTATCCTAATTGTGACCAACTTTTACTGTAAGGTTTTTATTGCCCCTATGTTTTATATGAACCACAATAAATTGTATATTTTACTAGCTGTTGGCCGCAACTAGGTTCGCATACAAATTCCCCGTTTGACCTGCTCAGGGGTTAAAGTCTCCTATCTTGATGCTCTACGCTATCAAGAAACCTATTTCTATCTCTCTACTCTATTTCTATTTTCAGTGGTTAAGGCTGTGCGTTGTCTATTTAGTCAGTCACGGAACTGTTGAATTAGTAACAAATACTAACTCACTAAATAAGTACCTTTGTACTACTAAGTACCTTTGTAATGATATTATAATTATGTCGTATCTCTATGTATTTTACTGTGTGTACATAAATAATAAAAATAAATTAAATTGTTTTTTGAATTTAAATATAGAGCAGCAGATAGCATAGTGGTGTGACCGTCAGACTGCCAAGTCATAGGTCTCGAGTTCGAACCCAAGACACGCAGCTCTGACTTCGGATTCATGTGCGTATTGTATCACTTACTTCAAAAACGGTGAAGGAAAACATCGTGAGGAAACCAGCATGCCTGAGAGATATTTCTCAACGGCATGTGAAGCCAAGTCAGAGCCCTATTGGTGGCTTTAAAACTCTGATCCAGGTTAGTCACTATCCACCATAAAAGAAGAAGAATTTAAAATATTCGTCAAATACGCGTTATTTTAATTTTCTTGCGCTACGATTTATTACGGAATGAATTCGGTGGCAGGCGTCGAACTAAGTAAGATGTTAGAATGACACTTGAATGTTCCTGCTTATGTTGGAAGGTATTCAAAGCTCGACGTGTTTTCTTTTAATTACTTGCAATGACGTAGCGTTTCTAGTGGCTTCATCAAGCTGTTTTTATTCTTAATTGATAAGTAGGTTTAACTACTTGGATTACTAATAAAGTACCCTTTTTTAGCTTTAATTGGACGTTAAAGCACAGATTACTTAGTTAAGTGCTATTTCGGATGATAAAGCTATCTTAGAACTGCACTAGTGTTCGATTGCAATGTTCCAAAACAGTTTAATTATGTCTTCTTTGTCGTTACCATTTTGTGGAAACGTTCCAAACTAAAGTAAGTGTATTTGGAAAAAAGATAAGCTCCAATTCAAACGAATTTCTTGAGATTCCGGACTCGCTGAATCGGCTGGAAAACGAACCGATATTGGACCAAAGGCAACATAATTAAAAAAGTTCGGCTCCACGCAAAAGTTTTCACTCCCAAGTTATCATTTGATGGTATACATACAAACTTGAAATTGCATTCCCGGTTACCTCTAAACGTATGAAAACAGCCGTATTCTAATGTCTACTTAAGATGTACGTCGGGCGAAGCGTATTGAAAAATTCAAAGTTAACTTTCTAACGTCGGTCGGAGAGAATTTTAATAAAATATTTCAACTTTTACCACTCCAACTTTACGTAGAGCGGAGCAAATAGCAGGTTTATTTATGTTGGCGCTAACTTTGATGGGCCTAATTAAATAAAATATTTATATAGGCATGTACATAGCGGGAGTATCTATCTTTATACCTACTCGTGTTCATATATCATATAAACGGTAATCCCCTCAATACGCATCTTTATTTGGGTGTCCTTTACAGAGACATGGACCACGACATGTGTCTGTTACGTTGACATGGGGACAAACTACGAAAGTATACTAATCTCCGAGGCGAGGGTAGTTCAGATTCTTGTTTGGTAGTACCTACAAGACTTTGATTCTCGAGAGAACGCGAGGCCCCGATACCACAGTTTCATTTAAATAAGCCGTCCAATTGGCAACTTTGTTCAATATGTACCCATTGAATTTAAACACGGCAATATTTTATTGAATAGGTACACCAGCTTGTTAGCGGCGCTGTATATCCGACACCCGACTTCCCGGAAAAAGGCTTTTGTTTAGTTCTTGCTTTTAGTTAGAGTAAAATGAAATGAAGGCAAAATGGGTTGAGTGATTTTCTACCAAAGCTCAACATTTCACGAATTTTGGGATAACACATTTTAAAATCGAGTTATTAATTGACGACAGAATTTAAACGGGTATGTTTAGTAGAAATTTTAAGCTCAATTTAGTTAAGTAAATACGGTTTGTGTGTGATTTTACAACAAGCATGTGCCTTTGTACTCACACATAAAAGTCGGTCACTGAGCGGAATCCATTTCCTGAATTAAGTCGACTGGCGATTTCCATGTAACGTGATTTCGTTATAAATTGAATTTCTCTATTCTTGAAATCTCTTAATGCCTATTCGGGATGAAACCGAATAAAGAATTAGGTATAATTTACTTTTTTAATTTAATTAAATTCAGAAAGCGAATAGTATTCTTCACACATTCTTAATTCTCCTTTAATAATTTTGTGTATATGAAAAAAGAGAATGGTTCTTGTTCAATTAATAAATTGCACCTTTAACATTCTGGCACGTGTCACTGGTGTCACACTAGTAATAAACTTTGTGATGATTTTGGCAATTATTAATAACAAATGATGTTATTATTTTATTAAATATTGTAGAAGTAAAATTAATCCTTTATGTAAGATTTTATAATTAGGTACGTAAGATTTTATAAAGTAACATATTACAAAGTTTACCAATCTAATTTGTGAGTTAGCGAGTTGTTCAAGAATATTATATAAACCTCTTGTCAGATATAAATTCGTGTTCATTTTGTGCATGTGTGAGTTTCCCCGGAGATAACACGTGCAGTTCTATGGAAAACTCACGGTATAGGCTAAAGCTCATTGGCAGAGGAGACCCCAATTCGAGATTTCGAAAGGGTATAAAAGTTATAAAGGCTTTTGTATGCGTAGATGGAACTAATGATACTATGAAATTAAATGTTCCTCGAAATCGTATTATGTCGTAATATTCGTGATAACTCGTTTATATTTTCATGTACGAAATATCCTGGTTTTTCAGATTATTACAAGTAGTTATAAGGTTTTTTTTTAAAATATGTATTAGAAAAGCAATAGTATCTTGGATAATGAAACAATATGGCTAGATATTAAATGAGAGGCCGTCGATAAAAGAAACAAATAATTTTAATAAGTGGTAACACTGGGGGCGACTTATACCTACGAAAAGGGCTCGCAAACTAACAGTCATCATGGCGTCGGCGTCGTTCAATCTCCACCCATTAAAACATTAAGTATTCCTTTGTTATTTTGTGTTATATCTATTACAATATTTAACAAAAATAAAAATATTGGTTAATTAAAAACCATGAAGTTTAATAGGTAGACCTGGGGCCTATTGGATTAAAAAAACCGACAGGGGACAGTCTGACCATTTTAAACAGCACCTGTCTAGAAAATGTTTCTAATATGTGGAAGTATCGTTAACAATAAAACGCAGCATCAGCAATATAGCATATGCAACAAAAAATGTAAGGAACTAAAAAAAACATGTCTTGATTCGATTTGCCGAACATTTTCACCGCGCAAGTCTGTTGCGAAGCTCAAGTTTTCAATTTATGCTTAAAATTCAGATCATTCCATTAACATTCAACTGCACTCAAATATAATAAAATAAAGTTGTAGAAATGTTGTTTCAGCGTCTGTATTTGCCTTTAATTTTCCTAATGCATGGTTGAAATACGAAATTGCAATACTATTATCACTTGAGAATTGTTATGAATAAATGGATTATTGCAGCGCCTTTGCAACTAGAGTGGCTAATTCATTTCCTAGTTACCTCGGTTGCATCTCTTGACTTACAAAGCTGAAGGTTTTATGTAAAACCATCAGCCTCGTTACGCTTTTAAAACAAAAAATCTATGAATATTCTTTTTCGATTTGCGGCAGTGCTTTTATATTCTGAAAGTGGAATAAGTAAAGACTTTCTAAAATAAATCATTATTTTGTACATCCATTCATTTTTTAATATCCTATTTTGAAAGCATGTTAAAAAAAATCGTAATATCGATTTAAAAAAAACTGAAACTATCTGATATTTGTTTGGTACTTTTTCAGCACAACATTCCAAGGCATGTAAACTAGACCGCTACGGCGAGGCTGTACAGGTCGTGGTGCGCGTAGGCGGCCGGGCGATCCCGCGCTCGGGGGCGGGAGCGACCCGGGCCGACTCTAGTCCCGCGCCGGCCGCCGCTGCGAACGCCGCCTCTAGACTCCGCACGCCGCGGACCGCAACTTTCCCGTACTTTTCCACGCACGCTAGTGATGTGAAAATATCCGCGATCCGCGTAATGCACCGTATTGTTTGTGACACCGCCGTGTTGTGAATGAGTGACAACCTTTATGTGCCGCCTTTATTACTGCTCGTGAATTTTATTGGCGAATAAATACGTTTAGTGAGTAATAATTTACTTTTTAACGTTATTTTGTTTTTGAATATTGGAATTGAGATTGCTTGTATTTTTTTTTAATATTTATATTTTGGAGGTGGTGATAAAGGGTTTCTGTTGGATGATAAATATAACCCGAGGTTTGTGGTTATATTTATGGTATGGTAAAATACTGCGCAAAATGCTGTTATTTTCTGTTTTATTTTTGTGTGGCTTTATAAATGGCTTTTTAATTAATACTTTGATATTAGCTATTCCTTCTTTTGTAGCCAGTTAGGCGCTACGCTTTGAAATAACATAAAGAAAAAGACCATCAATTACCGTAAAACCCACAGAAAAACATTCCAAAGTTACATTACATACAAAAATACATTACATTAAATAGATTAACTAAAGAGCCTTTTAACACAAAAGGATCTTAAAATCAACATTTAACATCTAATTTCTTTACACCACTGCTCACAAGTGTACTGAGCATCGCCCTTAAAGGACTCGTAAGAGATGAAAAGGAGTGAGAATAATTTAACAAAAGATAATGAACCACTCTGTCAACACTCAGGCAGCGTCTCGCACACACTCACACAGGCATTACTAAGAGCTGAATGAAATTGAAGACACCTCATTACCACTACTCTTTGCTATCACTTTTAGCAACACCCTTAAGAACATCCCACAAAACCGTCACTTCGGTGAACAGATCCGTGTCGAGATCCCGTGGTACCGCGAACGCAGTGTGAACGCCGTCACCCTCCGTAAGCGGCAATATCCCGCCCTCGCGCTGAAATTTTCAGCATGTTTTCACATAAATTTTTATCTCGTAACTCGGCTAATATTAACGCATAATTAGGAAGAGAAGGTGTCTCTGTATATTAAGAAAAGTGGATGCTTTCATACTTATTAAGGTTGCATTTATTATTTAAGGTCTGAGATGTAAAAGGGTTGAAAAGGCTGGTTTTACTGTAGTAAGTATAGTGTCTTGTCTGGGCAATATTGTATGTCGGTGTTCTTTATAAATTCAATAAAAAAATTCACCACATTCCCCATAATGCTAGAAGATGTCCAATTTATTGCCTAGCGGATCTGGCACCCCTAGATGTAGGTACCTATATTACATATATGTATTGAGCACAGGCACATACATTTCACTCGTCCAACTACAAAAGTAGGTGAGAGTGGTGAGTAAACAAATTGAACGTGTAAAACTAAATCTGTCTGCGATAAATATTTTAGCAAATTGATTGTCCAGAGCACTGGATACTCTCATTTAGAAGGTCGTAGATATGAGTCTGTTTATTTATATAAAGATTTTGTTTTGATAATAAATATCATTTTATTTTGATGACCTACGTCAGCATAGACTAAAATAATATTGTTCGAAAATAGCTATTTCAAATAATTAGGAACTCATCTATTTAAAAAAATCTTCGTGAAAAGAAAATTGTTATTTTATTGTGAAATTCGCGAAATAAACTCCCTGGAGTCCGGTGAAATAGGATCTTCACTAACGTAATATCGCAGCTCTAATTTAAAATTAAATTAATTAGTAGAATTGAATAAACCTCTCTAATTTCTTTGAATTGTGAAATCTTACAAAGGCATAATACTATTAAGCCTGGTTACAGAGGGGCGCAGTTTATTCAGTTATTTAAGTACGCCTTTATTAATAATGTCATATTTTATGTTGATATGCGCATTCTTCGGTCGGACGATGTTACTCGGTTCATTTTTGGATTGTATTTATACACGGCTTATATTTTTCGAGTATTCTATGTAATTTGTATTGGACAATAATGTCGTTTTCTTGATAAGTGATATTGGTTGTAGAAATAGAATTATTATTATTATTCGACTCTTACATACAGTGTTCACTGGTCAATTACGTAGTAACGAAAACAATAGAAACCATAAACCAAATGTTTAACCAAACGTTTAACCAAAATGTAAGTTGTGGCTTGCAATAACCATTTGTTTTAATTGTAGCCAATAAATTCAAATAAATGTATATCTACTATATATTTTACGGGCATCTCTAGCCAACAACAAACGGGCCGCGATAACCCCATCTCTACTGCCTTAATTACTTCTAAACTTATTCGCAAGTTATCTGTAGGGCGTACTATGAATTGTTCAACTTCATTTATTAAAACCGCGAGCCCAATATTGCGAAGCTTTTAAACAAAATTTTGCTATGAATCATTCCATTAAATGAGACGGTGAAAAGCCAACGTTCGTTACTACGGAAGGTTCTTGTGTACAATCTGACAGTTTTTGGCGGGTAATAAATTGGCACGAATAATTATTTTGTTTTTTTTTCTCTCTAGTATATTTTTTTAAAGCCAAGATTTTTGTCGCTGATTGTCGGTGTTTGCATTTGTCTTTTGTTACAAATTGCTTTTTTTTAAATAGGAATAGCGCTGCAGGCAGTGTTGATGTAGAATTTATTGCAATCACTGTCCATAGTTGATTTTGTGCCAAATTAAATGTTTTATTTCATTAATTTAACTTGGGATTTACCATAATAGCCACTATTTAAAAGAAAGGAATGCAATAAAGTAAGTATGGAATATGTGCAATTCAGTAGAATGTTTTTATGATCTTTTGTTCGAATGGTATAGTTAGTTACCTTCTAAAAACCACCACACGTACACAGATAAACAAGATTTCTTCCTAATCATATAACAACGGTTTACCGCTTTTATTTATTTCTAGATATTTTTATTTACGACTGATAAAAAAACTTCATGTAAGTAATACTCATATTCGTAAGTTCAGCTTGTAAGAAAGAAGACATGATTTTCTCTTTATCTACGTGGTGACCTTTTTCTGGTCATCAAAAGTTACAATATTTTCCTTATGTATTCATAGGCCAGTATCTATGCTTCTATTTGTTAGAAAACTATGTAGATATAACACCACACCTTTATTTCCCGAAGGGTTAGGCAGGGTGCGATAATTGCCAAAGATTATGTCTATTTTTCCTTTTACGAGTATCATAGCTAGGGCAAAGGCCAATTTTCAAGGTTCGGGCTGCAGCTGAAATTGTCCCACTAAAAAACTCGATAACACTTTGCTTGACCCAGGATCAAACCCTCGGGACCTCTTGGGCACAACCGCCGCGATTTCGAGCACAATACCAACGAAATACTCAATTCATATTTTTCCTAATCTTATCTATAAAGTACCTACTGATGTTATGACAACAGAGATTAGTGTTCTTTCTCCCTCTAATCATGCAGTTTTCCCGCTCCATTACCCGAGCTTTGCGGTAAAGCTCGCGCTCATTAGGGAGATGACTATAGTTTCTTTATCTTGCGTGTAGGACGTTTATCCTACCTCTCATACCTCAAGAGATCATGGGGGTTATGTTTCTCACATGCGTCCATCTTAACTACTCCCTTAAGCGTCCTTACGAGTCCCAGGGGAAGAGATAGGGTCACCTGTTCTAAACAAAAGGTAATAAAAGTAACTAAACGACTATGTATGTAGGGTAATTTGGTTAAATAACTGTAGTATTTTTCTGTAAATTATGGGCAATTATCTCAAAACTTTTATAAACGCACGAGAAGTTTCCGTACCTAAAGGATAAATAATTAGTCTATTCGAAGGAGGGGATAGAAAAAGTCACAGGCACGTGCGAATCCTATTACAGGGTGACCAGCCCCTGATTTAAATATACTATTAAAGTTATTTACTGCCCGCATTTAGAAAGCAGCCTCTTCGCTCCCGGAATTTTGGCAACAGATGGGGAGGCTAGGAATTTCTAATACCTTCATAAATTCAAGCGTCAATAGCTTAGGCGTTGAGTGACGTTCAAAAGGTCGTAAGTTCAAACTTTGTCATATTAATCCATCGTGTTGAGGACGTGGAGGTCTAAAAGGAATATCAATCACACTTAAGTAGGTATTTTTTTAATAACTTTATAAAACACTCTACATCACTTATTACTTTCATGCCTGCGGTGTTATTCTGCAAAATTCTCACCGTGAAAATTTTGGTGAAGTGAACTGTAGTGGTATTCTGTAAAATATCACCGTGAAAACGTAGGAGAAGTCAAACTCAAAGCATTTATTTCAATTAAACCATTTACAGGCACTTTTGAATTGTCTAAAGAGTTGGTCAGTTAGTCAGAAAGTTGAAACTAGTTGCCCATTCACAAAACGTAGATCTCTATGGAAAAGAACGGGAAAGAAACTCCAAGGACACTCTTTTAAAAATGGATATAGATATTACAAAATCCTGGGTATAGTATTCTTGTTGCTTCTATATGTGATAACGATGTAAAACAAAAAATTATCAAAAACAAATCAAAATATAAGATTAAAAATAAGCTCTGCCAAATAAGAGATGACCAGTCTCAACTGACGGCGCCCGTTCACGAACATGATACGTGGATCAGCACCATCCAGCTCAACCATTTGGTAGGGAACCGAATGATCCAACACACGCACCACCATAAGCGAGACATTTAAGTGAGCATGACATTCTCTCATCTGCCATGCTCTTTCAAGTCAAGTCAACATACATCATGATACCATCATGATACCATACCAAGTGAGCTTAAAGTGAGCTGTCACTCCACTAAACGCTAGGGATTTGACAGCTCACTTCACCTAAGTTTTCACGGTGCGGTGTTTACACAATAAACCGGCTGCTGTTATCCCATCTGACTCTAGGGATTGACAGCAAATTGCCTCACCTATGTTTTCATGGTGAGATTTTTACAGAATAGACTGGCTGTTCAAAGTAGGTATGTAGGTATCACATCATTCTGATGTATTTTTTTTAGAAAACATTTGCTAGTTTTTCCATTTCCGCATCAAACAATGTGAAGTTTCAATCTCGGCCAAGAGAATGTTGTAACAAAGAATCCCGATTAAACTTTTTCTGACCCAAAGAACTCCACACTCGAAAGGGTTGAAGTAGTTCCAACCTGTGGACCGAAGTGCGATAGAATCAATTGATTTTAAACACACGACTAAAGCTATTTACTCCTCACACAATGGCCACTAGGTTTCGGAAGTCATTCCGGATTCCGATACATAAATCTAATATTGAAATAAGCAGATCGGGAAACTGCAGTTCGCAAACAAAGTGCCACTGCACTGTTCCGAGTTTAATGTAACTATGAACTGGTGAAGTTCTGATATAGACTTCGAATGTTTTGAATACATTATTGGTGTTTGATAGTAACATATGAACAGGAATTTTGTTTGCTATCTTGCTATTTTCTTATGCAAACAAAGCACCCTAACGTGGGTTGTTTTTTGTAAAGTAACTTCTTTAGTGCACATCATGTAGGTATACGTATAGGTTGCTGATCTGTCAAAGAGTCACGGTACCCTAAATTGCGTAGGTACTTGTGTAATTTTTCAAAGAACGCATGACAAAATAATGCTTTACAATTATTTACATTGATTAGTCACGTAGTCGTTCTTATTTCCTTCGCTCTATTTGCTCACAACACAACATAGGTTTTATACTAACGACGTATGACCTCGAATTCTGTAATTTATATGTATATTGTAGGTAGGTATGAGCCATCGACCCAACACGTTCGTTGAGCCTTTGTCAAAAGTGACACAGGTAAAAAATTACATTCTTTTGAATTGGCCTAATTGCCTTGAATTAAACTCTGTCTAATTTAAACCCTTTGTCAAGTTTATACCAACGTTCCGTAATCCGATTCATCTCGTGCATTTGTCCACTTTTATGGGCTATGTTTTTGTTCAAGGATTTCGTAATCGAGGCTTGACATGGATGCCTACATGATACCCAGAACCAACGCGGTCTTCCACACGGTACAATTATATGGAGCATCGAGTCAATTCTCGTTACTGTCAGACCAAACTAACGTGATTTTCGAACACCGAAAAGCAGAACTGTTGATTTAAATCCTGGATTAATTATTCTGCGAAATTCATCGAGCTTTAATTACTGCACATGCTATTTCCTGCAAACTATTCAGTACCTAGTAGTATAATTACGTATATAGTTTTCAGCAACAGTCAGTAAGATCAAAATACTTCATATTTGGATTCCTTATTTCAGTAACTTCCTTAACTCAATATAGCCTCGAAGGACAAGCAGATGATTTATTCTGTGATACATCTCTTATATATTTCATGGCTAAATCATCGTAAGAACAAATAATCCTACAAAAATCTCAGGTGACGGTATCCTGGGGTTGGTTTATAACGACAAAATGGCGGTAATAAATATCTGTTATTGCTGCGTCACCGACACGCACAGAGATCGGGGAAGTGTGAATGATCTAATGTAGTTGCTATACGCTGTGGTTCTGTACACAATTATTTTTATTAGGCGCTTGGCCAAGATATTGGCAATAGAAGTTCACATCCACGAATCCTTATCGATATTTATTTATTAGGCACATGAACCTATATTTTTATAGCACCTCTACGGAGAAAATGAAGGCTGTTGATACTTTTAAATATGTTTTTTTAATACAATAACTAAGAATCGCATTTGAATGCAGAAGCGCAAGCAGTCACAGTAGCGACTTGAATATTTTAACAACTAACGAGAGTTAGCTATTAGCTCTTAACTTTTAAATGCAAATCCTCAAAACTTTAGTTTGAAATACTCTTAACTTTGCGTAAGTACGCTTTCGACCGTCTCTTATTCACAGCAATCTTGATTCAGTACATCAGATTTTATACAACTTCTATCGATTTTTTTGCGAAAATTTGGTAAATATATTTTTGTTTTCCTTATTATATCTTAAAATAACATGGTGGGCCCAACATGAAAGCAAATTGATTTTATTAATAGCAGAGCCTGAGGGCGAAATGTCCACCCATGTTTCCCGGGGAAAGTAGATACGTGTGACAATCTGAATTCACAAATAAGTGATTAAATTCCTTCGCCTTCTGACACGGTATGACGTAACTGGAATAACAAGAGACAAACTGTTCGAGTTACTGTAAACAAAAGGGTTGAGGTGTACGAAGAATTTGTGTAATTTTTGTCACCGTCATTTTGGGATTCACATAGGTACCGCACCTGTTTTTGGATTTAGACCTTTGACTTGACAACATTATATTTAAGAGGAAACATTTGACCTTAGTTGTACCTTGTTGGAGATAAACGAATACTTTATACAGCTTAGAAACTAAGCACTTGACTGTTCTTATCTTAAAGAGAAAGGTTTGGGTACCCTCGTGCAAACAAGATCGAATACAGCTTCTTAAATATGCAACAGCAGAAACAGTTTTGGAACTCTTATCTGTCGGGTTAGTTATTGGCAAAAAAAATATTGGTGCTGACCGACATAAAATATTGGTGCCGGCCGACAAAAAGTAGCAAAATGAAAATTATGTTTATTTTAGCCGAATTTTCAAATGAAATTAGCTAGCGAAACTCTGCAGACGTCTCAGGCACCTATCGATATCCAAACACGTCATAACAAAAAAGAAAAGATTTGATGACATTTTTTATCGGGGTCAACGACCGCTGGTAGTTACTTGAAGTATGATTTGAGAAAATCAGTCTTTATCCTATCACGTCTGTGAAGTTAACACAAAAAACAGTTTTTTTTAAACTGATATTTTAAGTACCAACTGTCGTTAATCTCCAAAAAATGATCTACTAATATTTATATATTTTTTGTTGTATCATGCTAAGATATCGACACCCATAACGTCTGCGGAGTTTGTCTAGTTAATTTAATTCCCCTTCCCCAATTTAAAACCCTTGTAGGTACACAGGGCCATGCGGTAGAAAGACCAGCAAGTAAACACCCTTATACTAAATTTACAGCAAGAAGAAAAAGCTAGAAATCTTCCGTAGTGATGCGCTATTCAGATTTCCCCCGGGTTCTGTAATCCTCTTACCCGGTTTCAATTTAAAATTTATTCTCAATTCCAACACGTTTCAAATCATGGATATCATGACACGGGCACGTTTGAACTTAACATTTTTCTGCTCGGAAATGAAATATAGTATTAGCATAAGCGCTCATCTTGTAGAGATTTACTTTATTCCGACGTTTGCTAAGTATATGAGAGTTGACCCTCTGGGGAAATGTATTTTGGAAACTCTTGGTTATACATTAAGTTGAAGTTATTTTATGAGGCCATAGGATTCTTATCGCTTATTTTTAGCACCTATAGGAAAACCGTTTCAGTGGATTCAATTTTATAGCTTCCGCTCTATCTAAACCAGAATTTGAAGGTTTTTGTTGCCGGTTTCTATTAATTTTGTACTGATTGTTATTATACGTAAATGTATACCCAGAAGCTAATCTTTAAACCATTTTCAAGAACGTTTTTATTGCAACGAAACTGTAAACAATTTGCAAGAAAGATGCGCTTTAAAAATTCCATGAATATGATAAAAAAAAAATTGGTTGCCTGTAAAGTCGGTATACGGGCGAAAGTTTTACGTGACAACGACTGTGAGTGAATAGAAGCGCAAGACATGAACCGGTGTGTATGCCTATCTCTCTCACTCTCTCTCTCTCGCTCTGTCTCTCTCGCTCTTAGGCGGGCTAACTGTGCTCGAGTGGAAGGGACGCGTGCCTTTCACTTTTTATGTCTGTCTCTCTCGCTCTTAGGCGGGCTAACCATGCCCGAGTGGAAGGGACGCGTGCCTCTCACTCGCTCTCATTGTGAGCGCATAACGTGAGCGGAGCGTAACGCAGTTTCTTGAAGTTTCACCCGGCAAACCAATTTATAAGACGTTGTCACGTCAAAATCTCGAGGTAAATTGTTGCGAGGCATAATGTTGTTCTAATTTATATTACGTTTCGTCGTAACCGTTCCGGATGGGTATCCTAAATGCTTACTACGAAACATCACTTTATTGTAATAATATGGAATTTAATACCAATAGATGAAGTCATAAGGCTTTACTTTATTCTAATTTTAATCTAATTGCTGCATATATTTCCATTAACCTAAATTGAAGAAGTCACTCACTGGCTCCTGAAATACAGGTACTCTAACCTAGCTCTGGAGCCAGGGTTTCAGATTTTTTGAAGCCTGTTATTGGCAATAAAGAATTTATTTATAACCTAGTGTTGATTTAGATCATTTGAAAATTCGTAGGAAGTAACTGGTGAAGTTTAAAAGAGTATTTATTATTGACTAGCTGCGCCCCGCGGTTTCACCCGCGTTAGTCTCGATCCCGTGGAAATATCGGGATAAAATGTATCCTTTGTCCTATTCCAGGTCATGGTCTACCCATGTGCCATATTTCATCTAAATCTGTTCAGCCGTTTTAGCGTGAAAGCGTATCAAACCAACAAACAAACTCATTTCCGCATTTATATATATATAGTTATGATTACGATTAGGGTAGCAGCATAACACTACAACATACACTATCTTTAGATTCTACCTTTTCTTCTGTAAGAACAGAGCCAATTTTCTCAAATACCTAAGCCGAGGAAAAAGAAACACAGTAAATAGAGAATGACACGTTAGTTCCCAAAAAAAGGGCAAAAATATTCAATGAAAGTGGAAATAAAGGAAAGGGCACAGTCATACGTATATTAGTGAAGGTTTCGGCGTATGCCGTGGAGGCGAGATAACGTCGGCGCCCCTAAGAGCCTATAAAAATGCTAATGGGATGAAGGTGATGTGTTTGAGAAGAAAAGGAACATTGGAATTGTACGCACATCTTTGATTCGTTACTCATACCTACATTTGGACGTCAATTTAGACATCTTGATTGAAAAAAAGGGTTTCTATTGGAACTGAAAAGAAAAAGGAAAGGGCCTAAAATGGCCACATTAGTAATTCCTCTAAAAGCAATTCATTTCCTGAATTCCCAGCTGTCATTGGCAATTCCTCTAATTGACACATGTTTTTGTTTCACATTCATAATTTGTGGACCATTTTACGAATCTCCATGGAAAAATGTGAAACAGATGAATTAATGCGTAATATAAATTGCACACAGTTCATATTATGAATTGTCAGTTTGTGACATTTTACGATGATTCATAATACCTATTATCCTATTATGATTCTGCCGAAGTGGTCGTTTTAGACCCCGGGAACTCTTTTAGAACAAAAACACACAACACAACATACGCACCAACACACTCAACACGCACAACATCACGCCTGTAGGTACACCCCGTGGTAGGCAGAGGTATGTACGTTAAATACTACACCCACATTTTGCCAGAGGGCCTAAACCGGCCACATTAGCAATTCCTCTAAAAGCAGTTCATTTCCTGAATCCCAGCTGTCATTAACAATTCCTCTAATTTGACATAAAATTGAATTGATGAATTATTTCGTAATATGAATTACACGCAGATCATAAGAATTGTCAGTTGGTAACATTTTAAAATGATTCATGATATTTCATATCATGATTCTGCTAAAGTGACCGTATTAAGCCCCCAGTTGTGTTTTACAAGTTTTCAACAAGAATTTAGGCTCGCCCCCTATTACATGGCGAAATGTGGGTGTTACTATCGATACACTTCTGCCTAACCCTTCGGGGAATACAGGCTTCATGTTATGTTAAAGTTGCCTTTGCTCCAATATTGACACTATTTATCACACAAGTCTAATTAAAACCTATAAGTAAAAATTTGAGTTATCAGAACTCCTTCACATTAGGTAGCACGGTCAAGGTTGTCTGCTAGAGATAGCTCATAGCGATAACACCGCTCTTTTAGAGGTTATTATAATACTAGCTGCGCCCCGCGGTTTCACCTGCGTAAGTCTCGATCCCGTGGGAATATCGGGATAAAAAGTATCCTATGTCCTATTCCAGGTCATGGTCTACCCCTGTGCCAAATTTGATCCAAATCTGTTCAGCCGTTTTAGCGTGAAAGCGTAACAAACAAATAAACAAACAAACTCACTTTCGCATTTATAATATTAGTTAGGATTAGGATGTTCTATAATCATTTTAATGTGTCTACAATCTATGTTTTTTTTTTCGTTTGTTTAGTGACTAACCTGGGGGCTTAAAAGGGTCACTTTTCCAGAATCAAAATATGAAAATATTATGAATCATCGTAAAATGTCACAAACTGACAATTCATTATGATCTGCGTGTAATTCATATTACGAAATAATTCATCTGTTTGACAGTTTTCTATGGAGATTCGTAAAATGGTCCACAAATGATGAATTGCTTTTATGTCAAATTAAAGGAATTGCTAATGACAGCTGGGATTCAGGAAATGAACTGATTTTAGAGGAATTTCTAATGTAGCCGGTTTAGGTCCCCTGGTGTCAGAGTTTTCACGTCTATGGACCTCTGACTTGGCTTCACATGCCGTCGAGAAATATCTCACCGGCATGCTGGTTTCCTCATAATGTTTTCCTTCACCTTTTTTGGAAGCAAGTGATAATTATACAATAAAATACAACGCACATGAATCCGTATTTAAATTCGAACTCGAGACCAGGATTGGCAGTCTGACGGTCACACCACTAGGCTATCACTGCTGTTTATGTGTGTCTTCAATAAAGCATTAGAGATATTTGTATCTCGTCAGAGGGGTATTTCTCGTAATTTTTAAGAACATTCGCATTCGCATCTCATTCGCAATCTGTCAAAAATACAACCAATTTACTAGCATTTTGACAAGTTTGACAGATTGCGACTTGAATGTGAACGTTTTTTAAACTACGAGAATTGGCTTACTGATAGCTTTGCCACTGATAACAGTTACCAATATTTCGTTAGATACATCCACGTGGCAAGTAGGTATCTACTCTATATGTCATTGTATTCTCTTCATGTACCTTTTTTAAGTAGGTAGAGATACTTCAATGAAGACACAAACGTTTAATAATGATGTTTCCGAAAATACTTAAATAAATCTCATTAATAATACCTATTATAAACGCGAAAGTTTGTGAGGATGGATGGATGTTTTTACTCTTTCACGCAAAAATTACTTACTGAACGGATTTGGATGAAATTTGGCACACAGATAGTTTATAACCTGGATAGGACATATGACTTTTTACTTTTACTGTTTATCCCGATATTCCCACGGGATCCAGACTTATGCGGGTGACACCGCGGGGCGCAGCTAGTATTTCATAATTAGATTCTGATTTAGAGAACAGAAACGAGAAAACCTTTGTTCTTATACGATAATAGAAGGTAAATAATACAAACGTAATTGAAAATGTTTCACAAAAAAATTATAAACTGATAACAAACAGACCATATTAGATGTTCCTCAAGAATAATTTTCGAAATAATTTTTCAAATTAACGAATTCACCTTTTCGCAGGTTTTCTGGTACAGACAGCTACTCAAATTAATTTTGTTTTTTTATGAAAAATTCCCTTTGTTTAATAGCTGTAAACTTTTTCCGGGCAATTGTTTTTTCCGAGGGAATTCGGTAATTAATACGCGGGATTTTTATCCAACCCCTCTGGGAGGGCCACACAACGGCCGCGCTTCTGTGGGTGTTTATGCCTCTGTATTGTGTTTGGCACCGTCCACTCAACGGCATGATCAGTACGATTTTTTACGCCAAAAAGTTGGGATCACATGTAAATATCCTACTGTTCGTACGACTTGAAACAAATTTGATCCTAAAATTGTACAGTAAAATATACGGATAATCGCCGTGTGAGCAGTATGAAGCAACATTTATCGCCGTGTGAACGAGGACTTTCGTGCGTGGACGCGGTAATCGTAGCTCTTTTTTTGGTACCTTTGATTTTGTATCGATTCCATAAACAAAAGCAAACCAAGGAATCCCCGGCCAAGTGGGTCCACAGTGGTGAAATCACTATGAAATCCATGGCCCTGACATATTATTGCATCATCATCATCACAGACAGCCGATCAGCCGACAGAAAATATGCGTCACATTCACGCAAAACGGCCATCACTCAGCATAATGCTGCGACCTAATGCGAGACACAGCCCCAGCGCTGGTTTTCAGTGACAGCCGGCGTTGACGTCATGACGTCAATCGGTGCAGCACATAATTAATTATCAATAACAAAATAAGAAATAAAATAAATACATTACCACCATTATATATTATATTATATTATTATTTATATATTAGATCTCCACCCTTCGGCGTACTTACCTAATACTTCGTAAATAATTCGATGATTTTACTCTAGGGGATACTGTAACCAATATTACAACTTGGTATCCTTGCCTTTGATGGATAAGGACTCCAGGGATCGGTCCCCTGCGCACATAACCTAAGTTTACCGTTTTGCGTTAATTTTAGTGGAGGCACGTAATTGGAAAGTACTTCCTCTACGTGACTATGTGGACTTGTTAAAGTAACTGATTTATAAAACGTGTTTTATTCGTCGTTACCTAGCCTTTGACAGGGTAATTTTTGTTATGACATTTGGTCGTCATTAGATAGAGTTTACCTGATTTAGTACAAAGCGTACCCACGCTTTGTACTACGGTAACCAAATCAGGTATACTGAACACCATAAAGTGATCATCTAATTTATTTATTTATAAAAAAACAACATAAGTATATTCACAGTTGCACCACACATTTAAGTTTGTCGGTCAATATTTGTTAGTAGGTAATTACACATAAAATTAGATTAAATTATATAAAAGTAGACAAAATTTTATGAAATACATACAATGAAATTAATCAAGATTAGGTGATATTAGATAAAATTAGATAGGATTGGGATAAAAATTAATCTATTAATCTAATCTATCAATACTGACTGATTGACTGACAGACTAAGACAATGCACTGAATATACAGCGTGTGTAAGAAATGTGCAGATCTTCATACTGAACAAAATTCTCCATGGGACCAAGATCGTAATCTCGAAAAAATCATCAGCTGTATGGGACAACTGACGACATTTGAGCCGAGTAGGTAGGTATTGATGTATGGGTCAGCTGATTATTTTCTCGCGATTCAGTTTGACGGTCTGTACCATACCCATAAATATGACTACACATTTTTGATACACGCTGTTGAAATATTTCTAGAAGCTATTATATAGGTAGGTACGTTTTCGGAGGTGCACTATAACTATTTTTCTGATAATTTCTCGAAACCCTCGAATTTCGGATTTACTCAAACCAACTGAAAACCCCATAGTGGAGTGAAACAAGATATAACCAATAAATGAAACCCAATGATGATGGAAATCGCGAAAATAATATCAGCTGTTCTCTACATTTATGTTCACTTACCTCGTCAAAATATAGGGAATAGCAGATTTTTTTTTTCGCGATTTTACCTTTGGTCCCATAGTGAAAGTTGTTCATAATTATGAGTAAAAAAAAGGTATAAACACGGTAAAAGGCAAAGACAAAGGTAGGTACAAGACTTCACAGACAAAAATTAAAGTAATAAAAACTAAAACCCAACTACGACGTCGAACTAGTCGTAGTTGGGTTTTAGTTTTTATTACTTTATTTTTTTTAAATTCTTTTGGGGTTATAATAAATATATTATTGAAATGTGCTCATTAAGCCCTTTCATTTGATACCCAACATGGTAGGATTAAACAATATTTTTTTTTTAGTTCCTGACTTTATGTCCTCTAGAGGTCGCCATTTTTAATTTAATAACGTCAGCCTATAACTAGTGGACAACCAAGACGCTTCCAACGATACCTCATTTGTCAAATTGTGATGAGTGCTTTAGAAGATAGGAGGGAACAGATGAACATACATACATACATACATACATACCGGTCAAAATCATAACCCTCCTTTTTTCTTCGCCGTAGTCGGGTAATGACCCCTTAAGAGGATTTAAACGACAAAAATGTAACCTAGTAATTATACTAGGTTACATTTTTGTCGTTTAAATCTATTGTTCATTAGAACAATAGGTGGCATTACTATACATTAGTATCTTATTATGATATAAAACCAACACCTGTTGTCCACAATGAGGTTTTAAGTTGGTTTGAGAAAATCCGAAACTCACGCGAGTGTAGTATGTAATAATTCCACATGAATTGATAGTATTGCCCACACAACTTATATATGTTACATATAATTTTATCTCCATGATGTAGCGTAATGTCAACCGAAGCCCACATGTTTCTGGAATAATGTCACCTATTATTATACGTAAAGACTGTGAAGGTTAAAATATAAACTGCTCGGTAATTTATCACAAAATATCTATATCTGTATCTTATCTAATAATAATATATCAATCAATTGCCGTGCATTAGTCTCGCAAAAACTCGAAGATGGCTCGACCAAAAAAAAAATCAATCTGCCTAGCCTTTTCCCAACTATGTTGGGGTCGGCTTCCAGTCTAACCGGATGCAGCTGAATACCAGTATTTTACAGATGAAGATGGCTCGACCGACGAGTTTTTTTTGGTTTTGTTCGCTTCAATTCTGGGTGATTTAGGCAAAACCCAAAGGAACAGCCGAAAAATCTAAAAATTCTGAATTTCATACGAGAAAACGTGGAACGAAGTTCACCGAGTCATCTAGTATTTTTTATATAATAAAGCTGGAGTTTGTTCGTTTGAACGCGCTTTTCTCTGAAATTACCATGTGGGTTTTGAAAAAATTTTTTTGCTTTTTGTATCCCAATTCTTGAGAAAGGCTATTAACCATCACGCTACAGCTATAAGGAGCCGAGCAAAATGAAAAAAAGTGAGAAAGAACGCTAAGCAAAAACGAAGTAATAGCGCGGGCGGACAATACGATGCGTAACGTAGGTAAGTAAGAGATTACTGTAATTTCATCGTAAACAGCTGCTTTCTATACCTACCGTGAAAACGAACTTTTTACTTGATTAAAAAAATCCGAACAGCTCAATGAAATAAATGGGGACCGTCGTTTAACAAATTCATTTTGTGAGCAAATTCAACCACGTAGTCAACCGGAAATGTGAGATAAGGTAATACTTACACTCATTTGTCAACTAGATATATTTGGTGTTTTCTTTTTGTTTGTAAAGTTAAGATATAGAGAGATACAACGATAGTAAATTGGTGACAAAGTTGGATAAGTTTTGTCGACTGTTTTGGAACTAAAACAAGTGCTCATCAAAAACATAATTAATAGGATACCTACCTAGGTATATAATAAAAAACAATATAATTATATCAGACTCCAGCAAAGTGGAATGGACTTTTATAAAGTACATTCAACACTATTCTAAGTTGTAATATAATTATCACAGAAAAAAATAAATTAGGTCTAAATTGCTTCTAAGTCTACATATAATAGGCTACATTGTAATTAATCGTAAAGAACTTGATTCTTTTCAATAAAGAAAAAAACCGAATGTTTTTCGTTTTTATTTTATTTTGAAAAAAAAACAGGTTCTTAGACTCGCGACAATCTAAGAAGTCCGTTTTGACAGCTATCAAAATGCTTTGTGCAGCGATGAAAAAAAAATAGTTTCTTAAAAACTGATTCTCGAGACATAGGTATCGATTGAACATACGTAGAGAGTTTGTAATTTACGACTTATCTACATTGATAAAAACTGATTCTCAAGCCTTAACGTTTTATTACATGTACGAGAACGAAACGTCAAAACGGACTTCTTAGATTGTCGCGAGTGTAACTATTGATGCCCGTATTCAAACCAGCAGGCTTCAGTAACCAGTGGACTAATGAAGCCTTCACTAGGTTGTAGCATGATTCAAATCTCGAAGACTGGTCAAAAGAATTATTTCCTGTTCAGACAAAGGACTATCATCATAACTAACAGTCAAAAGACAAAACCTTTTAGTCTGAGTTCCTCTCTCGTTATGTACCGTTAGAGGAGAATTAAGAAACCTTTACCTTACTGAAAACAGGTTATATCCAGCTCAACAAAGAATATACTCATATTGTAAGACCACACAAACAATGCAAGTATGTCTGTATGTACCAGTGGTTATCCTTCCATTCACGCTCTGGTAACTTCTAGCCCCAGATTAATCTTCAACTCAAGCGAAGAGATAGCCGCTGATGTACCATATATTATTATTATATTATGACGCTTCCTTATTAGAATTGAATAATATTATTTAAGTAGGTCCAAATACATTTTAGAGCACCTCGACGTCATTTTTTAAGGGGCGTATCTGAACATGTTTTATATCTTTAGTCGGTTAGGGTATATGTAGTGTGTAATTCACTCATTAGATTTGAACATTTATTAGGTATCTAAATAAAATAACCGTTTCAGTAGTCGGGCGAACGCTCAATTCATAATAAATCCCCAAGTTTATCGGTAAACCAATGGCGCCGCAGTGTAAACGAAAAATATAATACTCTATATATATACATATGTCGGAGTGGCCGAGACGGGACTCGGGCTCACAATCATCGTCAGAAGGGCAATTATCAATTAAATTGTTCATTATACTTCGTGGGCAAAAGAAACGCGTATAATCACTCTAACTACAAAAGTCTAAACGAATTAGAAGGGCGCAACGAGTCCGCGGGTCGCACTCAGTCTCGTGGTATGAATGGAACTGACTGCCTGATCCAGGCTCCTCTGATGCTAAACTTCGTCTTAAAACGTTCTCACGGGAAACCAAGCCGACCCCCGGCCACGTTCGACGCAATTAAGGTTCACGTCTTCGGCTTTCTTATCGGAAATAATAATTCATTATTTAATATCAATAAGCTCTGCGCGCTAAGAAGGACCACAGTGATCTTGAGAGTTAGACGCGGTGTAACTGACGCCTTCGTCTCACTCTGATAAGAAACTGGACGAGGTGTGAGCTGACACCGTCGTCTCGCGCCACGACATATATATATATATATATATATATATGTTTTTTAATTTGAATAATTTTATTCTCATAATTACTCTACTGAACAGAACAGAACTTTTATCTAACCTCCTCTTCCGATATTAAACATCGGTAACACCCGTTGAACGATAGTTTAGGAATTACGTATATATAAAAATATCTGGGGTTGAAACACTAGGACCCCCTGGTCCTAGTGTTTCAACCCCAGATATTTTTATAAAAACTAAATGGGTCCGAGTACCCATTTAGTTTTTCAAGACATCTCCAAAGCGGTTGGTTGACTCTTCATCAGACCTGAGCGTGAGCGTGAGGGCTGGCTTATTTTTTGGCCAAAGAATCAGCATCGCCATACAACGTGGCAATGCTGCCAGCTTTTTGGGCACTTTTTTGATGCCCTATGGTTCTTTCCCCTCCCTTTTTATATACATATACCTATTCTTACACCTAAATAACTTTCAAACAGACACTAGCCATAAATGTTTAAATGTTAGTGATGAGAAATAAAAAGGAGAATGATAATAATCTCTGAAGGCACGTATCCATCTAAATGGTAGCATAGCTCCGAGACTGACACGTAAAAGTAAATCTGCCGTAAGTGTTCACTCACACGTCCTTCCTTTATTATCCTTCAGTTTATTTTCACTCCTAAGCTAACGAATGGAATGACTATGACGAGAGTGTCTATGGCACTCTTCGTCTCAGCTGTCAAATACCCACAGACGCCTGTAGACAATGACTCTCACTTCAAGGTTAGTTCGTACATCAATCGTACGAAATCCAACGTTCGACACTTTGAATTCAAATAAATGGACCACAACTTTTATTTGGGGCAATAAAACTTTTTATTGGCCCAAAAATCGCTGATATCATCCCCATGAAGTATACGGTTAAGTGCGGGATTTATTTTTATTTTTATCTTTACGCAAAAATTGCAACTGTGTATCACAATGTGAGAATTAAGTATAAGATTAGAAGTTAATGCTTCGATAAGAACATGAAACAGCTTCGGAACGCGAAGAAATAATTGATGCGGAACATTCAGAATCGCACGCGTACGCCATCGCCCGCGCTATATACTTGGCACGTAGGTACTCGTATCTCTAAGCAATTACTTTCCTTTTTTATTTCCACCGTCAAGGCGTTTAACACAAATGGTGTTCACAACACGGATTGTGTTTTAAGCCCACAACTAAGTTTGCGTCGAGTGTAGAACAATTTCCTCCAAGAAGAGTTTGGAACAAAGATGGAAAGGAAACGAAATTCCGCACCAACACAATAAAGACCTTTCACGAACTTTCACTTGCAAGTCGGAGGAACTTCTAGTAAGTTTCTTATCTATATGCGTTGGAATATCCGATACAAAACTAATCTAGTTTCATTAGAACTACAAAAATGGACTGAGCTAAGTATAAAATGGATGTTGGGAAACTTTGTTAAGATTGCCTTGTTCTTTCAAGAAGAACAAGAAAAGACCATTATAAATCTATCTCCTACTGATGTAAATATTACAAACTTAATGAGGAATACAAAATACATATAACAAGCAAAATGAACTTACGACTTCAAACATAAAACAAAAAGGAATTTTTATCCACCACTCAGGTATTGACATGAGCCTGCACAAAGTAACTTGCTACATTATGTCCTATTCACAGACAGTATAGAAGCCATTTAGAGCACAATGTTCTCAGTGGATGCGGAAATCCACTCACGATATGACTGCCGCCCGGCAAAACGAAATGTAGGCAGCAACTAGGCACCTATTGTGTGACTTGTGCGGACCACCACCGCTAGAAAACGATGTGGTGCTACGAAGCTACGAGACGCCTTTATTATGTAGCGCACTGTCCTATTTTAACGTCATTAGCATAATCATTTGCTACGGCGTAGGTAACTACCGCTACGGCGTAGCATTATATGGGTAGGATTTTTTCATTGAATTTAGGACATTGTATGATGGTAATATTACTAAAGGTTCGTCAACGATTTTAAGATTTCCACAGGTTATTAGAAATAGAAAAACAATATTACAAATATAATTCTTCACATTATTATTTTATTCTACGAAATATCTATAAATATTGAATGTTTATTGGGGACTAGTATTTTATTTTTGATAAATAAATTGACATTAGTATTTGACATGACATTCTTGAAGCAGACTTCTCTAATAATGTTCTAAAACGAGACATATAGACGTACAACACACTAACAATAATAACTTTAGTCGTTACCATTTACGTTCCGTTTACGTCCATTTATTGTTACACAGTAATTAATAGTCGGGAAGCCAATAGAATTTCTAGTACGCGCGTGTAAATTATGGCAGGTATTAATAATAATATATCGCGTACTACTCTATGAGGACTGGTTGACGATCGATATGATTAGTATTGTTTTACGAGGTAATAGTTATTAACGGATTTAGTGGTCGTATTGTGTATTAGTGGTTTTGGTATTTTCAATGAAGAGTAGGGGTACTGGGAGTACTGTGGTGTCAATAAAGATACCTTCATCTGTTTTGGCTTAGTTACTGCGACCAATTCGGCTCGCGCGTGGTTGGTCACAGTTCCAACCTAACCTATAATGAATATCATTCAGGCCGCTAGTTGTACGGTGCCGAATAGTAAAAGGCTAGGCTGTTAACTGAAACTTATACATTAATTTTTATTTTTGAAAAGCTAGCTTTTTTTTAATTCACTATGTCGGAGGTAAATTCAATATTAATCTCAAGTGTAAATTTATGTAATGACTTAGAACCAATGTTACGTAAAAGCCCTTCTTCATAATTAAAACCTAAACCGAATCGAAAATCGACTCCCGTAGTCTCATACCCAAAACTTCATGAGACCAAAACTGTTTAGACGCCTACCTTCATTAGCTATTTATTTGCATCTGTCGTCGCTCAACCCTATCGTAACTACCTCAAGGGACTTGTGACACAATGATCAATCATACCCGAAGGCTCTCACGCATTGTGCTCGAGTGGCAACCCTCATGAATAATCAGTAGCATAAAGTAGATTGGTACAGAAGGTCGGCTACATACAAACAGCAGAAATAGTCACGCGCCGGCGCACACATAGAGATAGACATAGACCGCGACTGGAATTTGTTTGAGATCGTCATATGTATGTAGACACATACGGCGATCTCAAACAAATTCCAGTCGCGAGTGCGCTTGAACTCGCTGTATGTGAAGCGTACATGTCTATTTGTACGTTCGTCTTCGCTTATTGTATGGAGCCGATCTTCTGTACCTACCTATTTTGTGTCGGAGTTAGTCTCTTTATGACAATATTACGCTAACACTTTAGCCACGTCATTATCATTGTATTAAGGATAATGTTTGTGTGAAAACCACCCAACCAAATAATGTTTTTACTAAAACTGTTTTTGTTTCCAAATATTAATATACTTAACAAAATAATGTTAACTGTTTATTAGTCTATTGTATTTTAGTCCCTTTCTACAGTTTTATTGGATGGAAAAGGGACCGTTAATGTTTGTAATACGAGGTCCATTATTAATCTTACACAGGTAATTACATCTGAAATTGCTAATTTATATTTATACCTTTCATAAGACATTGTGTAGAAAAGCCTTTTAATACAGAGTTAGAGTTTGAGATATTTAGTTCCAATTCCAAGAGTTTGACCTAATCTTAGGTCTATTTATAGAGAGATATTAGGTATAAAGTATATGTCTGTATATCAATCATGATGATACGCCTGTCCAGACACTAGATGCGATGACTGCAATAGTTATTAATCTTGTGTCTGCACATCTGCTTCACTCAATAAGACGCTCATCAAAAATAGATGGCTGTTTTTTTAAACACTGCATTTGGTTTGTTCTGTTATTTTGGGAAACAATTAGCATACATTCCGACAGTTTTATTTTTTCTATTTGAATGGAAAATAACAAATATAAACAATCCGGAACAAGGCTAAAAAACAACAAAGATATTTTTATCAAACAGCCAATGACGTGTTGCATAAGTACCACTCTGACGACCTCCTTCTTAAGAATAAGCACTTAAGCGGATGCCTAAAGAAGCTTTTGTGTGATGAGGCCTTGAAACTGCCGGCTATGAGAAGTTGGCACCAAACTGCACTCCCAGCTGATACCGTGCACTTATACAGAGTCTAACCTAATTTTCCTTCATAATAAAAAAAAGTATCGCATTTTACGACCATAGTTTTACTCTTTTACTGCAAGAGTTTTAATGAAACTCCTAACAAAGAACAGAGCACACATTTAAATGTATTTGATGTCTATTTTTTCCGTGACTGAATATTATGCTATCAAATAAGCTCTGCAAAGAAAATAACATTGAAGAGGAGGGGAACGCAGGAAGCAAACCGTGTAACCAAGAATTAAATCTGATAAGTCGTCGAGTATAAATCTCCTGAGCGCGCACGATGCAAAATTGTAGAGATCTTCCTTACTGTTCCATAATAAATCTCTTTGATAATGCATCAAAGGCTGACAAAAAAGAAACAAGGCAGTAAAAGAGATAGTAATGGCTTCCCGAACAGGGGTCGATGTGGGAAAATGTCTGCAATGCACCCTGCGGACGGAAAATGTTGCATTACCTGTTCTCTGCGAACGAAATGTAGTGGAACCAGTGAATACGTCGTCGTTCATAAATAAATAATTTCACACCCATGCACTCGCGCAGTTTTATAGACTATTCGCGAGTACTACTGAGAGGGAACGCCGCAACGCGAGCATTTGTGGAATTTAACTGTACTAGTGCGGACACGTATTTTGGTACAACATCATATTTTTAAACCATCAGCAATTAGCTAGGTATTCATGTTACTGCATTGTTTTGGAAAATCCCGTCACTGATGAAAAGATAACTGATATCTTTAATCACATTCTCAGATGCGAAAACGGAATTTTCGAGCGTTTGTGACTTAAATTGTATTACAAACAACAGTTGTGCCATAAAATTTACACAATCTACTAGTTTATTCGGTAGTCGAGGTAATCCCTAATGTGTGCTGGAACATAAACAAGTCATTTCGATTTCCGATATAGATTTCCGTGCTGCAGAGAACTTAACTTCTCGCAGATATAATATACATTTCGCTCGGTTCATTTGTGCTTTATTAAGTGGAAACGCAGTTCGATGGTGCGGCATCGAGAATCAGAATCAGAGATTCTATCTCGCCATTTATGTGGCGAAAGATTACGCTGATCGGTTCGAGTTCCCGACAGCCCGACATTGCAGATGTCCGATGCTATTGGTCAGTTATTTCACTCTTCACCTGCTCCAGCGAGGTCAAGCGTCCCGGCAACGCCCGTCCTTTAGCTCTACGTATAAATAATAACGCCCTTTCCCACCGAATGACACTTCTATAGGAAAAAAACATTTATGGAAACCGTTACCATTTCCACAAAATTCTAATTTCCTTATGCTATAAAAGTCTATCCAACGGAAAATAGGATTGTCGGCCAAAGAGTGGGGCGTTCCAAGACGGTGACGAAACGCGACAAAATGAGATGTATTGCGAACAGAATAAACAGTAAACATTCTTCGGACAGACTAGTTTATTGTTACATAGTAGACGCGATAAAATTGTGATTATATAGTCCAAGGGATTGGAACAGTGCCCGGGTGCGAAATAACTGTTCCAAGCATTGTGTGCGACCTCAAGCGATTTGTGAAACTCACACAATAAGCACTTGTCAATGTCAATACGTGAGATTGGAAGTAATTAGTCAGTCGATACCCCGTGACCATACATTTTGGGCCGCCATTAATTATAACGGGTACAATCGCACCGTAAAATTGATGTCGGTGACATAACGTTGTGTTGATCGAGTTTACACGTTTAGAATAGTAGATGTACCTTCTATTAGGGTTCCGTACCCGAAGGGTGCCAAACGGAACCCTATTATTAAGCCTCCGCTGTCTGTCGGTCTGTCAGTGGGCTGTATCTCATGAACCGTAATAGGTAGACAGTTGTTTTCACAGGTTGTGTATTTCTATTGCCGCTATGAGAACAAATAATAAAAATTAAATAAACTTAATAATTAGAGGGTCCCCATACAAGAAACGTGTTTTTTTCGGCGTGTTTTGCTCGATCTAAATAAAGGACGGAACCCTTCGTGTGCGAGCGGGACTCGCACTTGCCTGGTTTTTTTTTTTCGTTTTCGTCTCGCGGAGTACTTTGTGATCATCTTGAAATATCATGCTGTTCTTGGTACCTCAGTGAATAAGTGTACATATTTTCAGCGTCTAGTGCATAATGTCTAAAAACTACCTAAAAAGGTTGGTAGAAAATTGTATCTTTGGCAATCCGGCTTCATAAACGTACCTACCCCCATATTTATAAACGATGCTTAAACATAAACAATGATTGGCGTCAGATTAACCATAAACTGTTTGATGTCCCAACGTCTTTTAGCTTTAAGCAACGTTTATAAATAAGGGGATAATATCTACCCAAATGATTTAATTTACACATGATACGTATTCGGTTTCTCATTTTATTAAACCGCCATTATTTTAGTAAGGTTAAATCGTTGTATTAAAATTGTAGTATAACCACAAATATTACTGTGGATTAACTAATTACTGTACATAATTAATTAGGTTTTCAGCGAACCGGATGATGTTTACAGTTCCCAAAAACAGGATATTTTTCAGCTTAATTTGATTTTATTATAACAGATGACATGTGATGCATGTCCTCCGTACCTATTTACAAACGTAAATACGGAGGAACTTGGTGATAAACATATTATTACCTACCAAATTATAGAGAAGTACATAGGTACTTCTCTATAATTTGGTAGGTTAGATACATACTATTGGCTTCAGTAAACAGATGCCGGAAAGTTTCGCGTTTGTAACTGTCGTTGATTACAATCGTTCCCTCAGGAAATTCAACCTCGAACCAGTTGCTTGATTAGATATTCCACAAGTAAAATAACTAAAAACTTTCCCACACTTATTTACATCGGAACTTGTATCAAATTCCGTTGGTTTTCACTTACTTTAAGTTTCGAACTTTCGTACGAACCTTGTTTCACGAACTTTGGTACATTTTTATGATATGTTTTGGTAATTTTCTGGACGGTTGTTGGAGCGGATTTCCCCTTGTTGCGTATCAAAAGGGATATTCGCAAATAGCATTGTAAGGGAAAAATATTTTGCTAAAATAGGGCTCCTTGTTGCAGACATTTTCATACAAAAAAGGTATTATACCGAATTAGTCGGTTTATCCAATAATAATTTCGGCCTTAATGCGTAGTAATTCTGTCTTTCATTACTTTATCCATTTATATAAGCAATTAACGTTTATAACATAATATTTAATGTTTTTTAAATCACTTTAGTATGAAATTAGTTAAAAGACATTCAGCGACCTATTAAGGCACAGCAGACTGAAAAGATGAACAAGTCCAACACGGACTTTACAACATGTGAACCCGAAAAAAAAAGCGTGTGAAAGCACGTCCCAAAATTAAAACAACATTAATCATTTGACCATTTAACGATAGAGTCAGATATCAAAAGGATGTTACTGAATGGGACACGCACATATACCTATATATTCTATTCTAGTAGATACATATCGTTATACGTTCCGCGTCCATGACACATACATCCGTGCGTCCGACCCCAGCATCCGATGTTGATACAGATTGTGGGCTATAACTGACGTCACGTTACATATCGAACAGCAAACAAGGATTTGTAAGGCTTGTGTCTGTGCCTACAAGATGTTACGTTTAGATAAGAATGAGATATTTTTGTAAAGAATGTTGAAAGAGAAGGTAGTATGAAATATTATTAGAACTTTCTTTACCACAGGGCACGCAAGATATGATGAAGGGTGTCATCGTATACAGAACAGCTACCTATACACATAAAGGCGCATTTTGTCTTCGTTATTGTCATCAACAGATTGTTTTGATACAAATATTTAGAAGGGGGTAACAAAATTTCCTTTATGATTTTTAGATTCAGTTCACAAGACCGCTTTCCTTTCGACTCCCTGTTTTAATTGAAATTTTCCATAATTGAATACATTATTTTCCCATTACGAAAAGCTTACCTTTAAGAGGAAGTTTTTCTAAGGTTTTGTCTCGGAAAACCCGACATGGCAACTGAAAAACTCAACTCAAACTCGCAGCATTTATTTTAATAAACCAATTATAGGTACTTTTGAATTGTCAAGAGGTCTGTCAGTTAGAAAGATGAAGCTAGTTGCCCATTCCAAAGCGTAGTAGGTACCTATGGAGAAGAACGGGCAAGAAACTCGGAAACTAGTAACAATGTTGTGTGCGGAAAACCTCACACTTAACTTTTAACTGCACTTTCTAAACCGTAATTTGGACGTTGGAGGTTACTACTAACAACAATACCGTTAAAAGTTTTATTTGAACCAAATTCAACTATGCTGTGTACACAAACTAATATATTTTTATCTAATGTTCATACTTTTTGTTCGCAAACTAGTGTTCGTGAACGGAACGCGATACAACTTTTTTAGAGGGCAACATTTCGTTCCGGATTAGTATTCTACGGCCGATGAAACTCGATCCTATTTTGTGCCTCAAAATAAAAATAAAGCTCGATAACTGAGTTTTATTTTTGAAAACAGAATTTTTAGGCTGAAATGTTGCGATTTAATTTGTATTGTTAGGGAAAAAAAACGAATTACGGGTTCGTGATCTGAATCATAAATTAAATGTAGAAGGTTTTTAGATTTACAGTCCCTACTACAGGGTTAGGTAGGATGAGGAGGGAAGAAACGCATGTGACTAAAAGAGTGATGAATATAAATGTTGATGGATGGAGCCGGAGAGGAAGGGAGTGAATGATATCGTGACGGTTGACAGGGGAGAGTGGAAAAAGAAAACGTGTTGCGCCGAACCCAAGTAACATGGGATAAGGGCAGGAATTGTATTATTGTATTATTTTTATATAGTTGTCGGTTTACCGGGATAAAAAGTACTACACAAAAAAAAAAGTGATACTATGTGCAAAACATGCAAATCAGTTTAACCATTTTAGCGTGAAAGCTTAACAAACAAACAAATTCACTTTCACATTTATAATATTAGTTAGGATTTATATATATATATATTGTAGGATAACCTTAACCTCCCAAAGGAAAAATCACACAGAAAACTGAAACTAAATTCACGTGATCAATAAACTATTACCACGATGTAATGGGGCATGGGATCGCCACACATCACGTGGGGCGCAAAACGACACGACGTGTGGATATATCGGGTGCTTCAGCCGTCCACCACAACGACTGACACCCGATTTAACAACTCACGTTAAATTGTATTATTTAAAACTATGGAGATCTATTCACGAAAAAGTGAATTCCGTCCAATTTATCTAATGCAAACTAATTTCGTTAAACTTGACAGCGCTGAAATGGTCCAATCTGTCGAGTCTCGAATGAAAGATAAAATAGGGAGAGTAAAAAAAATATGGAGTTGAGAACTGTAGGTATTTATGTCCGCTTCAGGAACGACATAACTCAAATCTGTTTCTACGGCGTGGAAAAGATTATTGCTTAGTGACGTCCCCCTAGACCATACGACTATACGATATAAGAAAGCAGCCTTCTTCTAATTTACTACTTTATACTCATTCTCATTTATTCCCTTTTCAAGATCGAAGATTCCCTTTTTCTCATTTTAAATGTTAATTGAAATCTTTAAAACCTGCTATTTTAAACCGGAAAACGAGCATAAATATAAGTAAGAGCCATCTTTCTAAAATGTCTCCAAGCCTGATGTATTGGGCCTTGTAAGGGGGTTTTATTTTGAAGCATCAGTAAATCTGAACAATACTAAACGAGCAAAGAAAACAGCTGGATTTTCTCCAACAACACCCGAAACGAAAGAATTATATAATCGTATCGTTCGTATGGTCGTATTGAAGAATTGTGTAAAAAGGGAGATAGCGCAATATTGTTCGCGGTTCCGCTATACCTTTTACATAAACACAACAAGTGTGCGAAGAAACAGACTGCAAACGCTAGTCCGGACATTTCTTTAAACTTCGCGAAATGTTTTAGTGTTACGAGTTGTTCCCAAGACAATAGCTGGAGGAAATAGTTTTAAATAAACTGCTACTAAGAGTACCTACTCCATTAAAACTCGTAGTGCTGATTTGCTGAATTAATATTACAGGAATTTGCGATTTCGTTGCCGCCTCTCTCGGTATTGTTAAAATACACGGTTATATGTTTCTATTTATATAATTACGTCGTCGCTTATTCCCTGCGGTATGGATGGCGTTCGGTGCGCAGTCCACATTTGGTTCAATTGCGCCATGTTTCCCCGATCCGTCACGCTGACACCTCAGCGTCACGTCGGAACACCGCATCTATCCCGGAACGTGTTCCAATCAGACTAACATAGCTGACTACATTATATTTGTTCTTCAGCTTATGATGACGATAATATGCATCCGCATGCTTCGTAAACCTACATCACCATTTAACGCAATTTGATGAGTGAAATAAGCGCAGCGATCGCCGAAGTTTGCTTCTGACAAACAAGCATTTGGATACAAATGAACCGAGTGTAATTGTAAAGGTTGATACACAAATTCTGCTTATCCGATCCCATTTCTCCGGTTTCCACTCATTATTGCAAAATTCTTAGAATTCTCTTACAAAAACATAAGCTTATTTATTCATTCGTAATTATATGAATCCAAATATAATGAGCCCCGGTTTATTAAACAAACTCTCGAGGGACAGCTACTGAAAATATTTTATATTAAATATTAATTCAGTCAACATAAATGAAACTTATTAAAGTGCAGTGAGACAGACGTAAATTGAATAGACATTCTGTGCGCGCGGTGACGAGGCTAGAAGTTACCGGGAAAGGGACTCGCATTCGGAGTTAACTAAGCACTTTACGTGTGTGTTGCGGCCGGAATTAGTAGTTGTATAAACAGGTATAAGCTCAGGTAGGTATATAAGACTATGGAATATTATGGGAATTGTGTACGTAAATGAAAATGACGTGAGATATGAAGGTATTTGTCTTCGCGCGTGACAATGTCGCGTCGCAGTCATTACGTGTCCGGCGTGTGTCTCTTGTGTGTGTGTTTATGTTAGTGCACTCAAATATGCGGTCGACTCATTTCACCGGAACATGGGTTACGTGAATGTGCACGAAATTATTTAAATTTTCATATTTATTGGTTCATTTTCAGTTTTTAGTGCTCAGTTTGTCATTCGTAAATTCTTGCTTTCTTTTTTGGTCTGAATACCTGAGGGCTTATCTTTGAAAAATCTGTGTTATATTTTTATATTCCAATAAAGCTGTGACCTTATCTTTCAAGATGAAAATAATTATCACATTTTGAACAGATGACAGGCTAAAAGCCACCCATCAGATGAAATTCATTATGATAAATAATACGATTATAATTATCATCAATATTCAAAGCGTAGCGCGAATCAATCAATGATTCCCTGAGCCCTCATTCAGAATGTAGATTGTGTGTTGGAATCCCTCTAATCTGCCAAACCCAGATCCGTTAGTTATGGTCCTTATCCGTACTAATGTACATAATTAATTGGACAATGGTATAATCATGTTGACATGTCCATTGACATACCTCTCCGTAACACTGATGTGTTATATATTTACCCAAAGGTGTGTCTGGTAATGTTCAGATAATCGCTCCGAATTTTGTATTTAAATAATTAATGTATTTACAGCTAACTATGTCTTTGACATTAAAGTGTTAATCGTCGTTCACTGTGTAAGGCCATGATAATTATCAGTTCCAATCATTCCAAATGTCAGCCAAAAAACAGGGTCTTCGATACAATACGTATAATTCCCGGCGCGCCTTTCTTCACGTCTTCGTAATTATCTCATGTCATCGCGATAATTACTGGCCATATCGCAGATAAGTGTGTAATCACACAATAATAAGGAGAAAAAAAACAAACACTTTCATAATTAATCTCTTCGCTATCGCCCGTTTAACTTAATTAAAAGAAAAGTTACACAGTATAAGCAACAAAAACTGTTACTAGATAGTTACACCGGGAGCTTTTAGTTAATTAACAGGTTCAAAGAACTCGCTAAGTCAGTTGATACTTAACTGCAATTAGGGTTACCTGCTCGATTTGAGTTCACTTAGCATGCAGGGCTGCTACGGTACTCATTTGAATGTACAACAGAATATTGTAAGTTCCATATTATAAGTCCATTAGCAGCAGGCCTTAACTTTTGGTGGACGGTAAAAGTCTCTTACAAATTATGAATGGTCGGTTTCCGCGTTGGTAAACAAACAACGATTAGCTTTAAACAGCTGCTTTGTACTTAAACGTGGTTACGAGAGCCATTAAAATATTGTGCTTCAAAATATTCTGAAGTCGTGAACTTAGAATAATGGGAATGTTGTATAGTAAAGACGAGTTTTTTGAAGAATTGTTTTCCGGTTTTAGGCGTCAACTTCTCAAAGCTTAAGACAACTTCGTGGCATCCCTAATAATGCAAAGGGACATAATCCTGAAAATATCCTTTGATCATAATTTCCCGAAGTCTTTAATGAAGCCCGTAGAAATAACGAGTTAATGAAGTTTCAGTGCATTAGCGACCAAGTTTAATAACGCGAACACCTCGCCGCACCTCGCGCCGCCGCCGTCGCCGCGAACCGCTCGTCCTGTTTTACAGAATTGAAACTTTAGATTATCAATTTAACCTGTGAACTGTTTTGCATTTAAATCATTACAAAGTTAAATAAGCATTTTATTTATAGATAAATGTAATTAGTTTCTAAGAAAGTGTTCAATTGATTTTCCGTTCCCGTAAATTGATTTTGGAAGTTCCGCTTCAAGTAAATTAAAGGGAATCATTTCTCTTTTCATCAGTCTTTGGAGTGAAGCAGAAGTTTGTTTTATGGCAGTGGGGTTTTACGTTCTTGAAATGCGTAATTTGCTAACCCGTGATTAAGTAAGATAATCGTTTGGTCTTTTTAACCATTTGTTAATATTTTTAAGAGCTTAAAATAATTGAAAAGTTAAGTCCATAACGATGCATAAATTATTATGCATTTACATTTACAATTTATTTAGTTTTGCGTACATATAGGTATTAAGTACATAAACCCCTTAAGAACCTTTACCCAAATATGTCAACGAAATGAAACATTACTATATTAAAAGACACGCAGCCTGAACATTCTCGAGAATAATACAATTTTGTTCTATTTTTTCTCTATAAGACGGGAGAAAATAAAAAAATAAACGACTTCCTTCGTAGCTCTAACCTCCCTTTAAGGACTCGGGTGTTATTTATACAGAAAAATACGAGTATGGGGTCCTTTATTATCTGAGGTTGTCGCATGATCTGATGTAATCTCGGGTTCCACACTCCTTCATGGCACCTTAAGTCCTTAACTAAGTTTACTGTTAGTTATCACTACACGTGTGCTCAACCTAATCCTTCCCAAAGCAGTATAAACAGTGTTTCCATAGATAACCAAACTCCTTTCGTTTATATTGCTGCTGGCTTTATTTTGTATCAACTTACTTTTTATTCGAATTTGAAATTGGAACCCAAAGTTAGTTTTGGAAACAATCAAATTAAAACTTTCTTTGTGAAACTGAAAGTGGCAATCAGTTGAGTAAGTTTTAAACATTCCAGTCTGAGCGTACCTGAAACCACTAAGAGACGTTCTAAAATTGTGGCTACAGTAATTAATATAAATTTCAGAGAATCTTGTTAAGTCCAGGTACAGAAAGAGAACTATATATTTGTGTTTTGAACCCAACCAAGTATAAAATCTTTTCTTGTTCAGGCAATCAAAGTTAGATATAAGAAACTTCTGTCTCAGCAATACAAATAGAAAACTTAAAGGTTAAGTGGACAAATTCTGGGTACATACATGGCTGCGTAGGAGTCGCCGGCTACATTGTCTTCCGGAGGCGTGGTTAGCCCCGCCCGTCATTCAAATAACACCCATTGTACACTTTTATAGGAGCAATCTTCGAGTTGTAACTTTGAGAGCTTCCTACGTGTGTCACTGTATAAAATACATTGCTGGATATAATAAGTGGAACACAGAAAAGGTGGTTAAGGATTGAAGACCGGTTCCTATTTTTAGACAGATAAGCAGAATAATGTTTTGGTCTAACTGAGCCTACTTGCATCATAATTATAATATTTATATTGAATCATTCCTGACATGCAAGGTCAGATTTTAATTTAAGTTTTTTTTTTTATGCATTTCCTAACGTTTCAACTAATTTTACAATTGAAATGGACTAGTTGGTAACTGTAGTATAAATAATATTTTATAGTATCCCAATTTTTCATAACATTAGCTCTGTTCCGCAGGAAACTGCATACTATATTTAATTTTACGCCACAAATTATGTCACAAATTGCACCCAAATGAGCATAAAATACAGAAAAAACTAGTGCTATTATACTATTAAACTAGCGTAAAATCCGGTGCCATAATGTAGCAGAGGATAAATTATAGCAGACAACCTAACCCAACAGTCTGTGAACACCATATGGCACGATAAAATAGGTACGCATATTTATTTTTAACGTGAAATTGTAGATCAACATGTAAATTACTAAAATTTCGGAAGCTGCATCGTATTTTACACTGGACTGTAACATGTGGGTAAAGTTTAAGTCATAAAAAACATATGACGCTATTTGCTTCCGTAGCATATGCAGTCGCTACATACGTTACAGTTGTTTAACTAAGATAAACGAAAATCAAGTTAAATAAATGACGATTATATTTCAAAATAAAACAAATTACAAAAACGTTATCACACATCATAATAAATACATTACCGCACAACGCATGCGGGCACCGTACTACATCTTAGACATCTAAAATACCTAATTCCAAACCGTACCCACCCGTTGGCATTATTGTCTCGTAACATTGGATAGTTTATATTCATAGAAAAGGGTTGAATGGTTCAAAAAACCATAGAATATATTAGCAACTAATTTTCAAGAGAGAATATTACTTGAATGCGCACGTTTGTACTGCAAGGGGCTTAAAACCTTAGTACTTAATATAGGAGACACGGCTACACCGCGGGAATCAGCCAACTGAAAGTGTTATAGTAAACTTGGGTTTTAACTACTGTACCAACAAACTTTACTAACGTGAGTGTTCATAATTGTGTTTAGTAAGTTCGTGGGAACTCGTAAACTTTAAACTGTTTCGGACAGTTCCGTGTGTCTGGTGCTGTGCTAAACATAGGTTTTTAGGAATAAAGTTTTAATACCTACATGAAAAAACTTGTCTCGCTTTTTTATTTGTTTAGAGGTCAATTTTATTTAATGATACCTATTAACTATATATAGAGGTAAGAGGAACAGGGTGTAAAGTTCGGGTATGGGTGTTCGGGTGGGCTGCTGCCCGACGATTATGATCGGGACGTTGTATACATGCTAATCACGCAGTAATCTCTGCTTTCGCGATGCAGAATATAGCGTGACGTCAGTGTGATGCTCTGTTTTAATTACTCCACTAGCCGACTGATTGACGAATCAATAGACTAGTTTTGTTAACAGAAAAATGCCGAACTACTGCAAGTTATTTACCGAAAACTTGACTTTACTAGTACTAAAAATGATGACGGAAAAAACTTTTGGGAGTACCGGATATCTATGGGGAGTACTATCTACATATTTTTGTCTACTGTGCTAAAACAAACTCGTAAACTCACAATCAAAAGGGCATAAAGTTCATTCAGGGATATTCAGTATTATTGAAGTGAATAACTTACCGAGTTGGGCCAGTCGTGGTGCGTTGTAGCTATGTGTGTAACATAAACAGTTGATAGTGTAACATATAAACTGGCTTTATGACCTTAATTCCGTTTTTAGCTGTTGTTGACAGTGCGTAATTTAGGGAAATAGTGCCATCTCGGGTCATGGTGTCTGACTATTATATTAAGAAAGTTTGATGATGAAATAATAAGGTCTAAGTATCTGATGTGTGGTCATCACCACACATCCTAAGTAGATACTTGTACATCATCATCTCAGTTATTCCTCTGCAGTGGAAAGGAAAAATAATCTTCGTTCGTTTTATGATTTACCTATATTTGTGCCGATTTCGGTCTGGTCTTCCAGATTTTTTTGTGTTGTAGGTGCATTTTGCCAGCTGTTTTCAGAATAAAATAGATTAGTAGAATAATGTAAAAAAATCAAATAAATAGCATAAAGATGGTCAACATTAAAAAATATATATCTCTACGAAATCGCTCTAGGGTGTACAAGAAAATAAATAAAACGAATATTGTAACATGGATAATAGGATGAACAAAAACTAAACTAGGTACATCTTGTACTCAAAAACTATTCTAAGTACCTACCTAATACAGGGAAATAATTATAATTAATTAAAGCATTAATCCAAAATTATGTTAATTACAAACATACCCAATGACAATGACCCTGTTGATCACAATAAAAGTCCACCGTACAGGATTAAATCAGGTCAAACGACGGTGCAAAAGCCACATCATTTCCCGGCTTAACCTCAAAACCATGGATTATGGTGTTACGTCCACTCAATTTCAGTCCAACATTGTGGACCCATTTAGAGGCACGTTGAATACTATAGAATAAATACTAAACTAGTCCAAATAATAGTTAGGAACGCATATTTCTGTAATGACGGCCGCTGTTCATAGTATTTATTCAGCACCAAAATAATGCGACCGTACATAGCATGGATGGCTGACACTCCTGACAGACTTTGTAAAAAAATCTTCACTTAGGTAGTAACAGCACATTCACAATCGTAACCAATTTTTCTTATCAAGATATCAAGGCGTTGCACAATACTAGGACTCCTTTTTAATCTCCCAAATAAAACATATAAAGTATCCTTAATGTCCGTTCAACGTCAATAGTTATGACTCTAAATTCATGACCTCTATAGTCCAGAAAATAAAACAAAAACATGGCGCTTTGCTTAATTTGACGTATCTACCAGCGGCTTTTTGGAAGCTCCCCCAAATGATCCGCACTGAGCCAACCCTTTATCGCCAGAATAAAATTCTTACATACACTTACATACGAAATAAAAACCTAACCCTCTTTTGGCTTCATCGTAATCCAACAACAAAGATAAACGGGGCATAAATGACGTCATAATGCCTGCGCGCTTTATGCAAATGTCTTGGATTACATTGTCATTTTCCTCGAGATGGCTTTCTGGTGCGGAACTGCAATCTAACTTATACGTAAAACTAAAGTGTTCGTAAAACTTGATGAGTTACAAACGTTGATTAATATAAATGTAAATGAGGCTTGCTTTTCATTGAAATAATATAGGTCCTTTTGTAAAACACTTTAAAAAGGCTTAACAACACTTGTCTGCCACTATCTTTTCTCAAACGGATAATGGGATTGGCCAAATATCGATTGTATTTGAGGCATCAAAGTATTTATATGTATCTAGGTCATTAACAACTAAGTATCTCTATGTATAATAATAATAATTTATTTATGAAGGCAGTTATAAAGTTATCGGTCAGTAATTCGACACTAAACCGACTATCCTTATCGCTTGCTGCGTCTGTTGGGTTTAATAATCATAAATCCCGGTCATAACGCGCAATATTAGATATCTTAGCGATTTCATACGTTCATTACGGGGCTGCGCAAACGCACTACGGACCGTTATTACTGAGCTTTATCTGTTTTATGTCAGGAAACGACTTTAATTATGTCGCATTAAATGTTCACATTATGACATAATACTTAGTATTCCTTGAGAACTTCCCACTAAGGTTATATTTAGATGTTTAACAGTTTATTCCTTGAGAATAAGACATGTGATTTTTTTATATAAAACTGAGTTTAAAAGTTGAACAAAGGCAAAAGAAACAGACCATAAATTGTGGGATTAAAGCACGTTTTAGTCGGGATTTATGCAAATAATTCTTACTCGATAAAATATTTTAAATAAGTACTAAATCAAAAAATTCACGCAATAACTCAAATGGCATTAGGTATCAAGGTGTGGAGCTCTCTTACGAAATTGAAAGAATATTGGATTGTTCGAACAAAGAATTTTTAGAAAAATTGGATAACTCGTTCATCCGTGAACTGAGCTATCGCACTAACAAACACAATTTTCCAATACAAACTACTCTTTGTCAGTCTAACAGAGTAAAAATGAAAACATCACGGTTCCAACATCTAATAAGTTTGTTAAGAACTCGCTAACCCAATGTTGTACCCGCATCTCCAACTTTTTATTTACGAAACTCTTTTCATGGTGCAGAAAAACTTTTCACAAGACGAGCGTTCGGGGAAAAATCCTCGAGCAAAAAGTGTCCACGTACAACGACAGAAGTGTCCCAGTTTTATCATAAAAAGCAATACTTCATCAAGTCAGCTGACAACTGGAATATCTCTTGTTCTTGTTAATCGGTGGTCCCATTAGGGAACGTCTTACTCGTGGACAGAATGGCGTCCACAAATCATAGAAACTATTAAGGTTAACGAGGCAAGCATTTGAATGAAGCATGGTGGCCAATTATTTAAGAGGGTTACGGAAAAAGCTAAGCGTACATTGGCATGCGTGACGTCACCACGGCGCCGTCCCCGCCGTGAATAATTGCTTCAATAAATTAATCTTGCGTCCAGATGTCTTGGAACAACCTGCAGGCTACAGATTAATAGTTACAACATTGTGTACAAACTCTTATATGATTAATAATTCTGCGAATTTTATATTCGAACTCTTCTACATCTTATGCAAAACTACCTACATATCACTCATTCCTTAATCAGCATCTATTATAAAATATTTGCAGAAACTTGCACTGCTGCTCTCGTCGCGTTTAATTACTGAACAATATCGCAAGTAATACCTAAATGTCCGAAATTGTTGCTAAAATATTTTAGCAGTGAATTAACTTGTTATGTACCGTTGAACTGAACAATATGAGAATGCAAACGACATTGATAATTATTCCTTTTAGAACGAATTCCGCAGCTGTGGAATATTTAAATAAGCTCTTAAAGAATGCTTCCGTGCAATGAGTATTCATAGAATACGGCACGAGTGAAATTGCTTTTACATTTGTGCTTTACAGAAGCATCTGTTGCTGTCTTTATGTTAGGAATGAACCCATTATTTTCTCATCACAACGTCTTCATAGAAATCCAAAGAATCCAATTTTGGATACACCCATGAGGTTTTTTTTCTGAGAAGACAGCTCTTTTATAGGTACTTTCTTCCTATTACATGTCGTGTGAATCGATCCCGAATAGGACTGGGCCATCTGCATGTCATATTATACTAGGAAATTGTAAAAGAAGGCTTAAGAATATTCAGTAGATCTATCTCAAACTTTCTATCAACCATTTATAATTTTTTTGACGTAATGTAACTCAAACTTAATTTTATTGAGGTCTTTGACCCGCGTAAGTCGCGATTCCGTGAGAATTTCGGGATAAAAGTATCCTATGTTCTATTCCATGGTAATGGTCTATCTATGTGCCAAATTTCATCTAAATCCGTTCAGCCGTTTTAGCGTGAAAGCGTAACAAACAAACAAACTCACTTTCTCATTTATAATATTAAGTAGGATAAAAACATCCTTACCTATTGTAAATGCCCCTTACATTGTTGAAGCATCTAATACAAGTCAGAAATCTGAGCATACAGTTTGTATACGTGTGATGAACTATTGGGCAGGGCAGAACGGTTGCAGCCGACGAAAATGTATTCATGAATCGGTCCGTAGAGTTTAGCATTGCGATGAGGTGGGAACCGCACCAGTGATGTGTACTCTCCTTAAAAATACCTTCTCATGCCGACGCCGCCGGTGGCTGGGAAGTGTGCAATATTGAAATACCTAATGCAGTATGCTCATATTTTATGCAATATTGATGAAACATGTTATAGTTAAAACCAACAATAACTATCCATTTGTGTCTTATTTTAAATACCTAACTGTTTCATAGGAGCTGGAGAGTAAATAAACTGAACTCTATAAACCAAGTTAGTACAAAATTGAATCAACAAAAAATGTAAATGAAGAAACGTTTAAGAGGATATTAGGTGCCTACTATTGTGTTTCTATACGCAGTCGATAACATGCCAATTTCCGTGTCGCTAATCCAACTAATGGCCCGCGGTGCGGTTACGATTACACTCAATCGCCTCGCGAGCCGCGGCACATTCAATGCAAATTATACTTCAACCAACAACCGAAGCCTGCTCCGCCCCGCACGTACAAGCACCTTCCATTACATTCAAATGTTAGACGAACACGTGATAAAATCAACGCCTCATCTAATACAACACGTAGATCGCAACATTCTCCGATTCCGCGGCAAAGCAACTGTAAATAACATACGTTAAGAACGTTCTGAATATTAAAACAGCCCTTTTTCTGCTTCATAAGGTGTTAGACGGCAAACAGGTTTTCCTTGCGTTTTTCATTTTAATCTAAAAGGCAAAACCCACTGACTCATTCATCACGGTATCACACGAGCCGTGTGGAATTTTGCATAAGCGCTCTCTTTTGGGACGCAAGGGATAAAATGGGATTTCACAAAATTCAACAGCGATCAAAGATCCTGGGGAAAGGCTACGCTAAAGGCCGAGGCTATTCTGAACACATTTATGTTTATCTTTCTAACCGAATGCACAGTTCCCGCATATATCTCTAAAGAGAATAAAGCATTGCCAGCATTATTATATTTTCAAGTATGATACAACAAAACACAGCATTATGATACTGTATCATAATCTAAGTGCTTTTCTTTCTTTTACAGATATGTCGGAAGCATCCGTGTCATCTGATAATCATCTCTAAACAAAACCGCAGAGGATGCCGAAAATAGAGCGGACGCTTTAAAATGTGTGTGTGAATGTGTTTGTTAAAGCAACACTGAACAATAAGATCGTGACAAAGTATGCCAAAAACAAAAACTTGTAGTGTGGGACGGAACAGTGCACAGTGAACGTCGTATATGGTGTGGACAGAGCATGCAACAGTCGAGCGCTTGAATAAAGCGGTAAAGCGGCTGTAAGGGATGCGGAGGCGTGGCGTGTGACGAGCGGGCAGCCAGCGGCACCGCGGCGGATGCGGCGCGCCAGCGTGTACAGTGTGAGCGAGGGCCTGGAGCGGTGCGCCTGTGCTAGGTACGACACACCGTCATTAATAGAATTCATTCGTATACACACATAAGTAGGCACCGACATATATCGTGGGTGCAATTTGGCAAGTGCCTTTTTAGTGTCATGCGGATTTTCTAACGCACGCGCATGTGGCCAGCATGCGGTATACGCAACACGCATCATAATGAAAACATTTCCGAAAAGTAGTCAATGTGTGAGGAAATCCGCATGTCGCTCAAAACGGCATTAGAATAGGTTATTCCTTCTCTTATACCTCTGTGTTTAGTGGTTTAGGCTGTACGTTGTCTGTCAGCCAGTCACTTGTCTGTTTTATTTGTCTACAGACCCGAATGTACTGTTCCACCCACACAAAACACAGGTAGGTAACACGCTCATTTCATTTTACAGTGCTTCTGACATTAAAAAACCTACATATCTTTTGGTCGACGTTAAAGAGCATAGGAGACCGAAAAACAGACAAAGGTATTCCCATCCCAGCTGTGCCATGTTTTGTGAATATGAACTCAGAATATTGATCTAACAGAGAATTACCAAGAAGAAGTAAAGATTTACTAAACTGAGATTACGAATTCTAGGATTTCAACTCAATTTTAATCCATCACTCCATTCGCTTTAAGAATGCCAAATAGCTGATTGTTTTTGCCAAAATTATACATATCCCATGACACATTTTCACTTTCCGACATTGTCACAATATACGAATAATTCCGGTACCCCAGACAACATTTGCATCTGAAGCGAGCGGTAGGTATTTATTTTAATGAACCTTTCGTAATATACCGCGGCATACGCATTTAAACACTTTACAATTAAATGTGCTGCCATTAAATGTTCTTCATTGTAAGATAACGAATTGACTTCTCGTTTTATCGTATCAGGTCATTGAAAGTACAATGAACTTTTAGTAAAGGCGCGTTTACGCTAGGTCGAGTAAATAGTACGTCAGTAGGTGCTGAACATTTACAAGGCTAATAATTTACATCGGTAGTGTAAGTAGTCTTTATGCGTGAGAGCTGCTGGGCTTACCTATTTCCATTTGGCCAGAATGATTAGGCTAGACACTCTCAATGTAATCACATCCTAAAGGTGCTTTAGTTTTGTGGGTAGTCTTTATTAAGCCATACAGCGCTACGTATAAGGTCTTATATCGCTTGCTTTATTGGAAAGCTGCACGGTGTTATCCGTATCTTAATTGTCAGGTTATCCGGGATTCCTGGCGAACGCTCTAATTATCCGGTACGGACGTGTTTTTAAATTATTTAACGTTTAACCTCACTTCAGTTGGTAACGATTCATTAAAATAAAAGCACGTTTTATCAATGGCGTCTGGCGATGTTGAAACTACCGTCAATACAAGTTAAATGGAAGTGGTGGCCATTTAAAAGGTTTTTGTAAACGTGACGGGTAAAATGTTTGAAGGCTATAAATATAATGTTTTATTGGTGCAGATCGTTTGTTTTTATTTATGTCATAATAACAGTCATTTGTTTCAATAATAATAAAGATTAATTAATGATAGTTACAGGAGTCCGCATTTATTGTTATAAATATCTATTCTTCATTTAGGTTAGCAAAGGTATTGTATTTTTGCTTCTCACCTTTGTGACCTTTATATATCAATACCTACGTATTATTTTTGTGAGGAAAGTGAATTAGAGGGCGCTCAAGAAAAGTCTGCTGGCGTGCTTAATACTATACTGTAATATTTAAAATATACATCTATGTTAATAATTAATCTTATAGTAATATTAATTAATGAAATAATCTTTGATAGCAAAATTGTACATGTTTAAAATTGTTTTAACTACAACGTACTTGCATTGCCTTTGACTGGGACTCTGAATAGCTCCATGATGTTAGCATATGCGATATGTATCATGTCCAAAATTGCATTTCGAACACTTTACAGTAAATCACAGCCAGATGGAGGTTCGCAACATACTGATGACAACTGAAAATAAACAATGAACCAGACCTACGGACAGTCGCGAATTTAATTTCGTCATTTCGCATCCATTTCGACGCATCATCATCATATCCATCTATGTAGATGTGACCGACGCCATTTCCGTCGCCTGTTTTTATTTCCATGAGCGATGTTGGCGTAAATTTCTGAAAATACTATTATGGATAAACCCGACGTGAGACGTTTTCCCGCGACCGTCAGTATGTGAGGAAAATACTCAAGTTTCTTCAGTTCCGTACGTGCGTGGCAAACTTTTTACTTTTGAGTGTAACAAGCGGTTTCCGTGTGTGACATCTTATTTATTTTCTAAGCTTTATATCTATTAATGGTAGGGGAACCCAAAGGGGTTTTGAGCAAGCATACCTATATTACCTATGCGAAAAGTTTATAGCTGAGAAGGTGCGGCAAGATGAGAGAACACCGAAAATATATTTGAAAAGTTTAAGATAGGAGGCCCGTGGTCAGGAACTGCCGAGTAACTCTTTTTTGTCTTTATTGGCCGGGTTGAATGGAGATTCGCAAGGGATCTTGACCGTGTTTCCGGGATTGTCCTGATAGCTGTGGAATACCTCTCCACTCCTCCACCACCTGCCAACACCACTGCCTGAGGTGCGGAGAGGAGTGGAGGGGGCAACACTTTGCCCCCTATCGCTATATCACTATTGAGTGTGCAAGTCACCCTCTGCCATTTTATCCGTGTATTAGGTACATACCATTCATCAGGCAGTGGACATAGTTCTACCATAATTCTAGGTAACCAATAGTCCAAACCTCACTATAGCCACCCAAACCCATAACCCAATATGTTTTGTTTCCATGTTCTGCAAGAGTCCTGCAGCCGGGGGTTGTCCTTGGGTGCACTTTCATAGAGCTAACAGGGATAATCGTCCACCAACGACCTCAACACTTAAAATTATATATATAAGAGCCTCTGCGAGTTGGCTTCAGCTCCTTTTATTAAGGCATCAACATTTTTATTAAAAAAACCTTTATCTAGATTAAAAAAAAAACAGTTTGAATTGAATTAAAACCATTTATCACCGAAAAATATTTTAATAAAAAAACCAGTCAGACGTACTTACCTAAATAGGCATAATTTGTATCCATGTTACAATTCCGACTTATTGTTGTTTATGTTATAACATTGGTTAAAGATTATAACGTTGTTATAAAGATTAAAAAGGTAATTTAATGTAAATTGCGAATTCAAATTAATTTCATTAATATTCCGAGCATGGCACCCAACGAGCTAAATTAAGGCCAGAAAACAGAGATTCCTTCTTCATTTGGAGAGATTTTCCCATGTAGCTCGTATTTTATTTTGTTTGTTCATTCTATTGTATTCACAAATCAACGCCTACTAACGATGCAGCGATCATTAAAATAACGAAGTGTCGCTCTCCAAAGTATTGATTGGTCAAGTTCGTTTTCGATAGATTTTTGTGTGTTAGTATGATGTCATCGCTAGAATGCTGTCCACTATTCCCCAATTAAGTAAATGAAGAACACTCAATTATGACTGGATTCTTAGATCACCTTTTAGTCTAACGGGTATCGTGAAGTTAAAGAGTTCCATAGGTTCATACTTCGTAGAACTGTTTTGGTAATAGTGTTGTTATTTATTTGAGTCAGTATGATGAACGTCATGAGTTAACCTTTATATGACCTTGGTTTGTCTATTCGCTGGGTATGAGTTAACCCATGACTCCAAGTATCTATCCTTCCGCAGGATGTCGAGGTTTTAAAGCTGTTTGTACACGTCAACCACAATTCTTGGTAACCGAGCAACAATATAACGTTTCGTAGCGGGTAAGTTAGTGTGCTTACCGCGAGAGGGTAAAGTTTCATCTTCATGATGCTTCATGCTTTGTGGTACAAAGCGAAGTTACATCCACATCTCAACATCCTTTGCATATTATATTCCATGGATTTAAATTATTCATTTTTAATTTAATTTTATTTTCGCACGGTAAACTCGTGTTGCGAGATTATGAAACAAATTTACGTTATCATAACACTACTAACATATTTTACTCTTCAATAACTCCAGAGGCTGTACAATAGCTAATATGACTCCACTAATTTACAGCTCAACCAGTCATCTGAGGCTCTTATACTTCGTACGGCATCTTTAAATCAGCTACTAAAAAAAAGTCAATGGCAAAATTTGGTTCTCTAATACAGCTCATAGGTTTAAATGAGGTGTGATGCGTTAAGAAGCCGTTTAGAAGCTTTGTACCGTTATATTATGTAGCCAAAAGCTGGACAGCTTTAAAATTCTACTAAAATACATTTTGTTGTTTTTTCTCCATTATAGAGCCATTACTCAGCTGTGCTGTTTAACAGTGAACGTGATCACCCCTAATAGTCTCAAGACTCGTTTTATCCGTTAACATAAGAGCCTTTGGCTATAATATAGCATGTTTATGCCTGTAATTTCCTGTAACGTGCTGCTTGGGTGTCATCAAAATGGCGATTATCGCTTTTAAACACTTAGTTTTTGTATAGGTAATTTAATTTAATAAACTTGTGCGATATGTATATAGGTATACGAAAGATTTAATAATGACATATGAGCTTTTTCACTCATAAAATTCGATGGGTAGCATATTAATATTTACATTATCAATTTACGGTGTCGTATGTTGTCATTCTGGGGTTCTAGATATTAGCTATTCTACTACCGCACCGGCGGAGTTTCGTGTGTTTGGGTCCAATCGCGGGCGAACTATTCGGGTACTTGGCCACAGTAGTTGACCACTTTATTTCTATTATTTCTTTCTTATGTTCCCAGGTAGCGCGGGCGCGGGTGCGGGTGCGGGTGCGGGTGCCATGGCCGGCTGATGGAGCCCGGCTGGTGGTCGCCCTCGCCGTCGGCCTCGCCGCCGCCGCCGCCCCGCGCCCCGCCGCCGCGCTGCCGTTGCCGACAACCCTTTTCTACCAGCTACACTTGCTTGCCGCATTATGGTATGTATTAGCTGGTACTAGTCGATTAAGTTCATATTATTACTAGCGACCCATCCCCGCTTCGCAGAGTTTTGCCGACTTGACAAAACGTCACAAGTGTAATTATACATATTAAGAATAAATTCATCCTAAAATATTTCGAGCAATTACCTGAAGAGACGCGCAGACTGATGTCCGGCCGGCGAGACCACATTCTATCCAGTTCTTTAAATGTCTTAGGCCAAAAGTTCGCTGTTAAATGAGTTAATGAATTAAGCATTCAAGCCCTCTCAAATAACAGGTAGGTAGGCATGGCCCATTGTCATCACGCTGTCAGGCAGCGTGAGTGTCATCACGAAGGCCTTCGGGACCAAGGGGCCTCTCAAGCCATCACGGACAGGTGAAATTAACCTTTGAACTTCTGAAGAAGCTATATATTGTCCGATTCCCCATGCCTCATTCCACCCCATTAAATACCTTCACGTTTATAAGAACATATATTAAACTTACTGGCCTAAAAACGTCGTTTCCGTAATTCTTCCGCGCAAATAAATCTTGAATCTCTTTGTAAAGATTCACAATCTCCGCGGTCTAAACCAGGCAAGGAAAAACACATGGTGACGGCTACACGTTGAAAAAACTTTGCGCGAATTTATTTCTCGACAACAACGGTCAACACAATTTTATTCTAACGAATGTATGGTTCCTCCGCCGGATGCGAAGCACTTAGCCGCTCGGCTGCTTCCATGCGAACCTTACATTTAAGAGATCCTTTTCGAGTTGTTTTGTCTCCCTAAAAGATTTATATGCTGAATGAAAATATAGCTGAATCGACACAGATAAACTTACGTAATATTTACAGTACTCTTTTGCACGTAGGTACGTTTACCGTGTAATCAGTTTTAGCGATTCGGAGCACACAATCTAATTCCTTTGGGTAACGATAATTGAATAACTTTTGTCTACCAATAATTGAAGCTCTATCTTTTGTGAGATTCCGAGCTAATTCAAAGGGAAATAATAAAACAATAGAACAATTTGTAGATGTTGTCTTAAGATTCCGTTAGAACGCTTCTTTTATCGAATTATTTTATTTTTTTAGTCACTTTTTAAGATCTGAAGAACAGTACCTTTTCTGATAAGGCGGTGTCAAATGGCTTGTTCTGAATCGTAAAATAAGTATAAAAGACTTTGCTCAACAATATCAGTATTATCGAATGTCGCTTTTATGTTTAATATTAGGTTACAATTGGTTACACTCGCCTTTACTAACCTCCGGCAATTTGTATCGAGTTCACGTAAACTGAAATTGTTAAGAGGTTATAACGCCAAATAAAAATACGGAAATGACTGCCATACAGTGTTACGCATTGTTTTATTTCTTTTTATGGGAGATTTCTTTGTAAATAAAACAGTAGGAAAAAAGTAATGCTCTCTTGGTTTTGGCTCATTTTTAATAATCAGCCGAAATGTTACGGCTTAGGGGGCTTTTTGACTTCATACTCCAGTATAAAGTAATAAACCGGCCAAGTGCGAGTCGGACTCGCGCACGAAGGGTTCCGTACCATTATCTATAAAAACGGCAAAAAAAATCATGTCTGTTGTATGGGAGCCCCCTTAAATATTTATTTTATTCTGTTTTTTTGTATTTGTTGTTATAGCGGCAACAGAAATACATCATCATCTGTGAAAATTTCAACTGTCTAACGTCTAACTATCACGGTTCATGAGATACAGCCTGGTTGCAGACGGACGGACAGCGGAGTCTTAGTAATAGGGTCCCGTTTTACCCTTTGGGTACGGAACCCTAAAAACACTTTTCAGAATAACTCCAGCCCAAAATAACATTTTCCACTCTATCTTTTATCATTTATCACTCTACCTATTGTTTCCCTGTGCGGTTACTAAAGATGCAACAAAAAACTGCAAAATTCAGGAATTTTGTTAACAATGTTCTTTATTCGCAGATGGATGGCCAGATGGTGAGGAAGAATCCTCGGGTGGAGCGTTGCGGGAGCGCGAGTTGCGTTCTCTGCACCGCACGGTGCCCGCACTGCGTCGCCGAGAGCTCGACACCCGCGCCATCAAGCACCATTTCTACCCAGAGGGAGGATGGGGGTAAGTGCCCACAACATCAACTGTTCATTTATAACAATAGTCAGACTTTATGTATCAAAATATCAACAGTAATACACAAGTTGTCAACTAGCCTGAGAGGTAAGCTAGCTAACATCTACAATTCCTCTACAGCCACCGCTATTTACACAGTAAGCAGCTTATTAGCATCATATAAACCGAAACAGCTGAAAGTTAGCGTTAATAATGCTCTCGAGCACTCTCCATTGGTTGTAGTTAGGTTAGGGAAAAGTTGGACTGTTCAGCGAGTGGTCAACTTCATTAACTTCAGTTTGAGTAACTCTGCACCCACTAAATGAAATATCCAGCCAAGTATTGTAAGGCAGCAAGTCTGCCATAGCATAATGGCTACGATATCTAATATGAAGGCTTTGACAGCCAGCCAGCATGAAAACAAGCTATAATCGTGAATTTTGGAGCACTCAACACGAGCAAAAAACTAAGCATACGCGAGCAAAAACTAACACTAAATCTAAAAATTGTTTGACGAATAATACGGGACAAAACGAAAGTCGAAAGCTCGCTGCCATAACATTCTACGACTGACGGTAACCATGTTCATCAAACAAACTTTTGAAATATCAAGAATAAGTGCCTTCCTACTGTTTTATTACTTTTTTTAGCTCTCCTATAAAGTTCTTCGATCAATATTTCTTATCACATTCGAACCGAAATAAATTGTGAAGTCAGACGAGTAACTGAATAAGAAAAACGAAAATAATCGTTATTCAAGATTGGTTTACTTTCACGTTCGTTTATTTTATATTTATAACTGTTTACTTCAGCTTACAAGTAACATGACAAGGTATTATTATCATATAAAAAGGGTGTACCATATTTAACTTCTTTGGAGTGAGGGCCATAGTAGGTGTTCAAAGTCAAAAGATTATTAGCAGACAAAACATACAATACTCTAATGGTGCTCTATTAATCTCATTCAGTGTGCTAATAATTACCTTTTATATTTACCTGGGAATTACTTTATTTTTATTCAAAACTACTTATTCTTAATTCTTAATCTATACTAATATTATAAAGCTGAAGAGTTTGTTTGTTTGTTTGTTTGAACGCGCTAATCTCAGGAACTACTGGTTTGAATTGAAAATTTCTAAAATTCTTTTTGTTTTGGATAGTCCATTTATCGAGGAAGGCTATAGGCTATATAACATCACGCTACGACTAATAGGAGCGAAGCATAAATGAAAAATGTTGCAAAAACGGGAAAAAATATTCCTTTTTGGAGAGCTTCCGTTGCGTGCGCTGCGTAAACGGTTTAAGTTACGCAAATATTATGTATCATGGAATTTTTCCTCTTTAAAAGTTCTAAAAAAAAGTCCGCGACATATGTCTATCTTTTAAGATTGACTCACAATAACCTTTTTTATGGTAATCAAATTTTTTCGAAGTTAATGCATTATTTGCGAAGGAGTTTTATCGACATAATATTAATTCTTATTCAAATAAATAGTTTTAACATCAAGGGTATGTATGTAACAGTAAAATACTTTTTAATTCATTCGAATCGGACATTTAATTTCGAAGATATCACGAGTATAAAAATGCAATACGCGAACCGTTCGACGCCGGCGCTGCGCCTCCGCGACGTTCCCTACTTTAGAGAGGAGAGGATGAGCACACGGGTAGACATGACCTGGAATAGGACATAGGATAAGTTTTATCCCTATATTCCCACGGGATCGACATTTATTTTCGGGTGAGACCGCGGGGCACAGCTAGTCTAAAATATACACATAAATTATGTACAAGTATATAAAGGAAAAAGTTACCTGGTTAAAGGTTAAACAATTAAGTATCTAGAGCACTAACCTACAGCGCCGGGTAGATGTGTAGCTCTAAGATATCCACAGCTAAGATTAAGCTAAATCCGTTGGGATTACGCAAGCACATCCAATATCACACATTAATTACAGATTCTGAACTATTACTGTGTATTGCAGCTGTAACTATTTCCCTAAAATAATAATAATAGTACAGTAGAAATAAACACAATACATAGACATAATACTCCTCTTTTGACGAATCATGAAATTATTGAATGAATTATTCATGTAATCTAAACATGTGTCTTGCTATTGTTTTAACTCATCCCTCTAATAAAATAGAACATTATTCTAATAAAATATGTATTACATATATGATTTGATGTACCTCTAGATACGACACGACACGTCATAAGCCGTCATCGGTCGCAGATAAATGCTCCGACAAGCCATGTAGCACAATGAACACGAATCTCGAATTTCCCCCGAGTTCGTGACGAGACACAAGATGAAGACATATAATATCATCATCAGTCGTGAAGCAACTTTATTCCGACTACGAGATAAATTCGATGCGAACACGAGGTACAGCCAGTAGGGAATTCGCGAATCTGATACGGACATAATTCGACGGTCTCATCAGATGATAAACGAATTTATGTTTCGGATATTGACTGCGTGCCGCAGCTATTAAAGTGCACGTTTCTGGCGGTGACAGTACCACTCCTTCTCATACATGTTAATAATGATTTCATTTTAAAATTGGTTTTCAGAAGTATGATGTTTTTCACAATTGGTCCGAACAGCTGAAATAATGAAATTGAAAAACCAATTTGTTATTATAATTGCTCGAAATCCGTATCGAAGCTGTTATCTTTAAATATTTGTAAATGGTTCTGAATATAATTCACAAGTTTTCCTATGTACACCGTTCTTTGACGAATTTCCACAGGATGACGCTTTCAGGACATCCAAAGGCATGACATAAAAAGATCTCCATAGGAGGAAATTGAATGCTGAAATTTTTTGAACGAACGCTACATTGAAAAAACTTTTTGCCCCATCTTCATATCCATCTGGGTGTCATTGAATGGCTCTTTGAAACTGTCTCACATTGAATGCAATAAGAATTTCATAAAATTACTTTTCAGGTATTGTACTAAGAAATATGTTCATGATTTATGAGGGTTGTTTATTTCCTTCCATAATATATGTGAAGTAAATAATGTAGGCCACTTTGTGTCCCCGGAGTGTCTCACCTTTAACGTAGTAACGAGTATATTAATAATGCACACTACTAATTGCTGTAATAGAGGTAAGCCTTAAAATACGGATTACTGCGTTAACTTCCTGCCGACTTACCGGAGCTTCGCCGCGAGAATAATTCTGCGGCGAAATAATCGGACAGATTTAATTACGTCGCAGCGTCGCGGGCTTCAGGCTTCACACGCTTCGCGTCATGGATCCGGGATACGCTAGAATTTAGACGTGATTTACATGCACGACAGAACAATTTGTGTGAATCAGCCATGTGGTACTAAGGCGTCAGTTTGGGTTTGTAATTTAATAGAAAATGACCGTTGTTTAAGTTTGGGATTTGTTTTCAGATGGATCGTCTGCGGTGCCGCATTCTTGGCCCATCTCCTGTCCACTGGGCTGCAGCTAGCCTACGGAGCGCTTCATGTGTATGCCCTGAGACACCTTGGACCCTCCGCTGATCATGCTGGTAAGAGCTTTTAAACTTCAAACGCTTTTTGAACAGAAACTCTTCCAAACAATATATCAGTTTTATTTAATGTAATGTATACTGATATACTCTCTTTGTCCTATTCCATCGCCTGAAAAAGTTCCGTTATTTACGTTGTTATTGTCTATACGCTGGCATCCTATAAAATCCAATCGTGCGTAAAATAAGAAGAAATTCTGCTTGCATTAGGATTGTATATTATTATTAGACATGACAAATAATAAATAAAGTAAGGACGAGGAAACGACAATAGCTCTTATATGTCATAACTGAACGTAAGATTGAGGAAGAAAATAATTTAGAATGCGTAGCCGAGACCAACGAGGGACTCTGAGTAGAAAAGTAATCTATCAACGGCAACCCTCCGGATATAATACTTAAATAAACAGACAACGACGAAAAAATATTTACGACGCAAAATGAAAGCGTAACAACGTTACAGACAAAATAAACGAGTTCACCTTCACAACCTTTAATTACTATCATTTTGTAAACTTCCAATTTAATAAAGAGGCTCATCTGCTCACTTGTTACAACTTTGTTCGGCCTGTTAGCATTTTTAACGTTCTTCATGACGTCTCCATTTAGTCGTAATTTACGTGAACGAAGCCAAGAGATTGTGTTTTGACAACTACAATTTAATATTGGTTATTAAGTAAATGAACTTTCCGAGTCACCGGTATTTGTGGACCAGGTTGATTTATTGAATTAATTTTCCAAGATTCACGGCTGGGGTTGAATATTAAGAGGCAGAAGTAATTTCGGTTATGAGCGCGGTCTTTGTTGTCAGTGGTGGGGGCGGTGCGGGGGGACATAACTCTGTCAGGTTCGCCATTTGCGCCGCTTTCAAATTGGAATTCGGCGACGTTAACGAGTTAAGGTAGAATCGGTGAACAGACAAGACGTTATCGAAGACGAACACTGCACTTATTAAATCTGAACGCTTATACTCAGGCAATATTACCCAGCCTGATTGCAGCCCAACACCGCATGATCCGAACAAAATTAAAAACGTAATTTAACTTTAATCCAGTCTTACGGTGCCAATAATTAAAACGCAATAAAGTGAAAAATCAGGCCAAGTAATTATAACTCTTAAGCTGCAAGATAAAATCGACACAATTTTATTATCCCCTATATCCCAAAGGCTAATTTAATTATGTCGGCTTTAACTTTGTCTGACGATTTCTTGGTACATTCTGAAGGGAACGATAATGCGTACGACAATATTTATAACGGGGAATGATCATTCGGGTAATCGTGTTAAGTGAAATCTCGGAACGATGGGAGGGTGACGGTATTTCCCAAATTGCCACTCTCTCACATCCGACTAATGTGTTTTACGTCGACCGCACTATCTTAGCAGGACCAATTAAAGCTAAAACAAGAATTTATTTGTAATTCTGTTCGCATCGAACATAACATTGTGTGGAATACAATGGCACTATTGTTTGTTATCATAATACGTATCTGATGACGTAATGACGTGTGTGATATTATCTACTGATCCATTGCAGTTGGCAATGTTTACGTTTCGTCATAGTGTTATCTTAACTTGCATTATTGTCCTAGGCCTACAATACATACATATAGGTACTTCTGATATGTTGTCTGTAAATTGAACTTATATGTAAATTCCCAATGGTCGGCTTTTTGCGTTATACTTATTTCCTTTGTTTGCCTCCTATCAACAATAATCTAAATGTGTTTTTGTTGACGTGATACTCAAAGGTAAAGAGTTTCCTCGTGACACTGCCAGGGTTTTATCACTCAGATTTTATTGTACGTCCGTCTATGTCGGGGTAGGACGGTCATGTCCCTAAGGAGGATCACAGAATGTAGAACAATTCCACTCTAATGAAATAAAGGAAAATGCTAAAATATTTCTTTAGTGGACCAAATTTTTTTTCTTGGTGAAATTTTCATAATATGATGATGACATGATCGTGCAAAAGTTACGCTAAAATAGAAAACAGATTTTAGAACGAAATAATGTAACTTATTCACATAATAATGAATTTTATTTTTCTATTTCAATGACATTTGCAACTTCTCAACTTTACTAAAAGGGATGTTTCATAACACGTCATCTGAAATGTACGGATATGATGCGAAATAATCTGACTGAAACACAGTTTCCAATTAGTAGAAATTCAGCCCGAAAGTTCCGTTGTGTTCTCAATTTCGTCCCAAAAATGTTGACAACACAATTTTTTCCGACTAGTTCCCTCGTGGGAACATCGGCATCAGGACGACCCACTGAGCCGTTAATACCTGTTGAAAAGTGATTTGACACCTTGTTTGATAAAATTGATCAAACCGTTTTTGAGTTGTTCGGATATACAAAGGCACTGAGTGCCGAGCTGAAACTCTGACGATTTGCCAAATTACAGTGCTCTAAATTGTAGTATCAACACTCCGTGTGAGTTTCTCTGTTAATATCAAGCAAAGTACAACATGGAATACGTGAGATTAATCTATTCCTGAAAGTTGTCTAATTCCCTCACATAGCAAGCACGGCCCCCAAACTTTAATCCAGCGAATTTGAATTGAAACGTGGGTCGTCAACGAGAGCCCTGAAAAGCTCGCTAAACTACGAAAACGTCAACAGGAAATGTAAAGTGTTAAATTAAACATGCCATATTGGACGTACATGGTATAAAGGCGCTTACATACTAGCGCGACTTGTCGCGCAACGCGACTTTTAACAAAACAATTTCTAAAATACAATAGACGTAGATATATTTAGTAACCAATTCCGCTTGACTATTCCTCAAGAGTCCTAAAAAACCCTGTAAGAAACCGACACGTGTTTCACCTCTCAACGAGGCATCCTCAGGATGACGATTGACCAATTGCAAACCAGAACGCGACGTGTTACCACGCCGAGCGCTGGACGCAAAGTGAATCAAATCGCCCGTCACCCCCACTTATATAGGATTGCTGCTCGGCGCTAATTGGCTAGAATCGTTATCAGTGCGATAAGCGCGATAAGGGGCGAACAATCGCAACACATTGTTCATTGTTTGTGATTGTTCGCCCCTTATCGCCGCGTGGCGCTGTTGCTTGCTGGTGCTGAAACTGATACTTGTGGCGCATGTGATTCTTTTACCCTTAGCTGGCGCAATATGCGTGGGAGTATCATGATACGTAGGATGTCTACCCGCCTTGTGGCACTCCTCGGTGGACTACCTACTGTCTATTCAATACTATAACAACATTATGTCCCTCAGTCTGGGCCGGTGCGATATGTGTGGGAGTATCACGCGCCGCCGGTGCCTTCGCGGCAACACGCAGGAAGTCTCCGCGCCTCGTGGCACTCCTTGGAGGACTGCTTCTGCCCTTAGCTTGCCTCTTCACTTCATTCGCCACGCAGCTTCATCAGACATTGCTTAGTTACGGTAAGTACGGTTTCCTACAAGACAATTAACAAAAACATTAACCTTATTACACCGTGTTTATCAGTTGTTTAGCCTAAACACCTTTTAAACATTTATGTATGGAGTTTGACGTAGGAACTCGTGGCTAAGTTATAACAGCCGCACGGGTCGATCCATCAGGTTAAGCTACGCTTGCCGGGGTTGGTCTGTGGATGGGTGACCATCTTTACACATCGAGACTCCTCCGTGCCTCAGAAAACACGTTAAGCCGTTGGCCCCGGCTGTCATTTGTGGATCTTTGACAGTCGTTACGGGTCGTCAGAAAGTCTGACAACCAGACTTGCCAAGGGGTATCGTAGTACCCAGTTACTGGGTTGTAGAGGTCAGATAGGCAGTTGCTCCATGTAAAATACTGGTGCATCCGGTTAGACTGGAAGCCGACCCTAACATAATTGGGAAAAGGCTAGGCAGAAGAGTATGGAGTTTGACGTAAGACTGGCATTAGACACACGTTGAACAAGTGTCTAAGTTTTTATAGTAAGACCCTTGGACTCTTCACTAGAATCAAATATTTTCGAAATTGAGTGGCTTTGTTTAGCTCAACTCTCATAACCTTTGGATGTACACTATTTATACTAACGATAGACTAGACTACTTACCAAACTACTTAAGAAAGTCTGAACACGATATGGTTCTTCAAAAAACTCGTAACGATAGAATGTGATCTACGTTAAGCTTTTGAGTTTGTGAGGTTACGAGAGTGTTACTTTAACCGATAACATTTGCCATAAATGGATTGGGCAAAAACTCTTCGCGTTCCAATTCATGTGCAGTAAATTCTTTGTTTTATCTCTCTAAAACAAAGGAGAAGCTAAGTTTTGTATAAAACGCGTGTTCGGTTCAATATGTTATCCTCTCCACACAATGCGGGTTCTCGGGATATTGAATCAAGCTCGCTTGTTAGTTTTGCTTACTATTCGAGAATGCTTGCTAAGCGTGATATCGTTACCATACGTAGCGCTTGGTTTCGAGGGTTAAATATATTTTTACCGAAATCATCGTTTTATTTACAAGCAATTTTATCAGTAGATGATAGACAAAAATAGTCGAGACGATTGTTGTGTCCTTTTTTGCCAATTTTGCAAATATTTTGTCTAATTGTAAGACACAGTTCTGAAGGTGCGTAAGGTTTTCTAAAAAAACTTTGTAGGTTTTTACCGCGACCGTTACTTGCTACCTTACGGGGCAGACGAACCTGCTAATTATAGCAGTAACCGGTCGTAATAATGTCAGATAAGCAAAGAAAGGGAAAAAAGGACAAAAGGAAAAGTCTTGCCTTACTCTTTCCTGTTTTGTTGCTCTGGTATGTTAAAGGAAACTTGCAGTAGCCGTCCAGAAGTTGGAATTGTGCCATTGAATAGAACTCAATACGGACTCTGGTGACAATCTGGTTTCTTGAGTATTATTTATTATAGACATCACTGCTAGCCTTTTCGGTAAATTCAGGCGTCACGTGTATAGTCTTAAAAGGGTCAAATTTCTCGAATTCAAAAATATAAAAAAAATTAAGCCCTAGAGTGCGTTTCATCAAATGGTTCCTTTGGAGTAATGTTGGCTCTACTGTTAAATTTAAAAAACGGAGCTAGGTAGCGCCGTGGCTGCGCAGCGTATTCGTATTAGTCCTAGAACCACAGACTACTATTATATATCCTAGAACAGTGGAGCCAACATTACGGCATAGGAACTATTAGAAACATACTCTAGTAGAATTTGACATTTTACGCCTCTGAAATAACATTGTATTTGGTTTCATCAAGGAACATAAACTCACCTACGGCGAGTTTCATACATCAAAATAAGTAATCACGACATTTTTTAATCACGCGTGAATTCCGCAACTTATTTTTTGTGCGTATTTTAATTCTGTTATATCCAACCCAGGCGTGGTGTTGGGTGTGGGATGTGGGTTCGTGCGTGAGTCTGCTGGTCTGGTGCTGGGCGCCTATTTCAGGAGACGGAGGCAGTTCGTTGAGCTGGTGGCCCACGCTGGGGGTGGCGTGGGCATTGCACTCTTCAGCGTCGCCTATAAGGAAGCCGTGGGGTATGGCATGGAAAATAATTATATTGAAGTATCTAAACTAATTCATTCTCAAATTCATTAGTATAATACTTTTTATTTGACTTTGGAAATCGATATCAATTTGGTAAATTGAAGGCCATTTCTGGACATAGAGAAATTAAATAAAAAATTATTACCAAAACGAATTTTATGAATATAATGTTTTACGTATGTAAATATAAAAATACGAATACAATGTTGTACGTACACATAAAATCTTTGAATAAAATGTTCGTGATTTTACCAGGAAACTAGGCTGGCGTTTGGGCTTACAGGCAGTCACTGGTGTGCTAGTCCTAGCTTTCTTCCTAAGCGCTGTATACCGCAGTGCATCCCTATATCACCCCCAACGACGCGCCATACTTCACCTCAAGAACCAACGTCGAAAGGTAAGGCCGGTAAGAGTTAAAACTTTTTACATTATTCAATCAACCCACCGATTTAGGCAAATTATTTTCCCGCAATTTGTACCCAACGGAAACTGACACTAATTTATGTAAGGAACATTTCATTTAAATTTAGATCCTTTTCTCAACTTGGTGAAGCAAAGTTTCTCTTTAATTAATATTTGCCAATTTGAAGATGTTGCGAGCAAGTTTAATTGATTGGTTATAATTAAATGAACTCGTTTGTATTTGCGTTAGGTAAAAGAAAAGAAAGGCCTAAAGAGAGGAGGACCAATCTTCGATTTAAGCCCTCTCCAATCCCGGCCGGCGAAAGTTTTGTTGCTGGCCGCCGGATTAGCTGCTTTTGGACTTTACACTCCCGTCTTTTTTTTGGTAAGTCTAATTGCTAAAGTTTTGGTCAATCAAAAAGTTTTCGTGATTAATATTAATATTTGTTTTGAATAGGCTTTGCAAGGTTTTCAAGAAGGCTTAGAAGAGAGTGCTCTGGTGTTGTTACAAACGTTCCTGGGCTTCGCTGCGGTGCTGGGTTGTGCCGGCTTTGGGCTCGTGCTGGTGCGACCGTCGGCGCAGTGCCTCGTCTCCAAGCAATATCTTTGCCAAACAGCTATGGTGGGAATAGGTACACAATTAATAAACATTTTTCTTACGTTCACTTCTACGAAAATGTAACACATTTCAGAACGAATAAAAAATAATGTTTCCAGGAATTTCCATGCTCGCGCTAAGCAGCGTGGAAGGCTATCACGGCTACGTGCTGTTTGCTTGGATGTACGGACTTTGTTTGGGAGGATTTTTATATTCTATAAAGATGCTCACAATGGAGCGTGTTCGAGGACGACATTTTACTAGAGTTTGGGGTAAGAATATTGAATTGTCTTTTTATAGGTTTCGCTTTAAAAGGAGATGGTTATGAAATTTTTGATTGAACAGGTTTCGTGCAAGGTGCTGAAGCTATTCCAGTCATGGTGGGTGTGCCAGTGACAGGGTACATCAATCAACAAGTGCCAAGAGCAGGCTTCTACTTCTCATCGGCGGCGACGCTGGCGGGCGCTATGCTGTTGTTTTTCGTTGGGTTTTCTAAGCGGGAGCCGGAGCCGCCGCCGCCAGCCCCGGCTCCTACACTGGTGGAAGCGTGTCCGTGTGTGACGCCGCCGCCGCGCTGTGAGCCAGCATGGTGTGCTTGCAGTGCCGGTGGGGCCACAGCCTACTGTGCCTGGCCTGGTCCTACCTGCGGCACACGCCTGTCGAAGTCGCTCTCATACGCGGCGCCGCTGGACCGCGCGTGCTGCACGGCCGCGCACTGCCCCGACTGCTACCGGCGCGCGCCGCCGCTGCGCCCGTCGCGCTCGGTGCCCGAGGGGCTGGCGACGCGCGGCGCCACGTGGACGCGCGGCGGCTCGTGCCGGCCCGCCTGCCGCCGCCGAGAACATCATCTCATAGAACAGATCACCACTTCCGTATGACAGTGCGATAGTGCGCGCAGTTCTTGTGATGAAGAGCTCGCAAACAATGTTTGTTTTTATTAGTGACTAATGAAGGAATTGTGTAAATAATTGTTTCCGTAGAAAATTATGTACCTAATCTAGTAATTGAAGTGGAAGCTGAAGTGATAGATTTATTGAGAAAGCAATAAACTAAAACAAAATAATATTTGATCCTTCACAAACCAGTGGACTGAATGTTTTTCTTTGTCTATGTATTCCTATCGTGTACAATAAAACATTGTTATTATTTACCAAAAGGTATAATAGCCGATAGCCGCCCAACATTGGGTCGTAACCATGTTTGCTTGTTAACCAACAATCCAAATATACCTACTACATCAAGCTGGAGAGTAGAATATTAACTGTAAAATAAATAAAATAGCTAATTTTTCCTACTTCTTAAAGTACTCGTGGGACCTTTGTCGTAGTTAATATTCATATTTTATAATGTAGAGCCAACACTTTTGAATCATAAATTCTTCAATCTTTGTGTCATATTTACCTATCTTATCTGAGACTATAAAATAATGAATTTGTCTTTGTGTTATTCTCAATAAATGATGAATTGGAAACCGAAATATTTATTATAATAATGTGAAGAATAATGAAATACGTATGTTTGTATATGTAAATCAATAGTCTGTTTGATAAAAACAAAGTCAATTTTAGCGAACATAATAACTGTTTTAAGGAGATGATTTAGATAGTTTTGTTCTATTAATGTTATGACTATTGTTTAGAGGTATCTAATAATTATATTTTGTCGTTACAAGATTTGTTGTTTTTGTACCAAAGTGTGATTACAGTTTTGGTGATAAATAAAAAATTAAGAGTTTAGCATACCTACTGTCTACTTTCATTACGTATTCCGTTCTCGGGTGTAGCTTCCCTTATAATTTTATTTAGGTTAAACGAGAAGGTTAAAAGGTGCCCGTGTTTGAAAAATTTACATATTTGCCTACAAACAGTTATATTGAACTTAAAAATTAAATTCGGCTGCTCCAGGGAAAACGACTACATTGAGGTTGCCTTTTCACAGCCCTTTATTGAATAAAATGGATTGTTTTATGCTCATGGGATATGGAATAAAGTTAACTTCATGAATAGATTATTACGAGAATGTACAGTCAACGAAAGAGTTAGACAGACAGGTTTATTATTAGACGCAAATTATTCATCTTTCCACCAGCTAGACTTTTTACATTCATTTTTATTATGGTAATTAACTTTTTAAGCATTCAAAGTTATTAGCTTTTCAAGCATATACACTTTCAATAGTGATTTAAAAGACTTGAAAACTAAAAGTTTGTTTTAACTCACTAAGTATGTACCTAGTCTAAATCCAGAACCATGTTTCAACTGTCTTGGTAACTGAAACAGACTTACACGTCTCAATATCAGTCTGAACTGTGCTTGATATGATTATGCACAATTGAATTGCAGCCAGTTTATGCTCACACAAGCGCTTCTTGGCCGGAGCTCTGATTGAAGACGTTGTTGGAACTGTCTGCAGCCATACGGAGATTCCAGCTGTAAGCTTCGAGAGGTTGTAAAATGGCCGACGGCGATATACCTATCGATACCTTCACCTCTCCTCTACTAGTTATTTAGATCAGACAATGTTATCACAGAATCTTCTCACTTATAAGTAGGTAGGTACATATTTTTAACCATTAAATCATTCCCACTACCTTTATGTTTCTTTCTTTACGAATTCCAGACCATTGTACGACGTCTTTTTACCTTTTACGAGATTGTCTGAAATTAGTCTGCAGTAGGTACTTACAGTCTGGAAAATATCATCAAAGAAATCCCATTTAATCCCCCCAATTCCATCCCCACTTCGAATGAAGATGGAACCCGAAAATGAGCTCCCAATGTTATTCAGTAATTCAACTGAATTTCCAAATAACGACGCCGTATCGTAATCTCATTCCATGCGTCATAGAGAGCTGACTTTATATCCGACGGCCACAGCTGTTCAAATTTTAAAACCCATTTATACAGTAACCGGTGCCATGTTTGATATTTTTAAATCCCAAATGCACTTTGTAGATACAGAAACTCGTGTACATTTTTTATTTCTTTCCAATACATTCAAAGAATTAAAGACTTTTCAAAGCTTTAGCTGCGATTTTTCTTCCAAGTTAACGGCAGCTGGAGTAAATGTTTTAAACAATGGACTTGACTTAAAATATAGCTCACGTTTTCCGTGACTTTTACGATATTGTGTGTATTGTCGGGTGAATCACGTTTCGTGAACAAAGGACTCACACTAGTCACGGCGACATAAATACTTGTGAAAATAAAACCAAAAAAATATAAAATGCTAGAGAATGGGGACGGATAAACTCGTAGGACCTGCTTGGCGTTTGAATAAAACTGAGAGATTTAACTCAAATGCTGTAGAAATATGTATGTCGGTTGCTATAACTGGAACTTGCAAAATGACATAATAATAAACAGCAGCTTGGGTGCGATTTTTGTGCAGTTGACATATCTTTATTGAGATTAGATTTTCCTGAAACAAAAATCTCGTATAAAAACCTCAAGGGAAACGGGCGAACGGGAAAAACGCGGACTCCTATCAATGGAAACCACACGTTGGCCATATTCAGACCAAAGAGGTTGCACCTTTGTAAAAATAAAAATTTAACTTTCTTTGTCTGTCAACAAAATGGCATCAGTAACTTTAGCCGAACGAACTTTTTCATTTAGGTCTTAAAATATACTTCTTTAAACATTTATTTATTTGGGTCTTCAAAAATAGCACACAAAATCTTGCTGGTATTGCTAGAAAAAAATTAAAGTTATAATAAAAAAAAGTTTTTGTTTTTCTTGGTTTTTAATGTTGTCTGTAAATTTTTTAGAGGTTTTTAGCCAACCTTAACATAATTTAGGTCCCAAAAAAATGTGAACGTTTTGTTTAGGTCCTAAAAAATACATAGAATTATTGTAAAACACACGGTGGCCATAGTACCGCCTATCATTACAAAAAAACATAAATAATATAGATGACGGCCCAAATAAATCGGGTTATGGGCAAGAGGTAGATAAATATTTATCAATTATTATTTGCTGGCAAATAAAGGTGTTTGGGACGGTCTTAATTAGTTTTAACATTTTTAATTTCTCAATTTTTTAATCCACTGTTGTTGTGACCTTGTTCATAACATAACCTTTTTTTTATGTTATTTTTAAATAGTTGATGTTACTCTTTTCTTTTTGACAATAAAAAGAGATACTGTCAATGACTTGGTGATTTAATCAGCTAAAATATAGACCACTTGAATTTCCATTACACACGTTACCCAAAAAGATTATAGCACAACATAACTCCTGTAATCCCCAAAGGGTTATTAGTTACTTCAAAAAGAGCCTTCTATTTAACACCCTATAACAAAATTATAAAACCTACCAAGCAGTCCATTCTGTCTTTTATCTAAACAAAAATAAAGCCAGCAACAGATAATACAGGCAGGTGATCGGCTTTTGAATAATTTGATTCAGTATTCACGGAGCAGCGCCGCCCGTCACAGGAGCGCTCATAATTAAGACGAACAACGGACAACGCCGCGTGCGCCGCATATATTTGTACGGGATTATGGTAATGGAACGGACTGGTGCTTTCCTTTGCTTGCGTTCGGGCTATGTGAGGAAACATTTACACCTGTGCTTGTGTAAACTCGCGACAATCTAAGAAGTCCGATTAGACAGCTATAAAAAAATGTGTAGCGATGAAAAAAAAATTGTTTTCTTATAAACTGATTTTCGAGACATATCGATTGGTCATACTTAGAGAGTTTGTAATCGACGACATAACTACATTGCTTAAAACTATTTTTCAAGGCATAACGTTTTATTACATGTACCTACGCGAATGAAACGTAAAATCCGACAGCTTAAAATGTCGCGAGTGTAGTCTTATAATTTGATTGGTAGATGTTTTTGTTGTTTATGTTGTGACTGTTGAAATATGAGTGTACTATAGGCACATATCTGCCTAACCCTTCAGGATATATAGGGGTTATGTGATGTAATTTTACCCTCATTTCTTTTCGTTTTATCTCGGATCATCCCATCCTACCTTCGTTACTACTTTTCTGATTATGCCCTCCAACGAAGCTAATATCCTTGTATTACGAGTGTGTTGTTCACGTTCATTTTGCAACGGGTAGGATCCAACTTCAAACTCACGACCTCTCGCGCAAGTTTGCGTGTTAATTAAAGGTAAACATGCATGCAACAGTCTTATGTTATTCTACAAAATTGTACATACCAAGCTACTTAGTTAAACTTCCTAAGTGACCAAGTACCTACCTATCAAGTGTCAACCATAAAAATAACACCCATGAATTATTGTCGTCGAACAAGGATTTATTTATTTATTCAATAAGTGTTATGCACCATCAGATATTCTTGTAACATTAGCTTAAAACAGTATGTATGTAGGTGTTATTTGTAATGTACTCATACACCAATGATAGGAGTACATAAAATTCACAGAAAGAAAAAGACATTGGACAGAAGCTTTACTAAACTAACTTATCTGAAGACAAAGTAAAACAAAAACATACAGATTAGTGAAGGGCACTGTGAAGTAAAATGTTAAGGGGATATATACCTTATTACCGCAAAACCGTGTTTATCACTTGTTTAGCCTAAACACCTTTTAAACATGACATTTCTGTATGAACTTTGACATAAACTGTCATTAAACACGCGTTGAACAAGTGTTTAAGTTTTTGTGGTAATACCCGTATTGTCTAAATTAAAGGAGCATTGAATGTGGGATCACTCGGACACAGATGCCTAATACCCTTTGATTGAGTATTATTTTCTCAAAGTTATTAACACTAATTACCCGACTACGGCGAAGAAAAAAGGAGGGTTATGATTTTGACCGGTATGTATGTATGTATGTATATTCATCTGTTCCCTCATATCTTCTAAACGACTCATCACAATTTCACAAATGAGGTATCGTTGGAAGCGTCTTGATCGTCCGCTGGTAATAGGCTATGTGATGTCACATTAAATTAAAAATGGCGCCCTCTAGAGGATATAAAGTCAGGACATAAAAAAAAAATATTTTTTAATCCTACCATGTTGGGTATCAAATGAAAGGGCTTAATGAGCACATTTCAAAAAAAAATATATTATAACCCCAATAATTAAAAAAAAAATAAAGTAATAAAAACTAAAATTATTAATAAAAACTACATTAAAATATATTTAATATGTGCATAATGTATCTTTTATCCATCTAGATTGGTATGCACACAGTTAACATTCATAGTAAGAAACTTTCAAAGATACTGAATACCTTTCAGACCAGGCAAACTCTAACAAAGTTCTCCATTGAATATGTAAACTAGAATTCAAAGTGTTTTCAAAATGTACTTCCTCTTTAATATTGGAAAACTATCTGTTTAGGAAAGCACACCTTGCATAACTACATACTACGTAAGTAAATATATATCCCTATCTACAGTTGTTGCGTAAGTATAGCTGTTGTTGCATAAAAGTCGCACGTTCATGTCAATGAGATGAATGAATCAATGAAACCAGTGATAGCCTAATGGTGTGACCGGACTGCCAAGTCATAGGTCTCGAGTTCGAACCCAAGCCACGCACCTCTGACTTTTCGGATTAATTTATTTATTTATATATACTTTATTGTACACCAGAAAATATATAGTGAAAATAAATAAATTGAACGCTACAAAACATACATTTGGCGGCCTTATCGCTTTCTGTGATTCATGTGCGTATTGTATAAGTATCCCTTGCTTTAAAAGCGGTGAAGGAAAACATCGTGAGGAAACCGGCATGCCAGAGAGATATTTCAGACGGTATGTGGAGCCAAGTCAGAGACCCTGTGGCAGCGCTCTGACCAGCTTAAAGCTCTGATACCAGGTTAGTCACTAACCACACGATAAACGTTCGAACCTTTGAACCTTCGATGATGGGATAAGAAGAAAAAGAAAAATGTCAATGACATAAAAGTCACATGACGCGCGCTCATGATTTGTAACTACTAACTGCACCCATTTATACAGTATGTTTAACAAAGGGCGTTCCCGTTAAACCGCAATAGTATAGAGTCCATAAACAAAATATTACCAATCAAAAAAACAAAAAAAATAATTAAATGTGACTTGTGAAATATTCGCAAAAAACAAATACTATTTTACATGCACACTTGTATTTCAACGTAGAAAGACAAGAGTGACAAGTGTGCGTATACAGAGTGTTTCTTTTCCGTATCAATTTAATATTTTTTGTGAATATTTTACTATAAAAAAATTTAAAAAAGTGGTATATATATTTTTTGCATGTCGCGCTATACTATTGCAGATAACATACTGTCTAAACAAAGCCTGCACCCTAATTGTTTAACAGACTTTCATTCACAATCCGAGAGTTTTGAAGGAAATTCCTAATACATTGCTTCATAGGTTTGAAAAATTCCTCTGCTCAACAACTTAAATAACGCAATGAACGTGGCTAAACTGTCAAAATGAATGGCATTGCGGTCGATTGTCATTTCATGTGTGTTACGCAACTATCCCGCCGTTACAATAATTTATCAAAGAAGTCCCTAACTGAATGTCGGGACTACGGTAAGGAAGAATCACTTCCTGGCGCACTCAAAATTGCTTCCTGTCCTCATTATTGCTTCAGTGGCACTTATATAGTCGAGTTATTACTCCTATGACGGGGTTTTTATATTGATTTCTGGAAGAAAACTCACTGAAACGAGAAAAGTACTGAAAATAAATCTGTTGTTGCGTTTTGCGGAAGCTGTGGAAATCACTAGGGGAGAAGAGTTAGTGCTACTAATGGAGCATGACCAGCAGTTTGTGCAGCGACGTGTATTGGGGATCACTGGTTCCGATTCCTTTGTTAGAACTGTAGTGTTTTGTCAAATACAATCGTAGAAAGGGATAAAAACATAAGGTTTGTTTAAACAATTTAACTACCACGTGTAAAGGCGTAGTTTTCATTACTTTAATATACAACTTGTTTTTTTTTATCTCATAGCTCTAGGATAATAGGTCTTTACCTATGAAATTGCCGTTTTGTATGAAAAACAAGTCGAATTTTTTTCATGATTTTTTTATTTGTATTAATCGAAGTAATCACCCATGCAATCAATGCATCTTTGCCATCGCAGTGGCAGTTTATTGATGCCCTTCTTAAAGAAATCAGCTGGACGGGAGGCAACAAATTCTTCAAAGGCATTTTGTACTGCCTCTCGGGTATTGAATTTTTTTCCCGCCAAGAAGTTATCCAAATTCTGGAAAAAGTAGTAGTCTGTAGGCGCAAGGTCTGGTGAGTAGGGCGGATGACGGAGAGCTTCCAACCCCAGTTCTTGCAACTTGGAGACCGTCTGCTGTGCAGTATGAGGTCGCGCGTTGTCGTGCAGGAGCAGCGGAGACGAGCGATTGACCAATGCTGGTTGGAGATGCGCCAGCTTCTCCATCATTGTGTTCAGTTCTTCACAGTTCACATCTGCAGTAATGCTCACCCCGTTTGGTAAGAAGCTGTGATGAATCACACCGGCGCTAGACCACCAAACAGTGACCATCACTTTTCTAGGGGTAAGTTTTCGTTTAGGGCATTGTTTAGGTGCTGAACCAGGATCCAACCAACTTGCTGAGCGCTTGCGGTTATCAAACAGAATCCATTTTTCATCGCAGGTAACAATGCGGTTCAAAATTCCTTCATTTGTGTGTCTGTTGAGCAGTGCAAGGCACGTCTCGACGCGTACTTCGCGCTGGCGATCATTGAGTTCGTGGGGCACCCATTTGTCAAGCTTTTTTACCTTGCCAATTTGACGCAAATGGACCAATATTGTTTTGACGCTAACGTCGAAAGCTGCTGCTAATTCAGCCGTAGATTGTGTATCATCAGCTTCCACAATCGACTTTAATTCGTCATTGTCGACCAAAGTCTTCGGACGACCGCGAGGTTCATTTTTCAGGTCGAAATTTCCAGAACGGAAGCGAGCAAACCAATAACAGGTGGTGCGTTGGTTTGTAGTGTTAGCTCCGTAAACGTCGTTGATGTTGCGTGCCGCTTGTGCCGCGTTGCTGCCACGACGGTACTCATATTCCATAATTACTCGAATTTTTAACGTATCCATGATGACGAAAAAGATTGAAATGCGATGAAAATGTAACACTAATCAATAAAGAAATGACTACTTTTGGAAAAAAAAAAACATGTTTTTAAAATAAAATTAATTTGAAATTAGAATTCTTAGCCAAACAAAAATTATTTTGATTTGAAATGGCCAGTACTGCAGAACGGCAATTTCATAGGTAAAGACCTAATATTAATGAGACCATATCAAAGAATAAACGGGCATATTTTTTTTTTCGTACACAATTAATTCGACAGTCATGATTATTTACCGAAAACACTCCCATAAGTGAACTGTGACAGATTAATTTTACGATACCTTAAAAAAAAACAAATTGAAATATAATTTATATGCCAGTTGATTCTTTGACATGGTCTTATTAATACACTTAATACCCTAGAGTTACGGGATTTAAAAAAAAACACGTTGTATATAAGTTTTGCTAAGGTCTCGATTTATAGTGGTGAACGTGATACGCCTAAGTTTTGATTAGTGCAGTCCCGAAGTTATATTAACCATGCACACCATTATAAGTTTAGTCCTTAATCATTAATCTGGAAGGAAAACCAACCCTTTTACGCTTTTACGATAAAAGAAGAAAAAAACTTCATATAATATAAAAAAAATCTCCATGAAACAAAAAAGCTTATTTCCGTGCAAGTGAAACTTAATTTTCTGCCTTTTATCTCCGAGTGATTATTTTGTAAACATTCTAATAGAATTTTGTTCGTTACATATAGATCGACTTATCAACGTCTGCACGTTTTTTTATAGTCGTTTCTTTAGTAGATTTTTCTTTTAAATTCGGAAGAGTAATGAGGCGGCAGGCTATTCAAATGAAGTAAGATATATTGTAAAGAATTAGGGCGACTTAGTGAATACGTAGATTCTTATTCGTCGGCTCGGCGCGTGGCGCGTGGCGTTTAGCTGAACATTGCCGTGATTTCTCTGCATAAATGACTTAATCGATGCAGTAGTTTACAGCATTGTCTTGTCATTACAAAATTATTAAATACGAATTATACCCTAGATAGATATAGATCCTCTGATTTTGGAATTTTAGGTTAAAATTTAAATACAGGAAATAATTTAAATACCTATCATAAGTCATTTAAATGGGGTTTTAGTAACAATCTACGACTTCTCAAAATTCCTTACAACTTGAAGTAGGATTGAAATTCCGAATGTACCTAAATATTCCCGGGAAGGGCACATCACTAGTCGTACCTAACTTTGTTTAACTCCACGTTTATCTTTCAATCCCAAATCAACGTCTTAGACGGAATAACATTCGAAATTCTTTGAACAACTTGGAACAAAAGCTATGACATATTCTCAGAAAGAAAAACTTGACACTCACATTCCTTCTACGCAGAAAAGATATATTTTGCAATTTTACTCGTAGAATAATCACATGATATCTAAATTACGTAGGTACAGTCAGCTTCAAAAATATGTATACGTACGGCGCGTCGACAAGAATTCATTTCACTTTTCCAATTTGTGTTCCTTCTGAAACAAAGTGTAGCTACAATTAAGTACTTACATCATGTATAACATTTATTTGGGAAAAAATGCACAACGTTACCGACATAATGTATGTTTTGTGGCTACACATTAACACACTATTACGGAACAAACTGAACAAAGATACTAGACAGTTAAATGAATATTTTTGAGGCTGCCTGTACCAATAATTGCAGAACACGTATTCAGTGAAATTAAGGCAAATGTTAGGTACATTAACAATTATTTTGTTACACGTACGTAGATAGATTCCTGAAGTGTTAATCAAACCCAAACCATGCGACATACGTAATGTTTTCGGTAACACTGCCTGAAGCCACGCAGAACAATAACGGATTCGATACAAAGCTTAGGTATAGGTATTATTATGGGTTCTTCCGTATAACATAATACATACTTGCAACATGTACCCTAAGCATGAAAGTCGACATAATAGCAGCTTTATTTTTCATTCAATGTGTGTAATTTATTTTCACAATATTATTTGTATGAAGAATACTGTAGATTTAATTAATAATTATATATTAAATGTGTGTAGTTAGCTCGTTAATTGGGTATAAGTTTTTGTATGAAATGGGAAAAATACCTGTTTATAAAATGTAATAATATGTAAGCTTAGTTTTTGTTTCCCCTAAAACTGAAAGAAGTCATTGTATTCGTCGTTATGAACAACTTTATGATGGAACCAACTATGAAATCCGGAAAGAATAAAGGTTCCATACATTTTGTCGAGTAATTTTTTTGGGGCTGATTTGATATGTTCGACGTTTTCTAGGAATGAACATGAAAGACCAACCGTAGGTGGTAGGTACAGTCAGCGTCAAAAAGATGTACCGATAAACGGAACAAGATTCATTTAATTGTCTAAAATCTTTGTTTAATAATATTGTATTAATTTGTGGGCACTTAACTGTAGCCGCCAATTGATACAATACCCAAATACAGTATCGAGTACCCAATCAAAATAATAAAACTCTTAAATTCATTCATTAATTTACTGACAGATAACAGGTTAACCCGCTGGGTCTAGAAGTAATAAATCTGGCCCAAGAGTTCCTTACACACGACACGACACGTGTATAAACCAATTTTTGTTTCTTTCTTTAATAACGAAAGCGTGGAGCAGCGATTAAAAGCACTTTTGAAAATTCATTCCCTAAAGGGTTTAAATAGAGGATGAAAATTTGTAAGGAAGTTCTTCATTTTTGCCAATGGGAAATCATCCCGTGGGGCACATGACTTGTGTGTAACATGTTTTGTTGCTGCACTTTAATACAATATTATGGAACAAAGATTGTAGACAATTAAATGAATCTTTGTCAGTGTCTAGGTAAGTACATTTTTTTGAGGCTGACTGTACCTCTATCAATATATTTTTAAGCGAGTGCTATTTCGACGAAAGCCACTTTGTGTTTTCATATTCACATTTTACCTAGAACCTTTGGCTGCTATTGAACATCGGCACACGATATGGTAATGTTTCTAAAATAATCATGACATGCTTGCCTTATTCCCAGAATATTTATTGAATCAACCTGTCTTTCATAATATTACTTATAAGGCATATATCAGAAAGATAAAAATAATGGGTGACGCCGGATGTCCTCAAGTTCCCAAAAAAAATTTTTCAGCCCTCCCATACATTTGGCGAAAAGGTATTAAGTTTTGTATGGGACAGTTGATTTTAAACGCGATTACGATGTTGGTACCATGGGAGAGTTGTTCAGTTTGATGGTCTTTATATCCCTTAAATCTAAGCTCACCTTTCTGATACAATACAGACTGTAACCTAAAAGTTTTCAATAAAATATATCTACAACTCAGACGTAAATAATGAGACTGTAAACAAATAATCCATACTAATATTAAAAATTCGAAAGTAACTCTATCTGCCTGTCTGTCTGTATGTTGTTACCTTTTCATGCCTAAACCACTGAACGAATGTCGAAAAATTTGGCAAGGACTAAGGGTATCTTTTACCGACATATAACGCGGGCGAAACCGCAGGCGGAAGCTAGTAAGAAATAAAAATATTTGCTTTTACTTGCAACCAAGAGAATGACATTATTTCATTCCTTGTTCGCATAGAGTTCTCATAATCCAATGCTAACAAGACAAATACGGGTGAACTATTTTATTGTGTTCTCTGCTTTCTATTCAAATATACAATGGGAATATTAATTATTATTTAACGAACACATTATTTGTGTGGTTATTTTAATATCCGTCAAAAAGCTGATTTCAATTTACATATCATTCGACCGCTCGACATCGAGTGGTCTATAATTATTTGAAAAAAAAAAAAAAAAAATTAAATAACAAGTTTAAACTGTGCCACGTGTGTCAACTTCGTAAATTTTTTCACCATCAACGTTTCCTTTAGAAACACAACAACTCACAAACACTCTCTAGCAAAATTTTATAAGCACTGACAAATTGCAGCTACAGCGATCTCGCGAGCGACGAACGTGATAGAATTATGAGAGTTCTTGTAGCGTCAACTTGAAACTGCTCTCAACATTGCGCTTTGGGTCGTTATCACAAGAACCGTTATCAAAAGAAAAACATTTTTAATTGAATCTAGATCTCCAGGGTAGGTGTGACGTGGCACAGTAAAGTATTATATTATTATTCATTTATTTTTTATTATTGTGAATGTGAAGACTATGTGGATAATTTTTTTCTTTTTTTTATTATATATTTTTCCTAAGTTAGTTTTTAATTAATCTTGGTCTGGCAGTTTGAGTAATTTATGCGGCCTACCCAAATGTCCTTTCTTTGGTATTGTTCGTCAAATCGTTGAGCTCCTTAAATTCTGAGTTGAGCTGCACGAATACTGACAAATTCGTGCACTGACTGGACAGGTCCACTCAATCTGTGTGGTTCTTTCCTCAAAATACCATTTCAGACACCAATCTACATGGTCTTCACATGATCTGACCAAGATTATGTCTGGACTTCAAAAGAGACCTCTGAGTTTGTTTCGGCCTTTCTTCTCAGAGTAGTCAGATAGGAAACGCCGACCTCATCTAGTTTAAAAAAATGTGATTGACGTGTAAAAGTGTTTGTACAAACCCACTTACAGAAAATATCATTTATCATTTACAGTTTATTTAGACTAATTTTGAGCTGTCATAAAATGATTGAGGCTGTAGTATCTCTTTATGTACGACGGACTAATTGGTTACTTCCGGCCCTTAAAAAGATACAGGGCCACAGCCTAACAGGGTCGTTTAAAAAGATTCAGAGACCTGAAAACGGCTCTGAATGGTGACGGGGTTTTCTATGCTTTAGGTTATGAAGTACGACTCGATGTTGACAAAGATACAATATTCATGTATGGAATCGAGAATTATAATATTTTACATTCTGAATTAAGGATTATTCCTGAACAGACTCTAACGACAAGACCGGTTTACCGGTGAAACAATCCACGCCCCTATTAACATTTTGATTCATATTAATTACTCTGAAACCACAAATTCCGAACAGTAAATACAGGGCCACTATTTATATAGCATTCATAAGTGGATTGTCGAGCAGTCACAATTACAAGTCAGTCGCACAAAGTGCATATTTTATGAACAACATCATTTAGTTGGGTAGTAATTAAAACGCTTTTCAATTACGTCGCCGGTGAAATACCGTTGTTTCGTACTTATGGGCCACACACATATGTACAAGTCAAGAGCAAACATATGTACCAAAACCTATCTACTTACTTAGCAAAGCCTTCTAAACTTTTGATTGAAATCATGAGCTAGTATCATCGGACACATAGGCTCACTTTTAAATGTTGCAAGTAGCGACATATATTTGCTCTTGACTGTACACTTGTCGTGTCGGAGTTTGTGTGTCGACAGATAACAATCATGTGCTCGACAACACTCAAACATTGTTTTTCTTAATGAATACTATATTGAATTTAATGTCTGTGGAATTTTAGTATGTATGCACATAGAGGCATGAGTGTTTATTCAATGGTGCTGAGATATTGTGGCCTACTCTCCAGGGGTTCGATCAGCTTTTGCTAGACGTCACTATGTTACACAATCCACCTACATCTATAATAAATTTAATCTTAAGTGTTAGGTCTTTACCTATGAAATTGCCGTTCTGCAGTACTGGCCATTTCAAATCAAAATAATTTTTGTTTGGCTAAGAATTCTAATTTCAAATTAATTTTATTTTAAAAACATGGATTTTTTTTTCCAAAAGTAGTCATTTCTTTATTGATTAGTGTTACATTTTCATCGCATTTCAATCTTTTTCGTCATCATGGATACGTTAAAAATTCGAGTAATTATGGAATATGAGTACCGTCGTGGCAGCAACGCGGCACAAGCGGCACGCAACATCAACGACGTTTACGGAGCTAACACTACAAACCAACGCACCACCTGTTATTGGTTTGCTCGCTTCCGTTCTGGAAATTTCGACCTGAAAAATGAACCTCGCGGTCGTCCGAAGACTTTGGTCGACAATGACGAATTAAAGGCGATTGTGGAAGCTGATGATACACAATCTACGGCTGAATTAGCAGCAGCTTTCGACGTTAGCGTCAAAACAATATTGGTCCATTTGCGTCAAATTGGCAAGGTAAAAAAGCTTGACAAATGGGTGCCCCACGAACTCAATGATCGCCAGCGCGAAGTACGCGTCGAGACGTGCCTTGCACTGCTCAACAGACACACAAATGAAGGAATTTTGAACCGCGTTGTTACCTGCGATGAAAAATGGATTCTGTTTGATAACCGCAAGCGCTCAGGAAGTTGGTTGGATCCTGGTTCAGCACCTAAACAATGCCCTAAACGAAAACTTACCCCTAGAAAAGTGATGGTCACTGTTTGGTGGTCTAGCGCCGGTGTGATTCATCACAGCTTCTTACCAAACGGGGTGAGCATTACTGCAGATGTGTACTGAGAAGAACTGAACACAATGATGGAGAAGCTGGCGCATCTCCAACCAGCATTGGTCAATCGCTCGTCTCCGCTGCTCCTGCACGACAACGCGCGGCCTCATACTGCACAGCAGACGGTCTCCAAGTTGCAAGAACTGGGGTTGGAAGCTCTCCGTCATCCGCCCTACTCACCAGACCTTGCGCCTACAGACTACTACTTTTTCCAGAATTTGGATAACTTCTTGGCGGGAAAAAAATTCAATACCCGAGAGGCAGTACAAAATGCCTTTGAAGAATTTGTTGCCTCCCGTCCAGCTGATTTCTTTAAGAAGGGCATCAATAAACTGCCACTGCGATGGCAAAGATGCATTGATTGCATGGGTGATTACTTCGATTAATACAAATAAAAAATTCATGAAAAAAATTCGTTTAAATTTTTTCATACAAAACGGCAATTTCATAGGTAAAGACCTATTATATCCCATGCGGTTATACGATTGTAAAAAAAACTATAGGTGATTGGTTAAGATCTCTAACATATAAAGAAACAGAAAACATTCTGATCAGGGTGGGCTAACATGCTGGATAATTATACATACACACACGCACGCACAAACACACACACACACACGCACACAAATACACACGCACGCACAAAACACACACCTATTCACATACAAACGTGCACTCGTCACACATCGAGAGCTGCTTAATTAATTAACCATCATTTAATTTTTAACTTTTATTTTTATTTTTTTATTAGTTGTTTTATACTGTTCTTTGATTTCATTTTTAACCCCCGACTGAAAAAGAGGGGTGTTATAAGTTTAACGTGTGTATCTGTGTATCTGTGTGTCTGTGTATCTGTGTATCTGTGTATCTGTGTATCTGTGTATCTGTGTATCTGTGTATCTGTGTATCTGTGTATCTATGTGTCTGTCTGTTCCATCGTAGCTGCCAAACGGCTGAACCGATTTTGTTTTTTTTTGTTTTGTTTGAAAGGTGACTTGATCGAGAGTGTTCTTAGCTATGATTCAAGAAAATCGGTTCAGCCGTTTGAAGATTATCAGCTCTTTTCTAGTTGATGAATGGATGTGAGCATCTTTCGCAGGTCTAATCGATTGGAAATTTAGAATTCTGTTACTTCAATGATGAATTAGAAGAATATAGTAACCTGGAACTGATGCTGCAGCATCACCTGGATGCAGGATACCCAACTCCCTCACCAACTTACAGCAGAGGTATCGTGTTTGGGCTCATTGGAAAGGTCTCAAAAAATAGGTTACAGATGGATGGTGATCAGGGTCTGATGATAGAGTAGGAAAGAGAAATGAGACTAAATTAGTAACTAGCTTCACTGTGGTAAAAGTACGTACAGCTACGCAGATTTCGACGAGCCGCGTGTTGATCATAGCGTTTCTACTAGTAATATAATAGGTAATATTTTGATCCAAGCGTCGTCGCTTCGGGGGACGGCTCATGAAAATAGGAAATTAACAGCAGCTATCCTTTCTACAATAGCATATATTCATTATTCCTAGTGTATGTTGGCGTTTTCATTAGCCGTCCCCCGAAGCGACGACGCTTGGATCAAAATATTACCTACAACTTTTATATTAAACTTAAAGGGCCAATACATATTATTTTTTTACTTTTTAAATGCTTTGTTTTTGTCGGGGGTTTTTTAAATTTTAAATTTATCATTGTTAGGATATCACTCATGGGAAGAGCGAGACAACTCCTACACAAGTACTATTGTAACTTACTGGGGCTGCTTCAGTTTATGTATAGTTTTAATGGTCCAGTGGCCGGGCCGAGATAGTGGTTGGCGGTGACAAGTCACGGCTACTACAAGTTCAACCGCGGTTACGCAGCCTCTATTAGTAAGCCGCTTTTTATATTATTTTCCTCTACGACCTCTTGGCCATTTCCCTAGGCTGTGACTTTGACGCGGCGTCTTCAACGCTTGAACGCACTGCGTAAGATTTTATACATAACTAGCTGCCCGCCGCCCCGGCTTCGCACGGGTAGCACTAAGTAATTATCTAGGGCGCACTTACCCTACCTACCTACCCGACCTACCTATCTACCTACCCTGCCCTACCTACCTACCCTACCTACCTGCCCTCTATCTACTCTACACCTACCAACATATCTACCTACCCAACTAACTTACCCTACCTCCCAACCAAACCTACCTACCTACCTACCTACCTTCCTACCCTACCTACCTAACTACCCTACCTACCTACCTACCCTACCTACCTACCTACCCTACCTACCTACCTACCCTACCTACCTACCTACCCTACCTACCTACCTACCCTACCTACCTACCTACCTACCCTACCTACCTACCTACCCTACCTACCTACCTACCCTACCTACCTACCCTACCTACCCTAACTACCCTACCTACACACATACCTACATACCTACCAACCTATCTAATCATCAAAAAAGCCATTGTATACTGAATGTAGGAGCCGATATTTTTTGGAGCTATACTTAAATTTTTAAACTTGTGATATCTTACGAATAGAATGTCCGAATTGAATAATTCAAAAAGTTATATAAAGGTATTGAAGCAGTCTTAAATATGAAATAATTTATTTTGATTAGGATTAATACCAAGATACAAATAAAGAGCCTTTTCTAGCGGCGTCATTACAATTAAAATTTCAAAATAAAAGAACTCTAATTGTGGCATAACTATAATAGTTAGACATATGCTGTCGCGACACTTTTTGAATATAATAATGTGTTCTGCAATGTCGTAGTACATTATTTTATTCTATCCTCAATAGTTTTCGCAGCGCACGCGATGTAAAGAATATTTGAGCTAATTTTTTTACACCTTGGGTTACATTGTTGGAGTTTTAGTAAGGATGTTAGCCTATGTTACTCAGGGTGAATGTACCTTTCTAATGGTGAAAGAATTTTTGAAATCGACGCAGTAGTTTTTGATTTTATTCGTTACAAACATACACACAAAAATACAAAAATACAAATCATTCCTCTTTATAATATTATTGTAGATGAAATGTCGAGCTAGAAACGTCATCAAAAATTATCTCGACCAAAACATTTGATTATTTACTAAACTTGGTGCACTATAAAGGTACAATTTTCAAGTCTAGGACTGAGCATAGTCAGAGCTTGAATCAATTAATTCCCACTTCCAAAGCTATTCTATTTTGGATCTCAATAAACAAGAACGAATTTAGCGATTCAGAAAGGCAGACTTGAAGGCTAAATCACTTAAGTAAGTATACATATTAATATAAATTAAAGTCGCTTATCGTGTCGGCCTGTCGATTGCGTTGCTCTTTTAAAGTGTTATTTTTATACAATGTGTAACAAAAACCCTGTTCGATCCGTTAGAGTGTTGTTAAGAATCATACTGAGAGTATATACACGTGGATTTTTTTTTGGAAAAAAAAAAAAAAAAATCGCCGCTTTTTTTTTCAATCAGGAATTTTACCGTGTTATTACATGGGACGCGGACGGCAGTCGTCTAGCGGGTTTTTACAAGTCATACCACATGGCCTTTGCAGAAAATTTGCTAATTTATAATGAAATTGGGGTAATTTTGGTACTAAAAATGTGAATTTCAAATTGCAATAACTTTTTTATTTTCAATAAAAATAACATTTCTTATTTTTTTCTGATAATGTCATTGCAGTACCTATGTGCCTCTTTCGGATCGAACAGGGGTTTTGTTACATGATGTATAATAAAATAAAATAAACTAATTTAATAAAAATATGTTTTTTCAAGGCCTAAAAATCGCGCAAATTTGCGCACTTTTATCTTATAATTAAAAGTAGGTAGGTTAAGCCAATTTCTTGATTTATCTGTCAACAGTTTTTCGCAATGAATTCATTCGTAAAGATAAATAGCTATAACAACATGTATTTTTCCTATATTCCCACGCTGAGAACCATAAATATATCCGTACAAATATATCACCCTACCGATTTAATTCCACCATGGACGTAGGCGCGCAGACGGTAATAGAATCAGATAAGAAGACCCCAAATAATATCTGACGATCGTATAATTAGAAGCCAATAATATCATCGTAATGCTGTCCATAACTCCACTAATATTAATACTTAATAAGTACTCGGAACGAATAAGTATTTGTTTGACTCCATCTCTTGGGGTGTTGTTACTTTTGTAGGACTAGTTTTGGCATACGGTCAAATTGTATAATTGTAATTGTGTAATTGTAATTGTAATTGTATTGTACCAAGAATATTTATGGAGATACTAATCCTAACTTATATTGTAAATGCGAAAGTGAGTTTATTTGTTTGTTACGCTTTCACGCTTAAACGCCTGAACGGATTTAAATTAAATTTGGCACATAGATACTTTTTATTCCGATATTCGATATTCATATGGGATCGAGATTTACGCGGGTGAAACCGTGTGGCGTAGCTAGTAATCGATAAATGTAATCCTAATTATCTATTTTATCTACAAATTAGAAAATATATTCCAAATTATATTAGACGTAAAGGTACTTACCTATAATGTCTTACTGTAATGTTTTTTTTTAGTTCATTACTTTATGTCATCTAGAGGGCGGCATTTTCAATTTAATGTAAAGTCACATAACCTATATCGAGCGGACGATCAAGATGCTTCTACCGATACCTCATTTGTCAAATTGTGATGAGTCGTTAGAACATATGAGGGAACAGATGAACGTACATACATACATACCGGTCAACATCATAACCGTCCTTTTTGCTTCGCCGTAGTCGGGTAATAATAATTCTATCGACATCAATTCCTACGCAAGTCACGGAGTCACGTCTTATTAGCGATACCGAAAAATCTAAAACGTTACCAAAATCATTAAGTACCATTTAAAATCTGCGAGCGAAGTATCCCGCTAGGAATTTAGATATATATTTATTGGTATACCATTTGTAAGAAAATCACGTAGTACTTATGTACGTAGACACGCCATAAAGGCCAACACCGCATGATCAGATTGCTCACGCGCGCAGAAAAATCGTTCTGAACATTCACAGTTCAGTTAGCACCGATTAGGCTTCGATAATAACACACGCGTCTAAGAATAGTCAATACAATGACGTCATGACTACCCGAATAGATGCGAATAATTTAGCGATATACCGTCTAGACATTAATGGCCCTGGAATTGGATTTAATGAGTATAATTCGATAACAGAAGTATCTACATTTAGCGACACTAAATAACAAAATTCATGAAACATCTGCCACAAACATGAACTAAATACTGAATATTAAATCGAACAGGGACTCGGAAATATCAACGATCAAGTTAATCGATGTACCGATTTAAGCCGTGTTTTATCGCTCCGAACAAACTTCGAGTGCCGATTAAGAGAGAATAGCGCGAGCGAGTTTAAACAAAGTTAAAGGCAAGTTTATGACCGTTTACTTGCTGAAGCTTGGTACCTAAGTATTCCTTTGGACTTTATTACATTATTTACTAGTTCATAAATATGACAGCCAGTCAGTATGATGTTGACAGTCGTTACTGGTCGTCAAAAGCCCGAAAGTCTGACTACCAGTCTTACCAAGGGGTATCGTATTACCCGGGTACCTGGTTTTGGAGGTTAGATAGGCAGTTGCTCCACGTAAAATACTGGTATTCAGCTGCATCTGGTTAGACTGGAAGCCGACCCCAAAATAGTTGGGAAAAGGCTAGGCAGATTGATTTTACTAGTTCATAAATATGGGGAAGGAAATTAAATCATTCACATTTGTTGAAACTTCAAATAGAAGTCGCAAATGGAATCGACGAAAACAATGGTTCATATAGCTTCGCTGCAATAGAGTTAACGCATTTATATTTCAGTGATTCATGATATAGTAAACCAAATTAAACCAGCACACAGCCTCGTCCATTCTGTACCTATCTAAGCCAAAAAAAAAACCGTTAGAAACGTACGCTGTCAGAGAACACAGTGTCCACAGTATCTCAGCGTGAATCACTTTCAGCGGTGACTTTCATGTTGCTCTCGTTCCGGCGGACGGGCGACGGATGCGCAGGGTCGTAAACTCGGACCTCTGTCAACTGATACCGCCTCAAATGTTTTACTACCCTCCTGCTTGCATTAGCGTAAAATTTATGATAAGCGCCCTCGTAACGCGCAGTCATCAATAGTCTACGACTCCAATCATAAAATTACACCGTTCACTTCAAGAAAATGAATTAAAGGAATTCTTGTACTTTCAAGCTCCATTTCAAGTTATGTGAATGTGTACGTAATGTTGTTCATCGCGTAAAACTTTATTATGCTCTTTGTATGTCCGCTCCCTTGAATTCACAAGAAAATGTAATTATTTGGCCGTTTGTTTCGGACATTACGAAGCCACTTATCTTATATCCCCGGTGATGGTCTTGACCTAGCGCCCTTTATAACTTTTCTTTTTCTTATTTCTCAAGCTGTACTTAGATACATACCTCGGAGGGCCAACCCACTTCAACTTAGAAAGACGACCACATCTCGAGAGGAATACTTCCAATTTATTTCATATCCTTCTCGTGTTACGTAGTTATTCACTTGCATGAACTCATAAATTCTTCATAAGTTATCAACTCGTGTTATTACGTAATTTTACTGTTATTGCTCCACTCGGGATAAAGTAAATCATTTACACAAATATTAATATTTATGTTGAAGTATCGGAGAATCGGGATTGGCTCAATAAAATAAACGATTCTGAACATCAAAGAACAGATAGGTGTTAGGGGAGGAAAAATAAAATAGATCGTTGTATGAACGAGTCCGACGGGCAGGTGAACGCGCTCTAATCCCACGGCGCCGCTCTAATCGAGGCCTTTCAGTATAACTTACTCTTATATATAGAAGCTATTTATACACTGGTATTCGATAAAAATAAATGTTATTAACTCTGTTCCGTACGATTCTCTAACTTGTTAAACGCTGTATTGGGGAAAGACACAGATGTTGATGATTGAATTGAAATGTTACTTGAATCTAATTGTATTGCCTAAGCATACTGCTACTAGCTAACTACCCCGCGTTTCCATTTAAAGTTTAAATGGAAACGTGAGGAACCTAATTAAGTTTGTAAATGCGATATAAATCGGCCATCTATTCTGCGAGCAATGTGTCCTGCCCTGCCTATTGCCACTGTTACCGTGGTTCTCTCATTTCTCTTCATTTCTGATTCAATCACGTAGGGAAATTCCCTTTCCCATTCCCTTTGGGTGACTTTTAGCCTTCTAATAAGGCCCATTGTCAGCGACCACGTTTCAGTTCCATATAGATCATCAATGGCAACACGCACTGGTCAAAGACTTTCGGCTTCAAAAACTGCAGTATTTGGGACGAGAAGATAATATTGCGTAGCTTCCCCAACGCTGCCCAGCCGAGTTTCGGATTCGACTTATAACGTCATTAAAAGTGTCAGATATCAAAATAACAATTTGAAACTATGATTACGAGTACACCCGTATTCCCAGTTTAAATATTCGTACCAAGAAGTGAGTTTGTCAAATCTCTTTAATTAACGTCTACCGTCTTTTGTTCTAGTAGAACTAGAAGCAAGAACTAGGTAAATACGAAAAACGGGAGTAGACTGGCTGGCTATAAAAAGTAAAAAACATCAACCAGGCTTCCCAGTACTGTGGCTGGAATCTCAATTTAGTCTTAGCTTTCAAGCTAGGAAAAGCCAACACTGATGCAATTAGTTGGAATACTAATCGTAATTACAGTGTCTTCCGTATGACTGAACATTTTTGCTTCTACAATTCTAATAACAACTCCAGTTTCATTTATTTTATGAAGGAAATGCGGTTTTCAGAATCCATATTCATGAGCCATAATTTAAGCATGTGCCAGTGACTCTAAAATAATTTCACACTTCACATCACTCGTGTTAAAATTCATTAGTTAACTCAAACTATTATGATAATCTGTTTCTCAATTATGGTTTACCAGAGTATGTAGTATGGTGATGATAGACACACACTGAATATTTATGTAAATCAATGTTCCCGGAAGCACAGGATAATTACAAGGGGGCTAAACATTGTGTTCAATTACGTATGTTGAACACTTGTGCCCAACATATATCAAGTAGGCATATAATATTCGAGAACGGTATCGATTCCCGACAGTGATTGGCCGAGCTATAAAAACGGCCGTTTCTTTCGATATTCCGTTTTATGCGACCGAGCCCCGTTTACTTGTCTTATCTTAAACGGATTTTTTATTCTGTGAATTTATTATTTTTCAATGTCTACCTACAGTGCATCTTAAAGAAGGTTCCTGTGTCAGCAATCACGTAGGTATTTCAAAGATTTTTGATGTCATATGTAAACAAATATCAATTTCTGAAAACGTATGAACTCCACCATGAAAAAATCTATATTCGGGTCACGTATCTGTCGAGTCTGTATAAGTTGGGCTTCGGATCGGATATGACAGGGATAAGCCAATTGTCGGCGAATCTCTCTTAAATTGACAGCTCCGCCGGATAGACCCATATTTTGCGAGCTTTATTCAACTAATTACACTTAGGGCTACCCCTATATTACACACGTCGTATCCTACTTGAACAAACTAATGAAACTACCCCTATAACCAAAAAGTTAGACGAAATATTAGGGTACCTAATAAACTCTATTCGTAAAATGTTAGCTTCGTACCAGAAAACTACAAGCACGGATGTCGGTTTACCTAAATATTTGAAAAATCCTAGATTTGTAAGTCACGTACTTACTGCACCCACTTGAGGTGGAATATTTTATGTTTGTACGTAGGTACTTTAGACTAGGAACTGCAATTTTTACTTTTCAATTTTTACATTTTCCGTCGTATGTAATCCTGAAGATTGACGAAAAGGCACACCCGGACCTAGCAGCAGGTTGCGTCAAAGATTTACATTTGTGGGTGAATGCATTTGAGAAATGGAGGTTTCCAAGTTGGGAGTGCTTCAGAACTCGTTCCATACAAATCATTCACCAAACTTGCTATAGTACGAGTGATATTGGATTTTAACAGCATGACCCTAATAACGTGGGGAGGTTATTCTCAAAGGCATGTGAATAGTGAAAAGTTTACGAACGACAAGCAATTTCCTAACCTGAAGATACTATCTCGAATATTAAATGACATTCTTTTGAGGCAACGCTTTAATGAGAACAGCAGAAGATTCGAGTGCTTTTAATAATCGTCGGTCGAGTGTGCCCGCATCAGATTCCGCATTTCCACTTTGTTTTCAGTAACGCGTGTAATGGAACAAATGACTAGACATAATGAGGGCATTTCTGTAAGAAAAAGTGCGTCTTTCTCTGCGTTATTTTTCTTTAAAATGTATTTCTTTTTGTATCTTTACAGGCAACATCAAGAAACATGGTCCATTGTGTTCCGGAGAATGTTGCTGGGGTGAAATAATTTTTATTTGTTTGCTTTAGCATAATCAGCCTATAATGTTCCCACTGCTGGGACACAGGCCTCCTCTCTTCGAGAGGGGTCTGCTTTACTGGGTAAATAAACAAAGGGTGAATAAAAGTTATTTTTAGGCTCACAATAGGCTTACAATAGGCTCAATTGATATTAAGACAACCAGCACCCTAATTGCGTAACACACAATCAATCATAATCAGAATCATTTTGAAGGGCCCATTGCTTAATATGTTCGAAAGATTTGTCTGCTCAACAACGTCAATAACACAATGAATGTTGTTGAACTGTCACAATGAAACGGATTGAGATTGATCGTGTGTTACGCAATTAATAGGGTAACACTACGGACAAGGTCTAGATGCACCACACGTTTCACACTTTTCTTGACCTCCTATTCTTATTCCGCAGACGTCAGGACATACCGCCAGCATTTTAATGAGATACTATTTTAAAAGTTTGCAAAACTAAAGGCGGCTTCAGAATTAATTTACCCGACTTCAATATCTATTCAGAAAAAATGCTTCATTAGTCGATGGCCAGCGGCGTGCAGATCAGAAAATTATGCATTTGAAACAAAACACGTAGTCTTATTGGTATCCTTGTTCTACGTACGTGATGTGAATTTAGAAAACTAAGGAAACAAAGGACAAACCTGCGTTTCGAGACTTTACGTGATGGTATTCTCTAATATTTGGTTTCAGAGCAAACCAATCGTACCTAATAGTAATTTGGTACAACTGTAGCGGGTTCTGCATCAAACAATATTAACATCGGTACAGACTTACAGAGAGCCACGTACGAGCCGGATATCTAGAACATTATGATAACGTTACAAGTGACGCTCTACGTCAGGGCTGTCCAAGACTTAACACGAGTAGCCGTACCTCAGGGACTAATATACATAACGGACGAAATTGGCAGGCGGACCGGGTTCGTTTTTTAATTTTCCGGGATGGAATGGATTCTATTTCCCTTTCCGGGCACTAAAGCTACTTATCCGAAACTCATAAAATTGATTCTCTATTTTAGCTGTGAAAAGTCAGGGAAAATGAATTGTTTATCTATCAAATTGACTACGAACTCAAATGGTCCGTATATTCCAATTACTGCTGTCGTTTATTGATAGTTGTATGGAATGGCGATATTATGGCAATATGACATAGTGTGTCAATTTGATATACAATTAATTTCGCTGACCGTGCTAGGTAAAGTGGCCACTAGTAATACATTTCCCGGCTAATTACATTCGTATGTGATTACACTGATTACGTTCCTACCTGTGCCAGTTTATCTGTCGACTGTCTCGCTTTGTGATGTTGTAATGAGGTTGGTATTACAAGCCCCGTACGTTGGGCAGCCCTGACGAATAACTAGTAACCATGCGCGTAACATAACGCCTCTGCCTACACATGATAGTTATCTCCTTGTTACGCTGATAACCCTAATTTTCCTTATGATTAACTGTATGTTCTGCAATTAATCGCGATAGTTCTCTTCTTAATTATATGAAAATTGATACGATATTTTACAAGTTTTCTTATTAACTTAGTATTTAATTTATAAGTATAAGTAACAAATGTGTTATGTTGATAGACTGTTATATTGTTAATATTACTAACAATTAGCACAAAACTACTCTCATTATCATACCTCAACGGACAATTTAATTATAAACTTAGGTGGTTGATGGAAATACTTCCGCCAAGCTACCTGTCAGGTAGAATAAAGGCTTGTCATGTATTGATTACTCTTCGTATTCCTGTATTCCTAATACTCAAATCCCCACGCCTTTATAGGCTCGTTCTTAATTTACGTTTTCATTTTTAAAGCCAATCCCGAACATTCGCCTACGCCGATATTTTTTCCAATTACGTAAAGTGAAAAACTAAATTCGTAAAAAGATTGACATTGGACCAGTCCTCAGCGTTCCTTTTAAGATAATTTGTATGATTTCTTTTCACTTCGGCCTTCGGGCTCAAGTCGCTTAACGGTTACGTATATATTGTAGGTAGATAGATTCGTTCTGCTAAAAACTGAAAGCTCTTTGGAGTGACGTGGAATCATTTGTTATGTGATGCAACGAAGTATTCGTTTTTTTTTTGTGGTTATAATGGTGTGACGCATTATATTTTTTAAGAAAGGGAACAAAATTATCTTACAACTTTTTAACGAATTAATAATTTTGTAGATTTAATAAAATGAATTATTGTACGTCAGAGAGCGGCGTCACAGATAAAAACTTTTGACCGTTTCTCTTACACACAAAAACGAAAATAAAGCAAAAGGAAATGTTTAAAAAACCATGATATAAATAGAACGCATTCGAAACGCTCTCCTATTCAACTGAAGCATCAAGCAACAGTTCATGGGTTCATATTTGTTTCGCGAATGGATTCACTAAGTTTGTTGTAAGTAGGTACTTGTAGGGCTTTATAGGGCTATCGATTATGTAGAACGGTGTCGTTAAGAGATTACATGTGAGAGGAGTGGAGTAGTCAGCGTCGGTTTCTGCTGACGCGGCTCGTCCACTGCGACCCGGCGACATTGTCAAGTAGCACTAGCACTAGGGCTGCTGGGAAATAGTTAACGTTTTTAAAATTAAATCGGTGACAAAATTAAAGTTAATTGCAAGGCAATGGTATTTAGGTACTTAGGTACTCCTTGACAATGTGTAATGCGTTTCGTAAAACGCAGTGCTGCTTGGAACATGAGATGGCACAAGGGTCGAAAAAGGTTGCGTCCCACACCAGAGGCCTACGCACCCTCCAAGGCACAACGTCATGCCGTCTGGTCTCTTCCCATCGTCACGTACCACGCTATTTGGTTCTATTATCGTTAGTACGTGGTGGTGACAAGAGCTCAAAGAATCATATCGTTAAGAACTAGTTTTAAAACCGATCAGATCAATTCGAATTACCTATACGTTTCGAACGTCACTCACGCCAAAATGTTACTATTTACCCTACGAAACGATGCGCGTAATATTTTGGGGCGAAAAGCTTTTTTATTAAAACACACTGATGTTACGCTGCACGGCTAACGTCACATGCCGTGTGAGCACGTTATCTGATACCTCGCAAATAACGCAGCAGCTTTTATGAAAATAATCTGTCCGACAAGAATTATATTTCGTATTTATTTCAAAAATGAAATGAAATACCTATTTACAAAAACCTACTTCACCTATCTTAGAAAAGGTTTATTAATGGTTTTTGTGTCTTTGTTATATTAATATAAAAGACCGGCCGACACGAAGAGGTTCTCCGTGGCATTATCTATAAAACTGCAAAAAAATCATGTCTGTTGTATTGGAGCCTCCTTAAATATTTGTTTTATTCTATTTTTTAGTATTTGTTGTTATAGCGGCAACAGAAATACATCATCTGTGAAATTTTTAAACTGTCTAACTCTCACGGTTCATGAGATACAGCCTGGTGACAGACGGGCAGACAGACATACAGCGGAGCCTTAGTAATAGGGTCCCGTTTTAGCCTTTGGGTACGGAAACCTAAAATGTGAGAGGATGATTAACTGACCAATGTTCAGTGCTTTGACTAGCTGACTGTAATAAATAACAACAGTCAATCAAATAGGCTTGACTTTCACAGTCTGTTAACTACTTAAGTTCTGTGTCAATTAGCCTTTCAGAAACTGAGTGTATTACTCTTATTCTGAGGGTAATACTCTTAATCACCGCAATAAGACAAACCCATGTCAAAACCACGCTTGACATGGAATAGTGTTCGCGGTATTTTATTGTGATCAAAAAGGGACTATCCTAAGGTCCAGAACAGCGTCCCCCATGCTCATTCTCCCGGCAAAATCCCGCACTTACTAGAAAAAGTCCCATTAGAGAAAAATGGGTAATTTTTATAGTGAGAAAAACTATTTAATATTTACTACAGCGTACTTGACAACCTTATTCTCTAACTCTTCATTAGCTCTCCATTGAGTGTTATATAATATCGAAAATGAATATTCCAACAAATGCTAGGGCTGTCCCTAACCCAACATACCTATGTCAGAATACATTATTATATTTAATTACTTTGACGGAGGTAGCAATGTATGTGGCAGTTGGAAAACAATTTGGACATTTATATTAAAAATAAATTGATGGAGTGCTTAGGAGTAGGTAGAGGCGAAATATGAAGTACTTAAATCTTTTTCTATTTGTGAATGAAAACTTGCAGATTGTTATAATGAAGAAGATTTTGAAATAAAAGAAGTTAAATCACACAGTACAGTAGCAATCTAAGTATAATGTGCGACCAACAACACCTTCAACTGAAGGAACACGGGTGGGTTTTAGTCAGTAAAAGTCTGACACGTCCTTCCGCTCCGCCCAGAGCGGGAGAAGTCATTTGATGATATCCCAACTTCAAAAAATAAAAGAAGGAGCTAATGTGGGAGGTTCTATACAAGTAGGTATGTAAGTACTCTGTTTGTTTGTATGATTCATTAGAACGACAAAGTACGTACTTAATGCCACAATGTATTAAATGGAGTATTATATTACACACGTATTACACAGGTACGTTTTACTTTCGCTAAGGCAAAGAAGTCCTCACCGTTTGCAAACGCTGGAGGCGCATAAACATTGTAAAAGAGAACTTCTCATAACTTGTTAGCGCCTACTAACCTATTTCTCTTACTTTGCTACCCGCCTTAATAACTGACACGGGTAAATAAATGAAAGACATAGTTTACCTTCTTCATTTTTCAAAGCAGCATCAAAATTGTCCTGCTGTGAAAGTTATTAGAATATTTTCCTTATTTTTTTGTGCATGAGAAGCATAACACTGTAACTCCGTTTTTTACGATTTTGAGTTTTATACAGTGTCCTATTGTATGTCTCCTTCTGTACAAAGCTATAATACTGTAACTAATAAATTCAACTTTACGTCAGAGTTTCGAAATTGTATTATAATATATTTCGGGGGAAAAGGCACAGATTAATGTACACGTGAAATCATGCAATCATTCACAGGAAAACTAAACAAATTAGTGTACTTCTTGTTTAAGTGTATTGCGGCATAAATATGTGACTCCCTCGCTCTTAATACTGTGGTTAACCCAAACCTGAAGCAGTTCGACCTAATTTAACTTTGTTAACCTTCGTAATTTATTCGTCTTCACTCCGATGGCGGTATAGGCCCTAACGAATAAAGTAAATAAATCTGTCATGACTGCGGAAGAGAAGCTAGCAACAGTAAATATTTCGACCGAAGATCAAATGATGTTACGTATAGTAATCTTTCATCATCAGTCACTTTGATTAAATTATGCTGGGTATTCAAAATATTCGTAATGTGGCGGGAAAACACGTTGTCAGTGTCAAAAGAGAATTTAATTAAGTTATTATTAAAAATAATTGGTATTGAATATAGAAAGAGGGGACACAGCGGATTCCTTTTTATGATTTGAGTCGTGTTGTTCGTTAGCGTCACATTCCCTTGCGGCGGACACTTGTTCACGCCTCTCCGCAGCCAGCCCTGAATTTATTCGCTTTGATCTCTCCTTCATATTGTTTTAAATTGCAGAACGAATCGCGGTTTATTTTCTTTTTTGTATGTAACAATCCATATTTTTTATTCCATTCATTATATTCTACGGGTGGAATGTTCGAAATAAAAAATATACATTTGGAAATAAAGAGTCTATCTATAGATTCAAAATTCGGGCAGCATTTATTCAAAACAGACGACGCATTTCACTGCGTAGCGTATTTCAGATCTATTGAAATGTTATGTAACTACTGGCAGGTCTAAAAAGAAGACATGCTATTACAAAAATGTTTTCACGCAAAGAGTAATTACTTTATCCGCAATTGAATGGAATGCTGAAAACCCAACAGCAATGTTAACACCTGTGGCGTCTGCATCGCCACATGCAAACTACGCATCAAAGACCGTCACACAAAAATCCTGACGTCACACAAAATCCTGCATCGCGCAATTAGAATTTACCGCGCGATCAACATAATACATAAGATTCCAACATCAATCGTTGTGCGGTTGGCCGCCAGACACAAACAACTGTCTGGTTGGAGTATCCTCTCTTTTCTATAGAGGATGAGTGAACTTTATACCCTGTTCCTCTAAACACCTATTCAAAATATAGATACTCTAAGCTGAAGTGTAGTTTACGCGGTAATTATCGCGACAATCACAAAGGAAGACAACACAATATCTATAATTTGATAATGAATACTGCAGAGTGCACAATAATCGCTCGTCTAATGAGTACCTAAGGCAGGCACACACGTACGGATACATCTCGTCTTACTCTACACTCGGTACTAATTAAGTGTTCGCTATCAAATAATCCCTAGTGTGCACTGTATACGTTACGCAAATGCAGCACTCCTAGGTCTACGACTAGCTAATGTAGGTGTTTGCAGCGTATGCGAGCACAGAGTGCGAGCATTGACATATTTCAGGGAATCTATGTTTGAATAAGTTCATTGTTGAAGATAAAAACAAACTGTTTCCTGAGTTTTCGTTTGAATATCTACAAACTTCGACATCAGTAATTAGGTTCAAGCATTGTCGTGAATTCTTTTTGATTTCACTGCTATAACTTCCGTCCAGTCCGTTCAACCGATTTTGACTTCTATACCGTAGGCATAAGGATAGCATTAAAAGCAAAAAAAGTTACACAATACAAACTATCTTCTGCGGCTGCCATTTGTCATGCCACCAACGCAATAGAATTCAAAATCGGTTGAACGGACTGTAAAAGGGTTTGTTTTAATGTCTAATCTTATTTCAAATGGAGTATAGATTATGAAGAAAACCCGCAGTAGTCGTGCAGAAAATCACGAAAGAAGGCCTTTAAGGCTCAGCAGTGAAATGTTAAAGGCTAAACATAGCAGTAACGCGAATTATATTCAAATATTTTGTACGGATACAGTTTTACTAGGAATCCAGTAACAAACTGTGGCATTTCGTAGTATTTTTACGTTCAAGTGATGCTCTTTTACTAGCTTTATTGAAATTCGGCGAAAACTGTGGCCGGAAATTGTAGGTATCAAAATAATTTACCGGTAAGGTAATACATACATTTATATTTAACTGTATCTTTTTTATGAAATTCTGTTCCTTTAGCAAATTATTTGCTGTTAAAGTGTTGGTAATATTTCACGCCAGGCTGGTCGCATAAAACATGGCATAATCGTATACAAAATTGTATTACGCCATGTAAAGGCTTATTGGTCCCTTTGAAATCGTTAATGTCAATATAGATTTGGCGACAAGCCAGACCGTTCCTATAAAAAGTTCATTAATCAAAGCCATAACGGAGGTGGAAGGCTTCCTACTATAATTGATTTTATATAAAACGTGCGTTACAACCCGTGTCACGGGATATTGAATGAATAATTAAGGAATGACTTCTGGTCATTGGTATTTATCAAGTTTATGAGTTATGAATTGTATTCTAGGTAGGTATTGGTGAATTTGTTTTTAGAATTCTAACGACATTAAAAGAAGATATCATGTTGCATGCAATGAGAATTTTGTCATTTCCTTAAAATGATTAGTTACTCTTCAATAGAGTTAGTAAATTATTCGTTATTTTACATTTCACACAGCCATACTACGGTGTTTACAAATTCAGTTAGATCTATCTCTCTCAGTCAACCCCAATGGCTGAGAGTCAATCAGTCAGTCGATAAAAAACAAATGTTACTTAAGAAGTTATAGCAGTGAAATCAAAAAGAATTCACGACAACCCTTGAACCTAATTACTGATGTCGAAGTTTGTAGATATTCAAACGAAAACTCAGGAAACAGTTTGTTTTTATCTTCAACAATGAACTTATTCAAACATAGATTCCCTGAAATATGTCAATGTTCGCACACTGTGCTCGCATACGCCGCAAACACCTACATCAGCTAGTCATAGACCTAGGAGTGCTGCATTTGCGTAACGTATACAGTGCACACTGGGGATTATTTGATAGCGAACACTTAATTAGTACCGAGTGTAGAGTAAGACGAGATGTATCCGTACGTGTGTGCCTGCCTTAGGTACTCATTAGACGAGCGATTATTGTGCACTCTGCAGTATTCATTATCAAATTATAGATATTGTGTTGTCTTCCTTTGTGATTGTCGCGATAATTACCGCGTAAACTACACTTCAGCTTAGAGTATCTATATTTTGAATAGGTGTTTAGAGGAACAGGGTATAAAGTTCACTCATCCTCTATAGAAAAGAGAGGATACTCCAACCAGACAGTTGTTTTTGTCTGGCGGCCAACCGCACAACGATTGATGTTGGAATCTTATGTATTATGTTGATCGCGCGGTAAATTCTAATTGCGCGATGCAGGATTTTGTGTGACGTCAGGATTTTTGTGTGACGGTCTTTGATGCGTAGTTTGCATGTGGCGATGCAGACGCCACAGGTGTTAACATTGCTGTTGGGTTTTCAGCATTCCATTCAATTGCGGATAAAGTAATTACTCTTTGCGTGAAAACATTTTTGTAATAGCATGTCTTCTTTTTAGACCTGCCAGTAGTTACATAACATTTCAATAGATCTGAAATACGCTACGCAGTGAAATGCGTCGTCTGTTTTGAATAAATGCTGCCCGAATTTTGAATCTATAGATAGACTCTTTATTTCCAAATGTATATTTTTTATTTCGAACATTCCACCCGTAGAATATAATGAATGGAATAAAAAATATGGATTGTTACATACAAAAAAGAAAATAAACCGCGATTCGTTCTGCAATTTAAAACAATATGAAGGAGAGATCAAAGCGAATAAATTCAGGGCTGGCTGCGGAGAGGCGTGAACAAGTGTCCGCCGCAAGGGAATGTGACGCTAACGAACAACACGACTCAAATCATAAAAAGGAATCCGCTGTGTCCCCTCTTTCTATATTCAATACCAATTATTTTTAATAATAACTTAATTAAATTCTCTTTTGACACTGACAACGTGTTTTCCCGCCACATTACGAATATTTTGAATACCCAGCATAATTTAATCAAAGTGACTGATGATGAAAGATTACTATACGTAACATCATTTGATCTTCGGTCGAAATATTTACTGTTGCTAGCTTCTCTTCCGCAGTCATGACAGATTTATTTACTTTATTCGTTAGGGCCCATACCGCCATCGGAGTGAAGACGAATAAATTACGAAGGTTAACAAAGTTAAATTAGGTCGAACTGCTTCAGGTTTAGGTTAACCACAGTATTAAGAGCGAGGGTCACATATTTATGCCGCAATACACTTAAACAAGAAGTACACTAATTTGTTTAGTTTTCCTAAGATGTTTCCCTGTTTCCCTAGATTTCACGTGTACATTAATCTGTGCCTTTTCCCCCGAAATACATTATAATACAATTTCGAAACTCTGACGTAAAGTTGAATTTATTAACGTCGTTAGAATTCTAAAAACAAATTCACCAATACCTACCTAGAATACAATTCATAACTCATAAACTTGATAAATACCAATGACCAGAAGTCATTCCTTAATTATTCATGAATTATTCAATCAATATCCCGTGACACGGGTTGTAACGCACGTTTTATATAAAATCAATTATAGTAGGAAGCCTTCCACCTCCGTTATGGCTTTGATTAATGAACTTTTTATAGGAACGGTCTGGCTTGTCGCCAAATCTATATTGACATTAACGATTTCAAAGGGACCAATAAGCCTTTACATGGCGTAATACAATTTTGTATACAATTATGCCATGTTTTATGCGACCAGCCTGGCGTGAAATATTACCAACACTTTAACAGCAAATAATTTGCTAAAGGAACAGAATTTCATAAAAAAGATACAGTTAAATATAAATGTATGTATTACCTTACCGGTAAATTATTTTGATACCTACAATTTCCGGCCACAGTTTTCGCCGAATTTCAATAAAGCTAGTAAAAGAGCATCACTTGAACGTAAAAATACTACGAAATGCCACAGTTTGTTACTGGATTCCTAGTAAAACTGTATCCGTACAAAATATTTGAATATAATTCGCGTTACTGCTATGTTTAGCCTTTAACATTTCACTGCTGAGCCTTAAAGGCCTTCTTTCGTGATTTTCTGCACGACTACTGCGGGTTTTCTTCATAATCTATACTCCATTTGAAATAAGATTAGACATTAAAACAAACCCTTTTACAGTCCGTTCAACCGATTTTGAATTCTATTGCGTTGGTGGCATGACAAATGGCAGCCGCAGAAGATAGTTTGTATTGTGTAACTTTTTTTGCTTTTAATGCTATCCTTATGCCTACGGTATAGAAGTCAAAATCGGTTGAACGGACTGTAAAAGGGTATGTTTTAATGTCTAATCTTATTTCAAATGGGGTATATGTTTGTATCATTGAAATTACGCAACCTCAAAACTTGCTTATTTCAACATATACCTACAAGTTACTCTCTTAATAAAGTTTTACAAGTGTAATTATGAATATCGCATAAACGTAAACCTTTCCTAAAAGGCCGTTGCGGTCCCAATTAGCCTGAAGTTGAAAGCTTTGCTAGTAATTACAACTAGCCATTGAGCCCAACAACCCATCGTTGATAGTTTGGCACACAAAGGCACAAGGACCTGATAGGCTAAGTTATTATTAGACTATACAACGTTTAACGTTAAATGCGCAAAACCTGAAAACAGTTTGATCAGAATAACGAGCAGAATCAATTGAACCACTTTTTAACATAGGTCACATTTTTCAAAAAATATTCATTAAAAATGTTGCCGTCTCTATTTATTAATAGGTCAAGCCATCACATGCGCAAACCCGCCAAAATAGGTAAACAAACACAAATTGTTGTCGACCAATTTAAATTTTCTCATACGCGAGATAATAATAGCCTTTATCTCAATGCAAATAAATCTTCCAAAACTAAAACAGCGCTATAAAACCTTTTCAATTTTTTTATTGATTTTTTTCTCTCTGAAATAGGTCAATTGAATTAAAAATCAGTTGGGGTGTCTGAGGTTTTGCGCATTTAACGTTACACGTTGTGTAAGGTAACTTGGAACTACGCGACATAGGTCTTACTTGTATCCCTCTTTCCAATCGTTCACTCACTGCTGAGAATCGTGACTCCGCATCCAATTGTCAACGGTCTTTTTCCATCTGTTACGATCAGTGGCCTGGTGGAGTGCGGCGCTGATAGATATCGTCAATTGCTCGAATATTTGATCCGGCCACCTTTTTGGGTTTCGGCCTCTAGGTCTTTCGCCCTCTATCTTTCCAGTCACCATAAGAAGTTCCATGTTAATGGTCCTTTGACCTTTCTCTAGTTTTAGTTGTTGAAGGATCGAGACATTTACATTTATTTTTTATTTTTATAAAAAATATTATGTAACGTGTAGTTTCTTAAATATTCTCGTCTATTTAAGATAATGTTTTCCATAACCAAGTGTTCATTCATCATTTATTAATAAAATGTATCGAAATCTCTCAAATTCACTTAAAATCAAGTTTACCTAAAATCCAATTAGGAATACTTTAGACACCGGACGTAAGATAATTATTTAATCCTGGAAGGTATACCTACCTCTTAATTATAGGTACAAAAAAATCACATTGTTTTTTTTGGTCAAATATTTGGAAATAGCTACCTCCGAAAATACAGGAAACGCCCGCTACGTTTCGAATCCAAACAAACAAACAAAAGGGATCTCCTGCACGAAAAAGATCTAAATCACATCTGTTATATTACATCGTTAAGTTAATGAGATTGATCGAACCTATGGGATAACGTCGTTTATGGCAAATGTAGGATTTTCTACGCAATAAAATGTTGTGCGAGGATTACTATGAGTAAGTATCTACCATTTTGGGAGCAGCCTGATTGAAAAATAATTGAATAGGCCGCAAGGCTCCGTCTCCAAAGCAAAAAAACCTTAGCCCACTTACGTCTTGTCCAGTGCAGATAGCTAGGAGCCCGCTTCTCCTGGTTGATTAGCGTTTCACCTTCTTGTAGTTTCCTAATTGAAGAACACTAATAACACAATTCACACACGCAAGTATATAAGTTCTTTTTTATTTTGTTTTTATTGTGCACACGCCTTACAGATGGCGCGGGGGACGCGACCTATGAAGGCCCGTAATTGGACATAATAATGAAGTATGCGAACGTTGTCAGTACGCTCTGCCACTATACACAGGCCCAGGATCATTGGTGACAGTCCCATGGTTCAAGTAAGCCACAGAGGATGTACTGCGGTGGTGGTTACAAAAGTGCAGGCGGCAAGACCGTCCCGTGATCCCGTCAGTCAGATAACATTTTTGAAATGCCAATAATACTTATATTCAAAATCGTTTAATGCCTGTTTCATTCAGCAGAAGTACCTACATCACGATGTATTTCCTAGAGTAATTTGCAGACTCATCTTTGACAACGCAATTACAGGTCGGGTGCGAGTCATTTGTTTTTTGCCGTATCCCCCTTCACCCGCTATAACACCATGAAGTTTCCATTTCGAAAGTGGAACACTCGAACGTTGCTAGCCATTCAATTTATGAAATATTGGTGCCGAATAATGATTAAATATAAAAAATATGAAACAAAAGGAGTACCTATGTAAGGATCGTATCTAGCAGTAGCAGGTTGCGTTATGTAGTTTCTGCCTACCCCCGTGTGAAGAAGCTGTGAGTGTATGTATGTGAATGATTATGAAACGAATTTAACTAATGAATTTACTGTTTAAATATCCGTATACCTAAATATCAAACCAATACAAGCATAGTATTTAAACCAGAGTTTTAATTTAAATGTACGATCGCCTGTAGTTAAGTAAATATTAAATTCAACTATTTGTATAAATTTTATCTCGTTATGCATACAAAATGAAAGCCAGAAAATCAGTTCAAAATAATGATGATACATTGTAGAAACCAAATTGAAACGAAACGTACGTAAGCTCTTTGCAATTCGTACGCAATCTTAGCCGAAAAAGAAAGGAAACAATTCCAGTGTTCCAGATTCCAAGAGTTTTAATTAGCAATGAAAAAATCTCTGGTAGGCACGCCGAGCAAACAAAACTAAGCTTTATTTTACTTTCACTTCCCTTCTGTGCCAAGAAAATGTAACGAATTAGTATTCGGAAGACGTTCGGCCAAGTAAAGGGAAGTTATCCCATACCCTTCTTTAAGTTCTCCGTCCACAGGCTATCGATGATCCCGAATTCTTCCCGTGGAAGGTACACGGAGACTTTTATAGGTATACCTACCTACCTCCATAAAGGGCAAAGGACCTGTCAAAAGGTCGCATATAACTTTGTATGTTTAGGCCTAATTAAATCCAACTTACAAAACCCGTGTGACATTATCATTGTCACGCAGCGCGGCGACAAACCATAAAACCGTGTAAGTTAGCGACTGTGACGGCTGTGTGACGAGCCCACAGATGCGGGTGCGCTGAAAACCTAACTAAATTAAACAGATTACTCCCCGGAGGTTCCCCGCGACGCCTTTTAAATACCGCGTTATTCAAATTAAAATAGGTATATTATGAAGTCAATTTTGACAAAATTCAAAACGACCTCTCGACGTAACTGCGCGATTCTTCAACGTTCCTCATTTAAATTTATGCATAGCCATAAAACCTCAACCACGGAGTGATTAGGTGTACAAAGTGAAATAAGTTAAATATTTACCTACTGATTACTGAGTCTCTGGAAATATTCTTCTAGCGCTTTCGGCAATAAACCAACTTAAAACTTTAGTGTGGATTTCGCGATAAAGTTGTTTAGTAATTACATAATTAGTCGATCTTCAAATTATTCCAACTTTGAACGTGCGGTACATACCTACATTACATAACTAAGTTATAAAATTAATCAGCAGGACGGTCTATTTATGGTTACATTGGCCAGCGGTTACATTTCCTCTACATACAAATTAGCGAAGCATTAAAAAAGAAGCAAAGAATTTCTGTTAGTTCTTTGTCAACAGTTTTACCGAGCTTTAATTTAGTTCAGTCAATCTTCACCTTTGTGAACGAGCTTTTATCCCGAGGGCCGTCTTTTGCTCGACGAATTAGCATAAATTCGTAATTTACATTTTCATAATTATCAACTTGTCCAAGTTCGCTCCACTCAAGGTTCATCTCAGTGACGGTCATTATTCAACGCATTATTACTAAGATCGAAAAATAATGAAATATCTGTCGACTCATCCCGAAAATTTATTCACCGTGGATAGCTGTAAAATGATCTCAAAAATAAGCAACACAGACAAATCTGGCAGTTAATAACAATTTACAATGACCCAGATTGCTGACGTTCTTGCTCTGGAAGGAAAAAACACTATGAAAAATTGCTTTGGCGTTATAATAAACTAACACGGAGAAATATGCAGAAAAGTATAAACAGAAATGAAAGATATACCTACATATAACTGTGTCGTAGGTACGTATCTACTACAACAAGCAGAAACAACTAGGAACAAACAAAACACAACAAAGACACCTTAACATCCCAAAACGTTAAACCTGAGCGGACACCACACAAGCTAAATGTAACAACAATTAAGCACAGTAGAATGAGGCTGAAATTTTTAGGGGTCGACCTGTCCGTGTAATAATGAAGTTGTTGTCCGCACAATCAACCCAGTGCGGTAGGCCCCCAAACTTTACCGACCCACAAAGTCCCCTAAACAATTACACGGCAAGATATCGCTTTGATCTCGCCAACTAAATTATTTACTTTCTGATTGACGACCTTTTGTTCGGAAAATTCAAAAGAGGACAATCCCGCTAGCTTGAATTAGATTTAACGGAATTTGACTGTCATTTACTCGGAATTTTCTGCGATAGCTATTTGGTAGATTTTGTGCGTTACTATAATATTGTTCGTTAGTTGTAATTTAAAGTTTGTTGGGAAAGTCTGCTTAGTTATTAAGAGATTGTGACTGGACATTTTCACCCTTTTACAGGAGCAAAGCTTCCAAGCGATATCAACAGGACGGCGGCGGCGGTCGTTAGCGCAAGTCAAAGCCGCAAGGAGAAACATGCTGCATTTAAAACCTAGATGCAGGCAATTTACTGGCATCTACGCTACGACCAACTACATTTTAAAAAAAGAAGGTAAAATTCTTTCGGGTACAGTTTCAATGACAGTCGGCGGCATGTCGGCGGTAGCTATATTTTTTTATTGATAAACAAAACTTAGTCATACATGGATTAGGAATTGTGCACAAAAATATATACTTTGGAAACTTGGTATACTTGCAAACTAAACGTGGACTATACATTTTAAAAGAGGTTATATACATTCTAGAATTGAATTGTAGACAAGCCCATGAAATGCATGTAACAATTTGGTCAACTGTAGTAACTCAAATACTGGGTGTACCTATTTGAGTGAACAGATAAAACTGGAGTTATGACAAGATAAACTGCTATTCCTTTTGCAGCACAAGTTGCAAACATTCTAAGGTAGGTACATAATATTCTAAGGTATAATTATTAAAGGTCTACCCCTTTCTTTCCCTGGTTTAAAGGTTACGATGCTCAGTGCTTATACTCAGATATTGCTTCGGCACTGCTTTCTATCGAGACTGCAAATCAATTCGTCTTGTGTGTTCCTAGCCCGGACTATAACGGCTGAGCCATATACATAGGTTAAACTAAAGTCTAACTGGCCATAAATATGTCTACGCAAGTAATAAAATAAATAAATATTCGTGAGGTACCGCCACCGGCTACAGACCGTACAAATATAAAATTTAGATTTTTTGTCCGTTTTTCTGGATGTAGGTAAGTTCCGGATTGGCGCAAAACGGCTGAACGGATTTGGATGTTTGGAAAACAGATAGTTTATAACTTTGATTAACACATAAAGTACTTTTAATTACGGTAGTACATCCCCGTGGGATATTTTCCGACATCCACGCGAGCAATGTAAGGAATTTAAGTACCCATTATGACACAATATTTGGAATTTATGTACGTACATTTAAAAATATGTACACTACTCGTAACAACAATTAGCTCTCGACTAATCACGACGTCTAACGAGTCTCGCAACCAAACCGCGAAAACGCTATAGTATTCGCATTAGCTATAATTTCATCACAAAAACAAAACACACCGTACAAAATAAACAAACAAAAACACCCCAAACACAAAAGCCTTTCAAAAACCTGTCACAACTACTTTTGGGACTTATCTTGTTTCAGGTATTCTTAAAAACTAGAAGGATACTGCGAATCCCCTGTAGAATCGGAATAGACCACGCAAATAAATTCTCCTACTCAATGCAATCGATTCTATGTCATGAAATATGGCCCGTTTATTTCAATAATGGTGTCAGAGTGGATTGAAACTTAGGTCTGTGGGTTATATTAGGTTTCTGAGTATTGAATTTAGGATTTACTACATTAGATTTGATAAGAATTATTAACTGTATGCAGTAAAATTATTGATTTCCAATTACTAACTGAAACACAATTCTTGAATAGGTACGATATTTTTTTGTAATAATAAATGTTTAAGTATAAATAATCAACAAAAAACTCACCAGGACCACCCACACGCAGGTCCTCACCCGACATGGCAGCTTCGGGAGGTTCCTGTGTAGGATTAGGCGGGAGGAAACGCCCGGTTGTCACCACTGTGTGGATCGCCCGGAGGACACGGTGGAGCATACGGTGGATGTATGTTGTTTGGGTGGAGCACCGCCGTGTCCTCGTGGAGGCGATTTGCGGCAATGACCTCTCGCGTCCGGCCCTGGTCCAGGCCATGGTACGGAGCGAGAGGGCATGGGAAGCCGTCACCTCCTTCTGCGAAGTAGTAATGCTCGCGAAGGAGGAGGCGGAACGCGTGAGGGAGAGGCAAAATTTGCGCCCTCACGCCCCTAACCGCCGCCGCTGGAGACACCCTGGGCGTCGGGAATCCCAGGCGGATCCCCGGCCACCATAGGCTCGGGCTTGCGGACGGCGAGCAATGGGTAGCTCGCCTTCGATAAGGACCAGGCCCGGGTCGAAGGCGCGTCGTGTTCCACGCGGGCCTCAAAGAGATGTCAGCACAATTAGCGGGGTCGCTAGGACCGATGCCTGCCAAGATTGCGGGAATGTCCGAAATGGATACCGGGACCTTGGCAACAGGCAACTGAAGGAACACGGGTGGATTTTAGTCAGTAAAAGTCTGACACGCCCTTCCGCTCCGCCCAGAGCGGAGGAAGTCATTTGATGATTTCCCAGGCTCAAAAAAAAGGACCACCCACACACACAAATACACGCAACAGTTTTTACTTGCCTTGTGTGTGAGTACCCAATGTTGAGTAAGAGGTGAGTGTTGTGTATGTGTGTGTTTTCCGAGATGTTAAATAGTGTTTCTTTCAACAACTAACAGGTAGCTGGTGAAAAAAAAATACACACCTATAGGTAGCACGTTCAACCTTCTATTGATTGCCGAAACTAAAGCCTTCACGCTCTTATTATATTATCAATTCAGGTGGTGCCATACCATTTATTTCCGTGAGAGCCCGATCGTCTCCAAATTGTAGCTATTAACTAAATTAGCAATTTAGCTTCAAGGTGCCGGCGTCTAATTGATTACACTGAAAAATATCGGTACGTGTCTATTGGAAAACTCTCTTGTCTAGTACCTACGAGTAGGCACCTGCGCCTGCGATAATTATTTCATGGAGGACATTTATCTTCGGCAGGTGTTACTCCGTAAATTATTTTTCGTAGGCTATTAGGTTTTAGTATATTACACGCAGCCTCGCTATTAGGGTTACGTGTTTCCTTAACATAATACCTCCTAAAATAGTTTATGTAGGATTTATGGCGATGCGATAGATTTTATTTTGTTCCCACCATTACTTGTACGGTAAGTGAAACAAACAACCGAGATAAAATTAAAAAAATTAAAGGTAAAACCTTTTTCACGCTCAAATCGAGAATTAAGTGCGATACTAAATCAAAAGCGCTCCGAACAGCTGAATGCTGGATCCGTAGAGATAAAAAATATATAAATTACGCATCTAGTACGTGATAAGATTCGCTGTGAGTACATTCCAAGATTTACTGTCTGTTCGCAAAGATAATAGAGGGAAACGAAGCTTGAGAATGGCATTACCTCGTTTAGCTCGTAAAATGTGCGAATCTGCCAGGCTAAGATCTCAGGTCGCGCACATTTGGACTCGCTGGGTAATACAGCCGGCTCGTAAAGCTACGCAGTTACTGCTCACTCCTAGCTCCTAAAAACTCCTTAAAGTTAAGGTCATTACGCACGTGCTTCGATTTCATCGTTGGCCTTGATTAAAAATAGGCATCACGAAAATATAATATAACTTTGTATATTGACATGTTTTTTACTTAATGCTAAATAAAATACCTTATGAAAAATTCATGATATTAGTGTCAGTAAGTTCAATAACTTCCCAACAGAATTTAACTCAAACATAACAATATAAAGCGAATGAATCGATTCATTTACCCCTCGCTACCACAACGAAATAAATATCAGACCGATCAAACCAAAACTTATAACCGATTATTACGGAAATATGGAAACTGTCAGGCTCAATTAAATTGAATCAGCGTTCAGTTAAAACTACGTTGTCATGCAATAAGTAAATTAGTGAAATCAGTTGTTCCCCAACATACAAATGGTTAATTAATAAGGGTATTCGGGACAAAGTGGTCGACACAAACGAACCGACGAAGCAGCTGGGAATTCTACCGGATACAATTTAATGAATACGATCATTATTTTCTGAAATGACAGTAAACAAAGAATAGGTAGAGAAATTACTCAGTCGTATTCTGGCAAATTGTATTAAGTAGTTACGGGATACGGAACCTTTGTAGTCTCGACACAAAAGAACTTTGCGCAGATTTTACTTTATGTCAGTATCGTATTTCATGGCGATGCCCTTGATCTTTATTATAATAAAATGAGCCTGAGCTTTGTGATTGGCCTTTGTCTGTTCATTTATTTTGTGAGTCAACTTTAAAGGCTATCTATAACCTTACACCTTACTTTATTTTGTCTCCAACTTATTTCAAAGCCCAGAGAGACAAAGATACAATATAATATAATAGAGCTTTTGCCATCGAATAGCAAAAGACCTCTATGCGAGTGATAAAGCATGTTCACGCACCACAGCTTCTACTCTACGAAGTACCTACTCATCTGTCGGTTGTTAGCACGCCACCCTCCCTATAATTAACAGTTAATACGTGCGTTGTTCATTAACCACATGAGTTGTAAAATTACCGCTGTATTTCAGCTAATAGAGCCTTGGATACGCAACACTTCCATCCACGCTTGATTATGAACTCCTTTTGTGATTATGTGGAACACTACACTAAATTAGTTATGTCAAAGTAAAATATAAAATAAAAGATTCCGACAAACTGAGAAACCTTCTCAGTTTTCTGAAGTTCATTAAAAATTACATTGACCTCATTACTTTAGTTAAGAATTATAATGACTCCACACTAATTTGAAAGTTGTAAAGTTTCTCGATTTTATGTGACTTATGATTTTGATTTGTAAAATAGAAACCAACGAAAATAAGAATTTTATCTGCGAAAAAAATACTTATGAGGATTTGTCTCCGGGCTTATTTTAATTTAAGCATTAGCAATGAAATTCAGAGGCTTTTACTCAAAAAGAGTCTTAAAACTTTCGCTGGAAGCGTATTGGAGAAGTAAGTATCGCTTTGTAATATAATTATGATTACAGGTCTTTCAGGTAGTCCGAAAATTGCGAAGTTTTTCTAGCACCATGCAGCGAAGCTGCAAACTTGGTTTTACATTATTAGTATCTATCCATACAATATCCCTAAAAATCAGTGTATTGTAATTTATTGCGACCTTTTTTTTTTGAGGTTGGGAATTCATCAAATGACTTCTCCCGCTCTGGATGGAGCGGAAGGCCGTGTCAGACTTTTACTGCCTAAAACCCACCCGTGTTCCTTCAGTTGCCTGTTGCTAAGGTCCGGTATCCCTTTCGGACTTTCCCGCAACCCTGCCAGGCATCGGTCCTAGCGGACCCCGCCAATTGTGCTGACATGTCTTTGAGGCGCGCGTGGTACACAACGCGCCATCGACCCGGGCCTGGTCCTTATCAGACGGCGAGCTTCCTAAGCCCGCGCCTATGGTGGCCGGGAATCTGCCTGGGATACCCGACGCCCAGGGCGTCTCCTGCGGCGACGGTTAGGGGCGTGAGGGTGCAAACTTTGCCTCTCCCTCACGCGTTCCGCCTCCTCCTTCGCGAGCATTACTGCTTCGCAGAAGGAGGGGACGGCTTCCCATGCCCTCTCGCTCCGTACCATGGCCTGGACCAGGGCCGGATACGAGAGGTCATTGCCGCCAATCGCCTCCACGAGGACACGGCGGTGCTCCGCCCAAGTAGGGCCTCCACCGTATGCTTCACCGTGTCCTCCGAGCGATCCACACAGTGGTGACACCCGGGCGTTTCCTCCCGCCTAATCCTACACAGGATCCTCCCGAAGCTGCCATGTGCTGCCGGTGAGGACCTGCGTCAGGTGGAAGGTGAGGACGCCGTGGCGCCTCTGTAGCCACTCCTCAAAGAGGGGACTTATCGCCGCAATTGTATTGCGACCTAACGCGATTTTTGTTGTATCTGAGGCAACGGGCCTATAGGATTATATTTATCCCTTATATTTGTCTTATTTTCCTGGGATACTACGAATTTCAAGTAAAGGTGATTTGCTAGTTTAATAATAAAAACTTTTTACAAAAAAAAACAACCGACTCCCAAAAAAAACACAAAAAGTGAAAAATAACTCTATTTTCGGAAGTCGGTGTCTTTGGTTTTCAGTATTCGATTTTTGCCTTCTGGCCTAAAATGTTGAATCAAAAACATATATACATAAATTTTATTACATGCAAGCAAAGTTAATAAAATTTATATGGGATCATGAAGCATGAACACCGAGAAAAAAAAAAATCGTCAAAATTAATTCATAATTGGCGGAGTAAAAGCAAACAAACAACAAAATATCACATACGAATTCAGAACCACCTCCTTTTTGAAGTCGGTTAAAAAAGGGGTCGCACCAGCCGAGTCGTGCTAAGAAAGTTATTTTTTTGTAAGAAATTAACATATCGAAGTCGGTTTCTAGGCGATGTCTGTTCGAGGTACAATAGGTATGTTGTTCCCTAAATTTTGGACCGGCCGCTATCCTCACGCTGTTATTGAATGACAGTAAAAACCTCAGTCCAGTAAAAACAGGCAGACAACACAGGCGTCTATTGGCGTTTGTCCGATAAGGTTGCTGGTTACTGTCACCCTACACCATACCACAGCTGAGCGAAGGCCTATCATGACATCCAGCTACATATTTCGGCCCAAAGCTAGCGTAGACCATTGTTTAATTTAGATATAAATATCATACTTCATTCAAGCCATTGACCTAAAAAACTCAAACTAGTCACGATATTCTAAGATCTCTTTCAGATTTCTAACTACGTACTTCGAAACAATATTTGTAAGTTCAATCCACAATAGAACCACAACGATCACCGGTATCCACGGCAACATAGCAAATCTATCGATCACTTCATCAAATAATTAACTACGTTTCTCTTACACAATTTCCTGTACTATGAATAAGAGAGATAGGACTACAGGAGCCAGCCAGACACAGTGATTACATCCACAAAGACGGCTCGCCGCACAATGCATGTGGTAAGTACGCACCGACTGCTATGTAGGTAATTGAATGTCGTGTACAGCTTGCAGAATCGAGCTCATCTGTATTTCACGTAAAACTAGATTTTGTTGGTACACTTGTAACATCTCAATTGGAGGCATGAGCTCATTTTAAGCACAAAATGACATCTTTAATTAAAGTAACCTACTAACAATACAATAAGACTTATTACTATATATATTTATATTACTTAGTAGTCTATTTATTTAGTAGAATATTTTTTTATGAGTTAGAAATTATCAAATTGCTAACTCTGCATATAAACAAGTGTTTTAGATAAAGCTATTTTTCTTTACTTTTTAATAACTATAAATATTTCTACCAGAGCAGCACAGTGACTCTAATTGCAATATTTTAAATCATTTAAGATTATTAAAATGATATGAAATTGTTTATTCTGTAAATAGGATATTGGAATCACTTTTTTTTTTTTTGTTTTTTTTTGTTGTTTTTTTTTTAAAAAAAAACGTTGCCCCACACTAGGAATTTCTTCCTGTATCGTGGGTGCGTTTACAAACATAGAAAACTCACATACACTAACACCCAGACCCGGAACAACTACTTGCAGATCATACAAATATTTGTTCCGTGCGGGGATCGAACCCGCGACACGTTGCGCAGCCGTCCATCGCTCAGCCACTGCGCCAACCGTGTCGTCAAACTTTCACACGTCATATAAAAAAAGTTGTAAAATTAAGCTAGGTGAGGTCGGCGTTTCCTATCTGACTACTCTGAGAAGAAAGGCCGATACAAACTCATAGATCACAATCTCTTTTAAAGTCCAGACATAATCTTGGTCAAGCCACATGAGGACCATATAAAAGCCTGTACCTAACCTAAGGGAGTGACCCTTAGGTTAGGTGCAGGCTTTAAACAAAACTAGTGATGTGTAGTGGTATTCTATTCACCACAGCCTAAACCTTCGAGGACTACAGGCGTGATGTTATGTGGTCAAGTAATTGATTCTACTCAAATCGATACAGTACCCAAACTCCTTCCATTTCAGCTTATCCTGTAACCCGTGGTATATCAAAACGACATCGATATCAACGGGTACGTGCATCGTGTTTGCAAGCGTACGCATCAACTGTTATGTAGGTAATTGAATGTCGTATACAGCTGACACTGATCTGTCTAGCAAACATACAGTTTTTGGTTCACCTAGTTTTGATAAAAAATACTCTGGAATTTTGAGAAATCTCAGCTGATATTCTTATGCATGAACAAGGGAAATTTCCATAATCACCACACTCATTAAATCAATGCCTAACTATTAAATTATTTATCATTGAACACAAACGAATTAGCGTTTGAACCTCTAATTAATATTCAAATAACCACGCTACCCGTACGGGAATTATAACGGAAATATTATCTAAACTACGACACAGCTAGGCCGAGTACATACATGCTCTATTTAAGTCAGTTTTTATTCCGATACAGATTTATGGGTCTATCCGACATGCGCTAGACTCGAACGGCTTTTAGGCCTTAGCCGACGGGTTACATGCAAATACTGTTTTTTTTTCCCTCGCATTCTTCTACGTCGTAGCGCCTACGCCGTAGCGCCTACGCCGTAGAATTCTACGCGGCTACGAGAGGTAAGAAGTGGCACGTGCCTGCTTTATCAATGTTATGGCTTTTAGTGTTTTATTTTTAGTGCGCGTAAAAGTATATGGAAAGAAGAGCTTTTGTACTGAACTTATCATAAAAACCAAGGTTCGTGCAAAAAGTAAAAATTCTCAAAAAAAAATAGCAAGAAGTAGTCAATGGGCTTAGCTAAATGAAATACGACGAAACTAATTTGGTTTGAGCTCATTTTGTTATTTTTTCGTTACCTGCACATCGGTCACCGGCGACACAATCCGTCTTCGTTAACCGCCTCTCGACCATTCTTCCTGACAACAGCCGACATTCATCAAGAAAAACTGTTACTATTTATAGCTTCACACCTGCACGGACTCCATGAAAAATGGTATAAATTGATGACTGTAATATTGTGATGAGCCTGAAAAATTTCTTGAAAATCCCTTGAAATATCCCAGAAATGTAGTGGTTATTTCATCACTTCCTTTCATTGGAAAAAGCGTAATAATAATAATACCTAGCTCTTCATCTCGTCCATATATTGTCTTGGTCACTTAATTAAAGCAAGCTTGCCACATTTTACAGTATCACAAATGTTCTAAACTTGATACTGTGACCCCTGGCGTCAGTTGGAAGGATTTATGACAAAACTCTCCCCATATACATAAATGTATAACTACAAATAATACTGTATAATCAATTAGTTGTCACAGACACAGTCATCCCCCGTCCCAGCAATTTCTCAGGAGGATGTCTAAAATCTCAAGGGTTATAATTGGATCAAGCATAATTGACACTAGTCCGAAACCCGGACCCTCGCCCACATAATTTCATGTTACAGCTTCAAAATCTGCATTTCATTCCCAAACTGGCACATGGGAATAATTAATTTAATACGAACAACATTTCCGTTAAAAACTTGCCCAACACAGAATGGGTTTTTTGCAAAAACTTCAGCAACGTGTACCTATAATCTACACTAATATTATAAAGAGGAAAGATTTGTATTTTTGTGTGTATGTTTGTAATGAATAAACTCAAAAACTACTGCGCCTATTTCAAAAATTCTTTCTTCACTAGAAAGCTACATTCACCCTGAGTAACATAGGCTATATTTATTGCTAGAAAAGATTAGGGATCCTTACTAAAACTCCAATAATGTAACCAAAGGTGTAAAAAAATTACCTTAAATATTCTTTAAATCGCGTGCGCTGCGAAAACTATTGATGATAGAATAAAATAATGTACTACGACTTTACAGAACACAACATTATTTACAAAAAGTATCGCGACAGCATATGTCTAGCTATTATAGTTATGCCACAATAAGTGACATTTTATTTTGAAAATTTAATTGAAATGACGCCGCTAGAAAAGGCTCTTTATTTGTATCTTGGTATTAATCCTTATCAAAATAAATTACTTCATTATTAAGACTGCTTCAATACCTTCATATAACTTTTTGAATAATTCAATTAAATACATTTAAAAATGTAAGTATAGCTCCAACAAATACCGGCACATATATTCAGTATAGAATGACTTTTTTCTTGATGATATCTCGGTAGATAGGTAGGTAGGGTAGGTAGGTAGGGTAGGTAGGTAGGGTAGGTAGGTAGGGTAGGTAGGTAGGGTAGGTAGGTAGGGTAGGTAGGTAGGGTAGGTAGGTAGGGTAGGTAGGTAGGGTAGGTAGGTAGGGTAGGTAGGTAGGGTAGGTAGGTAGGGTAGGTAGGTAGGGTAGGTAGGTAGGGTAGGTAGGTAGGGTAGGTAGGTAGGGTAGGTAGGTAGGGTAGGTAGGTAGGGTAGGTAGGTAGGGTAGGTAGGTAGGGTAGGTAGGTAGGGTAGGTAGGTAGGGTAGGTAGGTAGGGTAGGTAGGTAGGGTAGGTAGGTAGGGTAGGTAGGTAGGGTAGGTAGGTAGGGTAGGTAGGTAGGGTAGGTAGGTAGGGTAGGTAGGTAGGGTAGGTAGGTAGGGTAGGTAGGTAGGGTAGGTAGGTAGGGTAGGTAGGTAGGGTAGGTAGGTAGGGTAGGTAGGTAGGGTAGGTAGGTAGGGTAGGTAGGTAGGGTAGGTAGGTAGGGTAGGTAGGTAGGGTAGGTAGGTAGGGTAGGTAGGTAGGGTAGGTAGGTAGGGTAGGTAGGTAGGGTAGGTAGGTAGGTAGGTAGGGTAGGTAGGTAGGGTAGGTAGGTAGGGTAGGTAGGTAGGGTAGGTAGGTAGGGTAGGTAGGTAGGGTAGGTAGGTAGGGTAGGTAGGTAGGGTAGGTAGGTAGGGTAGGTAGGTAGGGTAGGTAGGTAGGGTAGGTAGGTAGGGTAGGTAGGTAGGGTAGGTAGGTAGGGTAGGTAGGTAGGGTAGGTAGGTAGGGTAGGTAGGTAGGGTAGGTAGGTAGGGTAGGTAGGTAGGGTAGGTAGGTAGGGTAGGTAGGTAGGGTAGGTAGGTAGGGTAGGTAGGTAGGGTAGGTAGGTAGGGTAGGTAGGTAGGGTAGGTAGGTAGGGTAGGTAGGTAGGGTAGGTAGGTAGGGTAGGTAGGTAGGGTAGGTAGGTAGGGTAGGTAGGTAGGGTAGGTAGGTAGGGTAGGTAGGTAGGGTAGGTAGGTAGGGTAGGTAGGTAGGGTAGGTAGGTAGGGTAGGTAGGTAGGGTAGGTAGGTAGGGTAGGTAGGTAGGGTAGGTAGGTAGGGTAGGTAGGTAGGGTAGGTAGGTAGGGTAGGTAGGTAGGGTAGGTAGGTAGGGTAGGTAGGTAGGGTAGGTAGGTAGGGTAGGTAGGTAGGGTAGGTAGGTAGGGTAGGTAGGTAGGGTAGGTAGGTAGGGTAGGTAGGTAGGGTAGGTAGGTAGGGTAGGTAGGTAGGGTAGGTAGGTAGGGTAGGTAGGTAGGGTAGGTAGGTAGGGTAGGTAGGTAGGGTAGGTAGGTAGGGTAGGTAGGTAGGGTAGGTAGGTAGGGTAGGTAGGTAGGGTAGGTAGGTAGGGTAGGTAGGTAGGGTAGGTAGGTAGGGTAGGTAGGTAGGGTAGGTAGGTAGGGTAGGTAGGTAGGGTAGGTAGGTAGGGTAGGTAGGTAGGGTAGGTAGGTAGGGTAGGTAGGTAGGGTAGGTAGGTAGGGTAGGTAGGTAGGGTAGGTAGGTAGGGTAGGTAGGTAGGGTAGGTAGGTAGGGTAGGTAGGTAGGGTAGGTAGGTAGGGTAGGTAGGTAGGGTAGGTAGGTAGGGTAGGTAGGTAGGGTAGGTAGGTAGGGTAGGTAGGTAGGGTAGGTAGGTAGGGTAGGTAGGTAGGGTAGGTAGGTAGGGTAGGTAGGGTAGGTAGGTAGGGTAGGTAGGTAGGGTAGGTAGGTAGGGTAGGTAGGTAGGGTAGGTAGGTAGGGTAGGTAGGTAGGGTAGGTAGGTAGGGTAGGTAGGTAGGGTAGGTAGGTAGGGTAGGTAGGTAGGGTAGGTAGGTAGGGTAGGTAGGTAGGGTAGGTAGGTAGGGTAGGTAGGTAGGGTAGGTAGGTAGGGTAGGTAGGTAGGGTAGGTAGGTAGGGTAGGTAGGTAGGGTAGGTAGGTAGGGTAGGTAGGTAGGGTAGGTGCGCTGTAGATAAGTACTTAGTGCTACCCGTGCGAAGCTGGGGCGGGCAGCTGGTGTATAATAAAATTATAATTCTACGTGTGTTGAAAATATGAAATTACTGAGTTATCTGTGCTCCCCTCCCTCGAAATAATACTGTGCCATTATAATTTCCGTTGATTTTTCGGCTTTACGTCATTTTTATTATTTTTTTACGTTGGGCAACTGGCCAATATTTGTCTTTAAAAGTTCATATATAATCACTTACTTTAATAAGATTCATTTACTCACAACTAATAATCTACATTCCGCAAGAAATTTTAAAAATGAATCAGAAAGAGTACAGGTTTTCGATACTCTTTATTATCCTGCAAATTGGAAGAGTGAAGTGAAGGTATTTCCTTCACTTCACTCTTCCAAGTTTCTGTACTAACAAGCTTTGCGCCGGTACCTTGTTACAGGCGGTGTTGGCACAGTTTAGTCGAATTCGGGTCCCATCTGTTGAAGAAAAACCGAGAAGATACAATAAAAAAGGTTCCTCAAAATAACAATAAGGAAATTAATAGTTACGGTGAGACTTTCTTTCTCACGGCAGCACGTATTGTATGAAAATAACACAAGACGAGGTGAAAAGTTATTGTAACATTTGTTGACGAATTGTAATAACACCACGTGTCTATTTGGAATCTTCAGATAATTGTTAGTTGACGAAATACGAGGATTAATTTAAATGTACGATACATTTACATTTCTAGCACACGAAAATGAGACATATTTAAGTTGCTATACTGTAAACGATTCATACATAGGTAGACCTTCTTACCATTCGGGGTTACGCGAGATTTGCTCGTAATCTACAAAGAATATTAGACAATAATACTAAAATAATACACAAATCGTAAGTTCGAGTGAACAAAACCTATCCAAAATTGTTACAATGACGACACGATGACGACGGCGATGACGTTATTATACAAGTTTCCTTCTATTACAAAAGTATTATTGATACTAGCTTTTGCCCGCGGCTTCGCCCGCGTGGATGTCGGAAATTATCCCACGGGAATGTGCTACCGGGATAAAAGTATCCTATGTCCCATAACCCACGTGGTCTGTCTAGGCGACCTAGGCGTTACGGCGTAAAAGTAACAGACATGAGACAGCCAGTAACTTTATATATTAGTGGTAGTCCATATCTATATTGTGGTGATAGTGTGGATAGTATGGACAGCAGTATGAAACTGTCGGAAAGATTAATGAAAAAATATTGTATAAAGATTAATGAAAAAACTATGGCATATTGTATGGACGATGGAAACTAAGGCGAAAGCTTTGCGGGAGCCTGCGAAATTCAAATTATCTTATGTTTTTTGCTTTTTACAGGTCAGTATCAAGTTTTATGTTGATCTAAATAATGAGTCGCAGTTGTTTTAAATATTTATTTATCTAATCTAACTAATATTGCAGGAGTTGTATTCCTGTATCTAATGGTTATTATTCTGTAAAGCTACTATTTGCTACGATCGCGAATCATATTTTATTCATATTGACATTCGAAACTTACCCATTAAACGATTTAAAAGCTGTATTAAAACCAAACTTTGTAAAAAAGGGTACTATACAATTTCAGATTATTTAGAAGACAAAAAGCATGGGATTGAGCTGCTCGCTCTGCTAACATTTTGTCATTTTGGCATTGTGACATTTTGAATAAGTACTATGGAAAATCATCAAAATATACCTACCAGTTTTATATACAAATTCACATTATTGAATATTATATGTAGGATATTGACAAATGATTACTTTGTAAAGTATTGAATTATTGTGAATGTGAGGATGAATGTGAATTTTCGTTCTCAGTTAGTTTTAACAATGGTCTGGCAATTTGAGAACTTTATGCGGCCTACACAAATGTCCTTTCTTTGGTATTGTTCGTCGAGTCGTTGAGCTCCTTAAGTTCTGAGCTGAGCTCCACTATTACTGACAAATGCTTGCAGTGACAGGACAGGTTCACTCAAATCTGTGTGGTTCATTCCTCAAAAGACCATTTCAGACTCTAATCTACATGGCCCTCATAGGGCCTGACCAATATGCCAATATCTGACCTAGGTATGTCCGGACTTTAAAAGAGACTGAGTTTGTTTCGGCCTTTCTTCTCAGAGTAGTCAGATAGGAAACGCCGACCTCATCTAGCTTAATTTTACATTTTTTGATATTATTACGACGTGTAAAAGTGATTCCAATAACCTATTTACAGAATAAACAATTTCATTTTAACATACAACCTGTCTGACACTGACTTGCAAATGGCAAAAAACTTCAGATTTGAATTTCGCGGGCTACCGGCGCATGCCCCTTAAGAAAATCGCATCATTTGCACAACGCCATCTATCGAGTAAGTACTCACTGCTAAACTCAAACTCTTCGTTCCAAGCCAAGAGCCAAGTAGTAATAACTTTTGATTGAGTGGACAGATTCTCAAGATACGGACTATGACTATATTCTCAATCCCTTAACGCTCTTGAAGAGAGTCCCGCAAAAATGTCAATAATAAGTACTTACATGTGAATTTTAAAATCAAGAGGGTAAAGAAGGGTTTTTACCCTCATGAGGGATGATTTTAGAAGAACATAACTCTTTGTTAGTTACAAAAAGCATAAATTTTCACAGCCCTAAGTTAAAAAAAACTGGCCAAGTGCGTGTCGAACCATGCACAATGAAGGGTTCCGTAGTTGGGATGAATTAATTTATCAAACAAACTTTCGCAAAGTTTTATTGTCATTACGTCTATGGGCGTTTACTGTCCCTCAAAGTGTAGTTAAAAAAACATTGTAGTTACAAAACTTGTTCTCGCATACAGAATGTTTGGGTTTTTGCAACTGCACATCTAAGTTGGTCGATTAAAAGTTTTTGAGCTAAGTCGCGGACAGACAGACAGACAGACAGACGGACATGGCGAAACTATAAAGCTTCCTTGTTGACTGCGGAACTCTAAAAATGATAGGTTTCCCATAAAAACTTTCATCCCCTATATCCCCCCCCCCTTAAATTTGTTTTTGAGAAAATAATTGCTATGCTATGCTATGTTCTTCGCCCTGATGCCATCTATCTCTTTACCAAATTTTATCGAGATCCGTTCAGTGGATCAGGCGTGAAAAGGTAACATACAGAATTACAGACGGACAGACAGACAGAGTTACTATCGAATTTATACTTTTAAGCATCGATTAGTATGGATTATGTGTTCAATTCAAAATGAGCCAAACACTCGATAATTATGAATTCGGCGAAAGTCATTCTTCTACGGAGACTCTTAACACCGCGATTCAGAAAATGACGTTAAATGAACAACGCCATCTATCGAGCACGAAGTGATACTGTCAAAATATATGGGAAAACGTTCGAACACTCTGTAAGGTATGTAGAAAAGATGTAGGGTTCCATGACTGACTTGACCTGACTTGACTTGACTTGACTTGACCTGACTTGACCTGACTTGACCTGACTTGACCTGACTTGACCTAACTTGACCTAACTTGATTTGGATTGAGTTGAGTTAACCTTGAGCAGGTATATTTTATCGCAGCAGGTACATTGGTAGTTGAAAGAAAAGTAGATTACGTACCTTGCTAAAGTGAGTAATTAATGCACTCGTGTTTATTTATTAAGAGCGTTCGTGCCTTAATTACTCACTTTTTGCTCGATGTAACAATCTACAATTTTTAAGAAATTAAAATTTATCACCATTTTTTCATGATTAATATTTGTATCATGATTTAAAAGATAGATAGCGCCACCTATGGCACTACTACCAAAGAATGGATTTGGAAAACTTGAATTAACCAAACTTTAGATTGGGTAAATTCACAATGTATCGCGTTATGTTTCCGCGCGAAGTATGTGAACATATGATGATTATGATCGTGTGTTACACACGTTCTCACAAACCTACCTGATTTTACGCTAGTGTCATTTTACGACAATAGATTTCGTTACGTGTATCTACATTACGTACCTACCTAATGAAAATTTCTTCTTGAATACTTTAAACTCTTATATCTTTTGATATTTTGAAGCGATTGCGATGAAACAAAAACTAAATGAAACATCGAGTTACACACAATATTTGAGTTTATAAGTTAACCATATTGATTTCGTACTTTTTACGTGATACTGGAACAATCAAACAAACGAACAGACAAACAGACAAACAGATAAACAGACAAACAGACAAACAGACAAAAATTCCAAAAATGGTAGAAATGGCATCTGTTGGTTATTCTTGGACACTCCAGCTAGGTTTCTTTTTTTTTTTTTCATTGTACAGAAACGCCTCGTCTACAGATTTATTATATGTATAGATTTTACTTAACTAACATAAGTTGTAACATAACACAAGTACGTAACATAACTAGTTTGTTAACTTACATAATGTAAGTTACAGCGACCGAGTGGTAAACAATGGCAATTTTATTGGAAAACACACATCGTCTCAACTGCACCTAATACAATACTCATATGATACAGTGTAGCTCTCAATTAAAGGCAATGTAATGTACCTAATCACAAGTAATACTTGACAGGTAGGTTAGAAATATCAAGAATTTACATCGTATACTTGTCAGCACACACACGCACACACACGAAAAGCACGATACAGGCTGTATATATGTATACAGGGTGTTAGGATAAACAGCGCTATCCTTGAAAAAACTTGGTTTGGTTTCATTTACAGAACGTAAAATCAATGTTTTTTTTAGTTTTGTTTAGTTTTTTTTAAAGAAAATCTTCATTTTCTATGCGCTAGGGCAACTAACTAGCGTATCAATACGAGCGGGGGGTGCGGGGGGTGACATGACCGGCCGCGAGCGCGACCCCTCCCTCAGTCGGTCAGCGATTTCGCTAGCGAGCACGGTGTCGGATAGAAACTTTAAAAAATCTTTTAATGAAAATAACGTTTTTTTTTTGTTGTTACTCGGGCATTTATTTTTATATTTAAGTCAACTACCCATGGTTTGAGTGACAACGGTGTTTACCCTTACACCCTATATATATCGTGTTTAGATATTGGTATAGCTATCGAGTCTGCGGAGTTTAGCTAGATAATTTAAAATAACCCTGTATAAAAAGTGTATGTGTGTGTGTCACTGCCATACATTTTTAAATTTTTCATCATCGTTATCACTGATAGAGATCGAGCTAAGATGGATGGATGGCGATGGAGGAGCTCGTGGCTAAGTTATAACAGCCGCTCGGGTCGATTCATCAGGTTAAGCTACGCTTGCCGAGGTTGGTCCGTGGATGGGTAACCATTTTCACATATCGAGACTCCTCCGTGCCTCGGAAAGCACGTTAAGCCGTTGGTCCCGGCTGTCATTTGTGGATCTTTGACAGTCGTCACGGGTCGTCAGAAGCCCAAAAGTCTGACAACCAGTCTTACCAAGAGGTATCGTATTACCCAGTTACTGGGTTGTGGAGGTCAGACAGGCAGTCGCTCCATGTAAAGGTATTTAGCTGCATCCGGTTAGACGGAAAGCCGACCCCAACAAAGTTGGGAAAAGGCTAGGCAGATTGATTTTGTTATCACTGATAGAATGTCTCTTTGTCTTGGTCATCTGGCCCTACCATCTGGAATACAACACACTTCAAACATATGGGAGCGTAAAGATAAATAAATAAGATGCATACCGCGTACCAAACAACTGTAACACCTCTCCGAGTTTGTGGAGCACTACATTTCCCACGAGGAACAGCTAAGTCACTGTGACGGACAGTTTTTCAGTGAATATTAAATGTTTCCCCGGTGCGCTAACTTTCACGAATTAGTTCTGATGTTTCTTCAAACTGTGCTTTAACTTAGTGATTTAAGTTTTCCAATTTTCCTTTTAACTTTATTAAGAATAAGTAGGTACTGGCGTTACTAAAATATTTTCAAGTTATACAAGAAACAAAATCGGGCAAGTGCGTGTCGGACCACGCACAATGAAGGGTTCCGTAGTTGGGATGAATTTATCCCCAGAACAGACTTAACAATGTGGTTAAAAAACATGTTCTCCTATACATTTCAATTGCAAATATAAGTTTGTACGCACATTATTGAAAGATTTACCATATTATTTTAAGACCATAAACTTCTTTGGTTTTCCTGTAATCTATGAGATAGATTACAGGTTTCAAGGACCATTCTCTTAAGAGAGAAAAGGGCGACTGATCAATTTTCATCAATAGTATTTATTTTAAATGTTATGTATAAAAATATGTTTGAGATCCTCGCATTAAGCCCTTTCATTTGATATGTCACACGGTACATTTCCAAAACTTTTTTTTTTGCCCCCCAAATGTGACCCCAGTATTCAAAATTCATTTATTTACGATTAACGTCCGTGTTTGGGTCCAGAAATACGTAAGCGTACCTTTCAAATTAATCGGTCCATTAGATTCGGAGCAAAATGGCTGTAAAAGTGCGACAAATTTACAAAAATATTTTTTTCTTAGGTATGTTTTTTTCTTTTCTACTTTTAGTGTTTTGCATAATACTTAAAAATTTAATGATCCAAGTCCTACTTTATGTATAAGGTTACCCTTTAATAGAAGTAATAAAGTTGTGCTGTGTACTTTTGTCTAATCACTTGACATAAGACTTGATAAAAGCTTAGATTAAATAGGGTTTCACAAACTCCCCGTGGAGCAGTTCATAAAGGGTAAAGGTATTCTATAGTGAATAACAAAATACATACCTACGTTGGGTAACATGAACGCGTACTTACTAATTCCATGCGTGAATCATGCTATTATTGAAATAAAACGATTGATTGACGATAGAAACTTTAATGTAATGAACTTCGTGGTAATGAATCATCGAGACATCGAATGTTACATTAATAATTTTATTACTCGTAAGTACAATAAAGGACGCCCTTCAGAACTGTTCTTTGTTAATACAATTTGCGATTGACAGGTCGATGACGTCAATGATGATGATGCTACAATTAGAATAGGTACACTACAAAAAAAAATCTTAGGATTAAGCATCAGGGTTAATAACTTTCTGGAACTGCAGCAATATGATGAGGTAGGTGACAAGGAGGCCGACGAACTTGAATGGGAGTGAGATGTCGATGTCCAACATGCGCAGGAGTGAGAACGAGAGGTCCCTTGTCTCCGTCCACGCCAGCAGCGCCCGCGCCATGCCGCGACTACATCTATCTGCAAATTTATTTTTGTCATATAAATGACCATTCATGATATGATATGATTTGATGATTTTATTTTCTGTAAATAAGTTAGAACAAACACTTTTACACGTCAATAATATTTTAAAAACTAGATGAGGCGACGTTTCCTGTGTGACTACTCTGAGAAGAAAGTCGAAACAAACTTAGAGGTCACAATTTATAGACTGTACAAGCAACCTGGGGTCGCCTATGTAAAATAGAAGTCACTGTGTACAAAACACGGAAATTACGTAGAAATTGCCCTATATAGTGTAATTAACATTAATTTGCTCTTATACGCTCTTGTGTCCGGTCTGATAAGCTCCGACGCCTCCACCAGTTTGTAAAAGTAATATTATAAAACATACCCATTCGATTCTCATAAATCCTTGCAGCCAACAGTTCTCTTAGTCTTGCAACTTCGTAATGAACTCGATCTCCGAGCATGCAAGGCGAAAATAACGATAATGTTAAGCCTCCCGAAAGTAAAATAAAGCTAAGAACAAATAATAAGGTGATCTGGGGACAAATATAATGGAGGTTAAACCGCTCATGTCAACTGGCAGAAACCTGCCCAAAAGAATCTCATCTTTGCCTGGATACCAGTAACACTTACATCGTCATGTATCACACTCAGTGAAACATTATAAGTGCCCATCAAAATGATTAAAAACGTACATATTAGGGTTACCAGCAACTGGAAAACAATAAAGTAATTATTTTATTATAGTTCAAGAACCTGCAAAATACTCAAAGTAATCACTCGCTTAAAAATGTGTTTTTTATTGCACCGCTTTTAGGTTCACAATGCAGTGTATTTAACACGCGTCCTTTTTAGGGTTCCGTAGTCAACAAGGAACCCTTAAGGCTCGTGCAAACAGACGCGAAATCGCGGGCGCGACAGGCAGCGGTACCTTTGTCGACAAAGGTACCGCGTTTGTACGAGCCTTTATAGTTTCGCCATGTCCGTCTGTCCGCGGCTTAGCTCAGAGACCGTTGGTACAAGAAAGCTGTAATTTGGTATGGATATACATATAAACGACGCCGACAAAGTGGTAAAAAAAAATCGTAAAAAAGATTTTTTTTTTTAGGGTACCTCCCCTTCACGTAAAGTGGAGATGGTTTTTTTTTCTCGTCAATCCCATAGTGTGGGATATCGTTGGAAAGGACGTTTAAAAATAATGTAAGTTTGTTAAAACCATTTTTGGATTCAGTTATCCGTTTGCGGAATATTAAGCTTTAAAGTGCTAATTTTTGTTAGAGCCAAGTGTGTCCCCCCCCTGCCAGCTAAATGGTTGGGTTTGGATATGTGAAAAAATTCACGGCAGTAGTATATATAACGAAATTAAAAGGAAAACTATCACCGATACGTAGGCTCCATAAGTTACCGAGTAATAATCGACCAACTTAAATTTATAGTTGTAAAAACATGTTCTTCCATACATTCTGTATCGGAGAACAAGTTTTTCAACTACGATGTTAAGTTTGTTTATATATTCATCCCAACTACGGAACCCTTCATTGTGCATGGTACGACATGCACTTGGCTGGTTTTTAGTTTGCATTTGCGCCACAGAAACTATATAATGGTCTGAGAGGGGCTTAAAAAAAAAAAAAAAAATCTAATTCCTTAATTTTCCCAACTATGTTGGGAATGGCGTCCAGTCTAACCGGATGCAACTAAATTCCAGTATTTTACATGGTGCGACTGCTATACTAAATAAACATTGCACCTATTTCATCAAACTATTTATTTTGTCAACAATTTAACATTAATTTGAGTTCTATAAAAAATGGTTGATTTATATGAGGTTGTTTGGAGGCTTCGAGTCGGTGCTTCGCCTTCAAAATTGGAAGGAAAGGCGCACGAAAAAAAGAATCCGCACAAATATTTGTTACAAAATGTTTATTTATTTTTAACTTTTTTGAAAATGTTTCTGTTACCTGCCATTTTACTGATTCCACGAAATATTTGTGTGCTGTTATCATCCTGTGGTACAGATTCATCATCTTTTCCATTTCACAAAGACTCTTCTTAGTGTCAGCTTTCGAGTATCCAAACTCTTCTACGTTCAAGGTTTTCGTTATCTTACTGTTTGCCAACGCCAGCTCCATGTAGTAGTTTATTAAACGCATCCGCGGTAAGAGAAGGCTAAGTAGATGGCCATAGTAATGTACTTCCTGAATAATACATAGCGTAAAAGGCATCGCGCTTAAATACAGACTTTGCAAAGCGCCCGTGGCCTCAGGCAGAGCAAATGTAGTCATGATGAACAGTAACAAAACAACAGTCTCTATCAAGTTCCTTGTTGACGCTTTTCCAATCCTAGGTCTGCAACCAACTTCTTTATCAAACGCATTCAACTCATTGTAATAACGCTTCAATCTCTGGACTGAAACTAAATTGAAGAATACGATGAAGGCCCACTGGACATAATGCGTACCAATAATTAATACCAAATTTGGAATATGTAAAATACTATACAAGAAAAAGGAATAATGACACACGAAAAGAAAGGTCGATAAGAGTGAAAATATAAAGAACACAATGTTAATGTTGCCGAAAAGAGGAAGTCTATTGATACCAAAAAACAATCCACTAATAATGAAGATCTTAGACACACAATCTATGAAGGGCTTATAATTTGCCTTGACATAAGTATTCACGAGAATTGATGGGCGCGTCATGGCGACAAATATACGCGATTCAAAATGAACTTGACGACCGACATGTAACGCGACGTTCATAAACAATATTAACGGAGACGGTTTATAATGATGTAAGTAATTCGATCAATTCTGTTCATAGACGACAGGAGGCTTAAGAAATTAGAATAATTGATTGTCAGAACGTTATTACGAAGTGCCACTCATTAGGTAAATTCATCGAGTGAGGAACATTTTCTAACAAACATCTTATTGTTGATCGAAGTCTGCCAGCCTGTTTTTTTCGAATGATTAATTTACACATTGATTGAAAATTCTCACTGCTCTCTGCAAATCTTTTGAGCAGAATGTAGCTTTATCTAAACATAAGTTTATTTTTATCTAACGTTTGTTTATTTTACGCTAAAACGGTGAACGGATTTGGATTAAATTTGGCACATATGTAGGGCAGGGTAGACCATGACCTGGAGAAGGACATAGGATACCGTTTATACCGGTATTCCTACGGGATCGAGACTTATGCGGGTGAGACCGCGGGGCGTAGCTAGTAGTTAGTAAAGCGTATCAAATATACGGATTTGTAAGGTCAGGTAGGTCTTGTTTCTTTACAGCGAAGTGGCCAAAAGTTTTTATGAGGCAACAAAATATTTGGTGACTAATTTCTTATATGTACCTTAGCATTCCTGTATTCCTTTTTCACAAGCAAATATGAGAGCGCACAGAAATACATCGCGTGCCAGACAATGGTCACAGGCACTCTCACTCAAATTGTGAAGCAATAAATTTCTTTGCGGAATGCTCCTCATCCGTCATTGTAAAAAACGAAAAAAGGGAAATTGTTGAAATGTTTTCTCCAGAATATAAAGGACTAACCTTAGCGTTCTTCCCAATGACAATAGATACCTCTATCTACGCAAAAAATAGCTAAGTCACTGTTACGGACAGATTTTTTGTGAAAATTGAGTTCATAGCTTTTGTTTCTCCTTAATACTTTGCTGCTATGCTTTTTTTTTGTTCTATGGATTTTACATTTACAATACGCGGTTACCATATTTTGTTTTGTTTTTAAATCCCTTAATAACCATATTAAGCTTTCCTAGAACTACAAAAAAGGTTTTAAGAATAAACAAAACAAGTGTTTACCTACAAGACTTAACATTCAATACCCTAGACTGCAGATATTCTAAGAATTTTATACCGCATATAGAGATACAAAATTCAATTTTGTTAGTATTACAGTAGCAGTTCCGTGTAGTTGTAATACCTACTTTCATAAACTGTATTTGCATGCTAATGATGCAGCAGCCTCTAAAAAAGGTTATCTGCAAACGGAAGAGAAAAACTTGTAAAAGCTAGCACATTTTTGTGTTACTGCTTACTGTTAGCCTGTATTGCCACTGCTGAACAAAACAAAAATTAGTGAGAGATTGTTTTTTCAAAAATTTTGCAGGACATAAATTATAGATATCGTTTGACAGCGGAACATCTTCTAAGACTACAAAATGACAAGGTGTTTTTTTCACGTCTTTGTTGTCACTTATACTCCATTTGAAATAAGATTAGACGTATAGATAAGCCTTTTTTGCATTCCGTTCAACCGATTTTGAATTCTATTGCGTTGGTGGCATGACAAATGGCAGCCGCAGTAGATAGTTGGTATTGTGTATCTTTTTTTGCTTTTAATGCTATCCTTATGCCCACGGTATAGAAGTCAAAATCGGTTGAACGGACTGTAAAAGGGTTTGTTTTAATGTCTAATCTTATTTCAAATGGGGTATAGTAACGAAATATATTGAAACCTATTCGAATCTAATTGGATATTCCCTAAATGTGTAAATAAATCGTTTCATTCATATTTCATTTCTAGCGTAAAGTTTATACCGAAATTAATTAACGAGCTTCAAACTTTTATAACGATCGTTGTCGCTGTCCGCCATTACTAAATAATAAAAGGAGACTTTAAAACTAACTCGTAAAGTGAGATTTATCGCCAGTATTATTATAAGCAATCTTACTGGTTTACCGGTTGGACATTTTGCAATTTTTTTTTTTCATAAAACTACTGCGAGATTAATATACTTATTAAGTTAAATAGAATTGATGTCTGGAATAAAACAACATAGTATTTGTCAAGAATGTTTAATTTAATTCCAAATTAAAGTGTTTTACACCATATCCTACCTACACATATCAATTAACAATTTAATTAGATTCACAACAAACCCACACCCAAACATTTCACATTCATTTGATCGCTATGATACAGAATGGCAGATATGGCCAAGTTTCAAACTAAGCTGGTAGGCCAATTTAATAATTTTCAAAGAGTTCCTATTCCTATAAAATTCATTTTGCGTAAACATTTTTTAATTATATTTCAAGAGACCTTGAGGAACAAGAGTTCGCTTATACGGGATATAATTAAACACGTTTTAAATTAACAATACAGCTGATACATAATAAACAGAAACATCAAACAACCAGCTGGAATGGATAAAACGTACCTACTACAGTGGGACTGAGTTTTTATCAGAGAAAAATAATGAAAAATTGCTCTGGATTGATGGATTTGGCTTTTGGTTAAACTTAAGTGAATGATCATATAATATTTGCATGCCGAATGGTGAAATATGGCTGAGCTTTAATGTATCATAATCTTATCACTTATTAGGTATGTATTTACAAAATAAATGACTATTCTATTCTATTGTAACTTATATCAACGCCAAACAATATGTTTGAAATCCAAAACCACAGTAGCGGTGTTCTGGTTGCATTCAAGTAAATATTTTTAGAAGCACTCGGAAAACGTGCAACTTTTATAAAAAACATGTCACTTGTGTTACAAATATTGCAACCAGAAATCGCATTTCTATCTATATCTACCGACTTAGAAATTTACTTACTTACTTATAAATGAAATAAATCCCTCAACATAGATAGATAGGGCCCGCATGCACGGTTTATTGGTTCGCACCTATTTTCTCGCCCAAAACGAGTAATATTTTTTTTTTAATAATATAATTTTTTCTTGAGGCGATTCGCAGGAAGTTAATTTATATGTGTCAATGTAATTATCTAATGATGAACGATGTTTTAAAAAGTTTCCAAGTGAAACGCATTTAGTGATTTGTGGTGCAAGCAGGACTATGCTTCATGAGTTCATGCCATAGTTTATGGGTTAATAACTTTCTGGAACTGCAGCAATATGATGAGGTAGGTGACAAGGAGGCCGACGAACTTGAACGGCAGTGAAATGTCGATGTCCAACATGCGCAGGAGTGAGAACGAGAGGTCCCTGGTCTCCGTCCACGCCAGCAGCGCCCTCGCCATGCCGCGACTCGCCTTATCTGAGAAGTTACCATCGCTTTTAGTAGAAACGCTATCCGTCCAGTCTTTTCTCAACTATGTTGAGTTAAACTTCCAGTACCTATTATCCAAATAACTGACCTCTACCGGGTATAATAGCTAATTCTCGTGTTAGTAAATTTTCATAATCTAGTATTCCGTCGAGTGTATTTTTTAAGTACGAGATACGTGCTGATACGTTTACTTTCAGACGCGCGGGCTTCTGACTACCCGTGAAAAGTTTTACAATATGACAATGAGAAAAAAAGATATATTTTTTCTTGTTGGGACAAGTTGTAAGTAAAAATAGTCAATCAAAGTTGCAGTATTGGTAGTAGACATACCCAGTTGATTCTCATAAAGCCTTGAAGCAAGCAGCTCCCTAAGTCTTCGAACTTCGTTGTGAACTTGATCTCCCAGCATGCATGGTGAGAACAGCGGTAACATGATGCCTGCCAGTAGCCCCACATATGTTACCATGAATGATAATGGCACCTGGAAAAGAAAACATTTAGAGAAGAGAAGAAACAAAGAAAAGGCCTCAAAGCTAGCTGAACAGAAGAATTTGCTATAAGTGGTAATGGCTTTCGGCCGTCATAGGCGCGCAGATCTTAACTTTATCCACACACGGTAACGGGATGGTTTTTGGTGAGATCAGACCTTTTTTTTTTGTTTTTTGAGGGTGGGAAGTCATCAAATGACTTTTCCCGCTCTGGGTGGAGCGGAATGTCAAACTTTTACTGACTAAAACCCACCCGTGTTCCTTCAGTTGCCTGTTGCCAAGTTCCCGGTATCCCTTTCGGACATTCCCGCAACCCTGGCAGGCATGGGTCCTAGCGAACCCCGCCAATTGCGCTGACATCTCTTTGAGGCGCGCGTGGAACACGACGCGCCATCGACCCGGGCCTGGTCCTTATTGGACGGCGAGCTACCCATTGCTCGCCGTCCGCAAGCCCGCGCCTATGGTGGCCGGGAATCAGCCTGGGATTTACGACGCCCAGGGTGTCTCCAGCGGCGGTGGTTAGGGGCGTGAGGGCGCAAACTATGCCTCTCCCTCACGCTTATCACCTCCTCCTTCGCGAGCATTACTGCTTCGCAGAAGGAGGTGACGGCGTGAGATCAGACCTGGTACCGCATTATGAAGTATTAATGTCACCATTTGTCCAGTGTGAGAGAGAGACGGATCTATACAAGGCCGATAGCACCAACCCGATTTCACAATGGAATAATGATGGCATTAATACTTCATAATACTACCCCTGATGATTGAACTTACCATAAACAATACATGGTCAGTTCTTACTTCAGATCTGATCTACCTTACACGGTATGGTATGAAGCATATAAAAAGGCGATAAGTAGAAGAAAAAATTAATGCAAAAATATACGTTAGTTATACGATTAAACTACTTTAGATCATTAATTCATACTCATGTGTATGTTTTTATCAAATATTATTAAACTTACATCTTCTTTGATTATAGTCAAAGATACTCTGTAGCAGCAAGATAAAATGTTAAGGAACGCCGAGACGATAGTGACCAGCAACTGAAAATAAAATATAATTTTGTAGTTCAAGCACTAATTATTTGATAATAATCAGAGCCTTGACCAATATATTACCTGCCATTTAACTGATTCAATCAAATAATTGTAAGATTTGATCATGTTGTGGTACAGATTCATCACCTTATCCATTTTACAAAGAGTCTTGTTACTATCAGCTTTCGAGTATCCAAACTGTTCTATGTTCAGGGTTTTCGTTATTTTACTGTTTGACAGCGACAGCTCCATGTAATAGTTTATTAATCGTAGCCGCGGTAAAAGTAGGCTCAACAAATGGCCACAAAAATTTACTTCCAAAATATGAATAATCGGGAATGGCATAATTCCTAAGTACAGGTCCTCTAGGCTAACGAAGATGAAAGGTAGCGCAAACACAAACACGACATATATTATCATAACAATTGTTAACATCAAGTTATTTATCGACGCTTTTCCAATCCTCGGTCTGCAGCCAACTTCTTTATCAAACACATTCAACTCATTGTAATAACGCTGCATTCTCTTGATTGATACTACATTGAATATCATGAAGAAGATGCACTGGAAATAGAATATATAAACGATGATACTTAAGAGCTCCACATCCTGCAGCCTGACCAGGACGAGCCCATAGAGTAGCGCGAGTAAGAGTGAGTATATAGCGGATAGTATTATGAATCCAACGTGTACTTCCCCGAGGAGCGGTAGTCGAATTATACCAAAAGCTAGTTTACTGATTATGAAGATCTTTGATATAGGATCGATGTAGGCTTTATCACTAGCGCTAAGGTAAGTATTCACGAGAACCGATGGAGGCGTCATGTCGACTTCTAGACCCGTATACAAATGAGGTTTTAGCACCTTACGACAACACTTTATAAAACATAGCGGTGACAGGTAATAATCTAATTCAAATGACAATATTATCTATAGCTGATATCAGACGGAATATACCATTAAATTAATTAAAAGATATGTTGCCCTACACAACTTGACACACGTCGACGTAATAAATGAATATATGCTTTACGAAATAATAGGATAATACCGTCAAAACGTCCTTGTCACAGCCTACATAAAGCTAAATAAACAAAAGGGAACTATTTAGCATTTTATTATATTAGGTCTTTACCTATGAAATTGCCGTTCTGCAGTACTGGCCATTTCAAATCAAAATAATTTTTGTTTGGCTAAGAATTCTAATTTCAAATTTATTTTATTTTAAAAACATGGATTTTTTTTTCCAAAAGTAGTCATTTCTTTATTGATTAGTGTTACATTTTCATCGCATTTCAATCTTTTTCGTCATCATGGATACGTTAAAAATTCGAGTAATTATGGAATATGAGTACCGTCGTGGCAGCAACGCGGCACAAGCGGCACGCAACATCAACGACGTTTACGGAGCTAACACTACAAACCAACGCACCACCTGTTATTGGTTTGCTCGCTTCCGTTCTGGAAATTTCGACCTGAAAAATGAACCTCGCGGTCGTCCGAAGACTTTGGTCGACAATGACGAATTAAAGGCGATTGTGGAAGCTGATGATACACAATCTACGGCTGAATTAGCAGCAGCTTTCGACGTTAGCGTCAAAACAATATTGGTCCATTTGCGTCAAATTGGCAAGGTAAAAAAGCTTGACAAATGGGTGCCCCACGAACTCAATGATCGTCAGCGCGAAGTACGCGTCGAGACGTGCCTTGCACTGCTCAACAGACACACAAATGAAGGAATTTTGAACCGCATTGTTACCTGCGATGAAAAATGGATTCTGTTTGATAACCGCAAGCGCTCAGCAAGTTGGTTGGATCCTGGTTCAGCACCTAAACAATGCCCTAAACGAAAACTTACCCCTAGAAAAGTGATGGTCACTGTTTGGTGGTCTAGCGCCGGTGTGATTCATCACAGCTTCTTACCAAACGGGGTGAGCATTACTGCAGATGTGTACTGTGAAGAACTGAACACAATGATGGAGAAGCTGGCGCATCTCCAACCAGCATTGGTCAATCGCTCGTCTCCGCTGCTCCTGCACGACAACGCGCGACCTCATACTGCACAGCAGACGGTCTCCAAGTTGCAAGAACTGGGGTTGGAAGCTCTCCGTCATCCGCCCTACTCACCAGACCTTGCGCCTACAGACTACTACTTTTTCCAGAATTTGGATAACTTCTTGGCGGGAAAAAAATTCAATACCCGAGAGGCAGTACAAAATGCCTTTGAAGAATTTGTTGCCTCCCGTCCAGCTGATTTCTTTAAGAAGGGCATCAATAAACTGCCACTGCGATGGCAAAGATGCATTGATTGCATGGGTGATTACTTCGATTAATACAAATAAAAAAATCATGAAAAAAAATCGTTTAAATTTTTTCATACAAAACGGCAATTTCATAGGTAAAGACCTATTATTTCGTGCTTATGATAAAACTCTTATAATCTTGCAATATTCTTAATCTGCTACTCTTGGCGTAATTTCAAATTAGAAATGATTTTTGTATTTTCTCTGTCGTTAGCAAACATAGGCCTTCATTTCTAGAAATGTGTGAATCATTTGAAATACTTAGAAAAGCGCGTTTAGTAGCTCGATCTTAGGCTGCGTTTAAACGCATTTAAGTGGGATCCATCACACGTAACATAACACCACGCCCGTATTTCCTAAAGAGTTAGACATCATGTGTACGGTATCCACATTTAGTAAGTTACGTCCCAAATAATAAACGTTTCTTCAAACCTTTATTTTCTCCAACACATAATGAAAAATTAGTACAATACATAATTGTGTATACAAAAATACATTAATGTTGTGAAGACTGAAGCCTGTACTTGAAATATCTGTGTTACAGGTACAAATGACTGAACAATTAATCATTGGGATACTACGTTGTAATTATGGTTGTAATTGATGACAAAGTTAATTAAATTTCAACCCAGAGAGTCAATCTATGGTTTCTCTATGCTCTTATTTAAAGAGTGGCACTTAGATTATAAAATAAAGAACGTCAATATTTTTTATGACAACTGTAACAAAATGCCTTAGTAATTATTAAGAATACAGCAGCTTTAATACATAACATGCATACAGAAACATCACACAAATCATATTATTAACAGCATAGGTGTTAAAAATTGTATCCATAACCACTAGCTATGTCCATATTGCGTCATTTCACTCTAAAAACGTGCAGTCTTTGCATTACCATATAAAATACGCCACTTGTAATACCAGAAACTGCTATTGACCTTAAAAAGGCAGCCTATATTTCATGTAATTAGTTTAAGGGTTAATAACTTTCTGGAACTGCAGCAATATGATGAGGTAGGTGACAAGGAGGCCGACGAACTTGAATGGGAGTGAGATGTCGATGTCCAACATGCGCAGGAGTGAGAACGAGAGGTCCCTTGTCTCCGTCCACGCCAGCAGCGCCCGCGCCATGCCGCGACTCGCCTTATCTGAGAAGTTACCATTGCCATTAGTCGACACGACACTTCATCCGCCTTGACTAACCAAGATGTGAATTGTTAGTACTATGTTACATAAAGCAACTGCCATCTAATTTCTACTTTATCACCGAAATTGAAATGGAATAATTGTCTAAATTATCCTTCCTCTCACAGAGAAGATGTCCGTCAGCAATGAGAACATTTGAAGCTGATTATGTTATGTACTTGACAGTACAGTACAGATATTTTTTGTTTGTTTGACTGGATGTATGTCATCACGCAAATGCTACCGGATAAAATTCACGCGATTCAAATTGTATCCCCTATAGGTCAGTTTTTAGGCTATAAATAACCACAATATTTGCTACGGGGGATGAGCAAAATGGCATTATGTTCGTATTTTTCTATAGTTTACCGCAAATTGTAAAAAGACGAGCCAAAATGTTAGAATATTGCAGAAAGTTACAGATTTAACCTAAACCTTTAAGGAGCTAAGTAGTCAATCATGACATAATATAAAAGAATGGCTATTTTAAACATTTTTCAACAAAAAAAAACAAATAGCTCAGCGGTGCAACGACTACTCCGCAAACGTGTGGATGATGTTCGATTCACAAATAAATGAAAAATTGAAAATAAAGAGGTTCTTAAGTAACATACCCAGTTGATTCTCATAAAGCCTTGAAGCAAGCAGCTCCCTAAGTCTTCGAACTTCGTTGTGAACCTTGTCTCCCAGCATGCATGGAGAGAACAGCGGTAACATAATGCCTGCCAGTAGCCCCACATATGTGACCATGAATGATAACGGCACCTGGAAGAAAACACATGAATAGAGAAGAGATGAACCAGAGTTAAACAGGAAAGGATTGTTGGCCTAATTACCCGTAATAAGGTATATACAGTGGCGAGACAGTGCCATGACAGAGTAGCGCAGTAATATGGGCCAAATAGGTACTCTGTTCATGCTACACTCCTTAAAACCTTGTACAGTCGTTCACCAGATTTGACCCATCAATTTTATTGAACTTACATCTTCCTTGATAATAGTCAAAGACACTCTGTAGCAGCAAGATAAAATGTTAAGGAAAGCCGAGACGATAGTGACCAGCAACTGAAAATAAAATATAATTTTGTAGTTCAAGCACTAATTATGTGATAATAATCAGAGCCTTGACCAATATATTACCTGCCATTTAACTGATTCAATCAAATAATTGTAAGATTTGATCATGTTGTGGTACAGATTCATCACCTTATCCATTTTACAAAGAGTCTTGTTACTATCAGCTTTCGAGTATCCAAACTGTTCTATGTTCAGGGTTTTCGTTATCTTACTGTTCGTCAACGACAATTCCATGTAATAGTTTATTAAACGCAGCCGTGGTAAGAGAAGACTCAGTAAATGGCCACAAAAATGTACTTCCAGAATATGAATGATTGGGAAAGGCACCATCCCTAAATACAGGTTCTCAAGGCTAACACAGATATGAGGCAGCGCAAATATAATCACAATGTACAGCATCATAACAATTGTTAACATCAAGTTATTTATCGACGCTTTTCCAATCCTCGGTCTGCAGCCAACTTCTTTGTCAAACACATTCAACTCATTGTAATACCGCTGCATTCTTCCGATTGATACTACATTGAATGTCATAAAAAAGATACACTGGATACAGAATATGCAAATGACAATATTCAGGGGATATGCGTTTATGTTATCATGTACAACGTATCCGTAGGAACATGCCAGTACGAGTGAGTACATAGCTGAAATCATTATGTAACCAAAGTGTACGTCCCCAAAGAGAGGAAGACGAATAGTACCAAAAGCCAGTTGACTCATAATGAAGACTTTTGATATGGGATCGATGTAGGGCTTATCATTTCCGCTGAGATAAGTGTTCACAAGAACTGACGGAGGCGTCATGTCGACAACTAGACGGGTCTAGAAATGAGCTTTAAGCACCGCACGACAATAAAAAAGCGGTGACAGGTAATAATCTAATTCGAATGACAATATAATCAGTATTTCATATCGGACGCAATAAACAGTGGCGGACTAAGCCTGTCGGGAGTCTGGGGAGGCAAAACTGAATGGGTCCCTCCAGCCCAGGAGTGAACGTCGAAATGTTTGACGTTGAACGTTGATATGTCGTCGACAACAGAAAAGCTAGAGCATCAGACGAAAAATAGAGGATGGTAGAGTGAGCGACGCAAGGTCGAAAATGTTTGCACTCCGCATAGTTTAATTTTCTTTTGAATATTTATAATGAAATAGGAATTATTTTGTCAACCTACACAAAAGGGTTTAACAATGTTAGATGCAGGAGCGAGCGAAGTGAGCTCGAATTTTTTGTTTAATTTAAATGTGAGTTTTATCGACTTACGCATAGTTCGAGTAAAAAGAGAACGCAGGTTGCAAGAGCGAGCAAAGCGAGGTCGAAAATTTTGGCATGCTATGTTTACCTATATTTGGCAAGCGTATGGGCCCCCAACTACAAACTGGCTTTTACTTCCTAAACATATTTAGGTCTGGTTTGGGATTTGATAAAAAAAGTATTTCTCGAGATTTGGGGGGCCCCCAGGACCCGACTCAGGGCGGACCGCACCTGCCTCCCCCCGCCTTAGTCCGCCGCAGTGGCAATATGTACCATTAAATTAATTAAATGGTTTGTCGTTCTACACAACATACCGATGTAATTATTAACGTTAATTTATTACAAAAGTACCTGTCAATAAATATTTATATACCTATAGGTAAATAGTCAAAAACAATTGGATTTGCGTGGAAAATTAACTTGATTTATTTATTCTTCGGTGTTTCAGTAGGATCGTGAAATCGATAAAGCCACATTCGAAATTATTATATCCTATTTTCCTCTTTGCAGACATTCCTAAATTTAGACAAAAAAAATGAGACAATCGTCCTAAAGTTATAACTCGTGTAATGTCCAGATATATGTACTAAGTCACTATTGAGAATACTTGTTCGGGCATTCATTTAGGATCCTATGTAGTTGATCCCAAGAGCCAAACTATGGTTAATCTTTTGATTTTAAATCTTTATTTCCGTAAAACTCTAATCTGGAAATATTTTTGCGTAAACCTTTTAGATGTTAGCTTCGTTTCTCGTATTTTTATTAAAATGTACATTTCACCTTATTTTGATGCAAGTGGTAAAATTACGGACTATATTTCCAGACCTACAAAATGTATTACTTTAATCCTTTCTTCCTGTTTTGCTATTTATTTCCCCGCTCGTGTTATTTGTCACAGTGGTATCTCACAATGTTCACTCACTTTACAAATGTGATTATACTCTTCCTCTTGCGTCAGAAAATATGATGTTGTGTCCTCCGCTCTCTCATAATAATTAGGAATAAAAAGCGTCCTCCTCCACCCAACTCTTTGTCCCCCACTTCAAATTAACTACAAAAAAGTTATAAAAGCCTTTGTTTGTCCATGGGGCGAACCCGCCCGTTGTCACCGTAAACTTATTATGTCGCTTTCTATAATAATGGAAGGGAAAATTGTTTATCTACTCGAAATAAGTACTCTTTTGATTCACTGATGAGATAAAGTAACATTCTTTAGACAAAAACAAAATTTTCCGCATCCGTTTTCCTTAACTCTTGTGATGATTTTACGTTTCATAAATTGGCTTTTATCTGCACTTTTGTTTTGTAATTTCTGGGCCCGACACGTTTGCCCCATGTCGAATGAGTCATGGGACAAATCTTCCACAGTGGTCCCAGAAAACGCCTGGCAACATCGAGGCAGACCCAGGAGAAGATGGCGGGACGAGTTGGGAGCCTACAGACAGGATTGGTCCACACTAGCTCAAGACAGAGAGGATTGGAAAGGAGAACCACCGCTGGTGGCCGTTGCCCAGCCTTGGGATAACATAGGCTTAAAATAAAATAAATACATTTCTTCAATTTATTTACCTTGAAGAGTACCTGTATAATTCGTTACTTAATCTCATGTATTTGTATTTCCCTAGTTCCCTGAATGAAAATATGAATCCTTTTATTCAAAGTAAATAAGAAGTGCTAGCAAAATAATATCGCCTATTATAAAACTCATATTTCAAAGAAAAGTAGCACTACACGTGAATGCAACAAATAGCAGCTGAGTATGCGCATATGAAGTCCTACATTGTTACTTTGAAACTGATCTGTTTGTGCCGTAAGTAAGTTACAGTGAACCGAGCGGATACAACGTAGTTTTAAATTAAATATGAGCCAACCCTAGAGCACTCCACGAGTCCACGGTTGAATACATACAGATGAGCTTCATTTATAAGCTTTACATGCAAATCTAAAACTATACGATCGAATATAGATGCAGGGAGAAAGGTCAGACAGTGCTATTGTACCGTCAACTGCGCGTCCATGGTAACAATTTGACATTGATAGCTTCTTTATTTCATAGCAGTAAGGGCGGTTTTTGTAAAGCACATTACTGACATGTGGTTGACCGTACACTATGGGGGCTTCGGGCTTCGACTGTGCTAGCGGGATTTCGTTATCACTGACGTTTACGAGCTAACTAACGTTCCGTTTTCAGGAGAATAATATATTTCTAATCTGTAATTACCAACATAGACAGCAGTTCGGTAATTGACTGAGATAACACACACCCACTAGGTTTACAAACATGTTTTACACACACTTTTTTATTAAAATATATATTTGTTTTAGGGCTCAGAAGTGCACTCAGGAAGGATTTTTGAAACTGCAACTGGAACGGCGGATTAAAAGTTTGCTTATGAACACAGTCGCAGGCAGCTAATATCTAGTAGTTACCTACATACGTCATACTTGTTTAAAAAATAAGAATCTAGCATTTTCTCAGTCGTTCCTCAGGTTATTTGATGTATCAACAAACACCACTGTTGTTTACCAATACATAATTCATTTTTATTATTTACCTTCATGCTTACCAACTCGAATTTTCAACGGAACCATAGATTAACATAAATCTAAAACAGACGCCAAGAATAATATTATGAATCATGTGGGTTGAGTTACTTGGATACAAACATATACAATATGTATGAGCTTGCCATTTATCAGAGGTGGAAATACACTGCAATGATTTTGTAGGCTCACGGAACATCAGCAGAAAATGAAATTGAAATAAGCTGCCACAGTCAACACTTAGTCCTATACTATTTATGACTACCTATACAATTTCTGACTATACTAGTTATGACTACCCATACAATTTCTGACTATACTAGTTATGACTACCTGTTCAATTTCTGACTATACTAGTTATGACTTCCTATACAATTTCGGACTATACTAGTTATGACTACCTGTTCAATTTCTGACTATACTAGTTATGACTACCTATACAATTTCTGACTATACTAGTTATGACTACCTGTTCAATTTCTGACTATACTAGTTATGACTACCTGTTCAATTTATCACTATACTAGTTATGACTATCTATTAAATTTCTGACTATACAGGGTGAAATTTAATTCATGGGCATCCATCCGCTTAAGGGGTCATTGTACTCCTCATTATGAACAACTTTCATTATTGGACCGATCCTGAAATCGCGAAAAAAAAACCTGCTGTTCTCATAGCTCGTCAGAATACGTTAGTAATACTAAAGTTACATATAATAACGAAGAAATCTCGATGTTTTGTCAAATCGTAAAAACCATGCAAAGCAGGGATGAGTCGAGTTAGGCACGAACTTATAGAAAAGATTATCAAGGACGAAGACAAATGATGCGTGCTTTTTAACTGAAAAATATCGATTAGGCTAAAACTGTGTATATAAAGATCAAGAAATACACACTTATAAAAAAGCAGTTACAACGCTCTGCCTACGTAGTTATTGATCTAACATCGAAATTAAAAGCTATAGTTTATTACAACAGAAAACTCACACAAAGCCACACCCCACCACCATGTTCCAACAAAACAACAATCAAATCTACATCTAAAACCGATTACTGGGAACTGGGAACCCAATCAAGAGATAGCAGAGCAACATAGTAACGAAATCAAGCAAAATATGATGAAATACGATACGATACGACTAAACGTGGTAACAAATAGACGGTTTCTTATCGTCGTGGCGGCTAATACGGGAAACAAGCGCTTCTGGCCGCAGCCCTAATCAATCATGTGACGCCCCGGAACAGCTCTATAGGAGGAATCCTGAACAATCTATAGCTTTTATTGCGTACTAGCTCTAACCCACGGTTTCGCCCGCGTGAGGTCGTAAATTATTCCACGCGAACGTATAGTCGAACAAGCTATTTGGTATACAGGCAAAATATATTAATTTTCCGCTACACTACCAAAATTCGTTTTGATTGCGTGTGTAATTTAACTGTTTGAGCTTATGGATTAGGAGAGTGACGTAAAAGGATTGTTGATTACTGAAAACACTCACAAAATTGTTTAAAGTAGTTGCAAGTTATCTGCTTGTATAACAAATAGCTTGTTCAACTGTACTAACGGTATAAAAAGTATCTTATATGTGTTAATCCAGGTTATAGACTATAGACGTTCAGTCGACTTTGCGTGATTGAGAAACAAACATCCAAACTTTCACATTTATATACCTTTTAGCTACAGACGTTACTACCGGAATAAAGTTGACTGTCAATTAATTTATAAAGAATATTTTTCACTTGATTGATAATTACGCAGCACTGGTAAATTAATGGGTATGTGGACGTGCATTTTATTTTTTCCACGGAAAATTAATTCATTTTTCATATAGCTAGTCACTCTTCTCGGTGAATGTTGGTAAACCTAGTAATAAACATTTAAAAATATTGACGAGTAGATTTTAAAAAACACAACCCGGTTACTGGGTAATACGATACCCCTTGGTAAGACTGAGTAATGAAGAACATAACATTATGGTAGCTAAAACCACCGAAATCTACAATTTTCTCATGTTTATTATCAGGATTTTGTTACACAATAATTTCCTAAAGCTGGGAGCTAACTGTTACAAGTAAAATACAATACGTAGCTTGAGCTGAAGGTATACGTAGGTACGTTCATTTAACATAATCACTTTATCGACGTTGGCTCCGTGATTGATACACATTTATAGAGCGGGTTCTCACTTCCGGATAGATATCGAAAATATATAAAACATTTCGGTTTGGCTGAGTTTAATACTGAATCATCAATCGGGAATCAGAGAGACATAGATACGGATTTAATTACTTTACCACTGTGACAAATGGTTATGTTATGTTTTGATTCTGAGTGAAATAACAATTATGTTTAAAAGTAGGTAGGTACAGGGGTAGGATCTTCTGCCAAATATCTTTAATATATAATTATGTACCCCATAGATAAGGGAGCATATATGATACTAACCGACGGGTTTATACCCAATATACCCAAGAAAACTAAGACATAAAAACCCCGAGCTATATTACAAACACGCGTTCAACGTGAAAACGTTTGCCACAGAAGAATACGCCACCGTAATTCATTGTGTCCTTTGTGTTGGTTTTGTGCAATGAAAAAGAATTCAGTTAAAATTCCCATTCAAAAACTCCATTATGCAAACAGAAATTCGCCTAAACGCGTCCTTGACTTATAAACACTTCGAATCTAGGTGAATGGAAAGCGGCGCAATAAAATTTATCTTTAATAAAAATCGAAGTCCAATTATGTGGGTATTATAAAACCGTGTCCATACTGACGGCGACCCAGCGCTGAGCCAAGGAAATTGGAACGACAAATAAATATCACAAAGTGTGGAAATTGGAAACCGTAACAATTTTTTTTATGTTGCCACCCTCTGATACCAAACATAACATGGCGGTCGTACAAAATAAATATGTTTTCCGCAAACAGAGAGCGGCGACATGTGACACCATACGTCTTTCAATCAACAACACTTTTGACTTTCGCTCACGGGAAGGAAAACGATCATCCATTATCAGGAAGTAGTCGTCGAATGTTTCCTTCTTCCGAATTTACTTTCGAACAGTTTGTAGTGAAACAAAAGTTGTTTCAAATGGGAGACTGAATTCGAATAGCTCGTTAGATGTTTAATGAAATAGATGTTAGCAAATGTTGACACCTACAGTTAGTATAATATAATATATATCATGATAGTTAAGTAAGTGTAGTTTTAAATATTATAATATATTATTACCCTAGCGTTTAATTAATTGTATTAATTACCACAGTTAATCTGTGAACAGCGTTGTGGGCTACGATATTGTTCAAAAATGTTATGTGTATTTCTTTTTCTATACTTAAGTATATTGTAGCTGTTTGTTGTTCTTTTTAAATAAATACAATATTACTGATACTGACCCGTATATACTGAATTGTATAATACTGAACCACAGAATAGTGATGTGAAGTTTCACCTAGTGTAATTTCAGTAGCTTCATGATTAAATGATCATTAAACCATCATAAATACACTGTCCTATGATATTTTCGTTATTATGCATTGAAATGACAGGCACGCGGCTTAAAGTTAATAAGTCTAAAAAACCAATAAGTCCAATGTAAGTAAAAAGCTTCGGTAACTTCGGTCAAGTTGCGCCGGACTTATGAAAAATTTAAGATTAGTATGAAGTTATCTATCTCCAGTGGACATGAATATTCAATCAAAGTATCTAAATCTACTTAATAAAGTATTTTCATAATGATATTCGTGTTAATAAAGAACTTTTCACTCAACGACCAGCAAGCAACTAAAAAGATTTGGTTTATTTTAGAATTTCACGCATACACAGTCAATTCCCCACAAAAGGCGAGTTTTATCCGCGACCCATATATATTATGCATACCATTGCACAAGTATGTAAACGAGTACATAAGTAAGCATTTCTTCCACGTTGTGTTGCCCCAGAAACGCGATCTGTTTGCCAAAGAACGTGACAGCGGCGCGATGAACGAATGCCGCTGGCGAAATCTCGCGAAAGGATTTTTCGTAAACTTTGTACCCACGGGACATCGCATACTCACAAGTAATACATTATACAGAATCGTTTAGCGAGATAAAGCTACCGTTGTTGTTTATTTTTTTTAACATAAAATAATAAATATAGGACAGTTTCCTAGAAAAATTACGTACAAGTTCATATTTCTTGCAGGCAACGTATTTACACATGATAGTTCATATTTCTTAGAGAAATTTCTTCCAGTTATGGCAAAGCTTCGAGAGAAAAACCAAAAATGTAGATAACATAAGAAAATTATAAATATATAAGTAACTAGCTGCCCGCCCCGGCTTCGCACGGGTAGCAGTACCTTAGCCTACCCTACCTACCTACTCTACCTACCTACTCTACCTACCTACTCTACCTACCTACTCTACCTACCTACTCTACCTACCTACCTATCTACCTAACTATCTACCCTACCTACCTACCTACCCTACCTACCCTACCTACCTACCCAACCTACCTAACTATCTACCCTACCTACCTACCTACCCTACCTACCCTACCTACCTACCCAACCTACCCTACCTACCTACCCTACCTACCTACCCTACCTACCTACCCTACCTACCTACCCTACCTACCTACCCTACCTACCTACCCTACCTACCTACCCTACCTACCTACCCTACCTACCTACCCTACCTACCTACCCTACCTACCTACCCTACCTACCTACCCTACCTACCTACCCTACCTACCTACCCTACCTACCTACCCTACCTACCTACCCTACCTACCTACCCTACCTACCTACCCTACCTACCTACCCTACCTACCTACCCTACCTACCTACCCTACCTACCTACCCTACCTACCTACCCTACCTACCTACCCTACCTACCTACCCTACCTACCTACCCTACCTACCTACCCTACCTACCTACCCTACCTACCTACCCTACCTACCTACCCTACCTACCTACCCTACCTACCTACCCTACCTACCTACCCTACCTACCTACCCTACCTACCTACCCTACCTACCTACCCTACCTACCTACCCTACCTACCTACCCTACCTACCTACCCTACCTACCTACCCTACCTACCTACCCTACCTACCTACCCTACCTACCTACCCTACCTACCTACCCTACCTACCTACCCTACCTACCTACCCTACCTACCTACCCTACCTACCTACCCTACCTACCTACCCTACCTACCTACCTACCTACCCTACCTACCTACCCTACCTACCTACCCTACCTACCTACCCTACCTACCTACCTACCTACCCTACCTACCCTACCTACCTACCCTACCTACCTACCCTACCTACCTACCCTACCTACCTACCCTACCTACCTACCCTACCTACCTACCCTACCTACCTACCCTACCTACCTACCCTACCTACCTACCCTACCTACCTACCCTACCTACCTACCCTACCTACCTACCCTACCTACCTACCCTACCTACCTACCCTACCTACCTACCCTACCTACCTACCCTACCTACCTACCCTACCTACCTACCCTACCTACCTACCCTACCTACCTACCCTACCTACCTACCCTACCTACCTACCCTACCTACCTACCCTACCTACCTACCCTACCTACCTACCCTACCTACCTACCCTACCTACCTACCCTACCTACCTACCCTACCTACCTACCCTACCTACCTACCCTACCTACCTACCCTACCTACCTACCCTACCTACCTACCCTACCTACCTACCCTACCTACCTACCCTACCTACCTACCCTACCTACCTACCCTACCTACCTACCCTACCTACCTACCCTACCTACCTACCCTACCTACCTACCCTACCTACCTACCCTACCTACCTACCCTACCTACCTACCCTACCTACCTACCCTACCTACCTACCCTACCTACCTACCCTACCTACCTACCCTTTGTTTAAACAACAGTGAGTGCTTGTAATTCAATATGAACTTTATGCAATAGCAATAAAGCTCGTTTTAGTTAGAAAACGTTTGTATGGGAAAAAGAAAAGAGCGGTTTTTAGGATTTTTCCGGCAATTATTCGAATTTTGTCGCCGTAAAAACCATCTTTGAACTTCGAAAAAAAGAATTGGCCAAATTGGTCCAGGCGTTGTTGAGTTATGCGCTTACCAACACATTTTGCGATTCATTTTTATATTATAGATTTACAAAAACAAAATCATGTAAAATGTATAGGTATGATGTACGTACCTAAAAAATCAATCTACCTATCCTTTTCCCAACTATGTTGGGGTCCAGTATTTTACATGGAGCGATTGCCTATCTGACCTCCACAACCCAGTAACTGGGTAATACGATACCCCTTAGTAAGACTGGTTTTCAGACTTTCGGGCTTCTGACGACCCGTAACGACTGTCAAAAGTCCACGAATGACAAGCGAGACCAAACGGCTTAACGTGCTTTCTGAGGCTCGGGGGAGTCTCGGAATGTAAAGCCAACCCCAGCAAGCGTAGCTTAACCTGATGGATCGACGCGTGCGGCTGTTATTACTTAGCCACGAACTCCTATGATGTATGTACTTATACAATATAAAATAAATAACTGGGCTCCAAGATACAAATGTCGTTTAGATTTCATAGCTGTTGCTACGGCGTAGCGGCGACGTAGCGGCTCGAACGGATATTTCTTAACCTCAAAAGACGTATCTGTAGCAATAAATTGAGATGAAACTGATGAAAGTAGGTAACAGAAAAGCTTATTAACAAAACAAACAGTCAACTTTGATGCAAAGACAAGAATCTTCTATCTTGCTCCGTTTAAGTGCTTTCGATGGACCATTAATCTTGTAAGGCTTGTTGTACACGCGCCGTAAATAATAATGCAGCGTCCCAAATTCACGGCGGACAATACCTTAGTGTCGCTGCTCAAGTTTGATTAATGAACACTCAATAACCCACGCAAAGAGCTCTTCGAGAATAATATACACAAAACCCAATATTATCGCAGACTTTTTGGAAAATATTTTATAATATCGGAGAAAAGGGCTGTCGAGAGTCTTTTACGATAATCGTCGGCCATTCATGCGAGTAAAACAGCAAGTAAATGTTAAATTGTGAAACGTCGGATACAATGTGCGAAGTGAATATACTGGCAACATTGATTACGTAGGGACCTGGTGGTACGCACTCGGTAGCGGTAAAGTCAAGTGCCTTGCTTAGGCGGACCGCCGCACAAATGGATACCTTCTTATTTTTCCACAATACATACTTCATATCCGATTAACTGAAAGCCTACGCAATACAATACCTACATGTATGTAACCACCAGCCATTTTCCAATACACACCGACCGATGTGTTGCCTTGACATTTGATGGGACGATAATACATTTCCATTAACCTTGGTTACCTGTGTGGATGCATAAACAAAGCAGATGAACGTCATTATTGCTGTAACTATACAGCCAGGACCCACGGAACACCGGATTTGAATCACAGTGCATCCACACCGGCCATTGTTTCACGAAGATTCATGAAACTAAACTGCGACTGAAACCAAAGCTATGTCCAATGTACGTAACATATATGTAGGTTCATTCATTAATAGACCCAACAATTTTATTGTGCACGGTCAGGTAGGGCAGCACGAGTAACGGGTAGGCTGTCGGGCTGTCGACCACCGTGGACCGGAACCGACGACGACTTGAAACGGCGGCCCTCTGGCCAGTTTCAAGTTTTAAATGCAGACCTTCCCTAATTAAGTGATCTTTTAATGTGTGTGGGCAAATTGAGGGTTTAAACCCACTCGGAAACGACTTAACCCTTATAAGTGCGCAGATATGCACAGCTTGAAAATCTAGGTCAGCTTCTTAACTACCCCTTAACTATCTCGTAGCTACCCAAGGGGATGGAAGCAATATGTACCGTTAATGTTACGAATCGAATCCGTTTTTCCTCTATTACTAAATAAACATTCACAATGTTGACGGTCGATAGAAATTGTAATTTAATTATTAAGCTTTCTCCGGTAACCATTATTAAAACATTCTTCCTTGCCTTAATTAAAAACAAAACTTTGTCAGTAGTAAAACAACGGGGATGTTACGTAATTTCCATTTTAACGGCACCGCCATAAAAAGAAGAATGCTAATTTATTTAAGTGTTCTCTACTGCACTTAGCGCAGCTAAACAAATACTACATTTTAGCCTATTTCGTACGAAGGTACTCAGGATAAATGACGTTCTGCCACTCACCGAAAAAATGCTTTAGAAACTTCATATAAAAATATTTAATCGACAACTTTTTCTGACAGCTGTTACTGATTTCCATTACACACATAATATTTCCTGGCTTTCTTCCGACATCTTCTTTTTCCAGAATATGGCAATAAAAGAGTTGGAAAACTTGGGCGGAAACTTTGTCACGTAACAAAAAACCATTTTAATTTTTATTAAAATCAGGATTCTTTGTAAATTGAAAGTTTCGCCGCGACTCGTCGCACCTCGCGGTGGCCGACGGCGGGGAGGTGGCGGGGGACAAGGGACTGAAGTCGACCGCCACTGAAACGCGACACTTTTCTTTTCCATTCTCATCTCAAACGAGCTCCGTCTACGAGATACTTCTTTATATTTTCAAAGCCCCCGCAGATAACTTTGAATTATGACACTTTGTTGTTGTTTGACGGCCCTACATAAATATACGCAACAACTTCAATTCTAAAACTCTCAATTCAATTGTCCTTTCCTGCTGTTGCTTCACGAAATGTGAGTAATTCACACTCCTCTCCTTGCTTTTCGTTCTGTCCAACTTAATTAGCAAAAGTTTTAAGAATGTCACCAAATACAATTGAATTTCCTCGTTTTCGCCGAATTTCTTCGTAATATTGGAATCCACTTAAAATTTATATTTTGCAAGACTCCAGTCGTCTCGGAGAAGAATATTTTTGTGTATTATACGTAAAATTCAGTGTCAATGAATGACATGTAGATATATGTTCAATGTCTTTGCCACATTGAACATAAATGTATATGTGCCACATCGATACTCACTTCAAATTCTCCTTTCTTTAAAACGAAAATCCTGCATCCAAAACCTTTCACTATTACAAACCAGAACGGAGCATTAATAAAGCATAACTTCATCGTACTTAAGTTACAACAGAGCGACCTGATCGCTAAAGTACAGATCAAATGAGAGAGTTGATCCAACGTTAGCAGTCAGTTGCTCCGGAGACAAATCCCCAAAGCCTCGGATCGAATGTTACAACTTGCTTCCAGTGTAGACTGTAGAGCTTCGATTGACAGCTGCACATGCGACTAGAGGTTTATGTAGGTACTTGGTTTTTAAGTTAAGAATTACTTTTTTCAAGTAGTATAAAATCGTTATAAGTAGAAGATAAAGATATGATACTCGGAATGGATAAATGATGACTCATCCAAGACTATAAAAGTGACCTCACCACAGTGTACCACCAATTTTCTGAATAAATATATGGTGATGTTTGTGCTGACAAACATCTGATAATTTACTCAATTCTTTTCAGATAGGTAAGTGCCTAAGTATGCAAAATAAAACCATCTGAAACATTTTCTGTATCTACAACGTTAACTACCACGTCTGTACTTCCAAAAGGCGCTGTTTAAAAGGAAAATGCTACATGGAAATCAACGAGAGCTTTTTGTGCTGTCAAAGGAGATTGCAAAACAAAAGCTGTAGTTCGTTATCTCGCTCCTTTAGCAGATCACCGCCATACTTGTGTGCCGTGTGCCGTGTTGCCTACTAGCTTAATAAACAACACTTTAAGAAATGTTACGACATTATTACATTAATACATTAGCCTTACAAACTAACCCTTTTTATAAATGCATGATGGACACTTATATTATTAAAAAAGTTTAGTTCATTCATATAACTTGTTTAACACGTTCTATGCGATACCAAATAAACCAAGCTAGCCATGAGTGCGGCATGATCTCAATGTTTCTCAAGCGCACCGTTACCAAGGCGCGTCATGAGCATTATTGACTACTCACCTACTAATTAAAAGGTTGAATATTATGATATATTATTTTAAAATTTATTTTTTTTAACTTGTTAAATGTATTGTAACTTTATGCCACATAAGGAGTATTCAGTTCTTTCAAATATTTTTAGAAATAAATGCCAAACTTGTGTGACTTCCTAATTTAATCAGAAACATTTTGCCATCCCGCAATACATTGTTATAGCATGTTTACGGTAACAGTGATGGGAAATATATTAAACTAGTTGCGCCCCGCGTTTTCATCCACGTAAGTCTCGATCCCGTGGAAATATCGGGATAAAAATAAAAACCCATGGGCCAAATTTAATCCAAATCTGTTCAGCCGTTTTAGCGTGAAAGCTTAACAAACAAACAAACTCACTATCGCATTTATAATATTAGTTAGGATTTCGTTTCACTGGGCTATTTTCTACAAATAATAAAATTCGGTCGGCTGTGGCAGCATTGTTACACTTTACATCTTCTGATGAAGATGAAAAGCTTTAATTTCTTTCTCAATAAAAATGTGCGCGCTTCGTCATGGAGAAAGCATCAAAATCAAAAAATCAAAATCATAATATTTTATTTCACATCAACCTTGGGCACTTATGAAACGTCAGAAACTAGGTGCACGGTTCCAATTGGTTGTTTCGTCAACTCTATGTCATTTTAGGAGCATGAAATCCTGAAATAAGTATAATGAAAAATGTTTGAAGTTACAATTGATTTCGAAACCAACAGTAGCACTGGCCAAAAAGCGTAGCGCTTATTGATTGCTTAATAATAAAGTAAATTGTAAAGTCATTGTCACAATCATTGTGTTTTGACATAGCAGTGACAAAAACTAAATCATTTTGATTTTAAAATATTTATTAAATATTCCTATAATTGATTAGAATTAAACTAAAATGAGTCAAAGGGCGCTGACCTCGAAGCTACTGACGCTCTTGGAATCGAAACGTAGTTTGCATCCTATGGAGCCTATACCAGAGGTGTCGAATGAAGGCCTCCAACAGGGATTGGACGCCACCACCAAAAACAGCGCGTACTTGGTCGGACAAAGCCAGGCGAGCATAAAGAGCATTGTCCGTGAATGGAATGAGGAATACTCCAAGATCAACTTTTTAAGCAAAGCTAACTTATCTATCTTGCCATCAGATTATAGACATTCAGGTACCTATCACATACTGCTAGGTTTTTGTGCTAAAGTGTACCAAAACCAAAGACATAAATCTGTTTGACCAAAACGTAACTATTTTACTTATTTATTTATTCACAAGCAAACTACCACAGGTAACAATCACAGTATATCACTAGGTTCACATTGTAGGTTTCGACAGTTGCTTTTAAGTAGGGTACCTACTGAGGGTCTTACCTAAAGCAAATGGTGGTGTTTTTTAAGCACTGTTTGTAGTACGAACAGCTGTCTTCTGCGAGAACATCACAAAGTGAATATAATTCAGTAGTTGGAAATCGAATAGGTTTCGAGTACTTTTAACACAGCTCTCTGTGCCCTCTCTAAACGCAACATGGTTGTCTTGTAGGTTCCAATAGGTGGAAAATGCGCTGAGTTGCATAACTGGAACATAATAATTTTATTGTGAACACGTTTAGAACTACTATCTATCCATGCCTCGATTTTAGGTACAGTTACATACATTGTATGTTTTTCGATACATGGCTCGTTTTCGTAAAACTCGAAACTATACCTATATTCCTACTTCAATAAAACAGATTTGTGCTATTTCATTGTCAGGTTTTTACACATATAGATAACTAGACGCGCCCCACAGTTTCACCCGCGTAAGTCTTGATCCCGTGGGAATATCGGGATCTTATGTCCTATTCCAGGTCATGGTCTACCCCTGTGCCAAATTTCATCTAAATCCGTTCAGCCGTTTTAGCGTGAAAGCGTAACAAACAAACTCACTTTCGCATTTATAATATCACTAGCTACGCCCCGCGTAAGTCTCGATCCCGTGAGAATATCGGTATAAAAAGTTCTATTCCAGGTCATGGTCTACCCATGGGTCAAATTTTATCTAAATCCGTTCAGCCGTTTTAGCGTGAAAGCGTAACAAACAAACTCACTTTCGCATTTATAACATTAGTTAGGATTAGGATAATTAGGTTTATTTGCCATTTAATAACTAACTCTTGAGTAAGGAAAAGCAAATAGGCTTACTATTATGTATCACCAGCGGTGCATTTCATTACATACCCCCTTTGAAAGCGTCCGTCACGGTTTTAACATTATATTCAATAGGTACGTTTGTTAATATTTCAGTTATGAGTGGTTTTAGGCAAAGTATAGTGCCAGTTGTAACTGCAGAAGAAGATGCAAATAACATTAAGGAGGAAGAAGTCATTAAAGAGGAGGTATTTGGATCTATTTTCTAATTTAATGTTTCCTATATTACATTAAGCGTCGGGGCCGATTAGAGCTGGAATCTTCACCGTTCAACATTTTACTGGGCGTAGATGGGTGTTGCGGGCGAGAAGAAATAGTCTGCAGTTGATTATTGATTTTTAGGTTATATTTGAAATTTGCAAAATTTACAAAACGAAACGTTGGACAGTTTCTTGGCACTAATGGTTGTCCGTACGATGTCCGATGGTATGATGCATAGACTACTATAGTATGATTGTAAAGTCTCGTCGACTCGTACGAACGTCAGGCTAGATTCTGTCGAAGCGCGCCATCTTCACACTTGCGTTTCGTAGTCAATTGACATCCCGTACTCATGACCCTTCCGATATTATGTAGGTAATAGTTATTTTTATAACATGGCTTTTATTAGGTAAGTACTTTCTTACAAGTTTATACGACGAATTTACGTACAACGTAAAATTTTGTGCTTAAACGGCAATTTATTTTTACAAGATGTTGTACAAGTTATATTAAATTCCTTCTAACTTTAGGGACTACAAACTCCAAGTTATTCGTTAATTTTCGATGCAAATATTTATGAACTACTTAAAGGTATTACGTTTATCGCAAATATTTTCGTCAGCAGGCGTCCTTGTTATACTTTGGGCAGTTATTAAAGGGCCATTTATGCAATATACATCGTGTAATGACGTAGATGGAAGGTAAAAAGTAAACAGGCTCTCACAACCGCACAATTTAAAGAATGATGGTCCCCTGAGAGTGGTTACATTTCGTCACACCTCTTTAGTAGATATTTCCCACAGGTAAAGACATTTCACCGGACCTGTTTTATTTTTATGTGAGGTAAAAGCCACAGTGATTTTAGGACGACACACGATTATTCATATGAAAATGCCTCGTGGAAGATAAAATATTATGAGATAAAATATTAAGATGAGATAAAATATTAATTATATAAGATAAAATATTATACTATTACGATTATTTTAAATAATATTTTTTGTAATAACATTTTCAGTTTCCTTTACATGTGACGAATCTCATGAACGAAAGTAATTACTGGGGGTGCTTCTACAATTTTCCTGAGCTTTATGCAGATATATTTTCGCCAGTAGTCCGCATCCGTAACTTGGAAGACGTGCCGGAGCTCGTGGGCGGAGTGCTTACCAGGGACATGGTCACTGCTTGTCTCACTTATCTCAAACGTACTCCTATTCTGGGAGACCTCGTTTATATCAAATTGGATCTTTCGTCTAAGGTAATTATCATAATCACATCGAATAAGACTAACCCTCATGTTCTTGAAGATTTTTCTGAAGTCATGTTTCCTTTTCTGGTATTAATTAAGTATATCTTCATAAAAGACAAGCGACAGTCCTCCTACCATTATAATAACGTCAACTAATTGTAATTTTGACTCAACTCGAAGCATTTATTTCACTTATACAATTTACAGGCACTTTTGAATTGTCAAAGAGTCGGTCAGTTACTCAGAAAGTTGAAGCTAGTTGCGCATTCCAAAACATACATTTGATGTATGTATCTACCCAAGAATATTGAAGGGTCCTACGTAGTCAAGAAAGGTTGCTCTTCTCCACAATAGTGAAACTTTTGTTTATTTACAAATACTCTGTGATTAAAATGGAATCTTGTCATTGGTTGCAAAAAATTGGCTAGTTTTTTTCCATCCGTTTCAGTCAGGAACTATAGGATAAAATTTCGATGTGGGTGTCCGTAAGCATCGTTCATTATCGCGTTTAATTTATAACTTCTACATTTTATCATTCCAGCATCTGCAAAACATTGATGTGCTAATGCACTACAAGTTCTTGGTGTGTCTGGATCTGTCGTCAAACTTGCTGACATCGCTGACGGTTCTGTCGAGTCTTCTGTACTTGCAATTCTTGTCGGTAGCGTTTAACAGGCTTAGCACAGTTCTGGATTATGACACTCGTAAATATTTTTCACTAGTTATTTATTTATGTTACGAGTATTTTATGACGAACAAGCCGATGGCCCACGGTCTGCGATACCGGAGTAGTGTCGCTGATGCGTTGCCAGCCCATAGGCAAAACTGATACCTATATCTCATGAGTACAACAACACCCATACCCTCAAACTGGATTACAACAACCCTACTGCTTGGCAGGTTACCCGAGGGTTCGTCGCATCCTAAGCTATGGGAAATAATTCATAGTTCAAACTAGGTTTATAAAGGTTTCCTAAAGCTTTCCAGCACCAATTCCCTTG